>CM062820.1:1462970280-1464457417 GCA_031772625.1 Pinus tabuliformis | reverse complement strand
ATCCTATAGGTTTTCTTGAAATGGCCTGTTTTGAGGCCAAATTGAGAGAAACCCTCTAAAAAGTCATCAAAATCCTCCCAAGGGTCTCCCACACCATCCAACCATCTCCTAACACTTCCATCCAACCTCCAACATCTTTAATTCACCTGCCACATCACCAAAGGAAATTAGTTTGCATACTTGATTTTGCATGAAAAGACAAAAAGACAAAAATAGATTTATTTCAGTCCCTTTACTTGCACATTAGTGATGTTTGATGCTTCTTACTTCCATTCTTAGATAGTAGCATTTGGTTCATGATAACTTAGCATTATTGCAAAGCATATTTTCTTGGCAGTTAATTAGGAAATGGTGTGATTTAGCATTGAATTTTCGTCTCTTTCCTTGTACTTTCTTTCTTGCAATAGATTAAGGTTTCATTTTGAACATTTCATTTTCTGCAATTAGTTTAGGATTTGACTTTAGTACATGCACTCCATTAAATCATGACAGCAAAGGAAGGACACATTGTATGACGCACATATAGTGTCGACACCTCTTAAGTTTGTACGAACCCGGGGTTGATAATTAAATTCGGTAACCTTGGGAGTTGCAACATTCTTGTTGCAATATCGAGGCTCATCATAGATCTTCTAGCATTAGGTGATTATCCTCTTGTGTATTTAGAGGATCCGCAGATAGGCATGTCAAAAACTCTTCAATCTCATGTTCTAACAATTTCTCTCCATTGTTTGTGATCCATGATTCTTTAGTTTCTTCAACAAGATTGCAAGGGTGAAGATCTTCCTGTGGATGTGGTTCATGGATTTGTTGTTCTTCTATCACTTCTGAAGAGGCAGATAAGTTCTTAACTGTTGTCAAGATTTGTTTTTCCTGGAAAGAAGATATCCTAGCCACTGCAAGGATTTGAGAGAGTTCTCCCAAAATATTGATCATCCTTGAGTACTTCTTTGACGGTTGCTAATCCTCGTCTTACACATGGATTAGTGTCTAGAGTTATTTAAAGTACCCAAAATTTTAAAAATCATAAATAATTTAAAAGGAAACGCACATAAAACAAATGCAAGCAAACCAATCATGTACTCAAAGCACCACCATGCTATGAAGACCCTATTGTCACCAAGTTATCTGTTCACACAAGTTAGGCTTCTCTTATTTCCATGAATAAATCTAAAGGAAAACACACTTGCAAAGAAAAATAAAGAAAAAAGAGGCTTTAGATCCTACCTTTAATTCTACACATATGAAAAAGAGACTAGAAAATCAATTAGAGACAACTAAACTTTGGAGCAAACCCACCAGAGTGGATGTGTGGCTCTTCACTCACGTCTTACCATACACTCTTCACCCTTTAGTTTCCCTACAACTAAGATCACACAAAAAACTTGTGAAAGCAACTATGCTCTAATCCCTTTAGCACCTCCATCGAAATGACACCAAAAATGTTGGTGGAATTATATGTATTCTAATTCCAACATTTAATTATCAATTTGGGTTTGTAAGACTTAGAGATACAAGCACATGAAATGCAGGATTAGAGCCTATTCTAGCTTATGCTAACAACTGACACTTGAAAGAACTAATCACTAAGGATTATCACTTGTCACTGGACTATGGGACTGTAATGATTCTCAGGTTTTGAACCATAATCTTTTATTAACAATGTTCATGTGCTTTTATATATGTAGCTTATTAAATATTGAGACTTCAACGGTTTTAATCCTATAGTGATGAAAACCCATTAAACACACCGCATAAAAGTAAATTACAGAAAAGTAAATGTCGGCAACTATAAGCAAAAATGTATGAGGCAAGTAAAGAAAGAAAGGCAAAAAACTACAAGAAATGCATTAACAAACTATCAAAAAATAAATGCTAAGAAGGCTTAGAGATATATTGCAGGCTCATATTTGTTGTAGAAATCTTTTATCGAGTAGTTGCAAAGCTTCAATTAATTAAAGAATCTTAAACTAAAAATTATATATATTTTTAATATTATGTTCTAGGACAAAACCTAGTACTGAATTAAGTACAGAAAGGTTGGAATTTGAAATTCTGAATAAGTACTAAATTAAATACAAAAATTCTGTAAATTGAAATTTGAGATATTAAAACATGTTAAAAAAACTAATTTAAATTTGTTTAACTCTTTAAGCCTGATAAAACTCAATCTGAATTTGATCCTAATGGATTCAACTTGACCTATCTGAAAATAAAGCAATGAATCTAATACTATGTGAAATACAAATCTAATGAAAATTTGAAAAGAACATCAAATAAATTATGCAATCAAATGGAATTCACTTCTTAATCCTAAAGAGAAGTACTAAACACTAAATTGAAAGCATGAAAGTAAATATATCTAAGTTTTATCTAACATGAATTCATTGCAAAATAAAACTAAATTGATAGATGTAAAACTAATCTACAAAGCATAGAAGCACTTACTCGCACTGAGGGGCCCTTCCTAGGGGGTTAGTTCCGCTAAGAAAATGTCAAATCAAGCTAAGAATATGTACCACAATTCAGCAACCAATAATTATTTATTCCCATCAAAAATTTCTGTTACAAATCAACTCTCTAAATCTCTCCAAAAATTAATCATTGATCTCCTCTATTACAATAATGAACAAACTCCTCTTACAATAATGAGAAACCTTATTCATCTTCTCTTTGAGGCTTTATTTATACATTAAATACATTGAGGAAGGATAAGATGCAATCCCATAAACTCAAAAAACGAATTTACAATTTTAGAGGAAAATCTCATAATTCTAGTTCTTTTGCAATTTCATACAAATTGGTGTTAAAGAACTAACCATATCTTCTCAAACATGATGTGTTTTAGGGATCTTTTTCTATGGATCCTAACTCGTTATATTATCAACATAATCTCTCTTGGACTTTCCTGATTCGATTACATGGCCTCGGAAATCGCACCCAAAAATGACAGTCTAGATTTGTTTCCAATCTGGGTTTTGCATAAATTTTATATAAAACTGCTTCGAAGAACCTACTGTAACTTTGAAATTGTATTTAATTTTAGGAAGCGGTTTTCCATCCAAGTAAATCACTAAATTTTTCACAAACCCATTTCTTGGATTATTGAGATTCGCGACCGTCGGCTCGTAAATCAAGGTGTAACATGGAAGTTTAAACATTGTTACTTATTTTTTGTTGTAACTTAAATCATGTGCTAGGATCCCATGTGTGAGATGAGTATATTCCAAGTCTTGTAAGAGCATATTAGGTCCATGTGGCACCTAATTTACCCTACTAGAGAAAATAAAAACATATTTTATAATTTTGAATTTTTTTACCTCCATAAGTGGAGAACTAAGTACCGAATTGTTGAACTGCCAAATTGTCACTGAGTTTTCCATATTTGAACATGATTCTTGGCCACATAACCACATTAGTAAACCATCATTGATAAAACCATGTTAAAACCATGTTTAATCATAAAAAATATAAGAAATACATCATAATTAATGAGAAGGTGAAAGAGGTACATTTAGCGGAAGTTGATGGTATAATTCTATGAAAAATATCTTAAATGTGGGAATATGGTTCATGAATAGAGACTTTATATATTGAATGACATGACATATTCAGGCCCAACAATATTTCTAACGATCTTCTTCTTGTAATATTTATCTTGGACATCCAGAGCTTCCTATTTGTTTTTGACATCAATGACAACAACATTTCCAACAAGGCCACCCTATATCTAGGGCCATAACTCCACAAAATAAAAGGCTCACCTAGAGCCAACAATAGTTACATAGTCAACCGTAAGCAAGTACTAGGCCAAGCACCAACTCTAGCATCCACCCTAACTACAGCCTCGCATCCCTGCAACCTATTTAACCTAATTTAATGCACCTCTTTCTATGCCTATGCAGTCCTTCAAGATGTGACACTACCCTTCTGAGGCTTCCAACATATGCCAGCCAAGAAGTCTCAAAAATTTATAGCTTTGGGAGTTCCATGTACCCTCAAAAGTCTTCCAAGCATCACTTATGCCTGACATTGGGAAATATTTCCTAGACAATTCCCCCTTCAAGCTCCAACCTTACCTAAGACAAGCAAGGATAATTTTCCATTGAGTTCAAAAAATGAATTATCAATAATTTACATAGGTCACATGTTTGAATATCTATCGATTCCCCCTATAAGATCCAATCTTACCCAATATGAGCAAAAATAATTAGCCATAAAATTCCACCAGGGAATTCCCACTAGTTTACTTGGGTCACAAGGTTCGATGGCTATCCAAGATCACAACTCAATTGGTCTCCACAAAAATAGTGACGTACCCCCCAAGAGAATGGTTGTTCAATTGATGGAAAAACTGAATGAATTACCATGGAAAACAAGGCTTACATATGCATGGGATTTCTTCCAAGTGTCAGTACTTAGATAAATCACCCCCTCAACTTACTTTTTGGGCGTAGGATATAATATTTTGGGCGTAGGATATAATATCACATTATAATGTAGTATTATATCATGTACTTTGAGTTTGGGTTATATTCCATAAAATGACTTTACGAATATTTTATTATTTTAATGGCTTGGGAACATGTCATGGTTCCACCCCCTTACTTTTCCCTCTTGTGGAGTCTTATCCCCCCATACTCTTTTTGATTGATGGTTTGTAGTTGTGGTGGATTTTTATTAACAAGGGTGTGATTACATATTAAATTGGTATCCCAACTGGCCTTTTAGCACATAGGATCTCTCATCTTAATCACACAAGCACTCTAACATCAAAACATGTAAAGATAGGCACACACGCCCACCATAATCTAGCTCACCAACCTAATAAAATATGTACATATAGATATATGGGGTCATCCCAAGGGTGTTACAAAGATAATGAATCATTAAGTTTTTCTAATAATCAAAAGGATATAATCAATTATAGTTTGTTTGGGAAAATACCATACAATTAGTAATCAAGCTAGGTATGGAGCCAATAAGGTCATTGTCATTGAGTTCTATATAAAGCTCAACATAATCTAGCTCACCAACCTAATAAAATATGTACATATAGATATATGGGGTCATCCCAAGGGTGTTACAAAGATAATGAATCATTAAGTTTTTCTAATAATAAAAAGGATATAATCAATTATAGTTTGTTTGGAAAAATCCCATACAATTAGTAATCTAGCTAGGTATGGAGCCAACAAGGTCATTGTCATTGAGTTCTATATAAAGCTCATAGGATTCCTAGTGGTTCTACCACCAATTCAAAGCACATCTGCCTAATTGTAACTCAACAATGGTTAAGCATTATGTTTTTGACATACATTGGCATGATTTGAAGAATGATGTCAAACTAAGAATCTAGTAACCAATTTTTTCACCCTGCCTAAGACCACCATATGTAGCGAGAAATATGTGTGTGTCTAGCTAAGATTTTGGAGACTAAACCACATGATGAGGGAACATCATTTCTTGTAAAACTTATATTATATCATGCATGATGTAGGAATGAGAGGTTTCTGGATCTTCTAAAGTTGATTCATGGTGTGGTTCCAAGGAGACCAAGGAGAAAAGTGTTTGCACGTGGAGAAAATGTTGAAAACTGCTAGGATGGAGATGAAAACATGAAAGGATAACTCATATTTGAGAACTAAGAGAATTTGTGTGGGCATGGGACCTAAAAGAAACCATAACCTAAAGGAAATGTTCCTCAAGTTGAAGACAAATAATGAGGAACCTAAGTAATTCAATATAACATTTTTTTCCAAAAGAAACTAGAACTCTATTGCAAATGAGGTCTTGATTGAAGTCCCCGATACCAAATGATAAGCCACAAACATGTAAATGTTGAAGATAATAGCTTACACATATGCATAGGAAAATGTTGAAGGTAGACACTTACAAATAGAAACACAAGAAAATTGGTAACGAACAACGTTTATTTTTCATCCTTCAACAAATATTTTTTTATGAATTATAAATAATTTAATTTGATTAAATTTGACAAAATCAAATTTAGCTACCTAGAAATAATATAAACCACAACTACACAATGCTCAAGGTTAACCATTGGCCCTATGACAAATTCAATGTTCATAGATTGTGTTCAACATTGGCCCAACAAAGTCTAATATGCTAACATATCCAAACTTCCAAAAGGAAGGAGGTCCCACCTGAGGCATGTACCATAATTTCCATGTAATTAAGGTGTAAAGTGTTGAAGATTTATTAGGGGTTGTATTCATTTAATTATCATGTAATCACATTCCACTAAATTATTATTATTCATGTCATTTAAACTAATTAGAATCACATACAGATCATCTGCTTGTATATCATGAACACAAGCACATAATACAATGATTCTCCATTGTATTAGTAGCATGCATGGTATTGCATAAATTCAATGTAGAACTCAAGATGAAGCGCATGGCTATTAATGCTTAACTCTTTACTAGATAACTTCAACAACTCTCAAAAATTATTTTATTACATTACACACCTCATACAAATGAGTAGAGTGGCTATAAAAGATTACAAAGTATAATAAGGAACCTCTCAACTTCACCCACTCGTAAAAAAAAAAGTATAGAAGCATTTGTTTCTCTAGAGATGTGTATAGGATTAATGGAATGGGCACAAAAGATATATCAGATGACTCCTCAACCTTTGCATACTTGAGCTTCAATAAAATTGTATCCTTAAGCTTCTACATATTTATCGTTCACTGAAATCTGCTCTGTGTCAATACTTAGTCAAAATTGGGCTACAGCATTAGCCATGGCTTATTTCCCTTCATCTAACTATTAACCTTAATTATTAATGATTCACATATGTGGCACATCATTGGTCGAAGGGACTATACTATGTTCCCAATCAAAACTATCTAAATCATGTAGCCTCTTTCAAATCTTCAAATTATTATATGTTGGATTAATCTACAAATGAGGGATTTGGTTAGTTTTCATAATTATAGTATGGGAACCCTCTCCAACTCATAATAAGAAAATAGGAACTTTGTTAAAGAAAATATCCTAATACAGTCAACTTTCATTCTTGAATTGCTCTTAGCCTTAGGAAAATGATCCCTCAAATGGCCAATCACTTAAGATAGTCAACCTCTAGATGTTGTATTGTCCTAATCTAGGTTTTGAACCCAATGAGAACCATTCCGCTCCAAACAAATTACTCCAAAAAAACCTTAACTTAGATTAAATTCTATACAAATAGGGATGGAAGGGAGAAGAAGTTTGAAGATCTAGGTGGAGTTAAAATTCAAAAGACACTCTAAAAAATAATAGTTCCAGTAATGTTTAAAATTGTCTTTCACCCTTCTCAAACACAAAATTCATGTTCGGTTAAATATCTTTACCACTTTTCAATTTATATCCATATTATTTATAAGAATTAAAACATTCATTTACATTTAATTGTATCTTCCCATCTATCATTTACAGTTATTCCCTACCCTTTAACCATTTTAATGTCCCAAAAATCACATTTAAAATATAAAATTTATTTTCATCATTTATCTAATTTTTTTGGAAAAAAAAAAAACAAACGTTTTCAAAAATAATTAACCTAAGCCATATCTATAATTATATAAAACTATATAAATATAATATAAAGAATAAGATATATTATATTAATTTAAGATAAAAAACGTACTCTTAGACAAATATAACCCTACAAAAATGTACTCTTACTCTAAAAACTAGTTTCCTAAATATAAACAAACTTCGAAATATAACAAAATCTACAAAAATAGATAATAAACTCAATAAACTCCAATAGAAATATTAGAGCATGTCATTTATCTAAATCGGCATTTAATCAAATAAAACAAATCTAAATCGGCATTTAATCAATTTTGTTTAATGTGATACACAAATACTATACTTGCTCTCCTAACTTCTTTCCAAAAAGAACCATTAATATAAATACAGAGAGGATTAGAGGGACTTAATTATCCATTATTTCCTCTATTGCTTTCTAGAATCCTATAAACAAACAGATCTATGCGTTATTGATGTATTGATTATTATGTATTAAGTTTTTAAAAATATAGATATATATATATCAAAATTTTAAGGATAATATAATTTATTATAATTTAGTTACGAAAATAATTATTATTTTTTATTATTATTAAATGTAAGTGTTTGTTTGGTTTGTTGAGATAATTAGCACACTTAATTTGTGGTTTTTTTCGGTTTACTAGATAATGTGAGTTTTGAGATGTTTGGCACACCTAATTTGTGGCTTCAGTAACCATGACCTAGTGGCATTTATGGCTTGACTAACCATGACCCAGTGTCATTGGGATCACACTAACCCTTAGCATGTATGGATTTGTGCCCATGGAATTTTGAAGCGATAACCTTTACACCATGGAGTGTCTTAATTGTACACCTTGTCACCATTTTCTCTATATCGTGTAGACTATCTTTAAATGCAAGTTATTTATCATCATTTTTAAAAAAATTACATCATCTTAAATAACTTATATTTTAAGGAGTAAACTTTCACTCTATTTTAATATATTTGAGTTTGGGATAAATTAATATAACTAGGACAAAGCTGAAGAAGTTAGTCAATCCTAAAGAATAAATAGCAAGGATACATCAGGTTTAGAGGTAAACATTAGTAAATTATTTAATTAGTTATTAAATTAATTAAAATAATATTGAGTTATAAATTAATGAGTAAGAATTAGTTATCAAAATAATAATGAATAAATTAATTTTAAAAAATAATAATAATATTAGAGGTAGACATTAGTAAATTATTTAATTAGTTATTAAATTAATTAAAATAATATTGAGTTATAAATTAGTTATTAAATTAATTAAAATAATATTGAGTTATAAATTAATGGGTAAGAATTAGTTATCAAAATAATAATGAATAAATTAATTTTAAAAAATAATAATAATATTATAAAAAAATAAAATTAAAAATTAGTGATTTAGTAAATTATTTATTAAATTAATTAAAAAATATTTAATTATAAATTAGTCTTCTGGCCTTTGATGCTTCATTCAAGTGGGTTAGGAGCTAGTTTATACCACAACTCATCTTATAGCTCCCCTGCTTATCGGGCTAGGTCTTATCAATGAAGGCTCCGTCCATTGCATCAGGTAAGGTCTTCTTTCTTTCCTGTTTAACGAATGAAGAACTCACTTTCTAGAGCATGGTAGCCGCATTTGGATGCCCTGCCTCCCTGTAAGAAGGCTTTGTTTAAACTTTATATACTGGTTCACTTAAGAATCCGAACTCTATGGCTTGGTTCTCGCTCCGCCTGTGTAATAGGGCATTCATTCTGATATGGATGACTTTCTTATAACCACTCTTCATACAAAGTTGAGTAAGAGAATTCTAGAGCCGGATAGGAACTGCCTGCCTTTAATGAGCTTAGTAGAGAATAACTACTCACTTAAATGAGAGAGTCGACAAGAAGCACAAGCCTATGGAGTGGAGTCTAGGTAATGTGTACTTGTGACACAACTTGTTTTCTCAATAATGAATTTTAAGGTACGGTGGTGCTTATCTGGGCAATATTTTGAGTTTTTCCAGGCTTATATTCTTACAGAATGTGGAAACAGGGGAGGCTTATATTCTTACAGAATGTGGAAACAGGGGAATCTGAACTGTAGTTTGATTTAGTCACAATAAAATTTAAAATGTAGTTCTAACTTTATTTTCTCAGAGGTGAGAACTATATCTTGCAATGGTGAACTTCTCTATTCCTGTATGACAGTAGTGCAATCTATTATTGGAGTATTATATCTTGCAATGGTGAACTCCCCTATTCTTTCCTGTATGACATTAGTGTAATCTATTATTGGAGTATTAACCATGAGGTCTGGAGTATTTCTGCATCGTTTTCTATACTCTTACAGTATCGATGAAGAATCCTTCTATTTGGCTACACCTTATAACATACTACCTTCTATTTGGCTACGCCTTATAACATACCGGCTCCGTGTTTTCTCTTCACTCAGCAGGGTCAAGACAACAGGTCATGAAGATGGTCGAACCCAAAGTTGGGCGAACCCTTCCTCTGCAGAACCTACGGTCAGAAACTATGGGTGCTCCATCTGCAGGAACTGAACTCCATTGAATCGACAACTAATAGATCTCGCCACACAGCCCTTTCTGATTATATATATAGAAGTCGGCAGCAACTTAAAGTTGTGGTCTACAGACGTAGGAACACTGAAGAACCTACAACAGTTTGAGACCTATGCTGATCTTCAATGGGAATTGGTTGCAGAGGCTAGGCGAGCACTGAAGTTCCTTGGGACTTTTCTGTGGCAGAGACTTACTACCACGGAGCGATCTTGTTTGCATTAAAATCAAGAAAAACAAATCTGATCTTATCAAAATCACCTATTCCCAGTTACAATTTCTCCTTATTTTTTTCAAATGAAAAAACCCCTAATAAAAAAATAAAATCTAGTACATCTATCATAGTTTGTTAAAGATAAACTTCTATTGCAAAAGAGAAAACCATCATCATCCACTTACCTATTCACCTATTCCCACTTACAATTTGACCTCATACAATAAGAATAAATATACAAATAACTCATTATTGTTTAAATATGAAAAGGTTATAATAATACATCATTTTTTAAATAAAATGTACATCAAATTTCAAAACGTAATAATGCGTAAATTTCCAAATATATTATGTTTTTAGAACTTGCTATTGTTTCTAATATTGACGAATCGCTATCATTTTTGGGTTCTTTTCCAGAATAGTAGTTCACTTCAATGATTTTCTAAATGTTTTCAAGCTTGATAAAAAATTCAAATTTAACATCAAATTTTAATTTTTTTGAAGACTGGTTTGCCGCCAGCAAAATCAAGAGAAAAGGCTAACAAAAACTCAGGCGGCCAGCAAAGCCTTGTAACGATCATAAGGGTTTTAAAAAAACACAATAAAGACGTTGTTTACGGAGGTAATGAATTGGTTTGGAAAGTTGTTTTTTTCGCGAGAATTTCGTGATTTTTTTTTCAAAATAATTGGTTATAGGAATTTTGTGTTTTTTTAGGGTGGAAATGAATTAACACTATTAAAAAAATTGGACACAGTTATAACTCAAAATTTCTATCAAATTTTAAAGGAGTTATCTTTAATGTGAATTTTGAAAATTTTTCTGGTCTAACTAAAATCCAAGAGGAATTTATTGAAATTACAAGTTTGATAGTTAACTCCTGCACAAATAAAGTGTCCTAGCGATTTTCAAGATGTTGAATCCATATATATTTAAAAAACCAATTTAAATTCCATATATATCTAAAAAAACTAATTTAAATAACATAAATTAAGATTTCACCTCAAATTTTTCAACTGATTTCCAATACCAAAAAAATAAAAATAAAAAATCACACTAAAAACAATTCCAATTTTAATAAAATTTATACCAAAATTTCCACTGTTTTCAAAACAGATTTAATAAACAAATTTTCAGAACAGAAAATGATGTGATAAAACATTCCATGACATAACCTTGCGCAGGTGGGAAATAATTACTGTAGTCCCTTGAATTCCCAAAGAAGTTTCTGCGGGCTAGCAGAGCCCGTGGCAGTCAAAACTATTATATATAATAATGCCAAGAAAAATATTCATCTCTTGTCGATATGTCCGAGTGGTTAAGGAGACAGACTTGAAATCTGTTGGGCTTCGCCCGCGCAGGTTCGAACCCTGCTGTCGACGAAGCTTTCCCTTTTAACCACTGACATCCAAGTTTATTAGCATGTCTGTGAGGATGGAAGTCTGAAATTGCAACAGCACTCACTGACCTTCGATGAAATGTTGATGTCTCAAGGTAATAAGGCATCCCTGGCAGTTTAACTCAGATGAAATGGTCCAGAAATAATCAATTTTTTATCCAAATCCAATAGGGCCGATTACCCAGATCCAAAAAGGCCAATATGGATGCATCCCTGGCAGTTTAACTCAGATGAAATGGTCAGGAAATGATCAATTTTTTATCCAAATCCAAAAAGGCCAATATGGATGCTTGACTGCTGATTGGCAGTTTAACTCAGATGAAATGGTCCAGAAATGATCAATTTTTTTATCCAGATCCAAAAAGGCCAATATGGATGCATCCCTGGCAGTTTAACTCAGATGAAATGGTCAAGAAATGATCAATTTTTTACCCAGATCCAAAAAGGCCAATATGGATGCTTGAGTGCTGACTCAATATGGATTATCCAGATCCAAAAAGGCCAATATGGATGCTTGAGTGCTGACTCAATATGGGTCAATTTTGTTCTTTTAAATAGGTGTTTTTTTTTTAATATATAAATAAATTTAGTATTTCCAAAAAATTTGAAGCATTTAGATCTTATACATTAAATCATTTACACGGAAATTTTTAAAATTTTCTAAGAGATTTTGCTTAAAATAAACTAGAAAAAATATTTAAAAACAATTTTATCTAATAATTAAAATCTATTATTATTAAAAAGTCCTTGCAAGCCCAACAACAAGAAAGATTTAAAGAAAATTCACAAAAAAATCCTTGCAAGCCCAACAACAAGAAGAAAGATTTATTGATTTAATGGTAATCAAATGTAAATAGCACAAAATTCACATGTTGTTAACCTGGTGCATAATAGAAAATTCTCATGCTGTTCTCATGAAGTTCACTGCAGGCTTCATGAAGAATGCTTATTAGTCTCATTTATCCCAGTAAGCATGGCAATCTTGTATAAGTTTTCAATACAGAGGTCGGAAGTAAAAGACATTTTAACATTTAAAGCCTTATCCCTGGTTGGTGTTGTAGAAATGTGTTGAATTATAGGGGTTACTGAGAAATGCAGATACAAGTTTGTCATTATGGATGTAATTTGTTTATATTTTTAATGGAGTTTTTTTTGGGTTGAAAATCTTATTTAAAGAGAGTAAAAAAAATTATTGGTAAAAGATAGGAAGTGTATTTAGTTAAAGTATTTCTAAAAGATAGAAAATGTATATAGTTAAAGTTAATTGGTTTAAGGGGAAGTCTATTTTAGTGTATCTTAATTAAATTAACAAATGAATCAATATCATTAAAAAAAAATTGTGGTTAGTTATTAAAAATTTATTTTTAATAACATTTAATTGATTTATTATAGAAAAAATGGCAGGATTTTGATAGTGTATTATTGTGATAATAAGAAATTTTCTTAACATTGAGAGGATTACTTCTTAGGAGGTAAATTGAACATGAGATTCAATTATTGCAAACTTAATGTTACCAAACATAGGTTTTTATAAGCTTTCCTTCTTAAATAATGAAGAATTAAGAAGCGAATTCAAAAACTTTGGGACAAGGAACCATCAACCCAATGTGTCATATTGTGTGGAACGAACAAAGTCTATTTTCAGTGTAAATACTCTAGAAGACTTGGAATATGTAGATATTCATTGACATTATATATTAAATGTATGAGTAAGAATGATGATACAATTGAGAATGAGGGTCCTGTATATATAGCCAGGTAAGTACCAATTCACGAATGGTCATGTCTGTAAAGACATGCCTCTTCCTTACTAATTATTAGTTAATTAATCATTGTTTATATCTATTATTATTTATATTATTTTTACTATTTGTAATACATATTTTATTCATAACATTGCCTTCCTCCTCAAAAAGCTTTGTCCCCAAAGCTTACTGATGAAGGTTTCCTCTGTTTGTTCTGTTTCGAATGTCTTGTTGCCTCAGAACTGTCATCTTCATTGAAACAAGACGATGTGATCTTCTAAGTGATAAACAAAACTATCGCATTGAGAATGGATCAAACCATCCTAAATTAATCTTTTGTGAAACTTGGCAATTACTTGATAGTTGGGATAATTTGTTATCGTTAGATTGTATTGTGATGACATCAATTTTCTTCAGAACATAAGTTTGTTGTTAATGTTCTGAGTAATACAGATTCGTAGATTGATTGTGGTGTCTATCCTTGTTATTCAAATGTAGATAAAGGGTTCTTTTGGTTTGATTTTCCATTATCATACGTCTGGAATTTTATTGATTTACTTTAGAAACTATTGTTGTTGATTTAATTACATATTCTTCACTTGGAATTTTCATCGTCTGAACTGTAACATCTGAATATGTTTTCCTTTCAACTAGGTTGTCATCTTCTTGAGTTTTGATATTGACTGAATCTGTATTCATTCATTTTTCTTCAACTTGGTTAGCTACATCTAAAGACTTCGATATGTTTTCCATGTTGAGTTCTTCTAGTTTGCTTTTCAATATTGTCTTGTCATTTCTAAGTTTCTTAATTTGTGTCAATTATACTCCAAAAGACTTGGAATATGTAGATCTCCATTGAGATACAAGATTATATATTAAATGTATGAGTAAGAATGATGATACAATTGAGAATGAGGGTCATGTATATAAAGCCAGGTAAGTACCCTTTCACGAATGGTCATGTTTGTAGAGACATGCCTCTTCCCTACTAATTATTAGTTAATTAATCATTGTTTATGTCTATTATTATTTATATTATTTTTACTATTTGTAATATATATTTTATTCATAACATTGTGGATGGTGCATAATACTAATTCCTAACAAAGATGGTCTATGGATGGTGTGTGTCAACTTTTGTGCATTTGACAAAATCACTGTAAATAATAGATATTTACTACAATCAATCATTTAACTATTGGATTTGTGACATGGGGTGATCTATTTTACAAAACTTGACCTCAAGTTTGGTTATCACCAACCAAAAGTAAAGGAGGAAGACACGTGGAAAATTGCCTTCTCCAAGCGAGGGCTATTTGAATGGTTGGTAATGTCATTAGATAGCATAATGTCCCCGCCACCTTTATCAAGCTGGTGAATGTGGTCCTCGAACCATTATTGATTGATTTGTCATAATCTATCTAAGATGACATCTTCGTAAATAACAAAACCTAAGATAAACACCTTCAACATCTTGAGCAAGAGCTAGAGAGTATGTGGATGTGTGAATTTATTTCATAGTTATTTGTATACTTGGATTTTGTGGTTGAAGGAAATGACCTAAAAATTGACCCAACCAAAGTATAATATATTATGAATTGGTTGAGACTAATGTGTTTGTGGGAAATTCCATATACTTAAGAAAATTCATTTAACACTTGTCCTATGTGGAGTACCATTAAGCATCTAAGTAAAGGAGGAGTGAAACTCTAATTGGCATAGGCACAAGAGGCAACTTTCAAAGCATTAAGGTGATTTTTTTTGCTCAACCATTGTGTTCTGTATGCCTAGCATCAACAAAGCATTTGAGAATGAGGTAGATGCATACGGATTTTCACTTGGAGAAATCTTCATGCAATTGGGAAAACTTGTTACCTATTTTTCTAATACTATATATAGTGGTATTAAATTATCCAACTTACAATAAGAGATTATCTCATTTCATCATTTGGGTTTTTAGGCGCCCTTAATACATACATGCATGCATACATATATAACGTAGCATTTAAACTTTAAATGTCTCTCATATAGGATTTGATATTTGAAGGTCAATAACTTGAAAGATCAATACTTTACCAATATTTGAACATGAAGTAATAACTCATATTTTTATATAAATTTTATTTTAGTCCTTTTTATATTTTAAACAAATTTTATGCATATTGATGTTTTTTTAATATGGTAATATCATTCTTATACATGATTATAGCATTACTCTCACTCGTTTATGACAATATCTTTCACATTGAACTACATTATATATCTCTTAACACAAAAACCTAGTTCTAAACATAATTATAAATTTGACTAGTTGACTATATCTATTTTAAGAAAAAAAGATGAATGAGATTGATATTTAAGATTGCACACATTCTTTATTCTATCTTTAGAGATTTATGCAACAAGATGTAATAATGATTAAATTGTAAGTTTAATGAATTTCTCTTACACTTTATCCATAATTAGAGTCCTCTTGTGATAATCATAATGACCCAGAGGCTAAATCACAGGCTAACTCACAAGAGAGTTAATATTCCATTGCTAATAGTTTATTATTCTACATAAAATCACTTTCTCTATATAGAATTCAAAATAAGGGACGTTACCTTTGACTATGTCTCCCTTTAAATATATAATAGCTAAATATTTATTAATCACTATGCAAGCTTTTACTATCCTTCGGGTTCTTTTATGATTTCCGCCTAGTTTAGATTAAAAATATCCTTGCTTTCCTCCGAGTTTAAGAATAACAATAGATAATGTGAAATTGTATGTATAATATTATTCCTATAATTAGATTTTTTACAATAAGAGTTTTTTTGGAAACACTAAGTTTACGTGCATTGTTGGAATGAACCCATCATTAAAAGGAGGAACATTGTGGAGTTCTTCAAATAATGGTTTTTTGTAGGCAGTGATAATGGTAACCAAATCTGAGAATGTCTTCTTGCATGGAGCAAGAATTCTACTTCAATTGATTATGCTCATTTTCCTTTTGATCCAACATGGCGTTCAGTGGAAGCATCTTTTGTAACAACTTATGAATATTCACTTTGATATATCTTTGTAAGCATGGCTTGGTAAGCTTTTATGTATTTTCCCTCTTTGATATTCATATATTCATTACCAAGACCACTATGTTTATTTCTCGTCTTTTGAATATCATCCTACATACACTTGTATGTTGTTATGTGTTTGTCCTCTTTGGTAGTTATTATACCATAAATGAGCTTCATAATGCCCCGTCCACCTATTCCCATTTATTTCACAATATATTGGACTCCACCATCATCAAAATGTGTTGATGAATTTTCTTATAGTGGGTTCTAAAGTAGTTGACGTCTCTGGCATAAGATGCTTCTTGAAGTGAAAGAAAAAGGTGGAAAAGGGTACCATTATAAGTTGTGGCTAGGACAATTGGTTAATGTAGTGGTGGAATGAAAAGTTGGGCTCATAAAGAGCTTCAAAGACTAGAAATTTGCAAGCATATTATGCCCTCTTTCGAATGTTCAAGATTTGCAGTGGAAATGGTGGTTGTGATTGTTAAACATGAAGTGATGTTACCATAATTAGCATTGCTCATATTAGTCATCTTACTCTTTGCAAAGTAAGAAGTGAGTTGAGTTCTCAACCATGCCAAGATCATGGAAAGTCGATTTATATTATTATTGTTGATGTTGGATGTTTCTGGGAATTTGACAGTGCATTCAAAGAATATGTATTTGTTGGTGTTTTCATCATGAGTCACTGAGATTCAATTTATGAATGGAACTAACATTGGACAAGGACTCAACCATGATGTTGCATTGCTCCTCATAATATTTTAAAGAATTAGTGGCTAAAAAATACGAGCTAGATTTGGAGGCACTATTTTGGAATTGTTAATTTATAAATTTGTTATTTCCTTAGTCAACCTACTGATAAATAGATTTTGTTTTCTGCATTATTTTTCTTATTGTTTTTCTTAAGATGTCAATTGTACGACAACAAAAAAAATCTAGTTAGAAATAAAAGACTATATCCGTGTAATTGCTATAAAATCTTTAAGAAGAAAAAAATAGATCTTTGTAATGGCTATAAAAGTTGAAAAAAAAAAATCAACAAATCCTTTATAATTACATAAATTAACTATAATACATATATATATATAATTACTTTCTTTATATAAATAAAAATGTCAACCTGTCTCTTTTTATTTTTATTATATTTCACTATTTATTAATACTAACCATATTAAAGTATTTAGTATTTATTATTTTCTAAACTTCATACCATCTTAATACTTTATCCTTATGCTATTTTAATCATGTTTTCCAAAATCACGATTTGATAGAGATGATGTGGTCATTTTGAGATTGATGAAATTTGTGGTACAAGGGTTGCTTGGAGGGTGAGTGGTGTGATTAAATGTCACAAAACACAAGGATGATGATATTGTTTACATGTAATTTATAATTTTGTTATTTTAAAAGTATACCTAAATTCTTTAGAAGTTATACTATTTATTATTTTCCGAAATCTTATACTATCTTAGCATTTAATTTTCTTATACTATTGAATTATTTTTCCAAAATCAAATAACGATATGATGTAGATGTGGTAATTTTGGAATTGATGAAATTTATATATCAAGATTGCTCATAATATGTTATAATGTCTTCCAAACATATGTTATAATGTCTTCCAAACATATGTTATAATGTCTTACGGACATTGTACACATGTTATTGGTTTTTGATACAAATTTAGTTTTTTACAAATTTATATTAGTTTAGGTTTAAAAAACAATTGCAAATTTTCTATAGTTTAATATTGTAAATTGAAACTTATTATTTTTTAACAATAATTTAATTTATTTATCTTCAACTTGATTATCTATCAATTTTCACATCTTATTGCTCATTACCTCGATTAACGAACCAATAAATACAAGGGTTGTATCACCATGTCGTCCTAGGTTGATAGCAGGGTACAAGCGAAGTGGATACAATTTTTAGTAATTTGGTACATTGTGGCTTTGATGGTTAGTACATCAATCAAATCAAATATTTTATTGCATATATCATAAGTTTGTTGTTGTGCTCGGTGGGGTGATTTCCTTTTATTACATGCATTGTTGGATTATTCTTTGAAATCGTCTTACAAGACATACCACTTAGATGTTCAGGTGGGCTACTTTAGAATAATGTGGCTACCATGTCAACATCATTGACATCATTCCTCACAATTTAACGTAAAATCTTCATTATTTGTCGATTATATGTGATTGATACTGACACGACAATGTAAATTACAGGAAAAATAAATAAATAATTAAAAAATGTACTGATGAAAGTCACGGGTACTTTTACTATGAGAAAAGAAAATTTAATGTTAAAACTTGTATCTTATGGGGATATTTTAATATGAAGTTATATATTTTTTAATTTGGTTTATGAGAGCTATAATATTAAAAAGTTAATTTTTATTATTAATTAAATCAAAACTTTCATTTATAAAAAATAATTACTAGCATTTCACCAAGAGGTGCAAGGGCATGTCGATAGTGGTTTGGGTTTTTTAACTTTTGAATATATATACCATTACATTTCAAATAGAAGGGTTTCTAATGTCTTAATGGAGGTCAGGGATCCACTCGTCAAATTCAAGATATGCAAACTAAACTAAACAACGACATCAGAGCTAGAATCTTTGAAAGAGACTATGAAAAACCTCGAGCATAAAAAAACATTAAATGTACACTCAACACATAGAACAAATACCCACCAAGATTATTTGTAGGTTCATCTAATAACAGAACTATAGTATTCATGAATAATGCTTATGCCAGAGTTATTCACATACAACAACCACCGGAGAAGTCACTTGTCTTTTTGCTTGCACTTTTTTATCAAAACCTAAGCCAAATAAAATTTCAGCAGATCACTTTTTTGTTGTTGCAGCATCCAAGGATTTTAGACATTCATATATTCGATGTAGTTCCTCTCCACCTCCATCATCCTAGACCACCAATTAAATAAAAGAAGATTTTATAATTCATTTCATTTAGATAGGTTGTGCTTATTTTTCAGTCACCTATATTTAGTCATGACTATTTTGACTTTTCTGCTAAAGAGCAAGTTCAACAATACATGTACTTGGTGCAACTATGGTCACTTATTAGAAAAAGATATTGAAAGTAATGGGGAAGGCTAATTAAATGACACTTAAATTTGTTATGCCATTTCTAGAATCCAGTATAGCCTTGAGATATTTTAGGGGTGTATCCTCTCTGCTTCAGACTCTAAAATGCACAACATCGTTTCAGGGATCTCTGGCAGATGTTTCCAATAGTGCATGCACCATTTAATTGAGAAATCAATATTGGAGACATTTTTACATGTCTTTTATTGTTGAGGTTCAAATCTTTTCAAAGGATTTTCATTTTCCATAGCTAGATCTCTTACTCATGGCTTCACAAGGCATGATGGAAAAACAAATGGCAACTTTTAGAAGTTTTATCCCCACATGGCATATTTAGGGGTGAGATAATCTAATGTACCTCTAACTCATGTGGTCATGTGTTGCACTACCTGGTTTAAACTCTAGAGTACCTTGAATGTCATGCAAACCCTCATATAATTCACAGAGATGTCAAGGTCGAGTAATGTATTGCTAGATTCAGACTTTTAAGTATGGATTATTGACTTGCATAGGAGCATGCAAAGAAGCATTTTTTTGAAATTTGTAATCCTTAGTTTTATAAGAATATTTGGAGGGCAATTTTATTACTATTTAAATTCTTTAAAAAAAAATAGAAATAGAATGGAAAATTAGAAGATCCATTTCAGATCTATGGAAATGTATGGATAGAAAGACAAGTACTTCACTTGTGTGTAAATGTGTTTGTGCTCTTGTGTTTTCTTGGAGAAATTTTTGGGTTATTGCAAATTATGTAAGGTGGGATATATTATATGTTGATTGAATTGTTTTCTTGCATGATCTACTTTGGTTGATGCAATGTGACTTTTAGTGCCATCCATCTAAACTATGTTAGTGTACCATCTACAACTTCCAATAAGAAACCATACAACTATGGATTGTAGAGGACCATAAGCATAAGAGGCACTCTAGAATATTATGGCAAACTAAAAGAAATGCCATGAATTTTTGAAAAAGTCAAATATTTCAAATACTTAAACAAACAAAGTGGGATTTCATGAAAGTGTGTTAGAAATTTAAAAAAAATAATTGATTATTGATTATTTTGCTCACCCTTTAACTTGCAAGCTAAACCATAAAACATAGAATCTCCAAAAACAAGGAAATTAGGTTGGCCTTTAAATATAAAGACTAATACACACCTCAGATATGAAAAAATTATAATAAACTTATGATAAGACAAGCACTTCGTTAAGAATCCACATAACCAAAGAGAATTCAAAGGCTAATAGTGTATATAAAAAACCACAATCCAATATAACTCTGAACATTGTGATGCCTTCGTTGTTGTGTTTTAAAAATGTTACTTCACATGATACAAAAAGTTATAACTTTGCTTATTCAGTAAAGGATCAAATATAAACATTCATTTTTTTGTCTATTACAAGAAAAATAGATAGTTGGAGCAAAGCCTCTAAAGAAACAAAGCTTTTATTGTTCATTTTCTAAAGAAAAAAATTTTCAATTATTCCTTAAAAAAAGAATTCAATGTTTATGACTCCTACTATATCCAAACATATTGACCACTTTTCACAAGTTGACAGTTGTTATGTGAGTAGAAAAACAGATAATTGCACAAAAGGTAACACTAAAATGACCATGAAGTAGGCTTAAGATACATATTAGGTGAATTTAGATAGATGCAAGCACTCATCACTTCAGATCTGGAACTGTTTATTGTTATATCACCTGATGTGAAAAAATGTCAAAAAATTCCCCAACGGCATCTTTCAAAGTTTAAGGAAATGCAGAAATGATGCATATCTTGAGAGAGAAAAAGAAACAACATATGTGATGAAATTTTTCGCAGGTGGGTATCAAAGGCAATTTGCTTAATATGATCTAGAAACTCCCTTAGAAGTTTCCTGTGATTGGAAAGGATATGCTTTAGAAAAGTTCCTGACACATTTCCTATAGATTTCTATACTGGAAACATATACAGAACAAGAAATAAGGAATAGACCCCATGATTTGGTGATAGGGATCATTAGGTTTTAGGGTTTTGATGAATTCACTTAAAATTTTTCATAAAACCATTCAATCTAGAATCGGGAACTTGGAGCATCATATAAACTATTTTTAATGCATATGGTGAAAAAACATTGAACGAAAGTGTTTGGTGAAATAGAAAGCAAAACAATGATCTTTGTCATCTCTGGTCTATAGGAAATTGGCACAAGCATAAATCGGTTGAATTTTTTTTTGAAATCTTAACCAAAATACCTATTGCTTGTCTTTTGTTGTAAATGTACATTCAATATGTAAGGTTTTAGTAGTATCTCAAAAACCCAATGAAGTCAATAAACTTTTCAGGTCTAGGATCGAGGGAAGGAGGGGTAAATGCTCAAATTTGTGATAAATTTCAACGAATTTTGATTGACAAAGACATTATCACATAGGAGATGTTCATTCATGGTTAAGAAAAACAAACAACAAGAAAAGAGTGATAAAAAATAAATTTTTAGGGTGATTTACCAAAGGTTTGTCTAATCTCAAAAGCTAATGAAGCATCCTCGAATGGAAACATGAAGAAAATTTCAGACGACTCTGAGTCACTCGCAGAATCAATGCAAGTGCTTAGAGGACTCTCCTCATGTGCTGGAGGCAATGATTGTAAGTTTTTTGTTTGATGATAAAAGGCCCCATAGGAGGTGCAGGTATAAAATGTGTGTGATAGCTACAAGAACATTTTCTTGAGCTCTATGTGTAATCTTTTCCGATCCCAACAAGAAAAGCAAGAAACCAATGAGCTCGGCTGCAGAGAAAACATATTCAAATGGCAACAATGAAAGCTTTATTTCTCAATCAGTGATAAACTTCAATTCTGATAGTCCTAGATGAAAAAATCCCAATCCATGTTATTTTGGTTGTTGATTTCTAAGGTGTTTTGTGTGTTGAGAACATAAAATAAATCATTTAGACTTTCTTAACTTGTCAATTCGTCAATAAGGCTTTTGAATTATAGTTGTGTGATACTTTTTTAGGTTTAATTTATCCATTAATTTTTTTATCCAATCGATTATCAGGAAAGTGGACATCCAAATAAAGAATAATTGAGACTATTTCCATCACTGCATTGTCTCCATATTTTCATTGTCTCACTCATTCATTCTTTACTTGCTATTATCCCTGCCGAGGATGGCTAAAATTTTCACCTGAATGCTAGACCTACAAAATCTCTACATAGTGAATCTAAGAATTTGCAGATGGAACATCAAGTGAAAGAGCATACAACCCAACAAAGATAATGCAACATGATTCTTGAGCATACTGAACAAGAAGTCTATTTCAATGAGATGGAGTCTAATAATTACATTTGTTGTGTGATATTATCTGGTAAACTTTGGTTCTGAAGGCTACATCATGTGTTTTAAGCCATGGTGTGTGGTGGATTTCATTTATTAGGCAAAGGAAAAGTTAAAATCGAATAAAAACAAAGTTAAAAAATCGGAAAAATGGATAGATGGGTTGGACAGAGAAAATGATGTCATGGAATTCTGGTGTTGCAACCATTTCTCCAAAAAAATTTCCAGAGAAGCTGATGTATGGCTTATCTTGTTATTTATGGAATGATGTTAGCATATGTTGTGCATGTTTTTTAATTGGCTTACATCAGTCTCCATTGGATTGTGTTTAGATGATGTCCAGTTCCACTGGAGTAGGATGGGTGTAATGTTTTGTCCACCACACATCCCCAAGGACTTCTCATACCAATGAATAAAAATTTGAATTTAAATTTCATGACTAGGAGATTTTTATTTTAGAAACAATTTAGGTGATTCCAAAAGGCCCATCTTGGTCCTGACTTGGACATCTAAAATTTATAAATTGAAAATTGAGATGATTTGAAACCGATGGAGCACATCTAAAAGAACAAACATTTCTTCAACATGACTCTCTAGGCATAGGTTTAGAGGGAGGGACTTGATGGCTGCAACGACCTCCTCACACAATGTATTTGTGTATGGAAGCCTCGTGGTCAATGAGGTGTTGAGCGTGCTTTTGGAACAAATTCCTCCTTCTGCTCCTATTGTTCTTCCTGGATAGTAAGTGTACACTGTAATTTCCCAATTTCGTTCATACACAGATAATGTTTGCTCTTAGTAGTTCATTCCATGTATGTAATGTCTCACAAACTGCATTAGTATTTTACAAGCAATATGCCATTCATCTATTCACATGTGGGTCAAATGAGAATTGAATAATCTCTGTTATTTTTTCTAATTATAGACTATCAACCTACATGATTCAATGTGTCCACCAAACTTCTGATAAATGAGTTATGCATCAGTTGTGGCTGCAAAAACAGGCATGCATGTAGATGGGAATAATGTAGGCAATAGTTATTTAGGTCAGTAAATATTTAAAATTTTCGTAGCTGATTATGTGAAATTCCCATTGCTAGATGCAGTGCTAATAAAGTGATTGAGGGACTCCATTTTCTACCTAAGTTTTGTGGGTTTTGTACCATTTTTAACATCTCTAGGTTTATGGTATCTAGCTCGGTAGAGCCCTAATTTCTTCGATTTTAATTTGGAAAATCTCAGGGGTCAGACATAACTCCTTGGTTATTGGGCACACAAGTTGTTACCGTGGTTGGGAAAGACTTTTTTTGCTTACCATTTGGATCATCACAATCTAGCTTCTTATCTTAGTTTATTCGATACAAATAGGCTTACATCTCTCTTTTGGTTCTTAGTTGGAAAAAAAAGCTACTTATGATATTTTTTCAATAAAAACATACTTACTAATGATGGTATATTCAATACAAATAGGTTTACATCTCTTTTTTGGTTTTTAGGAGGAGAAAACAAGGTAGCTTGAGTGTTGTTGATTTTTGTAGCTTGGGAGGTACTCCAAGCCTTGAGGATCGAGGATTTGGAGGAAGGAGCTCCACAAATGGCCTTGTGGGATTGAAAACCAAGCTTGGGGTTTTGCACCCATCGATGTTGGGGAAAAAATTATGGATAGATTTTGACATGTGATGGATGAGTATGATAATACTCGTTGAGAGAAATTTGATGCATTAAAAATCATCTGATTCCCAGTTGTGGTTGAAGAGAAATGAATATTTGAAGTTAAGATAGGTAATTTGTTGGTTGGGAAGGTCTGCTTGAGGTTAAAGTAGTGCCCAAAGAGAAATTCGTTGGAGCCACTTGATGCCTATAAATATAGGTCAAGTGTGAAGCATTTAGACACTTCCAAGAAACATATTTCACAGTCTTCACATCAAGAAAGGAATCTCAAGTGCAAGAACATGCAAGTCCAGGAACATGCAAGTGTAGGAACACATGAGTGTAGGAACACAAGTGTAGGAACATGCGAGTGTAGGAACACCTGAGTGTAGGAACGCGTGAGTGAATTAACACGCGAATGCAGTAACCTACGAGTGCAAGAACGAGTGAGTGAAGGAACGCAAGTGCAGGCAACGCGAGTGAGGGTTGATCATGTAGAAGATTGCATAAGGGTGACGCAAACGATGAGCAAGGATCGGTATGTATTTTATTGATTTGTTAAGGTTGAATTGATGCTAGTGGATGGTGTCCTAGGAGAGGACATTTTGGAACTCTATTAGAAGCCATGTGGAGGGGTTTCCTAGGTGTTGGATGCCCTAACTAGGAGCAGATGATACAAAAAAGATTCGACACTCGTGGACTGTTGGAGGGAAGCATGCAAGTGGACCAAGTGTGGATAGTGATTAGGAATTTATGGTCTACTGGAGGACAATGTGATAATTCCGAAGTTGGAGCCTAGTGTGCAATACTTTGATGGACAAAAGTAGTTGCTAGAGTGGGAATTGTTGAGCTCAAGGGTTGATCAACTAGAGGAGTAGTTGAGAAGCCCTAGACTTGTATGTCGAGAAGGACTTCTACAACATATGATGGGAAGTCCTCCTAGCTCGTGTTAATTATGGGTCCATGCCCTATGTTGGTATTCATTGGAGTAGCACAGGAAGACCATAGTGGGATGAAGTCCCTGAGTAGCTGAGGAGAAGTAGCAGGAAGATTGAGAATTGTTCACTAGTAGAGTTGTGAACAACTCGATAGGAGTCTCGATGTGTTGATGCATTGATGGACACATGATCAACTAGTGATAAGATTAACAACCAAGGTTTGGTGGTCTAATGGACTTGGAGCATTGATAGAGGCAGGAGCTATAGATTGGTAGCTGAAGGACTGGGCAGGTATAGGATACGGCCAAGAGGAGCTAAGAGAGTTGACTACATCAGCAAGATGGTAATAGTATCTTGTTGAGGGTAGATTGGTTTTCAATGGACTAACAACAAGTACCAATTTTATATTCTTGTACTAGTGGATATTTGAGGGCCATTATCCCTAGTATGGGAGCCCTCGACTGTTGTATTATATGTTGATTAATATAATGAAGTTGGGTTGAAAAATGTAAAAAGTTGTCCATATTTTGTGCACTAATATATTTACTGGCGTTTATAATCCACCGTTCAAAGTAGTATCGTTGTGATTCTCGGTTTGGTTGCATCAGAGATTTAAGATTCTATCCCAGACACCAAGGTTGTGGAAAAACAACATGGTATCGAAGCGTATCTGAGCTACTTTAAGGGACATTGAATCAAAGTGTTCACAATGAAGCAACTCAGAGAGAGTTGTGGGTGTCTAGATCATGGAGCAGAGGGTTCAACTGAGGAAATGGAGATTTGGTCTTGCTAGGTTACATGGCAAGATAGGTTGGGAGTTCTGGATCGATGGTGAACCTGGTGCACTTCAGTATGTAGTGTGGTGGTTTGCAGATCATGGACTTCCTTTGACTTGTCATAGATGGTTGGGACAACTCAAGGATTTCTTTAGCTTGGAAGAGATCAGGTTGATTGAGATGGATTCATGTGATGAACTACAGGTTGGCAAGATAGAGTCTTCATTGGATCATGATGTTTCATATCTAAGATTGGAGGGATTTGCACGAGTGGTATTTGATCCAGGAGGATGAGTCCTTGCAAGACTAAGCTAGTGGAGATTGTGTAGGCTCAAAGGGAGTCTACCCTTAGAGGGAGCATCCTTATGGATGTTTGGGATCTTCAAGTTCAGATGTGATGAAGCAGAGGCACTATTGAGGTAGTCAGGTTCATTCTACAAGGTATGTTGTAGTAATGGACGCCATATGGGCTAGTGTCACTATTATGAAGGTCAGTTCCTAGTCTTGGAAGTACTTCCCTCGCTAAGAGGGAGTGTTGATTTTTGTAGCTTGGGAGGTACTCCAAGCCTTAAGGATCGAGGGTTTGGAGTAAGGAGATCCATAAATGGCCTTGTGGGCTTGAAACCCAAGCTTGGGGTTTTTCTCCGATCGATGTTGGGGAAAAAAATATGGATAGATTTTGACATGTGTTGGATGAGGATGATAGTACTCGTTGAGATGAATCTGACGCATTGGAAAGAATTTGATTCCGAGTTATGGTTGAAGAGAAATGAATTTTTGAAGTTAAGATCGGTAAATTTGTCTACTTGGGTAGGTCAG
Organism: Pinus tabuliformis; assembly: GCA_031772625.1. Taxonomy (NCBI): domain Eukaryota; kingdom Viridiplantae; phylum Streptophyta; class Pinopsida; order Pinales; family Pinaceae; genus Pinus; species Pinus tabuliformis. The sequence continues at coordinate 1,464,430,247 of CM062820.1, read as the reverse complement.
CTTGAGATTAAAGTAATGCCCAAAGAGAAATTTCTTGGAGCCTCTTGATGCCTATAAATATAGGTCAAGTGTGAGGCATTTAGACACATCCAAGAAGCATCTTTCATAGCCTTCACATTAATAAAGGAAGATCAAGTGCATAAACGTGCAAGTACAGGAACGCGGGTGCATGAACGCATGAGTGTAAGAACGTGGGTGCATAATGCATGAGTTCAGGAACACATGAGTGCAAGAATGCGTGAGTGCAGTAATGCGCAAGTGTAGGAACTCACGAGTGCATGAACGTGAGTGTAGGAATGCACAAGTGCAAGAACACGTGAGTGCAGGAACACGAGTGTAGGAATGCCTGAGTGCAAGAATGCGTGAGTGCGGGAATGCGATTGCAGGTAGTATGAGTGAGGGTTGAGCATGTAGCAGACTACATCAAGGTGACACAGAAGTTGAGCAAGGCTCGGTATGTATTGTATTGATGTGTTAAGTTTGAATTGATACTAGTGTATGGTGTCCTAGGAGAGGATAGTTTGGAATTCTATTAGCAGCCATGCGGAGGGGTTTCCTAAGTGTTGGATGCCCTAACTGGGAGAAGATGCTACAACAAGGATTGGTCACTCGTGTTCTATTGGAGGGCACCGTGAGAGTGGACCAAGTGTGGGTAGTGATTGGGAATTTATGGTCTCCTGGAGGACAACGTGATAGTGCCCAAGTAGGAGCCTGGTGTGCAACACTTTGATGGACATAAGTAGCTTCTAGAGTGGCAGTTGTTGAGCTCAATGGTTGACGAACTAGAGGAGTAGTTGAGCATCCCTAGACTTGTATGTGGAGAAGGACTTCTACAGTAGATGATGGGCAGTCATCCTAGCCCATGTTCATTATGGGAGATGGACATCTTGCAGTGATAGGTGGCAACCCTCCATGCCCTATGTTGGTCTTCATTGGAGCAGCATAAGAAGACAATAGTGGGTTGAAGTCCCTGAGTAGTTGAGGAGCAACAGTGGGCATATTGAGATTTGTTCAAAAGTGAAGTTGTGAACAACTCGACAAGAGTCTCGATGTGTTGATGTGTTGATAGATGAACGATCAACTAGTGAGAAGATTGACAATCAAGGTTCAATGGTCAGGTGGACTTAGAGCATTGATAGAGGTAGGAGATGCAGTTTTGGAGTCGAAGGAATTAGCATGTACAGGGTACAACCAAGAGGAGCTGAGAGAGTTGAATACATTAGTCAGATGGTTAGAGTATCTTGGTGAGGGTATATTGGTTGTCGATGGACTGACACCAAGCCCCAGTTTTGCATTCTTATACTAGTGAATATTTGAGGTCCATTATCCCTGGTATAGGAGCCCTAGACTATTGTATTATATTTTGATTAATATAACAAAGTTGGGTTGAAAAATATAAAAATTTGTCCATACTTTTATCACTAGTAGATTTACTGTTGTTTATATTCCACTATGAAAAGTAGTATCGTTGTAATAATTGGTTTGTGTTATTGTTACAAGGAAAAGTGTCTATTTAGAACTGCTCTATCCCACTAAGGTGTGACAGCTGCCTTAGAAACAAACAGAGAAAAACTACTCTTGTTTTTCCTTTATGAATTATAGATAGAGAGGAACAGAAAGACCAACCTCTGTCTTGCGCTAATCCTTCGATTTGATCCCTCTCTTCTTTGATAGTCCCCAGCTACCTGCTCCCTTGCACACCCAGCTTCATAAAGTACCTGTAAGATCACAGAAGCATGGCACTATAAAAAGACATGGATCTATAATCATAAACAATCTAGGATCAGATGTAAATTGACCATACAGATGTAACAAGCATCAATGATACAAAATCATGGAGGAAAACTCAAATAGTTTTTATTGATAAACAAGAAAAGATCCAGGAGGAGTTACAACCAGTTATTCTGACCCAGCATCAACCTCCCAGTAAAGAAGCCCCTCTTCATCTCAAACAAAGCTTAGATCACCCAACAATCTGATGTTTGTCTCTAGAAACCAACAGCAATTCCTTACAATATGCAAAATTCCAGCCTCTGGATCTCTGGGATGAGGGATCCATATATAGATATCTGTAAGGGGGATGAGTCAGCTTGTGATTTGATTAGTGTCTTCTCTCTGATAGTTCTTGCTTCCACTTGGAGACTGAGGGCCTCTTACTCATCCTTGGTTGAATTCAGTGAGGCAAGTGTCACAGGAGAAGATTCTGGAAGCTTCCACTGCCTCTCCACCTCGCGGAATGACACTGCCATTTGTCATTTCTCGCCCATCGCACCCCATAGAAGGGACTTTTGAAATGAAAAACACTCTCACAGTGTATTTAGGTGAGATGCAACACACTTAGCCAATGGAGCAGCTGCAATGATCCTGTTTTGACCAATTTTGAGTAGTTTCTCATGGAGAACTTCTGAGAGAAGCTGTAATCTGTTGACCTTGTTCCTCTAGGGGTTATAACAACACTTTTAGGGACTTAGGAGCCCTTGGTTTATGGACATTTCATGCTTGGGGTTGTACGGCACAAAAATGTCTATAACAATTATAGACATTTTTGGGCACTGCAACCCCAATCAAACATGTCCATAAACCAAGGGCTCCTAAGTCCCTAAAAGTGTTGTTCCATACCCTAAAAGAATAAGGTCAGCTGATTACATCATCTCCCAGAAGTTCTCCATGAAAAACTACTTAGAACTGGTCAAGACTGGACCATCTCACCTGCTCCATGGTCAAAGTGCGATGCATCCCACCTAATGCACATGGGAGGTGTGATGCATACTGAAAAGCCCTTCTATGGGGTGCGATGGGCGAGAATGGACAAATGGCAGAGGCAGTTTGCGAGGTGGATGATCATGGAATCTTCCAGAAACTTCTCCTGTGAAACTTGCCTCTCTGAATTCGCCCAGGGATGAGTAAGAGATCATCAATCTCCAAGTGGAATCAAGAACTATCAGAGAGACGACACTAATCAGAATCCCAGAAGCTGACTCACCCCCCTGCAATCATCTATATATGGATCCCGCATCCCAGACATCCAGAGGCTGGAATTTTGTATCTTGTAAGGAAGTGTTGTTGGTTTCTTGTTGGAATATCATAGTCTTGTGTGATCTAAGCTTTTCATGAGGTGAAAGAAGGGCTTTCATGCTGGAGGATGATGCTAGGTCAGAATAATTGGTTGTAATCCTCTTTGCTTATTCTTGATATTAATAAAGCTATTCAAGTTTTCCTCCACATTCTTGTATGTTTGATGATATATGCATTTGTGTGGTCAATATATATCTGGTCCTATATTGTTTATGATTGTAGATCTCTGTTCTTCGATAGTATTATGCTACTTTGATTCCACAGGTGCTCTTTGAAGCTGAGTAGACGAAGGAGAAGTGGCAAGGATCTGTCAGAAGGGAGAGGAACCGAGCAAGGAACCAAGCGCAAGACTGAGGTTGGTGTCCTTCATTCCACTCTCATCTACTTTTCATAAAGGAAAACGAAAGTAGTTTTAGTTTGTTTGTTTCTAAGATAGCTACCAGTCTTAGTGGGACTAGCAGCTTCGATTGGACACTAGATTTCCCGATAGCAAAATGGCGACTCCAGTGGGGAGCGAATAGATTGTTTGTTTGTCTATATTTGTTTATTTTATAAACTTACAGACGGAGCCTGAAGTCAAGCCAACTAGCCTTCGAACTGCATTTGCTATGCAAATGCAAAGTAGATCAATGTTGCTTCCGTCTATCTCCGGGTTTTGTTTATAAACTGAAAAATTGATTTGCAAACCTTCTAATTTCCCTAGTGGTGGCTCTAGTAACCTCATTAGATCAGCCCCTGTGATTTCTATTTACTATACATCATTTGCTCGGCCTAAATCCCTGAACTGAGTTGCAAACTATGACCAAGAGCCAAGTAAAGTCTCGTCCTGGTACCATCGCACACTCTCTTCAAGGAAACCAGTATGCATCGCACCTCCCATGTGCAGTAGATGGGATGCATCCTTGTTTCCCTATGTTACAGGTGCGATGAACAGAAAAGGCTAATTTTTACCTCTAGGTTTTGGTTTTTCTTCACTCTTTTCAGCTCTATTCTAGAGTTTTGATGTCTGTGATCAGTATACAACTGTGGAAACCCCCTTCCTTTCCATCATTCTGCCTCCATTGTGCAAAGAGCTATGAATGTTTTATGTATTTTCCGCCATTTTCAGTTCTCTTTTATGAAGTAGTAGCATAGTCGAACTGTCGTTTTTTTATTTGAAAGTGTCGCAAGTGTCGTTTTCAGTCAAAGAAAAGAATTCCATTGTTCTTGATGGTCGATTATACAGTTACTCTTGTATTTGATTTGAATTAGTAGTTTTTCAAGTTTCGAAAGCAGTTTTCAATTCAAAATAGTAAAGTGTCGTCATTATCTTCCTTTCGTTTTGAAGAGAAATTTGTTAGTACTGTCGCTTTGAAAGATAATTCAGATTTGTACTTAGCATTCTTCTTGTCATTCACACATTAAGAAAGCTGAAAACAAATACATGCATGTGCATTTGCATTTAGACTGCTTGTTGGTTTGATTTAGGACAGTGCATCTAGTGTGTGCTCTTTGCTCTATGTTGAAAGAATACCGTCTCTCTTTCTTTAGTAGCTAGGATTTTCATTGCAAAAAGAAGATTAAACGATTGTTTATCATCTTAGATTGCATTTTAGGAATTGTACATCTACATCACGCGGTGAACCTAAAAGGAAAATTTCTTAAGAAAGATCAACTGTAAAATAAATTTAATGAACCTAAAAACACTTTGGAACCTAACGCACAACATCTAGAAGTCTAGGCTAGAGACGTATTCTGGCGTCGTAAAGCCTAGTAACTGTCACTTTCACTGATTGGTTGGGTGATTCCTCCTCTTTGAGACGACAAGTGCCAGTACATACTTGTGCTCCCACATACCATCAAGTATATATTGGGAGACCACAATAGGCTATATCCTTTATCCATAGGAAGCCAGGTCTTCTACCCTATCGATCGCAATGCACTGAACACAACATTCGGGAAGATTGATTTCCATACCATAAAAAGTATTCTGCAGTTTTGTGATTGGTTTGGTAATCCCTCTGTCTAGATTTCTAGAGTAGTCTCTTTCGCTCCTTTTCAGACTCCTTAAAGGAAAAGGTCCATCTGAGCACTTGTCACTTCAGGGTCATTAAAAATCGAAGGTGACTAGAGTCATCTTTTGTTTTTTCTTGACTCTTAAAAATTGAAAAAACAAGTTGTGTCAAAGCATCTAAAATTCATTTAATTCAGAAACATTTTCCCCTTTGTTTTTAGTTAATCGAGTAATCCACAATCGTGGAAGAAAGTCAATTGAAACCCCGTCGTTTGCGGAGACTTACGAGTCAATCGTCTTTGTCACTAGAATCAAAACTATTCCGGACAAAGCGAACTCGTTTAACCAGCTCAAAGTCCCCTGGTCGGGTTGGAACAAGTGTTCCAACACCCTCGGAGACTCCAGTTACTCCAAACATTTCTGGTACCCCTGCCTTTACAGAAGAAGTTCCGTAGCCACAAGAGGACAGTAGAACTGATCCTAGTGTGAAGGTAAATACTTCTATACTTGAACCGGCTACATCCATAGCTGATTCGAAAGGAGTTGTTCCCAAACATTAGTCACTGCAGAATCTATACCTTCTTCGGCATCGGAAATATTTTATGACCCTGACGGTCTACCTCTTCCACCCGGTTTCATTGCTATAGAAGATATTTTAGAAGATCCACCATCTAGTACTCCATCGCAATTTGGAGTCGAGATCACTCTATATCCTTCTTCGTAAGAAATTAGTCCACCATTATCGGAAGTTCCTGTAGAATCGCTAGGAAACCTTTTGGATAGACTAGATATGTCTGAACAACCGTCGACATCTAGGACTGTGTCATCTGACACAGCAGCGACAGAACTTCCTACTGCTACTCCAACAATGTTCACTGGCATACCGTCTGTCACAACTAGCTCTCAAGCACTGGATGGGATCCATCTAGGGGCTGTTTCAACGGTATGGTCTATTCCTGTTTGTTCATCCGGAATAATATCTGGAATCTCTTATGTTGAGTCTCAGCAAATTGATCCTTCACAATGTCAATTTGGGCAGTCCGGTCCTGAAAGGCAAATAATTCCCTTAAGCAGCGGATTATCGTCGTATGGGGGGGAATATGCCCTTTCATTGTCTCCTCCAGGAGGTCAAACATACGAGAGTTCCCAACAGAATTCAAGTTATGTTGGAATTACATCCAGTGGTTGGATGCCAATACTGCCTCAACAACCAAGAGTTGTATACTCAATGCAACAAAGTGTGCCTATGTCAAATATTCCCACTACACCAGCGATTGTGATGGTGTCGCAAGTACAAGTGTTACCTATTGTATGCCAACCTCAAGTCTCTCAGGTCGCAATCCAACAACCCCTTGTCCCTGCGACACCACCACAATCATCGGTTAGTGGCTCCTTAACTGGAGTGACCCAGGTTCAAACGGGTACCATTACCCCTCATCTCGGTCAAACAGACAGTATTGGGCAACAGTGCATGGTCTCACAACCATGGCTGGTGCAATATCAACAACCACAATTCCAACAAGTTTACCAAGGATCTGAGCACCAAGTCTTTGCAAGTAATGGGCAGCCGTATATTCAAAACGGACAGCATCAACCACTTCATAATGGTTATGCCCATCAACCTTATCAAAGTTATCAGCATCAAATGCACTATGCTGGTATGCAAGGACCCACTGCTCAGGCAATCCCGTCTTATCCTAGGTCTCGACCAAAACAGATGTTGTAGAGAATATTCATGTGGGAAAATCTTGTTCTCCTTCAGAATTGGAAATATATAACACTCTTTTTCGTGAATTCAGAGATTTCTTTTCTTGGTTGTGTGATGAAATGCCAGGAATTGACTCGAGCATCGTTGAACACAAAATTAAGATGTATCCAGATGTCAAACCGGTACGACAACGACTACGGCAGGTGCACCCCAAGAAAGATGCTGCCATCAATGCAGAAGTTGAAAAACTTCTCCATGCTGGTTTTATTTACCCGGTTCCTCTAACCGATTGGGTATCAAATATTGTTCCTGTAATGAAAAAACAAGGAACGATTAGAGTGTGCATTGATTATAGGGATGCAAATCAAGCTTGTCTGAAAGACAACTACCCTACACCCTTCATTGACCAGATAATTGATGAATGCACTGGATGTGAAATCTTCTCATTTATGGATGGATTTTTTGGGTATAATCAAATAAATATCCGCCCACAGGACCAGCCAAAGACTGCATTTATTTGTCCGTGGGGCACATTTGCATATTTCAAGCTACCCTTTGGTTTAAAGAATGCAGGGGCAACATTTCAGAGGGCAATGAATTATGCCTTCCATGACATCAAAAGCATCATTCAACCATATCTCAACGATATTTCGGCTCATTCGCGAAAGCGGACCAATCATCCGCAGCATTTGAGAGCGATATTTCTATGTTGCCGACACTACAAGATACGACTCAATCCACACAAATGTGTATTCTGTGTCAGTTTTGGTCGTTTGCTTGGCTTTGTGGTCTCAAAGGACGGGATTCATCTCGACCCATGTAAGGTTGAGGCAATCATTAATTTTCCTCCCCTTCAAATTTGCTTCAGATTCAGAAACTCCAAGGGAAAGCAAACTTTCTGAGGAGGTTCATTCCAAATTATGCCGAACTTGCTAAAGGTTATACTCGTCTATTGAAAAAAGAAGTACCCTTCGTCTGGGATCAGGTTGCGCAAGCTTCATTTGATGCTTTAAAAGAATCCCTATTAAAAGCATCATTAATGTACGCTCCTGATTATCAAAAAGACTTTAAGCTGTATCTAGCTGCAGCGGATACAACCATCGCAATGGTTTTAGTTCAAGAAGACAATGGAATTGAACATCCTATATATTATTTAAGTAGAAACTTAAATGATACAGAAATCAAGTACTCCTACGTTGAAAAGCTAGCTCTCGCCGCTGTTCAAGCGATACAAAGATTTCGACACTATATCCTCTTTCGAAAAACTACCAGTCTGTCAGATTGCAACCCCGTGACTTATATATTGTCGCAATAGTTGCTGGGCGGAAAATATTCAAAATGGATAGCAATTCTACAAGAGTTTGATCTGGAATTTATAAAATCCAAATCGAAGAAATCCCTGGTTTTCGCGGAGTTACTATGCGATCTCCCATCATCGTCCAACGATGTAACAACAAAAGAAGAAATCGTGGACGAATCTTTGTTTTTGATATCTTCAAGCAATCCGTGGTATGGAGACATAATAATCTATCTCCAAACCCAAACGTATAGGTCTAATACCTCCTACTTGGAACAACAACGCATTCGATACCAAGCAAAAGACTACATGATTGTCGGTGATACACTTTACCGTCATGGTGTCGATACAGTTCTGAGGAGGTGCCTCACCCACGAGGAGTTCGAAAAAGTCCTGAATGATTGCCATTCAAGCGCATGTGGGGGGCATCAATCTGGTTACGCTACGGCGTAAAATATTTTACGAGCAGGATACTTCTGGCCAACAATGTTTAGAGATTGCATAACCGCAGTCAGAAGTTGCCATGCATGTCAAATATTCGATCGGAAAACCAGAATACCACCCGCACCTCTGCAACCAGTAGTTGCTGTTGGGCCATTTTCCAAATGGGGCATAGATTTCATGACGTGTAACCCCACCTCGGCCGAGGGGCATGGGTATATCATAGTCGCAGTAGACTATTTTACCAAATGGTCCGAGGCGATGCCTACATTAAACAACAGCAGCCAAACGGTTGCCCTCTTCTTTTTCAATCATGTAGTCTCCAGATTCTGCATTCCACAGGCCATAGTCACAGATCATGGATCGCATTTTCGCAATCACATGATGGTTGAGTTGGCTACCAAGTTAGGGCTGTCCCACGACAGCTCTACTCTGTATTATCCGCGGGCTAATGGACAAGTTGAGGCAATCAACAAGGTCCTAAAGCGGATGATGCAAAGGATGATTGGAGTCCACAAAAGGAGTTGGCACCTGATCCTGTACTCAGCCTTGTGGGCATACCAGACATCGGTGAGGAATGCAACTGGGTTTACACCCTTTCAATTGGTGTATGGCTTGGAAGCAATCTTACCGGTTCAGTGTGAAATCTCGTCCCTCAAACTCGCAGTCGACCTTCTCCCCGTAACTTCTGAAGAAGAGGCTCATTTCTTGGAACTAATCCAATTGGATGAAACCCGTCATGATGCCACCTTGTCTAACGAAGCCCATAAGAAACGAGTCAAGGTGCAATTCGACAAGAATGTCAAACCCCGTGTCTTCTCAGAAGGTGACCTGGTCTTACTTTACGACCAGGAATCCGACAAATTGGGAGCAGGTAAGCTCAAATCCTTATGGATGGGGCCCTATATTGTTAAATGTGTATTAGCAAAAGGAGCCTATGAGTTAGTAGATTATGATGGGATTCCACCTGTGCAACCTCGCAACGGGTTGTACCTTAAGCGTTACTATGCTTGACTCAAGATAGTAACCCCTATGCTTTTGTTACATTTATTTTTTCGCTAAGGGTAATTGTTTTGGTTAAGTGATCCCCTTTTACATTTGTTGTAGATGTCGGACCTATTGGAATCATTTGTTGGATATGCCGACAGAGCGAGTCGTAGTTCGCAGAACCTATCCTCTGCGGCCTGGGCCATCTTTGATCCAAGTGGCGAGTTAGTAAGTTTTAGAGGGGTATGTATTGGTCGGTCAACAAACAATATTGCTGAATACAGCGCATTGATATAGCTCCTCTCTGATGCCATTATGCATGGCATACGCCGACTAGTTGTCAGGCTAGACTCACAACTTGTCATCCTACAGCTTACTGGTATCTACTTCGTACGGAATCTAGCTATCTATCGCATGTTCCTAAGGGTCAAGATTTTGGAAAGGCAGTTTGATTCTATTCAATATCAACATATTTCCAAAAACTTAAACACATTAACAGACTCATTGGCAAATTATGTGTAAAAGAAGCATTTCATCAAATATTTGCATCAAGATCACGTAACTCAACCAAAATAAAGCTCCGAAAATCAAAAATATATATAACTATTTATGGTTCATACATAATGTTCTGTAACCAGGACAAAATCGGTCAAATGACCCAAAACTCAAAATGCTAGGGGACACCCTAGTCTAATGATGCTGGTGATAACAAGTCACCGCCTGTGCAACAATGCGTAAAAGCCTAGTCCATCGACTCGGCATGCCAGTAGTATGTTGATGCAACCTCAGGGGAATCTCGTCGGTCCTCACGTCTGGAATACCAAGAGTGAGGCCCTCGACCTGATCCTGCAATGCTGAAAGAGTCTCGGCCACATCAAGGTCACATAGGATATCCCTCCCCACAGCCTCTCCTACTGGAGTGGCAGTTGGTACTCTCACATGTACTACTGGCCGAACCGGTCCAACATCTGCATGAGCACATGACTTTTGATTAGTCCTGATAGAAGAAATCACAAGAACATCATAAAAAGAAACGACGAACAGAGATATGGTCAGAAAGTTTACCGATAACACCCCACTGCTCACCAGCCGGCAATACCAAATCCGGGTCACCTCGGAAATCCATACCAGCATATGGATACTCGGAAAAAACCATCTCCTGACGATTGAACCACTCAAAAAAGGAACAGGTGGTACAACCTTTGGAGGAACAAAGTGATTAATGGTGAAATTAAATCAATGACCATTATCACGAGCAGTTTTTATGCGGAGTTCAAGCTCGTTAAAAATTAAACATAAGCAATGAGCAAACGTTCCCCCAGAGTTTAAGCTCATTAAAAAATGAACCAATTTCCGGTAAATAACCATTGTGAATGCATTATCATCAGCTTTTGAGCCTTGGTCGTGTTCTCATCATCACCTCCACTCTATTTTACCCGATCATTCACCTCCATTTGATTGTTTACCCCTTTTGAGGAACAGCTACGAAGAGTGATGCTGTTAGCCATCCTTGTGACACTGCCATGACTGGAAAATTCCAAACCTTGCCTAGAATCAGCTGCTACCCGAAATTATCACTCATTCCTCAAAAAACGAGTCTCCTTTAAGCTCTTTTCACCTGACTCGTAAAACATGAAAAGATTGTCGAGCGATTGGCCTCACCAGCTCGTTAAAGTGACTGGAAATGTTATCCCTCCTCTAGATTTTAATATTTTTGGACCTGAGGGATTATTACACAAAAAGATCGAGCGCTTGTCTTATTTGGCTTGTTAAAATTACCGAAAATTCATCCCTTTCGTATTGTTTTATACTTTTTCAGACTTAAGGGATTACATGACGAAAAAGTATTATTGGAGTTTCCTTTACGTGCCTTTCAGACTCCCTAAAATTGAAAAGGACCGAGTTATCTTTGTCATTAAACTCGTTAAAACCAAATAGCGAAAACTTGTCCATACAGACAAGAACGAGTTTCACTGTCGCTAGGCTCGTTAAAATATAGCGACGGGTTTGCCCGAAGGGCAAATTATAGAATAAGCACATGTTATCCTCCTCAACCTTGACAAAAATAAAGTGGTACTGGTCAACAATGACTGGGGAAAAATTGGGAAGAAAACTTGAAGAAACTTTATTGGTAGCAAGTCTCTCTTGAACATGACACTTTCACTCTGCATCCAAGTCGGGTTGGGTTGTTCCATTCACTGGTCGTATCACCATGGGTCCATCACACCATCCACATTTGGGGTTAACGCTACCAATCCATCATGTCAATGTCGCCGGTATGTTCAATAGAATTCGCTCAGAGAATTCACCTGTGTCTCATCCGCTGCAATACATTCACGCTCCATTCTTTCATGATCGCCACCCTGAACCCTGTATCATCAGATCGTTTTCACCTCCAAAATCATTTACTCTGTTCCGTGTCGTAGATGTGGAATTCAGTAAGGCCCTCCTACAGCGAGTCGCTTCTTGTCGACATCGGCTCATTATCCAAGAAGTCGACTTAGGAACAACCCTTTCAGTACTTTGAAGCTTGCATGCCTCAATGGCAAGTTTCTCACTTCCGGTGACAGGTTTACATCAATGGCCTTCGACCGAAAGATTTTGCATGGTGTTCGACGCCAAGTCCCTTATTCACACCACACAAATTGTACTGTAGTACCTTGAGGGTCATCATCATTATCGGTGATTCCTCTCGCGCCTGCTAATAGCTTACATCATTGGCTGGTAATCAGGCGATGTCCTTCCATGTTCGACTCCAGAACATATTTCACATGGATAGACTTGTACTCCGAGTGAATATTGAATGATTTTGAAGACCCGGATCTAGTTTCATCCATCCGGGCTGTGATATATTCAGGAAAATAAAGACATCAAATGTACATTGTTGCTGCACAAATGATCATCCGAATCAAAGGATGATGACTCTATCAGAATCATCAGTCTCCCACACAGACGGTCGTATATCTTATGTACATGAAATGAATTTATAAAGCTGAGCATGGGAATTCCTGCCTCAGCTAGATCATGAAAAATATTATGAAGATAATGTATTGTATTGTATCTTATTACAGGTCACCTTCCAGCTCGAAAAAACTTCGGATCCTCATGATAAATCATTTCACCCAACATCAAAAGATTAACGACCTCATGCTTTAGGGGGAAACTGTTATAGACATTTTTGGGCACTGCAACCCCAATCAAACATGTCCATAAACCAAGGGCTCCTAAGTCCCTAAAAGTGTTGTTCCATACCCTAAAATAACAAGGTGAGCTGATTACATCATCTCCCAGAAGTTCTCCGTGAAAAACTACTCAGAACTGGTCAAAACTGGACCATCTCACCTGCTCCATGGTCAAAGTGCGATGCATCCCACCTAATGCACATGGGAGGTGTGATGCATACTGAAAAGCCCTTATATGGGGTGCGATGGGCGAGAGTGGACAAATGGCAGAGGCAGTTTGCGAGGTGGATGATCATGGAATCTTCCAGAAACTTCTCCTGTGACACTTGCCTCTCTGAATTCGCCCAGGGATGAGTAAGATATCATCAATCTCCAAGTGGAATCAATAACTATCAGAGAGAGGACACTAATCAGAATCCCAGAAGCTGACTCACCCCCCTGCAATCATCTATATATGGATCCCTCATCCCAGAGATCCAGAGGCTGGAATTTCGTATCTTGTAAGGAAGTGTTGTTGGTTTCTTGTTGGAATATCATAGTGTTGGGTGATCTAAGATTTTCATGAGGTGAAAGAAGGGATTTCATGCTAGAGGATGACGTTGGGTCAGAATAATTGGTTGTAATCCTCTTTGCTTATTCTTGATATTAATAAAGCTATTCAAGTTTTCCTCCACATTCTTGTATGTTTGATGATATATGCATTTGTGTGGTCAATATATATCTGGTCCTATATTGTTTATGATTGTAGATCTCTGTTCTTCAATAGTATTATGCTGCTTTGATTCCACAGGTGCTCTTTGAAGCTGAGTAGACGAAGGAGAAGCGGAAAGGATCTATCATAAGGGAGAGGAACCGAGCAAGGAACCAAGCGCAAGACTGAGGTTGGTGTCCTTCATTCCACTCTCATCTACTTTTCATAAAGGAAAATGAAAGTAGTTTTAGTTTGTTTGTTTCTAATATAGCTACTGGTCTTAGTGGGACTAGCAGCTCCGAGTGGACACTAGATTTCCCGATAACAGTTTGGTAGCGTCAGAGATTTAATATTCTATCCCAGAAACTAAGATCATGGAAAAAAATAAGTGTCCCTTGTACTACTAACTATTTGAGTTGTTACTTGATACACATGTAGAGAGAATGTATTACATAGCACATTAAATGTATAATGAACCTAAACTGCAAAAAAAAAATTGATGCAACTTAATGTGACTTAAATGCAAATAGCATGCATTACATAACACATTAATTCGAAAGAGCACACAACCCAACAAAGATAATGCAACTTGCTTCATGGGAATATTGAATAGGAAGGTGATTCCAGTGATCTGGAGTTTGATAATTACATTTGTTGTGTGATATGATCTGGTAAGATTTGGTTTAAAAGGCTACATCGTGTGATTTAAGCCATGGTGTGTAATGGATTTCATTTATTGGGCAAAGGAAAAGTTAAAAGCTAACAAAAATGAAGTTAAAAACTCGGTGAAATCGATAGATGGGTCAAACAGAGAAAATGGTTTCATGGAATTATGGTGTTGCAACCAATTTTCCATTTTTTTCAGAGAGAATGTTGTTGGCATATGTTGTGCAAGTTTTTTTAGTAGCTTATATCAGTCTCTAGTGGGTTGTGTTTTGATGATGTCCATTTCCACTAGAGTAGGATGGGTGTAATTTTTGGTCCACCATAGATCCCCAAGGATCTCTCACACCAATGAATAAAAATTTTGAATTTGAATTTCATGACTGATCTGATGATGAAATCTAAGACATTTATTAAGGTATTATAGACTCATGTGCATGGATTTGCCTATGTTATTTTATGCAATGGATCAATAAGATTATGAAATACACAAACAATGAAGCAGTAAAGAAGCATAATAGACAACACACATAAACACAACAAATTTAATAAGGAGTTCACCCAATACTCCTGGGCTACATCTCCTGGTCTAGCCTTCAGTGGTGACCTCTCTATTATGTCTTCAAACAGAGTTTTACAACAATATGAGCTCAATTTGAGACTCACACACAACAGATACAATAGCAAGAGTTTGCTTGAACCTCTCAAGATTCTCTAAGTACACAAACTCTCTTAATCACTCGCTATCTCTGTCCTTACTCTCTGTCTTAGCATTGCCTTCAATACTGCCTTCCTTTGTTTCTGCCTTCTATGGCTTTAAAGCCAATCTGCTTTGTCTGTTCGTTTCCTCTTCTCGGCTTCCTGTCTCCCGGCCTCCGTCCGCTCGAATCCCTCTTATAGCGTTAAATAATCATTGCATAATGCCTTTAGGGGAGGTGGCCACCTATTCTGCAATAGATGAGTGCATCAGGTCTTCGAAATCCTTGAAACGACCATTTTTTGTTAACACAGAGAAGCGCTGCAAAAACATGGAAAATCCTTCAAAACATTGTTCATCCAGACTTCAAATATTATGAATTTACTTTAAAACTCTTATCGAGTCTGCCTTTATAGCAATATCACATATCCACCGTTGATCTGAGAGATCGAGATCCAACGATCGTGGTTCATTTCAGGTGGCTTTGTTGTACGAAGGTTAACCACCCGATGAGGGTGGTTTCCTCGCTCCTTATCTTGGACACGTGGCAACCTATGTATGGGATCGGGAAGAGCCCGACCCAAACCACTTACCGCCTTTGGGTCCTCCCAAAATCTGGCCTATTTTATTATTTCCCTTTTATATTAAAATGTGTGAAAACATTGAAAACCCGTAAAAATGGCTCTGGGAAAATTTGAAATATTATGTATTTCCATTCCCAAACTCCTTCGAGTCCAAGTTTTACCGCATCAGCATTTTTTCTTTGTATTTCGTTATATGAAAAAATATATGAAAATACATTAAAAATGGCGTTTGATGGACCTCAAATCCTATGAAATAGCACCTTTATTTCCATCGGGTTCGGTTGATCGCATCGCGCATATATATGTATGTATAAGCCCCACGCCATTGTGTTTGCCGATTGTGATTTGGCAATGCAACATGCGCCATCGATCTATGTGCTTGATCGATGGTCCTCATTGACTCTGCCGATCGCCATCGCAAGTTCCACAAGGTCTCTGCTGATATCCACTGATTGCCACTGCTGATTGCGATTCGCCAATCGGATCTGGACCGTTGATCAGCCAGATCCGATGGCTCTGATTTAAGGTTGCTTTGACCACCGATAAGCCTGTTTTTCACGTTTTCTCTATGTTTTTGCCTCCCGATAGTGTAATCCAACTTTTCCATAGGTTTTCCTTATGCGATAATTTTGATATTTCAAATGATTTTTGAAGACTTAGAGGGTTCTTGGATCCATTTTGGATCACACCTTCCCACTGAAAAAGGCTTTTAGACCACCAAAATTTTGTTTTTAAGCATCAATCAAGTGAGGATACATCTTCCTCACTTGTCCAATATCTATCCATTTTGCACTGCTTGGTTTTGAACCTTTGAGTCCAATTCTCAGGTACTCAACATCCCCACTGCGCGTAGTTCTCACCTTCCTGTCCAGAACTGTATCTTCCTGCAACTTATTGAGATATTCAGGCAACATATCATCAATAGAAGGTAACTGACTTTGCTCTTCGAGATCTTCAATCAAAGAAGGTTCAAATAGTCTCAAGTTCTCCACATTAACTACTGAATAGATGAGCATGTAAGCTGGCAAATCAAGGAGAAAATCATTCTCGCCAATTTTCTCAAGTATCTAGAAAGGCCCATACCTTATTGGCTTCAACTTATTTCCTTCACCTTGCATTCTGTCTTTGCTAATATACAGCCAGACTTGATCACCAGCTTGGAAGCTATGCTCCATCCAATGCTTATCATGCCTTGCCTTATACTTGGCTTGGTTCTTTTCCAGTTGTTCCTGCACTGCCTGGTGAATTTCTTGGATCTGTTCAATGAAATTGGTTGCTTCGTCCACATCACTATGTCCATCAACTACTATGTCTTTACTAAAGACAAAATCCAAGGGAGACCTTGGTGTGAAACCAAAACAAGTCTCAAAAGGAGATCTTTGTGTAGAAGAATGTTTAGCACGGTTGTAAGCATGTTGCACATAACATAAATGTTCATCCCAAAGCTTTGGATGCTTGCTACAATAGCCTTTGAGCAACTGGATCATTGTCTAGTTGACCACCTCTGTTTGGCCATCTGTTTGTGGATGAAAGGTTTTGCTCTTCTTCAATCTGGTGTCCATCAATTCCCATGGACTTGACCAAAACTTCCCAACAAATCGTGAGTCTCTATCAGATACTATGAAGTGGGTAACCCAAAATGCACCCAGACATGTTGAAAGAACAACTATGTTGTTTGTTCAGCTGTAATCTGCTTATTATAAGGTATTAAAATACACATTTTGTTTAACCTGTCCACAATAACATATAAATAGTTATGAGATTTTCTAGATTTTGGCAGTCCCCCAACAAAGTCCATGGAAACACTTTCCCAGGGATGAGAAGGAACTAGAAGTGGAGTGTACGAGCCTAGTCTTCTATTGTTGGGCTTGCTTTTAGCACACATGGTACACCCTTTAATATATCTAGAAATTGTTTCATGCATTATTGGCCAATAACAAAATCTTTGCAGCTGTGCAACTGTGCAACTGTTTTACTTACACCAAAATGACCTGATATTAGAGAAGTATGTGCTTCTCAGATTATGTTCACTATTTCAGTTTGGGGAATGCATAACTTTCCCAAATGATACAAGAGTTGGTCCTTAACATGATAATCCAATTCTTCTACTTGTTTTCCATGAATTAAAGTTGCATATACATCTTTAAAATCTATATCTTAAGAATATTGTTCAATGTAGCTTTCATGCAATACTGAGGTATGCTTAAGTATAGTAGATGCATTTATAATTGGTCTGGATAACATATCTGCAACTTTATTGTGTATGTCTTTCTTATACCTGATGACTAGATGAAACTGTTGTAGAAAACCCATCCACCTATAGTGTCTTGATTGTTGCAATTTAGTTTGTGAGTGTAAATATTGGAGTCGTTGATGATCAGTATGTATAACTGTTTCTTTGCAGAAAAGGTAATGTTTCCACTTTTTCACACTCTGCACTAATGCATACAATTCTTTATCATATGTGGCATAATTAACTATTGCAGAATTAAATGTCTCAGAATGATAACATATGGGTTTACCATGTTGCATCAACATTGCTCCCATGGCATAGTCACTGGCATCTGTTTTGATCTCAAATAGTTTTTGAAGATCTAGAAATGCTAGTACTGGTGTTGTACTAATCTTTTCTTTCAAGGTGTCAAAGGCTTTCTGTTGTTTGCCTTCCCACTAAAACACCTTGTTCAATCCTGTTAAATCATGTAAGGGAGCTGCAATCAAGGAAAAGTTAGCAATAAACTTTCTCCAATATTGTGTTGCTCCTAGGAAGCTTCTAACTTCAGTAGCAGATTTGGGTTTAGGCCAGTTCACAATGACTTTGACCTTAGAGGGATTTATCTTCGATTCACCACCCCCTACTATGTGACCCAAATAATTCAAAGATGTTTTGCCAAATTCACATTTTGATAATTTAACATAGAGATTTTCTTTTTTCAAAACATCTAGAGTTTGTTTTACATGCTTCAAATGTTCTTCCCATGTTTTACTGAAAACAAGAATGTCATCTAAATATACAATTACAAAATCATCAACAAAAGACCTGAGTACATCATTCGTAACTATCATGAAAGTGGCAGGAGCATTAGTTAAGCCAAAAGTCATAACTAGCCATTCATATAGCCCTTGCTTTTTTTGAAAGAAGTCTTCCATGCATCTTGCTTTGCTACTCTGACCTGATGGTAACCACTACGCAAGTCCAACTTCTAAAAGTAAATAGCTTCTTTCAGATGATCCAATATATCATCAATGCAAGGAAGGGGATAACGATTCTTGATCGTTATTTTATTCAGTGCTCGGTAAGCAGTGCACATCCTCCACGAACCATCTTTATTTCTCACCAACATGATTGGAGATCCGCATGGTGATGTGCTTGGCCTTATGAATCCTTTGTCGAGCAGCTCTTGTACCTGCTTCTTAATCTCTACATTCTCTAAAGCAGATAACCTGTACATTTCGATGTTAGGCAATGGAGCATCTTGCTGCAAATTAATATCATGTACAATTTCCCTTTTCGGTGGTAGACTTTTAGTTTCTTGAAATAGGATATCATATTCTGAAACAAATTTTTCTAAATCAGCTTGCTGTTTAGCATCATAGCCTTCAAATACATTGGTTTTATCAGGTTTCTTTTCCTTTACAACCATTAGTAAAAATTGCTTGCATGCATTTAAAATTCTTTTCATCTGCCATGAGTTAATGAGAGTGTAGTTATTTTTGAGTTGATGAGCTCTTACAGTATATTCTATTCCATCTTTTATGAGTTGATACTTATTTTCAGCTCTATAGAAAATGACTTTTCTATCATACAAGTAAGGACTTCCTAAAACAATACTGTATATATCCAAGGGAACTATGTCTAACTCAACCTCATCTACAAATGCTGGCCCAAAAGCAAACCTAAGTTTACATTGTCTAGTCACTTGTAGCTTTGCTTCATCACATACCCAACCTAATGGATATGGCTTCTTGTGAGGTGTGGTTAGTAGTCCCAATTTCTTTACAAGTGCCTTAGAAATCAAGTTTACTTGTGAGCCATTATCAAATAAAATATCAATCTTTTGATGCGTTTAAATAACTCTAACATGAAAAAGCTCATGTCTTTTCCTCTCATTTTCTTCATTATCATTAGATTGTGCAGAATTACTAGTAAATGCTTTAGAATTTTTACCTTTTATACTTGCAGCTACAGTTTTTGTTTCATCACCTGAGTCTGACCCCAAATC
This sequence comes from Pinus tabuliformis, assembly GCA_031772625.1. NCBI lineage: Eukaryota > Viridiplantae > Streptophyta > Pinopsida > Pinales > Pinaceae > Pinus > Pinus tabuliformis. The sequence continues at coordinate 1,464,410,706 of CM062820.1, read as the reverse complement.
TTTCTGAATAGCAGCAATATTCTTCTTCTTCTTACCATTGAACTTCTTGGGTTTCAGCTCCGGATGCAAAGGCCAGCAATGTTCATCGTCATGTCTGTCCTTCTTGCAGTAAGTGCATGAAGGTTTGGCCTTATGTACAACATTTGCCTTCCTCTCTTTTCATTTCTGCTTCCTCTTTTCCTTGTTCTTACTTGTAGTGGGTTTTGATGATCCCCCAATCTCTGGGTTCACATTCTTTCCTCTAGCCTCTAGATGTGTAGCCTGAACAGATACCTCATCTATGCTAGTATGGTTAAACATGAGAATGGTGTGCCTCAAATAGCTGTGTAGACCACCTATATACTTCAACAAAGTTTTAGGTGAGTCTAGAAAAATGCCTAGAATTAAATCTCTTTTTCTAAATTATTGGGTGTATCTTTGTACACTTTGCCCTTTTAGTTGGCGAAGAGTTTGCCAACTCATCATAGCTTGCTGCATATAAGCTAGTGGATAGAATTGTTTTTTAATGGAAGTAACAAATTCACTCCAGACAGAAAGAATTTTACCATGCTTCTTCAAGTCAGTTTGTATCTTGCCTTCCCACCATACCAAGGCAGTTCCTCCAAGGTGTAGGCTGGCCAACTGAATTTTACTCCTGTCTAAATCAATATTCTACACCCTGCAATACACGTCAATCTGTCTAATCCAATTATCTAGCTTTTCTGCATTTAATTCTCCATCATATATTGGAAAATCAAATTTTACATCTAACTTAATCAAAGATGTTTTCTTCTTTTTATTTTCAGGGCTATCAGGAGGTGTTGTTAGAGGAGGCTCTTTTCCTTTCCCTTTGCCTTCAGAATGGCCATCTAGAAGAGATTCCTCTATTCCTTTGTCTTGTTTGGAGGTTGAAGAATATTCACTTCAATCTTTCTTAAATTCTTGATACATTTCTTCTACCATGGCTCTCATGGTCATGAAACTATCCATGAACTGAGAGTCTAATCCCAAGGGATTTTCTTCTGCCATTTTCCTCCTCATATAGACTCTTCCTATTTCTAGGTTAGCTTCAACCAGTTCTCCTTCTCCTAATTTGAGCTTTGACCTAGTTATCATTCATCAACCCAGCACAAGTTTGTCTAACCTTAGCAACCTAAAGCTCTGATACCACTTGATGTGATGATGATATCTAAGACATTTATTAAGGTATTACAAACTCATGTGTATGGATTTGCCTATGTTATTTTATGCAATCGATTGATAAGATTTTGAAATACACAGACAATGAAGCAGTAAAGAAGCATAATAGACAACACACATAAACATCGCAAATTTCATAAGGAGTTCACCCAATAATCCTGGGCTGCATCTCCTGGTCCAGCCTTCAGTGGTGACCTCTCTATTATGTCTTCAAACAAATCTTTACAACAATATGAGCTCAATTTGAGACTCATACACAATAGATACAACAACAAGAGTTTTCTTGAACCTCTCAAGCTTCTCTGAGTACACAGACTCTCTTAATCACTCTCTATCTCTATCTTTGCTCTCTGTCTTGGCACTGCCTTCAATACTGTCTGCCTTTGTTTCTGTCTTCTGTGGCTTTAAAGCCAATCTGCTCTGCCTGTTCGTTTCCTCTTCTCAGCTTTCTATCTCCCGACCTCTGTCCGCTCGAATCCCTCTTCTAGCATTAAATAATCATTGTATAATGCCTTTAGGGGAGGTGGCCACCTATTTTGCAACGGATGAGTGCATCAGGCCTTCGAAATCCTTGAAATGACCATTTTTTGTTAACACAGAGAAACACTGCAAAAACACAGAAAATCCTTCAAAACATTGTTCATCCAGACTTCAAATATTATGAATTCGCTTTAAAACTCCTATTGGGTCCGCCTTTGTAGCGATATCACATCTCCACTGTTGATCTGAGAGATCCAGATCCAATGGTCGTGGTTCATTTTGGGCAGCTCTGTCATACAGAGGTTAACCACCCGATGAGGTTGGTTTCCTCTCTCCTCAGCCTGGACACGTGGCAACCTATGTATGGGATCAGGCGGAGCCCGGCCCAAACCACTTACCGCCTTTGGGTCCTCCCGAAATCCGGCCTATTTTATTATTTCCCTTTTATATTAAAATGCATGAAAACATTGAAAACCCATAAAAATGGCTCTCGGCGGATTTGAAATATTATGTATTTCATTCCCAAACCCCTTCGGGTCTGGGTTTTATCGCATCGGCGTTATTTCTTTGTATTTCGTTAAATAACGAAATATATGAAAATACATTAAAAATGGCGTTTGACGGATCTCAAATCCTATGAAATAGCGCCTATATTTCCATCGGGTCTGGCTGATCGCATCATGCATATATATGTATGTATAAGCCTCGCGCCATTGTGTTTTCCGATTGTGATTTGGCGATGCAACATGGGCCGTCAATCTGCGTGCTTGATCGACGGTCCTCTTTGACTCTGCCAATCCCCATCACAAGTTCCACACGGTCTACGCCAATATCCGTCGATTGCCCGCCGATTGCGATTCGCCGATCGGATCTGGACTGTTGATCGGCCAGATCCGATGGCTCTGATTTAAAGTTGCTTTGACTGCCGATAAGCCTGTTTTTCACGTTTTCTCTATGTTTTTGCCTCCCGATAGTGTAATCCAACTTTTCCATAGGTTTTCCTTATAAGATAGTTTTGATCTTTCAAACGATTTTTGAAGAATTAGAGGGTTCTTGGATCGATTTTGGATCAATGACTAAGATATTTTCCTTTTGCAAACAATTTGGGTGTTCAGAGAGAACCTTTCATTTAAATCATCTTGCATTTGCAGCAACACCCCAGGAAACAAAAACTTCCTCAAGCTCATGAACAATTTGGCTTAGCTTCCATTCTCGGCCTTCAGTTTCTCCCAATTTTCCTTGAGCACATTATTTGATTTCCACAGACGGGACTTTCATCGATTTAAACATAGGCAGATGCACTAGCTAATCTACTGGAAAAAGAAAAACTTGAAATAAATGAAGGCACACTTTTTCCCTAGTCGATGTAGACCTATATTGTAACACCCTTAACCCTTTTTTAACACCACTTGAAAAGAATATGGAATTGACCAAAAGACCTTGAAACCAAAGAGCTCCAAACCCTGCTTTCAGTAGTATGCGAAGAGAACTCTAAGAAAATCATGGCTATCTCTAAAAAGAAAAAGGAATCCAAATCTATTCAAGGTAGCATCTCTTCCTCCATCTAGGCAAAGAGGGTCCATTGTTGCAAGTGAAATACTTCTAGCTCTGAGCCGAAACAAACCTTCACAGAAAAAGAATCAGGACCATAATTAGTGAAAGAAATAGCCGTGCACAACAAAAGAATCATGAGCATCATTACAGAGAAAAATGTGGTTACCATGCCAGCAGGTTACTACCAAGATCCATATAGACCATCTCAGATAAATTACCAAATGTTGACGGAATTTTCCCAACCAAATTGCATGTTGCTAAAACCAATACCCACTACCTCTGTAATTTACCCAATTCCTTCAGTATATCACCATAAGCAAATGAGTTCGTCTTCAAATTAAAACTTAAGAGATTCGTCAAATTCCCAAGGAATGCATGAATGGGAATGCAAGAATGGTACCGTGCCGCAAATTAAAAGGCTACCAAACATGGGAGGAGTTACGTCATCTGAATCTGTACAGTTGTCGATGACAAATCTGTACAGTGTTAATAAGAAGAACCTCACCACCAGTTAAAATGTTTATTTGATTGTACAATAACTAGAATTTGCACCTAGAGGTGCAAAGGAACACCGAAAGGAGGAGTCGGAAATATGGAAGGTAGTGATCAACTTAAATTTAGATAATTATTTTTCAAAAAATAAAACAAGGGAACAAAACTTCTTAAATAATCTATAGTATACTTATAATGGAAGGCAAAAATGATATATATATATATATATATATATATATATATATAATCTAAACTAAACTAAATTAAATGTAACTAAGAAAAATATATTAAAATTTTCAAAAAATCTATTTAATTACTAAAAATGATTAACTAATCTATTCCATTATTAATAAAAATTAATTAGACTACTCAATTATTACGATGATTTCCATATTAGAAGATAATATTAACATTTCATTGATTATAAATCACTTTTAAATTTGATTATAAAATTACATCTAAATCATGATTTCCAAAATTAGTTTTAAATTATAATTTCCATATTGCAACATAATGTTGAGATTTTATTGATGGGATATTTTATTGATTATCCAATCACTTGCATGGTTTATAAAATCAATTTTAATGTAACTTTTATATAAAAGTTTGAAAATAAGTAAGAAAATTTAGATTAAATTTTTATTTTTATTTTCAATTATTTGAACTTAATTTAGTTAATGAGTATATTTGAAATATATTTTTGAAAAAATAATTTATTTATTTAATTATGAAAAAGATTCAATTAATCTACTTAATTGTTAAAAAAATTAGCTACTACTTAATCATAATTTTTTTTAAAATTAGCTAATCTACTTAATCATAATTTTTGTATTGTAATCATAATATTAACATAATTATATTTAATTGAAATGTTATGACATGTTTTTAAAATAAGTGAAATTTTTGAAAATTTAAAAGAAAAATTTTGTTCTTAATTTTTTTTTTTTGTTGGCTTGACACATGGAGAATTTGAACTTTGAATCCTCATAACATAGCCATAGCCACATGAACTACCCTCATGGACTATTTTTTTCCTCATTTAATAGGATCTTTAATTATCTCAATTAAATTTAATTAACACATATATTTAAAAAAAATCAATTAATTTACCTGATTATTTTATACAATGATGATGATTATCACTTTAAAAGTAAATTAAAACATTTAGATAAAAAAAAAATATTAATTTTCTCTATTTCTCTATTATTTAATTTTTAATTAAAAAATTTCAAATATCAAAGCTAAATTCGCTTAGTGAATATATTCTTAAATTAATGTTTTAAAAAAACATATATTTTTCAATGTTAATTCGCTGCTACATATTTGGGCCAATTTAGGGCCAATTCTGAAATGTGTTGAAATAATGTATAAGAACCCGACACAAACTCAACTTTTCACCCACCAAAAGAAAGGTAAGGTTTAAAATCATGAAAATTGTACATTTATTATGATAAAACCAATTTTACAGTTCACTCATTATTCTAGGTCACCTTAGCTTACTAATTCCATGTTTGGAAAAAAAATGTTAATTTGATAACTAAGTGCAAAGTGGAAAATGTCGATAATAGAAAGAATTTAAAATTTCTAATAAAAGATTCCACGTGTCCACGCTCATTTGGTGCTGAAAAAATGGCAGGAAATATGTACTCCTCTATGTTTATTTTCACTAGTTGCATGATTACAATCCCACTCCCAAACCCTATTTGCTCACCAATTCATTGACTCCAATCTCACTTTCAAGCCTCCGTTTTCATGTATTTGATAAGTACAATCTCAATTTCAACCCACTTTTTTTTACTAATTCAATGATTGAAAACTCTACTTTCAAACACATATTTTTTTACTAATCCAATGACTGCAATCCTACTTTCAAATTCTCTTTTACAGATCTCATCTTGACAGAAATAAAAAGGAAACCCAACTCACCTCAGTGACCAAGACCATTATTGACCCGAAAGAACACTACAGAACCCTAATACAACTACTGAAAAAAAACCCTTGTTGGAATTAATACAATGGCCTCCAACCAATCATTCCACATGGTGATCTTGACAAGAGGTGGGTTGACGCTTAGGATCTGTTGTCATAGCTAGTGTTCCTATTGCTTAGTTTAATTATTGAACTTTGAAAGGTAAAAAAAAAATAGTGTTCACTAGTTGGAAATTTACAATACATCAATCATGTTTATAATAGCTAAAGAGTAGCTAAGAATAACAAGAAGATAAACATCTGAGGCGGATAAGGTCGCTAATTAAACCTACAAGTCTCAATGTTATCTTGCATTGGAATTCTGCAAAATTTGAACTGCAAACAAAAAAATATATACTACCTCTCATCAATTTGTATTTTGATATAATATTGCAATTACACAAATACATCCAAATATGCTAAGCATAATCATCACAAATATATTTGTATCTGTTATCTCTACGACACCAGATCCGACCTTTCTCACATTGCATCAAACATCGATGGCCATCGTTAAGGGAAGTGGGAATATAGATTTGAAGGCATGGCCATATTGCCTTGATTCATCAAGCTATAATAGGGGTGAACCATTTGAATGCCAAATCATGAATTTCAGTACTTTTGATTGGTTGACAACAAAGTCATGTATACATAATTAAAACATGGTGAAGATCCTTGTACAAATATAATCATTTCAAAATAAGAGTTGAACCAATTACATTCAAAATAAATAAATTTAAATATAATGCAAAAACAAAACAAAAAACCAATTTGTAATATTAAATCACAACAGAGTTGTAATTTTTTTTTGGCCAAATGCACTCATCTACATCAATAAATTTGTTTAGAAATGTTATCCATCATTAGATGAAAGTGTTATATGAGCTATTAATATGGAGACTTATATAAGAATTAAGTGATTATAACATTTAGATGTAATTAATGTTTTTAAATATTATTATGATATAAAGGTAAGTGTAGTTTTTATAAGAAAGGATATTTGTCTTGTGTAAAGTGTTTATTTGATGACATGTCTCTTATAAAATATGTTACTACAAGGAGGTTATGACTTGATAATTAGGGCATTAATTATGGTTCTATGAAGAGGCATGGAAATCTTAATTATTGAGTGTATCTTTTAACACTTAATATTGTTGTGTGAGGTTGATGTGGCATGTTATTTTATATGTGTTATGACAATTTGGAGATACAGTTGAGTGAGTAGGTACTATAGATTTATGACTTCTAAGGGAGGATTGGTGGAACTAAGGGACTCTGTCAATTTCTTCACTGATGCAAATGTTTTCCTTATTTGTTGTTTTTAGGCTCTGGTTGGAATATGAAGATGTTGATTTTCAGGTTTTCTATGTGCCTTTTATTGGTATGCTATTGTTTATCATAGGTCAATGTTATGGTATTTTGAATTAATGAGACTAGGAGTCATGGACTACTCGGATGGTCATCCATTTATGGATTTGTATTGACATGATCTTTTGAGATGTCTGATATGTGCCTTTTATTGGTATGTTATTGTTTATCATAGGTCAATGTTATGGTATTTTTGAATTGATGAGACTAGGAGTCATGAACGACTCGGATGGTCATCCATTTATGGATTTTGTATTGACAGACTCTTCTGAGTTGTCTGATATGTAGCTCGTGATATGTAAATACTTTTCTCTAATACAAGTATATGTTTTTTTTCTTCTGAAAGACTATGTATTATGACAATTATCAATTTAAAAATATTAATTTTTAATTATTATTAATACACTAAATACATAAACTAATTTTCTATATGTATATTAATATAATTGTGTTAATAAATTTATTTTATTAAAATTATTGAATACAAATTTAGTTAATATTATGAAAGTTTATATTGTTCTCATTTAAAATGTTTAAAAGCACGTTGGACATGCTAATAAATGAGTTCTGGTTGGATGTCCTTAATCTTGATGTCACATATATTAATGCTTTAAATTGTATCATTATTTTTTTTCCAATTTATTACTCAGTTATTTTAGTGAAATTACAATATGGAGAAAGAAAACATAATTTTATGTAATGTTTTATTTTTTAAAATAATAACTTAAAAAAAAAAACAAAGTGGAAAATTTCAAACCATACCTTCTTATATTTATAAATAATAATTTCAATAAAATATTTATTTCATACTAATATTTAAAATATTTTGATAGAAACCGTATTCATATGAAACTAAATCCCTCATAATATCTTTTTTTTTTTTGCTAATGCAAGAGTCGGACCTACTAATTCATTAATAAAATACAAAATTTATATCAGTCCACAAGGAGTTGTGGACCAAGGATGAGACCGACAAACATAACAAAGAAAGGGCTCGAAGAAAAAGCCCCTGCCCCTAAGAACCCAACCACTAAACTTCTTAAAATCAAAACAAAGTTGAAGCCTGCATCGGAACCAAAACAAAAGCGTCCGACCTGTCACAAATTTCCTCCCGCCGAGAAAAGGGTGCATTAACTCTTCCCGCCAACTACCAGACATGCTGCTTTAATCATCGTCATTGAACCTGCTGACCCAATCCAAAGGCCGAGGACTACTTCGCCATATTAAGAAGCGCGATACTTACCCGCCTAGACCACCAACCTGCTCGATCATTCCCAGTCGTCGATCTGCCTCACATGATCTGACGGCAGAGGATCATTTCGCACCGGCCAATATCACTGAACTTTACCATGCGATGAGGGCGGTATTCTAGCCGACCCCACAGCCACATGTAGCCTTCTGTATGGGATCGCTTCAAAATCGGAAATACCATTTCCCATTTTCAAGGCCCGCGATTGCCTGGAAACTGCCCTCAATCCGATATATCATTCACGGTTGGAAAACCAATGGTAATGAGGCCGCCAAAAGTGTCGGGGTTCTAACCTTCCATTGAGTCTTCTCCTCTAGAACTGAGGAAAGAAGAAACTCCCGCAAACCTACCTATCTTTGAAGAACCAGAGCCACCCGACTGGCTACCGTCTGGAATCTCAGAATTAACCAGACTCCGCCTCCATGGCTTTACTCCGAAACACGAACCTGTCTTCATCTGCCTGGTCATGAAAAATCGCTTTTAACCTACTTTGAGGCAGCTCTTGCTAGCTCATCGCAATCCTATTCTCTGTGCTGATCACACCTTGATCTGCCAGAAGATCCGCCAATTTATTGGCCAATTTTCGGACATGTTTAAAGCTAACAGTACGAAGGCTCTAGAGGTGATGTTGAATCCATTGAAAGCCCTGGATCAGCCTCCAGTTCCTTGAGACTTTTTCCGGCTTTGTGCCCCAGCTAATCCTCTTAATTGATTTGATGATTAAATCAGAATCGACTTCGACAATCACATTTTGTTAGTTATCCTGTTCCAGAAAATCTAAACATTGCTCCATAGCCATCAATTCCACCATATTATTGGTGGCTTTCCCTAAATGACAATAGAAGATAAAAAGGACACTTCCATTCTCATCCCTTAACACTCCTCCATAACCAGCGGTGCCCGGGTTGCCTTTAGAAGCCCCATCAATGTTGAATTTCAAAAAGCCCTTAGGGGGAGGATGCCATAAATCATGCTCAGACTCCAGGGATAATACTGTCCTATCCAGTCCTTGAGAAATAAGTCCCTGCAAACCCAACTCATTGAGAATTCTCAGATCATCAACTGAAGGTGGGTTCTTAGGGAGATTTCGCACAATAGTGTTGATTGTTTCCTTGAGTTGTTTTAAGATCTACTCCAAAAGGCATTGGGATGGTTTCTTTTCATTCTTGAAGATTCTATTGTTCCTTTCTTTCCAAACATTCCAAATAATAAAGCTTGGAATGATGGCCCATGCTGAAACAAGAATTTCATTATCCGAAAAGTTTCTTCTCCAATTGTTTAGGGTATTGATAATGCTCCCTTTGTCCCTATCAGTCTGTTGGAAAATGGTGGCAAAAGAATCCCATAAACTGGAGGTGAAAATGCAATTATTGAGAAGGTGCTCCATAGTTTCCTCTTGGGGTTCACAGAGCTGACATCTGGAAGGCCCCAGGATTCCCCTCTTCCTGATATTATCCCAGGTCAGAATTTTCCTATGCTAAACCAACCACATAAAGAGTTTGATTTTCATCCAGCCTTGATGTGTCCATAGGTCTTGCCAAATCTTATTCGGAGCTTGTGAGTTAAGGTCAAGGAGAATGAGTTTTGCTTCCTTGAGATTAAAGGGACCCTCATTATTGTTGCCCCGTCTTAGCTAGTCTTGCCCCTTTAACCTCAAAATCTTCCTTTGTTCAACCATTTTTTTTAGAGTTTCTGCTTTAGCCTTTAGGGGGTTGTCATCCCTAAAATCAAAGTTCCTCCAAGTTCTCCATTTTCCAATACTATTGGTTTGATCCCAAAACTCTTTTACTTTAGATAACCCTTTGGTATCTGTCTCTTCCTTGAGATCCCTCAAATCTTCTTTTAACAAGATAGGTTCTTGTTGCCATCTATCCTCCCAAAATAGGGCTAGATTTCCTTCTCTGATTTCCCAGAAGTTTTTTCCTTGAACTAAGCCCCGGTTATCCCAAGCCTTATTCCAAATGTGTGATCCCTTTCTATATCCTGACATTCTTATTAGATCATTGTTATGCCAAGATCTGGCATATTTTTATTTCCAAACCATTACCCACTGAGCCTCTGGGTCTTTTAGCCATCGCCACCATAATTTGGCTCCTAAAACCTTGCTCATAATCTCAGGATCATCCAATCCAAGCCCTCCATGGTTTTTAGGTTTGCAGATTTTTTCCCATGCAACCAAGGCCCAATTCTTTTTTTCTTCCCCCTTGCCCCAAAGAAAGCCTCTTTGAATGGATCTGAATTGATGCAGGATTCCTTTAGGAGTTAGGAGAGCTGAAATCATGAAGACTGGGATTGATTGTAAGACAACCTTGGTTAGCACCAACCTACCAGCCAAATTTAAAGATCTAATAGTCCATTTCCTGATTTTATCTTACAATTTGTTAATCACTGGTTCCCAGATGCTCTTATGTAAAGGTTTGGCCGTTAGAGGAACTCCCAAATATTTTGAAGGGAGGATCTCTCTTTGAAAGCCCAAAATTCTTGAAATATTTCTCTGAATAGCAATGTGAGTGTTAAAGAAAAAAATCTTAGATTTGGAGAGATTAACTTCCATACCTGAAGCCATGGCAAAGTCTCTCAGGATTTTCTTATAATCTAGAGCTTCTTTGACCGTGGGGATACCCTGTAGCATGGTGTCATCAACAAATTGTTGATGTGTTAAGGCCTAACCATCTTCAGAAAGTTGGATACTTTTGACTTTCCCAACTACTCTAGCATGCTTAATAGATCGACCCAGCCCTTCCATCATGAGTATGAAGAGAAAGGGAGAGAGTGGATCTCCCTGCCTGAGGCCTCTTGAAGGAATAAAAGTCTCCGAGGGAGGCCCATTAACAAGAATTGAAAAACTGGGAGAAGTTACTAGGTCCATTACCCATCTGATCCAGTTATGATCAAACCAAAAAGCCATGAGAACTTTTCTGATATAGGTCCAATTCAGCTTATCATACGCTTTGGCTATATCCAATTGCATGATCATTCCAGCTTGCCTATTTCTTGTCAGTGAGTGTACCACCTCATGAGCTTGAATGATGTTGTCGAGGATTTGCCTACCTTCCACATAACCAGATTTTTCAACCGACACCAGGGTAGGAAGAAGAGGTTTGAGTCTATTAGCCACAACTTTGGAAATTATCTTGTAGACAACATTGCACAAGGCAATGGGTCTATACCTATCAGGATTTTGAGCCAATTCTTGTTTAGGGATCAGGGAGATAAAGGTTGTATTAAGCGCCTTCAAAATGGTCTTGTCCCTCCTGGAATATTCCACAACGTTTAGAATGTCTTGTTTAACTATATTCCAGCAAGCTTTTAAGAAATCTACATTGAGACCATCCGGGCCTGGTGCCTTACCATTTTGCATTTCTTTTAGGACCTCACTCACCTCCTCTTCCGACACTGGTCTGTTAAGGTTGAAATTGTCCTCTCTGGAAACTAGCTTAGGTATATGTCTTGATATACCCCTGATGGATTGATCTTGATCTGAATAGGTTTCCTGAGCAATACCATGGAAGTGTTGAACCATCATTGCTTTTATTTCTTCATGAGAACTGAGAAGGTTACCTTCCTCGTCCTTGATCGAAGAAATCCTGTTGTGATCTCTGTTCGCTATAGTGGATCTGTGGAAAAATCTAGTGTTACGTTCTTCTTTTAGCCATTGCACCCTGGATTTTTGCCTCCAAAAAATCTCCTCTTGTTTGCATAAGTTCTCCCATTCTTGATGATATTTGGTTGCCTGATCACTTCTATCTTTATCAAAACCCTCCATGATAAGGGTTTGGTTGAGTTCCTGCATTTTTCCTTCAACAGATTTTTTTGCTTCAAAAATATTTCCATATTCCTTCTTGTTCCATTCCTTGAGCCTAAGTTTGATATGTTTGAGTCTTTTTTGAAGGAGGAACATTATTGTGCCCTGAATATTCAAATCCTCTGCCCACCAGAGGGCTACGTTGTTGCTAAAATCTGGGTGGGAGAGCCAGATGTTTTCAAATCTGAAAGGTCTATTCCTGGGGGTACCAATGCCCTGAATTTCCATTTGTACCAGCCAGTGATCAAATCCTCCAAAGGGGAGAACTCTTGCAACTATGTCCTTGTCCTTGAGCATAAGATCCTCTGAGATTATGAAGTTATCTAATTTGGAGGCCACTTGAGATTCTCCTCCTCTTTTATTGTTCCAAGTAACGGTCCCATTATTCATTACAATATCCACTAGCTTCATATTGTCTATGAATGTTTGAAATGCACCAAAGTCTTTATTTAGAATTCTGGTACCCTCTTTTTTCTCCGACAGCGATTTAATCATATTGAAATCACCCCCCAAAATCCAAGGGATTCTTGCATGTCTTTCCTTGAGCTCCTACAGGGAATCTAGAAGCTTGAGTTTACCATCCATTCTTTGGGGGCCATACACATTCGTGACTAGGTAGATTTCCTTATCTCCCACGGGTTGAATGACCACTGAAAGATAATCCCTAGATGCCTCTGCATCTATAATGTCAATTTTTTGGGGGTTCCAAAGTGTGAGAATGCCTCCTGCTGTATTCTCTACTTTGACTTCCAGAAACTCAAATCTATTGAGCCATTTGCTATGAATCTCTTTTATTTTTTGAATGGAACATTTAGTTTCCTGGATGAAGATCACATCCAGAGCTTCTTGTTTCATCCTATTGCTAAGTAATCTTTGTTACTGCCTAGACCCCTAATATTCCAAGAAGTGAACTTCATAATTAAATATTCTTAAAGGAGTAACTGGATAGTTCTTTCATCTTACCTGAGTCTATCATTAGCTTTCCACATTGCATCAGAAGCTCATTCTACTTTTTCCTGCCTCTTTTATTTCCTGGGTTTCTAGGTGCCAATCCTGGTGTGATTTTCATAGCTTTCACCCCTTCGTTGCCCTGTCTTTCATTTTTCCCTTGCTTTTCCAACCCTTTGAGTTTTCCATATGAACAGCCGTTGAACTCTATTAAACTCCTTTGGAGGTAACGAATCCACTCCCTCCTTGGTTCCTTAATTCAAGAATCCTTCTAGATCTAGATTATCATTCTCAAGAATCTCCTGAAGTTCGTGGTCTTCCATTTCCATCTCACTCTCGGTCATTCCTAGTCAATCTCCAGTTCTGTGTCACTCATCATTTCTTCTTTCTGTTTATCGATATTTTGTGTTTGCTCATCATTATCTCCGCTCTCCTCCGCCACTAGAATGCCTCCCTTGGCTTGATCTGCTTTCGTTATCCCCTCTTCCTCTTCTAGTGCTTGAAACCTGTTTTGACAGGCCAATAGCTTTTCTGTTTGCAATGGCTTCGATCCCCTTTTGCTCCCTTTTCCTTTCTGGACCACTTTATGAAAGCTTCCAGTATCTTTCGTGTTGTTAGTTTCACTCTTGTTTTCTATTTTACTAAGAGGGCAATCTTGAAATAGGTGCCCATGCTCATGGCATTTGCGACATCTGAATGGAATGTGTTCATAATCCACTATTTGCACCCATTCTTCATCAAACACTTCCAAGATTACCTCATTCAACAACACTCCAGAAAGATCCATCTCCACAAACATTCTGCAAAGGAAGTGTATTTTCCCCTTATGGTGGCCTTAGAAGCTTTGAAAAAACGCCCTAACTTATTTCCTATGGCAGATAAGGATTCCAGTTGCCAATAATCCAAAGGTAGAGAGTAGAGTCTAACCCAAACCAGAACCGAGGTAAAATTTTCTCGTTCTGGGACAAAATTCATAACCCATGGTCGCATATACAGGCCTGCAGCTACGTAAAAGTAGGGCCCTCCTTCAAACACTTTGTCCTTATCTTCAATATTTGCAAAGACTATACCAAAGAATCCCTTTGACCCAAGATGTAGTTCTATGCTTCCTTTTGGTTTCCAGTGGTATTTAATCCATGTTTGTAAAGCTTTTTCAGTGGGCCATAAGCCCATGAATTTACAAATGATTGCATATATCTGCATGTGGTCCTTATGCTATTCAAACTACTCTGGGCATGATTGTAGTTTTGGGCTTGCATGGTCCCTTTTGTGCTTTGTCTTTTGTTCCCTGTTTCTTGTATGCTTCCTCTCTTTCTTTAGTGTTGTTATTCTCCCTAGGTTTAGAGCCCTCCTTCTCCTCTTCCCTATTTCCTTGCCTTCCATCTAAAGGACCTCTATCATCTTCTATTGGTTTTTAACCTCTACTGGCCACTGCCTGCTTGTAGCAGGGAGTGGAGCTCCCTCCTTTACGACCTTCCATGGAGAACAAGCTCTGCAAGTCTGTAACCCTAGCTCAAAAATCGTCGCTCCTCACCCCCCGATCAGTAATAGTTCATATTATTAACCCTATTTAAATCCCTAATAATATCAACAACTACCAATTAAATTAATCTTTAAATTATTAAACATTCATAAATTTATAAAATATTAAATTAATTTTTAAATTATTTAAGATGACATAATATTATAATTTGTTTTTTACTTTAATAATAATAATAGTGATATAAAAAATAATATTATATTATATTATTAATAAATTATAATTTAAAATAAACTATTTATATATATTAATAAATTTATTTAAAATTTAAAATTCCTCAACAATAATGTGAGAATTTCCAACAAAGTTAAGTTCATCCACACCAATATCAAGCTGACCATAACACAATCCTCCAAGTTCTTAACTTTGTCTGTCCTGAACCCATTGCACATGTTTTCTTCTTTCTTCCCCTCTTCCTCTCTAAAAAAATGAGATACACCATTAACACCACCACCTAAACCATAAAAACCACAAGAAACCACCATCATCAATATTGGTAAACAATCAAGAACCACCTTCAATCCTGAATCTAGAAACCAATCAGGGTTAATAAAACTCAAACTCTTGCCCTCTCCTAACATCCCCTAGCTTACCTCTATGGCATCACTTGTATCTCAATGATGTTCAAAGCAAGGGAATATATTTCTTGGATATATATTTGTATTAACTAATTAAAAGACATTAATAATTTGAAAAAATTTTAAAATGTTTTAGGGTTTTGTTTTGGAATCGTTTAACGAGGTGGAGGAATTGCCTCTACGATTAAAAGTGGCTGGAATTTGAACAAAAAAATTTCAAAAAATCTTGTAGAGACGGTGTTTGAATCGTGTTTTTGATGGTGGAAATGGATTTAGCACCATCAAAAACATCAAAGACACCTAAAATTTTAAAGTTTAACAACTATAACTTAGATTTACAAAAACCTTTTTAAATTTTCTCTAAATATGACCAGATTTTCCATCCTCGCGGGTGGCTCACCAGACCATTTATTTATTTGACGAAAAAGGGAAGGTCCGGAGGGTCTTGCGCTTCCGAGTGCAAGGACCCGACAGGGGGCTCGACATGTGAAAACCTCCGCCAAAGCATATATTCTCTATGTCATTATGCATGAATGAATTATATATGTCATTCTTTGGTCATAATCAGCATAATTATGAGAGGGGATATTTCCTTCGATTTATTATAGGAAATACCTCTTTCAATTTCTTTATTGGAAGTCTGGTGACGAGGAAATGATAGGTACAAACCATAGTTCAGATCTTCCGGAACATATCTATGATAGACCTCGTGCTCTAGAGATTCAATATTCTAGAAATTAAATATCCGTAAGGTTCTCCCGCGAGGGGAATAAATAGAAGTGTCCTGTGTCGGCCTTCCTTCCTTAAGGAAGCCTTAAAGTGCCAACCTTCCTTTCCCTTATGGTCAAGCGGCCTTACGGCACCTTAGTTATGTCGTTCAGTGTCTCGTCTCCAGTAAGATGGGTGATCGGCTCTATCCTTTCCCCTACCCGAGTGAGTAGGTCTAGGGAAGGCCAGCCTGATCGATCAAGACCCTCGGTAGGCATCCTCCTTCTCTATATCTAGCTGGCCTACCTGCCTGCCTATCCATCTATTTATCCGCCTATCCATCCTGCCTATCCATCCTGCCTATCCATCCTGCCTATCTATCTATCTGGCCTACCATCCTCCATCTCTCTATCTACCTATCTGCCTAATCCGCCTAGCCTACCTATCCCTCTAGACTCTATCCCCATACATCTGACTCATACTCATAACACCTATACTCCTATACCCTCATATATATAGGTTATGGTTCACATCCGGAATTTTCTATATGATAGGTATGCCCTTGCACCCGGGCCCACCACTTCCATCGAGAGGAAGGAGAAGAGAAGTTCCCCATTGTTTCAACCACTGCATGGGATTGCTTTGAGGTTGATCGACTGGATGCTGCTATTTGCTGGCTAGACGTGTGGTGGAGAGAGACCTAACGAGAGAAAACCCATCAAATTCTCATGCCTCATCAACACGGGAAGGTACGGGATCGAGTGAGTCCCGATGTCACACCAAAGCTATTGACTACAGCAGCTCATTACTTACGATTCACCTGCTCAGAATGGTTCATCAACAGACACCACATGGGTTCTTTCTACTTTAGCTTCGAACCACCTTTCTATGCAATCCTCACCTTTCACCGCCTTTCTGAAGAAGCCGGTCCCACAGTAAGAGGAAGAAAGGAGAATGTGCCTCAGAAGCTCCCCTCATGGGTGAAACTAGCCTTAAGAGACAAGCTTATATTAGTCCAGTTCATCCCGCTGGAGCCCTATGGACCGGAAAGTCCAAGCCTTAGTCCATCACTTAGGTCCTCCGTGGAGTGAAGATTGTCTTAAGCTGTACATAACTACTATTATACAAGTATCGGAGAGGAAGATCTACTTACATTCTTATCTCAGCTGGTCCCTAGCAGGCCCAGAGAGAGTTAGCAGCAAGGTTGACTCGTTACCTAAGGAAGGGGTGGAGTTGACTTCTTTGTTACCGGGTGAACTTCGTAACTTAAGGGTTGATAAGGTCATAAGTAAGCGTTACGTTATTTCCATTGGCTGGCTCGTCTCATTGTCCTTACCATGTCCGCCCCACCCAGGCCTTGACTTACTTCTTCGCTTGCTTTACAAATAAAGGAAAGTAAAAGAAGACTTCTGATTTCACGAAGCTTATTACTAGATATAGCTGGATTGAGTTCGTTTCGGTAACTAGAGAGATAATAAAGCGGTAGGTTTATGGAGGAGCCTTGAAAAGAAATGCTAGGCACTTGAAGTAAGTGCTTTCGTTTGTTTGGGGAGGGGAGCTATACGCTAGTGGTATTTCGGGGAATTGAGGATGGGGGGGTGGGTATTTGCCCTCGCTTTCGGCCCTGTCCTGAGCTCAGAATACTGATTATCGGGCCGGCCAATCATGCTCGCCCCGGACCATAACATCCATGGCAAGGAAGAATGGAAAGGGTGGATTTTGCTTCCTTCATCCCTAATTTTCGACATTCATTGTATTAAGGACCCTTTAGGGGGCTCGACTGATAAGGAGAGGAGAGATTCTCCAATGAATCGAATAATTCATCATCTTCCTTATCCAACTTACTTAACTGAACCGAATCAATAGTTTAGAGGGCGGCCCACTAACCTTTCTATAGTGAAGGGCACCCAACGGGGCTCGACCACCGGGAGAGGGTATAACCCTTCACTCAGTCAGGTCACTAATGTTTTTCCCTTCTATAGGCAGCCGTGGCTAAAAGAATATGAAATGTGCTCCTTCGCTCGTCTGGCCACTCCGGCTCAGCAGAGGGTTACGCTTTTTAAAAAAGCATCCGGTTCCATCTCTATTTCGTGGGTTAACTCACCTTTTTCTAGAATGGATTGTAGTAATTCAGGATCTATACTACTTAAAACGGCTCTCTCATATTGGGAAATTCTGTCTAGTGGCATTCGATCACAAAACCCTTTTACAGCTGCATGAATAACTATAATTTGTTTCTCAATAGGAAGTGGTGAATATTGCGGTTGTTTCATAACTTCAGTGAGCCTAGCACCTCTATTTAATAGTGCCTGAGTAGCAGCATCAAGGTCTGACCCAAATTGAGCAAAGGCGGCCACTTCACGGTATTGTGCCAATTCTAGTTTTAAACTACCACATACTTGTTTCATAGCTTTCAACTGAGCGGCAGACCCGACGCGACTGACAGATAAGCCGACGTTAATAGCAGGTCTAATTCCGCGATAGAATAGCTCTGTTTCCAGACAGATCTGTCCATCTGTAATGGAGATCACATTGGTAGGGATATAGGCCGACACGTCTCCAGCTTGTGTTTCAATGTACTCTTGGTGATTTGGATATCATCATGGGTATAATGCATATTAAGTAGGGTGTCATAAGAGATCATGTTAACACTAGAACTATAATCAACCATGACACGCTTAATGGAGCATAGCGGTAGCGATTGAGTTAGTTTCCAAATCATGCTCCTTATTCCTGAGCCATGAGCCGAGCCCCTGACGTAGCCTTCCTCAACCTGATGCCATGCCTCCTGCTGACTGTTAAGGATGCGTAAGCAGGCTCGACCATAGGGAGAGGACCCTTTAGGGGGCTTGACCATTAGGGAGAGGAGAGGACCTTTAGGTGCTCGACCATTAGGACCATCTTTCTCAGTCTCATTAGTAGCGGTAAAGGCGGCTATTATTCAAATGCTCCAGGCTTCTGGCTATGGATCTTATAATGGTCCTGGGCGGGCCTTACTTAGACACTGAGCTTCCCCAACCCTTCTCATTTGAACCTGCTATCCTCACCAGGCATAGGCACCCCACCTACCAGCCGGGCATACCAGGCTAGGCACTACTGATGCTTATAACAAATAGATTATTTACGAGCATGTTCTAAAGTGGAAAATATCATTAGTAACGAGAATCTCAAATCCTCTCCCTCTCCCTCTCCTTAACAGTCGAGCACCTAAAGGTCCTTATGGTCGAGCCCCTCACCCATCGGAATGAGTGAGTGACCCCTAAATAATATAGGGCGATGGCGGCCTTAACAGTCGAGCGTGCTTACGCACCCTGCCGGTTCAATTTACTTATTTGGTGGCCCCTCTCAAATAAGTAACTAAAGAGCAACTAAAGTTCCTCTCCTTATCAGTCGAGCCCCGTTGCCGGTCCTCATTTCTTCAACCAGCCCGGTCGGTTCTTCGACTATCCAATCCAGCCCAGATATTTAGTTCCTTCAATCCTAACGTCTAGCCACCACAGACAGGTTCTAGCTAGATAACGGGTTCTTCCATCCCTTGGGTTTCTAGCTAGATAACGGGTTTTGTCGTCTCGTCCTGTAGAAGCTAGGGTTTCTGTCGTCAATCAATCAATCAAATCAATAACTCACTATCCGGGCAAGGTGGGATCACCAACCTAGGCTTTTCAGTCGTTATCAATCTCTAAATCAATCGGTGCTTTTTTTTATTGTAGATCTGAGCATAATCATCATCGGGTGTAACCTGTATAGCCAAACGTTCTAGCGTAAGTTCTTGCCTCACGGGTTAAAGCAGCCCTCGCTCGGTTAATCAACCGGCAAGCAGCTGTGTTCAACCAGCCTCAGATTATATCGACCAGCCTCAGTTAGGTCTAGCAAGCAAGCTAACCAACCAGCTCCCCAGCAAGCTCCCCATCCAGCTAACCAGCGAGCTCCCCATCCATCCAAGCTGATGAAATCCATCATCGAGCAACTTAATCGACCCAAGCTGATGAAATCCATCATCGAGCAACTTAATTGACTCTAATGAACCTACCTAACTATCGGTCGGAGAAGGGAAACGAGAAGTACGCTCAGGAAAAACTCTCAGGCTTTGGTACAGGCAGAAGCGAACAAGGATGCTATGCCCGTTGAAAGGCATAGACTACCCCGCAGGCCAAGGAGAAAGGATGGTAGGAGCGAAGAGCGAATTCTACTATAGTGTGAAGAAGAGTAATTCATAATACTAATAGCAGTAGCAGGAACCGAGCAAGGAATATGATGCCACAGGAGATCTTGAATCATAAACTAATTCATAATTAGATGATCAGGACAATGAATAAGAAGTATGCGCGCGATCAATCCGTTCTTGAATGGTATGCCAACGTGAATGGTAATTTGTGAGCTGGGCCAAACAATTATCTCTTTTCAACCAAGAATCCAACGCCACGGTAATCCCTCGCGCTAACAACACATGAATCGGGAATCCAAAATCCAAAACGGATTCAGCGACCACGCCCAAGGGATCGCACGTTCAGCCTCTCTCATGTACGATGATAGCCGACCGGGAGAAATAGCCAGTTTTTTTGAATGTTGATCGATAAACTTCCGACGGAGATGCGAAGGTGGCCGTAGGTCGAGTGACCGTAGCTAGCATGAGAAACACTCCAGAGGCCAAAACATTCTCCACCTCATTAAACTACCCTTTTGTTCTTTCTTAATAGCTATATTCGTTAATAAATCTTATCTTACATATAGTGCAATCTGTGAAAATTAATTATTTAATTTTTTTACATATTTAAAAATATATTTAAAATTTATCAAAAATTATATTAACAAAATACACTAAAAACATAAAATAATTTTCAAGACCTTTAAAAACATAAAATAATTTTTAAGACCTTTAAAACACACGTTTCAAAAAATACTTGAACGCAATAAAAATTAATAATGAAAGCAATTTGAGTTACAGCGCATCTTTTTTTCATTATAGAAAATAATTAAACACATATTTTCGATGAAACAACACGTAACTGGATCTTGTCTTGCCAAATCAGATTGTTTGCCCTCCTTACATGAACATCATTGTGTGGGGACTCAAATGAGGCCAGGGCCCGAAGAGCATTATGTGGGTCCGAATGAGTCCAGGCTCGAATAGTATTTGTTGCTAATTTATTAAAATTTTCAAATTGTTTTTTTCTTCTCTAATAGTAATATATGATTTTCTCTAAGAGAATATGAATTTTTTGGAGGAAAATATAGAGAATATATTTGAGTAACAGGAGAAAATATATCTAAGTAACACAGGTAATATCAAAATAAATCAAATCTATTATTTTTTAATTATAATAAAATGTTTTTAATTATAACTTTTATTAATATAAACTAGGAATGAAATTTTAATTTTTTTATTTTAATTTAGTTATATTTAAATTATTTTTTATTTTAATTTCTCTATATTTATGATTTAAGTTCTTAAATTTCTATATCAATAAATTATATTTGTATTAATGTATTATACATTTCTTTTTATCTATAAATTATATTTGTATTTAGAATATTATATATTTTATTGGGAAATAATAAATTACATATTTTTATTAAATTTGGAATATTGATAATTGGTTGAAAGATTTTATTTATATTTTCAATTTAATTTTTATCATATAGTTTAAAATTGTGTTTATTACTTATTTGTTATAGTTATGACTAGTTAAGTAAATAAAGTTGCCAACAATGGTAGTATGCTTATCACTCTAAATAGTAATTTTTTCAAAAATAAAATGAATAAAAAAATTTAGAGCACAAATATAATGTTTCAAAATATTAAATGAAAAAATAATTAATTGAAAAATTAAATGTGAAAAGCGAATGATTTGTTTCTCATATTATGTTCACCATGGTGTCATTATAATCCAATTGAAATGAAGATAGAACACACTTTTCATTGGGACTTTCTTTGTTTGAATCCTTGGATGAGTAGGGATATGGAAAGAGTTATAACTATATGTATTACCTACAAAACCCATAAGAAAGTTGGAAACTAATGGTCAATATAAGTTCCAATAATTGCACCAAGTTAAAGGTTTATAAGATAAAAATTGAATCTAAAACATTTTTTCTGGAGATGGGCACTTTATTGATGAGTTTTTGAAGAATTTCAAATTTGGATATCATGTAATGCCATGTTATAAGGTATCATTGGAGCAATTGGACATTTTCAAGGTAATGGGATTACTTAACAAAGGTCTCCCTTATTAGGTTCAATGTCCACCCATTTTCAATTTTTTAGAACTTGATACCTTCCACTATTTTCTCACCCACCAACGTTATTCAATAGTTAAATTCCTAACGCTCTCATGCTCCTATCTCTTCATATTAGCTCATAACTTTTTGATAACATGACACTTTAAAGAGATCGATCTTGACTCAATTAAAGTCCTTAAGAAATGTGGAAGGCAATGGGAAATGGGGCTTTCAATAAATTACATTGTTTTTATAGGAATATCATAAGTTTCTTGTTGTAGTTGCTACAACAGCACCCAAAATTTTGGGCATATTCAAACTTTTGGGTCCCCCTCTACTTTCTCAGGCCATTAGGGTTTCAATTGATTACTCTCCTCCCTACCCTTCTTATCAAACCCTTTTGATGTGCCCACTCACGTGTTGCATATTGGATCGACATGTCATGTTTAATCTTGTTTTAACAAGGCAGGAGCATGTTGTATTACTGGCCATGGTGTCACCCCATTACATTAGAGTTTACAAATACATTATCTCCCCTACGCATCCTTAAAACCCTAGATGGTCAGAATGAGGGTCACCTTCATGTTTTTACCTCACCCATTTGCCCCCATGTGTGCTCTCTCATTAGCACCACATTGCCCTAGCTTTGTGTCAATAGGAACCAACCTTACCTTGGATTAACCCTCACCCTACAAAATGCATACTCACAAATGCTTCTAAGAATTTGCGCTATAACTGCATCATCACCATGGGAAACACATAATAGAAAAGTTGCTTACTAGTGGTTCCATTCAAACATCCATGTTTTAGATTGATCTCCAAATTGAAGCATGATTTGCTCAACCATACAATTTATAACATCTTAATTTGGAATACTTGTGATTCATGTTCCTTTAGTGAATTATTTCCATTATTTATTTGAGTTCCATGCTTTCACATACAAAATATATACATTTGTATATCATTTTGGTAAACTGACTTGTCTTGTTTCATCTTCTCTTCAAGAGATCAAGGGAAGGTGGCTTGAGTACATATCAAACGAGGCAATGCTTATATTAAATTAATGCCCTGATGTGACATCACTTAGATGAAGGGAAGAGGGATGTTTAAATTGTTTCACATGAACCTCATGTACTCTTCTGAAAGCATGTGAAGTCAATGCATAAACCAATTAAAATGGACAAGGCATGCTCTTGAGCATTTGAATTGAATAAAATAGGCATGCATAACGAACATTCAAATTAAGGAGAGATGGTATGCGCTTTGGTGAAAGAAAGAAGAAAGTTCTATGTTATACACAAAGGGAATTATTAATATGTACTTCATAAAAGTGATGAAGTGTGACCACAAGAGAGACAAAGCACATTCTTTATGAATAGCATGGGCCCCGGTGGTTGGGAGGGTTTAATAATAACCTCCCCACCTAAGTTTAAATCGCAGATACGACATGGATGACGCAACCATGATGTAAAAATGATAATGATATATCAACCACATTTCTTTCCAAAAGATTGCAATTTTTTTTTTAAATAAAAACACACATTAAATACCATCAAAAAAATCATATATACCATATGATGGCTATAAAATAAAAGAAATAACATTTTAATAAGTGACCCTAATGTTGGCCATTGTACATGTGTTGGGACTTGTGAGCATAAAGCAAAATTATTCAAGCATGTGTCCAAATGAGCATAAAAGAATGCTACTTTTTAGGCAGTTGCACTATGGAAACATTATATTTTATCCTTGTAGGCAATCGCATTATGGAGGTATGGGAAATTTATAAGTTTGGTAAGAATGACTCGTTAAATACTCATATTCGGAAGCCCTTTTGAAGTGCATACATGGGCATCATAAGGCGACAGTCACAGGGTAAGTTGTAAAACACAGGTGGCGTTGTGAAAATCCAACACGATGGACGCTCATACTACAACGTTGGGGGATGTTTTGATAGAAGCATTACATTGGAATGTCGTGTATCGAATATGTGATTGACCAGATTCGATGCAACCTTATCACAAACTAATGTCGAAACACGAGAAGAAAAGGAGAAAGCTCATGCATTCGTCCGTTCATCGATTTCTTGTGGACACCAAATGAAATGATCGCCTTCGCATGCCACTGAGAACATGAAGATGAGGGCGCCTTCCAAAATGTTGAGTATAGCCTCGAGCACCCAGAAAGTTGATGTCGGCAATCGCATGTCCCTCAAATATTACTATCGGATTGCTGATAATATGTTCAAACAGGGTTGATTACACTGACTTGGTGTGGTGGCGGATGCCGCAGTAGATTCCCACTTTCATTTTAAGGGTAGGGAGAGTCTTGCTTTGTTAAATTATAGTATCTTAGTATATCGATTTGCAGGTAGTGGGATGTACTCTTGTGGGATGTACTCTTGATGTTATAGTGGTAGCTACGATGATTGATCTTGGATTTCCCATAAATTAAGGCTGACAGTTACCTATATATAAACTCAACAGTGTTACATTTTGGATTTGTTTCAAAATTTTGTTTCATGTGGTGGTTATTACGTGGCAAAAATGTGACCAGCAATTGCAATTTCAAAGTTGTCTAAATTGCAGAGGGACATAGGTAATATAATCTTCAACGCCATGTTGAGATGCACATTACAGGGTCCTTTCAGCTCACCGAGATCGGAATTGCAATATTGCTATCTTTATTTATGCCACAGAGGATCCATTTTGTCTACCCATATCACAGTTAACTGGCTTAAAAAATTTGGTAGGTATCATCCTTCTAAAATTGCGATTGGCACTACATTGCTAAGTTGTGACTCAGATGGTGTAAGTTGTAACTGCTAACGCATAGAAATGCGATGTGCATTGAAGCCCAATCTGCGATGACTAAGGCCGCAGAGGACGTGGCCCGTGACAACCAATATTGTGTTGAACTCTGAGGCTTCAAATTTGCAACATTTTTCATTGGTCGCCAAGTAGCAGCACAAAGCGTCGACGAAACACCCTGAAACGCGACACTTCGTTGAATATGATTGTGCCACTAATCGCATCCCTTCATTCACTGGTCGCTAAATTGCACTCCACAAGAAACGAAAATATGTGACCTTCACGCATTGCGACCATGCGACCTCTACCCAGGTCGCTGAGTCTCATAAGTCGCAGCAACAATCCATTGGATCTCTGTTACGATGCGAACAAGCCACCCTCATACCATTGAAATGCGACTTGGCTGCTTGGCACTGAAAATTATTGTGTATCCTTCCTCTAATGAAGCTTCATTGCAGCATGCTTGCTCAGAATGCTATCAGGGAATCTATTAAAGTATACGAAGCAAAGGGATCCAAAAACACCAAGGTTTATCAGGGAATCTATTAAAGTATACGGAGCAAAAGGATCCAAAAACACCAAGGTTAAACAGGACTAGAAAGTTGCTGAAGCCTAAAACCAATCTTCTCAATAGAGTTCTCTTGATTACTTGTAATAAGTGTTGAGTGGGATGTTTGTAATGGTCAGCCTGGGAGTTTTCTTCATTCAAAGAAGTTTGAGATTTATTTTCTCTTCCTCGTACTTTGTAACAGAGGAGGGTAAGGAGAAGTTGTAAGTATGGTCGTTTCTCAATTATTATTGCATGTTTGAGGTCTAAGATTTATTTGGAGTTGTAATTGGAAAGTGATGGAGTTGTCACCATCTATGGCAATGGTGTAATAACATATCCGAAGAAATCTTCATATGCAGTCAAGGTTGGTCTGACCCAAATGCTTAGAAGGGAGGGTGATCATGAATGTGGTCAATACTGAACACTAAAATAGTTGAAGAAGATGGGGTGGTTGCTATGATGGCATTCAAGCAGGTGCCTATTGATATTAGATCTCAAGGAGTGGCTCAGATTATTGATCCTGGGCTTATCAAGGAAATTAAGCGTGTTGCGACCATCCCTGTCATGGTCAAGGCTAGAACATGTCACTTTGTTGAAGCCCAAATTCTAGAGGCCATCGGTATTGATTACATTGATGAGAGTGAAGTACCCACTATTGCAGATGACATGCACCATATCAACAAACATAATTTTTGTATACCTTTTGTCTGTGGTTGTCGGAACCTTGGTGAGGCTCTAAGAAAGATTGTTGAAGGAGCTTCTATGATCAGGACCAAAAGAGAAGTTGGTACTAGTAATGTTATTGAAGCAGTAAGACATGTAAGGTCTGTTTTGGGTGATATACGTAAGCTTCAGAGCTTGGATGATGATGAAGTTTTTACCTTTGCTAAACAAATTGATGCTCCCTATGAGTTAGGAAAGTTGTTTGTTGTGAATTTTGCAGTAGGAGACATCACCACACCTGATGATGCCACCTTGATGATGCAGCTAGGTTGTGATGGCGTTTTTGTAGGTTCAGGCGTGTTCAAAAGTGGCGATCCAACTCGCCGGGCTTGAGAAATTGTACAGGTTGTAACTCACTATAATGACTCCCATGTTCTGTATGAGATTCCATAGAACTGTTCCATAAGGATAAGTTTAGCATGCCATTGTTAGATGAAGAAATGTGCAAAGTTGAGTAGAGGAATTTGAGAAAGCAGTCAAAGAAAGGTTTGCAAAGGTACTAAATTAAAGCTTTTGGATACTTCCCAGGCTTTATTGTTGAGGCATGATGGAAATCCAGACCCCACAACCAATTAAACTACATTGTAGTGGCGTTGCATTCAACGCCCATTCCACAGTAGTCCCATGGAAAAAGCATTGATTGAAGAAGAGCGGGGAGACTATAAAATTCATTCTCTATGAAGACATAGTGGCACAACAATTGACCACACACGTGTCTAAATTAGTTATTTATTAATGCCATTCTTTCAATTAGTTGATTATATTTCCAGTATCTTTAAAGTTATGTCTGACCAATGTTATTCGTATGCAGGCAGAAGGAAGTGAGATGTTGGATTAGGGTTTTTCATCAAGATTACCTAACTAGGGTTTCCTTCAACAAGCAAGATGGTCCTTTAAAAGTTCCAAGAACCTTTAAATAAACTCAAAGGCACATCACTAGAAGATGGATGAATGCAAGTGAGGCATAGTGGCAAGAAAATAGGCACATCCTGGAATCGAGCATCTACATCTTTGCAACATATGGGCAACAAGAATTCTAGGGTTTCCAAGAACCCTCTACATCCTTATCCTCTTTCACCTTCATCGTAATGTAAATATCACCCACCAAAGTGTCAGCGACTATGTTAGGACTGATTTGAGCATGTAGCAATCATTTGGCTTAAGAAAGAAGTGATTAAACTCAAGATACATGAGGGTAGTTGAAAGGGCAAGATGGGAGGTCAAAGGTCACAGTAGGTGAACAGTCACGTCATCTCTATAAATGTGCTCTCCTACCTCATTTAAAAGGGAATTTAGAACTTGAGTTTAGATTAGGATTAGATAGTTGATTTATGCTTGAGGGCTAGAGGTACTCAGCTCTTGGCAGCGGGTAGAGTGGAGTTGCAGTGAGGCTAGGGTTTTACGTTGGGCAATGGCATGAGTAGCCCATGTTCCACTATTGGGTTTTGACAAATTTCAAGATATGTACTTGAAGTTGTAGCAGCATTAATAAGATGTTCTTTGTGTTTGGCACTGATTCCCATGCTTACTCATGGTGGTTGTATTGGTTGTCTAGTATTTTCATTGTATTTGTATGTGTGCTTTCATATACACAATATGTTATGGACTGGTTCATAGTTGTTGCATGTATGTTTTTCTTTTGAATCTATGTTTACTTATTTCTTTCCATGTCAGTGATCTATTGTGAGCTATTTTGCAATTAGCTTCTGCCATGTTCTTATTTATGTATGTCTGATTGGGTTTTAACTCACTAATCCCTCTCATGGCATACCTCTTCTTATTTCTGCTGAGACTTGTTTGTACCTCTTTCTGCAGTTTGTCAATCTTGGGCTGATTTTGTTTCATTGTTTGGGAATTTCATTCTTGACCCCACTTTGAAACCTTCTCATTTTCTAACCAAGAGAGCAAACATGCATGGTGGCATCCGGGCCCACATACCGAATGGGGCTCCTATCCCAAACGGTGTGTGGTCTAATTGGGACTTCACACCGGGGAGACCCCCCTAGTTGTTGGCAGTACATTTCAGCCCATCAACAAATTGGTGCTAGAGGGAGGGCCAGATGATAAGCTGAACCCTTGGAGCCAGTAGTTTAGTCTCATATCTGTAAATGGCTTTGTCCTGAATCTCACTCCCACGGTGCTTCTCCGACTTCTCCATTTTTCAGTGTTTGATTCCTTATGAGCATCTCTATCATTTATCTCAGTTAAAGTTTGATGGTGAGGATGGAACATCCATAACCAAGCACATTTTTATTTCCTTAAGTTTTGTGAATCTTATGAGATCGACGATGAAGAGTTTTCTTGTGTGCTCTTCTCCCTCACCCTTGAAGGTCGTGTCAAGTGATGGTGCCACACATTGCAGCTTCCATCCATTCATTCAAGAAACTCATCAATAAGCTCTGACAAGTGTTTCACAGGTACAATTTTCAAGATGTGTTTAGAAGGATAAATGAGCTTAGGATGAAACCTAAAGAATCTTTAGAGGATTTTGTTGCTATATTTGTTCATCTTTGTTTTGAATTTCTTGAAGGAGATGTCGATTAGGTGTATCTAAGTGAAAATTTTCAATGGTTGGTTCTCGTTTCTCTGCAACACCTTCAATCTGAAACAAATCTTGATTCTTATGAGTATCATGATAATTAGCAAGTTACAAGTTGCCCAGATATTATCCCTAATATCGTATTGCCTACCTCTCTGAGTCAAGAACAACCTCAAGCCTCCGAGGAGGAAATTACTGCTTGTGAGAGTTCTCACCCTCCTCTTGATTTGTTACATAATGAAATTTTGGTCGTAAATGGTTCAGATGATGAAAAGTGCTTTCAGGGAAATGAATCAAATTGTCTTGCCTCCGAAGCTCTCGTACATCCTTTTGAATTTGAATCTGAAAATTATGTTGATGCAACATCTTTCCCTGTTGATGAAACCCAGCTCGAGCCCATTAAACATATGCCTAGGTCTATTCTTGGATTTCATTCACTTGTCAACAATGACTCGGGTCTTGTCTCAGATAAAGTTGATTGTCCTATCAAATCCTCGGGCCATGACATGCATGAAAATCCATTTCTCCCTCTGGCTGACACTAATGTGCAGGATGTGACTCTTGGTCCGACTAGTGCCCCTTCATCTGACCATGTTCATCCATTATACCTCGATTTATTTCATGAGCCTACTACATCAGCATTTTCTGAAAACCATTAAGAAAATTATGTTGTTGTTTTTCGGTGCAATCATGTACATGGGGGTGATGTTCCACAGTCATAGTATGAAGATCTTGAATCTCTTGTTCCTGATCCCTTCCATCCGCAATCTTTAATAGGTGAAGAAGAAGGCCTTACATCTCAGCCAATCCAAGATGGTTTTCTCATTGATTCCTCTTCACTTTCAATCCAAGAAGAGCCTTATGTGCCAGATACCCAACTTGATTGAACTAGTGGCTTCAGCGATTTTCAATCTATCGAATACATATTCACCCATAGCTCTAATGATTGTCATTCGTATCCACCTACTAATATTTCTAAGCCACCGGAATTTGATGGTTCACCTTGTGATGTTTCATGGACTCATCAGGAAGTTGAGGCACTTTAGCTTCCACTGATGGTTATGTCAGGTTCTCACGATCCTAATGAGACCCATGAACTAAGTCAAATTAGCGTTTTTGCATGCCATGCTTCTCTCAGCATTATCTTCTCAAATTCAAGCTCATCTTGTAAAGCCTCTGATTCGAGTGATGTCTCTTTGAGAAAATATTTCCATCACCTATCAGTTGATATGCATCAACCTCTATACCCTAATTTGTTTGTTGAAGGGAGTACACTAGCCATTGTCTCAAATATTTTTGACTGTTGCCCAACCAGTATGGATTGTGAACAAGTACAAGAAGGTGATGTCTTACAATCCACTACATGTGAGGGTACCAATCGCCTAACCTCTTCTCTACCTGGGACTCTTCTGATTGATTCACTTCATTCTTGGGAATCTAAAGAATCTGATCTGTTGAACTTCCAATCTATTAGTATTCAGACATCTAATCCAATCAACCATATATTCATTGATAATTGTCATGTCATAGCTAATGATGACCATATGCATTCACTTGTTAATCTTACGAGACCATCGATATTCGACGACTTACCATTTGAAGGTTCAGATAGTTTTTTAGGACGGCGAGTCACTTCAACTCTCACTGATGGTTATGTCAGGTCCTCATGTCCTCGACAAAATCCATTGACAACTTCAAACTAGGGTTTCCAAAATTAGAGTTTTTGCACTTGAATCCTCCAGTATCTTAGTCACCCCTGGTGATCGCCCATCTCTTCCAAGTCATCAAGGTGATCATGCTCAACATGATGATGGGATTGTTGGATGGCCTGAATTATATTATCTGGAAAATCTCTTTGCAAGTAGGAAACATCTTGCCTCACTTTCGTTGAATTTAGGATTAAGCATGAATAGATGTTTATCATGAATGGATGACAATATATTTCAAGTTTATCATTATGCTTACCAATATTGGATTGTTGTTTGTATGAAGTGTCTTTTCTGGAATGTTTTCCTGTAAGTAGACGTGACCTTCTTGTTGTTGTGCATGTTTCACAGGTGAGCATTTTATTTTTTGCACAATTATTTTCGCAGTTTCTAATCGTTGACATCTTTGTTTTTGCAAGTTGGGAACTGCTACGGTCACTGCATTGGAGGTTTGATTTCACATGACCCGACCTCCTCTCTGGTTAAATTAGGGTTTAGGGTTTAGACTAATTAGGTTTTAGGTTTTGCTTATTAATTTGTTGATTAAGGTTTGCTTCTTAGCATTTTCTTTATGGTTTAGATATGCTTAGTTGTGTTTTCTTTATCATAGTTGATTAGTTGTTGCATGAAATTAGGAATTTAAGCTTGCACTCATGAAATATCTACATATGCATTGCATTGGTCTTTTATATGTAATTAGTTGATTTCTTCTGCACACTTACATATCATAGCATTGTGTTGCATCATAAGCCCTACATGTTGCATTAAATCATGCATTTATCTTCTTGCTTGGCATACATTCGTTGTTGACCTAGCCTGGTATTTTCCTTTATGTCGCATGCCACTGCATGAGCCTTCATGAACCTAAAGCCTTCGAGCCTTTGATTCCATGACTAGTTTTCTCACACTCGTTTGCGCATGCTCAAACTGTAAAAGGATTGCTTTCACCTCTTCGTACATGTTGAAACCATAGAAGAGCTTCCCTGGTCATCTTTCCCTAGCATTAAAACCCTAGCCCTAATGATCGTGTGTTGGTGTGATGGTTACTCCAAGAGATAGCTTCTCTTAGAATCAGTAATTGAATCTACATCATGGACATGTTTCCTACAAGTCTAACTTATTAGCAAGGAAAATACGAACAATTTTCTTGTGGGTAACCCTAATCAGTTTGAATGACCTATACCCATAACCTGAAGCCTTGTGCTCAGCATGGTCATAAGTATTTTAATGACTTGTTTTCATTGTTCACCCTTTAACTGGAGAGGAGATGTTATGAAACCAACTCACAAAAAGATAGAAAAGAGAGATCCACGCCTTAGAATTCAGCCTCTTCGAGGGGGCAACCTCCTTTACATCACATAAATGAGCAATTCTTGGATGATACAAATGAAAAGACCTCCTTTCTATATATAGGAGTCTAAGGGGTCATAACATAATCAGAGCCAACATAACAATAATAATGTAAGGGCACAATAATAACAATAGTGGGCTTCTATGTGGCACAATAGTAACAATATGGGCACTACATGGGTACATCAATATAATAAGTGGGTTGTACTAATAACAATAAGGGGTTACACTAGTAGTATAGGGACCCAACATGCCCCTCTCCTTCAAAAAAGTGTTGTCCTCAATGCTTCAGTAGTTCTAGATGCTTCTGTATAAAATTCTCATCCTCCCATGTGGAATCTTTAGCGGATAAGTTCTTCCACCTGATAAGATACTCTGAAATTGATCGATTTCGTAACTGTCGAGTTCTTGTTTCTGTGACTGCTTCTGGTTCCAATATAATTTTTCCTTCCTTGTCAAGTTCTGGCAATATTGTTTGAACTGGTAGCTTGTCACCTATAACTTCTTTAAACATGAAACATGGAAAACTGGGTGCAATCGAGAAGCTGCAGGAAGCTCCAATTTGTATGCCATAGTACCAATCTTTTCAAACACCTTGTACGGACCATAATACTTTGGTGATAATTTATTATCCTTCTTAGCTTGCTTGAGGGACATTTGCTTATATGGTTGTAGCTGTAGGAATACCCAATCACCTAAATCAAAACTTCTTTCGCTGCGATTTTGATCTGCCTGTTGTTTCATTCTATTCTGTGCCAACACAAGGTTATCCTTTAAGAGTTGGAGGACATGTTGTTGATGTTCAATGTGATGTTCCATTTCTTGAACCTTATAATTTTCTCTTAAATATGATGTGATGGATGGTGGCTGATATCCATAAAGTGCCATAAATGGGGTCATTTTTGTTGTTGTATGGAAGGAAGTGTTATACCACCATTCAACTAGAGGCAACCATTTGACCCATTGTGTCTGTTTATCAGATAAAAAGCAACGAAGATATCCTTCCAAACATTTGTTTACTATCTCAGTTTTCCCATTAGATTGAGGATGATAAGATGAGCTATGAGCTAACTGGGTACCAAGACAAGAAAATAATTCTGTCCAAAAATTTCCAGTGAAAATGGGATCTCTGTCACTTACAATAATCTTTGGGTTTCCATGTCGCTTCGAATTGTTTTCATAAATGCAGTAGAAACTGTACTGCCTTTAAATGGATGTGATAATGCACAAAAGTGTGCATACTTGGTAAGTCTACCAACTACCACCATGATGACACTCTTTCCCTTAGACTTGGGTAAACCTGTGATAAAATCCATTGAAACCTCCTCCCAACGTTGGCTTGGAATGGATAAAGGTTGTAATAGACCCGGTGTCTTAATTGTTTCAACTTTATTTTGTTGGCAAACCAAACATTCCGCCACAAACTTTTGAATATCTGATTTAAGGCCCTCCCCAAAAAATTCCTTCTTAACCCTGTGGTAAGTTTTTAAAAATCTTGAGTGCCCTCCTAAGGGAGAAGTGTGCAATTCCATAAGAATCTTTTGTTTTAGCTGGGAATTCTTACAGAGGTATAAGCGATCTTTGTACCATAACGAATCATTTTTCCAGCTAAATGTATTAGACGTACTAGAGTCTTGTTGTAACTTTCAAATAAGTGCCCACACTTCTTCATCATTCTTCCATTCCTCCCTTGCTTCGTTTATCCAATCTGGTTGGATAATAGAAATGGAGCACAACAATGCTTCCACATCCTCATCCTTTCTTGAGAGTGCATCTGCCACCACATTTTGCTTCCCTTTTTTGTAGATGATTTCAAAGTCATAACCCAAAATCTTTGTGACCCACTTTTGTTGCTCTTCAGAGGATAATCTTTGTTCTAAAAATTATTTAAGGCTATCATGATCCGTTTTTACCTTGAAGTGTCTTCCCATTAGGTAGGGTCGCCATTTCTTAAGTGCATGGAGTATTGCCAACATTTCCTTCTCATAAATAGCTTTGTGTAAAAACTTTCCCTTGATTAGACGACTTTCGAAAGCAATGGATCTTTCATCTTGCATTAAAATAGCACCAATTCCATTTCCTGAAGCATCACATTCCACAATAAAGGTTTTTGTGAAGTCTGGTGTAGCTAAGACCGGTGCTTGGCACATTGCCCTTTAAGATGTTCGAAGGCCTTTGTTGCTTCTGGAGTCCATGAAAATGCATCTTTCTTCAATAATGTTGTTAGAGGTGCTGCTATTCTCCCATAATTCTTAACAAACTTGCGATACTACCCTGTCAACCCGAGAAATCCTCACAGATGCTTTATGGATGTGGGGATTTTCCATTCCTTAATGGCTTTAATTTTGCTAGGGTCTACCTTAACTCCTTCATGAGATACAATATGACCCAGATATTCCACCTCTTGTACTCCAAAGAAACATTTGGATCTTTTTGCATATAATTGTTTCTCCTCCAATAGTTGTAGCACCCTGTCAACATGTTCAACATGATCCTTCCAAGACTTGCTGTAGATTAGTATATCATCAAAAAATACTAACACAAATTTTCTAAGGAATGGTTTGAAAATGGAATTCATCAAACCTTGAAATGTTGAAGGTGCATTGGTAAGGCCAAAAGGCATGACCAAAAATTTATAATGACCCTCATGAGTTTTAAATGATGTTTTCAGAATGTCT
This sequence comes from Pinus tabuliformis, assembly GCA_031772625.1. Classification (NCBI taxonomy): domain Eukaryota; kingdom Viridiplantae; phylum Streptophyta; class Pinopsida; order Pinales; family Pinaceae; genus Pinus; species Pinus tabuliformis. Next base: position 1,464,376,262 of record CM062820.1, on the reverse strand, counting down.
TCAGTCTTCATTCTGATTTGATGATATCCTGAACGAAGATCCAACTTGGTGAAGTAAATTGATCCATGCAATTCATCTAGTAATTCATCAATGACAGGAATGGGAAACTTATCTTTAATAGTGAGCTTGTTTAGCTCCCTATAATTCGGACACACGCACCATGATCCATCCTTCTTGTGCACCAATACTACTGGAGCAGAGAAAGAACTTTGACTCGGTTGAATTATACCAGCCTCTAGCATTTCTGCAACCATACGTTCAATTTCACTCTTTTGGGCATAGGGATATCTGTACGGCCCGATGTTTGGAGGAACACTTCCTAGAATCAGATGAATAATATGATCATGATCACAAATAGGTGGGAGACCTTTGGGAGTCTCAAATACCATGGAATGATTGTCCAAGACTTTTTGGAGATCTGGAGAAATAGATGATTCCAATGTGGAAACATCTAGCGAACATAATTGTGCAATTACACCTCTTTGTTCCTTTTTTATAAGATTTGTCATACCATTAGAGCTGATTATCTTTCCTGGTTTCCCTGCAATACTCCTTAATTCAAATTCATTTCCTTCCACAGAAAATTTCATGAAAAGTTCTTGAAAATTAAAAGCTATTGTACCCAAGGATTGTAGCCATTGGACTCCTAGTACAACATCAACACCTCCCATTGGAATGGAAAGAATTGGGCTAGTCAATACATATTCTCCCATGGATAGCTTGATATTATATCACTTTCTAGAGAAATTTATTGTTCCTCCATTTGCAACCATCACTTGACACTCTGGTGTTGGATATAAGAAGCAATTCAATTCTTTTGCTACCTTACAATGAATAAAATTGTGGGTACTTCCTGAATCAATCAACACTATTACCTTTTTCTTCTTGATTTTTCCTTCTATCTTGATGGTTTGAGGAGTGGTAATTCCCGCCAATGCATTACAAGATATGGTTGGATTCATTTCTTCTTTATCTAGGATTTGTTCCTGGAGTATATCCTCTTCTTTTTACCTTTCTTGCTCCTTTTCTTCTTCCTCTTCACAATCTATGTAGAATAATTTCTTCTCAGCACACTTATGACCTTTAGTGTATTTTCTATCACAACTGTAACAAAGCCATTTTGATCTTTTTTCTTCCAATTGTTGTGGTGTCAACCTTATAGGTTGTGGAAGACTAGGGGCAACAACACTTCCATATTTGTGTTATGCTTCCTGGTTGCCATAATTTTGCTTTCCAATTTTCTTGCTAACTTGAATGCCTTCTCTAATGAATCAGGTTCCCAAAGGCAAACATCGTGTTGGATATTATCCTTTAAAGTCCCTATGAACACATCAATCCTATGCTCCTCTGGAATATTTTTTACCCTTATGTTCAATTTTTGGAACTCCTCAATGTGCTCCATTATTGAACCCTTTTGTTTGAGACTTATTAATTGGCTAAAAAAAGTGTTGCTTTTTGTATCCTCATAATGTGCTATCAATTCTTCCGTAAAAATTGCCCTAGTGATAATTTGTTTACGAGAGCAAAGCTATTGATACCATACAAACTGATTTGGTTCCAAATATAAAGTTGCAATACGTACCTTTTGTGTGTTTTGCACATTATTGAAATCGAAAAATTGCTCCATCTGTAATATCCATGTTGTGGGATCCTTGCCATCAAACTTCCTCATATCGATTTTTGGAATATGGTGGGTATTCGATCCAACATTAGAGTCTATAGAATCATGATTAACATTTCTTTTGTTCTCATCATGAGTTTCCTTTACTACCCTTTCACCCTTAGTGACCATTTCTTGTAGCAACTTATTCATATTTATCTTCAATTCTTCCATCTTATCATCCATGCCATTAATTTTAGCGTCCATGCCATTCATCTTAGCTTCCATGCCATCCATATTAGCTTCTACACCTTTCTTTAAACAATCCATCTTAGCTTCTACACCTTTCTTTAAGCCATCCATATTAGCTTCTACATCTTTCCTTAAACCATCCATCTTAGATTCTGTTGTTTTTTGTGCAAGTGACACTTGTTGCACTTGGTCTCATAATTTTGATATATCATGTTGCTGTTGGAAATAATACTGAGAGGGGGGGTGAATCAGTATTATTAAGCAATTTACCAAATCTTCCTTATTTGATCTTTTGAATTATTCTTGCATATCAGTACCATAAAATAATGAGCTTGAATAAAGAAAATAGACAGTCACACCAAAGAACACAAGATGTAAGGTGGAAACCCAATGCGGGAGAAAACCACCTGCTGCAATATGTCTCTATCTTCTTTCAAGAAATTCTTTTACAATGATTTTGTACTGGTGCAGTCCTTTACCAGCACGCAGGCTGCAACCTGCAGAGAGCTACAACTCTCTCTCGTTTTCCAGTTTCTCCTGGAAGGGAGCTACAACCCCCTACTTCTTTTCATGAAGAATCAAATGATCAACAAGTATATAACAGATACAGTCCACTACAGATATCAGATCAGTAATTACAGAAATAACCCAGAACACCTTATGAACAGAAATATACAGTCAACAGATCATCTTAAGACATGGACGCATATTTTCTTTCTGTGGCCTGCGACTGGACGCAGTCTACCCTCCGCTGTTCTGCGTGCAGACGCACTGTTCCTCTATGCTTTGCTGCGACCGGCGCACCCCGAAACACTATCGCGCCGCGTCTTTTGCTTCAGAGACGCACCGAATAACACAGTCGCGCCGCGTCCTTTGCCTCAGAGACGCACCTGAGCCTTTACTGTACTGCGTCCCGGCGCACTTGCCCTTCACTGAACCTGCGTCCCTTCAGATATAAAAGATATGAGGACTTCAGAACCAACCCAAACACTCAGATCCACAGATCTGATCATGCGCCATAGAGATCACAGTCCATTAGAAGATTCGCCCTCATAGATCTGGACTGGATCTCACCAAAAGATATTCAACCAAGATGATGCTTAATCCAAATGAACTCCTTTGCTTTATATAGGCAAGCTTCTCCCCAAAACATGGAACAATACCACGAGCCGACACCATAGAAACACTAAACCGTCGGCTAGATACCACGCAAGAAACCCCCACGTGCTTTTCTCTGCCTTGAAATGTGTGCACTGGGCGGACGCACCTCCTGAACGGCTGGCCGGCGTCCCTGGACGCGGGTTCTGTATGGTATACCTGCGGGGACGCACTTGCTGAACATATTTCCTGCGTCCTTCTTGATTTATCACCTGAATGGGTTTGCCATCAAGGACAACACCTGAATCATAATGCCAACAATCTCCCCCTTTGGACTTGATGGCAACCACATAATCTTCAGCTTCATTCTCCCCCTTTGACATCAAGAGCAAAGGGTATGCTCCCCCTATGCTCATGCATCTCCAGTCTGTAACCAGAAATCCATCATGAAGGAGATAGAGACATATTGCAGCTATTTCCAAGATCTCCTTCTCCATAATGCCAACAATGCATTATGTGCTCCCCCTGAGCCTATACCACCAATAGGAAGATGATCAACAGTAAGATGATGCATCAACAACCCCCAGCTTTTGCCTGAGGTATTCAAAAGTGTCCCTGGGCAATGGTTTGGTGAAAATATCAGCAACTTGTTCCTTAGAAGGAACATACTCCAACTTGACCTTCTGTTCAAGTACTTGTTCCCGGAGAAAATGGTACTTGATTGGTATGTGCTTGGTTTTTGAATGCATAACCGGATTCTTTGAGATGCTGATTGCACTTGTGTTGTCACATAAGATAGAGATTGGAGGTGTACAAGTGATTTGATAATCCTGCAAAGTCTGCATCATCCAAAGGAGTTGGGTGCAACAAGATGCAGCAGCAACATATTCTGCTTCAGCTGTAGACAAGGCAATTGAACTCTGTTTCTTGCTGAACCAAGAGACCAGTCTGGGACCCATAAAGCACGCACCACCACTTGTGCTTTTCCTGTCATCCACGCTTCCGGCCCAATCTGCATCTGTATAGGCATGAAGAGTAAGATCTGTATTTCTAGGATACCATAAGCCATAATTTTGAGTCCCTTGAAGATATTTGAAAATTCTCTTCACTGCTTGAAGATGAGTCTCCTTCGGATTTGCCTGAAATCTTCCAACTATTCCAACTGCATGCATGATGTCTGGTCGGGTACCTGTTAAATATAGTAAACTTCCAATCATAGATCTGTAGGTTGGTTGATGTACTGCTGCAGATTCATCATTTGCACTGAGACTGCATCCTGTGACCATGGGTGTACATACTGGTTTTGCATCTTCCATGCCATATTTCTTCAAAATCTGCTTGAGATACTTGGTTTGAGATAAAAGGATTCCTCCTTCCTTTTGTTGGATTTGCAAACCAAGAAAGTATGTCAGTTCTCCTAGCAAGGACATTTCAAATTCTTTCTGCATGACTGAGGCAAAGCTTTGACTCATAGCTTCTTCATTGCTGCCAAAAATAATGTCATCTACATACACAACAAGTATTAGCAATTTGTCATTTTCAATTTTTATATATAGATTGCTATCTGCTGAACCTTTTGAAAAACCTTGTTGATGAAGATATTTGTCCAACCGGTAGTACCAAGCCCTTGGGGCTTGTTTGAGACCATAGAGAGCCTTTTTCAATCGGCATACAAGATTTGGATCATTTCCAAGAATGAACCCATCTGGCTGTTCAATGTACACTTCTTCTTCCAAGTCTCCATTCAGAAAGGCTGATTTTACGTCCATTTGAAATACTTTGAAATTCTGAGAACTTGAGAAAGCAAGGAACATTCGGATGGCCTCAAGTCTTGCAACAGGAGCAAAAGTTTCTTCAAAGTCTATTCCTTCTTGCTGTGCATATCCTTTATAAACAAGTCTGGCTTTGTTTCTAATTACTTCTCCATTTTCATTCAATTTATTTTTGAAGACCCATTTTGTTCTGATAACATTCTTATCCTTTGGTCTAGGAACCAGCTCCCAAGTGTTGTTCTTTTCGATTTGCTCTAGTTCTTCATCCATTGCTTTCACCCAACATTCATCTTTGCATGCCTCTTTCACATTTTGTGGTTTAGTAGAGGAGAGTAATGCCAAATAACTTGAAGCTTCTGCAACTGTTCTTCTAGTTTGTATACCTGCTTCTTTCTGTCCCATGATCTGAGATTCTGGATGGTTCTTTTGAACATATCTGGATGGAGTCTTTTCTTCTATTCTTGTTCGTTCTTCTGCTTCTTCGTGAGGTTCTTCTTGAGATTCTTCTTGCGGTTCTTCTTCTTCATCATTCTGTCTTTGAGGGTGGCTTTCATCTTCTTCGATGTCTTCACGATGTATTTGCCTAGGAATGTATCCCTTCTCATCAACCACTACATCAATGCTGTCAACAATTTTGCCAAGTCTTTTATTGTAGCATTTGTATGCTTTGCTATGTGGAGAGTAGCCAAGAAGAATACCTTCATCTGCTCTAGGATCAAGTTTACCAAGCTGCTCCTCAGTATTCTTGATATAGCATTTGCTCCCAAAGATTTTGAAGTGCTTTACCGAAGGAGTTTTACCACTCCAGAGCTCATGAGGAGTTTGAGTGTTGTTCACTCGGACATTTGTCTTGTTGAGAATAATAACCGCCGCATGTGCAGCTTCACCCCAGAAGGTTGCAGGGGTTCCTGATTCATCAAGCATAGCACGAGCCATTTGCTGGATTGTTCTGTTCATTCTTTCAACCACTCCATTTTGCTGAGGAGTTCTAGCTGTAGAAAATTCTCTCCTTATCCCATGTTCATCACAGAAATCGAAAAATTCATTTGAAGTAAATTCCCCACCTCTGTCAGATCTGAGGCACTTAATTTTGTGACCTGATTCATTTTCAACCAAGGCTTTGAAGGATTTGAATTTTTCGAATGCTTCATCTTTGTGCTTCATAAGTCCTAACCAAACAAACCTGGACAAATCGTCAATAAATAATATCAAGTATTCCTCTCCTCTAGGTGTTCTTTTTCTGAATGGTCCACATACATCTGTATGTACTAGCTCAAGAGGCATGCTGGCTGATCCTTCTTTCTCTGGAAAGTTAGTTCTGGTTTGTTTTCCAAACTGACATGATCTGCATATGGTGTTGTCAGGAATTTTGATATCTGGAAGATCGCGAACTGCCTGATATTTGCAAGCTTTCCTTATTTGTGAGAAGCTTAGATGTCCCAACCTTCGATGCCATAGCCAGTGCTCTTCATCCTTGCTTAGATAGCATTGTTGTTGTCCTTCATCAAATATGTATAGATTATTTGGAGTTCTTTTTCCTTTGAGAACTGTTTTACCTGTATCAAGATCACGAACAAGGCATCCATTTGATCTGAATATAACCTCGGTTCTTTGATCACACATCTGGCTGACACTTAGTAGATTATGCTTCAATCCATCAACAAACAAAACATTTCCAGCCTTAACATCTTCTTTTAAAGGAGCAATACCTTTTCCTTTTATAGTTGTAGGAGTATCATTTCCAAAAGAGACTTTCTTTCCCTTTTCTAAATTAGAATAAGACTCAAGTTTTTCTTTATCACCTGTCATATGCTTCGAACATCCACTGTCAATGTACCATAGATTTTCTTGTCCTTCTGCATAAAATGCTATCCCACATCTTTCTGTTTGAGGTTCCTTTATTCTCCATGTTTTGGTGCCTGAGGCTTGTTCCTTTTTCTGCTCTTGTACCTTTCTTTCCGAAAACCTGCTTCTGCATTCAAAGTCTTTATGTCCAAAATTATTGCAAATAGAACATTCAACTTCATTTTCAAGAGCTGAAAAGTTGTTATAGGTCCTTTTTGTAATCCCTGTCATACTTCTTTGTTTTTGAGCTTCCCTAGTCATGATTGTTTTATACGCAACACATTGAGCTGCTTTGTGACCAAAGTTATGGCAAGAAAAGCATTGTCCATTGAAGAAGCTTCTGCGATTATTGGATCTACCAGCCAACTGATTGTAATTTCTATTTTCATCTATTCTTGAACCAAATTGAGAAGATTTTACCTGTGGCTGGTTGTGGCTTTTGTTCACCCTTAAGCTGGATTGCCCCTGATAGTTTCTGTTTGACATTTGTCCCTGCTTTACCTGATGATCTTCCTTGTGCTCTTGCTCATTTCTTCTTGCTGCATCAAGATAACTTTTTGAAGTGGATGCTTGAGAAGTTTCTCCATTATAGCCCAAACCTGTCTTATTTAGTGGAGACCGCTGCACACTGATAATCTCATCCAAAGTTTCAGATCCTTTGACAAACTTGAGATTAATAGTTTTTGTTTTCTCAATTTCTTTTCTAAGACCAACAATTTCACCTTCTAATTTTTCAAGATGTTTTTCCTTTTCATCAATTTGGAATTGTAGAGTATCAATAATCATGTTCTTTTCTTCTATGCATCTCTTGAGTCTAGTAATTTCATCATAAAGGTTATCCACATCTACAGCATCCTCATAATCATCATCTTCAAATGCCATTAACAACCTATATTTATTACCTTGTTCATCTTCATCACTGTTTGATAAGCCATCACTATCTTCATGGGTGTAGTAGCTTTTCTTATTTGCGCTTTGTTTCTTGTTCCATCTAACTGGTTCCTTTCCTTTATCCTTATAAGAGCATTTTGCAGCATAATGACCTACTCTTCCACAAGCAAAGCATTTGAAAGGTAGCTTACCTCTGAACCTTCCAGAACCTCTTTGAAGATTTCTGACAAAATTTGATTCTTCTTCTGGATCATGGCTTGCTTCATAGTAATCTTCTTTGCCTGATGCTTTAAAAGCAGCCTCCCTTCTGTCTGATGGTCCTCCCTTTCTCATTTCATAAGCAGTTAGAATTCCATGTAGCTGAGACATAGTAAGAACACGGAGATTTTCTTTTTCTTCTATTGCAGATACTTTGGATTCAAACTTGGGGGATAATGATCTTAGAATCTTTTGAACTACTATGGACTCCTTTACTTCTTCACCCAAATTTTTCATACAATTAACAATCTCATCTACCCGAAGAAAATAATTAGCCACACTTTCATCATTATACATCTTGAGAGTCTCATATTGAATCCTGAGAGTTTGAAGTTTAGCTTGTTTTACCTGTTCATCTCCTTCATAGCTTGTGATCATTTTGTCCCATATTTCTTTTGCTGATTTGAAGTGCATTACCTTCATGAATTCTGTTTGGGATATACTTCCTAATAGAGTACTGACTGCTTTTGCATTTGTTTCATACTTCTTTTTCTCAGCTGGATCTGTAGGAGTAGCTGAAGGAAAAGCATAGCCTGTTTCTACAATGTCCCAAACTTCAGTACCAAGAGATTGAAGATATGCAGTAACTCTTACCTTCCAATAATTGAAGTTTGTCCCATCAAAAACTGGTGGCCTGATTGATGCTTCTCTCTCGTAGTTGCTCATGATGAACGATCTACCTTCAAGCGATCAAGCTTTTTGAAGGACCTGCTCTGATACCAATTGTTGGAAATAATACTGAGAGGGGGGTGAATCAGTATTATTAAGCAATTTACCAAATCTTCCTTATTTGATCTTTTGAATTATTCTTGCATATCAGTACCATAAAATAATGAGCTTGAATAAAGAAAATAGACAGTCACACCAAAGAACACAAGATGTAAGGTGGAAACCCAATGCGGGAGAAAACCACCTGCTGCAATATGTCTCTATCTTCTTTCAAGAAATTCTTTTACAATGATTTTGTACTGGTGCAGTCCTTTACCAGCACGCAGGCTGCAACCTGCAGAGAGCTACAACTCTCTCTCGTTTTCCAGTTTCTCCTGGAAGGGAGCTACAACCCCCTACTTCTTTTCATGAAGAATCAAATGATCAACAAGTATATAACAGATACAGTCCACTACAGATATCAGATCAGTAATTACAGAAATAACCCAGAACACCTTATGAATAGAAATATACAGTCAACAGATCATCTTAAGACAGGGACGCATATTTTCTTTCTGTGGCCTGCGACTGGACGCAGTCTACCCTCCGCTGTTCTGCGTGTAGACGCACTGTTCCTCTATGCTTTGCTGCGACCGGCGCACCCCGAAACACTATCGCGCCGCATCTTTTGCTTCAGAGACGCACCGAATAACACAGTCGCGCCGCGTCCTTTGCCTCAGAGACGCACCTGAGCCTTTACTGTACTGCGTCCCGGCGCACTTGCCCTTCACTGAACCTGCGTCCCTTCAGATATAAAAGATATGAGGACTTCAGAACCAACCCAAACACTCAGATCCACAGATCTGATCATGTGCCATAGAGATCACAGTCCATTAGAAGATTCGCCCTCATAGATCTGGACTAGATCTCACCAAAAGATATTCAACCAAGATGATGCTTAATCCAAATGAACTCCTTTGCTTTATATAGGCAAGCTTCTCCCCAAAACATGGAACAATACCACGAGCCGACACCATAGAAACACTAAACCGTCGGCTAGATACCACGCAAGAAACCCCCACGTGCTTTTCTCTGCCTTGAAATGTGTGCACTGGGCGAACGCACCTCCTGAACGGCTGGCCGGCGTCCCTGGACGCGGGTTCTGTATGGTATACCTGCGGGGACGCACTTGCTGAACATATTTCCTGCGTCCTTCTTGATTTATCACCTGAATGGGTTTGCCATCAAGGACAACACCTGAATCATAATGCCAACAGTTGCATTTATTCCTCTTCTTCATAAGTCATGCTAGATATTTCAGGTTTCTTACTATGTGTTTGCATTTTCTTTCCTTGGGGCATCAATTACCGATTCAAACTAATTTTTCAAACCAAGCTTATGCAAAAATTTAAAAAAAACTACACACCTTTTTTCACTTTGTAGAAGATTGATATTGAATCTCATGTATCTCTACAATTTTGGATCATACAATTCTGAAATTGCAACCTGTAGTAGCCCTTTGTTTCCTCCTTCCAATGCCACTAGTCTGATCCAAGTTGAATTCTCCAAGGAAGAGTTATGCACAATCTCCGAAGATGACCTGATTATAGACTAGTTCAATAGAGCGAACTTGTACGACGTGCCACGAGTCATTGTTTTGACCTTTGGATCTGAAAACAATATACAAGAAACTATAGTCCGTCCTCTTTTTGTACCTTTTTACAAAATTTCAATCTGATGCTCAGAGAGAAAGTTATGACGATTTTCCCCAGGTCACCTGTTTGGAATTTAATTCAGGAGTCTGCAAAAAGACCAACTTCCACAAATCATATCTCCGCAAATATAGCACAAAGGGCTCTGAAATTTGGACCCGAGATTCAGCGCAATTTCTTCTCAAATGGGTTTTTTTTTTAGCTTCTGAAACATCACAGAAAAAAGTTATAGCAAAGATGCCACGATGACCTATTTGGAGCAGCGAAACCCTAGAATCCAAAGCTCTGATACCAAATATTATGAAACCAACTCACAAAAAGATAGAAAAGAGAGATCCACGCCTTAGAATTCAGCCTCTTCGAGGGGGCAACCTCCTTTACATTACATAAATGAGCAATTATTGGATGATACAAATGAAAAGACCTCCTTTCTATATATAGGAGTCTAAGGGGTCATAACATAATCAGAGCCGACATAACAATAATAATGTAAGGGCACAATAATAACAATAGTGGGCTTCTATGTGGCACAATAGTAACAATATGGGCACTACATGGGTACATCAATATAATAAGTGGGTTGTACTAATAACAATAAGGGGTTACACTAGTAGTATAGGGACCCAACATGAGATGTGAAAGCATAGCATGAGGACAAACCTAAATCAGAATATCTTTTAGTTTCTGTTCAACATGAAATAATCTCTCCTACCCTTAAAATAAGTCAGGATCCCTCATACGCCCTGGCGCAATGAATGCCCAACAGTAAGTGAAAATATTCACATGAAAGAAAATGAAATTAAATAAAGGGTAAAGGATTGATAGAGGCTTCATGTGCAAAGAGGTAATGAATTGACTCCGTTGGGGTACTGACCAGGCTCACTAGCAGTGGAGTAATGTTTGTGATTTATTGAAGTGACTCAGTCGAGGTATTGTCTAGGCCTACTGGCAGTGGAGCAACACCATAAACCTATTTTAAAATTCTGAATATAATAAGCCCTATGTCTCATCCTTTGCATCATCACTAACTATTGACATGCATGGACTTGTAATTGGATGTTTATTGACTAACAGGACCTAGTTAAGACACAGGGGAAACACATATTTGTAAAGGTGATGGTAACGCAAGAGGTACCCATAGTGATTGTTCAATACTTCCCTGCATCATTATCCAGACTCGAGTTGTTATAGGGATCTAACAAGAGATGTTGGATTCTGCCAGTGGTTCTCCAATAGATGTAGTTTCTACAACAACACCCAAAATTTTGGGCATATTCAAAATTTTGGGTCCCCCTCCACTCACTCAGCCCATTAGGGTTTCAATTGATTACTCTCCTCGCTACCCTTCTTATCAAACCCTTTTGATGTGCCCACCCACGCATTGCATATTGCATCGCCATGTCATGTTTTATCTTGTTTTAGAAAGGAAAGAGAATGTTGTATCACTGACCATGGCGTCACCTCATTACATTAGGGTTTACAAAGCCAATATCTCCCCGATGCATCCTTCAAACCCTAGATGGTCATAATGAGAGTCACCTTCATGTTTTGGCCTCACCCATTTTCCCCCATGTGTGCTCTCTAATTAGCACCACATTGCCCTAGCTTTGTGTCAACAGGAACCAACCTTACCTTGGATTAACCCTCACCCTACAGAATGCATACTCACAAATGCTTCTAAGAATTTGCACTATAACTGCATCATCACCATGGGAAACACATAATAGAAAATTCGCTTACAATTAGTGGTTCCATTAAAATGTCCATGTTTTAGATTGATCTCCAAATTGAAGCATGATTTTCTCAACCATACAATTTATAACACCTTAATTTGGAATACTTGTGATTCATGTTCCTTTAGTGAATTATTTCCATTATTTGTTTGAGTTCCATGCTTTCACATACAAAATATATACATGTGTATATCATTTTGGTAAACTAATTGGTTTTGTTTCATCTTCTCTTCAGGAGATCAAGGGAAGGTGGCTTGGATACATATCAAATGAGGCAATTCTTATATTAAATTAATGCCCTAATGTGACATCACTTAGATGAAGGGAAGGGTGATGTTTAAATTGTTTCATATGAACCTCATGTAGCCTTCTGAAATCATGCGAAGTCAATGCATACACCAATTAAAATGGACAAGGCATGCTCTTGAGCATTTGAATTAAATAAAATAGGCATGCATAATGGACATTCAAATTAAAGGGAGATGGTATGTGCTTTGATGAAAGAAAGAAGAAAGTTCTATGTTATACACAAAGGGAATTATTAATATGTACATCATAAAAGTGATGGAGTGTGACCACAAGAGGGACAAAGTACATTCTTTATGAATGGCATGGGCAAATGAAAGCACACATTGGACACAATCAAAAGATTAGATCTACCATATGTGTGATGGCTATAAAATAAAAGAAATAACCTTTTAATAAGTGACCCTAATGTTGGCCATTGTAGATGTGTTGGGACTTATGAGCATAAAGAAAAATTATTCAAGCATATGTCTAAATGAGCACAAAAGAATGCTGCTTTTTAGGAAGTTTCATTATGGAAACATTATATTTTATCCTTGTAGGCAATTGCATTATGGAGATGTGGGAAATTTATAAGTCTGGTAAGAATGACCCATTATATACTCACACGCCATAGCCCTTTTGAAGTGCATACGTGGGCATCATAAGGCGACAATCACGGTATAAGTTGTAAAACATAGGTGGTGTTGTGGAAATCAAAAACAATGGATGCTCATAGTACAATGTTGGGGATGTTTTGATAGAAGCATTACATTGGAATGGCGTGTGTCGAATATGTGAGTGACCAGAGTCGAGGAAACCTTATGAAAAACTAATGTCGAAACACGCCGAGAAGAGACACAAGAAGAAAAGGATAAGGCTAATGCATTCGCTCGTTCATCAATTTCTTATAGACACCAAATGACATGATCACCTTCGCATGCAACTGAGAACATGAAGATGAGTGTGCCTTCCAAAATGTTGAGTATTGTCGCTAGCACCCAAAAATTGGATGTCAAAAATCACATGTCCCTCATATATTACTACCAGATTGCTGATAATATGCTCAAATAGGGTTCCATTTTGGATTTGTTTCAAAAATTGGTTTTGTGTGGTGGTTATTACATGGAAAAATGTGACCAGCAATTGCAATTTCAAAGTTGTCTAAATTGCAGAGGGACATAGGTAATATAATCTTCAACGCCATGTTGAGATGCACATTACAGGGTTCTTTCAGTTGACAGAGATCGGAATTGAAATTTTCTTATCTTTATTTACGCCACAAAGGGATCCATTTTTTCTTCCTAGATCACAGTTAACAAACTTAAAAAAATTGGTAGGTATCTTCCGTTTAAAATTGTGATTGGCACTACATTTCTAAGTGTTGATTTGGGGTAGCATCGGATGTGCTATAGCCATGAAAATTGGTGGAGATGCTAAGGCACATGAGATCTCCAATACCCAGAAAAGGTTTGGTCAGATTCTAAATACTTTGGGAGATATTAAAATAATTAATATTTCTAATGGAGTCCCTAAGTCTAAACTTAGGGAAAATAAAATATTAATGTGAATTAATATAAAATTGTGTTAGAATGGTCCAAAAGGCATGGATCAAGCCAGATCTAATCTTAGTCGTTGATTTGTCAACGAGAAAAGTATAAGAGGATGCTTGAGGGTCACTTGGAGAACACACCAAAGATCAAGATTTCAACTTTCTGGGGCTGGGTTTGCTGAGAAAGTTGAGAAAGTGATCAGTGTTGCGGCTGAGGGGTAGTGAATACAGAAGAAGAGAGGCAGATATAGAACCGGGAGGATCAACACAGTAGACGGAGAGAGGGATGTAGAACCAGCCAGGAGCTATGAAATGCCTCAGAGGGCCAGCATGGGTGACGCAGAGGGCCAGAGGGTTGATGCAGTGCCTCCAGAGGCTGACACAGGCCAAGCTAGAGTGACATTGGGCAAACTCTGGGCCAGAAAGGGCTGACGTTGTCCCTAGAGGTTGATGCTAGGGTTTTGTGGGTCAGATTGGAGTTGTGAAGCTGCCAGAGTGATTATCCTAGGTTTCAGCCGAAACATCTATCTCTGACTGAGAGGATCTACTGCTGAGATTATTCTCTGTTGGGTGAGCCAGTTTTGGCACCCAGATTGTATTCAAAAACTGCATAATAATAAAACCCTCAAATAACTACACTTGTTTTCCCGCATTGGGTTTTTCTGGGGACATTAGTCCAAAAACAACAGTGTCACTTGTGTCCTTATTTCTTTTTCCTTCAATTGATGATCTGTAATGTGTTGAGCATGTACTTGTATTTATTTACAGTATTTACATGGTAAATGACTTGTTAATTAACAAAACAAGTAGGTAGGAATAAATCTTTAAAGTACATGAAGGGTTTCTAACAGTTAGACTTAGAAATTCCAACATGGTATTAGAGTGTGGTTACAGATCACAGGAGAACTGAGGACATCAGCCAAATAGAGCAGCATCAACAGAAACAGTTCTCCGGGTGACAAAATTCGTTCCTAGCAGAGTAGCGGCAAGGAAGGGGTGATGCAGTGCCTACGCCATCAATATTGAGCCAGGAAGAGGCAACGCAGAGGCTGAGGGAGGAAAAGTCAGGCTCACACAGAGCCACACATAGGCTAGGAGGGCTGACGCAGTTGGCTAAGGCATACTTCTGTGCAAAGAAGGATGTTACTAGAAAATCAGCTGCAATCATACCAGATGCAGAAGGGAGAACAGATCGACCCCTTCCTCAGTTTATTGAAGGAGATCAAGGATCAGCTGACTTCCATAGGGGCCACGCCAAATCAAGAATTGATATGAGAACAACCCTAAACATAGTCTCAAAATACTGGGAGGTGTTTGTCTAGAGCAGACTGGGCAGGGCAACCCTTCTTGATTGGGAGGAAATGTGGGCTGCTCTTCGCCAAGAAGAGATCTGAAGGCTAAGCAAGGTAGGAAATAGTGACAAGGGGATTAGAAACAAGAAGGAGGAGGAGGTGGATGCTACCCTAGCATCTGATGGAAAGTAGGAGAAATGAAAGAAGGAGGACCTATCCAAGGTCAAATGCTTCCACTGTGGGGAGTTGGATCATTATGCAACTGAGTGTCCAAGGAAGAAGAGCAAGGGAGAGGCCTCCGAGACCAAGGCTGCGCTAGCAAGGGCAGAGAAGGAAGTGGAGACAGAAGATGACTGTGCCATGAGTGCACACACGCCACTTAAGCGGAAGTGCAGAGACATCGAGCTGTAGTCAGATAGACTACAAGCAATGAGGGGAAGGATCCTCGAGGTGCCCAGCCTCTTGGATTAGACCTTGCCATGGGAGCCCCAAAGAGGAGTAGTAGTACTGGCGGATGTTAGTAGAGACAGATGCGGATGGAGCGACAAAGGAAGCTACAGTGCAGGATTGATAGGACAGCGTGAGGCAGCAGTGTTAGAAGCACATGAGTGTTACACGAGTGTAATATGGAAGATAGAGGTGTGCAATGGTGCGAGATGCATGGAATAGTTGCAGCTGCGCAGAGGTCAGAGAGGGAGCACTTGTCAGCGATAGAGGGAGCTTTAGCATCATGGGTGTCTCTAGCTTGATAGAGATGTCAGAGTTGGGAGGTCAATTACTTACTTCTCAATAATTGGGTTGCAGTGTAGTAGTTAGCAGTGACAGTGCTATGGGCAGCACAATGCAACATGATGAGAGGGGATGCAGTGCAGATGTAGCAGTAGCAGTGGCTGGGCCATAGGCAATAGCATGGATGCAGAGGGAGTTGCAGTACGGATGTAGCAGTGGCAGTGGCAGGGCCATGGGTGGCAGTACAGGATGCAACAGTGCAGATGGTGGGCAACAGGCCTAGCATCAGCACAGGGACTGATGTCAGATGATCAAGGTGATACTCAGTGAGGAGTATTGCTAGTGCACAGTCCTCGCTAAGAGGGAGTGTTGATTTGGGGTAGCATCAGATGTGCTCTAGCCACGAAAATTGGTGGAGAGGCTAAGACACATGAGATCTCCAATACCCAGAAAGGGTTTGGGAAGATTTTAAACAATTTGGGAGATATTAAAATAATTAATATTTTTAATGGAGTCCCTAAGTCTAAACTTAGGGAAAATAAAATATTAATGTGAATTAATATAAAATTGTGTTAGAATGGTCCAAAAGGCATGCATCAAGCCAGACCTAATCTTAGCCATTGATTAGGGACTTAATCTCGGTCATTGATTTGTCAACGAGAAAAGTATAAGAGGAGGCTTGAGGGTCACTTGGAGAGCACACCAGAGATCAAGATTTCAACTTTATGGAGTTGAGTTTGCTGAGAAAACTAAGAAAGTGATCAGAGTTGCAGCTGAGGGGCAGTGAATACAGAAGCAGAGAGGCAAAGATAGCACTGGTAGGATCAGCGCAGCAGTCGGAGAGAGGGACGCAAAACCAGCCAAGGGTTCACACAGAGCCAGCCAGGGCTCACGCAGAGGCAGCTAGGAGTTGCGCAATTCCTCAGAGGGCCAAAGTGGGTGATGCAGAGGGCCAGATGGCTGACATAGTTCCTCCAAAGGCTGACGCAAGCCAAGCCAAAGTGATGTTGGGCAAACGCTTGGCCAGAAATGTTTGATGCTATCCCTAGAGGCTGATGCTGGGGTTTTGTGGGGAATATTTGAGCTGTGAAGCTATCAGAGTGATTATCTGGGGTTTCAGCTAGAACATTTGTCTCCAATTGAGAGGTTCTACTACCGAGATTATTCTCTATTGGGTGAGCTGGTTTTGGCACCTAGATTGTATTCAGAAACTGCATAATAGTAAAACCCTCAGATAGTTGCACAGGTTTTCCCGCATTGGGTTTTTCCAGGGACATTAGTCCAAAAACAACAATGTCACTTGTGTGCTTGTTTCTGTTTCCTTCAGTTGATGATATGTACTGTGTTGAGCATGTACTTATATTTATTTACAGTATTTACATGGTAAATAACTTGTTAATTAACAGAACAAGTAAGTTGGAATAAATCAGTAAAGTACATGAAGGGTTTCTAACAGTTAGACTTAGAAATTCCAACACTAAGTTGTGACTTAGATGGTGCCACCGATAATGCTTAGAAATGTGATGTGGATTGAAGCTCAATCTGTGATTACTAAGGATGCAGAGGACGTGGCCTATGACAACCAGTGTTGTGTTGAAATCTAAGGTTGCTTATGGGCTTACATCCTCTAATATACCAAAGATCAGATCGATTTATCTATACCAGAGTTCTTGAGTGTGACTGGGCAAGGTCACAAATCCCACTCCCAGCCTACAACACTCTCTAGTTAAATGGGACCTGGCCATAATTATTATTACGCGATCCACATAAGTTGCAAATTTTCAGCTTCTTCCACTAGTAACAAAGTCGCAATGCAGAGCCTCAACTATACACCCCGAAATGTGACCCTTCGTTGAATGTGATTGTGCGATTGATCGCAACCCTTCTTTCATTAGTCGCTAAATCACACTCCACAAGAAACAAAAATATGTGACCTTCACGCATTGCGACCATGCGACCTCTACCCAAGTCATTGAGTCTCATAAGTCGTAGCAACAATCCATTAGATATCCTTTATGTTGCGACCAAGTGACCCTCATACCATTGAAATGCAACTTGGTTTCTTGGTATTGAAAATGATTGTGGATCCTTCCTCTAGTGAAGCTTCATTGTAGACAGCTTGTTGAGGATGTTATCAGGGCAGCTATTAAAGTATATGAAGCAAAGGGAGCCAAGAACACCAAGGTTAAACAGGAGGGGAAAGTCGCTGAAGCGTAAAACCAATATTCTCAATAGAGTTCTCTTGGTTACTTGTAATAAGTGTTGAGTGGGATGTTTGTATAAATGTATACAAGGCTAGTCAACCTGGGAGTTTCCTTCATTCAAAGAAGTTTGAGATTTATTTTCTCTTCCTCATACTCTGTAATAGAGGAGGGTAAGGAGAAAATGTAAGTATAGTCTCTTTTCAGTTATTATTGTGCGCTTGAGGTTTGAAATTTATTTGGAGTTGTAATTTGCAAGTGATGGAGTTGTCATCATCTACGGAAATGATGTAATACCTGATTCGAAGAAATCTTCATATGCAGTCAAGGTTGGTCCGGCCCAAATGCATAGAAGTGGGGGTGATCATGGATGTGGTCAATGATGAATAGACTAAAATAGTTGAAGAAGATGGGGTTGTTGTTGTGATGGCATTGAAGCAAGTGCCTGGTGATATTAGATCTCAAGGACGAGTGGCTCAGATGACTAGTCCTGGGCTTATAAAGGAAATTAAGCGTGTCGTGACCATCCCTGTCATGGCCAAGGCTAGAACAGGTCACTTTGTTGAAGCTTAAATTCTAGAGGCCATCAATATTGATTACATTTGACGCAACACAGAAGTGGACTCACAAAAACCCCAAAATCACCCCAACAAGCAAGATGGTCCCTTACAAGTTCCAAGAACCTTCAATAAACTCAAAATCACATTGCTAGAAGATGGATGAATGCAAGTGAGGCGTAGTGGCAAGAAAATAGGCATATCCCAGGTCGAGCATCTACATCATTGCAACATATGGGCAACAAGCATTCTAGGGTTTCCAAGAACCCTCCACATCCTCCTCCTCCCTCTCCTTCATCGTAATGTAAATATCACACACCATAGTGTCAGAAACTATATTAATACTGATTTGAGCATGTAACAATCATTTCGCTTGAGAAAGAATTGAGTAAGCTCAAGATTCATGAGGGTAGCTAAAAGGGCATGAGGGGAGGTCAAAGGTCACGGTAGGTGAACGGTCACCTCATCTCTATAAATGTGCATTCCTGCCTCATTGAAAGGGGATTTTATAACTTGAGTTGAGGATAAGATTAGATAGATAATTTATGCTTGAGAGATAGAGGCACTAAGCTCTTGGTAGCTAGTATAGTGGAGTTGCAATGAGGCTAGGATTTTGCATTAGGAAATGGTATGAGCAACCCATGTTCCACTATTAGGTTTTGACCAATTGTAAGATATGTACTTGAAGTTGCAGCAACATTAATAAGATGTTCTTCATGTTTGGCATTGATTCCCATGCTTACTCATGGTGGTTGTATTGGTTGTATGGTATTTTCACTATATTTGTATGTGTGCTTTCATATACGCAATATGTTATGGACTGGTTCATAGTTGTTGCATGTATGTTTTGATTTTGAATATGTGTTTACTTATTTCTTTCCATGTCAGTGATCTATTGTGAACTATTTTTCAATTAACTTCTGGCATGTTCTTGTTTATGTATGTCTGATTGGGTTTTGGCTCACTAATCCCTCTCATGGCATACCTCTTCTTATTGTTGTTGAGACTTGTTTGTACCTCTTTCTGCAATTTGTCAATCTTGGGCTAATTTTGTTTCACTATTGGGAATTTTGTTCTTGTCCCCACTCTGACACCTTCTCATTTGATAACCAAGAGAGGAAGCATTCATGGTGGCATTCGGGCCCACATATCGGATGGGGATCCTATCCTAAATGGTGTGAGGTCTAATTGGGAATTCACGTCGAGGAGACCCCCCTAGTTGTTGGCGGTACATTTCAGCCCATCACCACTTCTTTATTACCAATGTATATTAGTATGATGGTGCTCGCACAAAGTTTATGGTATCAAAAGTGGAAATGGGTTCATCATTAATGCACTTACATAGGAATGTACACATGTTCATAGGAATGTTAATGCAAGAATGTCTGCATATTCATAGGAACACACACGTGTTCCTGAATTACTAGCTTCAACATTGCTCAAACTGCCACCAAGGATGAATAATAGGAATTTATAGGATCATGCATGCATTCTTAGGAACAAGAACACATATGCATTCCTATTGGGTAAAAATTCCCAAAAAAAATGCATGTATGATCTTAATGGGCACTTTTACCCAATAAGTTCATGCATGCATTCTTGTTGGGAATTTTTTCCCATTGGGCATGTGCACATGTTATTATTGGGAACTTTTATAAAATGACCTATGATTGGTCTAAGGAACTAGTGTCCAAGGGTTGTGGCTGGGGCAAGGGACTAAGGTTATGGGATAAGAGAATGTGGGACCCAATATGAAAAGGTCCAAACCTAGGGATAATGGTTTGAAGGTTCCTAGGGGTAGGAATAGATCCCTATGGAAAAGGGGATAGGAAAGAAATACAACCTTAGGGTAGACAGGATAGGTAAGGAATATAACCTTAGGTAAGAGGGGAAGGGAATGAATATGGCCATAGGGAAGAGGTTCTAGGGGAATCATGTTGAATTTTCTACAAGATGAATAGTAGAAACTAATTTTATGATCTGACAATTACTTCCTAATGATATTTAACAAATTTATCTTTCAAGCCACTGATATCATTGAGCAATTATATACAGAAAATCTCAATAGTAATACAATGAAACAAATAGGATCGTAAAGTGACAACCATGCACAATAGAGAACAAATTTTCCTTGGGAAACCCAAACTTGGGAGAAAACCCCACAACTTTTATTTAAAAAAAAAAAATTCCTTCAACAAGGTTCACAATTACATAAATCGTCTAGAGATTTGTGCCAAAAACCAAGCCCAATATATGAGTCAAACCTAGTCAAATAATAGTTAGTCAATGTTGGTCAACCACCCAAGAACAAAAAAGTCAATGATGGTCAACTATCAGAATTTCGACCTATGTTCAATCTTGGACTTGCAATCAAAGGCCTACGATCAAAAATTTGTACTACGTTCAATCTCAATCAATGGTCAAACTCATTTAAAACTTGGACTCAAACAAACTCGGTCAAACTTTAGATAAATTTCTCTTCTTCTATTCAACGTGAAGTTGTCTTGTTGTTATAGACATTTTTGTGCCTTACAGCATTGAGCATGAAATGTCCATAATCTAAGGGATCCAAAGTCCCTAATCATGTTGCTCCTACCCCTAGAGGAACAAGGCTAACAAACCACAACAATTCACAGAAGTTCTCCACCAGAAACTGCTCAAAAACAAGTCAATTCAGGATCATTTCAGTGGCTCCACTAGCTGTTTGCGCTGAATGTCAAAGCCAACACTGGCTACCTGCGCTGAATGTCAAAGGCAACACTGGCTACCTGCGCTGAGCGAGAGTTGACATGTGGCAAGTTCATTCCAAGAGGTGTCAAGACCCAGGAAGCTTCCAGAATGACACTTGCCTCAGGGAATTCGACTGGTGATGAGTAAGAGGTTCCAAATCTCCAAGTGGAATCAAGAACTGACAGAGGAAGAGGACACTAGTCAGATCTCAAGCTGACTCATCCTCTCTCCAAACATCTATATATGGATCTCTCCTCCATGAGATCTAGAGGCTGGAATTTTGTTATTGCAAAGAATTGTTGTTGGTTTGAGATTGGAATCATTGGGTGCTTAATGCTTTGAAGGGGGTGAAGATAGGAATTCCATTTGCTGGGAAGGAGATGCTGGATTGGAGCCCTCTGGGTTGTATCTCTTCCTGAACCTTGTTATTCATCAATAAAGCTATCTTGGTTTCTCCTATATACTGATGTATTTTTGATGTATGATTGCATTAGTATGTTTAGTTTATTTCTAATCCTGAACTAGTTATGAATATGAATCCATGTCTTGTGTAGTGTTCTCTTCTTGTGATCTTGCAGAAACCTCTTGAAGCTGGGCGAGCAAGAAGGCAAGTAGCTGGGGACTCTCCAAGAGAAGAGAAACCGGATCGAGGGACAAACGGAAGACACCGGTTAGTCCATCCATCTCTCTTCATTCTTAATTCATAAAGGAAGAATACTAGAATAGCTGTCTCTGTTTGTTGCTAAGGCACTGTCACACCTTAGGTGGATAGGATTGTCCTGCATAGGCATTTTTCCCCACAAAAAATTGGCGACTCCGCTGGGGAGATCTGTTTAGTCATTTTATTTGTGTCTCTATCATTGTTTGTTTCATAGACTCGACAGGAACAATCGAACTGCATCTGCTATTCCCGGATGCAAAGTAGACAGTTGTTGTTTTGATCCAACCACTGGACTTGTCTATGATCTGAACAATGGACTCACAAATGATTTGATGATCCTTTGTGATAGATCTTAGTACTCCCTCAAAGCATCCCTTTGATTACACCTTGCTTGTTGCTTTTATTTGGCCTGAAACAGTAGATTAAATAGCAATCTGTGACCCAGAACCAGTGAGAAACGAGAGTTTCTCCTTCAGCGCAGACCCTGTGAAGGGATTCTGCATTTCAACGCAGGTCCCGTGAAGGCTACCTGCGCTGAATGTCAAAACCCCTGTGTTGAGGTTGCGCTGAACCAGTTTGGCCTTGTGCAGCTGGGGTTCTCTGCTCTGTTTTGCCTTGTTTTGATCTCTGATTTTTGCAGCCTGTAACCAGCATAGGTACCAGTCTAATAACTCCTTTTCTCTGCTTAAATTCCGCCTCCTTTTGTACAAAAAGACTGTGAGTGTTTTTATGTGTTTGTGGCGTCATTTGCAGTTTTCCTTTGCATGAGTGAAATAATCATCCTGTAGCCCTTGATTCAGATCTGTTGATTGTGATCTTAGGAGAGAGTTCATTGGCTGTTTACAGTTGATTATACATTTTCTTTTGCTTATTGGTTTGAGTTTGTATCTTTTAAGTGTCAAAACAAGTGTTTATTTCGGAAATCGTAAAGTGTTGTAATCTCTTCTACCCTCTCTGATTTCGAAAAAGCAAACTTGTTTGTATTTGTCATTTAAAAGCAATTTCAAAGTTGTACAAAAAGCTTTCTTTGTAGGCATCAATACTAAGAAAGCGGAAAACAAACACCTGCATTGTGCATTTGCATTTGATAGTTTGCATGCTTGATTTAGGAAAAGTGCATTAGAGTGTGCTGATTGCTCTTTGAGAAAAGATGGTGTCTTTCTTTTCCCTTAGTAGCTAGGATTTTCAAAGTTGAAAAGATATAAAGCTTGCTTATCATCTTTAGACTGCATTTAGGAATTGTATCATACATCTTGTGGTGAACCTTGAAAGGCAAACTTCTAAAAAGATCAAACTTAACAACGCTTTGCAACATAACGCACAACATAGAGGTCTAGGCTAGAGACGTGTTCCGGCGTCGTAAAGCCTGGTGACTGTCTATCTCGTTGATGGTGGGTGATTCCTCCCGAGGGACGATAGCGCCAGTACGGATTGTGCTCCCACGTACCGTCGCGTATATATTGGGAGACCCCTATAGGCATAAAACCTTTATCCTTAGGAAGCCGTGTCGGCCGCCCTACTGATCGCAATGCACTGAACACAGCATTCAGGAAGATCGACCGCCCGTACCCTAAAACGTATTCTGCGGTTTTGCGAAAAGTTTGGCACACCCTCTGCCTAGAACTCCAGAGCAGTTCCTTTTGGCCTTTTTCAGACTCTATAATGGAAAAAGTCCATCCGAGCATTTGTCACTTCGGGCTCGTTAAAACATCGAAGGAGACTAGAGTCATCTTTAGCTTTTTCTCAACTCTTTAAAAGTGAAAAAGCAAGTTGTGTCTAAAGCGTCGTTAAAATTTATTTTAAACGAAACAATCACCCTTATTCCTGCGTTGATCTTTAGGTTGAAAAAATGGAGCACACCAACCAAGGAATTCCCCTTGGTGGAAATCCTAGTCCCTTCTCCTCTTGGGGAGATGTTGGTGCGCCCCATATGGCCACATTATCGCTTCCAGGACTGACAATTGGCCTGCCGGTCTGGCTCTTTTCAACCAATGTCGTTCAGAACACCACTATTCCTGAACAGTCGAGTCAACAGTTAGACCAGACCAGAGTTGCCCACCAGCCTTCTACTTCATCTAATTCTTCCTCTCCTCCTTCCTCTTCGCTTGACGGAACTGGTAAAACAAAAAACAAAGTTCCTAAGGAGAAGAAGGGAAAGAAGAAGAAAGAGAAGAAGAAGAAGGAGCCAAAAGCGACTAGGGGCAAACAAGTGTCGTCTGACAAAAATCCACACACAGCACTGACCAGGCCTAAATCGCCATGTGTCATATGCAAGGGAGACCACTTCCACAGAGATTGTCCCTGCATCCCTTGGATACTAAGGGACTGGTATCCCCGTTTGCACAATTCGGTAGCATCAACCTCTGATAGCCATGTTGACAGCTCACCGTCGACTAGTGAAAGTGAAGTCCCAGGACAGAGAGGGAAAGCTAGATTTCCCTGCAAACTGTGTGAAGGCGACCACGCCATCCACCGTTGTCCCTTCTTAGACGAGGCTAAAAGAGTTTTGGAAGATCGCCCGATTTTACGAGCGCAACTTCCTCCTGGATATCAAAAACTCCTGCCAAGTCCTTCACTAGTTGAGAACCCGGCTGGCCCACCCAGGTGGTCAGCCGAAGCACCTATCATTGAAGATGAACCATCTGGATCCGTACCTGACGAAAGTCAAAAGGTTGAGGCGGCAGTTGACCCGGTTTTGCCTTCAGAGGTTCTATCTTCGAATGATACCATCACAGAGGAGAATAAAGACGACACCGTCCAAATTCTCTTCATCAACATAGACTCCGACGAACAAGGGGGAAATTTGCCCATTCCTTTGTTGCAGGAAGGAACTTCGTCAGACTCATACCCGGTCGTTTATTCGGTCCCACCACCAAGCAACCTAGTTGTCTCGTTCGACTGGAACCAACTAAGCAGACCCCGGTTGCCAGCAAGCATACCATTCAGAATTATCATTCAAATATACAAAATGGTAATGGCTGGCACTATCATTGATGAGGGGGCATCTGTGAGTATCCTTTCCTCTATTGCTTGGAAAGCGCTTGGTTCGCCAGCGCTTTTGCCTGAAATGAGAAATCTATCATGTTTTGATAAAGGAACTAGTCAACCTTTAGGGATCCTCCCCAATGTGCCCAT
The DNA here is from genome assembly GCA_031772625.1 of Pinus tabuliformis. NCBI lineage: Eukaryota > Viridiplantae > Streptophyta > Pinopsida > Pinales > Pinaceae > Pinus > Pinus tabuliformis. The sequence goes on along the minus strand of CM062820.1, from coordinate 1,464,351,311 downwards.
AACATTGAAAGGGAAGACCGTTCAAATGAGCGTGATGGTCGTTCAAGGACCCTTGGATTATAACCTACTCCTTGGACGAGACTATATATATTGCATGGGAGCCCTCGTCTCCTCACTCTTTAGAGTAATGTGTTTTCCGCATGAAGGAAGAGTGGTCAAGCTCATGGACCAACTTTCATTTCCCGGATCACGCATCGCAAATAGTCATATAGCATCCCTAAATGGTCTCTTCACGCAAGAAGTGTCTCAACCCACGGTCCGTCCTCCTGATGAGCGCGAGTAATCCGAGAGGATATGACTAGAACCCAGGGGGCATGCGTCCTGGTCTTTTTCGGTAGGGAAACTTTGGGTATAGAGTAGGTTTCCGCAGGAGAATATGACTAGTCTGTACCCCGTCCGTCTAGGAAGAGGGTTATTCTAGAATAAGATTCTTTTGTCAAAGTTATGTGAGTTTGCGGGCTACATCGCTCAAATTTGTCTACTTCGGTAGACATTGCCGAGGAAGTGTTTTGTTTGAAAGATTAACGAGACAATCTTTGGGTAACCTGAAAGAGGTAGGCCTCTCTCGGTGAAACGAATGTTTTGACGGAAATGAAGTAGAGGTAACCTTGAAATCGTACTTTATGCCTGGGGGCATGCAAACCTTTTGGAGTGCAAGCAAGGGGCGGCTATTTATTTTTTAAATTTTTAGGTCCTCCCTTTAAACCTGTAGGTCTAACCCTTTAAACTCGTAGGATTAGTCGTTTCTGAAATTGCATAACGAAAGGATCCGGGGCAAAGCTTTGTGAGATGAAGCTCCATAAAAAATAGAATCTCAATGAGACACTCTTATCATATGACTGGGTTAATCGAGCAGTTTTAGCACACAGTTCATGCTCGTTAAAAAATAAACGCAAGATCCGAGCAGTTTTAACGCAGACTTCATGCGCGTTAAAAAATAAACATAAGCAATGAGCAAGTGTTTCCACCAGCGTTTAAGCTCATTTTAAAATAAAAAATGAACCTACTCGGTAAATAACCACTGTGAATGTAACCTTATCAGCCATTAAAGCCTTGGTCGTGTTTGCACCATCACCTCCACTTTTCCATTGGCCGATCGTTCACCTCCATATGATTGTTTACCCATTTTGAGGAACAGCTGCGAAGAGTGATTCCACCTAGCCATCCTTGTGACACTGCCGTGATTGGAAAATTCCAACCTGTACCTGGAATCAGCTGCTAACCCTGTTTATCACTCGTTCCTCAAAAGACGAGTCTTCTTTAAGCTCTTTTCATCTGACTCGTAAAATATGAAAAGATTGTCGAGTCCTTGGCCTTCCAGCTCGTTAAAGGGACAGGAAGTGCTATCCCTCCTCTAGATTTTAATCTTTTTGGACCTGAGGGATTATTGCACAAAAAGATCGAGCGCTTGTTTTATTCGGCTCGTTAAAACTATCGAAAACTCATCCCTTCTGTATTGTTTTATACTTTTTCGGGCCTAAGGGATTAGATGACGAAAAAGGACTTTTGGAGTTAACTTTATGTACCTTTTCAGACTCTCTAAAAATGAAAAGGACCGAGTTATCTTTGTCGTTAGACTCGTTAAAATCATTAAATAGCGACAAACTTGTCTTTAGACGAGAACGAGTTTCACTATCGCTAGGCTCGTTAAAACATAGCGATGGGCTTGCCCGAAGGGCAGGTTATAGAACAAGCATATGTTATCCTCCTCAAGCTTGACAAAAATAAAGAGGTACTGGTCAGCAATGACTAGGGAAAAATTGGGAGAAACTAAAGAAAACTTTGATGGTAGCAAGTTGCTCTTGAACATGACACTTTTCCTCCGTACCACAATCAGGTTGGGTTGTTTCATTCACCGGTCACATCCATGGTCTCGCCATACCATCCATATTTGGGGTAATGCTACCAATCCATCGCATCAGTGTCGCCATATGTTCAAGAGACGTCGTTCAGAAAAGTCAACCGTGTCCCATCCACTGCCATACATTATCCTTCATCCTTTCATGACCGCCACCCTGAATCATATGTCACAGATCGTTTTCACCTCCATCAAAATCATTAGCTCCGTTCTGTGTCACTAATGTGGGATTCATTAAGGCCCTCCTTTGACGGATCGCTTCTTGTCGACATCAACTCATTATCCAAGAAGTTGATCTAGGAACAAGCCCTTCAGTACTTTGAAGCTTGCATGCCTTAATGGCAAGTTTCTCACTTCCGGCGACAGGTATACGTCAATGACCTTCGACCAAAAGATTTTGCGTGGTGTTCGACGCCAAGTCCTTTATTCACACCACGTGAATTGTACTGCAGTACCTTGAGGGTCATTATCATTATCGGTGATTCCTCTCGCGCTTGTTAATGGTTTACCTCATTGACCGGTAATCAAGCGATGTCTTTCCATGTTCGACTTCAGAACATTTCTCACATGGATCGACTTGTACTTAGAGTGAAGATCGAACGAGTTTGAAGACCCCGGATCTAGTTTCATCCATCCGGGCTGCGATATATATTCAGGAAAGATAAAGACATTGACATGTACATCATTGCAGCAGATAATCATCCTACTCAAAGGATGATAGTTTCATCAAAATTATCAGTCTACCATCAGACGATTGTCTATTCTATGTACAGAAAAATGAATTTATAAAGCTGAGCATGGGAATGCCCGCCTCAGCTAGATCATGAAAGCAGTATGAAAAATAATGTATTGTATTGTATCTTATTACAGGTCTCCTCCCAGCATTGGATGAACTTCGGATCCCCCTGATAAAGCATTTCACCCGATAAACGACCTCATACTTTAGGGGGCAACTGTTATAGACATTTTTGTGCCTTACAGCATTGAGCATGAAATGTCCATAATCTAAGGGATCCAAAGTCCCTAATCATGTTGTTCCTACCCCTAGAGGAACAAGGCTAACAAACCATAGCAATTCACAGAAGTTCTCCACCAGAAACTGCTCAAAAACAAGTCAATTCAGGATCATTTCAGTGGCTCCACTAGCTGTTTGCGCTGAATGTCAAAGCCAACACTGGCTACCTGCGCTGAATGTCAAAGGCAACACTGGCTACCTGCACTGAGCGAGAGTTGACATGTGGCAAGTTCATTCCAAGAGGTGTCAAGACCCAGGAAGCTTCCAGAATGACACTTGCCTCAGGGAATTCGACTGCTGATGAGTAAGAGGTTCCAAATCTCCAAGTGGAATCAAGAACTGACAGAGGGAGAGGACACTAGTCAGATCTCAAGCTCACTCATCCTCTCTCCAAACATCTATATATGGATCTCTCCTCCATGAGATCTAAAGGCTGGAATTTTGTTATTGCAAAGAATTGCTGTTGGTTTGAGATTGGAATCATTGGGTGCTTAATGCTTTGAAGGGGGTGAAGATAGGAATTCCATTTGCTGGGAAGGAGATGCCGGATTGGAGCCCTCTGGGTTGTATCTCTTCCTGAACCTTGTTATTCATCAATAAAGCTATCTTGGTTTCTCCTATATACTGATGTATTTTTGATGTATGATTGCATTAGTATGTTTAGTTTATTTCTAATCCTGAACTAGTTATGAATATGAATCCATGTCTTGTGTAGTGCTCTCTTCTTGTGATCTTGCAGAAACCTCTTGAAGCTGGGCGAGCAAGAAGGTAAGTAGCTGGGGACTCTCCAAGAGAAGAGAAACCGGATCGAGGGACAAACGGAAGACACCGGTTAGTCCATCCATCTCTCTTCATTCTTAATTCATAAAGGAAGAATACTAGAATAGCTGTCTCTGTTTGTTGCTAAGGCACTGTCACACCTTAGGTGGATAGGATCGTCCTGCATAGGCATTTTTCCCCACAACACTTGTGTAGAAGATGTATTGATGAATGAGTGTTTGAAATGAGGATGTATTTTGTGTATTTATACTTTTCAAGTGGGTGGTTTTTGACCAAGGGTCACACCCTTTCATGGCGGGGTCGACTTGATAGTTTGAAGCCTACATGAACCCCAAAAAATAATTTTTTTATTTTTATTTTCATCTAACTTGGGAGGCCTCTTGGCATGCAATAATACCTCCCAATGCTACACGAAAAACATCACTCCTTCCTAGAAATGGAGGTATTCTCTACAACATATTTCCCCTTAGCTAGAATTTGTCCTCCATAAGAAAAGTTCATGAGCTTGCCATGTCTATAAGATAACTCCATCCTGGAGTGGGAAATGTAAGTATCAAGGGATTTTAGTCAAGGTACTTTGTGTCTCCTTAGGAAAAATGTATCAATCTCCTATGGTCAAAGTCCTTTATAACCTAGCCAGGTCTTTTGGCTTCTCAGAAGAGAATTTTCCTTTGGACCATTCACCCTAAACCAAAGTCCTTTACGACTTCTTAGGTGAATTATATCTACTTCCTCTAGTCAAATTCCTTTATGACATAGCCAAGTTCTTCTAGCTTCTTGGGAATATTTTTGTGTAATCTTGTAGTTTCCCCTGTAATTTCCTTGGTCCATTCACCTTTCTAGTCAAAGTCCTTTATGGCCTAGCCAAGTCCTTATGGCTTCAAAGGTGAATGTATCCATATCCCTTGGTCAAAGTGCTTTATGACCCAGCCAAATTCCTTTATGGATTGAGGAGATGGTCTTCCCTAATCTTGCAAAGACTTCAACTCTCCCTCTTAACGAGGAAGACATTCTGCATCATGCCAAGCTTGTCTTTAAAGGATACAAACTTCACATTAGACAAAGGCTTGGTCAGAATGTAATCAATCTACTCATTTGTGGATGTGTATAGGATCTCCACTCGTCCTTTGTACACCATGTCTTGGATGAATTGATATATGATCTCAATATGCTTCTACTTGTCATGGAAAACTAGATTCTATGAAATCTTGACGTAGCTTTGATTATCAGAAAATATCATGGTCAACTCAAGCTTCGAATAAAATAGTCCTACAAATATCTTTTGAAGCCACACCACTTCTTGACTTACGACATTGGATACAATGTACTTTACCTTTGTTGTTTTGGGTGCAACTAAAGTTTGCTTCCTACTAAACCAAGATGTCATAGAAAATCTTAGATTAAAGTAGCATCTTGATGTGCTCTTCATGTCTTTTGCACTCGCGGCATAGTTTGAATTTTTATATACTTGCAGCTTCACTTCACCACATGAGGCATATCTCAACCCTTATCCAACTGTATCATGCAAATACCTCAACACATGTTTTGTTACAAATCAATGTATCTAGCTCAACTCAACCATATATTGGCTTAAGGTGTTTATAGAAAAACAAATGTTTGGCCTGGTGTTAATTAAGAACATCAAGGATTTGATCAATTTTTTGTTCATAGTTGGATCCACCAAATCCGAATCTAAAGTGAAGTCACTAAGCTTCTTTAGATTGGTCACCATAGGTTTAGCCATGGAATTGCAATTTATCATATCGAATCTCTTCAAGATCTGAATAATGTACTTCGCTTGTCCAAGGAGTATCTCACCAAGTTGTTGCCACACCTCCAATCCCAAGAAATAGTGCATCATGCCAAGATCCTTCATCTCAAATTCCAATGCCAACTCCCTCTTGCTCCCAATGATGACTCCATTTTTCCCCAGTAAGGAATAGATCATCAACATATAGAACCAAGATCAAAGGATCACCTTTAAAAAACAAGAAGTAGGGTCAGGATACACATCACTCTTAATGAATCCCAAACTCATTAGATATCCATTAATCTCGGAATACCATGCCCTAGGTGTCTACTTGAGTTTGTACAAAACCTTCTTCAACCTACAAACATTGGACTCCTTCCCATGCACCTCAAATCCCCGAGGTTTCTCTATGTACACTTCTTCCTTTATTGCACCATTGAGGAATGTGGTGTTTACATCCATCTGATGTATCTTCCAACCCATAATAGAAGCAAAAGGAACATTAGTTCTAATAGAAGTGTACCTGGAAACTGGAGCAAATATCTTGTCATAGTCTATTCCCTCTTTCTAGGAGAATTCTCTTGCCTCGAACCTCACTTTGTACTTCTTGATGTTGCCACCTACTACATGTTTGATATTATATATTCACTTGGAATTCACTGGTGACCTCCCCTTTGGTCTGTGAACTATCTCCCACACATAATTCTTCATGATGGACTAACATTCCTCCATCATGGCATCCTTCTAAACCTATTGGAATGTTACCTCCTCATAACTGGAAGGTTTAGATTCAATTTTATTACTCATTAATTCCATATAACCCAAGTACCTCTGAGGTTGTTTACTCTCCATAAATGTACCTCTAGGAGCTGCATGTCCTTCTGCATCCTATAAAGTATCATGAATCCATGTTGGTCTCTTCCTAGTCACAACAACGTCTCTTGTTGGTTCTACTGACTCCTCCTGATCATTTGAAGGATGAGTAATTAGTTTAGAGGGACCTGTACCTACATTCTTTGAAGCCTCTTGTACTTCCTCGTCATCAATATCCATGTGGGACTCTCTGGGTTTCCTTAAGGCTACCTCCTCATCAAAAGTGACATATCAACTAACCTCAATCTGATGTCATTCTGGAATGTAGATCTGGTGTGCCTTCAAAGTATTGTTATATCCCACGAAAGTACCCTTCTTCCCAAAAGGCTCCAACTTCACCCTCTACTCCTTGGGCACATGAACATATACTGGACAACCAAATATCCTTAACCATAGAAAATTTTAGGGCCCTTTGGCGAAAGTAAGGGGTTTTAAGTTTTTAGTGGGTGAATATTTTGTATCATAGTACATTTTTACAAATCACCTCAAATAGCCCACCTTATTTTAAGGGAGAGGGTAAAAAAGGTAAATTTAGCCCTTGAAATTAGGAGTTACAACCTTCCATTCGCCCATTTTCAAGAATAGGTTTTATTTAAGTGAATCCATTCGCCCATTTTCAAGAATAGGTTTTATTTAAGTGAATCCTATGGGCCAAATACCATATTTATAAAAGAGGTATGGTAAATAAATAAAACATTTTTTATATTTACTCCATAAGTCACCTTATATACATGCAAGGGCATAAACAAATAAAAATATAAGTAAAGTGGAGGTATGGTAAATAAATAAAACGTCTTTTTATACTTACTCAAAAGGTATGGTAAATAAATAAAAATATAAATAAACAAGACGTATGGTAAATAAATAAAACTTCTTTTTATATTTAGTCCATAACCCTCTTTCTATTTATGAAGGCTCAAGAAAGAGGTTTTATTTAAGTGAATCCTATGGGCCAAATACCATATTTGTAAAAGAGGTATGGTAAATTAATAAAAATATAAATAAACGAGAGGTATGGTAAACAAATAAAACATTTTTTTATATTTACTCCATAGTCACCTTATATTTACGAACACTATTTAGGTGAAACCTATGGGTAAAATACTATGGGACAAATACCATGGACTAGATTGTTGTTAATACCATGCAAAAAAACATTATTAACCCTGATATTAGTATTAATAAAAATAAAAATGGCACGTGGTATTGACCCATGGTATTCACCAAAATGGCACATGGTATTGACCCATGGTATTCGCCTCGAATGTAGCCTATTTAAATGGGGGAATTAAACCAGCATAGATCCATCTTTACTCTGGATCTACTAACCCCCGAGAGGTATCAAATATCGTGATATGCAAACTAGCATAGAGTGAAAAAATATTTGATCCCTCTCAGGGCTTGGTGGATGAGTAAAAATGGATGTTGTAATTTAATGTATGTTAAACATTTTAGCTTGGTTAAAATAAAAAATAAAATAAAAATCAACTATTAATTTTATTAATTTATAAATTACTAATAGTAATTTTTAAGCTCCAGGTTTATGATAACCCATGGTATTGACCCATGGTAATACCAAGATCTTACAAGATTTTATAATTGAGTAAAATATTGGCCATGGCTGGTCAGAGATTCGCCAAAAAATTATATATACATATTATATTATTGATAAAATCGCCTTCCATTTTTCCTATATACCATGGAGATTCGCCCATTTATTATACATATAAATTTAAGGGGGGTTCTTAAAATTTTCCCTGCCCTTAACTGAATGATCTTTGGTTTTACTCCTATGAGTCTTTTTTTCTAATATTTGATGAGGACTTCGGTTCTAAACATAAACAACTATGTTGGTAGCTTCTACCCATAAGAACGTTGGTATATTTTGATCATGAATCTTCACCTTTACTGCTTCCACAAAGGTTTTGTTCTTCCTTTTTTCTACTCCATTCTGTTGAGGATTTCAAGGAACAATTCCCTCCCTCTTTATTCCTTCCTCCTTGAAAAAATCATTGAAGTCCCTGGAAGTATACTCTACTCCATTATCTAATATCAAGACTTTGATTTTCCTTCCTGTCATGTTCTCCACTTGTGTGTGGAATTCTTGGAACTTGTTGAAAACTTCATCCTTGGTCTTCATAAAATAGATCCAAGTCTTTCAAGAGAAATCAACAAGGAATGTTATGTAGTACAAGTATCCACCCAAGGAAATTGTAGTTTTAGGTCCACATGCATCTGAACGTACTAGATCCAAGATCCCCTTGGTTTTATTTTTACTACCTAGAAAATATCCTTTTATACTTTTACCAAGTGCACAACCCTTGAAAATGCCATCATGATTTATCTGAAGCTCTGGAATACCTCTAACCATCTTTTAATAATGTTTGATAAGCCTTGAAATGTAAGTGAGCAAATTTTCGATGCCATAGCTCACATAAATTGATATTATCATGGACCAATTCTTAGGTTGGTCTCCTATCAATCTATATCTTCATGCCTCTCGAACACCAGTCACTTTTGTAGATTATATGCTTGAGTTCTCAGGTCATATAAGAACCTTTACATCCAAGAATGCAACTTTATAGCCTCTACCTTCCAATGTTGAGATAGAGAGAATATAATTCTTCAATCCTGGCATAAAAAAACCTTCCTTGATGTGTGGAGAATTTCCAAACTCTAGTTGCAACGGAGTTGATCCAACTCTTTTTATTGCATACTTGGCATTGTTTCCAAGTTCCACTTGTAATGTTGAATCTCTTTCTATCAAATCTGTAAGAGCTTCTCAAAAACCAGTCATGTGCCTAGAGGCACTGTTGTGGGGAAAAGTATCCGATGCGGATGACACTAACCCTTTCTAAAGGTGACAGACTTTAGCAACAACTGAATGACAAAGTTTTCATGTTCATCTTTATGAAAGCACAGAGAGAATAGAAAGAGGATCAACCAACCTGGTGTCTTGCGCTTAGTCGATCCTTGTCCTTCTCGCTTTGTATCCCGTTCCCAGCTCTTTACTCTCCAAGCCGATCCAGCTACACACAGAATCTGCACAACAAAAGGGAGCAAACTACGAGATACAAGCAATCATAATTGAAGCATGGATTAGGTTGCATCAAATATACATGTAAACACAAAAGCATCTATGTAAAACAAGTATATAGAAGAACATGCAAACTTTATTGATAGAAAGTAACAGGGTTCCAGAGGAAGTTACAACCAATGATGTTGGCCCCAATCCAGCAGCACCTCCTCGGCAGCAAGAACTCTCTTCTTCACCTCTAGTAAAACAATCACCCAATAATCCTGGCAGTATACCAACAGCACCTCCTTGCTTATACAAAATTCCAGCCTCCATAGACCTCATAGAAGAGCTCTATATATAGGAGAGAAGAGAAAAGGATGAGTCAGCTTGAGACTGACATGAAGCTGCCTTGTGTCCTCTCCATCTCCAGTTAATCTTCAGTTCCTGTGTCCACTTGGAGATCCTTGCTTACACATGGTGATCAAGTACCTCTTACTCATCACAGGGCGAATCTCATGACCCAAGTGTCAGTTTGGAAGCTTCCTGGGCAATTGACACCTTGCAGGAGGACTGTGCCACTTGGCCAATCTCGCCCAGCGCAGGTAGCCTTCATTGTTTTTGACTTCCAGCGCAGGTACAGAGTGGGACAGTTGCAATACAGCGGAGAAGCTCAGTTAAGCAGCTGACATGATCCAAAATAAGCCTGTTCTGAAGTGTTTTCAGGTGGAGAACTGATTGGAAGTGCTGTTGATTGATGACCTTGTTCTTTTAGGGGTAAGAACAACATGTTTAGGGACTGAGGATCCCTGTAATTATCGACATTTCCTGCTCCTTGACGCGAGGCACAAAAATGTCTATAACAGTTGCCCCCTAAAGTATGAGGCCGTTAATCGGGTGAAATGCTTTAGCTAGAGGGTCCGAAGTTCGTTCCAGTGCTGAGGAGAGTGCCCTGTAATACAATACAATACAATACATTATCTTTCATTCATCATTATTCTCATGATCTAGCTGAGGCGGGTATTCCCATGCTCAGCTTTCTATAAATACATTTTGGTACATATGACAGACGATCGTCTGAAGACAGACTGATAATCTTCCGCTAAAATTATCATCCTTTGAAGAGGATGATCATCTGCTGCAATGATGTACATGGCAAATGCTTTTATATTTCCTGAATATATATCGCAGCCCGGATGGATGAAACTAGATCCGGGGTCTTCAAACTCGTTCGATCTTCACTCTAAGTACAAGTCGATCCATGTGAGAATTACGCTGAAGTCGAACATGGAAAGACATCGCTTGATTACCGGTCAATAATGAAAACCGTTAACAAGCGCGAGAGGAATCACCAATAATGACGATGACCCTCAAGGTACGGCAGTACAATTCACGTGGCGTGAATAAAGGACTTGGCGTCGAACGCCACGCAAAATCTTCTGGTCGAAGGTCATTGATGTATACCTGTCGCCGGAAGTGAGAAACTTGCCATTGAGGCATGCAAGCTTCAAAGTACTGATGGGGGTGTTCCTAGATCGACTTCTTGGATAATGAGCTGAAGTCGACAAGAAGTGATCCGTCAAAGGAGGGCCTTGATGAATCCCACATCAATGACACGGAACGGAGCTAATGATTTAGTGGAGGTGAAACAAACTGTGACATATGATTCAGGGTGGCGATCATGAAATGGATGAAGGAAAATGTATGGTAGTGGATGGGACACGGTTGACACTTTCTGAATGACCCCTCTTGAACATATAACGACACTGATGCGATGGATCGGTAGCATTACCCCGAATGGATGGTGTGGCGAGGACCATGGTGACGAGACCGGTGAATGAGACAACCCAACCCGATGTGATACGGAAGAAAAGTGTCATGTTCAAGAGTGACTTGCTACCTCTAAACTTTGATGTTCTCCCAATTTTTCCCCAGTCATTTCTGACCAGTACCTCTTTATTTTTGTCAAGCTTGAGGAGGATAACATATGCTTGTTCTATAACCTGCCCTTCGGGCAAGCCCATCGCTATGATTTAACGAGCCTAGCGATAGGGAAACTCGTTCTCGTCTAAAGACAGGTTTGTCGCTATTTAATCATTTTAACGAGTCTAACGACAAAGAAAACTCGGTCCTTTTCATTTTTAGAGAGTCTAAAAAGGTACAGAAAGTCAACTCCATAATTCCTTTTTCGTCAGCAAATCCCTTAAGTCCGAAAAAGTATAAAACAATACAGAAGGGATGGCTGTTCGGTACTTTTAACGAGCCGAACAAGACAAGCGCTCGATCCTTTTGTGCAATAATCCCTCAGGTCCAAAAAGATTAAAATTTAGAGGAGGGATAGCGTTCCGGTCATTTAACGAGCTGGAAGGCCAAAACTCGGCAAACTTTTCATATTTTACGAGTCAGTGAAAAGAGCTCAAAGAAGACTCGTCTTTTGAGGAACGAGTGATAAACAGGGATAGCTACTGATTCCAGGTACAAATTGGAATTTTCCAATCACGGTAGTGTCACAAGGATGGCTAGGTGAGATCACTCTTCGCAGCTGTTCCTCAAAAGAGGTAAACACGCATATGGAGATGAACGATTGGCCAAATGAACGGATGGAGGTGACGGCGCACAAACACGACCAAGGCTTTAATATGACTGTCAAAGGTTACATTTACCACGGTTATTTACCGGTTCATTTTTTCTGGGTGAGCTTGAACTCTAGGGGAAGATTGCTCACAACTTATGTTTATTTTTTAACGAGCATGAACTATGCGCTAAAACTGCTCGATGATAAGTTTGCATGCCCCCAGCATAATAATACAAATCGAGGTGCATGCCCCCCAAGCTTCATTGCATTCAACTTTGTTGATTGGAATGAAGGTTTATCATTGAGATCTGGAAAGGGGATTTGTTTCATTTTTTAAAGAGGTTGACATAATAAAAGAACTATCCTCATGACTCCTTGTTTCATTTTTTTTTTTTTTAACGAGGTTGACACGAGATAAGAACCGTCCTCGGAGCCCACTGTATTTACAGTATTTCCATTAGGGCGACGATCCATGCTGACAAAATATTTAGGAATCTTCCGAATCCGTTGGATATAGAAGATTTCATATTGTAGGTTTCCACTGTGGCTACTTCCGCCAGATCACCTGCCGACGGTAGGGCAAAAGTACCCATTAAGGCTGGGTCTTTTAGGAGACCTACTCCAATATTTTGAAGCGAATGATTGCTCTCATGGATCATTGTGCTGCTTCCCGTAACTTGAGAACTGTTGGGGAGAAATGTTTGTTGGTCGACGATTGTAATTTTTCCTTGAAAAGGAAATACAATCCTTCTGAAGTAGGTCGACACAACTGCAGCCATGGCATATATCCAAGGCCTTCCCAGTAGGATGTTGTAATCGAGGTTTCCGTCGATTACTTCAACATCAACTTCTACTGTTTTGCCCCCCAGTTCAACTTGCAAGTTACTTAAAATCCCGTATGGAGTGTATGATCGTCCATCAAATGCTTTTAAGGTTGTTGACGATTTCGACAAGGGTGGTGAGCCTAAATTTTTCCAGCAACTCATCGACATAAGACATGTAGATGCCCCCTCATCAATAATTGTTCGATGAACAGTTTTGTTGAGGGCTTTCACTTGAATAAGGAAAGCTAGTTGAGCTGGTAACTTAGGGTCATATCCTTTATGATCAAAGGCCACAAGATTGGAATCCATTGGGCCAATCCCACCTATTGCTGATAATAAAGTTTGCTCTTGGGAGGGGCAATTTTGCGGTACCTCAAGTGTCGACATAGCGGACGGCGATTGGGCCAGGTCCTCTATTATATTATAATTCTGTGCTATTTTGGCACAAGGATTAAATGTCGATTTGTGTACTACTCCCTTTGGCAACTTTACCATTGGTTCAGGAATGATGGGTGGCACAACTTTGGTCAAAGCTGTCGTCGAACTACTAGGTTGTTCATTAGCCTTGTTATTTGACAGCCATGGATTCCCGTAATCTTTATTCCTTGTCAAAGCATTATTCTGCTGCTTTGAGGTAGACAACATAGGCACTTGGGATCGGGAAGCATTTTGATTAGCAACCAGATTTTGACTAGGATTAGGAAACGGATCAGTCAACACAGCTGAGGTTTTCGGACTCTTAAAGAATCTTTTAAGCTCAGCTTTGAATGGACAATCTGCTGTCCAATGATCCTCATCGCATATATGACACCCCGAAGGGGGTTTCCCTTTTCTCCCTTTGTTTTGTTTCTTCTTGCTTCCTGGTTGATTGGAGTTTTTATCTTTATCCGTAGATAGAGCATTTACCTCCGAAGCAAGAATCTCTTGATTTGCTTTTTGATTCGAAGTCTTACGGGCTTTCTTATTCGAATCCCTTGTCGACTTAGCGTTTGCAGTTCCAATCACGCCATCACCGGCATGAGAGTCACTATTCGATCCGGGAGGAGGAGGGATTGAAAATTCCGGTCTGGGGGCATCAGGTATCTTATCATAGAGCGTGCCCGACTGAGTATACACTAAGTCCAAATACTGAGCACGAGCAATAACCTGCTCCTCTGTTACGACGCCCCCCTTGGCCACATCTTCTGTAATTGCCGGCAGAAGCGACTTTATAAACCACTCAGCTAATAGCTGATCTGGAACATAGGTCTTTACCATTCTGCGACGACGACGCCACTCATGTATATGATCAGATATATGTGTGGCGGTTGTCTGCTTGAAATTAGTTAAGATTTATGTTCCAGTTTCGTACCTTATAGGTAACTGAAAGTGTGTCAAGAAAGTCGTGGCTAGGGAACTAAAATTGTCGAAAGAGGCTCTAGGTAATTCAATATACCATTTGGCCGCCGGACCAGTCAATGTCCTCTGGAAAAGACGAAGCCTTATTGAATCATCATTCAAGGTATTCGACGAACACCACAGATGGAATGTCATCACATGATTCGACGGGTCTTCGCCCGGATTTCCATTGAATTTAGGAATGTCCGAAGGAAGTTTGTGAGGAATCGCTGGCCACCAATGGGCATAGGCGATTGGATCGTTCGTCAATCGATGTAAATCTGGTAATTCTAAAGTCGCCACGAATGGCAACTGCTGATTCAGGTTTGGCGAGGCGTACCCAGGGTACGATGGAATCGCCTGAGCAGTAGGTCTTTGCATACCAGTATAATGCAACTGATGTTGATATGACTGATATGGTTGGTGGGCTTGGCCACTGTAAAGTGGTTGGTTTAACCCGTTCTGAATATAGGGTTGCCCACTATTCGCAAAGATCTGTTGCTCAGATCCCTGGTATACCTGTTGAAACTGAGGTTGTTGGTATTGCACCATCCATGGTTGTGAAGCCATGTTTTGTTGTGCAACACTAACCGACGGCCCAAGATGCGGGGTTATGGTCCCCGTTTGTATCTGTGTCGTCCCGGCAGTTGGCGATTGTGGTTGTGTTGCAGGGTCAATTGGCTGTTGCATTACAACTTGGGGTTGACATACAACAGGCATCGATTGAACTTGCGACACGGTTACAATTGCTGGCGTCGTCGGGATATGAGACATAGGTACACTTTGTTGCATAGAATATACAACTCTTGGTTGTTGGGGTAACATAGGTACCCAACCACTCGTCGTTACTTCAGTCAAACCTGAATGTGGTTGAAAACTGTCGTATGGGTATCCTCCCGAAAGAGGAAGTGAAAGGGCATATTGCCCCCCATACGGTAACAATCCGGAGCTCAAGGGTATAGATGGCCTTTGAGGACTGGATGGCCCAAAATGATTCCCAAAGGGATCAATTTGTCTAGTTTCAACATAAGAATTACCGGGTATTATACCGGAAGAGCAAACTGGAACAGACCAAGTTGTCATAATAGTCCCTGGGTGGACTCCTTCTAGTTGATGAGAACTAGTTGGGACAGATGGTATGCCGGCAAACATCGTTGGAATGGCAGCAGGAGCTTCTGCTGTCGCCGTGTCGTTTGGCACAGTTCTAGATGTCGACGGTTGTTCAGACATTTTAAGTCTATCCAATAAACTTCCTAACGATTCTTCAGGAACTTCTTGTGGCGATAGACAAACTTCTGATGCAGAAGGAAAAAGAGTGGAACCTACTCCAAAATGAATTGGAGTATTTGCTTGCTGGTCCTCTACGATTTCTTCTATTGCGATCAGACCAGGAGGAAGAGGCAGACCGTCAGGTCCGTAATAGATTTCTGGTGCCGAAGAAGGGGTTGTTTCGACAACGACAGTTGTTTGAACAACAAGACTCTGTGGACCGGTTTCAAATGGAACTGGTTCAGTTAAACAAGTACTTGTTTTCAGACTAGGATCAGTACAACTGTCCTTCTGTTGCTGTTGAAATTCTTCAATAGAGGCAGGGATTCCAGAAATATTGGGAGTGACCAGAATCTCGGATGTTGTTGGAACTTCCGTTCTAACTTTAAAAGGAGATTTTGACCTGGTCAAGCGAGTTCGCTTCGTTTGTACTACTCTCGGTTCCGGAGACAAAGGTGGTTGACTCGCAAGTCTCCCTGAACGACGGGGTTTTAATTGACTTTCCTCCACGGTTGCGGATTACTTGATCAACTAAAATACAAAAAAGGGGATTATGTTTCCGTATTGAATGAATTTTATTAGACGCTTTTAGACACAACTTTGCTTTTTCATGTTTTAAGAGTCGAGAAAAAGCTAAAGATGACTCTAGTCGCCTTCGATGTATTAACGAGCCCGAAGTGACAAATGCTCGGTTGGACCTTTTCAATTATAGAGTTTGAAAAGAGCCAAAAGAAACTGCTCTGGAGATCTAGGCAGAGGGTGTGCCAAACCTTTCGCGAAACCACAGAATACGTTTTACGGTACGGGTGGTCGATCTTCGTGAATGCTGTGTTCACTGCATCGCGATCAGTAGGGCGGTCGACACGGCTTCCTAAGGATAAAGGATAATTGCCTATAGGGGTCTCCCAATATACGCGACGATACGCGGGAGCTCAAATCCGTATTAGTGCTATCGTCCCTCAGGAGGAATCACCCACCTTCGTAGAGATCGACAGTCACTACATTTAACGACGCCGGAACACGTCTCTACCTAGACCTCTATTGTGAGCGTTATGTTACAATGCGTTTTTAGATTCATTCAATATATTTTAAGTTGATCTTGTTTATCAGTTTGTCTTTCAGGATCACCACGAGATGTATTGGTACAAATTCCTAAATGCAGCTAAAATGATAAGCAAGCTTTCACAATCCTTTTAGCTTTGAAAATCCTAACTACTGAGGGGAGAGAAAAACAATATCTTTCCACACAGAGCACAAAGCACAAACTAATGCACTTTCTCCTAGATCAGACACCCAAACTTATCAAAAATGCAAATGCAAGATGCATGTATTTCTTTTCTTTTCCTTTAATGTTGATGCTTAACAAAAGGAAAACTGTTGTATGACTTTCGAATTCAATTTGAAGCGTAAACAAACAAGTATTTGTCTAAATGAAAAGACGCTTTACAGGTACTTGTTTTACACCAAAAATATATGAATTCAAACCATAAAGTGAAAACAAACCAACTTAAACAGCTATGAACAGTAATAACACTAACTCATAAGATCGCAATCTAAGAGGCCACAGCTACTAGGTTCGCTTTTCACAATGGGAAATTGTAACTGAAACCAAAAATACTGAAAGAACGTTTACAATTTCATCACACAACTGAGGTGGAATAATGTCAAGGAGATAAGGTCTACAGCAAATACAATAACCAGCAAGCAATCAGCCAAAAAACAAGTGCAAACAGGGCCAAGACACAAAGGAAGAGCTGAGCTAGACTAAGGCCAACTGGACCAGCGCAGGCACTGGTCTGCCAGTTTCACTCTCAGCGCAGTTCCCGAAGGGAGCACCTGCGCTGTAATGCAGACTGCCTGTGGACAGCCTGCACTGACTTACGAGAGTTACGTCTGCTAAGAATTCCGGGTCATAAAAAGCTCAAAAATGTACTGTTTTGACTGAAATAAAATGCTATGGGTTAAGTACAGGCTAAGGGATGATCAAGAGGATAAAGATCTATCACAAAGAGTAAGGATTCATCTGTAGATTAGCTCTTTAAATCTTGAATTTGCTCAGCAAAGGAGCAAGAGTAGCAAAAACCCTCTACTTCGCTTTTGATAAAGTCAAAAGCTTTTCGATTCGGTACTCCTTTCTTCAAGAAATGAATAGCAAAATACTACAACAACAAGATACTAGGATCTCCCCAGCGTAGTCGCCAGTTTGTTGTGGGGAAAAGTATCCGATGCGGATGACACTAACCCTTTCTAAAGGTGACAGACTTTAGCAACAACTGAATGACAAAGTTTTCATGTTCATCTTTATGAAAGCACAGAGAGAATAGAAAGAGGATCAACCAACCTGGTGTCTTGCGCTTAGTCGATCCTTGTCCTTCTCGCTTTGTATCCCGTTCCCAGCTCTTTACTCTCCAAGCCGATCCAGCTACACACAGAATCTGCACAACAAAAGGGAGCAAACTACGAGATACAAGCAATCATAATTGAAGCATGGATTAGGTTGCATCAAATATACATGTAAACACAAAAGCATCTATGTAAAACAAGTATATAGAAGAACATGCAAACTTTATTGATAGAAAGTAACAGGGTTCCAGAGGAAGTTACAACCAATGATGTTGGCCCCAATCCAGCAGCACCTCCTCGGCAGCAAGAACTCTCTTCTTCACCTCTAGTAAAACAATCACCCAATAATCCTGGCAGTATACCAACAGCACCTCCTTGCTTATACAAAATTCCAGCCTCCATAGACCTCATAGAAGAGCTCTATATATAGGAGAGAAGAGAAAAGGATGAGTCAGCTTGAGACTGACATGAAGCTGCCTTGTGTCCTCTCCATCTCCAGTTAATCTTCAGTTCCTGTGTCCACTTGGAGATCCTTGCTTACACATGGTGATCAAGTACCTCTTACTCATCACAGGGCGAATCTCATGACCCAAGTGTCAGTTTGGAAGCTTCCTGGGCAATTGACACCTTGCAGGAGGACTGTGCCACTTGGCCAATCTCGCCCAGCGCAGGTAGCCTTCATTGTTTTTGACTTCCAGCGCAGGTACAAAGTGGGACAGTTGCAATACAGCGCAGAAGCTCAGTTAAGCAGCTGACATGATCCAAAATAAGCCTGTTCTGAAGTGTTTTCAGGTGGAGAACTGATTGGAAGTGTTGTTGATTGATGACCTTGTTCTTTTAGGGGTAAGAACAACATGTTTAGGGACTGAGGATCCCTGTAATTATCGACATTTCCTGCTCCTTGACGCGAGGCACAAAAATGTCTATAACAGGCACCACTATTTACTAACCAAACATCATTGTTATTTGTAATAGTTCCTAAAAGAGCATAAACAAATATTTTCTCCTTAGCTCCCTCTAGCCTTAGAATAACTTCTTTTTGAACCTTGCCTTCCATTGTGAATCTTGGGTAGCAGATAAAAATAGTCAAGTTGTTGAAAACTTGTCTCTTATGCTAACTTAGTGGCTACTCTTTCAACAAAGCTCTGAAACCATGTTGAATTTTCTACAAGATGAATATAAGAAACTAATTTTCTGATCTAATAATTACTTCCTAATGATCTCAAAAAAGTTATCTTTCAAGCCACTTATATCATTGAGAAATTATACACAGAAAATATCAACAACAATACAATGAAAAACATAAATATCATAAAAAGATAACCATGCACAATAGATATAACAAATTTACCCTAGGAAAACCAAACTTTCGAGAAAACCCAACAATTTTTCTTCTAGGAGAAATTGTTCTTTAGTAAGGTTCACAATTACATAAATTGTATAGAAATATATGCCAAAAACCAAGTCCAAAATACCAGTCAAATACTAGATAGTAAATGTTGGTCAAACCACCCAAGAACAGAAAAATCAACACTAGTCAACTATCATAATTTTTGCTTGTGGTCAAAAATCTGAACTGTTTTCAGTCTCGATAAATAGTCAACTTAGTCAAACTTCAAATAATTCTCTCTTGATTTTTTCACACATGTGGTTGTCTTGTGTAGATGATGTGTTGATGAGTAAGTGGTCGAAATGAGGATATATTTTGTGTGTTTATACTTTTGAAGTGGGTGGGTTTTGACCAAGGGTCACACCCTTTCATGGTGGGGCTGAATTGACAGTTTAGAGCTTACATGAACACCAAAAATTAAACTTTTAATTTTTATTTTCATAATTTTCATTGTTCAACTTGGGAGGCCTCTTGACATGCGGGAATACCTCTCGATGCTACACAAAAATCAACAAAAATATGATGAGTTCTCTCTCTCACCACCCCCCAACCTCTCTCTTCATCGTCCTCTCTCTACCACCATCCCCTTCTCTTTTTATCCCTATCTCCCTTTCACCTCCTTACTCTCGCTCTCTCTCTATTCTTATTTGCTTCTTCCCCTCTACCCCTCCCTACATATATGTTCCCCCCTCCCCACTCCACGTCCCTCCCGCACTCTCTCCCTCCCTTATTTATCTCTCTCTCTCTCTCTCTCTCTCTCTCTCTCTCTCACACACACACACACACACACACACACCACCTCTTCTGGTCTCTCTTCTCCCCCACCCAACCCTCCACCCTTCTCTGATCCGGATTTAAACAAGAACGCAACAAATTATAGAGATAACCATAAACACAGAGATGCAGTGGAAATAATACTTCATTTCATTAATGTAAAATACTGAAATATGGTTACAAACAGAAATGGAAATAAACCAACTAGGGCGATGGTAGCTTATCTCTGAGAAGATATGTGGCGGATACATGCCTCTGAACTGTCTTACAATGAGGCTCAAGGGTTATTATTGAACAATAAGAGGAAACCCTAAACAACAAAAACCCTAACCCGAGGAGATGTAACACCAAGAGTTTATGGGCCCCATTGGGGTGAGTTGGACAGCCAACTTCTCGGGGTCGCGAATTGGTCATATTATCTCCATTTGATGCGAATGATAACCCGTTGGAAATATCTCTTTGAGGATTACGATAGAAAAAAAGATTTTAAACAAAAAATCATTGGCATTAGATTTCCAAAAAAACATCGTTTAGGGCCTCAAAACGGCTCTGGAAGTTTAGGACCCGAAAAACTGCTAAAAATAGTAAATTGTGCTACAATTAAGGAAACTAAAAAACTGAAAGAAGCAATGGTGGGGGTCCAAGTGGAATTGGCGGGCGGCCACCAATATCCACATGGATCATTCCTTCCCCCCCTTAGGAAGCAATGGTCCCCATTGCGCTGAGTTCCTCCATGAGATGAGGAAACTTCTACTGAACTTGGTCCCTAGTGAGCCACTTGCCCTGGTGAAGGAGTTGGCCTGATTTGACAACTCAATACAGTTGGATATTCTGCTGGCAAGTGTGTTTGATCTGTGTTTCCATGATCCGATCGGTTTCATATTGTTCCATGAAATCTGCATTCAACTTTATGGGTGTGAGTTGTTCTGCAATGTCGGATGTGTCTAGTAATGGTGGAAAGTATGGCCGAAGATGGTCCACATTGAACACTGGGTGCAGGCCAAGGAATGGGGGAATGCTGATCTCACATGCATTGTCTCCCACAACCTTAGTAATGGTGTAAGGACCATATTAGAGTGGTCTGAGTTTCCGATAGGCTCTGGTAAGGCATTCCTTTTGCAAATGCAACCAAACTTTGTCACCCACCTGAAACTTGTGTGGCACCCGATGTTGATCACGTTGCTTCTTGTACTTGGAATTTGATTTCTCCAGAATGTCATGGACCTGTTGGCGAATATGTTGGATGTGCTCAATGGAGATGTTTACCTTATTTGTTTCGGACTGAACATGAGCCGAATCTACGTGAGTAGTTACAAATGGCATTGCCACATCAATTGGACATAGTGGCTGGAATCCCAAGCCCACCTAAAAAGGGTTGTGGCCAGTCAAGCTGTGGAGAGCCCAGTTGTAGCTATGTTGAACATAGGGGAGGCTCTCGTCCCATGTGCATGGATGCTTTGAGTTGTACATGCGCAGAATGTGTACGATCATCTTGTTAACAACCTCTGTCTAGCCATCAGTTTAAGGATGGAAGGCTGTGGACTTAGTGAGTTTGGTGTCCAGCATCGACCAAAGACTGGACCAAAACATACTGAGGAACCTGCTATCCCAATCTAAGATGATAGACTATGGGATCCCAAAGTGTACCCACACTCGTTCAAAGAAGAGTTTAGCAATGGCTTCTGCTGTGATATTATTCTTACAGACCGCCATAATGGCCATCTTCGAGAACCTATCGATGACCACAAAAACATAGTCATTTCCATGCTTAGTGGAAGGAAGGCCTAACATGTAATCCATGGAGATGGATTCCCAAGGTCGACTAGGGGTAGGAAGCGGGGTATAGAGGCCTTGCTTCTTGATGGTCGGTTTGGCAATGGCATAGGCACTGCATGATATGATGTACTTCCCAACATCCTGTCAAAGATTCATCCAATAGAAATACTTTTGTAGTACTGCCAACGTTTTCTCGACCCCAAAATGCCCAGCAGCCCGACAGTAATGTGCTTCCCAAATCATCTTGGCATGCTCTCTTGAAGGAACACAAAGGTGACCCAAGTTGCATAACAAGGAATCCTGGAGGTGAAAATTTAGAACATGTTGACCCTCCAAGAGTGTCTAGTATGTGTGGTCGAATTCTAGGTCGCTTTTGTAGAGAAGTGGCCAATCAGAAGTTTTGTGCCCACAAGAGTTGCGCACGGTGGTTAACACCATGATCGGTGGTCGACTGAGGCAATCTGCAACATTATTGGTGATGCCCTTCTTATACTTGATATTCAAATGGAACTGTTGCAGGTATGTGGACCACTTCTGATGGCGATCATTTTGTAATTTCCCTTGGGTCTGTATGAACTGCAAGGGTCGGTGGTTTGTGTGGATGACTGTTTTCTTGCCCAAAATGTAATTCTTCCATTGTCAGCAGGCCTGCACAATGGAACACATCTCTTTTTCATAAGTGGGATACTTCCAGACTGTGTCTGAAAGTCTCTCACTGTGATATGCCACTGGATGCTCATGTTGAGTAAGGACTTCCCCAATAGCATAGTTAGAGGCATCTATCTTGACCTCAAATGGTTGTTGCAAGTCTGGTAATGCGAGCACTGATGCTGAGAAGAGGCGATCTTTCAACTCTGTGAATGACTTTTGTTGAGATTCAAATAAAAAAAAAATTGCTTTCGCTCCTCCCTTGGTGACTTGACTCAAGGGCCAAGTGATATGAGAAAATCCCAACACGAACCTACGATAGAAGTTGGCAAGGCCTAGAAAGTTGTGGAGCTCTGTTAGAGTGGTTGGAGATGGCCAATATTGAATGACTTGGATCTTGGCTAGATCCACATGCATCCCCTGTTCATCAATAATGTATCCCAGATACGAAACCTGGGTCATGCCAAAAGTGCATTTCTCCAAATTGGCACATAACTTGCGTTCCACAATGTTTGGAGACCCTGTCGGATGTGGTCGAGGTGCTCTTCCCAACTCTGGCTGAAGTTCAGGATGTCATCCAAGTATACCACTACAAATGAGTTGGTGAATGGATGTAAGATGTCATCCATTAGCCTCATGAAGGTTGCAGGAGCATTCGTCAATCCGAAAGGCATAACCAACCATTCGAAAAGGCCCTCCTTGGCTTTGAAGGCAGTCTTCCACACATCGGAGGGTTCGATTGGTACCTGGTGATATCCTAACTTCAAATCAATCTTTTTGAAATGTTTTCCCCCTTCAGTCGGTCTAGGAGGTCATCAATTCATGGGATCGGGTACCTATTATGGACAATGATCTTGTTCAGCACCCGATAGTCAATACAGAGTCTCTAAGTCCCATCCTTCTTTTATACCAACACGATCGGGCTACCACAAGGTGATGAACTCGGACGGATGTGACCTTTCTGCAACAGATCTTGAATCTACCTCTTTATTTCATCATTCTCGAGAATGGAGCACCGATAGATTGGTCCATTGGGCAGTGGCACACTTGGGGTCAAATTGATGGAGTGCTTGACCTGACAGTGCAGAGGAACCCCCGCGGGGGAGGTGAAGGTGTGCTCGTACTCCTCCACGACCTTGTCCATCTGTATTTTTAGTGCGGAGGGGCCGTGTTGTTGGGAAAAGTATCCAATACAGAATGACCCTATCCCACTCTAAGGGTGATAGTTCCTTAGCAACAATCAAAGCAAAGCTATTTGAGATTACTTCTTTATGAGATGTAAAAGAGGGGAGAAAGAGATCCACTAACCGATGTCTTTCGCTAATGATTGATCCAATCTTCTCTCCTTGCTGCTTGCCCCCAGCTCCTTGCACTTTCACTGGCCCAGCTACACCAAGATCCTGCAAAATGGCAAGAGAGGGAAACTACAAGAAGCATACATTCATAATTGATTCAAGGATTAGAATAAATCAAATACACAAGTATAACAATACACCATTGAGACACATGCATATAGAAGAACCTCAAATGCTTTATTAATGGAAGAAGTAAGATTCAGGAAGTGATACAACCATAAGAGGCCCAATCCAGCATCACCTTCCCAGCAGAAAGAAATCTCCTCTTCACCTCCTTCAAAGCAAATCACCCAATAGTTCTAAACTCAAACCAACAGCAATTCTTTACATTCACAAGATTCCAACCTCCGGATCTCATGGGAGAGAGATCCATATATAGGAGTTTGGAGAGAGGATGAGTCAGCCTGAGATGTGACTAGTGTCCTCTCCCACTCTAGTTCTTCTTCAGTTCTTGAGTCCACTTGGAGGTTCTTGCTTCCACTTGGAGATCTAGAACCTCTTACTCATCACCAGTCGAATTCCTTGATCCAAGTGTCATTTTGGAAGCTTCCTGGGCATTGACTCATTGAGGAATGAGACTTCCACATGTCAAGACTCGCTCAGCGCAGGTAGCCTTTGTTGGAGTTGACATTCAACGCAGGTGGTCCATGGAGCAGTTGACATTCAGCGCAGATGCTCAGTGGAGCAGTTGACATGATCCAGAATTGCCTTGTTTTTGAGTAATTTTCAGTGGAGAACTTGTTTGGATTGCTGTGGTTTGCTGACCTTGTTCCCCTAGGGGTAGGAACAACATGTTTAGGGACTTTGGATCCCTTAGATTATGGACATTTCATGCTTCATGCTGTAAGGCACAAAAATGTCTATAACAGTTGCCCCCTAAAGTATGAGGTCGTTTATCGGGTGAAATGCTTTATCAGGAGGATCCGAAGTTCATTCAATCGCTGAGAGGTGGCCTGTAATAAGATACAATACAATACATTATTTTTCATACTGCTTTCATGATCTAGCTGAGGCGGGCATTCCCATGCTCAGCTTTATAAATACATTTTTCTGTACATAGAACAGACAATCGTCTGATGGTAGACTGATAATTCTCTGTTGAAATTATCATCCTTTGAGTAGGATGATCATCTGCTGCACATGTCAATGTCTTTATTTCCTGAATATATATCGCAGCCCGGATGGATGAAACTAGATCCGGGGTCTTCAAACTCGTCCGATCTTCACTCTAAGTACAAGTCGATCCATGTGAGAATTTCTTGGAGTCGAACATGGAAAGACATCGCTTGATTACCAGTCAATGATGTAAACTGTTAACAAGCGTGAGAGGAATCACCGATAATGATGATGACCCTCAAGGTATGGCAGTACAATCCACGTGGTGCAAATAAAGGACTTGGCGTCGAACACCACGCAAAATCTTTCGGTCGAAGGTCATTGATGTATACCTGTCGCCGGAAGTGAGAAACTTGCCATTGAGGCATGCAAGCTTCAAAGTACTGAGGGGGTTGTTCCTAGATCAAGTTCTTGGATAATGAGCTGAAGTCGACAAGAAGCGATCCATCAAAGGAGGGCCTTAATGAATCCCACATCAGTGACACGGAACGGAGCTAATGATTGTGATGAAGGTGAAAACGATCTGTGAAATATGATTCAGGGTGGCGGTCATGAAAGGGTGAAAGATGATGTATGGTAGTGGATGGGACACGGTTGACTCTTTCTGAACAACATCTCTTAAACATATAACGACACTGATGCGATGGATTGGTAGCATTACCCCAAATGTGGATGGTTTGGCGAGACCATGGTGATGAGACCGGTGAATGAAACAACCCAACCCGATGTGGTACGGAGGAAAAGTGTCATGTTCAAGAGCGACTTGCCACCATTAAAGCTTTGAGGTTCTCCCAATTTTTCCCAGTCATTTCTGACCAGTACCTCTTTATTTTTGTCAAGCTTGAGGAGGATAACATATGCTTGTTCTATAACCTGCCCTTCGGGCAAGCCCATCGCTATGTTTTAACGAGCCTAGCGATAGGGAAACTCGTTCTCGTCTAAAGACAAGTTTGTCGCTATTTAATGCATTTTAACGAGTCTAGCGACAAAGACAACTCGGTCCTTTTCATTTTTAGAGAGTCTGAAAAGGTACGTAAAGTTAACTACAAAGGTCCTTTTTCGTCATCTAATCCCTTAAGTCCGAAAAAGTATAAAACAATACAGAAGGGATGAATGTTCGATAGTTTTATCGAGCCGAACCAGACAAGCGCTCGATCTTTTTGTGCAATAATCCCTCAGGTCCAAAAAGATTAAAATCTAGAGGAGGGATAGCTCTTCCGGTCATTCTAACGAGCTGGAAGGCCAAAACTCGGCAAACTTTTCATATTTTACGAGTCAGAAGAAAAGAGCTCAAAGAAGACTCGTATTTTGAGGAACGAGTGATAAACAGGGATAGCAGTAGATTCCAGGTACAGGTTGGAATTTTCCAATCACGGCAGTGTCACAAGGATGGCTAGGTGAAATCACTCTTCACAGCTATTCCTCAAAATGGGTAAACAATCATATGGAGGTGAACGATCGGCCAAATGAAAAGTGGAGGTGGCAGGTGCAAACACGACCAAGGTTTTTATGGCTGATAAATTTACGATCATAGTGGTTATTTACCGGGATAGGTTCATTTTTTAGTTAAAAATGAGCTTAAACACTGGAGGAAACTCTGCTCACTGCTTATATTTATTTTTTAACAAGCATGAAGACCGCGTTAAAACTGCTCGGATCTTGCGTTTATTTTTTAACGAGCATGAACTTTTATGCTAAAACTGCTCGATGATAAGTTTGCATGCCCCCAGCATAATAACGCAAATCGAGGTGATGCCCCCAGCATAATAACGCAAATCGAGGTGCATGGCCCCCAAGCTTCATTGCATTTAACTCGGTGGTTGGAATGAAGGTTTACCTTTGAGACTTGAAAAGGGGATTTGTTTCATTTTTTAATGAGGTTGACACAGTAAAAGAACTATCCTCATGGCTCCTTGTTTCATTTTTTAACGAGGTTGACACGAGATCAGAACCATCCTTGGAGTCTAGATCCATTAGATATAGAAAGTTTCATATTCCACTGTGGCCACTTCCGCCAGATTACTTGGAGGCGGTAAGGCAAAAGTACCCATTAAAGCAGGGTCTTTTAGAAGACCTACTCCGATATTTTGGAGCGAATGATTGCTTCCGTGGATCATTGGAATGCTTCCCGTAACTTGTGAACTGTTGGGGAGAAAAGTTTGTTGGTCGACGATTGTAATTCCTCCTTGGAAGGGAAATGCAATCTTCCTGAAGTAGGTCGACACAACTGCGGCCATGGCATAGATCCACGGTCTTCCTAGTAGGATGTTGTAATCAAGATTCCCATCGATGACTTCAACATCTATTTCTACTGTTTTCCCTCCTAGTTCAACTTTCAAGTTATTTAGGATACCGTATGGGGTATATGTCCTTCCGTCAAATGCTTTTAACATCGTCGCAGACCGCGACAAGGTTGGAGATCCTAAAGTTTTCCAGCAACTCATCGACATAATACATGTAGATGCCCCCTCATCAATAATTGTTCGATGAACAGTTTTGTTGAGGGCTTTCACTTGGATAAGGAAAGCTAGTTGAGCTGGTAACTGAGGGTCATATCCTTTATGATTAAAGGCCACAAGATTGGAATCCATTGGGTCAATCCCACCTATTGCTGATAATAAAGCTTGCTCTTGGGAGAGGCAATTTTGCGGTACCTCAAGCGTCGACATAGCGGACGGCGATTGGGCCCGGTCCTCTATCTGTGCTATTTTCGCACAAGGATTAAATGTCGATTTGTGTACTGCTCCCTTTTGCGACTTTATCATTGGCTTAGGAACGATGGGTGACACAACTTCGGTCAAAGTTGTTGTCGAACTACTAGGTCGTTCATTAGCCTTGTTGTTCGACAGCTTTGGATTCTTGTAATCCTTATTCCTCGTCAAAGCATCATTTTGCTGCTTTGATACAGACAACATAAGCACTTGGGATCGGGAAGCATTTTGATTAGCAACCAGTTCGGTTCCTGGGCTTGGAAACGGATCAGTCAACGCAGCGGAGGTTTTCGAACTCTTAAAGAATCTTTTAAGCTCAGCTTTGTATGGACAATCTGTTGTCCAATGATCCTCATCGCATATATGACACCCCGTAGGGGGTTTCCTTTTTCTCCCTTTCTTTTTCTTCTTTCCCCCTGGTTGCTTCAGTTGTTTGCCCTTGTCGTCCGACACGGCACTTACTTCCGAGGCAAGAAGTTCCTCATTTGCATTTTGACCGGAAATCATACGGGCCTTTTTAGATATAGCCTTTGTCGATTTCATGTCTGTTGCACCAATCACACCATCGCCGGCATGAGAGTCACTATTTGATTTAGGAGGAGGAGGAATTGAAAATTCCGGTCTAG
Organism: Pinus tabuliformis; assembly: GCA_031772625.1. Taxonomy (NCBI): domain Eukaryota; kingdom Viridiplantae; phylum Streptophyta; class Pinopsida; order Pinales; family Pinaceae; genus Pinus; species Pinus tabuliformis. The sequence continues at coordinate 1,464,323,235 of CM062820.1, read as the reverse complement.
GGGCGTCAGGTATTTTATCATAGAGCGTGCCGGACTAAGTATATACTAAGTCTAGATATTGTGCACGAGCAATAACTTGCTCCTCCGTTACGACTCCCCCCTTGGCCACATCTTCCGTTATGGCAGGAAGTAACGACTTTATAAACCATTCAGCTAACAGCTGATCTGGAACGTAAGTCTTTACCATCCTGCGATGACGACGCCACTCATGTATATGATCGGATATATGTGTGGCCGTCGTCTGCTTGAAGTTGGTTAAGATTTCCGTTCCAGTTTCATACCTTATCGGTAATTGAAAATGGGTTAAGAAAGTCGTGGCTAGGGAACTGAAATTGTCGAAAGAGTCTCTAGGTAATTCAATATACCATTTAGCCGCTGGACCCGTCAATGTCCTCTGAAAAAGGCGAAGCCTTATCGAATCATCGTTTAGGGTGTTCGACGAACACCACAGATGAAAAGTCATGACGTGATTCGATGGGTCTTCACCTGGATTTCCATTGAATTTAGGAATGTCCGATGGAAGTTTATGCGGAATCGCTGGCCACCAAGGGGCATAAGCAATTGGATCATTCGTCAGCCGGTTTAGATCTGGTAATTCTAGAGTTGCTACAAAGGGCAACTGTTGATTCAGGTTAGGCGGAGCATACCCAGGATAAGATGGAATCGCCTGAGCAATGGGTCTTTGCATACCAGCATAATGTATTTGATGCTGGCAACTTTGACAAGTTTGATGGGCATAACCGTTATTATACGGTTGCCCATTACTTACAAAGACTTGTTGCTCGGGTCCTTGATATGATTGCTGGAATTGCGGTTGTTGAGTTTGAACCAGCTCCGGTTGTTGGACCATTTGTTGTTGTCCAATACTGGATGATTGACCAAGATGAGGAGTCATAGTACTTGTTTGAGCCTGAATCGCTCCAGATAAGGAGGCACTAACCGGAGGTTGTGATTGAGTTGTCGAGACAAGAGGCTGTTGTATGGCAACCTGAGAAACTTGGGGTTGACATACAACTGGTAGCGCTTGTACTTGCGATGCAATCAACATACCAGGTATAGTGGCAACATTCGACACAGGGTGGACTGGTCGCATTGAATATGCAACCCTTGGTTGCTGAGGCAGTATTGGTACCCATCCGCTGGATGTAATTCCAGTTTGACTTGAACTTTGTTGTAAACTCCCATATGGTTGTTCTCCGGGGGGGAACAATGAAAAGGCATACTGCCCTCCATATGGTGGCAATCCAATGCTTAAAGGGTAGATTGGCCTTTGAAGACACATTGGATCAAGTTGTTGAGTTTCAACATAAGAAATACCAGATGATAGTCCAGATGAAGAAATAGGAACTAACCATGTCGTCGAAACAGTCTCTGATTGGACTCCAGCTTGTTGTTGACAATTTGCCGAGACAAATGGTATACCAGCGAACATCGTTGGAGTAGCAGCAAGAGGCTCTGCCGCTGCTGTGTCGGATGACACAGTCCTGGATGTCAACGGTTGTTCAGACATATTTAGTCTATCCAAAAGACTTCCTAGCGATTCTACAAGAACTTTGTGATGAAGGTAGACTAACTTCGAAGATCAACACAGGAATAAAGGGTGATTGTTCCGTTTAAAATAAATTGTTAACGACGCTTTAGACACAACTTGCTTTTTCAGTTTTAAAGAGTCGAGAAAAAGCTAAAGATGATTCTAGTCTCCTTCGATGTTTTAACGAGCCCGAAGTGACAAATGCTCGGATGGACTTTTTCAGTTATAGAGTTTGAAAAAGGCCAAAAGAAACTACTCTGGAGTTCTAGGCAGAGGGTGTGCCAAACTTTTCGCAAAACCACAGAATACGTTTTACGGTACGGGTGGTCGATCTTCGTGAATGTTGTGTTCACTGCATTGCGATCAGTAGGGTGGCCGACACGGCTTCCTATGGATAAAGGCTTTGTCCCTATAGGGGTCTCCCAATATATACGCGACGGTACGTGGGAGCACAAGTCCGTATTGATACTTATCGCTTCATCGTGGAGGAATCACCCAACCACTCAACGCTAAGATATCACGTTTAACGACGCTGGAACACGTCTCTAGCTTAGACCTCTATGTGTTTGCGTTATGTTTCAAAGCATTGTTATGTAAATTCAATTTATTTTAGGTTGATCTTGTTTAGCAGTTTGCCTTTATGGATCACCACGAGATGTATGGTACAACTCCTAAATGCAGTCTAAAGATGAGAAGCAAGCTTTTTCAATCTTTTCAACTTATGAAAATCTTAACTACTGAGGGAAAAGAAAGACATCATCTTTTCACACAGATCATAGAGCACACACTAATGCACTTTTTCCTAAATCAACATGCAAGCTGTCAAAATGCACATGCACAATGCAGGTATTTCTTTTCTCTTTCTTAATGTTGATGTACTACAAAAAGAAAGCTGTTGTATAACTTTGAATTCAATTTCAAGTGAAAGCAAACAAGCTTTTGTCCAAAATCAAAAGACACCTTAAGATTTACTTGCTTCAACACTAGAAATACATAAATTCAAACCATATGACGAAAGCAAAAGCTCAATCAGCTATGAACAGCAAACAAACTAACTCTTAAGATCAGAACGACACTTATCACAGGTCTAGATCTAAGAGGCCACAACAAGACTAGTTCACTTTCGTTATGGGAAACTGCAAATGATGTAAGAAATACACAAAGAACAAATACAGTTTCTTTATACAACCGAGGCGGAATAGTGGCAAAGAAAGGTGGTTTCAGATAGGTACATTGACTGATAACAGGCTGCAAAAACAGGGATGAAAACAGGGCAACAGAAAGCAGAGAACCCCAGTTGCACAAGGCCTAACTGGTTCAGCGCAGGTAGAACACTGTCAGTTTGACATTCAGCGCAGGTAGCCCCTTCGGGACCTGCGTTGAAATGCAGACTGCCTTCACAGTGCCTGCAATGAAGAGAGAAACTCTCGTTTCTCTTGGTTTCCGGGTCACAGATTGCTCAAAAATCAACAGTTTTTGGCCAAATCAAAGCTACCAATCAAGTACACACTAAAGGATGATTCAAAGGAGGATGAAAAGCTATCACTAAGAGCTATTCAGAGTCCTTGTGGATCAGCTCTTCAAATCATAAACATGCCCAGAAACTAAGCTAGAGTAGCTGCCCTCTACTTTGCATTTGAAAGATCCAAATGCAGTTCGATTCGGTACTCCCTGTGTTTAGGAAATGAATAGCAAAAACACAAACAACCAACAAGATACAATCCCCAATGGAGTCGCCAATTTGTTTTTGGGAAAAGTATCCAATACGGAATGACCCTATCCCACTCTAAGGGTGATAGTTCCTTAGCAACAATCAAAGCAAAGCTATTTGAGATTACTTCTTTATGAGATGTAAAAGAGGGGAGAAAGAGATCCACTAACCGATGTCTTTCGCTAATGATTGATCCAATCTTCTCTCCTTGCTGCTTGCCCCCATCTCCTTGCTCTTTCACTGGCCCAGCTACACCAAGATCCTGCAAAATGGCAAGAGAGGGAAACTACAAGAAGCATACATTCATAATTGATTCAAGGATTAGAATAAATCAAATACACAAGTATAACAATACGCCATTGAGACACATGCATATAGAAGAACCTCAAATGCTTTATTAATGGAAGAAGTAAGATTCAGGAAGTGATACAACCATAAGAGGCCCAATCCAGCATCACCTTCCCAGCAGAAAGAAATCTCCTCTTCACCTCCTTCAAAGCAAATCACCCAATAGTTCTAAACTCAAACCAACAGCAATTCTTTACATTCACAAGATTCCAGCCTCCGGATCTCATGGGAGAGAGATCCATATATAAGAGTTTGGAGAGAGGATGAGTCAGCCTGAGATGTGACTAGTGTCCTCTCCCACTCCAGTTCTTCTTCAGTTCTTGAGTCCACTTAGAGGTTCTTGCTTCCACTTGGAGATCTAGAACCTCTTACTCATCACCAGTCGAATTCCTTGATCCAAGTGTCATTTTGGAAGCTTCATGGGCATTGACTCATTGAGGAATGAGACTTCCACATGTCAAGACTCGCTCAGCGCAGGTAGCCTTTGTTGGAGTTGACATTCAACGCAGGTGGTCCATGGAGCAGTTGACATTCAGCGCAGATGCTCAGTGGAGCAGTTGACATGATCCAGAATTGCCTTGTTTTTGAGTAATTTTCAGTGGAGAACTTGTTTGGATTGCTGTGGTTTGCTGACCTTGTTCCCCTAGGGGTAGGAACAACATGTTTAGGGACTTTGGATCCCTTAGATTATGGACATTTCATGCTTCATGCTGTAAGGCACAAAAATGTCTATAACAGGCCCTATCTGGAGGTCATGACCACCGTATTTTTCTATCCTTGAGGGCATATCATCAGGAAAACATGGCGGTAGGTAGTGCTACCTCCGGTATCCTATACAACTTATTTCCCAAAGTAACAATAACAGCACGGGGCCTTGACTCATACACAGCATGTCGCTTCCACAAGTATGGTTGTCCTAATAATACATCACAAATTTCAAGGGGAGCAATGTCACACAATACCTCATCTATGAAGGGCTTGATGTTGTATGGAAGGCGATACTTCTGGCTCACGCGAAAATCCCGTCCTTGGTGAAGCCATCCGATGGTGTACAGTTGTGGATGTGCTGTGGTCAGTAAGCCTAGCCACTTCAAAACCCCTGCTGAAACGAGGTTCTTTTGGCTCCCGCTGTCGACAATGAACTGTAGCGGGGATTCCCTTACCCACATATGGGAGTGGAAGAGAAGCTCCTCCTCCTCTGGATCTTCGGGTTCCTCCTTCTGGATCTTCATGGTGGCAATGGTGGCATTGGGATCTGCATCGATAATCTACTTCCTTTGTCATTCCCCTTGTTAGGTTCTACTCAGAGTCGGAACATGCATCTAATTCTAAAACCTTTAGCTCGACCACCAGTGACTGCTTTGCCCGACACTCACTTTTTTTGTAAGTGGAGCTCTTATGGAACTCGCACCACTTTCTCATGTCCTTTTTCAGCTTTGCAACGCTATTCTTTACTTGCAGCTTTGGCGGGTTGTCTTGGGCCACCCCGCCTTGGCTTTGTCCTTTGTTCTGCGGTTTGGGGGCACCTTTCCCTTGCTTCGAATTCACAGATCCAAAGTCTCGCTTCTTCTATTTAAAATTTTGCTCAACCTTGACAGCATATCGGTATGTCATGTTGAGTGAGGAGATGTTCAGGAATTCTATTTCTTCCTGGATGTACTTGTGCAGGCAGCCGTGGTATTTGAGTACCAAATGGTGCTCTGAATCCTTGATACCCAACTTTGTGCGAAGGGTATGGAAAATATTGGTAAAATCTGTCACGTCTTGGTCCCTTCCGTGCCGCAGTGTGGTCCACTTTATGTATTGATCCTCATAGCTTCCGACAGGGTAGTACTGCTCCTTGATGGAATCCCGGAATGAATTCCAAGTGGGTGCGGTTGAAAATAGTGAGCCTGTACTTTCATCCTTCTGCTCACAGTAGGTTTCCCACCAGTCCTTGACATGGGGGGCTGCTTTGAGAAGAGTGAAAATAATTTTTTCCCGAATGGAAAAATCATGAACAAAAAAATAACCCTCTAGCAGATTTAACCATTTATCGACGGCATCTGCTTCTATCTGACCATCAAATATGAGGATTTCAAAATTAACTTGTACCTTAAACGATGTGGTGTTTCTAGAGTAGCTGTTGGAAGCTAATGCGTCACCCCTGGGTAGCCGCTGAAGGATCTTGGCAAAGTTGTCCATCATCACGTTCCTTTGTCACTCGAGGGCCTCTTCGAGCAAGATTTTGATAGGATCTCTTGCCCCCTTGTCTTTCTTTTCATCTGCCATGGGAGGCCGTCGAGATTTGCGAGGCTGATCTTGCAAAGGTTCGACCAGTTCAAGCCCTAACTCCTTATATCCTGACCTCGTTGGGGACATGCAAAGAAAAACAGAGAAAAAAAGCAAACCGCTCTAATACCACTGGTCCAGATTTAAACAGGAACACAACAAATTACAGAGATAACCATAAACACAAAGATGCAGGGGAAATAATACTTCATTTCATTAATGTAAAACACTAAAATATGCTTACAAACAGAAATGGAAATAAACTAGCTAGGGCGATGGTAGCTTGTCTCTGAGAAGAGATGTGGCGGCTACATGCCTCTGAACTGCCTTACAATGAGGCTCAAGGGCCTTTTATTATTGAACAATAAGAAGAAATCCTAAACAACCAAAACCCTAACTCGAGGAGATGTAACACCAAGAGTTTATGGACCCCATTGGGGTGATTTGGACAGCCAACTTCCCGGGGTCACGACTTGGTCATATTATCTCCATTTGACGCGCATGATAACCCGTTGGAAAGATCTCTCTGAGGACTACGACAAAAATGAAGATTTTAGACAAAAAATTGTTGGTGGTATATTTCCAAAAAAACGTCATTTAGGGCCTCAAAATGGCTTCAGAAGTTTAGGACCCGAAAAACTGCTAAAAATAGTAAACTGTGCTACAATTAAGGAAACTGAAAAACTAAAAGAAGCAATGGTGGGGGTCCAAGTGGAATTTGCGGGTGGCCACCAATATGCACCTGGATCATTATCTCTCTCTCTCTTTCTCTCTCTCTCTCTCTCTCACACACACACACACACCACCACCACCTCTTTTGGTCTCTCTCTTCTCCCTCCCCCCACCCTCCACCATTCTCTCTCTCTCTCTCTCTCTCTCACATGGGTTGTGTCTCTGGGTCCACTTCAAATCATGAACTAGATGTATTGATTTGGTTTCAAAATAGGGTGTTTCCTTTTACAAAAAGGGATAAATATTGAAAATAAAGCCTACAAATTGTTGAGTTTTCTTTTACAAATAATTGGCAATCCAAGTAAGCCTACAACTTCCTCACTCTTCTTTATAAAGGGAAAGTGAATCCACAAGAAAGCCTAAAACTTGGTTCATCTCTTGTTTGAAGGGATTAATGAATCCAAGCCTATTATTCCCTCTCTAAAGAGGGTTTAAACAATACTTCATTGGAGAATCACCTCATCGTATCAAGGAGAGAATAACTATCAAGATCCCACAAATTAGGATCATGTACAATTCAAGGGATTGGTTTGAGGAAATATCTCAACCATGCTCATGAGAATCTCAACTCTCCATGAAAATCTCAACTCTACATGAATATTTCAACTCTCCCTTGAGACTAATGAATATATGAATTTTACCTTGAGACTAGGAAACTACAATGCTACATAGATTTTGCACCAATGCTACATATTTTTCACATTTGTATTAATTTCCTATTGCAAATAAAAATGAAAAATACTATAATACATGAGAACTTAAGCTCAAAATGAGTATTAATCATTTTTTTATCATTTAACCATTTGCCTAAAATTTCAACAAGTCATATCTTTTGCATACAAAGTCCTCTTGACCTAATTCAAACTACGTCAAAAATCTTCTTATGAGAATTTCATTGTGCTAAAAACTTTGGTAGAAAATAAGACCATCTTGAATTATTAATTGTGAAGGTCATCCTAGATCATACTTCCCCAAAAAAAGAAACTTTTGGTCCACCAAAAGTCATGATCCACGATCATTATAGGTGGCTTTAATTTCTCTATTGGAGGTTGATTTCTATATTCTGTTTGCAACTCAACATTCTAACCAAAGACAGAGAAAGTATATTCCATTTGTACAATTTTCCTTTATTGGAGTCTTACATGCAACATACTCGCTTTACTAATATTGCAAGCATTACAACATTGCAAATATTACTTGAATGACTTCAATGACATAAGATTATATTTGTTTTCTCATCTAAGATGATTGCTCCCTATTTCACTCTTACTGAATGATGTACCTCCACAATTTCTCATTCAAATGAAACAAAATAAATGATTTGGAGGTGCTACATAGACATGCAAAACTTAGCTATGGAAAAATTATATCCATCTCTTATCGATCCATTCTAATGGATGCTCCTCTTTAGGTTTCTCCCTCTTTATAGAATCTTCCTTGGATAGGTGTGATTATTTATAGGTTATGATCTAGGTGGATATTGGTGGCCATCTGCCTATTCCACCTAGACGTCCAATTGGTTTCATCTGTTTCCTTGATTATACCAACAATTACTGTTTTTAGTAGTTTTTCGGGTCCTGAATTTTCGGAGATGTTTTGACCCTCTAAATGGTGTTTTTTCAAGGTATGCAGTAGGCCCATATCCATAGGTAGGGGAAATCTTATATTACTTGGATATATCTTTCCATCAAGGTATCGTACGCATTAAACAGATATCATATGACAAAATTATGACCTTGGGAAGTTGGTTGTCCAACTAATCCCAACGGGGCCCACAAACTCTTGGTGTTTCATCTCTTGGGGTTAGGGTTTTGGTTGTTTAGGGTTTTATTTTATTGCTTAATAGTAAAAAGTCTCTTGAGCCTCATTGTAACACATTTCAGAGGCATGTAGCCACCACATCTCTTCTCAAAGATAAGCTACCATTGCTAGAGCTAGTTTATTTCCATTCTATATATAAGCATATTTAATTTCTTTAATATTAATGCAATGAATTTTGATTTTTGTTGCATATCTATGTTTATTGTTATATCTCTATTTTTTGTGTTCCTGCATAAGTCTAGATCAGTGGTATTAGAGTGTGTTACACTAAATTTTTTCACCATGACTGTCGATTCGGATCTCACCATCCAATGAGTGTCTCAAGTGAATCCCCTATGAAGCTTGAAGTAAAACAATACCAAGGACAAAAGTAATTTTGGGTAGCACTGCCATAAAACAATTTTTGAGCATATGTGCAGTTTTCCTAGCCAATACTTTCCCATGTGCAGTTTTATTGTGGCTTGTGCAATTTTTCGCACTGTCTTCCACTATAAACTATGCAATCTTGTTCACGCAAGTAAAAATAAAAAAATAAAGTTCTAGAAGCTTTGATGGAGGAATATTATCCAAATTAGAAACCTTTAACTTCTACATACTTGTGCCTCATCCCTTGGTTCATGGAACTAATCTCCTCCTCTTAAGCATCATATCCCTTGAGAAAAGGAACTAGAAACATCCTCCTCTTGCCTATAAATTGAGCATAAGACTAGAGGAAGAAAGGAGACTTGGGTTTGTAAAATTATTCTATTAATTTTGGGTCTGAAGGGCTTGTCATCAAGGGAAGGAACGTATACCATTGGAAGAGGCTTGTAACATTAATGCAACCAAGTTGTAAGATTTTTCTCTTTTGAATTTAATACAAAGTAGTTGTTCTTTCCTAATCGCATCTATTTTTATGTTATTTGTGAGATTCCTTGATCACTCGCATGGTTGATAATTGGTTATTGATTAAACTATATGTTGTATGTTAAGTTAGGGATTTCATTTACCTTTGATTTTAGATGCAAGATGCTTTGATCCCTTTGAATCTGTTTGTCTATGCAGATCTCTTTTTGAGTATCATGGAGAAGTTGTGGAAAGTAATGGGAAAGCCTCTAAGGCATTGAGGAAAAGTTGGTTGTGGAAATCAATGAAAGGACTTCTACAAGAACATCGCTAATAGGTAAGTGATTCTTCATGTACTACATGTTTCATATTTTAGTTATAAGCTAAGGAAAGTTAGCAATTCGTTTGATGTTTGTTACTAGGTTTTGTTGGAAATCTAGGGACATCCTTCTTGTCCACAAGAAATGATTTGTCCGCCTAACAAATTTTTGACCATACTGGGGAATGAGAGTTCTCCATAGTGTCATGTTATGACCTTTGACACCTTTAGACCCTTTTAAGAATGGAAATTTTTGGTTTTCGTCTTTTGTTTTTTTTTTTCTTAAGTTTTTAGGTCTGCGCAGTTTTCCTTTAGTAACAGAGCGCAAATTTGCATAGTTTTCTATAGTGCATAGTGTGTATGTGCACTTAATCAAACTGATTTCCTGCACAACCCTATAATTATTTTTTAAAACCTAATATTTCTCTGATTTAAGTCCAGATTTTTTGTTTTTATGATTTCTTAATCTTGTTTACATCCTTATAGAGTCTTTGTCAATTTGATTGGGTGTTTTGAATTTTCTTTTGGAGAAATTCTTAATTTTATTTCCTTGGGACATTACTCAGAGGTTTGTCTCAGTTTCTTAACAATTTTTTCATGTTTTTGCTTTCATTTTTGAGAAAACATTCCTCCTCAATCGTCAGGGGGTGATGAATTGTGTCTTGCTATTGATCACCTTTAAGTGTCATCACTTTTGATCTTTGGAAATTTCACCCGATTTCCTTTACTTACACTCGATTGCTTCTTTAGTTACATTGGTGAAGCAAAATAGTCTTGTTGTTATTTCATTGATTTGGAATCATCTTGTGTTTTTTTTTAGCATAGATTACATTTGAATAGCTAGAATTCTCATTTTCATAACATGAATAGAAATTGTGCATAGATTACATTGCATGGTTTGGCACTTAGGGCTTTGAATTGCATTGGAAAATTAGAAGTGGTGCATTCTGGAGTTAATATTTTAAAGAAGAACCCCTCTCCTTACTTTAGCTAGAATTCATCGAAATGAAAAGATAACATTACCATGTTCAATTCCATTAAAGTTTTGGGTCATGTCATAACACCATCAGTTTTACATCCATTTACCCTTTCAGTAAATAACATCTTTAAAAAAAAATGTTAATAAAATAATTTAGAATTTTTATTATTTTAGGGCTCTTTCCACCTACATTAGATCAGGTTGTAGGGCTTTGGAATAGGGAAGTGAGTTAAATTTCCAAAGCTACAAACAAACATTAGAATCTTGTGATAGAGAGTAAATCCATTTATTGCAGTTTGGCTCTAGGAAGCTCCTCTAAAAATGGAGTTAAACAAAAGATCAGATCGGACCCAGTGGAGTGATTGACCCCACTTCATTGGTTATGGTAGAGTGATTTACACATATTACAAACGGTATTGAAAGGTGCTTGGGAGTCACTTGAAGGTAAACCTCAGATTAACCATGTTGAGGAAATTTCAAGGGGATTGAGCTTTATTACTCTTCCCTTACATGTACGTCTCATCTGTGATTGCTTCCCCAGGTTAAATTGTCGTAAGTGGTAACCGTAGAGGCCATAATCTTAGGGCTATTTCCCAAGGTGACAGCGGAGGGGAACTCTGTTATACCTAGAACAGACTTTGGCTAGACTCACTTGGACCTTTTTGGAGGGTATTCTTCACTCGAGATGGCATAAGTGAAGTTACTTGCACCAGATCGGGTTCATTAAGCAGGTTGTTAGTGATTGGTTCCACCTGCTCTATCTTTATTCACTTTTCACATTAATCTCTACGATGTTGAATTTCATCACCAACTAGTGATTTCGTTGTGAAATTTTGTTTGTATGGTTTGACTCCTTAGATTTACTAGCATGTGTTATTTGCTTGTTTTTAATTTTTACAGACCTTGAGCGTGGATTGTGAATATTATTTAAATTCTTCATCAAACTTTTTTGAGTTGAATATAATGGCAACAATTTCGAAAATTATCGATCAAGGAATCCTAATTAGCAAGAATCCTAGTCCTTTTCCTAACTTTTGAAATGTTAGTCCTCCTTATATGGCTATGTTTTCACTTCCTGAATTCACGATAGGTTTACCGGTGTGGTTGTTTTCAACTTCTTAAGTCCCAAATAGTCAAATTGTAACACCTCAACCAAGTTTTTCACCTCAACCGAGTTCACCATCTCAACATCACCAACCTCATGTTGACCCTTTACCTTCTTCCCCCAACATGTCCTCCTCCCTTTCTCCTTCTTCGCTTGGTAAAAGCCTTGATGCTAGTAACTAGGTGACTAAGAAGAAGAAGAAAGGGAATAAGAAAAAAAGCAAGATAAGAAAGATTTCAACCAACCAACCATGGGTGTAAGTATTGGTAATGTTGAGGAGACTTCCAACATGCATCACAAGCCCAAATACCCTTTCAAGCTTTGTAAGGGTGACCACCTTCTTATTTATTGTCCTAGTATTTGAAAGGTGTTAGAAGTGTGGTCTGAAAATTATTATCAACTTACTATTGATCCATCAACCAGTGATTGTCAGGTTCCTAATAAAAAGGGTAAAGTTAGGTTTCCTTGTAGGTTATGCAAAGGGATTCATCATAGTCACCTTTTAACTCATACGAATGTAGCCTCAAAATTGTTGGAAAAACTTATTGTTTCACAGCAACAACTTCCAACTAGTTACCGTAAACTTTCTCCCAACCTACAGTTAATTGATGAAGTGATTGATCTAATTCCAAGAACAATAAATCCCACTCTTCCATTTGGGAGTGAAACACATATCAATTAGGTTTATGAACCATTTTTTTATGAATTGGTCGACTTGATTCCACATTCATTCGGTACCATTCTCCCTTTAGAGAGTGAAATATATATCCCTCAGGTTCTTCTTGTTACTTTAGATTCTTCTACACATGGGGGAATTTCAACGGTTTCCATTGAATCCCCTCCAAATACTAAGGCCATTTCCTTTGATTGGAGTAGACTAACAGAGCCTCACCTTCCTTCTTCCACTCCTCTTCAACTCATTGTGAAATCATATGGTAATAATGTGTGTCGCACCAACGTTAACGAAGGTGCTTTTGTTAGTATTTCATGCTCAACCACTTGGAAAGCTTTGGGTTCCCCTCAGCTTGTGCCTGTTACATAGAATCTATTAGCTTTTAACATAACCATTAGCAAGCCTTTAGGGATCCTTCCTAAGTTACCTATTACTCTGGAAGGAAAAATTGTCTATATCGATCTTATGGTAGTCCAAGGTCCCTTGGATTTCAATTTTCTCCTTGGGTGAGACTACGTCTATGCCATAAAAGTTGTTTTGTCGACACTCTTTCGAGTGATGTCTTTCCCTCACAATGGAAACATTGTGAGTATTGACCACCTTTCCTTTCTTGGTATTTTTCGAATACCAGTGATTTGACACACTTGAATGTTCCTTATATGCAAGTGGTATCTGCCCCACCACGGGATAATTATATGGCAATCGGTCCCATGTTTTCAGTTACTGATGTAAGCGATCCTCTCACTATTTTCTCGACTTATTTTGACTCAGATTCGATAATTGACATGGTGAACTCTTCAATGGGGACATTTGAACCCGATTTTCTTATCCCCGTTGATTCCCTTAACATGTGTTCCTTCCAGAGAACTATTATTCCTTTTGGTGAAGATATCTTGGAAGCCCTGATTGGGGAGTGTCCCTTGACATGTGTTTCTTCCAAATGGAATCCATGATCTAGGTCCCCATGAGGATATTTATTTTACTGTGTCAACCTCATTAAAAAATGAAATAGGTCCCTATGAGGATGGTTCTTTTACTGTGTCAACCTCGTTAAAAAATGAAACAGGTCCCTATGAGGATGGTTCTTTTACTGTGTCAACCTCATTAAAAAATGAAACAAAACCCATGAGAATATTTCTTTTCATGTGTCAAGCTTGTTAAAAAATGAAACAACACCCATTAGGATAGTTCTTTTACTGTGTCAACCTTGTTAAAAAATAAAACAAGTCATCATGAGCATAGTTCTTTTCTTGTGTCAAGCTCATTACAAAATGAAACAAATCCTCCCTTAATTAAATTGAGTTAGGTGAGTCAAACGAAGCTTGGGGGGCATGTTCCTCTGCAGGTTATGCTTAGGGGGCATTAAAAATTATTCTCAAGCATAGTTCTTCTCTGTTTCAAGTTTGTGTAAAAATGAAATCACTCTCAAGCATAGTTTCCTCTCTGTTTCAAGCTTGTGTAAAAATGAAATCACTCACAAGCATAGTTTTTCTTTGTTTCAAGCTTGTATAAAAATGAAACCTATCTCGAGTCCATTTTGGGTATAATTTTCAAGACTTGTTAAACTCATGAAAATCTAGAGCATCTTTTACTATCTTTTCATGCTCGTAAAATGTACATGAAAATATTGAGTTTTTTCCATTTTTTCCTTCTCGTTAATTACATTGAAAGTCAATGATATGGGTATACTTTTATCGCTTTTTGAAGCTCCTTAAACTTCCGAAAAACAGAAATATTAGAGTTACCTTTAAGCTCTTTCCTAACTCTCAAAAAGTGAAAATATTGTCGAGTATGCTTGTTTATTTCAAACTCATTAAAGTAAACGAACAAACGTCTACCTAGTATAAGTTTACCCCTTTTATGGACCAAGTAGACTAGTTACGAAAAAGGTATACTTTGACTCATAATAGTCAAAAGAGTTCTCTCCTGCATTATTTTACCCTTTTCTGGGCTTGAGAGACTAAAATTACGAGAAAGGACATTTTGGAGTTTACTTATGTTTTTCGACTGACTCCCTAAAAATGAAAAACATTGATCTTTACTTTCTTCAATCTTGTTAAACTTTTACGATGAAATAAATGTATGATTTTCTTTTCGTGTCTTTTTAAACTCTTTAAATATGAAAACCACATCGAGTTACTCCTTTGTTGGATTCGTAAAATGTAAACAGTGCAGGATTCGTCAATCATGATGAGACCGAACAGCACCTTCCTAGGGTTCATTAAAAATTCTCTAAATGACTCATCCAAAGGATGAGCTTATATGAAAATAATATGTTATCCTCCTCAAGCTTGTGTAAAAATAATCAAGTACTTTCTAGTACTGGTGGGGAGAAATTGGGAAGAAACAATTATTTTTGTATTGTAAGAAGGTAGTATGTCGCTCTTGAACATGACACTTTGCCACCCTTGTGTACGAGTTGAGAAATCCATTTAACTCTCAATTGACCACACCTTATTAAAATTCTTCAGATTGATTATGGGTCATGTTTGAGTCAAATGCTGCGAAGTCGAAATGTCGTGTCTCTAATATGTTTAAGAGAAATCCAACCTCAGTCAAAATTACCTTGCAAATAATAACCTTCAATTGTGTCAGTCATCCCTAATTCGGTCCTAAATCACTCCATTTTGTTCTTCAAAACTTAATACTCGTTTCATGTCGTTGATTGGGGATACATTAAGGCCCTCTTATGGCAGGTAGCTTCCTCTCGACATCAGCGCATTATCCAGGAAGTTGACTTAGACACCCCCTGTCAATACCTTGGAGTTTTCATGCCTCAATGGAAATTTTCTCACTTTCGATGACAGGTTCTCATCATTGGCCTTCGATAGAATGATTTTATGAGTGTTCGACATCAAAACATTTAATCACACTTCATAGATTGTAATGGACTACCTTGAGAACCATTTTCATTATTGGTGGCTTCTATCGCACCTATTAATGGTTTACATCATTGACTGGTAATCAATTGATTTCTACCATGTTCGACTTCAAGACATTTACTCACATGGTTAGATTCGTACACCAAGAGATGGAGATCAAGGTCCTGGATCTAGTTTCATCCATCCAGGCTACGTGAAGTTATTAAAACTTCATGATTGTAAACATAGATCCGTTGATGGTTGCGTCCATATTATGTCTTCTATTGACATGGATATTCAGATGCATTCCCATAATGATTCTTTGAGATACTTGTACTCTGAGTATGGGAATTCCTACCTCAGTGATGTTTATATACAAGCATGATATGGTAATCCTTGATTGTTTGTTTCAAGTCTTCAACCAATTATTCTTTGATCTGAACCTTTGACATGATAAAGTGCTTCAGTCGTCAAACATATTTTATGGCTTTACACTTTAAGGGGAAATCTATTACACTAAATTTCTTCACCATGACTATCGATTTGGATCTCTCGCCATCCAATGATTGTCTCAAGTGAATCCCCTACGAATCTTGAAGTAAAACAATATCAGGGACAAAAGGAATTTTGGGTTGCACTACTTAAAAGCAATTTTTGAGCATCTGCGCAGTTTTCCTAGCCATTACCTACGCATGTGCAGTTTTTACCATTGTGTCTTGTGCAATTTTGCACACTGTCTTCCACTATAAATTGTTGAATCTTGTTTAGGAAAGTAAAAATAAAAAAGAAAATTCTAGAAGATTTGATGGATGAACCTTATCCAAATTAGAAACCTCAAACTACTACATACCTGCAACTCATCCCTTGGTTCATGGAACTAATCTCCTCCTCTTAAGCATCATATCCCTTGAGAAGAGGAACAAGAAACCTCCTCCTCTTGCCTAAAACTTGAGCATAAGACTAGAGGAAGATAGGAGACTTGGATTTGTAAACTTATGCTACTGATTTTGGGTCTGAAGGGATTATCATCAAGGGAAGGAATGAAGATCGTTGAAAGAGGCTTGTGACATTAAAGCGATCATATTGTAAGTGTAGGTTTTAACCCTATACAGAAATTACCTGTAAATGAATTCTTCAAAAAAGAAAATAAACAATGGCAAGAGCATAAAACATAAAATAGATATACACAGATATTTTCCCCTAGGTCCCAAAATTTGGACTACCAGATTAATTTTTCATTATATTCCTTTCAATGTTACAATACATATATATACATGTCGAAGCATCCATAAACCTCAATCCATTAACCCTGGATTAGAACATAATCATATTTCCCTTAACCAGATCTACAAAATACCATGGGTAGAAAACCATCATGCACAAAACCATGTGTCAAATCCATGCGCAAGACCATAGCTAGGTCTGCCCACCTAATATAGGGTCCAAAAAAAAATTTACTCCCCCACTTTGCAGCTGGCGCAATGAAGGGGGGGTTGGTCGGTCCCCCTCTAACCCCCCAACTTCACGTGTGGTGCTAGTTGTGGAAATAATATAACACACACCCCACCTTCTCCCACTTGTTGTTTTCTTTCCAAACAGGGGGTCATAGGAGATCTTATTCATTGGTCCAGCCCTGCAATGCCCATTGTTTCTCTAAACCAAGAGAAATTCTCAGTGCTCATAGACTTTTTCAATACATATACAATATTCTTCAAAGTGTCCACCTTTACCAGCAACACCTTTTTGTCCTCAACCATATCCCTTACAAAGTGATATTAAACATCAATGTGCTCTTTAAATGATAAGCATGGTTCTTTGCTAATAAAATTGCACTTTGGTTATCACAATCTATCCTTATAGATCATTGTATGATCCAGGTGGATATTGGTGGCCACCCACTAATTCCACTTGGATCCCCTCTAGTGCTTCTTACAGTTTTTTTCAGTTTCCTTAATTATAGCATAATTTACTATTTTTAGCAGTTTTTCAGGTCCTAAACTTCTGGAGCCGTTTTGAGGCCCTAAACGACGTTTTTTGGGAAATCCACCGCCAACGATTTTTCTGATAAAAATCGTCTTTTCCGTCGTAGTCCTTGGAGAGATCTTTCCAACGGGCTATCATGCACGTCAAACGGAGATAGTACGACCAATTCGCGACCCCGGGAAGTTGATGTACCAACTTACCCAAAAACAGGGCCAACAATTTGGCGTTTCATCTTCTAGGGTTAGGTTTTGGAATGTGAAGGGTTTTCAATTGTTTCTCAACAATAAATAGGCCTCCGAGCCTCATTGTAAGACAGTTCAGAGGCATGTAGCCACCACATCTCTTCTCAGAGATAAGCTACCATCGCCCTAGCTGGTTTAATTCCATTTCTGTTGGTAAGCATATTTCAGTATTTTACAGTAATGAATTGAGGTATTATTTCCGCTGCATATCTGTCTTTATGGTTATCTCTGTATTTTATTGCGTTCCTGTTTAAATCCGGATCAGTGGTATCAGAGCGGTCTGCTTTTCTTCTCTGTTTTTCTTTGCATGTCCCCAACGAGGTCGAGATATAAGGAGTTAGGGCTTGAATTGGTCGAACCTTTGCAAGACCAGCCTCGTAAATCCCGACGGCCTCCCATGGTGGATGAAAAGAAAGATGAGGGGGCAAGAGATCCTATCAAAATCTTGCTCGAAGAAGCCCTTGAGCGACAAAGGAATGCGATGATGGACAACTTTGCCCAAATCCTTCAGCGGCTACCCAGGGGCGACGCATCGGCTTCCAACAGCAACTCTGGAAACGCCACACCATTTAAGGTACAAGTTAATTTTGAAATCCCCATATTCGAGGGTCAGATAGACGCAGATGCCGTCGATAAATGGTTAAATGTGCTAGAGGGTTATTTTTTTGTTCATGATTTTTCCAATCGGGAAAAGATTATTTTCGCTCTTCTCAAAGCAGCCCCCCACGTCAAGGATTGGTGGGAAACCTACTGCGAGCAGAAGGATGAAAGTACAGGCTCACTATTTTCAGTCGCACCAACTTGGGATTCATTTCGAGATGCCATCAAGGAGCAGTACTACCCTGTCAGAAGCTATGAGGATCAATACATAAAGTGGACCATGCTACGGCAAGGAAGGGACCAAGACGTTCCAGAGTTTACCAATATTTTCCATACCCTTCGCACAAAGTTGGGTATCAAGGATACAGAGCAGCATTTGGTACTCAAATACCGTGGCTGCCTGCACAAGTACATCCAAGAAGAAATAGAATTCCTGAACATCTCCTCGCTCGGCACAGCATACCGATATGCCGTCAAGGTCGAGCAAAATTTTAAATAGAAGAAGCGAGACTTTGGGTCTGCGAATCCGAAACAAGGGAAAGGTGCCCCCAAACCGCAGAACAAAGGACAAAGCCAAGGCGGGGCGGCCCAAGACAACCCGCCAAAGCTGCAAGCAAAGAACAACGCCGTGAAGCCGAAAAAGGACACCAGAAAGTGGTGTGAGTTCCATAAGAGCTCCACTCACAACACAAGTGAGTGTCGGGCCAAGCAGTCACTGGTGGTCGAGCTAAAGGTTTCAGAATCAGATGCATGTTCTGACTCTGAGTCAGAACCCGATAAGGGGAATGACAAAGGGAAGCAGATTATCGATGCGGAGCCCAACGCCACCGTTGCCACCACGAAGATCCAGAAGGAGGAACCTGAAGATCCAGAGGAGGATGAGCGTCTCTTCCACTCCCAGATGTGGGTAAAAGGCTCCCCGTTACAGTTCATTATCGACAGCGGGAGCCAAAATAACCTCATTTCGGTAGAGGTCGTGAAACGGCTGGGCTTACCGACCACATCACATCCACAACCATACACCATTGGGTGGCTGCACCAAGGACGGGTACTTCGCGTGAGCCAACAGTGTCGCCTTCCATACAACATCAAGCCCTTCACGGATGAGGTATTGTGTGACATTGCTCCCCTTGAAGTTTGTGATGTGTTATTAGGACAACCATACTTGTGGAAGTGACATGTTGTGTATGAGTCAAGGCCCCATGCTGTTATAGTTACTTTGGGAAATAAGTTGTACAGGATACCAGAGGTAGCACCACCTACCGCCATCTCGTTGGTTACTGCAAAACAATGCAGTAAGCTCATTTCCAAAACTGGGAAGTTTGTTTTCCTGATGATACACCCTCAAGAAAAGAAGAAGACGGTGGCCACAACCTACAGACAGGGCCCCTCCGCACGACAACTACAGATGGACAAGGTCGTGGAGGAGTATGAGGACATCTTCACCTCCCCCGCAGGGGTTCCTCTACACTGTCAGGTCAAGCACTCCATTGATCTGACCCCAGGTTCGCCGCTGCCCAATGGACCAATCTATCGGCGCTCTGTTCTGGAGAACGATGAAATCAAGAGGCAGATTCAGGAGCTGCTACAAAAAGGTCACATCCGTCCGAGTTCATCGCCCTGTGGGAGCCCGATCGTGCTGGTACAAAAGAAGGATGGGACTTGGAGACTCTGTATTGACTATCGGGCATTGAACAAGATCACTGTCCGTAATAGGTACCCAATCCCATGGATCGATGACCTCCTAGACCAACTAAAGGGGGAAAAATATTTCAGCAAGATTGATTTGAAGTCAGGATATCACCAGGTACTAATCGAACCCTCCGATGTGTGGAAGACTGCCTTCAAAGCCAAGGAGGGCCTTTTCGAATGGTTGGTTATGCCTTTCGGATTGACGAATGCTCCTGCAACCTTCATGAGGCTAATGGACGACATCTTGCGGCCATTCACCAACTCATTTGTAGTGGTATACCTGGATGACATCTTGATCTTTAACAAGACTTGGGAAGAGCACCTCCACCACATCCGACAGGTTCTCCAAACACTGCGACAACACAAGTTATGTGCCAATTTGGAGAAATGCACTTTTGGCATGACCCAGGTTCAGTATCTGGGATACATTATTGATGAACGGGGGGTGCATGTGGATCCAGCGAAGATCCAAGTCATTCGGGATTGGCCATCTCCAACCACAATGACAGAGCTTCGCAGCTTTCTAGGCCTTGCCAACTTCTACCGCAGGTTCGTGTTGGGATTTTCTCATATCACTTGGCCCTTGAGTCAGGTCACCAAGGGAGGAGCGAAAGCAAAAAAAATTTGGTCTGAATCTCAACAGAAGGCATTCACAGAGTTGAAAGATCGACTCTTCACAGCACTAGTTCTTGCATTACCAGACTTGCAACAACCATTTGAGGTCAAGACAGATGCCTCTGACTATGCTATTGGGGCAGTCCTTACTCAACATGGGCATCCAGTGGCATATCACAGTGAGACACTTTCAGACACAGTCCGGAAGTATCCCACTTATGACAAAGAGATGTATTCCATTGTGCAGGCCTGCCGACAATGGAAGCATTACATTTTGGGGAAGGAAACGGTCATCCACACGGACCACCGACCCCTGCAGTTCATACAGAGCCAAGGGAAATTGCAGAATGATCGCCATCAGAAGTCGTCCACATACCTGCAACAGTTCCATTTGAATATCAAGTATAAGAAGGGCAGCACCAATAATGTTGCAGATTGCCTCAGTCGACCACCGATCATGGCGTTAACCACCGTGCTCAACTCTTGTGGGCACGAGACTTCTGATTGGTCACTGCTCTACAAAAGCGACCCAGAATTCGGCCACACATACCAGACACTCTTGGAGGGTCAGCATGTTCCAGATTTTCACCTCCAGGACGACCTGTTATGCCACCTGGGTCACCTTTGTGTTCCTTCAAGCGAGCGTGCCAAGATGATCTGGGAAGCACACTACAGTCGGGCCGTTGGGCATTTTGGGGTCGAAAAAACCGTGGCAGTACTGCAGAAATATTTCTATTGGTCGAATCTTCGACAGGATGTCGGGAAGTACATCAGATCATGCACTGCTTGCGCCATTGCCAAACCGACCATCAAGAAGCAAGGCCTCTATACCCCGCTGCCTACCCCTAGTCGACCTTGGGATTTCATCTCCATGGATTACATGTCAGGCCTCCCTTCCACTAGGCATGGAAGCCACTGCTAAACTCTTCTTTGAACGAGTATGGGTACACTTTGGGATCCCACATTCTATCATTTCAGATCGGGACAGCAGGTTCCTCAGTACATTTTGGTCTAGCCTCTGGTCGATGCTGGACACCAAACTCACTAAGTCCACAGCCTTCCATCCTCAAACTGATGGCTAGACTGAGGTCGTCAATAGGATGATCGTACACATTCTGCGCATGTACAACTCAAAGCATCCACGCACATGGGACGAGAGCCTCCCCTATGTTCAGCACAGCTACAACCGGGCTCTCCACAGCTCGACTAGCCACAGCCCTTTCCAGGTGGGATTGGGATTCCAGCCACTATGTCCCATCGATGTGGCCATGCCATTTGCAGCTACTCACACAGATTCTGCTCATGTCCAGTCCGAAACAGATAAGGCAAACAGCTTCATTGAGCACATCCAACATATTCGTCAGCAGGTCCATGACATTCTGGAGAAATCAAATGCCAAGTACAAGTAGCGACATGATCAACATCGGGTGCCACAAAAGTTTCAAGTGGGCGACAAAGTATGGTTGCATTTGCAAAAGGAACGCCTTACCGGAGCCTATCAGAAACTCAGACCACTCCGATATGGCCCTTACACCATTACCAAGGCTGTGGGAGACAACGCATTTGAGCTCAGCATTCCCCCATTCCTTGGCCTGCACCCGGTGTTCAATGTCGACCGCCTTCGGCCATACTTTCCACCATTACTAGACACGTCCGACATTGCAGAACAACTCACACCCACAGAGATAAATCCAGCTTGCATGGAACAAGCTACAACTGATCGGATCATGGACACACAAATCAAGCACACTCGCCAGCAGAATATCCAACTGTATCGAGTTGTCAAAGCAGGACAACTCCTTCACCAGGGCAAGTCGCTCACCAGGGACCAAGTGCAGCAGAAGTTCCCTCATCTCATGGAGGAACTCAACTCAATGGGGACCATTGCTTCCTAAGGGGGGAGGAATGATCCAGGTGGATATTGCTGGCCACCCGCTAATTCCACTTGGATCCCCTCTGGTGCTTCTTACAGTTTTTTTCAGTTTCCTTAATTATAGCACAATTTACTATTTTTAGCAGTTTTCGGGTCCTAAACTTCCGGAGTCGTTTTGAGGCCCTAAACGATGTTTTTTGGGAAATCCACCGCCAACGATTCTCTCTGATAAAACTCATCTTTTCCGTCGTAGTCCTTGGAGAGATCTTTCCAACGGGCTATCATGCACGTCAAACGAAGATAGTACGACCAATTCGCGACCCCGGGAAGTTGATGTACCAACTTACCCAAAAACGGGACCCACAATTTGGCGTTTCATCTTCTAGGGTTAGGTTTTGGAATGTGAAGGGTTTTCAATTGTTTCTCAACAATAAATAGGCCTCCGAGCCTCATTGTAAGACAGTTCAGAGGCATGTAGCCACCACATCTCTTCTCAGAGATAAGCTACCATCGCCCTAGCTGGTTTATTTCCATTTCTGTTGGTAAGCATATTTCAGTATTTTACAGTAATGAATTGAGGTATTATTTCCGCTGCATATCTGTCTTTATGGTTATCTCTGTATTTTATTGCGTTCCTGTTTAAATCCGGATCATTGTACTAACCTCATACTTGAACACAACCTCTGCAACCAAACTTCTTCCTTGTTTGCATGAGTGGATGCCATGTATTCTAGCTGTGTAGTTGAAAGTGCCACTACAGACTGTCTCTTACTCATCGAATTGACTGCACCTCCAAATAGGTTAAACACATACCCACTTGTAGATTTCCTCTAATCTAGATCTCCAGCCCACTCTGCATCAACAAAGCCACGGATGTCCAAAACTTTGTCTAATCCTAGTCTTCCTTGGTAGCACAAACCATAATCACTAGTGCCACACAAATAGCTAAAAACCCGCTTCACTATTGTTCAATGCTCCTTCCTTGGTTTTGACATAAACCTACTCAATATTCCCATTGCATGTGCAATGTTTGTTCTACTACAGACCATTACATACATCAAGCTACCGACTACACTTATGTATGGAACATGGGACATGTCCTATTCCTCTTCTTATGTCTTGGGACACTATTCAGTAGATAACTTTACACCTACATGAATAGGAATCTTCACCAGTTTACTATCCTGCATATTAAACCTCTGCAGTATTATCTTGACATACTTCATCTGGTTTAACCAGAGCTTCCTCTTTTCCTGATCTCGTTTAATTTCCATGCCAAAAATATCATTTGCAGCACCAAGATATTTCATGTCGAATTTAGAGGACAATTGGGTCTCCATATCCTAGATAATTTCTCTTTTTTTTTTTCCAATCAGCAACATATCATCCACATACAAGACCAAAGAAATAACATGGTCACCAATTAATTTAAAATACACACAGTGATCTAATTTGCTTTTGGTGAAGCCAAGTCCCCATATAAATGTATCAAATTTATGATACCACATACTTGGTGATTATTTTAACCCATACAGAGACTTTTTTAACCCGCATACCAGTTCTTTCTTACCCTTCACTGCAAATCCTTCAGGTTTCTTCATGTAGATCTCTTCTTCCAGATCCCCATGAAGAAATGTTATCTTCGCATCCATCTGTTCTACCTCAAAATCAAAAGCAGTAGCAACAAATAAAAGTAATCTAATAGACGCTACCTTGGCAACAGGAGAAAAAATATCACCAAAATCAATTCCCAACACCTAGGAATAACCTTTTGCTACCAACCGATCTTTGTATTTCTCCACCTTGCCCTTTTCATTCATCTTCTTCTTAAACACCCATTTTATTCCAATGGGTTTCCTTCCATCTAACAACTCCACCAAATCCCAAGCCTCATTTTTGTCCAAAGATTCCACTCCATCAACCATGACCTCTTTCCAGAGTTTTCCATCCTCTGAATATGCTACCTCTCTCACAGTTCTTGGATCATCATCAGTAATAGATAAAGCAAACTTTGAACATAAAGTAGATGGACTATACCTTTATGGTTGCCTTCTTTCTCGAACTGAGCTTCTCACAACTAGATTTTGTGGCTTTTCATCTTCTGATTCCTCTTCTGTTGTAGAGTTTGATTCTTCCTCCTTTAGCTCAAACTCTATATTCTCAAGTTCCTTTGGTAGGAATTCATGTTTAATAACATATTTCACCTCTCTAAATACCACATCTCTAGTTTACACAACCTCCCTTGTTTCTGGGTTCCAAAGCTTATAACCTTTTAAACCATCCTTATACCCAATAAAGATTCACCTTTCATATTTCCTATCTAACTTGGTTCTTTTCTCCTTTGGAACATGTACATATGCATCACAGCTAAATACCCTTAGATGTGAAAGAGAGGGTTTCTTACGAGTCCATGCCTCATGTGGAGACTTATCCTCCAATGTGATGAAGGTGATCTATTAACCAGGTAACATACAGTCTCCACCACCTCTACCCAGAATTCCTGTCCTAACCCAACACCACTTAGCATGCTTCTTGACTTTTCCATCAATGTCATGTTCATTCTTTTTGCAACTCCATTTTTTTGAGGTGTGTATGAAGTGGTCTTCTGTTGTGCTATACCACACTTCTTACAAAACTCTTCAAGTTCCTTCTTGCATAACTCTCCATTGTTATATGTCCTCAACACCTTTATCCTCTTCTTTATCTGGTTTTCCACCAAAGCCTTAAATTCTTTAAACCTGTCAAAGACTTCAGATTTCTTCCTAAGGAAATATATCTATGTATTCCTTGAGAATTCATCTATGAATGATACATAGTACACAGAATTACCCAGTGAGGGAACTGACACAGGTCCAAACACATCACTGTGCACAAGCTCTAATATCCCTTTCCCCCTCTTAGTACCATAGGGGAAGGTCACCTAATTCTTCTTCCCATATACACAATGTTCACAGAAATCAAAATCCAAAGAGAAATTAGACATACCTTATACCATACCATTACCATGAAGTATTTGAAGGCCCTTCTCTCTAATATGTCCAAGCCTTTGATGCCATAACACGGTTTTTTCTCCAAAGACCGCAAGGTTTTCTGCTCCACTATCAAGAACCACAGAACTGTTGCACCCATCAATAACAGTGCTACCAAAAGCTTGTATAGAGTTCCAATCTGAACTCCATGCATCAATACCAATGCTTCTCGAACCATATTGCAGGTATCTTTCTCGAACACTGTTTTTACACCTACATCATCCGTCTCTCTTACAGAAATCATATTTTTGGCTAATGCAAGAACATGCAAAACACTCTGAAGTGTTCTAATCCTTCCACCTTGCAAGTTCAGCTTGACTTTTCCACATCCAGCAATTCTATCCTTCTTTTCATTCCCTAAGAATACATCACCACCATCATATTTCTCATACTCACATAACCACTCCGTGTGGGGAGTGAAGTGAAAGGATGCACCTGAGTCAATTAACCATGCCTCATGATCTACATGTGTACTTGAAGAAGAAGCCAAGTACACATCCCCACCTTCATCTGAGGTGTTTTTCACCTCTGCAGAAGGAGCATCATCATATCCCTTTCCTTTCTTAGGAGATTTAGATCTACAGTCCTTTTTGAAATGCCCTTCCTTTCCATATTTCCAACACACCTTTACAGGTTTTCCTAGAGATTTAGATCTCCCTCTAGATTTAGATCTCCCACTCAAGGACTTATTTTTGTTTCTATTCTGGTACCATCCTCATACAAAAAAGTCATCACCATTCTAGCCCTCCATATTTTTTCGTCTCATCTCCTCCGAAAGAAAGGATGAGACTATTTCATCAAACTGCAAGGTAGTCGTATTGCTACCTATTGCAAGAACCAGATTATCTCACAAATCTGGTAGAGAACACAACAAACTGATGCACTTATCTTCATTTGAAATATTAATATCAATTGATAACAACTTTCTTACCACAGTATTAAAGGCGTTCAAATTTTCTCTCACAGAGTCTCCATCCTTTATTCTCAGGTTATACAACATTTTCCGTAGGAATAGTTTATTCACCATATACTTATCTTGGTACAAAGTCCCTAGCTTGTCCCAAAAATCCTTCGTCGAATCCTCCCCTGATACATTCAACAATACTAAATCTAAGATACACAATTGTATTGTGCTCTTTACTTTTTGATCCAACTTCTTCGAGTCTTCATCGGACATTGATGTTGGTTTAGTACCTAGATCTATTGTGATCCACTGATCTTGATCCACCAGAAGATCCTCCATCTTGAGTTTCCACAACTAAAAACTCTGACCATTAAATTTCTCGATCTCTATCTTTACACTGCTCGCCATCTTCTTTCACCACAAGAATCATTCCCACAGATATCCCACTAAACATGGTCTACCAAAGGCCCAGAAAAAACCTTTAATAGCAAAGGCATCCCCTTGAAGCCAAAACAACTCTGACACCAAATGTAGGTTTTAACTCTGTACAAAAAATACATGCAAATGAATTCTTAAAAAAAGAAAATAAATAATGGCGAGAGCATAAAACATAAAATAGATATACACAAATATTGTCCCTTAGATCCAAAAACCGGGACTACCATATTGATTTTTCATTATATTCCTTTCAATGTTACAATACATATATATACATGTCGAAGCATCCATAAACCCCAATCCACTAACCCTGGATTAGAACATAACCATAGTTACCTTGACCGGATCTACAAAATACCATGGTCAGGAAACCATCATGCCCAAAACCATGTGCAGGAGATCTTTTCAAAATATTACTCGAGGAAGCCCTCGAGCGATGGAAGAACACGATGATGGATAAATTTTCCTAGATCCTTTGGTGGCTACCCACCGGCGATGCATATTCATCCAGCAACCACTCTGGGGGGGGGGCACTCCTTTTAAGGTACATGTTAACTTGGACATTCCCATATTTGAAGGCCAGGTAGATGTAGACGTCGTAGATAGAGATGTAGACATCGTAGATAGATGGTTAAATTTGTTGGAAGGATATTTTTTGGTTCATGACTTTTCCAATTGGGAAAGGATTACTTTTGTACTCCTCAAAGTCGCCCCCCATGTCAAGGACTGGTGGGAAACCTACTGTGAACAAAAGGATGAGAGGGAATCCTCATTGTTTTTAGCCGCACCCACTTGGGATTCTTTTTAAGACGCCATCAAGGAACAATATTACCCTGTCATGAGCTATGAAGATAAATACATAAAGTGGACCATGTTGTAGCAGGGAAGGGACCAAGATGTGTTAGAGTTCACAAATATTTTTCATACCTTTCACACGAAGCTAGGTATCAAGGATCATGAGCAGCATTTGGTACACAAGTACCACGACTCTCTACACAAGTAAATTCAGGATGAGATGGAGTTCCTGGACATCTCCTTGCTTGACACTGCCTATCGATACACTGTCAAGATCAAGAAAAAAAATAGATAGAGGAAGTGAGATTTTGGATCTATGAATCTAAAGCAAGGGGAAGGCGCCCCCATACTGTAGAACAAAGGAAAAATACAAGGCGGGGTGACCCAGGACAACCCACCAAAGCCACAAGAAAAGAACAACACCATGAAGACAAAGAAGGATACAGGGAAATGGTGTGAGTTCCATAAGAGCCCCACTCACAACACAAGTGAGTGTCCATCCAAGCAGTCACTAGTGGTTGAGCTGAAGGCTTCCGAATCATATGGATGGTTTGAAACTGAGTGAGAAATTGACAAGGGTAATGACAAAGGGAAGCATAATATTGATGCAGAGCTCAGTGGCACCATTGCCACCATCAAGATATAGAAGATTGAGCTTGAAGATCCAGAGGAGGGGGGACAAATATTCCACTCACGGATGTGGGTGAAAGGTTCCCCACTACAGTTCATTGTAAAAAACAGAAGCCAAAATAACCTCATTTCAGCAGAGGTCGTCAAGCGGTTAGGCTTACTGACCACACCACACCCACAGTCATACACCATCAGGTGGCTTCACCAAGGGTGAGATCTTAATGTCAGCCAATAGTGTCGCCTTCCCTACAAAATCAATCCCTTCACATATGAGGTACTATGTGATGTTGCTCCTCTTGAAGTTTGTGATGTATTATTAGGTCAACCATACTTGTGGAAGCATCATGTTGCATATGATTCTAGGCCTCGCATTGTCATTATTTCTTTGGGTAATAAGTTGCAGAGGATATCGGAGGTAACACCTACCACCATCTATTTGATCTCTATGAAGCAATAAAGTAAGATAATTTCCAAGACCGAGAAATTTTTCTTCCTTATGATTCACCCTTAAGGAAAGAAGAAGATTGTGTCTACATCCACAACCTCCAGACAAGGCTACTTCACACAGTAGCAACAAATGGATAGGGTCGTGGAAGAATACATGGATATCTTCACCTCACCCACAAGGGTAACCCTACACTATCAGGTCAAGCACTCCATCAATCTAACTGTGGGTGTGCTACTACCCAACAGACTGATCTACTGACGATATGTTCTAGAGAATGATGAAATTAAGAGGTAGATTAGGAGTTGTCATAGAAAGGGAACATCATGCCAAGTTCATCACCCTGTGGGAGCCCAATCATGTTGGTACAGAAGAAATACGACACCTAGAGACTCTTTATTGACTATTGGGTGTTGAATAATATCATTTTCTAGAATAGGTATCCAAGCCCACGGATTGATGACCTTCTGAACCAGCTCAAGGGGGCCAAATATTTTAGCAAGATTGACTTGAATTCTGGGTATTATTACACAGTATTTTGTTACACCTCCTGCACTTCCCTGTGACATACCCCGAAGTGACTGAAACATGACCATTATGCAATGTACTCATTCATGTATGCAGCTCACATCCCTCCTAATACATTGATTGGAAAATGCCTTGAGCTT
Source organism: Pinus tabuliformis (assembly GCA_031772625.1). Classification (NCBI taxonomy): domain Eukaryota; kingdom Viridiplantae; phylum Streptophyta; class Pinopsida; order Pinales; family Pinaceae; genus Pinus; species Pinus tabuliformis. The sequence continues at coordinate 1,464,294,145 of CM062820.1, read as the reverse complement.
CCCCTAAAGGAAATAGCTCTTAAACCCTAATTTGAGGATCATCGCTCTTATGAGGCCAAAAGCAACAATGATCGCATGTTTCACTATAATCGACCCGCAATGGCATCGCTTTGTTTATTTGTATACCCATGATGATCCAAAAAAGACATTTTTCCCAAAGAGGATGAGAAGCTTCGTGATCTAGAAGCTTTCAGAGTGAAGAGCTAGAGGTTGTTCGACATAGATGAGGTCAAATTCTCACAACTTGGATTTTGGTATTATCAACTACCTTCTTGAGATGAGGGCCTAATCCTATCTTTGGAGAGGTCCTAACTCCTTTTCCAAGCCTATATATTCATCCTCTCCCATTCCCAAATGGTTGGTTGGTCAGGTTAGAGGCTATTGGTCTACGTCTATTTTCACCCCTATGCTAATATTGTGCCTAGAGGCTATTCATTTGACTTGGAGGACGAGTGCTTAGAGAGTTATTGGCTTGGACTTGGATTACCACTCAAGGAGATCCTATCAAAATCAAGGCTTTGGTTGTAAGCTTTGATTTATTTTCTAATAATACAAAATTGATGGTTCATCTTCCCAAAATGCATATGTTCATGTATCATTTAGCTAAATATTCCTCGATTGGTTAAGTAGGTTTCTTTTGAATATGCTATTTATACTTGCATGCCTTGTTGCGAATTGATCTCTTGTGCAGGTGCATAAATGCTAAGAGTAGCAAGAACGAGCCCGTGACACGAGTGATTCAAGGTCTTCAACAAAGGATATCGAGATAACATAGAATGAGGTAGGCCATCTTCTTTGTTTCTCTTTTCAATTTCAACTTAGGAAAGTGTTTAGTAGATTGTCACTTCAGTTGCTAGACCCACTCATTGGTCTAGAGGGATTGTCTCTGTCTGTAGAGAGGATTTACCTATACAACAAAATGGTGATTCTGCTGGGGAATCTATGATCCTTTCCATTCAATCCTTCACCTTGAATTTGTGATGAGTTTGACCAACCATCAGTTTTCTAGCTTGTCTGCTTTTCTGTAACTATTTTCATGTGCTCGCAATTGCTTAAGGACATTGATTTTGGTCTGGTCTTGAATACTTTTTATTTTTTCTTCATTTTTCTTTCCCATCGCGGTTTTCTTCCTCACAGTCACAATATCATCGTGGATCCTTTAATTACAGAGTCGATTATCATTGTTTTACCTTTATCAGGCACGATGATCTCAGATTATAAGAGAAAATAGGGTTTTCTTCTTATTTTCAGTCTCTGTGTCCTCTATCAATGAATTTTCAAAGTGTCTATGGTGTTTTTTGATTAATTATCTTGATTAATTTGCAAAATTTGTCTCGTTGGCTTTGCAGTGAGATCTGATTGAGTACTAGGGTTTCTAGTCAATTGGTCATCACTTGCTTCTTGTTGGTGTCATTGAGATGCTCTTTTTGTTCATTGGTTGAGTCTTGTTTTCTTTGGAAATCATTGAAAACATAGTTTTGCATTTTTTTTAGCTTGTATTTCGAAACTTACTTTTCATGAAAATCCATTAGATTAGTTGAATTGAAAAGTTATTTTTTGAGATTCATCATTGAGAATAGATTAAATTTTTTAGTGATTGAAAGCTAAAGATTGTATTAGGTGCATCAAATCATTCAAAATGGAAAGAAAAGCATGATTCATATAAATGCATCTTAGTAAAGTCAAAATTATTTTGCTTTCGAAAAGTTGCATTTAGGATAGTGAAAACTGAAAATCATTTTTACTTTTGGCATTGCATTTGGAAGACAAAAGTGAAAGGAAAGTGATTTTCGTTTCTTATAGGATCACATCTTGGCATTGCATTTAGTGAAATGAAAGATTAGATTTCGTTTTCACATTTTGCATTGTGAAAGTTAGTGGAAGGAATTTTTCATGATGCATTTTGTTTGATGCATTATTGGTTGAAATTTCTTCCCTTGATTAGTCTAGCTTTCATAGAAACGAAAAGTTTTCCTTTTCTCATATAGTTGCATCATAGGTGTTTAGATGACATTGTTTTGAGCCAAAAACTACAACATAATTGAATATCAACTTTAAAATCTATCATTAATCTAAGGATAATTTGAAACATTAGCGTTCATACTTAGCGGTCTAGGCTAGGGACTTGTTCTTGCGTCTATAAAACTTAGCAACTGTCATTCGCTTTTGCATTAGATAGTGCTAGAACGGACTTGTGCTCCCTGTACCATCAATTATATAAAGGGAGATCCTCATAGGTTGCAAACCTTTATCCATAGGAAGCTAATTCTACCACCCTCTAAACATGATACACCGAACACAGCATTCAGGGAGATTGCCTACACGTGTGTCAAGTCCTTGGTAAATTTATTTGCTGAGGTGTATATTACACTTCATGGTTACTTGGTAATCCTTTTTGCCTAGAGTACCTGAGTAGTCATTTTGATTTTTTCTGACTCCTTAAATTTGAAAAGATCATCGAGCACTTGCCCTTTCAAGCTCGCTAAACCAATGACTCTTAAAACATGAAAAGGCAAAGTTTTTTTTTCAAATTCTAAAATTAACTAATCGCGGAACAACATCCTTCCTGTGGAAATACTCCTTAGTAGATATTAAGTTGATACTAATGGCAACATTTCCTAAGTTTACTGGTCAAGGAAACCCCTCTAACGGGAGTCCTAGTCCTTTTCCTTCTTTTGGAAATACTGGTGCTCCTTATATGGAAATGTTGTCCCTTCCCGGATTGACCATTGGTCTGCCAGTTTGCATATTTTCAACCTCGATGGTTCGAAGTGTCCAAACTTCTTTTCAACCAAATTCTCCTCCACCTGAACAACATCAACCTCGTGTTGATCCTAAAACTGACCCCTAACCTTCTTCGCCTATTTCTTCACCGCGTTCTTCCTCTTCGCCTGGAGAAAGTCTGGATTCTAGTAACCAGGAAGCTAAGAATAAGAAGAAGAGGATGAAGAAGAAGAAGCCAAATAAGCAAGGGGGAAATCAAGTAGCCATTGTTACAAATGCAACTAATGAAGAAAATCTTCCAACCAGCCCCAGAAAGTAAAATTCCCTTGCATGTTATGTAAGGGTGACCACCTTCTTCGGAATTGTCCTGGTATTCCCAAGGTCTTAGAAGTTGCTGAAAAAAGCAACAAGAAATTATAAAAATAGAAGTGCTAAAAATAGCACTGCTATGAATAGAATTTCAGGATACATTCCAATTTTAGTTAGTCCCTGAACTAAAATTGAGAATTAAAATTCGAATTTGATTTTAGCAGTTGTTTGAAAAATAATTAATTAATTCATCTTGAGTTAATTAGTTGGAGAAAATCAAACATGAAGTCTATGTGAAGACATGCAATAGTTTTCCCTTTGATTGAGGAAGTTATCCCTTGATTAAGGAAATCAGGATGAGTTGTACTTTGAATTGTAATTAGTTAGCTCAGTTAACTGAGTTAAGTCCAGTTAGATTAGTTCCAATAGTTTTTGGAACTGATTGTGAGTTCAGTTAGTTAATGCATGCATGCATGTAACTACTACACTTCAGATAACTGAATATTCTCTCATAAATAACTCATGCATGTCAATTCAGTCAGAGACCCAGTTGAGATCAGATGATGGGATAGTGTACTATCATTTGCAGGAATATTCCATTGAGGATATCTCTTGCATGCAGAAGGAATTCATTCCTTGTAGATTGCACAGTTACTTCTAAGTTTGGTGTGTTGTTTCAGAGGTGAATTCACACTAGGTGGCAGCCAGAGGACCCAGGAGAAACTGCGCAAGGAAATAGGAGGCTTGAAGGACTAGAGGAAGGCATATGTTGTGTCTATTCAATCTATGAGCAGCATTGAGGGATTGTACTGAGAGCTAGATAGCTTGTGAGCTAAAGCTTTGTGTAATCCGAAGATATTTCCACTTGTATGGCAATATAGAGATCGGGGTTTTTAGCTGAGGCTTTCCCTAGAGTATTCTTCTATGTTCATGTGTGATTGATTTCTCATTATTTGTTATATGTATTCTATTTGATCTTGCTCAAAATCGATTAAGCTTTCGCAAGTTTTTTTGTAGAATTAGATCAAGTATATTGCATTATCAGGTGATCTATAGTGGGAAATTATACATGGTATCAGAGAAAAGGTGATCAAAGTGAAGAAAAGTATACAAAGAAGGGAGAAGTTTAAAGTTTGAAGTTCCTGATTATAGAAATCGAATTCTTATCACATCTCAAATTTCACCAATGGTGTTCAACGGTTTAAGACTCGAGTATGCCCTTGATGGCAGATCGAATTATATAGCCTGGAAGGATCGCATGGAAGTGGTATTAGAGGACAACAGTTTTAAGGACTTCATTGATCAAGAAATCGCCAAGCCAGCAGCTGCTAATGCCTAAGAATTGGTGGAATGGAAGAAATGTGTGGCTAGAGCGAGGAGAATCCTTCTAGAGGGAGTTCAAGACCACATTGTCTCGAGTCTCCATGGGAAGAAGACACAGTTTTCAATGTGGAAAACATTGAAGGATCTATATTAGAACAACAACAATCAAATGAAGCTAGCATTGAAAGACAAGCTTCGGAAAATCAAGTGTGAAAAGGGCGACACGATCTCTACATATCTGAACAATCTCACCACCTGCAAGGATGAGCTTGGAAGTGTAGGAATCACGACAGCCAATGATGACATGGTGAGTATTTCTCTCCTCCGTCTTCCTAAGAGCTGGCATAGCTACCAAGACTTAGTAAATGGAAGAGAGAAAGTGCTAGATTGGGAACGACTTTGGTCGGATCTAATGCAGGAGGAGATAAGAAGAAGCACCAGAGATAGATCTTCATCAAAGCATGATGATGAAGAAAATCTAGCCTTAGCGAGTAAGGTGAGGAAAGGGAAAGGGAAGGCGTCCCATTCCAAATCGAGTCCTTCCCATGGTGGGAAGAAGATTGACAAATCGTAAGTGCAATGATTTCATTGTCATAAGGTGGGCCATTATGCTACGAATTATCCACAGAAGAAATCCAAGAAGGGATCCTCAAAGGGATAAGATGGTGAGGCACTAGCCTCACAGTTCGAATTGGATTTCACCCTCATCGCATGTATGGTTTCATCCATGGTGGGGTGTGTTTGGTACTTGGATAGTGGAGCTTCATTCCACATGACTAGCGATAATAATCTTTTTAGTACCTTGGACAAGAAGGACCTCCAGATGCGCATCGAGATGGGCGATGATGGAAAGTACCGTGTTTCAAGTGAAGGTACAGTTGTGTTTAAGAGGAAGCATGGAGCTCCTCTCACTCTAACTAATGTAAAGTATGTGCTTGGTGTGAAGAAGAATCTTGTGTTCATCGCTATTCTAGGAGACAAAGGCTATGATGTAGTCTTTAGTAAAGGAAAGGAATTCCTAAGTCATATCGGCACTGGACAGACCAAGAGGATTGGGATTCGAGTAAAGAATCTCTACAAGCTAGAAGTAGACGACTGTGTTGCATTGAGTTCCAAAGTAGAGTTGGTGCAGAGCCAAGATGTTGGCGAGCTATGGCATATAATATTAGGCCACTTACACCATGGGGCCTTGAAGATCATGCAACAGATTTCTATCGTACTTCCCAAGGGAAAACTGGAGAAAATGGATACATGCAAAGGTTGTACCTTAGGTAAGTATGAAAAATCTTCTTTCAGGATCGAGACAGTAGAGCTGGAGAAATCCTGGAGCGAGTTCATACAGATGTGTGTGGACCATTCTCTACAGCCTCCACCACTAAAAAAAGGTACGATGTTATTTTTATTGATGATTTTTCTCATAGATGTTGGATCTACTTTATGCAGAAGAAGGATAAAAACTTCTCAAGGTTTTGTGAGTTCAAAGCCTTGGCAGAGAAAGAATATGGAAAGAAAATAAGGGCCTTGCGAAGAGACAATGGTGGACAATATGTCTCCCAATAGTTTAAGGACTTCTGTGTAGTAGAAGGAATTAAACGAGAGTTGACGGCACCCCATAACCCACAGCAGAATGGGGTGGCCGAAAGGAAGAACAGATCAATTGTGGGAGCAGCTTGGGCGATTTTGCATGATCAAAGCCTAACACTTCATTTGTGGGTTGAGGCATGCAATACAACAGTATACTTGCAGAACAGAAGCCCTCTTCGTATACTAGGAATGAAGACACCAATGGAGGCCTTTCTGGGAAGAGACCAGATGTGAGTCACTTCAGGATCTTTGGATCATCAGTTTATTGCCATGTGACCAAAGATGCCCGGAAGAAGCTAGATCCAACAGCTGAGTTGGGGATACTTGTGGGGTACACTAATACACCCCACAACTATCGGGTGTTCTTGCCTACCAGTCAGAGAATAGTGGTACACAAAGATCTAAAGATCAACGAGCAGAAAGCCATGCGAGTATCACTTGAGAGGGAGCTCAAGTTGCATGCAGAGGAGGAACTTTTGGTTCCTAAGGAGGAGGAGCCTCAGACTGATGCAGAGCAACCACATGCAGAGGATCTGGGAGTGGAGACATCCACTCATGCAGAGTCTTCTAGAGATGGGTGGAAACGCTCAAGGGAAGCTGACAGGTTGATGCTGGATGCGAGAGAGAATGTGGGACAGCCATCTTCTCAGCACAGACAGAGGAGGTCACCCGAGCGGTACACTGGTTACATGGCCCTGGTTGGGGAGTGTGTAGAGACCGAACCTTCTTCTTTTGAGGAAGCAGTGCAGCAACCAGTCTGGGTTGATGCAATGGTGGAGGAGTACAACTCCATCATTCGGAACTGTGTTTGGGATGTTGTCCCAAGACCGAAGGACAAGTCAGTGGTGAGTTCCCAATGGCTTTACAAGGTAAAGCAAGTAGCTGATGGCAGTGTTGAGAAACATAAGGCAAGGTTTGTTGCCTGTGGTTTCTCACAGGTCAAGGGGATCGACTATGATGAGACTTTTTCTCCTGTAGCAAGGTACTCATCTATCAGATCGATGTTGGCACTATTAATTTAGATGGGTTGGAAAATCCATCAGATGGATGTGAAGACTGAATTCCTCAATGGAAAGATTCAGGAAGTGATGTACATTAAGCAGTCGGGAGGTTTTGAGACCTTCAATTGTGAGTCGCATGTGTGCCGACTCAAGAGAGATTTGTACGGGCTAAAGAAAGCACCTCGTGCTTGGTACACCAGGATCGACACCTATTTCACAGGGTTGGGCTTCATAAAGAGTGAAGCAGATGCGAACCTTTACCACATCATGGTAGAAGGTAAGACATTGATCATTGTTCTTTATGTTGATGATCTGATATTTACAGGTGATGATTAGTTGATCAAGTCTTGCATTGAGGACCTTACAAGAGAGTTCGAGATGAAATACATGGGTCTTATGCACTACTTTCTAGGCATGGAAGTGTGGCATAAGGATGGGGAAATGTTTGTATCTCAAGACACGTATGCCAATAAGATACTCAGGAGATTCCACATGGAGAAGTGCAAGCCCATGCAGACTCCTCTAGTTGGTAACTGGAGGAAGGAGGATACTACTTCAGGTGAGGTAGTAGCTGCTACTGTTTATCGATAGCTTGTGGGTTCATTGATGTATCTAGTGAACACACGACCAGATTTGTGCTTTGCGGTGAACCAGCTGAGTCAAGTTATGGTTCAGCTTACCAAGATTATTTGGAAGGCAGTGAAGCATGTGCTGAGATACCTCAGAGGCACATCTCAGTATGGATTGTGGTACAGACGGATAGAGGGAGTGAAGCTTCAAGGCTTCACAGATGCAGATTGGGCAGGGAGTCCATCAGACCAGAAGAGCACTTCAGGAGGAATCTTCAACCTTGGTTTAGCTACAGTTTCTTGGTACAGCAGGAAATAGAGGTCAGTTTCACTTAGCTTAGCAAAGGCTGAATACATGGCTGCCAATCAGGAAGCATGTGAGGCCATTTGGATGCAGAAGATTCTAGTTGGATTGTTTGGTCAAAGGATGGATCCAACTGTGATCTATTGTGATAATCAGAGTTGTATCAAACTCTCTGAGAATCCAGTATTTCATGACAGGTCCAAGCACATCGATATCCAGTATCATCATCTTCGAGACTGTGTGGTGAAGAGGATCATGTTATTGTTGTATGTTTCGACCGAGGAACAAGATGGAAATATTTTGACTAAGGCATTGTCAAAATGCAAGTTCGAGTTCCACAGAGAGAGGATTGGGGTGACAGATTATCCCTTTCTTGTTGAGAGGGAGTGTTGAAAATAGAAACAAGAAATGCTAAAAATAGCACTTCTATAAACAGCATTTCAGGATACATTCCAATTTTAGTTAGTCCCTGAACTAAAATGGAGAATTAAAATTCGAATTTGATTTTAGCAGTTATTTGAAAAATAATTAATTAATTCATCTTGAGTTAATTAGTTGGAGAAAATCAAACATGAAGTTTATGTGAAGACATGCAACAGTTTTCCCTTTGATTGAGGAAGTTATCCCTTGATTAAGGAGATCAGGATGAGTTGTACTTTGAGTTGTAATTAGTTAGCTCAATTAACTGAGAAAGTCTAGTTAGATTAGTTCCAATATTTTGTGGAACTGATTGTGAATTCAGTTAGTTAATGCATGCATGCATGTAACTACTACACTTCAGATAACTAAATATTCTCTCATAATAACTCATGCATGTCAGTTTAGTCAGATACCCAGTTCAGATCAGATGATGGGACAGTGTACTATCAGTTGCAGGAAGATTCCATTGAGGTTATCTCTTGCATGTAGAAGGAATTCATTCCTTGGAGATTGCGCAGTTACTTCTGAGTTTGTTGTGTTGTGTCAGAGGTGAATTCACACAGGTGGCAGCTAGAGGACCCAGGAGAAACTGCACAAGGAAATAGGAGGCTTGGAGGACTGGAGGAAGGCATATGTTGTGTCTATTTAGTCTATGAGCAGCATTGAGGGATTGTACTGAGAGTTGGATAGCTTGTGAGCTAAAGCTTTGTGTAATCCAAAGATATTTCCACTTGTATGATAATACAGAGATCGGGGTTTTTAGCTGAGGCTTTCCCCAAAGTATTCTTCTGTGTTCATGTGTGATTGATTTCTCATTCTCTATTATATGTGTTCTATTTGATCTTGCTCAAAATCGATTAAGCTTCTGCAAGTTTGTTTGTAGAAGTAGATCAAGTATTTTGCTTTAGTATATTGCATTATCAGGTGCTCTACAGTGTGAAATTCTACAGAAGTGTGGTCCACAGCTTCACATCAACCTTTGTCATCAGCCTCTGGCAATCATGCTAGTGATAAACATTCAACTAGTAAATCTCATGGGAAAAAGGGAAAAGTCAAATTTCCCTGTAAGTTGTGTGAAGGTAATCATCCCATTCACCTTTGTCCTCTTATGGATGAAGCTTCCAAAGAGTTGGAAAACCTTACAGCTTCTCAACCTCGTCTTCTGGCTAGGTATCAAAAGATTTCCCCTGATCCTTCACTAATTGATCCAGTGATTGATCAAAAGTTATCTTTGGTCAACCCCACTCTCTCTGAAAGTGAGTCTCGTGAGTTCGTTCTCGACCAACCATTGGTCGAGAAAATAGTAAACTTGACTCCACCTTCAGTTAACCATACCTTTCCGGTAGAGATTGAACCTCATACTGCTCAGGTTCTTCTGGTTTCTTCAGTTTCGAATGAACTGGAGGGAAATCCTCCTGTTCCTGAGGTGCATGAGAGCAATTCTCCTGTTCCCATAGAGAAAGAGGGAAGCTCTCACGTTCTTGTGACACTCCCTCCAAGTAGTTTGGTCACTTCTTCTGATTGGAGTCGACTGGTCGGATATCATCTTCAGTCTTATGTGCCTTTCCATATTACGTACAGGCTTACCATATGGTTGTACCTTGCACAGTCATAGATGAGGGTACATCTGTTAGAATCTTGTCCTCAACTCCTTGGAAAGCTTTAGGTTCTCCTCAGCTTGTCCCCGTCACCCAGAATCTATTAGCTTTTAATAGAGGAACCATTCAACCGTTAGGGATTCTTCCTAAGTTACCTATTACTTTGGGTGGAAAGCTTGTCTATATAAATGTGATGGTTGTCGAAGGCCCATTGGATTTTAATCTACTCCTTGGTCGTGACTATGTTTACATAATGGGAGATTTTGTTTCCTCCCTCTTTCGAGTGATGTGTTTCCCGCATGAAGGAATCATTGTGATCATTGATCAACTTATATTCATTGGTCCTGAATCAACTCCCAACCAACCATCATCCTTAAGTGGTTCTCATATGCAAGCAGTATCATCCTCACCACAAGTTAATTACATGGCCACCTATTCCATACCCACATCTACTAATGATCTAGTAGGTGATATAGTACACCATGTACTGGGGGCATTGGAGCCCAAGTTTTCATATGGATCCCTAGACATGTATCCCTTCCAGAGTTTTTCTATCCCATCTGATGAGAAACTCTTGGAAGCCACGACCTCTTTTGGGTTGTGAAACAAGGGTTGGAGCAGAGTTCCTTGTCTTGTGTCAAGATCCTTAAAAAAAGAAACAAGGGTTGGAGCAGAGTTCCTTGTCTTATGTCAAGCTCCTTAAAAAATGAAACAAGGGTTGGAGCAGAGTTCCTTGTCTTATGTCAAGCTCCTTAAAAAATGAAACAAGGACCATGAGGATAGTTCTTTTACTATGTCAACCTTGTTAAAAAATGAAATAGGTCCTCATGAGGATAGTTCTTTTACCATGTCAACCTCGTTGAAAAACGAATTAGGTCTCTATGAGCAGATTTCTTTTACTTGTGTCAAGCTCATTAAAAAGATGAAACAAGGTGTCATGAGCATGGTTGTTTTCCTGTGTAAAGCTCCTTAAAAAATGAAATAAGGGATATGGAGCAGAGTTCCTTGTCCTGTGTCAAGCTCCTTAAAAAATGAAATAGGTTTCCATGAGCAGGTTTTCCTTTCCTGTGTCAAGCTCATTAAAAAATGAAACGAAGACCCTAGAGTAGAGTTCCTTGTCTTGTGTTAATCTCCTTAAAAAATGAAACAAAGGATATGAGAATAGTTCTTTTATTATGTCAACCTAATTAAAAAAAAAATGAATTAGGTATCCCTATGGATAAAAGTTCCTTCTCGTGTGTCAAGCTCGTTAAAAAATGAAACAAGGGTCATGAGGATAGTTCTTTTATTATGTCGACCTCGTTAAAAAATGGCTGCATATTTACAAGATCAATCCAAAATTCAGAAACACATACCAGACACTCCTGGAAGGCAAGCAAGTTCCATATTTTCACCTCCAGGGCACACTATTATGCCACCTAAGATACCTATGTGTTCCTACAAGTGAGTGTACCAAGATGGTTTGGGAGACGCCTACAGTCGGGTTACTGGACATTTCGGAGTAGAGAAAATAATGGCAATGTTGCAAAAGTATTTTAATTGGTCAAACCTTCGATAGGATGTTGGGAAGTACATTAGATCCTACATTTCCTGTGTCATTACCAAACCAAAAATCAAGAAGCAAGGCCTATATACTCCTTTGGCTACTCCTAGTAGTCCTTGGGAATCCATCTCCATGAATTACATGTCGGGCTTTCCTTCTACTAAGCATGGCAATGAATGCATGTTCGTGGTCATCGACATATTCTCTAATATGGCCATTCTGGTGACCTGAAAGAAGAGTATCACAACAAAAGCCACTATTAAGCCTTTGAACAAGTGTGGGTAAATTTTGGGATCCCACGGTCCATTATCTCATATCGGGACAACAAGTTCCCGAGTACATTTTGGCCAAGCCTCTGGTCAATGTTGGATACTAAGCTCACTAAGTCCACGGCCTTCCACCCCCAAACTGATGTCCAAACAGTGGTCGTCAACGGGATGATTGTACACATTTTGCACATGTACAACTCAAAGAATCCACACACATGGGATGAAATCCTCCCCTATTTCCAACATAGCTACAACAAATCTCTCCATATCTTAAGTGGCCACAACCCCTTTCAGGTGGGGTTGGATTGCAGCCATTATGTCCCATTGATGTGGCCATACCATTTGTAGCTACTCAAGAATATTTGGCTCATGTCTAGTCTGAAGCTCAAGGGGATAATAGCTTCATTGAGTGAATTCAGCACATCCTCCAGTAGTTCCATGACATATTGGACAAGAGACAATCCCAAGTACAAGTAGCATCATGATCAACATCAAGTGCCACATAAGTTCCAGGTGGGCGACAAAGTTTGGTTACATTTGCAGAAGGAGCACCTCAATAGGTTCCAATGCAAGCTTTAGTCTCTCCTATATGGGTCATACACCATCACCAAGGATATAGGGGACAATGCCTTCAAGCTCATCAGTCCATCATTCCTTGGTCTGCACCCAGTATTCAATGTGGACCGATTGACTTTCCTCCATTGTTGGACACGTTTGACATTGTTGAGCAACTGACACCAACAGAGCTCAACCCAAGCTATATTGAGCATGCCAAAACTAACGGGACCATGGAATCACAGATTAAGAACACTTGCCAATAGAGGATCCAGCTATATCGAATTGTCAAAGCAAGCCAACTCCTTCACAAGGGCAAGTGGTTCACTAGGGACCAGGTTCAACAAAAATTTCCTCACATCATGGACCAATGGAGATCATTGATTCCTAAGGGGGTGGACTGATCCATGTGGATATTGGGGGCCACCCACCTATTCCACCTAGACCTCCGGTCAGTTTCATTTGTTTCCTTGATTATAGCAGCATTTACTGTTTTCAGCAGTTTTTCAGGTCCTGAACTTCCAAAGTTGTTTTGACCCCCTAAATGGTGTTTTTTTTAGGTTCTCAATAGGCCCATAGGCATAGGCATGGGCCTATGGTAAAATTTGTAGTACTCAGAGAGATCTTTCTAATGAGGTATCGTATGCTCCAAACGAAGATCATATAACCAAGTTACGACCTTGGGAAGTTGGTTGCCTAGCTAACCCCAACGGGGCCCACAAACTCTTGACTTTTCATCTCCTAGGGTTATGGTTTTGGTTGTTTAGGGTTTTAACTTGTTGTTAAATAATAAAAATTCACTTGAGCCTCATTGTAACACAATTCATAGGCATGTAGTCACCACATCTCTTCACATAGATAAGCTACCATCTCCCGAGCTAGTTTATTTCCATTATGTATGTAAACATATTTCAGTTCTTTAATATTAATGCAATGAAGTTTTATTTATGTTTCATCTTTGTGTTTATGTTTATGAATGTATTTTTTGTGTTCTTGCATAAGTCTAGATCAGGTTACCTCTTATATTGTTAATACTTTAACAACTCTTTCATCTACTACCTATTTCTTTATGGGTGCTTGCAAAACTCCTTTGTAATGCTTCAAATGTGTTAAAACATTCAACTACGGTCAAATTCCAGTTTGGACAACTCACTTGGTGGATATAATGATTGCATTAAATTCTTGTTTTTGAGAGGACCTAAATTGACCTGAAGATCACTCAAATCGAATAAGGGAAAGTGTGCTTATGAAGAAAATCCCACATGTGCACATTTGTCAAAGTTGACCCTAAAGAAAAGTGGACACCCTTGGAAGGCTATAAATACAAGTGACCTCTACCTCATTTGGACACAATCATGAGATACTCTTCCATCTTGTTTTTTAGCTTTCACAAGTCTAAGGCTCATTCGTGGAGGATCAGGTTCGCTCTGAGGTGAAATTGTAGAGTTTGAAGCTCACATCTTTAATTTAGGGTTTTGGGCCTCATTCGCAAGCATAGTATAGGAAGGATTCGGCCGAATTCGCTCACACAAAAGCTAATACATGCGACTGGATTCCTCCCGTCGCACAAACAACTCTCCATCCATGCGAGTGGGAGTTAAGGTTTCTATAGTCCAGATCTGACCCCAGTCACTTGTATGTTAGGCTTAAGGGAGTAACTGGGAAGTTATAGTCACTTGCATGACACATCCTCTGTGCAATCAGGACCTAAAACGGGAAATCTCAGTCTTCCAAATATTTCACTATGTGACCGCAGTGTTTGGAAGTTGACCGCAGACAGTGACAGTTCATTACAGGTTTCTAAATCAGGGTTTTGAGTATAAGAATTGTTGGGTTCATTCCATGGATGTTGTAGTTATTTTGTTGAATAGTTGCATAGATGAAGATATGAATCATTGTACTCTCTTTTGCTGAATATTTTGATGACGATCTAATAAGAAGAATAATTTGAAATGGTTTTCCCCGTAGTGGGTTTTTCCTTAAACTCCAACCAATCTTGGTGTCTCTATGTGTGAATGATTTTCTTCTATTATTCCTTTATGTTCTGCTACATTGATGATGATGATCGTGTTCTTTCTACATAGTTGCATATGCTACTAAATAATGATGTAAATCAGATTAATGTTATGATGTTATGGGGTGAACTTAATATGTTAATGAAGAAATTCAATTATCAAAGCAAAGAACAATGTATCCCTATGAAAAATTAACATGGTATCAGAGTTGGGCTAAAGAAAAGCCATGGAGATCACCCCCATGGAGATACCTTTGATGGAAGCAATAGAAGATGGAGGAGACATAAAAGAATTCTAAGGTCTGAATAAAACCTTAGGTGATTTGTGTATTAGGGTTTGAATAAAACCTTAGGTGATTTGTGTATTAGGGTTTGAATAAAACCTTAGGTGATTTGTGTATTAGGGTTTTATGGATATTATGAGGTTAGGGTTTGAGAGAAACCTTGGTTTATGGAAAAGATATGAGATATGAAATATAGCATGGTCAATGTGGAATGTTCAAGTACTTGTATCAAATTTGATGAAGCCCTAGATGGCATAGTCTCTAGTAGGCTTGGTTGTAGATAAAGTTGATGAATGGACAGTGATGCCTCTTGAAGGTTGGTTCAAGAGAGGATCACCTCTCATTGAAGATAAGTTCCTTCTGATTTATGATACTTCTTTATGTCCTTACTTGTGTTTAGGCTCATTGATCTAATTATTTTTTTTATCTTCCTAGATGTATATTTGAGTATTTGGATGTTTCTAACCTCCTTGATGAAATGTAATAAGAATATCCTTCTTGAGGATCATTTGATATGAAGGAAAGAAAAGCTAGAGTTGGAAAAGGTAAAGAGACACCTGATTAAAAGATGACAAAGTGCTACAAGCTGCCTATTTCAAATGAAAATATGCTTAGGTATTTGAACACTACATGGTATATATGGTATATTGTTTCAATGTTATGTTTCAGTTGTAATATTGGATGGCAATGTAAGCCCTAAGGTATGATGAGAATGTATCCTTCTCAAATGGCTCATGCATGCATATGAAAGTGATTTGGATTCATGGTTATTATGATGAAATGGTGCACTTGATGTTGAACAAGTATCTTACATAATGAATTTCTTGATTCTATGAAGCTACTTGGAAATATTGATTTCTGATATATTGGTATACTTTATGTTTGGCTAACATCTATCATTTTTTATATCTTGATCCCATGAAGAAGGCTAGCACCTTGATTCTAATACATGGTAACTTGATGCTATTTATATTGAGCATGGTAGCCATGATGATAGAAATGTAACAATGAGATTGATATTCAAGATCTTTTGTTGAACATGGTTATGCTTTGATGTGCTTAGTAATTATGGCATATGGTAAAATTGAATTCCCTAACTTGATGGATTGAGTTACATGAAAAAGAAGTAATGTTGTCATCATGATTCTTGAATTATATTCCTATTAGTTATTTTACATTAAGCCTTGATGAAGTATTGATGTCATTATGTCATGGTGAAGTAGTTGATGCTAACATATATGACCATGATGAATATGTGGATATAGTATGACTTTATGATCTAGCATATATGTTGATGCATGACAGTATTATAGACATGTTGATGACTTGATTGAAGATGATTGAAGTGGATTCCCATTAAGAAGGAGAATATCTCCATAATATCCTTGGTCTCATTACCATTTTCATTATATGTATACTCTTTACTATTTAAGTATGATTTATGGGCATAAACAGATAAATATCTGACATTGTTGATCTACAGCGAATTTCTAATTTGAGAAGAGAGATGTTTCCCTTACTCTAAAGCTCGATCACATGGAAGCAGGGTTATAGGTGTGACTATAGCCTTTCAATGGCACAGAAGTAATGTCAACTGTGTGACTGTAGTCTTCCAACTGCATGCAGGAAGGCCTATGGGTACAACTATGCCTACTGGACACAAGAATGGAGTTTTTTTGCATGAAATCATATGTTCACCTGAAGGATGTCAGTCCTACAAATGTGGAGCAGACAACAGAAATATATGTGAGTAGGAAAGTTTGAATGTTTACTATAATATGAATATATAGACTGAACTTGTGTTTGCAGGTGACTGGGACATGCATATAGATATGTCATTATGTTTAAAGTTTGTGCTACAAGAGTTTGACATGATTTGGTTGATTGATATAGATGAGCAGTGTTTGGAGTTTTGACATGATGCTTGATAATGACTTAGAACTTTGACTTGATGTTGAGATATGTTCTGGACTATAGATCTCTCTATGATAGAAAATTTGGGATTTGACGACTGATGACTTTCCTTGATGAGAATGATATATGAAATTTCGATGACTAATATTAGTATTCAATAATGGTTTTGTATTGGCCTCCTCGTTCTTATCACATTGGTTGAAGTATTGATAGTTGTGATTCAATATGAAGTTATCTCCATGAATGGATGGAACCTACATGACTTATCCTTGGTGTATGCATTTTCATCTAGTGGACTTATATTATGATCATGAGGATGAAGTAATGAAATTTGGATTGATATTGCTTATAACAACTTGTTGGCATGATAATAGATGAAGGTATGACTTGATGAGAGCTCTACCCGTTACTTGGTCTAAAGCATTTTACACAAATGATATTGATGAGTTTGATATTAGTTTTTATCTCACAGCATTGATTCATGTAAGACTATAAATATTGGTTTAGTAAAGTGTTGTATTTGCAGAAAGCATTGTATGAAGCAAGCTCCCCAATCCAAATATGTCTGCATTGACAGTTATCTGGTGAAGCCAAGAAGATGTGTTGATACAAACCTATAATTTAGAAGTGTTCCAAGGTATGACTTTGATTTTGATTTTGGTTTTATACTGACGGTCTACTCCTGAAAGGAAATAAGCCCCTGGTAATCTAAGTAAGAGGGAGATGGTCTCTGAAGTGCAAAATGATGAATCATAGCATGATTTATCGATTTTTGAAGTTGGAAAATAAAATCTATATTGCGAAGCTATCGAAGAATTGTTAGAAAGTGGGATTGCAAATCCTTGGACACTTTGATTGAATTTCAAGAAGTTGTAAAGAGATATTGTTGAAATTAACATGGAAACTGACATTTGATTGAAGCATTGATGTTTCGTTTGAACACTCGTTCATACACATCTATGTTATACATAGAACCTGAGTCAATTCATGATTGAGTTGCTTCATTCACATTGAGTTGATGCCTAACATCCTTAAAAATACTTGCATGGGATGATCTTCCTGTGATATGTGACTACTTGGATGTCCTCATGATGATTAGGATCGTTATTGATGAGATGAGAACATTTGGATGTTTCCTTAATATGAGATATACTATGATATCTTGGATGAGAGGTTCATAGCACGACCGAGGTTGAGTACGATGTTGCTAGCATGACTATCTATATGGTGGGATGAAGAAGCTCCTTGAAGAGTCATCTGAGAAGGATATAGATATGACATGGATACATTATGATGATAAAGAGTGGGAACTGATGGCAGAGAATTCCACATACAACTGGGATTGAGATAGCTTCATATATTGAGACAGTGTTGATGCTTGTGGTTGGCACCTCCTCGAGAGGGAGGATGAATATAGTATCCTTTTTGTGATATAGATATATATATATATATATATATATATATATATATATATATATATATATATATATACACATCATGTATGAACAGGAGACAGTTGTTATTGAGACATGATGATCACTGATCAGGTGCTTAGTATTTATCTCAAAAATCAAAGTTCTCAGATTGGCTTGAAACCTGAACGACTTTGTCTGTCTCGTCAAGACGATCGCAATGCAATTAATTTAAATTAAAATTGAGTCTGGATGAAGGAGAAAAAGCCTATTGTTCGTTTTCTTAAATAGCTAAAAAAATTGTAGAACAGGACAGAATGATGACATGGAAGTACAGTCAGCATGATGGGAATCTTCTTCAGTTTTTTCCCAATGAGACTGTGACAAGTGTGACTTCAGGATTCACCAGTTTGGTTGTGTGAAGGTGAAGTTACCTAATGTCCTCCAAGGTGGAATTATGGGTTCATGGTGAATATTATGTGGAAATTGTGTTGAAATGTGGCAACAAGAATATTCCAATTTAATTTGTCCTTGAATTAAATTGTGAATTAAAACCAAATTTAGTCTTAATAGCTACTTGGAAATAATTAATTAAGTTATTTTGACTTAATTAGTTGGAGAAATTCAAGTTAGAAGTCCTTATGAAGTCATGCAACAGTTATCCCTTAAATTAAGGAGATAAGATTGAGTTATATTTGAGTTGTAATTAGTTAACTCAGTTTACTGAGTTAAGTCCAGTTAAATTAGTTCTAAACTGTTTGAGGAACTAATAGAGAGTTAACAATTAGTTGATGCATGCGTGCACTCAACTAGTGTACTCCAGTTAACTGAATATTACCTCATCAGAAACTCATGCATGTCTATTCTGAGAAAGACCCAGTTGAGATTAAATTCAAGGACAACGTACAATCAGTTGCATGTGTTTTCTTATAAAGAAAACTCATGCATGTAGAAGGAATAGTTCCTTGAGGATTGCGCAGTTCTGACAGTTTGTGAGATCAGTGTTCCACTTGGTTGAAGGAGAATCATCCAAGAGGAACATCGCAAGGAAATAGGAGCTTGGAGAGCAGAGAGGAAGGCTTGTGAGAAGCTTTGATTGCCTATGAGAATCTGTGAGGATTGTACTGAAAGCTGGCTAGCTATGAGAGATAAGGCTTTTTATAATTCCTATGTATTTCCACCTTGTATGATAATACAGATAGTGGGGTTTTTAGCTAAGGCTTTCCCCAAAGTATTTTCATGTGTATTGTTCCATTGATTCTTCTTCTTCTGGTTATATTTTTTAGCTCGATCTTTAAGCTTCCGCAAATTGATAGTAGAAGTAGGTTATAGTATTCTGCTTTGATTTATATAGCATTATCAGGTTAACCTACAGTCAAATTTTCTACATGGTCTCAAAAGAGCAAGATTTGTAGAGAATTTCTATATGGTATCAGAGTTGGATTTGTAGAAATTTTCTACATGGTATCGAAGCCGTGAATACTATACTGAGAAGAGAATTCAAAGTTTGAAGTTCGGGGTTGCAGGTGCAAATCAAATTCATATCATACTTCAAGGTTTGCCAACAACATTCTATGGCTTGAGACTCAAGTATGCCTTGGAAGATAGTGTTAGAGTCGGTCTGTTCATCCCTCCGTCAGAGATCAAAATCTCTTTTGTTTCATTTCATTTTTAGGTGTCTCATTCAGCTTGATCATCTGCATTCCACTAGGGGCATGCCATAATCTGACAGAAGGGCCTTGTCACTCATTCCCCTCATGTCTTGTACCTGATAGCTCAGGTCTTTTCATCAAGGTCCATAAAAATTGTTTTCCAATCAATGACAGTCAATATTTGGTCTCTTGGTCAGCAAAGGGTCATTTTAGTCATTAGGTCTAGGGTTTAGTGAATTCAGTCTTCAAAGTGTCCAATAACTCCAGAAGACCCATGAGGGAGGTCCTTAATAAGTTTTCATTTCCAATATTTTCATCATCATATGCTCGACTATGACTTTTCTTCAAAACTCTGTTTTGAAGAAAATTCGTCATTTCGTTTTGTAATAAATTGCCATGTAATTTTCAAAAGTTTTTCAGTTGTTGAATTCTCCAGGCGCAACCCTGGTCTTCCTTTGTCAAGACATGCCACTATCCCTGCAAAAATTGCCAAAAGAAAACATCATTCAAGCCAAAAAATCAAAGAGGAAACAAAAAAGACAAAGTTGTATTAATTGTGAAAAAAGTGCCAAGTCAAAACATTACAAAGTGGGTTTGTGAGAAACAAAAATTAAATCCATCACTATAAGATATTCTCATTGTTCAGAAACATCCATTTGCATTCAAAGGTCGATTGAAAGCTGACTCAAAGTGGTGAGAGGGAAAAATTGTAAATTTCCAAGCCAAAACTGTGTTCAAGGTCGGTGTGGCGCATAGAGCAGGTGGCGCGGCGCATAGAGCAGGTGGCGCAGCGCACTGGGGAGGTGCGGCACACTGGGGCTGACCATTCAGTGTAAAATAACACAGGCGCGGCACAATGGGAAGGTGTGGCGCATTGGGCAAGCTGCGCGGTGCATACAGCTGAGCGGCCCGAAAAGTTCCAGAACAGCCTCCCAACACCAAAAATGTACAAATTTCCTTTGTTTCAAGTAGGTTGAGCTCCAATTCTCCTGTTCATCAAAGTTTGGTAGTTATGCTATGATGGTTGATGTGTTGAGTGTCTAAACAAATGATCAAACCCTATCATCTTAAATTCCTCAAATAAAAATTGCTGCCTAGGGTTTTGATGACTATTTTTCCACCAAGTTTACTCCCTTATCCCTTTTTCATTGATTCCCTTATTCCTTAAGTTCCACTACCCCCTTAAATCACTAATCCCTTATCCTAAGTTCCCTTTCCCAAAATCCTAAATGCACCAAACCCTAGTCTCATACTTAAAATTCCAAAACCCTAATGGTTGTCCCAAGAGCTTCATGTCACCATTTAGTAGACTGTACCATTTTTTCAGGGGGTTGTCATCATCATGTCAAGTTCCACCGGGTCATTTTACACCTTGTTCATGCTTCAGTTGTGCCTAGGTAAGGTTCATTTCCCTCTCCTAGGGTTTTGAAGGAAATTTCTCTTGGATGGTCAAATAATCAGCAAAAATTGTATCCTGATGTTCATACACCTTCCCCTATCCTTAATGTACCTTATTAAACACTTCCCATCACTGATATCCCCCAAATTCCTCATTTTCGCACAAACCCTAGTTTCTTGCTACAACTTGACAATTTTCAAGGCTAAGCCTGTGTTTTGCCTTTTTGGACCCCTTCCCCTCACTCAATCTTTGAAATTCGACTTTCCCCTATGTCCTAACATCCCTCCCTACTTATCAAAATTTTCTCAAGAATTTAGAAGCCCCCTATCCCTTTCATTTCGCTTCATTTCAACAAATTCCCTGTTCCACACATCGGGGTAGGTTTTACTCAAATGATGTTTATGAGCAAGAAAATATGAATTCGGGAAAACTGAGAGAGTTTTTGTCAAAAATAGGCCAAGGAAGAAAAAAATCCTTCACTTTTTACACAGGTGTCATGGTTTTAGAGAAATGTCAAAAATACAGTTGCCTCGAGAGACTTGATGCACCTCTGAAGTGACCTTGGGAAAATCAAGTTGTCTCCTAGCTTGGTTGGCCAAATGACTTGCTTGATGAGTCAAATGATAACTAGACACAAAGATATTTCCAATGAGTTATCATGAGCCCAACTTGGAGTTGAGGAAGCCCTTCAAAAGTTGATTGCAACAGCACTCTGCCTTTAGGAAACCTCATTTGGCACATTTTGACCAGTCTTGGGAGCTTTGACTTTTGACAGGGTAAATAAACTCCAAATTGAAAAATTAAAGTTTATTTGGAAATTAGACTCAATAATATTTCCAACGAGCTATCCCATGCCCAATTTTGACCACGGGAAGGTCCTAAAAACTGGTCTGCAAAAAGGTGCTACGCACAGAAATTTTTAACACAGGGTTTTCCTCCCTATGCATCGCGCTACGTGGCGCTCGCTTTTTCTAGAGGGCTCCAAATCCAAAAAACTTTGCATTTCCAGATTTTTCATGATAAATTATGGTTGCTTGTTCATGGCCAAGAAATTTGGGCAGGTTTTGAGCCCTCAAAAGGTCAAAAAACACTCAAAAAATGACCTCACTGCCCTTATTTTGACAGACGGGAAGTAGTCTTGGGAGATTGAAGTTTTGGAGGGGCAAATGGACACCAAATCCAGAAATTCCACTTGGGTTGGAAAGTAAACAGGTAGGGCTTTCCAACGAGCTATCATGAACTCAATTTGGACTCCGGGAAGGGCCTCAAATTCAGCTCCGAAATGGCACAAAGCATAGAGAATTTGGGCACGGTGCATAGAGAAATTTGGCCTCATTTTCACTGTACAACTCTGAAATTCGCTCAGTTTTGACCAGTTTTGATTTTTGATGTTACTCTTGACCTTTCATGATGTAATTTCATAACCATGATGTAATTTTGGCACATATTTACTTGTTCTAGAGGATTCATTCATTAAAAAGTCAAAATTAAATGAATGAATCAGTTTCCTAACATATAGAGGCAAGTTGTTTCATTGCCTATTTTTCAGTTCCTTGTTTAGATATGGTTGAAACAGCTCCTAGAATGATGAGCTCGACCCCTAGAGGCATGGGAAGGAGTTAGGATTGTCTATATTATGTAATTTCTCAATCATTTTCATTTTTGGATACTTGGGATTGCTTGGCACTTCATTGTACATTTCATTTCTGCAATTTTGGCAAAGGAAAGACCAGGGTTTTGCAGCACTTGTTGGGATCCATGTGGCTCTATGTTTTGATGGTGTGTTTCTCTATGTATTTGTAAGTTCACTGATGTTTATGTGTATCATTTTCCCTTCTCTTGTCTTCTGCAATTAAATAAATGAGTGATTGAGGTAGAATTCATTGGACTGCTATGCTCTGCCTTGAAATTTTGTTTAATTTTATATGTTTTCATCTGTTTGAGGAGGACCCTTGAGACATTATTGCCCTCCTTAGTCCCTCACCGGTCTGATCCATCCATTCATTCAATCCAAAGCATCAAAATGATTGCCTTCCTTGCCCCAATCAAAACTCTGCAAAAACTAGGCCTCATCCCCAGACCCAAAATTTGCCTTTCCCTTTTTCCAACAAAACCCCCAAAAACTCAAAACAAATCCTTGTACTTCATACCTAGCCTAAAATTAGTTTATATTTCAGTCATCTCAAGCCCCATAGATCATCTTTCGCTGAGATTGACCCGGAGAGAGCCCTCTCCTGTCCTCGTAGGGCTAGCTACGAGGCTGAGCGTGGTTTGATGTGGACCTAGAACCTTGTCTTTTCAGCCTGAGGCAAATCTAGGCTCTAACATAGTGGCGACCATACTGGGGAAGAAAGTTTATTTTCATGGTTTGGCTTTGTAGACTACAGACAGAGCCTGAAGTTAGCCAGGCAGCCTTCGAAACGCTCTTGCTTTGCATTAGCGAAAGTAGATAAAAGCTACTTCAGTCAATCTCCAGTCTAGTTTATAAACTGAACATCTTATCTAAACGATCACCCCAGTACATGTATCAAGTTAGATCTGATGGTTGATGGTGGACAACGATCAGACATAAGAAGGTTGAAATCATTCACCTGGTGACTCCAACTCAATGTAGAGACTCCACTGGAGGACTAACTCTTTCTCTGCGAAAATGGAAGGATCTTACACAAAGTTCGAGTATCCAAAGTGGAATGGTATTCAGGATTTAGTTTTCTTTCTTGTAAATTACTTCTTTGTTGTTCTTGAAGCTGTCCTAAAAGTTTTTCAGAATTTGTTGTATGATAAAGGTGATCAAAATCTTCTATCGACCTATTCAAAAATTGTATATACTGAGTTTCCCTTTGATCCTGGCCTCCTTACTTTTCCCACATCTCATGATGACTCTCTTCAGCGTGATGAGCCTAAAGAAAAGAAACCTGATCCTGTAGCTCTTGTATATACTCCTACAGTCTCGGATAGGTATAAACCTCTTGTTTTACCTCCTATACTCCATGCTTTCACTGCAAATTATTATCTATATTTGCCAAGACTTGACGGTGAATGTAAGAATGTCAACGCTGAGCAACATGTGAAGAATGTTGAGACTTTTCTAGAACTTTTTGAGGTTGATGACGAAGATGCTAGTATAAGGCTTTTTGCTCTTTCTTTGCAAGGCAAAGTGAAGAGTTGGTTCAAAGCCCTGCCTGATGCGAGCATCTCAGATTTCCAGCAGTTCTTCAAAGCTTTCCTCAACAGGTGGGTGATCGAACAGAACCTTTTCTTGATTATAGAAGAGTATAACCAGCTGAAAAGACTGCTAGGGGAGACAGTACAACAATTTTCTGCCAGATTTAACCAAGTTTATTATTCGATGCCAGTTGATATAAGGCCTCCTCCTAGATCTGCTCTCTTGCACTATCCGGGTGCCTTTGATCCGGAAATGGAGTTTCAGCTGAGAGAAAGGAATCTTGAAACACTTGAAGAAATACATAACAGTGCAGTAAATGTAGAGGCTCATCTGCTGACTCAAAGGGCAAGGTTGAAAGAAGAAGAGACAAAAAACATAGATCCAGAGAAATCGACATCTCTAGAAGTAAAGCTTGACATTTTGGTAAGTGCAGTAGAAGAGATGATGCAGAGGATCACCACAAGGAATGAGAATAATGTTCAAGCCCATGGCTCACTGATTGAAGAAGAACAAATCACTGATCCAAAACATCTTCTTTCTGATCCCAGTTGTCATAGATCTAATAATTATTGTTTTATAGATCATCTTGGAGAAGAGGGATCTGTTGATATGACATGTATGCTTGATGATGTGTTTTATACTGATGATTTGCCTCAGTTTGATCAGTATGATGATGATTATGTTCTCCAAACAGAAGCTAATCTTGCAGACAAATCAACAGCTAGTTTGTGGGAGGAAGAAGTTCACTTTTAGCAGCTCGAGTACAGTGATTAACCAATGCATATCAGATATGACAATGACGAGGAAAGTGCAGCAAATTTTGAAGTAAGTGAAGGATCTTTGCCTTTTTGTTTTGATTCATTTCAGTTCATCAGAGACAATTTTCATGCAATCAGAAATCAACTGTCGACAAGTCTTGATTTGGACCATCTTGAAGGCAATGAAAACCTTGTTCAAGACTTCTCATATTCAGATTTCCAGCCCCCAAATGCCATTGATTGTCAATTTTCAAATGAAGACATGGAAGCTGACACATATGATCAAATAATACAAGAAGATTCCCTACCTTTCTGTTTTGAATCATTTCAATTTTTGAAGGGTAAATTGAGTAGTCAATCTTCAAATGAATAGCTTGTAGGAAGTCAAAAATCTCTCAATTTTAATGTTGAGGATGAGACAGATGGCGAAATTCTTGAGCAAGTTGTTAATGAGAAATCTCCTGATGTAATCATTTTGAATACCAAACCCTCCCTAGCACCAGATTTTCAGCCACCAAACACAATTTAAGATTAGATTATAGATGAAGGCGTGGAAGCCGAAATACATGATTTAATGATGCAAGAGGATTCTGTACCCTTTTGTTCCAAAGCATTTCAGTTTATAAGGCAGAATCTTCGTAATATCTCTAAAGAAAAATATGAACAGCCAGTAGGATGTCATACAGTTTTAATGGATACATCGCAGTAGTCTTCTCAAATTTTTGATGATCCTATTGCTCGTGTGTTGGATGACGTTTGTTGTAACAGTTCACCCCCATTAGCTAACCTGGTGCCAGATAAGAATGCTAATAATAATCTTATTCAAAAGTCGCCTTCATTGTCTTGTTTAACAGATTGTTCATTGCATACCCCATACCAAGGTTTGCAGTCATATGAGGAGTTCAATAAAGGAGACTTTTGTTCTGTTTGGAATCAGCAACAGAGTCTGGTTATTCATGATATTCAGGATCCTTTTGACAGCTTGTCGCTATCACCAAAGAAAGACAACACAGATGTGAGGAAAATCTTAATATTCAACTATGAAGACTACTTGGACCAGAGCAGTAATGTGTTAATGGAAATCAATAGCCATGCTTATGAAGATCCTTTTTCATTATTCTTGAAGTCATCTAGCCAATTCATATTTTGCAAGTTTATCACCAGTCATCTTGATTCCGAGTTTCCATGGGAGTTGCCTTTCGATTCTTCCCTTTTCCTGTGCATCAGAAATCATTTGAGAAGAAATCAAATAATAGCCAAGATGCTAACATGGTTGCATTGGTTGTTCCATTTCACTTGATCGAGTGGTGAAAAGAACAATTAGAGTAGGTTTGATGAATAAGCTCAAATATGAGAATCTTTCCAGTTTTTTAGTTATGATTTAGTCATGTTTGGTTTTATTATGGTTTTCAGTTTTAGTCTTGAGTCAGAGTCAGTCTGCATAATGTCAGTTTTTGTGTTTGACCCCATTGCCCAATGGATGAAGGCATTGTCTACTCTCCCAAAGATCTGCCATTCTTGGTACTTCCCAGGAGCTACCATCCCCATCGGAGCCAATGTTAGAGTCGGTCTGTTCATCCCTCCGTCAGAGATCAAAATCTCTTTCGTTGCATTTCATTTTTAGGTGTCTCATTCAGATCGATCATCTGCATTCCACTAGGGGAATGCCATAATCTCTCAGAAGGGCCTTGTCACTCATTCCCCTCATGTCTTGTACCTACTGGCTCAGGTCTTTTCATCAAGGTCCATAAAATTTGTTTTCTAATCAATGACAGTCAATATTTGGTCTCTTGGTCAGCAAAGGGTCATTTTAGTTATTAGGTCTAGGGTTTAGTGAATTCAGTCTTCAAAGTGTCCAATAATGCCAGTAGACCCATGAGGGAGGTCCTTAATAAGTTTTCATTTCCAATATTTTCATCATCATATGCTCGACTATGACTTTTCTTCAAAACTTTGTTTTGAAGAAAATTCGTCATTTCGTTTTGTAATAAATTGCCATGTAATTTCAAAAGTTTTTCAGTTGTTGAATTCTCCAAGCGCGGCCCTGGTCTTCCTTTGTCAAGACATGCCACTATCCCTGCAAAAATTTCCAAAAGAAAACATCATTCAAGCCAAAACATCAAAGAGGAAACAAAAAAGACAGAGTTGTATTAATTGTGAAAAAAGTGCCAAGTCAAAACATTACAAAGTGGATTTGTGAGAAACAAAAATTAAATCCATCACTATAAGATATTCTCATTGTTTAGAAACATCCATTTGCATTCAAAGGTCGATTGAAAGCTGACTCAAAGTGGTGAGAGGTCGAAACTGTAAATTTCCAAGCCAAAGCTATGTTCAAGGCCGACGCGGTGCATAGAGCAGGTGGCGCAGCGCACTGGGGAGGCGCGGCACACTGGGCGCAACCATTCAGTGTAAAATAACACAGGCGTGGCGCACTGGGAAGGCGTGGCGCGTTGGGAAAGCTGCGCGGCGCATACAGCTGAGCGGCCCAAAAAGTTCCAAAACGGCCTCCCAACGCCAAAAACGTACAAATTTCCTTTGTTTCAAGTAGATTGAGATCCAATTCTCCCGTTCATCAAAGTTTGGTAGTTATGCTATGATGGTTGATGTGTTGAGTGTCTAAACAAATGATTAAACCCTATCATCTTAAATTCCTCAAATAAAAATTGTTGCCTAGGGTTTTGATGACTATTTTTCCACCAAGTTTACTCCCTTATCCCTTTTTCATTGATTCCCTTATTCCTTAAGTTCCACTACCCCCTTAAATCACTAATCCCTTATCCTAAGCTCCCTTTCCCAAAATCCCAAATGCACCAAACCCTAGTCTCATACTTAAAATTCCCAAACCCTAATGGCTGTCCCAAGAGCTTCATGTCACCATTCAGCAAAGTGTACCATTTTTTCAGGGGGTTGTCATCATCATGTCAAGTTCCACTGGGTCATTTTACACCTTGTTCATGCTTCTGTTGTGCCTAGGTAAGGTTCATTTCCCGCTCCTAGGGTTTTGAAGGCAATTTCTCTTGGATGGTCAAATCATCAGCAAAACTTGTATCCTGATGTTCATACACCTTCCCCTATCCTTAATGTACCTTATTAAACACTTCCCATCACTGAGATCCCCCAAATTCCTCATTTTCGCACAAACCCTAGTTTCTTGCTACAACTTGACAATTTTCAAGGCTAGGCATGTGTTTTGCCTTTTTGGACCCCTTCCCCTCACTCAATATTTGAAATTCCACTTTCCCCTATGTCCTAACATCCCTCCCTACTTCTCAAAATTTCCTCAAGAATTTATAAGCCCCCTATCCCCTTCATTTCGCTTCATTTCAACAAATCCCATGTTCCACACATCGGGGTAGGTTTTACTCAAATGATGTTTTTGAGCAAGAAAAGATGAATTCGGGAAAAATAAGAAAGATTTTTGTCCAAAATCGGCCTAGGAAGAAAAACCTCCTTCACTTTTTACACAGGTGTCATGGTTTTAGAGAAATGTTAAAAATACAGTTGCCTCGGGAGACTTGATGCACCTCTCAAATGACATTGGGAAAATCACATTTTCTCCTAGCTTGGTTGGCCAAATTACTTGCTTGATGCATCAAATGATAACTAGACAAAAATCGCTTTCCAATGAGCTATCATGAGCTCAATTTGGAGTTGAGGAAGCCCTTCAAACGTTGACTGAAACAACACTCTGCCTTTAGGCAACCTCATTTGGCACAATTTGACCAGTCTTGGGAGATTTGACTTTTGGTAGGGTAAATTAACTCCAAATTAAAACATTCAAGTTGAGTTGGAAAGTAGACTCAATAATATTTCCAACTAGCTATCCCGTACCCAATTTGGACCATGGGAAGGTCCTTAAAACTGGTCTGCAAAAATGCGCTACGCACATAAATTTTTAACACACGGTTTTCCTCCCTATGCGTCGCACCACGTGGTGCTCGCTTTTGCTAGAGGGCTCCAAATCCAAAAAACTTTGCATTTTTGGATTTTTCATGATAAATTATGGTTTCTTTTTCATGGCCAAGAAATTTGGGCAGGTTTTGAGCCCTCAAAAGGTCAAAAAACACTCAAAAAATGACCTCACTGCCCTTATTTTGACACACAGGAAGCAGTCTTGGGAGATTGAAGTTTTGGAGGGGAAAATGGACACTAAATCTAGAAATTCTACTTGGATTGGAAAGTAGACAGGCAGGGCTTTCCAACGAGCTATCATGAGTTCAATTTGGACTCTGGGAAGGGCCTCAAATTCAGCTCCAAAGTGGCGCAACACATAGAGAATTTGGGCGCGACGCATAGAGAAATTTGGCCTCATTTTCACTGTACAGCTCAGAAATTCGCCCAGTTTTGACCAGTTTTGCTTTTTGATGTTACTCTTGACCTTTAATGATGTAATTTCATAACCATGATGTAATTTTGGTACATATTTACTTGTTCTAGAGGATTCATTCACTAAAAAGTCAAAATTAAATGAATGAATCAGTTTCCTAACATATAGAGGCAAGTTGTTTCATTGCCTATTTTTCAGTTCCTTGTTTAGATATGGTTGAAACAACTCCTAGAATTATGAGCTCGACCCCTAGAGGCATGGGAAGGAGTTAGGCTTGTCTATATTATGTAATTTCTTAGTCATTTTCATGGTTGGATACTTCGGATTGCTTGGCACTTCATTGTACATTTCATTTCCGCAATTTTGGCAAAGGAAAGACCAGGGTTTTGCAGCACTTGTTGGGATCCATGTGGCTCTGTGTTTTGATGGTGTGTTTCTCTATGTATTTTTAAGTTCACTGATTTTTATGTGTATCATTTTCCCTTCTCTTGTCTTCTGCAATTAAACAATTAAGTGATTGAGGTAGAATTCATTGGACTACTGTGCTCTGCCTTGAAATTTTGTTTAATTTTATATGTTTTCATCTGTTTGAGGGGGAATCTTGAGATATTCTTGCCCTCCTTAGCCCATCACTAGTCTGATCCATCCATTCATTCAATCCAAAGCATCAAAGGGATTGCCTTCCTTTCCCCAATCAGAACTCTGCAAAAACTAGGCCTTATCCCTGGACCCAAAATTTTCCTTTCCCTTTTTCCAACAAAACCCCCAAAAACTCAAAACAAATCCTTGTACTTCATACCTAGACAAAAAATAGTTTATATTTCAGTCATCTCAAGCCCCATAGATCATCTTTCGCTGAGATTGACCAGGAGAAAGCCCTCTCCTGTCCTCGTAAGGCTAGCTACGAGGCTTAGCGTGGTTTGATGTGGACCTAGAACCTTGTCTTTTCAGCCTGAGGCAAATCTAGGCGCTAATAGATAGCTCAAATTACATAGCATGGAAAGATACAATGGAGGTTATATTAGAAGACAATGGCTTGAAGGAATTCATTGATCAAGAAATCCCAAAGCCAGCTTCAACTAATGCACAAGAGTTGGCTGAGTGCAAGAAGTGTGTGGCGAAGGCCATACAGATCATCCTTGAGGGAGTTCGAGACCATATTGTCTCGAGTCTCCATGGGAAGGATACTCCATTTTCAATGTGGAAGACACTGAAGGACCTCTACTAGAACAGTAGCGACCAGAAGAAATTGGCGCTCAAGGATAAGCTTCAAAGGATCAAGATGGAGAAGGATGATACTATTCCCACATATCTGAACAAGCTCACCACCTACAGAGATGAGCTTGGCAGTGTGGGAATAACTAATGTTGATGATGATATGGTGAGCCTCGCTCTCCTTGGGCTTCCAAAGAGTTGGAATAGCTACTAGGACTTTGTGAATGGAAGGGAGAAACTGCCAGATTGGGAACGACTGTGGTCTGATCTTATGCAAGAGGAGATCAGGAGGACCACATGAGATGGTTCTTCATCCAAGGATGATGATGAATAAAATCTGGCCTTAGAAAGTAAGGCAAGGAAAGGGAAGGGGAAGGCTTCCCATTCCAAATTGAATTCTTCTCATGGATGAAAGAAGGGTGACAAGTCTAAAGTAAGATGCTTTAATTGTCACGAGATGGGACATTATGCGACTAATTGCCCATCGAAGAAGTCCAAGAAGGGATCCTCGGAAGGATTGGAAGGTGAGGCATTAGCCTCTCAGTTTGAAATGGATTTTACCTTCATCGCATGCATGGTGTCATCGATGATGGGTTGTGTTTGGTATCTTGATAGTGGAACCTCATTCCACATGACTGGTGATAAAAGTTTATTCAGTGCCTTGGAGGAGTAAGACCTCAAGATGCGTATAAAGATGGGTGACGATGGAAAGTATAGTGTTTCAAGAGTGGGCACGGTTGCTTTTTAGAGGGAGCATGGACCTCCTATCATCTTGACAGATGTGATGTATGTGCTTGGACTGAAGAAGAACTTGGTATCGGTCGCGATGTTGGAGGACAAAGGCTACGATGTTGTCTTCAGTAAAGGAAAGGCCTTCCTAAGACACATAGCCTTGGGTCATACCAAGAGGATAGGAATTTGGGTGAAGAATCTCTATAAACTAGAGGTAGACGATTGTGTAGCATTGTGTACGAAAGCAGAATTGGTGCAAATCCAAGACATTGGCAAGTTGTGGCACAGGCGGTTGGGCCATTTACATCATGGGGCTTTGAAGATAATGCAGCAGATATCTACAGGACTTCCCAAAGGTAAACTTCAGCAAGTTGACACATGCAAAGGTTGTACCTTGGTAAAGTACACCAAGTCTTCCTTTCATGATCGAGACAGTCAAACAGAGGCTATCTTAGAGTGAGGTCATACTGATGTGTGTGGACCATTCTCGACGGCTTCCAAAGTGAAGCAAAGGTATTATGTGATTTTCATTGATGACTATTCTCCTAAATGTTGGATTTATTTCATGCAGAAGAAGGACCAAACCTTCACCAATTTTTGTGAGTTCAAAGCTTTGGTCGAGAAAGAGTTAGGGAAGAAGATCAAGGCCTTGAGAAGCAGCAACAGTGGATAATATGTCTCTCAAGAGTTTAAGGACTTTTGTGCAGCGGAAGGAATTAAACGGGAGTTGAAGGCACCTCATAACCCATAGCAGAATGGGGTGACCGAGAGGAAGAACAGAGCTATTGTAGGGGAAACACAGGCAATGTTGCATGACCAAGGCCTACCACTTCACTTGTGGGCTGAGGCATGCAACACAGTGGTCTATTTTCATAATAGAAGCACGCTTCACATACTTGGGATGAAGACACCAAAGGAATCTTTCTCCGGTAAGAGACCAGATGTGGGTCACTTCAGGATCTTTGGCTCATCGGCATATTTCCATGTGACAAAGGATGCACAGAATAAGCTTGAGCCGATAACAGAGTTGGGGATATTTGTGGGGTACACTGATACACCTCACAACTATCGGGTGTACTTGCCTACCAATCAGAGGACAGTGGTTCGCAAAGATCTCAAGTTTAATGAGCAAAAGGCCATGCAAGTTTCCCTTGAGAGGGAGCTCCAACTACAGGCTGTGGAGGAACTGTTGGTTCCTAAGGAGGAGGAGCCTCATACTGATGCAGAGCAGCCACATGTAGAGGTTCCAGGAGTGGAGACATCCACTCAAGCAGAGTCTTCCAGAGATGGACGGAAGAGCACAAGAGAAGCTGACATATTGTTGAAGGATGTGAGAGAGAATGTGGGAGCACCATCTTCTCAGCCGTAGACAGAGGAGGTCACCTGAGAGGTACACTAGATACATGGCCCTTGTTGGGGAATGTGTTGAGATTGAGCCATTTTCCTTTGAGGAAGAAGTGCAGCAGCCGATTTGGGTTGATGCTATGGTGGAGGAGTATGACTCCATAGTTAGTAACAGTGTTTGGGATGTGGTTCCAAGACCGGAGAACAAGCCAGCTATGAGTTCCCGTTGTATTATCAAGGTAAAGCAAGATGTTGATGATGGGAGGATCATGTTGCTACAGTATATTTCGACAAAGAAGTAAGATGTTGACATTTTGACAAAGGCATTGTCAAAGTGTAAATTCGAGTTCCATAGAGACAGGATCAGGGTGGCAGATAATCCCTTTCTTGTTGAGAGGGAGTGTTGAAATGTGGCAACAAGAGTATTCCAATTTAATTTGTCCTTGAATTAAATTGTGAATTAAAATCGAATTTAGTCTTAACAGCTACTCGGAAATAATTAATTAAGCTATTTTGACTTAATTAGTTGGAGAATTTCAAGTTAGAAGTCTTTTTGAAGTCATGCAACAGTTATCCCTTAAATTAAGGACATAAGCCTTAAATTAAGGAGATAAGATTGAGTTATATTTGAGTTGTAATTAGTTAACTCAATTTATTGAGTTAAGTCCAGTTAAATTAGTTCCAAACTGTTTGAGGAACTAATAGAGAGTTAATAGTCAGATGATGCATGCATGCACTCAACTAGTATACTCTAGCTAACTGAAGATTCCCTCATTAGAAACTCATGCATGTCTATTCTGAGAAAGACCCAGTTGAGATTAAATTCAAGGACAGTGTACTATCAGTTGCATGTGTTTTCTTATAAAGAAAACTCATGCATGTAGAAGGAATAATTCCTTGAGGATTGCGCAGTTCTAACAATGTGTGAGATCGATGTTCCACTTGGTTGAAGGAGAATCATCTCAGAGGAACATTGCACGGAAATAGGTGCTTGGAGAGCAGAGAGGAAGGCTTGTGTGAAGCTTTGATTGCCTGTGAGAACCTATGAGGATTGTACGGAGAGCTGGCTAGCTATGAGAGCTAAGGCTTTGTATAATTCCTATGTATTTCCACCTTGTATGATAATACAAATAGTGGGGTTTTTAGCTGAGGCTTTCCCCAAAGTATTTTCATGTGTATTGTTCCATTGATTCTTCTTCTTTTGGTTATATTTTTCAACTCTATCTTTAAGCTTCCGCAAATTGATAGTAGAAGTAGGTTATAGTATTCTGCTTTGATTTATATTGCATTATCAAGTTAACCTACTGTCAAATTTTCTACATGGTCTCAGAAGGGCGAGATTTGTAGAGAATTTCTATAAATTGTTTATATATATATATATATCTATATATATATATATATATATATATATATATATATAGATATATATATATATATATAGATATAGATATATATATATATATATATATATATATATATATATATATATATATATATATATATATATATATATATATATATAAACAATACTTAGTTCCAAAATATATCAAAGTCCACGAAATATTTGAATATGGCAATGTTTTATATGGGGCGGAAAAAGGTATTAAGGGACCAGCGAGTCGAACCCGCGACCTCCCCCTCCCAAATTTCGTTGCAATATCATTCAGTGGGTTTTGTAAATGGTAGCCACCATACGTTATTTAAACTAATTGTGAATGTTAACTGTGGGAGTGGAGGGAGCCAGCCCCGCAGGCCAACTCCCTCACCATATGACCACGCACACTAAACCAAGGCCCAACGCTAATGGATAAGCACACTTAGGGTGCCACTAATCCAGTTTTAAACATAATTAATCTGTTTTTATGTTGGCGGCAGTTTTGGAGGTGCATAATTTTTGGCGACGTTGCCAATTTTGGTGGTGCTAAGTGGAGTCTTCTACAGATTTAAAGAGGTTTCCTAGGGAAAATTTGAATGAAGCATATCTTGAGAAATTTTCGACCAAATTGAGCTCAGAAAGAGGTGTTCTTGGCTAATTTGGACATTCTTAACACATTGGTGTAGTTATCAGGAGCCATAGAGCTTTGTAAATAGCATTTTTTCCACATTGAGCTAATACAAATTCCCAAGCCATGGAAGTTGGACCTATTGGGTTGTGTTATATTCTTTACAGGGTCCGGGGCAGCGTCTCAAGAAAAAAAAAATGGACCTTATATTAGGTTTGGCGGACCTACCTATGGTTTTCGGTCCATGGTATTGGATGCTTCAGCATGTATAAATATGTATTGTAACATTGAAAGGAACATAATGAAAAATCAAGATGGTAGTCATGGTTTTGGGATCCAGGGGAAAATCTCTGAGTATATGTGTTTTATGTGTTATTCTTTCGCATTGTTTATTTTCTGTGTTTTTAGAATTCGTATGCAGGTAATTTATGTACGGGGTTAAAACCTACATTTGGTATCAGAGTTGTTTTTGGCTTCAAGGGAATGCCTTTGTTGTTGAGGGGTTTCGCTCGGGCCTGTGGTAGACCCTATTCAGTGGGAGATATGCGAGATCGATTCTAGTGGTGAAAGAAGATGGCGAGTAGTGGAAAGATAGAGATCAAGAAATTTAATGGTCATAGTTTTGAGTTATGGAAACTCAAGATGGAGGATCTATTGGTGGATAAAGATCATTGGATCGTGGTAGATCCAAGTACTAAACCAACGGGAGTGTCCGATGAAGAATGGAAGAAGTTGGATTAGAATGAAAAGAGCACAATAAGATTGTGTGTCTTAGATTCAATATTGTTGAATGTATCAGGGGAAGCTACGGCTAAGGCTTTGTGGGACAAGTTAGGGACTTCGTACCAATCTAAGTCTCTGGTGAATAAACTATTCCTACGGAAAAAGTTGTATAACCTGAGGATGAAAGATGGAGACTCGGTGACAGAGCATCTGAATGCATTTAATATTGTGGTAAGTCAGTTATTTTCTATTGATATCAAAATTTCAGATGAAGATAAGTGAATTAGTTTTTTGTGTTCTCTACCAGATTCATGGGATATTCTAGTTATTGCAATAGGTATCAATGCAACTACCTTGCAGTTTGATGAAATAGTCTCATCCTTGCTTGCGGAGGAGATGAGATGGAAAAATATGGAGAGCCAAAGTGGTGATGCCTTCTCTGTATGAGGACGGTCCCAGAACAGAAAAAAAAATAATAATAATAATAATAAGTCATCGAGTGGGAGATCTAAATCTAGAGGGAGATCTAAATCTCCAGGAAAACCTGTAAAGGTGGTGTGCTGGAAATGCGGAAAGGAAGGGCACTACAAAAGGGACTATAAATCTAAAGCTCCTGACAAAGGAAAGGGATCTGATGATGCTTCTTCTGCAGAAGAGAAAACCACCTCAGATGAAGGTGGGGATGTGTACTTGGCTTCTTCAAGTACAGATGTAGATCATGAGGCATGGTTGATTGGCTCAGGTGCATCCTTTCACTTCACTCCCCATAGAGAGTGGTTCTGCGAGTATGAGAAATACAATGGTGGTGATGTCTTCTTAGGGGATGATAGGAAGGTTAGAATCATTGGTCGCGGAAAAGTAAGGTTAAATTTGCAAGGTGGAAGGGTTAGAACACTTCCAGGTGTTCTACCTATTCCTGCATTAGCCAGAAATCTGATATATGTAAGCAAGCTAGATGATGCAGGTGTAAAAACAGTGTTCGAGAAGGATACCTGCAAGATGGTTTGGGGAGCACTGGTATTGATGCGGGGAGTTTGGATTGGAACTCTGTACAAGCTGCAAGGTAGCACTATTGTTGATGGGTGCAACAGCTCTGTGGTTCTTGAAAGTGGAGCAGAAAATCTAGTGGTCTCTAGAGAGAAGACCATGTTGTGGAATCAAAGGCTTGAACATATTGGAGAGAAGGGCCTTCGAATACTTCATGGTAAAGGTATGGCAGAATTTATGAGTAATAGCTCTCTTGATTTTGATTTTTGTGAAAATTGTGTATATGAGAAGCAGAATCGGGTGAGTTTCCCCTCTGGTGGTAAGAGGGCGAAACAGATATTAGAGCTTGTGCACAGTGATGTGTTTAGATTTGTGAAGGTTCCATCACTGGGTAAGTCTATGTACTATGTATCATTTATAGATTACTTCTCAAGGAATACATGGATATATTTCCTTAATAAGAAATCTAAAGTCTTTTACAGGTTTAAAGAATTTAAGGCTCTGGTGGAAAACCAGACAGAGTATAAGATAAAGGTGCTGAGGACAAATAACGATGGAGAGTTTTGCAGTAAGGAATTTGAAGAATTTTGTAAGAAGTGTGGTATAGCACGACAGAAGACTACTCCATATACACCTCAGCAAAATGGAGTTGCAGAAAGCATGAATAAGATGTTGATAGAAAGGGAAAGAAGCATGCTCAGTGGCACTAGGTTAGCATAGGAATTCTGGGCAGAGGCAGTGGAGACAACATGTTACCTGGTCAATAGATCACCTTCATCAGCGTTGGAGGATAAGACTCCACAAGAGGTATGGACTGGTAAGAAACCCTCTCTTTCACATCTGAGGGTATTTGGATGTGATGCATATGTACATGTTCCAAAGGAGAAAAGAACCAAGTTGGATAGTAAATCTAAAAAGTGCATCTTTATTGGGTATAAGGATGGTTTAAAGGGTTATAAGCTTTGGAACCCAGTAACAAGGAAAGTCGTGTACAGTCGAGATGTGGTGTTCAGAGAGGTGAAAGATATTATTAAACATGAAGTCCAACCAAAGGAACCTGAGAAGATAGAGTTTGAGCTTAAGGAGGAAGAATCAGACTCTACAGTACAGGAGGAATCAGATGATGAAGAGCCACAAACTCCAGGTGTGAGAAGATCAGTTCGAGAAAGAAGGCAGCCGGAAATTTATAGTCCATCTAATTTCTGTTCAAATTTTGCTTTATCTATTACTGACGATGATCCCAGAATTGTGAAGGAAGCAGTAGATTCAAACGATGGAAAACTCTGGAAAGAGGCCATGGTTGATGAAATGATATCTTTGCACAAAAATGAGGCTTGGGATCTAGTGGAGTTGTCGGTTGGAAGGAAACCCATTGGCAACAAATGGGTGTTCAAGAAGAAGACAAATGCAGAAGGAAAGGTGGAGAAATACAAAGCTCGGTTGTTAGCAAAAGGTTATTCCCAGGTGTCGGGAATTGATTTTGGTGATATTTTTTCTCCTGTTGCTAAGGTAAATTCTATTATATTACTTTTCTCTTTTGCTGCTGCTTTTGATTTTGAGGTAGAACAGATGGATGTGAAGACAACATTTCTTCACGAGGATCTAGAAGAGGAAATATACATGAAGCAAATTGAAGGCTTTGCGGTGAAGGGTAAGAAAGAACTGGTATGCAAGTTAAAGAAGTCTCCGTATGGGTTAAAACAGTCACCAAGGATGTGGTATTAAAAATTTGATACATTTATATGGGGACTTGGCTTCACCAGCAGCAAAGCAGATCACTATGTGTATTTTAAATTAATTGGTGGCCATGTGATTTATCTGTTCTTGTATGTGGATGATATGTTGCTGGTTGGAAATGACAAAGAAATTATCCAGGATTTGAAGACCCAATTGTCCTCCAAATTCGACATGAAAGATCTTGGTGCTGCAAACTATATTTTGGGCATGGAAATCAAAAGAGATAGAGCAAAGAGGAAGCTCTGGTTAAACCAAAGGAAATATGTCGAGAGAATATTGCATAGGTTTAATATGTAGGATAGTAAACCAGTGAAGGTTCTTATTCCTGTAGGTGTAAAGTTATTTGTTGTACAATGTCCCAAGACAAAATAAGAGGAAGAGGATATCTCTCATGTTCCATATGCAAGTGCAATCGGTAGCCTGATGTATGCGAT
The DNA here is from genome assembly GCA_031772625.1 of Pinus tabuliformis. Classification (NCBI taxonomy): domain Eukaryota; kingdom Viridiplantae; phylum Streptophyta; class Pinopsida; order Pinales; family Pinaceae; genus Pinus; species Pinus tabuliformis. Next base: position 1,464,255,842 of record CM062820.1, on the reverse strand, counting down.
GGTCTATACTAGACCAGACATTGCACATGCAGTGGGAGTATTGAGCAGGTTTATGTCAAAACCAGGGAAGGAGCATTGGACAGCAGTGAAGCGGGTTTTTCGGTATTTGGGTGGCACTAGTGATTATGGTTTGTGCTACCAAGGAAGACCAGGATTGGACAAAGTTTTGGATATTCGTGGCTTTGTTGATGCAGACAGGGCTAGAGATCAAGATCAGAGAAGATCTACAAGTGGGTATGTGTTTAACCTGTTTGGAGGTGCAGTCAGTTGGATGAGTAAGAAACAATCTGTAGTGGCACTATCAACTACAGAGGCAGAATACATGGTAGCCACTCATGCAAGCAAGGAATAATTTTGGTTGTAGAGATTGTGTTCAAGTATCAGGTTAGTACAAGGAGCTATAAGGATAGACTGTGACAGCCAAAGTGCAATTTTCTTGGCAAAGAACCCTGCTTATCATTAAAAGACAAAGCACATTGAGATTCAATATCACTTTGTGAGGGATATGATAGAAGACAAAAAGTTGTTGCTGGTAAAGGTGGACACTTTGACGAATTCTTGCAAATGCATTGACAAAATTTGTGAGCTCTGAGAAGTTCTCTTGGTGTAGAGAAACAATGGGTATTTCAGGGCTGGATAAATGACTAAGCTCTCATGTGGCCCCCTGTGGAAAGAAAACAACAAGTGGGATAATGTTCGGTTATGTTATATTCTTTCCATGACTAACCCACGTAGTGAACTGGGGGGTTAGAGGGGGGGTGGAGCCCCCCCTTCGTTGCACCGATTGCGCAATGGGGGGTTCACAGGGGGGTGGCAACCCCCCCTGTCTGAGGGGTTTTAGGGGGGCAGGTAGCCCCCCTCTATGGGGTCCGGGGCAGCACCCCTGGAAAAAAAAAATTGGACCCTATATTAGATTGGGCGAACCTACCTATGGTTTTCAGTCCATGGTTTTGGACGCAATGATTTTCGGTTCATGGTATTGGATGCTTCGGCATGTATAAATATTTATTGTAACATTGAAAGGAACATAATGAAAAATCAAGCTGGTAGTCTCGGTTTTGGGATCTAGGGGAAAATCTCTGTGTATATGTGTTTTATGTGTTATGCTCTTGCATTGTTTATTTTCTATGTTTTTAGAATTCTTATGCAGGTAATTTCTGTACGGGGTTAAAACCTACAAGACCAAGGACATGTATCCCAGGAGGGGTGAACTCCTTCATCAAAATAATGTGTTAATGTGTCTCTTTGATGGTTTTCTTCACTGTACATGTTTGTTGTTCAGTATTTGTTTCTGAAGATATTTTTCTCATGAATGTCTTTTTAAACTTAAGGAAATTTACCTGATTGTATGCACAAACAACTAATGAAACCTCAACACAAGAAGCAATAAGCATGCACATATTTATAAATCTATAATTCTTATTAGCACAGGTCAAGTTGGTATCAAACCAAAGGTTGAATTGCTTGATTGCTTGAGTTTGTGCAATTAGGGTTTTAATGGTTGCAAAGTTGCAGAAAGGAGAAGGGAAGTTATTGGTTGCAACTCCTGAGGTAATGCCCAGAAGATGGAGAGCCACAAGGCAAAAATCTCCACCACCCAAAGTTCCAATTCGAGCTGCACTTGAAACTCCTCAAGTATTGTCTTCAACTGAGATTGAAGAGGTACAAGCAGTACCAATTTCTAAGCCTGCATCCATAGCCATTATGTCTGGAGAAAGAGAGCCTGAAGGTCCCTCTTCAGAAGAGGATGAATTCAAGAAAGCTTTCTATACTTTAATTGAAATGGTTAAAGTCCTCTATGAAGAGAGAAACACTAGAATGGTTGGAGATAGTTCTAAACCTCAACATGGAGAAGGAAGCTCAGAGGACAAAAAGTATGAGAATAATTATTCCAAAGGGAATGGTGGAAAGCCACCTCCATCTCCACTACCACCACCGAAACTGCCCATACTCATTCCAAAACCCCAAAAGGAAAAACTCCATTACTGAAATTGGACATAAAATTTGAACTTCCCATTTATAATGGAGGGGTGAATGAAGAAAAGTTAGACAATTGGATTTGACAGTTGGAGGTATAATGCAGAATTTAGAACCTTTGAGAAGACGACATAAAGATCCAATTGGCTTCACTGAGGCTAGAAGGAGCTGCACTAGTTTGGTGGGAAGAAAAGACTCAAGAGGAAATGAGAATCCATGGTAATATATCCATCACTTAGGTTGAATTTGTTTCTGCAATTAAAATACAGTTTTATCCTTTAGCCTATATGAAAATTTCCATTATGAGTTGGCAGAATTTTAGGCAGCTTAAAGGCCAAACAGTCCAAGATTATACACAGGAGTTTAGAAAAGGGGATTTGTTATTAGGAGTGAATTTAAATTCCCAAGATACATTGCTGAAATATATTGGGGGTTTACATTCCTATCTGAAACATAATATCCTTATGTTTAATCCAAACAATTTAGATGAGGTATGTGTACAAGCCAAGCACATTGAATCTAGAGGAAATAACATTCTGGAAGAGGAAGCCATTCAAGGGTAAGGAGAAAGAAAAGGGTGGAAAATGGAAGGGAAAGAAGAATTCAAAGTGTGAAGAAAGAAGGGGACAAAATCACATTCAAACATTGTTCCAAAGAGGGGCATGATGAATCCCACTGCTAGAAATTGCATCCCGAATTAAGGCCTAAGAAACAAAACAATAAGGGAAAACAAAAGATGACCGCTACCACACAACATGACCTTGGTTCAGATTTTGGTGATGAGACCAAGATTTCAGCCATGGTTACAAAAGGAAAAGAAATTGTTGCAAACACTATTTCATCACATAGTCAAAATAACACTCCAAATGAAGAGTCAAGAATAGAGTTGTTTCATGTTAGAGTGATTTCAAATCATACAAAGATTGATGCATTATTTGATAGTGGGTCACAATCAAACTTGATTTCAGAATACTTGGTTAAAAAACTAAACCTTGAAACTGTACCTCATCATAAGCCATATCCATTGGGTTGGATAGTAAACAATGCAAACTTACAGGTTACAAGGAAGTGTTTATTCAAGTTCGCCATTACTGAAAATTTCATTGATGAAGTTGAGTTAGATGTAGTTCCACTTGACATCTTAGGAATCATTTTGGGTCGTCCTTACTTGTATGATAGAAAATAATTATTTTATCTCCATGACAACAAATACATAATTCTCAAGAATAGGGTGGAGTACATAATGAGAGCCCATCACAAAAAGCTGAACATTTCTTTGGTTAATGCAAGGCAAATGAAGAGACTAGTAAATGCAAGTAAAAATTTTGTGCTTCTCATGATCAAGAAAAAGAATGATATTGATTATGAATCTTTTGAAGGTTGTGATGATAAATTGAAATCTGATTTGTTTGATGTGGTAAGCAAGCATGGCGACATGTTTAATGAACCAAAGTGGTTACCTCCCAAGAGGGGAATTCAGCATGAGATTCAGTTGCAACAGGATGTTCCACTTTCGAACATTGGCATGTATCGCATGTCTATTATGGAGAGTTTGGAAATCAAAAATCAAATTCAAGAATTGCTGAGCAAAGGTATCATATGCCCATCTACTTCGCCATGTGGTTCGCCCATTGTCTTGGTGCCAAAGAAGGATGGAACTTGGCACATGTGTTTGGATTTTCGTGCACTGAATAAAATCACAATAAAGAATCATTATCCACTCCCAAGAATTGATGATTTGCTTGATCAGTTGAGGTATGCAAAGTATTTCACTAAGTTAGACTTACGAAGTGGTTATCATCAAGTTAGGATAGCTGAAGAAGACATTTGGAAAACTGCATTTAAAACTAAACAAGGATTGTTTGAGTGGCTTGTTATGCCTTTCGGTCTTACAAATTCTCCAGCTACTTTCATGAGGGTAATGAATGATGTGTTAAGACCATTTCTAGATGATTTTTTCATTGTCTACTTAGATGATATCCTCATATTCAATAAGTCAAGAGATGAACATGTCATGCATGTAAACAAAGTACTTGATGTCTTGAGAAAAGAATAGTTGTTTTTAAAGATGTCGAAGTGTGAATTTGGAAAGAATTCTTTAGTGTATTTGAGACACATTGTTGGAGGAGGTGAACTGAAGATCGACCCCTCTAAGGTTGAGGTCATTTTGAATTGGCCCAAGCCCAATATAATTACAGAGGTAAGAATGTTTTTAGGGGCAGCACAATATTGGAGAAAATTTATTGCTAACTTTTCTTCCATTGCAGCCCCATTACATGCATTGACAAGTGTCAAGAAAGTCTTCCATTGGGGAGAGGTACAGCAGAAAGCATTTGATGCTTTGAAGTAAAATATAAGTTCAACACTGGTATTAGCACTTCCAGATCTTAGACAGCCATTCGAGATTCAAACGGATGCAACCGATTATGCCATGGGAGCAATTCTATTACAGCACGGTAAGCCCATTCCATTTCATTCTGAAATTTTTAATGGAGTTGTAACTAACTATCCCACATATAACAAAGAACTTTATGCATTGGTACAAAGTGTGAAGAAATGAAAGCACTATTTGATGGGAAAGGAGACCATCATCCATACTGACCATCAACCATTGCAGTATTTACGGTCACAGTCAAAGTTGTAGCAGTCACGACATTACAAATGGATGGATTTTCTACAACAATTTCATTTGGTTATCAGGTATAAAAAGGGAATCTACAATAAGGTAGTTGATATGATTTCAAGGCCTATTGTAAATTCATCTGTTATACTCAAGCATTATTATGTTTTGCATGAAAGTTACATAGAACAATATTGTTACAGGGAAAAGTGTCTATGCAGAACTGCTAATCCCACTAAGGTGTGGTAGCTACCTTAGAAACAAACAAAGTAAAACTACTTTTGTTTTCCTTTATGAAATATAGATGAGGGAAGAATAAAGGAGACCAACCTCTGTCTTGCGCTTGGTTCCTTGCTCGATTCCTCTCTCTTCTGATAGTCCTTTGCTACTCGCTTCCTTGTATACCCAACTTCATAGAGTACCTGTAGAATCAAAGCAGCATAACACTATGCAAGAACATGGATCTATTATCATAAACAATCTAGGATCAGATATAAATTGACCATACAAATGCACAAAACATAGATTACACAAGAGTATGGAGGAAAACTTGAATAGCTTTATTGATAATCAATAAAGAGCCAAGAGAGTTACAACCAGTTGTTCTGACCCAGCATCATCCTCTCAGCAAGTAAGCCCTTCTTCACCTCATGCAAAGCTTAGATCACCCAACACTATGATGTTGCCTCAAGAAACCAACAGCAATTCCTTACAAGATGCAAAATTCCAGCCTCTGGAACTCTGGGATGAGGGATCCATATATAGATATCTGTAAGGGAGATGAGTCAGCTTGTGATTTGATTAGTGTCTTCCCTCTAATAGTTCTTGCTTCCACTTGGAGATTGATGATCTCTTACTCATCCTTGGTCGAATTCAGAGAGGCAAGTGTCACAGGAGAAGTTTCTGGAAGATTCCATGCCTCTCCAGCCATTTGTCTCTTCTCGCCCATCACACCCCATAGAAGGGATTTTTGAAATGCAACGCACCCACAAAGTGTACTTAGGTGAGATGCAACGCACTTTGCCTATGGAGCAGGTGAAATGATCCTGTTTCGATCAGTTCTGAGTAGTTTTTCATGGAGAACTTCTGGGAGAAGCTGTAATCAATTGACCTTGTTCCTTTAGGGGTTAGAACAACACTTTTAGGGACTTAGGAGCCCTTGGTTTATGGACATTTTATGCTTGGGGTTGCAGTGCCCAAAAATGTCTATAACAGTTGCCCCCTAAAGCATGAGGTCGTAAATCTTTTTTGATGTCAGGTGAAATGCTTTATCATGAGGATCCAAAGTTCTTTCAAGCTGGGAGGAAACCTGTAATAAGATACAATACAATACATTATCTTCATAATATTTTCATGATCTAGCTGAGGCGGGCATTCCCATGCTCAGCTTTATAAATTCAGTTTCATGTGCATAAGACAGACAATCGTCTAAGTGTAGACTGATGATTCTGGTAGAGCCATCATCCCTTTGATTGGATGATTATCTATGTCGTAATGATGTATATTTGATGTCTTTATTTTCCTGAATATATATCGCAGCCCGGATGGATGAAACTAGATCCGGGGTCTTCAATCTCGTTCGATCTTCACTCTAAGTACAAGTTGATCCATGTGAGAGGTGTTCTCGAGTCGAACATGGAAAGACATCGCCTGATTACCAGCCAATGATGTAAGCTGTTAACAGGCGTGAGAGGAATCACCAATAATGATAATGACCCTCAAGGTACTATAGTACAATTCACGTGGTGTGAATAAAGTACTTGGCATCGAACACCATGCAAAATCTTTCGGTCGAAGGCCATTGATGTAAACCTGTCGCCGGAAGTGAGAAACTTGCCATTGAGACATGCAAGCTTCAAAGTACTGAAAGGGGTGTTCCTAGATCGACTTCTTGGATAATGAGCTGATTTCGACAAGAAGCGATCTGTCATAGGAGGGCCTTAATGAATCCCACATCAATGACACGGAACGGAGCAAATGATTTTAATGGAGGTGAAAACAATCTGGTGATATAAGGTTCAGGGTGGCGGTTGATGAGCCCCAAAAATGTACAATTATTTGGGCTCATTCAACCTCCTAATTTGGCTTAGTCCACCATTCTCATTGGTTTATTGCATGTTTTTGATTATTTTTATGTTAATAGAGTGAATTTGGTTAGTCATTATGCCAACAAGTCTAATGGGTGCTTTGTGTAGCCTTTTTGGTCAACTTGGAGACAAAATTGAAGGTCTTAATGAGCACTTGGCAGCCAAATTCGTGGGAGAACAAGCTAGAGGATTTGTAGGAAGGTGTCCCCCTCATTTATGGGCCCTTACCTCGAATTCTCCACCATCAGCTCGGAGTTCAAAGGCCACCAAATCAATGATCACAAGGGCAGCCAAGCAAGTCAAGTTGGACCGCTGTTAACTACAAGTCTTGGGCAGCCAAGTCCCTAAATTTTAGGAGGACTGTTGGGTCCTCAAATTGTATAAATAAGAGGGCTTAAGACCTCATTTCAGTTAGTCATTTTGGGGTTAGCTAGTTGGTAGTCATTTTGTAGCTAGTAGTTAGCCAGTAGTTAGTCATTTTGTAATTCGATTTGTAGGCCATGGATTAGCTTTGCTTTCAGCTCATTCTCAAGCTCTCCTTGTGGACAATTTTGATGTTACTCTTCATTCTTGATTAATAAAGATGAATCCAGCTTTGCACCAGCTCTAAATCTCTCTTAGGAGGCTGTAGCTCTTGGGGTTGGGCCCATCTCAAGCGCCCAATACCTCCTTTGATTATCTTTATGTGTCTTTGCTGCATTCTTAGAATAAAATCTGCTATTTGTATTTAAATCTTGCATTGTTATTTGGATTTCTTTTGATGGTTAAAGTAGCTTATCATGGTTAGAATAGATTGGTAGGATAATAACAAGAAAAAGGCTACCAAACACCTTGGATCTCACCTCCCCCTCAGTGGAATCATGAGCTGGGACCAACGTGACTTTGCTGCCAACAAAAACGTTGTTTTGCTTTTCCATGCAATTCTTAGTGTTGGAACCCTCTTTTGTAGATGCTGATATTAGTAGTGTTTAAATGCTTCAGTTGATGATTTCTTAGTGGCATAAGTTAGTTCATGCATTTCATTTCGAATAAACTGTTGTTCATTTCCTTTTGCTGTTAGGTCAGATTAGAGTGAAGTAACTAGGTCATAGGTTTTATAACTAGATCTTTGTTTTCTTGCATGTCTTTGTTTGGTCAGTTTGAAAAACCACTTGCAGAGCACCTGTACCACTCCTTCATCTGCTTATTCTCCATCAGCACCATCCACTCCACCCTCTACTTAGAACCCTTGCTTCACGTTTGCCATTCGCTCCCAAAACCCTAATTTTTGTGCAACATTGCTTCACTCTCCCTTGAACAAATCCAATCGCTCCTTAGCCTCATCCACCAAGTCCTAGACCTCTTCACACCCCTATTTCACCTCCATACTCGTTCCTCCACCTTTTTCCCTCCATCCATTCTCCAAAATCCTCTTTTCAGAACATCCTGTAGAAATCTCTGAACATCTTGTAGAAACCCCTGCAGACATCCTGTAGAAGCCTGCACACTCATTTTCCGAGCACCTGAACGTTGTGGACTTCTGTGGAATGATGTTTTGGATCCCCTGGAACCTCTCCTAGCCCTCCTGACCTTTCCCAAGCTTTCTTTCCCTTCAAACCACCCTTGCACAGTCAAAACCTAATAAGAAACAAGTCATAATCACTCCAACCACTTAAGCAAAAATACAAAAACAATGTTCTTTTCAATGGAAGTAGTTTAAGTGCATGCATTTCATATCACTAGAGGTAATGGCATCATTCTTAGACATATGCACTCCCACCATTGCATCATAGATATTAGACTAGTCAGATTAGGGTTTACTAGGGTTTCCATGTTTTGGTTGGCTTTCAGTTCATTTTTGCAAAGTAGATCAATTTCCCTTGAGATAGCCTTCGTCCATCATTTAGAAAGCTTCTTCTGAGAGCATATAGAAGTTGGCTTGAGCCCTAGCGAACTTGTGCCAGCTGACCAAGTGACAGCTGCGACAAGAGCTAGTACTTGTGCATACAGCACCGTCGCTTCCAAGTTTGTACGAACTACCGGGTTGATAAAATTAGAGATAGGAAACCCCAGGAGTTGTAGCATTATTGCTACAATACTGGAGCCCACCAGCGGTCATGAAAGAATGGAGCGTAAATGTATTGCAGCGGGTGAGACACAGGTGAATTCTCTGAGTGACTTCTCTTGAACATATCAGCGACACTGACGTGATGGATTGGTAGCATTAACCCCAAATGTCGATGGCGTGATGGGACCATGGTGATGTGACCGGTGAACGAAACAACCCAACCCGACTTGGATGCGGAGTGAAAGTGTCATGTTCAAGAGCGACTTGCTACCAAAAAAGTTTCTTCAAGTTTTCCTCCCAATTTTCCCCAGTCATTGCTGACCAGTACCTCTTTATTTTTGTCAAGCTTGAGGAGGATAACATATGCTTGTTCTATAATTTGCCCTTCGGGCAAACCCATCGCTATGTTTTAACGAGCCTAGCGATAGTGAAACTCGTTCTTGTCTGCTATGGACAAGTTTGTCGCTATTAGGTTTTAACGAGTTTAATGACAAAGATAACTCAGTCCTTTTCAATTTTAGAGAGTCTGAAAAAGGACGTAAAGGAAACTCCAAAAATCCTTTTTCCTCATCTAATCCCTTAAGTCCGAAAAAGTATAAAACAATACAGAAGGGATGAATTTTCGATACTTTTAACGAGCCGAATAAAACAAGCGCTCGATCTTTTTGTGTAATAATCCCTCAGGTCCAAAAAGATTAAAATCTAAAGGAGGGATAGCACTTCCGGTCCTTTTAATGAGCTGGAGACGCCAATGGCTCGGCAATCTTTTCATATTTTACGAGTCAATTGAAAAGAGCTTAAAGGAGACTCGTCTTTGAGGAACGAGTGATAAAATTGGGTTGCAGTTGATTCCAGGTAAGGTTTGGAATTTTCCAATCACGGCAGTGTTACAAGGATGGCTAACAGGATCACTCTTCGCAGTTGTTCCTAAAAAGGGGTAAACAATCAAATGGAGGTGATGATAAGAACACGACCAAGGCTTCAAAGGCTGAAGTACTATATTCACGATGGTTATTTACCGGAAATTGGTTCATTTTTTAATGAGCTTAAACGTTGGGGGAAACATTTGCTCATTGCTTATGTTTATTTTTTAACGAGCATGAAGTCCGCGTTAAAACTGCTCGATTAATCCAGTCGTATAATAAGGATGTCTCATATATAAAAACGACAATTTTTCAAATCTTTTCCTCACATCCTTTCTTTATGCAAGTTAGGAAACAACCAATCCTACGAGTTTAAAGGGTTAGAGGACCTAAAAATTTAAAAAATAAATGGTCGCTCTTCGCTTGCACGCCAAAAGGTTTGCATGCCCCCAGGTATAAAATAGAGTTTCAAGGTCACCTTCTATTCTACCGACAAAACATTCGTTTTATCAGGAAAGGTCTACCTCTTTCAGGTTACCAAAGATTGTTTTATCTGGACAGCAAACAAAACACTTCTTCGGCGATGCCTATCAAAATGGACAAAGGCGAGTGGCACAGACACCTCCACCCACATAACTTTGACAAGGGAATCTTATTCCAGTCCAACCCCCTTTTCAAATCACGGACGGGAGTGTCAGACTAGTCATATATCTCTCGCGGAAACCTATCCTATATCTAAAGTTTTCCTGCCAAAGCAGACCAGGGTGCATGCCCCCTGGGTTTCAGTCATGTCCTCCGAATCACTCGTGCTCATTAGGAGGACGGACTGGGGAATGATGAGACATTCCTTGCATGAAAATACCATTTAGTGATGGTATATGACTATTTGCCATGTGTGAACCGGGAAATGAAAGCTGGTCTACGAGCTTGACGACTCTTCCTTCGTGCGGAAAACACATTACTCTAAAGAGTGATGAGACAATGGCTCCCATGCAATAAATATAGTCTCTTCCAAGGAGTAGATTATAATCCAGGGGTCCTTGGACTACCATTACGTTCATTTGAACGGTTTTCCCTCTCAATGTTATGGGCACATTGGGAAGGATCCCTAATGGTCGACTGGTTCCTTTGTCAAAGCCTGTTAGATTTCTCATCTCAGGCAAAAGCGATGGCGAACCAAGCGCTTTCCAAGCAGTCGAGGAAAGGATACTCACAGAAGCTCCTTAATCTATGATGGTACCGGCCATAACCATTCTATATATTTGAACAATGATTCGGAATGGTATACTAGCCAGTAAACGGGGTCTACCTAGCTGATTCCAGTCGAAGGAAACTATTAGGTTGCTTGGAGGTCGGACCGAATAGACGGCCAGGTACGAATCTGATGAACTTCCTTCCTGCGGTAAAGGAATGGGTAAATTGCCCCCATGTTCATCGGAGTCTGTGTTTACGAAAAGAATTTGGACAGTGTCATCCTTGTTCTCTTCAGTGACTGTATCATCTGAAGATGGAACCTCTGAAGGCAAGACCGGGTCAATTGCCGCCTTGACATTTTGACTTTCATCTGGTATGGGTTTAGAAGGTTTATGTTCAATGATAGATGCTTCGGCCGACCACCTGGGCGGGTCAGCCGGATTTTCAACTAGTGACAGACTCGGCAAGAGTTTCTTATATCCAGGAGGAAGTCGTAACGGTGAAACCGGACGATCGTCCAAAACTCTTTTAGCCTCGTCTAAGAAGAGACAACAGTGGACGGCGTGATCACCTTCACACAGTTTACAAGGAAATTTGCACTTTCCTTTTTGTCCAGTGGCTTCACTTTCACTAGTCAACGGTGCATTTTCAACATGATCATCAAAGGTTGACGACACCGGGTTGTGCAAACGAGGAGACCAGTCCCTTAAGATCTGAGGGATGCAGGGAAAATCTCTATGATATTGGTCTCCTTTGAAAATGACACATGGCGATTTAGGCCTAGTCGGTGCAGTGTGTGGATTTTCTCTAGATGATGCTTGGTTGCCCCCTTTTGCCTTTGGCTCCTTCTTCTTCTTCTCTTTCTTCTTCTTTTCCTTCTTCTTCTCAGATACTTGATTTTTTGCTTTACCAGCCCCATCAAGCGAAGAGGAAGGAGAAGAAGAAGAATTGGATGAAGTAGAGGGTTGGGGGGTAACTGTGGAATTGTCTAGTTGTTGACTCGATTGTTCATGAATCGCGGTGTTCTGAACGACGGAGGTTGAGAAAAGCCATACGGGCAAGCCAATCGTCAATCCTGGAAGTGACAATGTGGCCATGTGGGGTGCACCAACATCTCCCCAAGAGGAGAAGGGACTAGGATTTCCTCCAAGGGGAACTCCTTGATTGGTGGACTCCATTCTCTCAACCCAAGACGAATGTAGGAAAGGTGACGATTATTCCGTTTAAAATAAATTTTAGACGCTTTGACATAACTTTTTTTTTCAATTTTAAAGAGTCGAGAAAAAACAAAATATGACTCTAGTCGCCTTCGATTTTTAATGAGCCTGAAGTGACAAGTGCTCAGATGGACCTTTTCCGTTAAGGAGTCTGAAAAGGAACGAAAGGGACTGCTCTGGAAATCTAGGCAGAGGGATTACCAAACCAATCGCAAAACTGTAGAATACTTTTTACGGTACGGCAGTCAATCTTCCTGAATGTTGTGTTCAGTGCATTGTGATTGATAGGGCGGCAGACACGGCTTCCTAAGGATAAAGGATTAAGCCTATTGTGGTCTCCCAAAATATACTTGACGGTACGTGGGAGCACAAGTCCGTACTGGCACTTATCATCTCAAAGTGGAGGAATCACCCAACCAACAGTGAGAAAAACAGTTACCAGGCTTTACGACGCCAGAATATGTCTCTAACCTAGACTTCTAGATGTTGCGCGTTAGATTCCAAAGCGTTGTTAGATTCATTAAATTTATTTTATAGTTGATCTTGCTTAAGAAATTTGCCTTTCAGGTTCACCGCTTGATGTAGATGTACAATTCCTAAAATGCAATCTAAGATGATAAACAGTCTTTTTATCTTCTTTGTGCAATGAAAATCCTAGGTACTAAGGAAAGAGAGACAGTATTCTTTCACAAAGAGCATAGAGCACACACTATATGCATTGTCCTAAATCAAACCAATCAAACAGTATAAATGAAAATGCACATGCATGTATTTTTTTCAGCCTTCTTAATATGTGAATGATAAAAAGAAAGCTAATGCGCAAATCTGAATTACTTTTCAAGCGACAATTACTAACAAGTTTCTTTTCAAAATCAAAATGAAGATAATGACAACACTTTACGATTTGGAAATGAAAACTTGCTTTCGACACTAGAAAAACTACTAATTCAGATCAAATACAACAGTAACAGGGTAATCGACTATCAAGAGCAATCAGACTCTCTTCTCTGACTGAAAACGACACTTGCGACACTTTCAAATCAAGAAACGACAGTACAATTACGTTACCTTTTTGCAAAGGAGAATTGAAAATGACTCAACAAATACACAAAAACATTTACAGTTCTTTGCACAATGGAGGTGGAATAACAACAAGGAAAGGGATTTCAAACAGAGGTATACTGACTACAAGCAGCAAAATTCTTGAATAGATCTGAAAAGAGTGAACAGAAACCAACATTCAGGAACAATGCCTAGTCTGATCAGCACACCTGTAACACAGTGAATTTGAAATGCCGCGCACCTACTACACTCGGGAAGTGCGATGAATTTCAGATTCACAGAACAGAGACTGCGGTGGGCCAGGGACGAGACTTTGCTTGGGTTCCAGGTCACAGTTTTCAGTTTAGTTTAGGGATTTTGGTCGAGCAAGTGGTAATCAGTAAATCAACAACAGGGGTAGATCTAAAGAGGTTACTAGAGCCACCACGAGGGCAATTAGAGAGTTTGTAAATCAGTTGTTTAATTCATAAACAAAACCCGGAGATTGACTGAAGTGGCATTTATCTACTTTGCATTTGCATAGCAAATGCAGTTCGAAAGCTACCTAGCTCAACTTCAGGCTCCGTTTGTAAGTTTATAAAGTAAACAAATGTAGATAGACAAACAACCTAGTCGCTCCCCAGCGGAGTCACCATTTATCTCGGTGGTTGGAATGAAGGTTTACCTTCGAGGTCTTTGAAAGACTTGACTTTGATTTTACGAGATCGTAATCAAAGACTCGATTTGGAAAGGGAGTCGTTTCATTTTTTAATGAGGTTGACACAGTAAAATAACTATCCTCATGACTCCTTGTTTCATTTTTTAACGAGGTCGACACGAGATAAGAACCATCCTCGAAATCCACCGTATTTACAGTATTTGATAGAAAATCAACAACTGAAGGATTCTTAAGGTTGCTGGAATAATCTTCGTTGTAATCCGGGAGATGGGAGTGATGGTGGTAATCTTCCCATTGTGCCTCTCCTATCATCATTGATTGAATGATTCCTTCACCTGTAGTATGTACATGCGACCAAGGATCTGAAGATGTGCCATATTCCTTAGACCTATCTATCCAAACACTCGATGAGCATTGATTTGGGTTTGCCCCCCAAGCCAAGAAAATTGATTGCTACAATATTTCTAAAATGGCGATGATCCATGCTGACAAAATGTTTAGGAATCTTCTGAATCCATTAGATATAGAAAATTTCATATTGCAGGTTTCCACTATGGCCACTTCCGCCAAATTACTCGGAGGCGGTAGGGAAAAAGTACCCATTAAGGCAGGGTCTTTTAGGAGGCCTACTCCAATATTTTGAAGCGAATGATTGCTTCCATGGATCATTGAAATACTTCCCGTAACTTGTGAACTGTTGGGGAGAAATGTTTGTTGGTCGATGATTTAATTCCTCCTTGGAAGGGAAATGAAATCTTCCTGAACTAGGTCGACACAACTGTGGCCATGGCATATATCGAGGGCCTTCCCAGTAGGATGTTGTAATCGATGTTTCCATCGATTACTTCAACATCAATTTCTATTGTTTTTCCCCCCAGTTCAACTTGAAAGTTACTTAAAATCCCGTATGGAGTGTATGATCGTCCATCAAATGCTTTTAACATCATTGACGATCACGACAAGGGTGGTGAACCTAAATTTTTACAGCAACTCATCAACATAATACATGTAGATTCCCCCTCATCAATAATTGTTCGATGAACTGCTTTATTGAGGGCTTTCACTTGAATAAGGAAAGCTAGTTGAGCTGGTAACTGAGGGTCATATCCTTTGTGATTAAAGGATATAAGATTGGAATCTGTTGGGTCAATCCCACCTATTACTGATAATAGATCCTTCTTTTGGGAGGGGAAATTTTGCGGTACCTCAAGTGCCGACATAGCGGACGGCGATTGGGCTAGGTCCTCTACTATATTATAATTCTGTGCTACTTTGGCACGAGGATTAAATGTTGGTTTGTGTACTACTCCCTTTGGCGGATTTATCATTGGCTCAGGAATGATGGGTGGCACAACTTCAGTCAAGGTTGTTCTCGAACTACTAGGTTGTTCATTAGCCTTGTTATTCGACAACTGTGGATTACCGTAATCTTTATTCCTTGTCAAAGCATCATTTTGCTGCTCTGAGATAGAAAACATAAGCACTTGGGATCGGGAAGCATTTTGATTAGCAACCAGTTTGGTTCCCGGGTTTGGAAACGGATCAGTCAATACTGCTGAGGTTTTTGAACTCTTAAAGAGTTTCTTAACTTCAGCTTTATGTGGACAATCTCTCGTCCGATGATCCTGATCGCATATCTGACACCCCGCAGGGGTTTTCTTTTGCCCAGAAGGGTTTGCAGAAGGTTTTTCAGGAGATGACTCATCCTGCTTCTTTTTTCTCCCTTTCTTTTTCTTCTTGCCCCCTGGTTGCTTCAGTTGTTTGCCTTTGTCGGTCGACATGGCATTTACCTCTGAGGCGAGAAGTTCTTCATTATCATTTTGATCAGAAATCTTACCGGCTTTCTTAGATGTAGCCTTTTTCGATTTCGTGCTTTTCATACCTATCATACCATCATTGGCATGAGAGTCTTTGTTTGATTTAGGAGGGGGAGGAACAGAAAGTTCCGGTCTAGAAGCATCAGGTATTTTATTGTAGAGCATGCCAAACTGAGTATAGATCAAGTCTAGATATTGTGCACGAGCAATAACTTGCTCTTCATTGACGACTCCTCCCTTTGCCACATCTTCTGTGATAGAAGGTAATAATGACTTAATAAACCATTCAGCTAAAAGCTGATCAGGAACATATGTTCTTACCATTCTGCGACGACGTCGCCAGTCATGAATATGATCAGATATGTGAGTGGTCGTTGTCTGCTTGAAATTGGTAAGAAGTTTTGTTCCAGTTTCGTACCTTATCGGTAACTGAAAATGGGTTAAAAAGGTTGTGGCTAGGGTACTGAAGTTATCAAACAAAGCTCTGGGCAATTCGATATACCATTTTTCTGCTGGACCAGTTAACGTCCTCTGAAAAAGGCGAAGTCTAATCGAATCATCGTTTAGGGTGTTCGATGAACACCACAGATGAAAGGTCATCACATGATTCAACAGATATTCACCCAGATTTCCATTAAATTTAGGAATATTTGATGGAATTTTATGCAGAATCGCTGGCCACCATGGGGGGTAAGCGATTGGATCGTTTGTTAACCGATTTAAATCAGGTAACTCTAAAGTTTCCACGAAGGGTAACTATTTCATCTAATTCGGAAACATACTTCCCCTTGATTTTTAGTTGATCGAGTAATCCGCAATCGTGGAAGAAAGTCAATTGAAATCACGTTGTTCACGGAGGCTTACGAGTCAACCGTCTTTGTCTCTGGAATCGAAACTACTACGGACAAATCAAACTCGTTTAACCGGTTCCAAATCTCTTGGTAAAGTTAGAACAAGTGTTCCAACAACATTAGAGACTCCGGTTACTCCAAACATTTCTGGTATCCCTGCCTTTACAGAAGAAGTTCAGCAACCACCGAAGGACAGTAGTACTGATCCTAGTCTAAGGGTAAACACTTGTATTACTGAACCAGTTCCATCTACAACTGGTTCGAAAAGTGTTGTTCCCAAAACATTGATCGCTGCAGATTCCATACCTTCTTCGGCACCAAAAATATTTTACGGACCTGACGGTCTACCTCTTCCACCTAGTCTGATTGCTATAGAAGATATTGTGGAGGATCCTCCATCTAGTACTCCATCGCAATTTGGAGTTGGGATCACTCTGTATCCTTCTTCATCAGAAATTAGTCTACCGCCAGCGGAAGCTCCTGTAGAATTGCTAGGTAATCTTTTGGATAGACTAGAAATGTCTGAACAACCGTCAACATCTAGGATTGTGTCGTCCGACATAGCGACAACAGAACTTCCTGCTATCACTCCAACAATGTTCTCCGGTATACCATATGTCCCAACTAGCTCTCAATCGCTAGAAAGAGCCCACTCAGGGGCTATTTCGACAGTATCCTGTTTGTTCATCCGGAATAGTATCCGGAAACTCTTATGTTGAGTCTCAACAAATTGATCCTTTGGGATGTCAATTTGGGCAGTCCGGTCCTCAAGGGCAAACCATTCCTTTAAGTACTGGATTACCGCCGTATGGGGGGCAGTATACCCTTTCATTGTCCCCTCCGGGAGGACAGCCATACGGGAGTTCACAACAAAATTCAAGTTATGTTGGAATTACATCTAGCGGTTGGGTACCGATACTACCTCAACAACCAAGAGTTGTATATTCGATGCAACAATGTTTACCTATGTCAAATATACCAACTACGCCAGCTATTGTGACGGTGTCGCAAGTACAAGCGTTGCCTGTTGTATGCCAACCTCAGGTTTCTCAGGTTGTAATGAAACAGCCACTTGACCCCGCGACTCAACCACAATCGCCGACTGGTGGAATGACACAGGTTCAAATGGGTACAATTACCCCTCATCTTGGTCAAATAGTTAGTATCGGGCAACAGCACATGGCTTCCCAACCATGGCTGGTACAATACCAACAACCGCAATTCCAACAAGTATACTAAGGATCTGAGCAACAAATCTTTGCAGATAGTAGATAGTCATATATTCAAAACGGTCAAAATCAACCATTCTCAATGGTTATGCCCACCAACCTTACCAAAGTTACCAGCACCAAATGCATTATGCTGGTATGCAAAGACCTACTGCTCAGGCAATTCCATCCCATTTTGTTACAGGGAAAAGTGTCTATGCAGAACTGCTAATCCCACTAAGGCGTGGTAGCTACCTTAGAAACAAACAAAGTAAAACTACTTTCATTTTCCTTTATGAAAGATAGATGAGAGAAGAATAAAGGAGACCAACCTCTGTCTTGCGCTTGGCTCCTTGCTCGATTCCTCTCTTTTCTTATAGTCCTTTTCTACTTATTTTCTAGTATACCCAGCTTCACAGAGTACCTGTAGAATCAAAGCAGCATAAGACTATACAAGAACATGGATCTACTATCATAAACAATCTAGGATCAGATGTAAATTGACCATACAAATGCATAAAACATAAATGACACAAGAGTATGGAGGAAAACTTGAATAGCTTTATTGATAATCAAGAAAGATCCAAGAGAGTTACAACCAGTTGTTTTGACCCAGCATCATCCTCTCAGCAAGTGAGCCCTTCTTCACCTCATGCAAAGCTTAGATCACCCAACACTATGATGTTGCCTCAAGAAACCAACAGCAATTCCTTACAAGATGCAAAATTCCAGCCTCCGGATCTCTGGGATGTGGGATCCATATATAGATATCTGTAAGGGAGATGAATCAGCTTGTGATTTGATTAGTGTCTTCCCTCTGATAGTTCTTGCTTCCACTTGGAGATTGATGATCTCTTACTCATCCTTGGTCGAATTCAGAGAGGCAAGTGTCACAAGAGAAGTTTCTGGAAGATTCCATGCCTCTCCACCTCGTGGATTGACACTGCCATTTGTCTCTTCTCGCCCATCGCACCCCATAGAAGGGCTTTATGAAATGCAACGCACCCACAGAGTGTACTTAGGTGAGATGCAACGCACTTTGCCTATGGAGCAGGTGCAATGATCCTGTTTTGACCAGTTCTGAGTAGTTTTTCATGGAGAACTTCTGGGAGAAGTTGTAATCAGTTGATCTTGTTCCTTTAGGGGTTAGAATAACACTTTTAGGGACTTAGGAGCCCTTGGTTTATGGACATTTTATGCTTGGGGTTGCAGTGCCCAAAAATGTCTATAACAGTTGCCCCCTAAAGCATGAGGTCGTTAATCTTTTTTGATGTCGAGTGAAATGATTTATCATGAGGATCAGAAGTTCTTTCAAGCTGGGAGGAGATCTGTAATAAGATACAATACAATACATTATCTTCATAATATTTTCATGATCTAGCTGAGGCGGGCATTCCCATACTCAGCTTTATAAAATCATTTTCATGTACATAAGACAGACAATCATCTAAGTGTAGACTGATGATTCTGGTAGAGCCATCATCCCTTTGATTGGATGATTATCTGTGCAACAATGATATACATTTGGTGTCTTTATTTTCCTGAATATATATCGCAGCCCGGATGGATGAAACTAGATCCGGAGTCTTCAATCTCGTTCGATCTTCACTCAAAGTACAAGAAGATCCATGTGAGAGATGTTCTTGAGTCGAACATGGAAAGACATTGCCTGATTACCAGCCAATGATGTAAGTTGTTAACAGGCGCAAGAGGAATCACTGATCATGATAATGACCCTCAAGGTACTGCAGTAAAATTCAAGTGGTGTGAATAAAGTACTTGGCATCGAACACCACGCAAAATCTTTCGGTCGAAGGCCATTGATGTAAACATGTCGTCGGAAGTGAGAAACTTGCCATTGAGGCATGCAAGCTTCAAAGTACTGAAAGGGGTGTTCCTAGATCGAATTCTTGGATAATGAGCTGATGTCGACAAGAAGCGATCCGTCATAGGAGGGCCTTAATGAATCCCACATCAATGACACGGAATAGAGCAAATGATTTTAAAGGAGGTGAAAACGATCTGGTGATATAAGGTTCAGGGTGGCGGTCATGAAAGAATGGAGCGTAAATGTATTGCAGCGAGTGAGGCACAGGTGAATTCTCTGAGTGACTTCTCTTAAACATATCAGCGACACTGACATGATGGATTGGTAGCATTAACCCCAAATGTGGATGGTGTGATGTGACCATGGTGATGTGGCCGGTGAATGAAACAACCCAACCCGACTTGGATGCGGAGTGAAAGTGTCATGTTCAAGAGTGACTTGCTACCAACAAAGTTTCTTCAAGTTTTCTTCCCAATTTTTCCCCAGTCATTACTGACCAGTACCTCTTTATTTTTGCCAAGCTTGAGGAGGATAACATATGCTTTTTCTATAATTTTCCCTTCGGGCAAACCCATCGCTATGTTTTAACGAGCCTAGCGATAGTGAAACTCGTTCTTGTCTCCTATGGACAAGTTTGTCACTATTAGGTTTTAATGAGTTAACAACAAAGATAACTTGGTCCTTTTCAATTTTAGAGAGTCTGAAAAGGGACGTAAAGGAAACTCCAAAAATCCTTTTTCGTCATCTAATCCCTTAAGTCTGAAAAAGTATAAAACAATACAGAAGGGATGAATTTTCGATACTTTTAACGAGCCGAATAAAACAAGCGCTCGATCTTTTTGTGTAATAATCCCTCAGGTCCAAAAAGATTAAAATCTAAAGGAGGGATAGCACTTCGAGTCCCTTTAACGATCTGGAGAGGCCAATGGCTCGGCAATCTTTTCATATTTTATGAGTCAGTTGAAAAGAGCTTAAAGGAGACTCGTCTTTGAGGAACGAGTGATAAAATTGGGTAGCATCTGATTCCAGGTGAGGTTTGGAATTTTCCAATCATGGCAATGTTACAAGGATGGCTAGCGGGATCACTCTTCACAGCTGTTCCTCAAAAGGGGTAAACAATCAAATGGAGGTGAATGATCGGCCAATACAGAGTGGAGGTGAATGATGGGAACACGACCAAGGCTTTAAAGGCTGAAGTACTACATTCACGATGGTTATTTACCGGGAATTGGTTCATTTTTTCTTGAGCTTAAACGTTGGGGGAAACATTTGCTCATTGCTTATGTTTATTTTTTAACGAGCATGAAGTCCGCGTTAAAACTGCTCGATGCGGGTTTATTTTTTAAGGAGCTTGAACCCTGCAGTAACACTACTCGTGGCGGGTTTATTTTTTAATGAGCTTGAACCCTGCAGTAACACTGCTCATGATAAGTTTGCATGCCCCCAGCATAATAATGCAAATTGAGGAACATGCCCCCCAAGCTTCATTGCATTCAACTCGGTGGTTGGAATGAAGGTTTACCTTTGAGATTTGGAAAGGGGATTTGTTTCATTTTTTAATGAGGTTGACACAGTAAAAGAACTGTCCTCATGACTCCTTGTTTCATTTTTTAACGAGGTCAACACAAGATAAGAACCATCCTCGACATCCACTGTATTTACAGTATTTCATAGAAAATCAAAAACTGATGGATGATTAAGGTTGCTGGAATAATCTTCGTGGTGATCCGGAAGATGGGAGCGATGGTGGTAATCTTCCCATGGTGCCTCTCCTATCATCATTGATTGAATGATTCCTTCGTCTGTAGAATGTACATCCGACCAAGGATCTGAAGAGGTGCCATATTCCTTAGACCTATCTATCCAAACACTCGATGAGCGTTGATTTAGGTTTGCCCCCCAAGCCAAGAAAATTGATTGCTACAATATTTCTAAAACGGCAATGATCCATGCTGACAAAATGTTTAGGAATCTTCTAAATCCATTAGATATAGAAGATTTCTTATTGCAGGTTTCCACTGTGGCCACTTCCACCAAATTACTCGGAGGCGGTAGGGCAAAAGTACCCATTAAGGCAGGGTCTTTTAGGAGGCCTACTCCAATATTTTGAAGCAAATGATTGCTTCCATGGATCATTGGAATGCTTCCCGTAACTTGTGAACTGTTGGGGAGAAATGTTTGTTGGTCGACAATAGTAATTCCTCCTTGGAAGGGAAATGCAATCTTCTTGAAGTAGGTCGACACAACTGCGGCCATGGCATATATCCAGGGCCTTCCCAGTAGGATGTTGTAATCGAGGTTTCCGTCGATTACTTCAACATCTATTTCTATTGTTTTCCCCCTAGTTCAACTTGCAAGTTACTTAAAATATCGTATGGAGTGTATGATCTTCCATCAAATGCTTTTAACATCATTGACGATGGCTACAAGGGTGGTGAGCCTAAATTTTTCCAGCAACTCATCGACATAATACATGTAGATGCCCCCTCATCAATAATTGTTCGATGAACAGTTTTGTTGAGGGCTTTCACTTGAATAAGGAAAGCTAGTTGAGCTGGTAAGTGAGGATCATATCCTTTATGATTAAAGGATATAAGATTGGAATCCGTTGGCTCAATCCCACCTATTACTGATAATAGAGTCTGCTTTTGGGAGGGGAAAATTTGTGATATCTCAAGTGTCAACATAGCGGACGGCGATTGGGCCAGGTCCTCTACTATATTATAATTTTGTGCTACTTTTGCACAAGGATTAAATGTCGATTTGTGTACTACTCCCTTTTGCGACTTTATCATTGGTTCAGGAATAATGGGTAGCACAACTTCGGTCAAAGTTGTTGTCGAACTACTAGGTTGTTCATTAGCCTTGTTATTCGACAGCTGTGGATTCCGTAATATTTATTCCTTGTCAAAGCATCATTTTGCTGCTTTGAGATAGACAACATAAGCACTTGGGATCGGGAAGCATTTTGATTAGAAACCAATTTGGTTCGTGGGTTTGGAAACGGATCAGTCAACAGTGCTGAGGTTTTTGAACTCTTAAAGAGTTTATTAACTTCATCTTTATGTGGACAATCTCTCGTCCGATGATCCTCATCGCATATCTGACACCCTGCAGGGGGTTTCCTTTGCCCAGAAGGGTTTGCAGAAGGTTTTTCAAGAGATGACTCATCATGTTTCTTCTTCTTCCCTTTGTTTTTCTTTTTTCCTCTTGGTTGCTTGGTTTCTTTGCCTTTATCTGTCGAGACGGCATTTACTTCCGAGGCAAGAATTTCTTCTTTTGCATTTTGACTGGAAATCTTACGGGCCTTTTTAGATGTAGCCTTTGTCGATCTCGTGTCTGTTGCGCCAATCATGCCATCGCCGGCATGAGAGTCATTGTTTGATTTAGGAGGAGGAGGGACCGAGAATTCCAGTCTGGGAGCGTCAGGTAATTTATCATAGAGCATGCCAGACTGAGTATAGATCAAGTCTAGATATTGTGCACGAGCAATAACTTGCTCTTCGGTGATGACTCCTCCCTTTGCCACATCTTCTGTGATAGAAGGTAATAATGACTTAATAAACCATTCAGCTAAAAGCTAATCAGGAACATATGTTTTTACCATTCTACGACGACGTCGTTACTCATGAATATGATCGGATATGTGAGTGGCCGTCATTTTCTTGAAATTGTTAAGAAGTTTTGTTCCCGTTTCGTACCTTATGGGTAACTGAAAATGGGTTAAAAAGGTTGTGGCTAGGGTGCTAAAGTTATCGAATGAAGCTCTAGGCAATTCGATATACCATTTTGCTGCCAGACCAGTTAACGTTCTCTGAAAAAGGCGAAGCCTAATCGAATCATCGTTTAGAGTGTTAGATGAACACCACAGATGAAAGGTCATCACATGATTCGACGGGTCTTCACCCAGATTTCCATTAAATTTAGGAATATCTGACGGGTTTATGTGGAATCGCTGGCCACCAAGGGGCATAAGCAATTGGATCATTCGTCAGCCGGTTTAGATCTGGCAATTCTAGAGTTGCTACAAAGGGTAACTGTTGATTCAGGTTAGGCGAAGCATACCCAGGATAAGATGGAATTGCCTGAGCAGTGGGTCTTTGCATACCAGCATAATGTATTTGATGCTGGTAACTTTGATAAGGTTGATGGGCATAACCATTATAATATGGTTGTTGATAACCGCTTTGGAAATGCAGTTGTCCATTACTTACAAAGACTTGTTGCTCAGGTCCTTGATATGATTGCTGGAATGGCGGTTGTTGAGACATTTCTAGTCTATCCAAAATATTACCTAGCGATTCTATAGGAGCTTCCACTGGCAGTAGACTAATTTCTGATGAAGAAGGATACAGAGTGATCCCGACTCCAAATTGCGATGGAGTACTAGATGGAGGATCCTCCAAAATCTCTTCTATAGCAATCAGACCAGGTGGAAGAGGGAGACCATCAGGTCCGTAAAATATTTCTGGTGCCGAAGAAGGTATGGAATGTGCAGCGACCGATGTTTGGGGAACAACACTTTCCGAACCGGTTGTAGATGGAACTGGTTCAATAATAGAAGTGTTTACCCTCAGACTAGGATCAGTACCACTGTGCTTCGGTGGTTGCTGAACTTCTTCTGTAAAGGCAGGGATACCAGAAATGTTCGGAGTAACCGGAGTCTCTGATGTTGTTGGAACACTTGTTCTAACTTTACCAGGAGATTTGAAACCGGTTAAACGAGTTCGCTTTGTCCGTAATAGTTTCGATTCCGAAGACAAAGACAGTTGACTCGTAATCCTCCGCGAACGACGGGGTTTCAATTGACTTTCTTCCACGATTGTGGATTACTCGATCAACTATAAATCAAGGGGAAGTATGTTTCCAAATTAGATGAATTTTAGACGCTTTTGACACAACTTGTTTTTTCAATTTTAAAGAGTCGAGAAAAAACAAAAGATGACTCTAGTCGCCTTCGATTTTTAATGAGCCTGAAGCGACAAGTGCTCAGATGGACCTTTTCCATTAAGGAGTCTGAAAAGGAACGAAAGGGACTGCTCTGGAAATCTAGGCAGAGGGATTACCAAACCAATCGCAAAACTGTAGAATACTTTTTACGGTACAGCAGTCAATCTTCCCGAATGTTGTGTTCAGTGCACTGCGATTAGTAGGGTGGTAGACACGGCTTCCTAAGGATAAAGGATTAAGCCTATTGTGGTCTCCCAAAGTATACTCGACAGTACGTGGGAGCACAAGTCCGTACTGGCACTTATCGTCTCAAAGTGGAGGAATCACCCAACCAATAGTGAGAACAACAGTTACCAGGCTTTACGACACCGGAATACGTCTCTAGCCTAGACTTCTAGATGTTGTGCGTTAGGTTCCAAAGCGTTGTTAGATTCATTAAATTTATTTTATAGTTGATCTTGCTTAAGAAATTTGCCTTTCAGGTTCACCGCGTGATGTAGATGTACAATTCCTAAAATGCAATCTAAGATGATAAACAGTCTTTTTATCTTCTTTGTGCAATGAAAATCCTAGCTACTAAGGAAAGAGAGACAGTATTCTTTCACAAAGAGCATAGAGCACACACTATATGCACTGTCCTAAATCAAACCAATCAAACAGTCTAAATGCAAATGCACATGCATGTATTTTTTTCAGCCTTCTTAATATGTGAATGATAAAAAGAAAGCTAATGCAAAAATCTGAATTACTTTTCAAGCGACAATTACTAACAAGTTTCTTTCCAAAATCAAAATGAAGATAATGACAACACTTCACGATTTGGAAATGAAAACTTGCTTTCGACACTAGAAAAACTACTAATTCAGATCAAATACAATAGTAACAGGGTAATCGACTATCAAGAGCAATCAGACTCTCTTCTATGACTGAAAACGACACTTGTGACACTTTCAAATCAAGAAACGATAGTACAATTACGTTACTTTTTTGAAAGGAGAACTGAAAATGACTCAACAAATACACAAAAACATTTACAGTTCTTTGCACAATGGAGGCGGAATAACAGCAAGGAAAGGGGTTTCAAACAGAGGTATACTGACTACAGGCAGCAAAATTCTTGAATAGATCTGAAAAGAGTGAACAGAAACCAACATTCAGGAACAATGCCTAGTCTGATCAGCGCACTTGTAACACAGTGAATTTGAAATGCAGCGCACCTACTACACTCGGGAAGTGCGCTGAATTTCAGATTCACAGAACAGAGACTGCGCTGGGCTAGGGACGAGACTTTGCTTGGGTTCCGGGTCACAGTTTTCAGTTCAGTTCAGGGATTTTGGCCGAGCAAGTGGTAATCAGTAAATCAACAACAGGGATAGATCTAAGGAGGTTACTAGAGCCACCACGAGGGCAATTAGAGAGTTTGTAAATCAATTGTTTAATTCATAAACAAAACCCAGAGATTGACTGAAGCGACATTTATCTACTTTGCATTTGCATAGCAAATGCAGTTTGAAAGCTACCTGGCTCAACTTCAGGCTCCGTCTGTAAGTTTATAAAGTAAACAAATGTAGATAAACAAACAACCTAGTCGGTCCCCAGCGGAGTCGCCATTTTGTTACAGGGAAAAGTGTCTATGCAGAACTGCTAATCCCACTAAGGTGTGGTAGCTACCTTAGAAACAAACAAAGTAAAACTACTTTCATTTTCCTTTATGAAAGATAGATGAGAGAAGAATAAAGGAGACCAACCTCTGTCTTGCGCTTGGTTCCTTGCTCGATTCCTCTCTCTTCTGATAGTCTTTTGCTACTTGCTTCCTTGTACACCCAGCTTCACAGAGTACCTGTAGAATCAAAGTAGCATAACACTATACAAGAACATGGATCTATTATCATAAACAATTTAGGATCATATGTAAATTGACCATACAAATGCATGAAACATAAATGACACAAGATTATGGAGGAAAACTTGAATAGCTTTATTGATAATCAAGAAAGAGCCAAGAGAGTTACAACCAGTAAGCCCTTCTTCACCTCATACAAAACTTAGATCACCCAACACTATGATGTTGCCTCAAGAAACCAATAGCAATTCCTTACAAGATGCAAAATTCCATCCTCTTGGATCTCTGGGATGAGGGATCCATATATAGATATCTGTAAGGGAGATGAGTCAGCTTGTGATTTGATTAGTGTCTTCCCTCTGATAGTTCTTGCTTCCACTTGGAGATTGATGATCTCTTACTCATCCTTGGTTGAATTCAGAGAGGCAAGTGTCACAGGAGAAGTTTCTGGAAGATTCCATGCCTCTCCACCTCATGGATTGACACTGCCATTTGTCTCTTCTCGCTCATTGCACCCCATAGAAGGGCTTTTTGAAATGCAATCTACCCACAAAGTGTATTTAGGTGAGATGCAATGCACTTTGCCTATGGAGCAGGTGAAATGATCCTGTTTTGACCAGTTCTGAGTAGTTTTTCATGGAGAACTTTTGGGAGAAGCTGTAATCAGTTGACCTTGTTCCTTTAGGGGTTGGAACAACACTTTTAGGGACTTGGGAGCCCTTGGTTTATGGAAATTTTATGCTTGGGTTTGCAGTGCCCAAAAATGTCTATAACAGTTTTCCCCTAAAGCATGAGGTCGTTAATCTTTTTTTTTTACTTGCTTTTTTTTTTTTTATGGCGACTCTGCTCGACTTTGCTTAGCAACTAGATAATTCCAGAGTTACCCCCCAACCCTCTACTTCGTCCAATTCTCCCTCTCCTCCTTCCTCTTCGCTTGATAGGGCTGATAAAGCCAAAAATCAAGTATCTGAGAAGAGGAAGGAAAAGAAGAAGAAGGAGCCAAAGGCGAAAGGGGGCAACCAAGCGTCGTCTAGCGAAAATCCACACACTGCACCGACCAGGCCTAAATCGCCATGTGTCATTTGCAAAGGAGACCACTATCATAGAGATTGTCCCTGCATCCCTCGGATCTTAAGGGACTGGTCTCCTCGTTTTCACAACCCGGTGTCGTCAACCTCTGATGATCATGTTGAAAACGCACCGTCGACTAGTGAAAGTGAAGCCCCTGGACAAAAAGGAAAGTGTAAATTTCCTTGTAAACTGTGTGAAGGTGATCACGCCATCCACCGTTGTCCCTTCTTAGATGAGGCTAAAAGATTTTTGGACGATCGTCCGGTTTCACCGTTACGACTTCCTCCTAGATATAAGAAACTCTTACCGAGTCCGTCGCTAGTTGAAAATCCGGCTGACCCGCCCAAGTGGTCGGCCAAAGCATCTATCATTGAAGATAAACCTTCTGAACCCATACCAGATGAAAGTCAAAAGGTTGAGGCGAAAATTGACCCGGTCTTGCCTTCAGAGGTTCCATCTTCAGATAATACAGTCACCGAAGAGAACAAGGATGACACCGTCCAAATTCTTTTCGTAAACACAAACTCCGATGAACATGGGGGCAATTTACCCATTCCTTTACCGCAGGAAGGAAGTTCGTCAGAGTCGTACCCAGCCGTCTATTCGGTCCCACCTCCAAGCAACCTAGTTGTTTCCTTCGACTGGAATCAACTAGGCAGACCCTGTTTACCGGCTAGTATACCATTCCGAATCATTGTTCATATATATAGAATGGTTATGGCTGGTACCATCATAGATGAAGGGGCTTCTGTGAGTATCCTTTCCTCGACTGCTTGGGAAGCGCTTGGTTTGCCATCATTTTTGCCTGAGATGAGAAATCTAACAGGCTTTGACAAAGGAACCAGTCGAAGGTTAGGGATCCTTCCCAATGTGCCCATAACATTGAGAGGGAAAACCGTTCAAATGAATGTAATTGTAGTCCAAGGACCCCTGGATTATAATCTACTCCTTGGACGATACTATATTTATTGCATGGGAGCCATTGTCTCATCACTCTTTAGAGTAATGTGTTTTCCGCATGAAGGAAGAGTGGTCAAGCTCGTAGACCAGCTTTCATTTCCCGGTTCACACATGGAAAATAGTCATATACCATCCCTAAATGGTATTTTCACGCAAGGAACGTCTCATCAATCCCCAGTCCATCCTCCTGACAAGCGCGAGTGATTCGAAGGACATGACTGAAACCCAGGGGGAATGCACCCTGGTCTGCTTCGGCAGGAAAACTTCAGGTATAGGGTAGGTTTCCGCGAGGGATATATGACTAGTCTGAGGTTCCCGTCCGTGGTTTGAAAAGGGGGTTGGACTGGAATAAGATTCCCTTGTCAAATTTATGTGGGTAGAGGCGTCTGCGCCACTCGCCTTTGTCTATTTCGGTAGGCATCACCGAAGAAGTGTTTTGTTTGAAGTCCAGATAAAACAATCTTTAGTAACCTGAAAGAGGTAAACCTTTCCTGATAAAACGAATGTCTTGTCAGTAGAATAGAAGGTGACCTTGAAACTCTATTTTATACCTGGGGGCATGCAAACCTTTCGGCGTGCAAGCGAAGAGCGACCATTTATTTTTTAAATTTGTAGGTCCTCTAACCCTTCAAACTCGTAGGATTGGTCGTTTCATAACTTGCATAAAGAAAGGATGTGAGGCAAAGATTTTAAAAATTGCCGTTTTTATATATGAGACATCCTTATTATACGACTGGATTAATCAATTAGTTTTAACGCGGACTTCATGCTCATTAAAAAATAAACATAAGCAATGAGCAAATGTTTCCCCCAGCATTTAAGCTCAATAAAAAATGAACCAATTCCCAGTAAATAATCATCATGAATGTAGTACTTCAGCCTTTAAAGCCTTGGTCGTGTTCCCATCATTCACCTCCACTCTGTATTGGCCGATCATTCACCTCCATTTGATTGTTTACCCCTTTTGAGGAACAGTTGCGAAGAGTGATCCTGATAGCCATCCTTGTAAAGCTGCCGTGATTGGAAAATTCCAAACCTTACCTGGAATCAGCTGCTACCCATTTTTATCACTCGTTCCTCAAAGACGAGTCTTCTTTAAGCTCTTTTCAACTGACTCGTAAAATATGAAAATATTGTCGAGCCATTGGCCTCTCCAGCTCATTAAAAGGACCGGAAGTGCTATCCCTCCTTTAGATTTTAATCTTTTTGGACCTGAGGGATTATTACACAAAAAGATCGAGCGCTTGTTTTATTCGGCTCGTTAAAAGTATTGAAAATTCATCCCTTCTGTATTGTTTTATACTTTTTCGGACTTAAGGGATTAGATGACGAAAAAGGATTTTTGGAGTTTCCTTTACGTCCTTTTTCAAACTCTCTAAAATTGAAAAGGACCGAGTTATCTTTTTCGTTAAACTCGTTAAAACCTAATAGCGACAAACTTGTCCATAGCAGACGAGAACGAGTTTCACTATCGCTAGGCTCGTTAAAACATAGCGATGGGTTTGCCCGAAGGGAAAATTATAGAACAAGCATATGTTATCCTCCTCAAGCTTGACAAAAATAAAGAGGTACTGGTCAGCAATGACTGGGGAAAAATTGGGAAAATAACTTGAAGAAACTTTGTTGGTAGCAAGTCGCTCTTTAACATGACACTTTCACTCCGCATCCAAGTCGGGTTGGGTTGTTTCATTCACCGGTCACATCACACCATCCACATTTGGGGTTAATGCTACCAATCCATCATGTCAGTGTCGCTGGTATGTTCAAGAGAAGTCACTCAGAGAATTCACCTGTGTCTCACCCGCTGCAATACATTTACGCTCCATTCTTTCATGACCACCACCCTGAACCTTATATCACCAGACCGTTTTCACCTCCATTAAAATCATTTGCTCCATTCTGTGTCATTGATGTTGCATTCATTAAGGCCCTCCTATGACGAATTGCTTCTTGTCGACATCAGCTCATTATCCAAGAAGTCGATCTAGGAACACCCCTTTCAGTACTTTGAAGCTTGCATGCCTCAATGGCAAGTTTCTCACTTCCGGTGACAGGTTTACATCAATGGCCTTCGACCGAAAG
Organism: Pinus tabuliformis; assembly: GCA_031772625.1. Classification (NCBI taxonomy): domain Eukaryota; kingdom Viridiplantae; phylum Streptophyta; class Pinopsida; order Pinales; family Pinaceae; genus Pinus; species Pinus tabuliformis. The sequence goes on along the minus strand of CM062820.1, from coordinate 1,464,225,507 downwards.
ATTTTGCGTGGTGTTCGACACCAAGTCCTTTATTCACACCACGTGAATTGTACTGCAGTACCTTGAGGGTCATTATCATTATCGGTGATTCCTCTCGCGCCTGTTAACAGCTTACATCATTGGCTGGTAATCAGGCAATGTCTTTCCATGTTCGACTCCAGAACACCTCTCACATGGATCGACTTGTACTTTGAGTAAAGATCGAACGAGATTGAAGACCCCGGATCTAGTTTCATCCATCCGGGCTGCGATATATATTCAGGAAAATAAAGACATCAAATGTACATCATTATGGCACAGATAATCATCCAATCAAAGGGATGATGGCTCTACCAGAATCATCAGTCTACACTCAGACGATTGTCTGTCTTATGTACATGAAAATGAATTTATAAAGTTGAGCATGGGAATGCCCGCCTCAGCTAGATCATGAAAATATTATGAAGATAATGTATTGTATTGTATCTTATTACAGGTCTCCTCCCAGCTCCTCATCATAAAGCATTTCACCCGACATCAAAAAAGATTAACGACCTCATGCTTTAGGGGGCAACTGTTATAGACATTTTTGGGCACTGCAACCCCAAGCATAAAATATCCATAAACCAAGGGCTCCTAAGTCCCTAAAAGTGTTGTTCTAACCCCTAAAGGAACAAGGTCAACTGATTACAGCTTCTCCCAGAAGTTCTCCATGAAAAACTACTCAAAACTGATCAAAACAGGATCATTTCACCTGCTCCATAGGCAAAGTGCGTTGCATATCACCTAAGTACACTATGTGGGTGCGTTGCATTTCAAAAAGCCCTTCTATGGGGTGCAATGAGCGAGAAGAGACAAATGGCAGTGTCAATCCGCAAGGTGGAGAGGCATGGAATCTTCCAGAAACTTCTCCTGTGACACTTGCCTCTCTGAATTCGACCAAGGATGAGTAAGAGATCATCAATCTCCAAGTGGAAGCAAGAACTATCAGAGGGAAGACACTAATCAAATCACAAGCTGACTCATCTCCCTTACAGATATCTATATATGGATCCCTCATCCCAGAGATCTAGAGGCTAGAATTTTACATCTTGTAAGGAATTGTTGTTGGTTTCTTGAGGCAACATCATAGTGTTGGGTGATCTAAGCTTTGCATGAGGTGAAGAAGGGCTTACTTAATGAGAGGATGATGTTGGGTCAGAACAACTGGTTGTAACTCTCTTGCCTCTTTCTTGATTATCAATAAAGTTATTCAATTTTTCCTCCACACTTGTGTAATCTATGTTTTGTGCATTTGTATGGTCAATTTATATCTGATCCTAGATTGTTTATGATAATAGACAATCGAAAAAAAAAATTAATTAATTAATTAATTAATTAAAAATTAAAAAATTAAAAAATTAAAAATTAAAAATTAAAAAAATAATAATAATAATAATAATAATAATAATAATAATAATAAATAAAAAATAAAATAAAAAATAAAAATAAATAAACATTAAAAAATAAAAAATAAATAAAAAATAAAAATTAACGACCTCATCCGATTAAGGTTGGGTCCATGCTTAGTTCGATTAACATTTATGCATGGACAAAATGGCGACTCCACTGGGGAGCGACTAGGTTGTTTGTCTATCTACCTTTTTTTACTTTATAAACTTACATACGGAGCTTAAAGGTAGATAAACAAAGGTAGATAAACAAACAACCTAGTTGCTCCCCAGTGGAGTGGGAAAAGTGTCTATGCAGAACTGCGAATCCCACTAAGGTGTGGAAGCTACCTTAGAAACAAACAAAGTAAAACTACTTTCATTTTCCTTTATGAAAGATAGATGAGAGAAGAATAAAGGAGACCAACCTCTGTCTTGCGCTTGGTTCCTTGCTCGATTCCTCTCTCTTCTGATAGTCTTTTGCTACTTACTTCCTTATACACCCAGCTTCACAGAGTACCTGTAGAATCAAAGCAGCATAACACTATACAAGAACATGGATCTATTATCATAAACAATCTAGGATCAGATGTAAATTGACCATACAAATGCATGAAATATAAATGACACAAGAGTATGGAGGAAAACTTCAATAGCTTTATTGATAATCAAGAAAGAGCCAAGAGAGTTACACCCAGTTGTTCTGACCCAGCATCATCCTCTCAGCATGTAAGCCCTTCTTCACCTCATGCAAAGTTTAGATCACCCAACACTATGATGTTGCCTCAAGAAACCAACAGCAATTCCTTACAAGATGCAAAATTCCAGCCTCTGGATCTCTAGGATGAGGGATGCATATATAGATATCTCTAAGGGAGATGAGTTAGCTTGTGATTTGGTTAGTGTCTTCCCTCTGATAGTTCTTACTTCCACTTGGAGATTGATGATCTCTTACTCATCCTTGGTCGAATTCAGAGAGGCAAGTGTCACAGGAGAAGTTTCTGGAAGATTCCATGCCTCTCCACCTCGCGGATTGACACTGCCATTTGTCTCTTCTCACCCATCGCACACCATAGAAGGGCTTTTTGAAATGCAACACACCCACAGGGTGTACTTAGGTGAGATGCAACGCACTTTGCCTATGGAGCAGGTGCAATGATCCTGTTTTGACCAGTTCTGAGTAGTTTTTCATGGAGAACTTCTGGGAGAAGCTGTAATCAGTTGACCTTGTTCCTTTAGGGGTTAGAACAACACTTTTAGGGACTAAGGAGCCCTTGGTTTATGGACATTTTATGCTTGGGGTTGCAGTGCCCAAAAATTTCTATAACAGTTGCCCCCTAAAGCATGAGGTTGTTAATCTTTTTTTGATGTCGGGTGAAATGCTTTATCATGAGGATCCGAAGTTCTTTCAAGCTGGGAGGAGACCTGTAACAAGATAAAATACAATACATTATCTTCATAATATTTTCATGATCTAGCTGAGGCGAGCATTCCCATGCTTAGCTTTATAAATTCATTTTCATGTACATAAGACAGACAATCGTCTGAGTGTAGACTGATGATTCTGGTAGAGCCATCATCCCTTTGATTGGATGATTATCTATGCCGTAATGATGTACATTTGATGTCTTTATTTTCCTGAATATATATCGCAGCCCGGATGGATGAAACTAGATCTGGGGTCTTCAATCTCGTTCGATCTTCACTCAAAGTACAAGTCGATCCATGTGAGAGGTGTTCTGGAGTCGAACATGGAAAGACATCGCCTGATTACCAGCCAATGATGTAAGATGTTAACAGGCGCAAGAGGAATCACCGATAATGATAGTGACCCTCAAGGTACTGCAGTACAATTCACATGGTGTGAATAAAGGACTTGGCGTCGAACACCACGCAAAATCTTTCGGTCGAAGGCCATTGATGTAAACCTGTCGCCGGAAGTGAGAAACTTGCCATTGAGGCATGCAAGCTTCAAACTACTGAAAGGGGTGTTCCTAGATCGACTTCTTGGATAATGTGATGATGTCGACAAGAAGCGATCCATCATAGGAGGGCCTTAATGAATCCCACATCAATGACACGGAATGGAGCAAATTATTTTAATAGAGGTGAAAACGATCTGGTGATATAAGGTTCAGGGTGGCGGTCATGAAAGAATGGAGCGTAAATGTATTGCAGCGGGTGAGACACAGGTGAATTCTCTGAGTGACTTCTCTTGAACATATCGGCGACACTAACATGATGGATTGGTAGCATTAACCCCAAATGTGGATGGCGTGATGGGACCATGGTGATGTGACCGGTGAATGAAACAACCTAACCCGACTTGGATGCGGAGTGAAAGTGTCATGTTCAAGAGTGACTTGCTACCAACAAAGTTGCTTCAAGTTTTCCTCCCAATTTTCCCGAGTCATTGCTGACCAGTACCTCTTTATTTTTGTCAAGCTTGAGGAGGATAACATATGCTTGTTCTATAATTTTCCCTTCGGGCAAACCCATCGCTATGTTTTAACGAGCCTAGCGATAGTGAAACTCGTTCTTGTCTGCTATGGACAAGTTTGTCGCTATTAGGTTTTACCGAGTTTAACGACAAAGACAACTTGGTCTTTTTCATTTTTAAAGAGTCTGAAAAATGACGTAAAGGAAACTCCAAAAATCCTTTTTCGTCATCTAATCCCTTAAGTCCGAAAAAGTATAAAACAATACCGAAGGGATGAATTTTCGATACTTTTAACGAGCCGAATAAAACAAGCGCTCGATCTTTTTGTGTAAAAATCCCTCAGGTACAAAAAGATTAAAATCTAAAGGAGGAATATCACTTTCGGTCCTTTTAACGAGCTGGAGAGGCCAATGGCTCGGCAATATTTTCATATTTTACGAGTCAGTTGAAAAGAGCTTAAAGAAGACTTGTCTTTGAGGAATGAGTGATAAAAATGGGTAGCAGCTGATTCCAGGTAAGGTTTGGAATTTTCCAATCACGGCAGTGTTACAAGGATGGCTATCGGGATCACTCTTCGTAGCCGTTCCTCGAAAGGGGTAAACAATCAAATGGAGGTGAATGATCGGCCAATACAGAGTGGAGGTGAATGATGGGAACACGACCAAGGCTTTAAAGGCTGAAGTACTACATTCACGATGATTATTTACCGGGAATTGGTTCATTTTTTATTGAGCTTAAATGCTGGAGGAAATATTTGCTCATTGCTTATGTTTATTTTTTAACGATCATGAAGTCCGCGTTAAAACTGCTCGATGCAGGTTTATTTTTTAACGAGCTTGAACCCTGCATTAACACTGCTCGTGGCAGGCTTATTTTTTAACAAGCTTGAACCCTGCAATAACACTGCTCATGATAAGTTTGCATGCCCCCAGCATAATAACGCAAATCGAGGTGCATGCCCCCAAGCTTCATTGCATTCAACTCGGTGGTTGGAATGAAGGTTTACCTTTGAGATTTGGAAAGGGGATTTGTTTCATTTTTTTAATGAGGTTGACACAGTAAAAGAACTATCCTCATGACTCCTTGTTTCATTTCTTAACGAGGTCGACACGAGATAAGAACCATCCTCGAAATCCACCGTATTTACAGTATTTGATAGAAAATCAAAAACTGATGGATGATTAAGGTTGCTGGAATAATCTTCGTGGTAATCCGGAAGATGGGAGCAATGGTGGTAATATTCCCATGGTGCCTCTCTTATCATCATTAATTGAATGATTCCTTCGTCTATAGAATGTACATGCGACCAAGGATCTGAAGAGGTGCCATATTCCTTAGACCTATCTATCCAAACACTCGATGAGCGTTGATTTGGGTTTGCCCCCCAGGCCAAGAAAATTGATTGCAACAATATTTCTAAAATTGCGATGATCCATGCTGACAAAATGTTTAGGAATCTTTCGAATCCATTAGATATAGAAGATTCCATATTGCAAGTTTCCACTGTGGCCACTTCCGCCAAATTACTCGGAGGCGGTAGGGAAAAAGTACCCATTAAGGCAGGGTCTTTTAGTAGGCCTACTCCAATATTTTGAAGTGAATGATTGGTTCCATGGATCATTGGAACTCTTCCCGTAACTTGTGAACTGTCGGGGAGAAATGTTTGTTGGTCGACGATTGTAATTCCTCCTTGGAAGGGAAATGCAATCTTCCTGAAGTAGGTCGACACAACTGCGGCCATGGCATATATCCAGGGCCTTCCCAGTAGGATGTTGTAATCGAGGTTTCCGTCGATTACTTCAACATCTATTTCTACTGTTTTTCCCCCTAGTTCAACTTGCAAGTTACTTAAAATCCCATATGGGGTGTATGATCGTCCATCAAATGCTTTTAACATCGTTGACGATCTCGACAAGGGTGGTGAGCCTAAATTTTTCCAGCAACTCATCGACATAATACATGTAGATGCCCCCTCATCAATAATTGTTCGATGAACAATTTTGTTGAGGGCTTTCACTTGAATAAGGAAAGCTAGTTGAGCTGGTAACTGAGGGTCATATCCTTTATGATCAAAGGCCACAAGATTGGAATCCATTGGGTCAATCCCACCTATTGCTGATAATAAAGCTTGCTTTTGGGAGGGGCAATTTTGCGGTACCTCAAGTGTCGACATAGCGGACGGCGATTGGGCCAAGTCCCCTACTATATTATAATGTTGTGCTACTCTGGCACGAGGATTAAATGTCGATTTGTGTACTACTCCCTTTGGCAGCTTTATTGTTAGCTCAGGAATGATGGGTGGCACAACTTTGGTTGAAGTTGTTGTCGAACTACTAGGTTGATCATTAGCCTTGTTGTTTGACAGTTGTGGATTCCCATAATCTTTATTCCTTGTCGATATCAAAGCATCATTTTGGTGCTTCGAAACGGACAGCATAAGTACTTGGGATCGGGAAGCATTGTCACTAGCAACCATATTTGTTCCTGGATTTGGAAACGGATCAGTTAATACTGCCGAGGTTTTTGTATTCTTGAAGAATTTTCTAAGCTCAGCTTTATATGGACAATCTGATGTCCAATGATCCTCATCGCATATAAAGCATGGATGATTTGGTTTCCTATTTCCAGAAGGGTTTATAGAAGATTTTTTAGGAGACGACTCCTCTTGTTTCTTCTTCTTCCCTTTCTTTTTCTTCTTGCCTCCTGGTTGCTTCAGTTGTATGCCCTTATCGGTCGACACGGCATTTACTTCTGAGGCGAGAAGTTCTTCATTTGCATTTGACTGGAAATCTTACGGCCCTTTTTAGATGTAGCCTTTGTCGATATCGTGTCTGTTGCGCCAATCACGCCATCACCGGCATGAGAGTCATTGTTTGATTTAGGAGGAGGAGGGACCGAGAATTATGCTCTGGGAGCGTCAGGTATTTTATCGTAGAGCATGCCAGACCGAGTGTAAAACAAGTCTAAATATTGCGCACGAGCAATAACTTGCTCTTCGGTGACGACTCCTCCCTCTGCCACATCTTCTGTGATAGAAGGTAATAATGACTTAATAAACCATTCAGCTAAAATCTGATCAGGAACATACGTTTTTACCATTCTACGACGACGTCGCCACTCATGAATATGATCAGATATGTGAGTGGCCGTTGTCTGTTTGAAATTGGTAAGAAGCTCCGTTCCTGTTTCGTACCTTATCGGTAACTGAAAATGGGTTAAAAAGGTTGTAGCTAGGGTACTGAAGTTGTCAAACGAAGCTCTGGGTAATTCGATATACCATTTTGCTGCCGGACCAGTTAACTTCCTCTAAAAAAGGCGAAGCCTAATCGAATCATCGTTTAGGGTGTTTGATGAACACCATAGATGAAAGGTCATCACATGATTCGACGGATCTTCACCCAGATTTCCATTAAATTTAGGAATATCTTACGGAAGTTTATGCGGAATCGCTGGCCACCAAGGGGCGTAAGCGATTGGATCGTTTGTTAACCGATTTAGATCCGGTAACTCTAAAGTCGCCACGAAGGGTAACTGTTGATTCAGGTTAGGCGAAGCATACCCAAGATAAGATGGAATCGCCTGAGTAGTTGGTCTTTGCATACCAGCATAATGCATTTGATGTTGGTAACTTTGGTAAGGTTGGTGGGCATAACCATTGTAGAATGGTTGATTTTGACCGTTTTGAATATACGGCTGCCCACTATTTGCAAAGATTTGTTGCTTAGATCCTTGGTATACTTGTTGGAATTGCGGCTGTTGGTATTGCACCAGCCAGGGTTGTGAAGCCATGTGTTGTTGCCTGATACTCACTGTTTGACCAAGATGAGGTGTAATTGTACCCATTTGGGCCTGTGTCATTCCACCAGTCAGCGATTGTGATTGAGTCGCAGGGTCAAGAGGTTGTTTCATTACAACCTGAGAAACCTGAGGTTGGCATACAATAGGCAGCGCTTGTACTTGCGACACCGTCACAATAGCTGGCGCAGTTGGTATATTTGACATAGGTAAACATTGTTGCATTGAATATACAAGTCTTGGTTATTGAGGCAGTATCGGCACCCAACCGCTAGATGTAATTCCAGCATAACCTGAATTTTTTTGTGAACTCCCGTATGGTTCTCCTCTCGGAGGAGACAATGAAAGGGTATACTGCCCCCCATATGGCGGTAATCCGGTACTTAAAGGAATGGTCTGCCCTTGGGGACCGAACTGCCCAAATTGACACCTTGAAGGATCAATTTGTTGAGACTCAACATAAGAGTTTCCGGATACTATTTCGGATGTACAAACAGGAATGAACCATACTATCGAAATAGCCCTTGAGTGGGCCCCTTCTAGTGATTGAGAGCTAGTTGGGACAGATGGTATACCGGCGAACATTGTTGGAGTGACAGCAGGAAGTTCTGTCGTCGCTATGTCGGATGACACGGTCCTAGATGTCGACGGTTGTTCAGACATTTCTAGTCTATCCAAAAGATTACCTAGCGATTCTACAGGAGCTTCCGATGGCGGTAGACTAATTTCTGACGAAGAAGGATACAGAGTGATCCCGACTCCAAATTGCAATGGAGTACCAGATGTAGGATCCTCCACAATCTCTTCTATAGAAATCAGACCAGGTGGAAGAGGTAGACCGTCAGGTCCGTAAAATATTTTTGGTGTCGAAGAAGGTATGGAATCTACAATGACAGATGTTTGGGGAATAAAACTCTCCGAACCGGTTGTAGATGAAACCGGTTCAGTAACACAAGTGTTTACCTTCAAACTAGGATCAGAGCTACTCTCCCTCGGTGGCTGCTGAACTTCTTCTGTAAAGGCAGGGATACTAGAAATGTTTGGAGTAACCGGAGTCTCGAATGGTGTTGGAACACTTGTTCTATCTTTACCAGGAGATTTGGAACTGGTTAAACGAGTTCGCTTTGTCTGTAATAGTTCTGATTCCGGAGACAAAGACGATTGACTTGTAAGCCTCCGTGAATGACGGGGTTTCAAATTGACTTTATTCCACGATTGCGGATTACTCGATCAACTAAAATAAAGGGGAAGTATGTTTCCGAATTAGATGAATTTTAGATGCTTTGACACAACTTGCTTTTTCAATTTTTAAGAGTCGAGAAAAAACAAAAGATGACTCTAGTCGCCTTCGATTTTTAATGAGCCTGAAGTGACAAGTGCTCAGATGGACCTTTTTTGTTAAGGAGTCTGAAAAGGAATGAAAGGGACTTCTCTGGAAATCTAGGCAGAGGGATTAACAAACCAATCGCAAAACTGCAGAATACTTTTTACGGTACGGCGGACAATCTTCTCGAATGCTGTGTTCAGTGCATTGCGATCGATAGGGCGGCAGACACGGCTTCCTATGGATAAAGGATTAAATATCAAGGATGAAATATCATTCTTTCGAATATTTTGACCTGTGACCATAGTGTTCAACAGTTAACCATAGATAGTGACAGTTCATTATAGTTTTCTGAATCTAGGTTTTAAGTGTAAGCATTGTTGGGTTCATTCCATGGATTTTGTAGTTGTTTTGTTGAATAGTTTCATAGATGAAGATATGGATCATTGTACTCTCTTTTGCTTAATCATTTGATGATGATCTAATAAGAAGAATAATTTGAAAGGGTTTTCCCCATAGTGGGTTTTTCCCTAGTCTCCAACCAATCCAAGTGTCTCTATGTGTGAATAGTTTTCTTCTATTGTTCCTTTATGTTCTGTTGCATTGATGATGATGATATTGTCTACATAGTTTCATATGTTGTTGAATAATGATGTAAATCAGATTAATATAATGATGATATGGGGTGAACTTAATATGTTAATGAATAAATGCAATTATCAAAGCAAATAACAATATAGCCCTATGAAAAATTAACAAAATGAAGTTGTGGATGAATCTTCCAACACTTATCAACCCAATGACCACTCATCTTACAATAAATTTAATAGTTCTTGTCCATTTTCTTAGACAAAAAAAAATTCTTTCCATTCTACACATCTTTACTTGCAGAGTGGTCTTTGCATATTGCTTCTTCCTTGTCGACATGATCTTCCTCTGCAAGGACTTCCTCTTCCAACATTTAGCCACATGCTGATTATTTAATCCACAAAAAGCACATGGATATGCATACCATAAATTGTGTTCTACGTGTCCTTTATTCTCACATTTGAATAAAACATTAGAGTACTTACCATACCTTTTAGGGTTAATCTTCATGCAAGTATAATGAGGGGAACATGTTTTACCTCCTTTGGGATGTTCATCTCTCTTTGGATATTCCTTGTATTTTTTCTTGATGTTTTTCCCATATTCAAAAGGTTTTACATTCCTTGATTCTGACTTACATTCACTCTCACCACCATGGAGTGATGTGCCATCTCCTTGCATATAGTGTTTATTTAAAGGCTTTGGATCATTTATTGAATCTTATCTTGCTTCAATTACCTTGGAACATTATTCAACTTCTTCTTTTCCATATCCTAAACATGCATAACAAATTATTTCCTCATTTTGTATTGGATTACTCATCCCTTTGCCATTGATTTCAAGGCCTTTTCCATCAAATCCCATGTTCTTTAGAAACTTATAGCCAATACCTCAAGTATGCTTCTCAAATTAAACAAAAGAAACATCTACATCTTGATGGGAAGAACATGGTGTAATGTTCCTTTTTTTAGATGTAAGGAATGGAGATCATCTCAGTAGCCTAGCCAATTCCCATAGCATACAAATTAAAATTAATTGTGAAATATCATGGAATAATTATTTGAAAAAAGTAACTAAGGGAAAATAACATTATAAAGTCACTTATTAAAAACACAAAAAGGTGACCCATGGTATTCAAAGGACCCGTGGTATTTCAATATCTCATGACATTAAAAGGAGGATGGGAGCTCACTCTTGGATATGTCGATTTGGATATTGATTTTTTTAATTGATATGAGAGCTCACGAAGATTGAAGGTTGGGTGCAAACTAGTGTGGATTTTATTTTTGGTGGTGCGAAATCCACCTTAGCTAATTCGGACATATTGGTTTTGGTGTTGCAACTATACACCTTAGCCAGTCAACAAGGAGGGATCACTTCATATATCTCAATCATACTTCATATCAAAGGTAAAGAGGAGGGATCATCCAGATTCCTTAAAGTTGTTAAATTGAGGGATTTACTTGTAGGTAATCGTGGGAGATAGAAGGAGGATTGATCATCACAATAGCAACTCTTATTTTATTAAGGTCAATTATTGTAGCAACTCAATTTGTTTGTGAAGAGGTTGAATTATTGCAGCAGCTAAATCTATTTGTGGAGAGGTATAGTATTGTAGCAGTTGAATTAATTTGTGGAGAGAGTGAATTATTGCAACAATTGAATTTATTTTTGGAGAGTTTGAGTATTGCAACAGTTGAATTTATTCGTGGAGAGGTTGAATTATTGCAGTAGTTGAATTTCTTCTAGAGAGGCCAAGTTATTGTAGCAACTAAATTTATTTTTGGAGATGTTGAGTTATTAAAACAACTGAATTTATTTATGGAAAGGTCAAGTTATTGCAACAGCTAAATTTATTGGTGGATAGGTTGATTTATTGTAGCAGTTGAATTTATCGGTGGAGAGACTGAGCTATTGCAATAACTTAATTTATTTGTGGAGAGGCCAAGTTATTACAACAACTGAATTTATTTATAGAGAGGCCATGTTATTGAATAAATTGAGTTTATTTATGGATATGTCATGTTATTGTAGTAGTTGATAAAATTTTTGAAGGCCAAATTCATTTGGCGAAGAACTAGTTGTGCCATTCGTGTAGCAGCTACGAGGTTTAATAAAATAAATTGCATGTAATTTTCCAAAATTAATATAATAAAAGTAGTTGGGGTTTTTCTGTGAAATTCTTATTGGGAAAATTTATGGTTATTAGTCCCTTGAGTTTATTGCAAAGAAAATTATCTTTTGTTGGCATGCCAAATATTTGAATAAATAAATTTTGCAAGAGAAATTTTCATAATTGTTGCCTCATATTACTAAGGGACATTACAGTTGGAATGTACTAGTAAGGGACATTACAGCAGTATCAAAGTTTTTCATCTTGATAACCTAATGGTGTTTATTAGTGGAATATAAAATTCAAACTGCTTTGGACATCAATTTTAGTGGTTTGTTGGTCAGTTCTTTGGGAAGATGGAGTCTTTGAAGGATTGCTTTCCATAATTCTTGCAGATCTTTGAAGACTATAACAAGAACCTGAAAAATGCATTTGAAAGTTATAACAAAACTTCACAAAGGCAATATATCAGTCGTAGAATGGGAATTATCAGAAGTAGTGAAGGTCAAAAGAAATTGCAGATCTGAAGACAATAGAGCAATGGTTGAAGATCATGTATTGCAAGAAATTGATATGTCACCTAAGATTCATAAGATGGGAATTGTTGTATGCTAGAAATTGAAATATACCAGGAGGAATTTGCAATAATTCTTGAAATGGCACACTCAAAATTAGAAGAGACAACCAGAGAGAAGAAGTGCCCCAATCTTGAGAAGAAGGTTCCCAACTCTGCTTTTGAAGAGGGATGAAAAAATTGAATACATTACAAAAGGATTTGTTGCAATGGAGGAGGAGACCAATATGCTAAAAGATACAATATCACAACATGACCAAGAATTTAAATCTTTTAGAGCTATAAATGTGAGAACGACTGCTATCCTTTCCAAGGTTGAGGGCAATTAGAATTGTTAAGGAGACAGCAACGAAACTCCAATTTTGAGTTATGGATCATACCTCTTCAGCAATACATAGACTGGGCTTGTACAACCATACATCCATATTATAAGTTTTTCATCCCTCATATAGGTGAAGTTATGACACACAATATTGGTATCAATGAGGAAGAAAGAACACAATCTTGTAGGTTATTTGTATATGAGGACGATCATATTGGGATACAGGATCAGGAGGTTGAACTTTGGATTAGTGTAGTGAAACATCAACATAGCACTTATTTCCAGAAATTGTTGATGACTAGTGGGAGAAACATTCTTTGGGAGGCCATGGACTCCAGGTTATTATTATGATTGGAATATCCTACAAAAAAAAACCCATGGGAGTCATGTTAGAGGGATATTTTGAGTTGGTACCCTATCGAGTGGAGGATTTATGGGAAGACACTTCTACCCAAGGTCACAACATAGCAGGGGCTTTCAAGTATCGAGGATGATAGATCCCATATTTGGCAATGGGATCTGAGTGGATCATTTAATCATATGATAGAACTTCATAAAGCATGAGAGCAAAACTAGGCGGAAGAAGAAGGCAACATGGAAAATATTCTTCCTAAGAGATTAGCAACATACATTATTTTGAGAATTGATTTTGATTGGATATCCCACTTGTTGGGAAATATTCCAATAACAGGTTTTCTTGTGAGTACTAGAAGCCAGAGCTTCTACAAGTGCTTATTAATTGGAAGATGAAGGCACTAGTGGAAGGAAATGTAGGATCATCAGAACTCAAGTTATTAATAACAGATTTCTAGTTTACAATTACAACAAATTAGATAAATGGAAACTTTGGGGAAGTACAACCATGGATTTGAAATCAGGTCTACCAGCGGTGTAGGGAAGTGATTATAATTTTAGAGTGGGTGACTAAATGATCAAGCTTATTCATTTCCTTACGATTCCATTGGATTATAGGATTACATCACATTACAACTAGCATAGTGGTGTGTAGATATTATCAGGCCAAGGGGGAAACGAGAAACTTAGCATGGGAAAATTGTTTCAAAGTTTCCTCAACCTTTTTACAATACAATTAACAATAGTTTTACGAGAGGATGCTCTAGGAAGTTGTGTGGAGTGGAGAAAGGAAGTTACTTGTGGCCTAGAGATATGAGTAAGTAGTAGGTTTTATGTAAGGAAATAAAAATAAAGAAGTTTGAGCCAATAGGGGTAGAGCTTCCAGAACAAGATAATTCATGGGGAGAATATTGGGTAGTAGATAGGAAATAGAGTTATCGTGTTCATAATTTCTTCATCAATTGGTTGGTGAGATCCTTTCCAATGATTTCATCTCCTGAATATAACCTCAAGACGATAATGCAGTGGCACATGGATTAGTAGGATTTTATCATTGGAAGTAAAAAGGAGAAATTTTGGGGCTATGATTATGTTTTAGGGGTTAAGGGACATTGTAGAAACCCTCTCCAAGTTGGAATAGATTAAGTATGTGGAAGAATGTTGCAACATTTAAGTCCTTTGTATGGTGATATACCTGGTACGTTATGCCCACAAGACTTCATACTTGTCAATAATTCATTATGGAGTAGCATGATATGGTTTATCATAGGAAGCCTTCTAGGTGTATCTAAGATATGGGAGCATCTTTGTTCTAGATATTGGGGGATAATATATATAAATCATGATTGTTGAGAGAATAGGAGCATATATATCTACCAAGAAATAAATCCAAAAACATATAAAAATAAAGAACAAAAATATACCCACACTAAATATAACAGATGAATGTATTAAATGAAGAAGAAGACCCTTTTACAACTACATTATGGAGGGTCCATTTGTCCTTTTGCAAGGAGAGGCCCATTATTTATAGTATTCACGGTGCCTTATTGAGTTTCATTATACAATAATGATGGGTAAACTTCCATGGGTGGATACCACTTTCCATTTTGATCAATCCCCCCCCCCTTAAAAAACAATGGTTCTCATTGCATTAATTTCCCTCATGAGAAGCTTTTATTGAAAATAAACCAATGAAGAGAAGGGTTTTGTGTGGTTGGCCCATAACCATGGGTTTTTGGATGACCAATAACAATGATGAATGAAGATCCAAGGATAGAGTTACCATGTAATGCTGGTGGGATAACTATGAGACTGACAATGTATGGAATACAAAATGGACTTTGATATTAAGGTTTTTGTGTGGTTGACCCATAATCGTGGGTTTGTGGGTGACCCATAACCATGATGAACAAAGGTCCATAGATAAAGATACCCTATAATTCTTGTGGGCCAACTATGATATTGATAGTGTATGGCCTAGAAAATGGACTTTGAGATAGTTCGCTTACTAGTATGCCAAGGTATGGTAGAAATATGGTGGCTTATCTTTGTAAATTCTCACTATTGAATGAAATGGTGTAAAGGCTTCCACCAAGTACTCAAGTTTCACATTTTTTAGTCCAGTGGCTATGAATTGATAGTCCCACCAAGAAATTACCTTGACATAATGAAGGGTATTTTTTCGCTACCAAAAAAATGCTTCAAGATAGTCCGCAAAGATATCCCTATCACCATAAGCACGCCTTACTTCTAGAAAGGTGAAATACAAAGCTCCAACAACACTTGTCTAGCTTTCAAACAGATAACGTATCAAGAAGTATGATTCCTCAAGAATAATTACTAGATTTCCCACTACAATCCTTGAAGCGACACTTGTCACAAGTTTGGAATTTTTGGTTGTTGAGGGAGACTTTGGAGATGCATCAAACTAAAAGACTTTTGTACACATTCTTGAGCTAAAAATAGATTCTACAATCCCTTCTTAAAACCATTTCTTCTATTTGTGGAATCCATATTGTCTCTCTAGTTATTCTTGAATTTAGAGGTTAATGCTTTGTAATTCAAATTTTGTGCAACATCTCCAAGAAATTTAGTGTTACTATCAACACACCAATCTTTGTTGCCTCTAGGATGTGATTCTCTGAAGGCGGCATGGATGGCAGTTGAAAATTGGATAGTCCCAACTAAAGCAAGTTTGTCTTTTGGTTTGAAGAAATACCTTATTGTCTCAACTAGATGTTTCACATCAATTTGTATATCCACAAAGACATATAAGCATGGGATACTTGTAAAATCAACTGGGACTAAACAACTATGACCATAGTGAATGAGAAAATCAGCCCCAAGTGTTGTAGCTGAGTAATCATCAACATAACATGCTCCATAGGTAACATCCCCAAGTACAAAGAATTCATCCACATCAATAAATGCCTCTAAAATATCACAAATTGTGAGGGAGTACATAAGTAGGCCCTCTAGAAATTGCAGTGCTACATGCTTGGCTCCAGATTACTTAATCCTCCAAATAAATTTTGATATTTTCATGCTATAGTTCGGAAGCAAAACTACCATAGCAGCCTTAAGTGTCAAATCATTCAAAATTGAGTGTATTGTATATTTCCTAACAAATATTCATGGTGCTTTAGGTGCATTTTTTTTTACATTGAACTTGTTGCTGCCATTTTAGGATTTCCATCCTCACTTGAACTTGCACTGAAGCAATTGATCTGATTATAGCTAGAATTCATGAGGGTTTCGTTTTCCATATTTATTCCCCAAAAAAATTGATGAAGAGATGTCAAATTTCATGAACTTGCTTATCAAACCACTTGTTTAAGGATCTAGTCCCTTCACTATTTTGGGAACAGCCAACGTAGGGTTGAAATTTTCCAACGAAAATAGCTTGGAAGTTGATTCCATGAATCGATTAGTTTCAAGCAAAATGATCTTGAAATATAATCAGAATCATATATCATGCAAGATGGGAATAAGGATGTGGTTGTAATAAAAATGCAGAAAGTGTATTGGAGCTACCGAACAAGATGAAACCTTGTTGATTGGGCAGTTCTATCCAACGAGCTCTGGTGGCACACCATCAACTCCATAATATTTACGAAAACTAGTTTTATGATCTAAGTAAACTAGAAATTTCTATTTCTCACTGGTTATGTATAAGATTGAAGGTTGAAAAGGTTGGCAAGGAGTTATCTAAAGATGAAAATACTCATGAACTAGCTATCTAGCACTAGCTTGGGGTTATCGATCAACATCATCGTTATGGATGCATTTGCATGTATATTATAATGAATGTGTTAAATGTGATATAGCTCAACCCTTTTTCCATTGTCACTTGGTCTGAATCAAAGATGGAAATAATATTCCCTATGAGTTGTGGCCTCTACTTTACCTACAAAATCTTCAATAGCATTAGTCATCGGCCATTTATCCAAAACATTTTATGGGTAATCAACTGACATTTTCATATCATAATTATATCACTGTAATGGTTAAGCCAGAAGGTGTTAGGATCACCCCAGTTGTGCCCCCAATGGCAAACAGTTCAAGATCATCTTTTTGCAATTATCTATGATGGATAATAAGGAGATTAATATAGCGCATGCTCATGCCACTATCAAGGCTGCAATTGACAATGACACTTAGCTTGTAGTGTTTTTGGATGAGCATATCTGAGAATTTCCACTATATACCCTTAAAACCCTAATTGCCATGGAGTCATAACCCAATTTGATACCACAAATCTTTATCTTGGGGGATAAGATCAGGGAATCATGAGTGTTGAGAGAGGGGGGAGGAAAATATATATGCCAATCAATAAATCTCCAAACATTAAAAAAATAAAAAATAAAAATATCCACACTAAACACAACATAGGATTTTATTAAATGAAGAAGAAGACCCTTTTACAACTACATTATGAAGGGTCCATCTGTCATTTTGCAAGGTGATGCTCGTTATTTATAGTATTCTTTGTGCCTTATTTAGTTACATTGTTTAATACCATGGGTGAATGCCATGGTAAATATCATGGGTGGATATTGTTTTCCATTCAGATCAAATCCTTGCTTAACTCTAAGGAATGATGTGGAGTATGCTGAAGACGAGGATCTTGAAGAGTTATACTCTCCAATCTTATTAAGAATTTTTGGGGAGCATGGCATACATATTTATGATATGGAAAAGTGTGGTTGTATCAAGATGATACAATATTTTCATAAGGAAACATTCTAGAGACTTGTGTGGGATCCTGGTATTGATGTTGGATTGCTTGGGGACAAACAATTTCGGGAAGGGAGAACTGTAATGTCCATTTTTATGGATGTAAGCAATTGAGATCATCTTAGTACTGGCTAGACAATTACCATAGGCTACAAATTAAAATTAATTGTGAAGTATCAGGGAATAATTAACAAAAAAAAGTGACTAAGGAAAAAGAACATTATAAATAACGTCATACCGAAGGCTTTGTGAGAAGAGTAATTCTATTATGGCATTTCTAGATTACTCACATCAAAAATTTTATGGTCGACATTTCGAGCTAGCAAGTGTGGCTCATGAAATTTGATCAAGCGTTGAGAGATAAATAGGTGAGAGATGAGGGGTTAGAATAGGAATTATTTAATCCAAGTTTATTTTATTTTATATTATATTCTTCTTATTCTTTATTTTATTTTATAATTATTTATTTATTCATTTTTAATCTTAATAGCATTTAAGACCTTTTGAATTATTTTTTACTTCTCTCCTTAAGTTAATATTCCCATTAATTATTGTGAACGTTTCAATCTTGTTAATCCTTTTTTAAACTTTTTTCGTATTTGGCTTACCAACATTCAACTAACCTAATGTCTCTTCTTCCATTTTGACCCCGCTTCTCTCGCCTATTTATCTATCAACGCTTGATCAAATTTCATATCTCTATCCTGAGGATGAGCCACACTTGCTGGCTTGAAACATCAACCATAAAAATTTTGATGTGAGTAATCCGGAAATGATATATATATATATATATATATATATATATATAAAATGCTTAATTACTTTATTTTCTTCATTATTTATTTATTTATTTAATTATTATTATTATTATTATTATTATTATTATATTTATTTTAAGTTTGACCATTTATTATTTTTATTTATTTTTAAGTTTTTAGAATTAATTGTTTGATTATTTAAGTTTGACCCAAATATTTTCTTATTTGGAGTTGTCTTTAGTGCGACTTTTTGGAAGCTTTTACGGTAGGTTTTTCCGATCTAATTTCTCTAAAATCCGACAGGAATTTATTGAAATCACAAGCTTGATGGATAATCCTGTGCAATCGAAGTGCCCTAGGGCTTTTCCAGGGTGCTGAATCTATATATACAATCAAAAAAATTGTTTAAATAACACAAATCAAGATTTCACCTCAAATTTTTCCACCAGATTCTGACACCTGAAAGTCCAAAAAGTCGCACTAAAGACAACTCCTTTTTTATTTTAGTGTTTTGATTCTTTAGGTTTGACCGAAATATTTTTTTATTTAAATTTGACCATTTATTATTTTTATTTATTTCTAAGTTTTCAGAATTAATTGTTTTGATTATTTAAGTTTGACCAAAATATTATTTTTATTATATTATATTATTATATTGATTTTATTAATTGTTTTATTGTTTTGATTATTTAGGTTTGACCTAAATATTATTTTTATTTTTATTTTTAGATATTCATTTCATTAAAGTTTTCCTTTTGATTAAATATTTTCCTTAATTCAAAATTAACATCTATATTCTAAAAATTATTTCCTTATATTAAAATATTATTTATTTAGTCAAATCTAAAAATTATATTATAACGGCTAAAAAAGATTATCTTTCTCCATTTAACTTGATGCCAAGATCTGGTTCTTGATCTTGTCATGACAATGAATCACACCGGATGGTTCGAAACGCATCGATAAAACTCTATTGATGTGATTTTTACCGAAAATTTTCTTACTTTTCATGATATGGATCACAGAAGCCTGAACTCAATTAAAAATAAAGTAACTTATTAAAAAAATGGTGACCAATAGTATTCAAACGACCCATGGTATTCTGATATCTCATGACATTAAAAGGAGGATAGGAGCTCACTCTTGGATATGTTGATTTGGATATTGATTTTTTTAATTGATATAAGAGCTCATGGAGCTTGTAGGTTGGGTGCAAACATGTATGGAGGGTAGCTTCAGTGGTATGATATCCACCTTAGTTTATCTAACCATATTGGTTTCAGTGTTGTAACTATACACCCTAGCCAGTGAACAAGTAGGGATGAGGGGGGTCTTCTAGATTCCTCACAGGTGCTAAATTGAGGTATTTACTAGCAGGTAATCGTGGGAGTTAGAAGGAGGATTGATCATCATAAAAACAGTTCATATTTTATTAAGGTCAGGAATTACAGCAAATGATTTTATTTGTGGAGAGGCTAAATAATTGTAGTGGCTAAATTTATTTGTGGAGAGTTCGAGTATTGCAGCAGCTGAATTTATTTGTGGAGAGGTTGAATTATTATAGCAGCAAAATTTACTTGTGGAGAGGTCAAGTATTGCAATGGCTGAATTTATTCGTGGAGAGGTTAATTTATTACAGTAACTGAATTTATTCATGGAGAGGTCAAGTTATTACAACAATTGAATTTATTTGTTATGCTCTTCACCTACGCGAAAACCTGAATACCAGCAATACGAAAAATTAGAGCCCGAAACACAGAAACATCACTTGAAATGAGACAAGTTACAAAGATATTTTATTATTGAGAAGAAGAATACAATGTTCACTTGCCTCTTCGAGGGGGAAACCTCAAAAAAAGCAAAGCTCAATTACAATAAGACCCAATGATTACTCCCCTACTATTTAAGACTATTTATAGCTTAATGACATCCAAAACTGTAAATACTAGTGGTCCCTTGCATAACACAGGTTAACCACTTTATTTATTAACTATGGTCAGTTATAACTAACATTGGTCCCTTTTCTATAATGTAGGTCAACCACTTTCAATTATTATTAATGTGGATAACCGCTTATGGTCTTTATTAACTCTCTAACTAACTATTACTCTGACTAGGCCCCTTGGGCTTACTACATAAATAAAAGGGTTAGGGTTAGACCCTAACATACCTTCTCCCATCAAAAGCAACCTTGTCCTTAAGGCTGAAGCTGCGGAAAATACTGAAGAATAGTGGTTGGTTCCCATGTCGCATCTTCTAGAGAGGTATCTTTCCACTAGATGCAGACTTTCTTGATTGTGCGGCTGTGGAAATGTCTTTCATGAGTATCGAGAACTTGTTCTAGTTGGAGCCAAAGTGAGCCCTCATCATCCAATTATGGCAGACTTGTTTGACCCTATAATTGTTCCCTGCCACTTTCTTGAGGCATGATACATGGAAGACTGGGAGGATTTTTTAAGTAGCTGGCAAGGCCAGTTTGTAAGCGACTTCTCCTAGACAATGAAGTATCTGATAAGGCTCATAGAATTTTGGTGCTAGTTTCTAGCAGCCCCTTTCTTTGAGAAAGGTTTTCTTATACAATTGGAGTTGCATGAATACCTAATCCCCTACTTGAAATGAGTGCTCGGAATGATGTTGTTAAGCATGTTGCTTCATTTTGTTATGAGCTTGATGTAGATTATATTTGAGATGAGTGATCATTGAAGCACAGTTTTGTAGGAGCTAATCAACTTCCTGTACTTTGGAACATTCATGGATATAAGAAACTGGTGTAGGTGGGAGTTGGTCATACACTACCTCATATGGCGTCATCTTGGTGGCTTCATGATAGTTAGTATTATACCACCATTCAACTAAAGGTAGCCACTGTACCCATTGATGTTGCTTGCCCAAAGTGAAGCACCTTAGATAGGTCTCCAAACATTTGTTGATTGCTTTGGTTTGACCATCTATTTGGGGATAATAATTTGTACTTAGTTGGAGTTGCATGCCCTAGATCTTGAAGAGTTCCTGCAAAAATTTGTCGGTGAAAGTAGGGTCTCAATCAAACACAATGGAAGTCAGCATGCCATGCAGTTTGAAGATATGGTCCAAGAAAACTTGAGCCACCTAAGTTGGGGTAAATGGATGTGGTAGAGTGAAAAAATGAGCATATTTGGAAAGTCTGTCAACAACCACCATGATGACTAATTTGTTGCCTTACTTTGAGAGATCGGTAATGAAATCCATGTAAAAATCCACCAATGTTGGGGTAAATGGGTGTGGTCGAGTGCAAAAATGAGCATATTTGGAAAGTCTGTCAACAACCACCATGATGACTGATTTGTTGCCTTACTTTGGGAGATCAGTAATGAAATCCATGGAAACATCCATCTAGACAGAAGTTTGGAGTGGCAATGGTTGTAAGGTTCCTGGTAGCTTGATCATTTCCCCTTTGTTGCATTGGAATACATAACATTCAACTACAAAAGTAAGAATGTCGTTCTTCCTTCCAGTGCAAAATAAAGAATGATGTGTCGTGCATAAGTCTTTTGAAAGCTTAAATGTCCTGCAATCGGAGAGGATTGCAACTCATCCAAGATGCGGGTCTTGAGGGTGGAGGTCGAGGATAGCACTACTTGATCCTTGTAGTGAATAATCTCATTCTTCCAAGAGTAGTCTTCTAAGGAATTAGGATATTCTCTTAAGTTATTAATGAGTTGCGATAGATAGGGGCAGGAGAACCATTCATTGCAGACCTCTTCAATCCAATCTGGTATGGGTAGAGAGAGTGATAGAAGGGTGCCCTCATCCTCAAATTGGCATGATAAGGCATCAGCCACTACATTGTCATGCACCTTCTTGTAAATTATCTCATAATCATATCCCAACATTTTTGCAAGCCATTTATTTTGTTGTGGTGATGATAAATGTTTCCACAAAAAATATTTCATTCTATGATGGTCCATGCAGATTTGGAAACGTTTTCCCAATAAGTATGGCCACCATGTGTCTACTGCATGTAATATGGCCATTATTTCTTTCTCATATGTAGAATGACCCAAATGTTTTCCATTGAGTTGTTGACTAGCGAAATCCAATGGTCTACCTTTTTGCATTAATATTGCGCCACTACTTGTACCTGAAGCAACACATTCAATCACAAAATATTTGGTGAAGTATTGTAAGCCCAATAATGGAGTGGAGAACATAGCCTGTTTGGGATCCAAGAAGGCCTGTTGAGCTATGTCAGTCTAAAGAAATGAATTTTTCTTGAGAATATTAGTGAGGAGTTCGGAAATGCATCCATAATTGCAGACAAATTTGTGATAGTAGCCTGTGAGACCCAAGAATCCCCTCAAACTCTTCAAAGTTTTTGGTTGGGACCAATATTGCATTGCTTGAATCTTTTTCGAATCAACCCTCACTCTGTCACGACCCACAATGTGTCCCAAATACTCTACTTCTTCTATGCCAAAGAAGCACTTCGATAACTTGACAAATAATTTGTGATCTTGGAGCAATTGCAATATCTGGTCAACATGTTGAAGATGTTTGTCCCATGTTATGTTGTAGATGAGAATGTCATCGAAGAAGACCAAGACAAATTTTCTAAGATATGGTTTCAGAAGGTGGTTCATGAGGCTTTGAAAAGTGGATGGAACATTACAGATATCAAATGGCATGACCATGAATTCATAATGGTCTTCATGAGTTCGGAAGGCTATCTTGGGGATGTCCAATTCCTTCATGCGTAATTGGTGATAGCCCAAGTGAAGTTCTAGCTTCGTAAATAATTTATCACCATGTATTTCATCAAGCAGATCATCAACAACTGAAATAGGAAATTTGTCACTGATATTTAGCTTGTTAAGGGCCCGAAACTGAGGACACATGCGCCATTCTCCATATTTCTTTAGAACCATGACAACTGGAGAAGAATAAGGGATGGTGCTGGGACGGATAACACCAGCTTCGAGGAGTTCCTTGATTATTTTTTCAATTTCATTCTTTTGGGCAAAAGGATATTGACATGGGCATACATTTGGTGGTTGGGCACCCAGGACCAAAGGGATGTTATGATCATGTTCACTCCTAGAGGGTGGAATCTCTTTAGGTTTGTCAAAGACCCACTGATGGAAATATAGTACCAATTGCATCTCAGGATGAATATGAGGAGTAGTGCATTCACCTGGATGGCATTAAATTGGGTGACTACTCCATGATGGCCCTTTTTTAAAAGCTTCTCCATTCGATGCGAGTTGATGATAGTAGGAACACCTGCCTAGAGTCCCCTCAATGTATGTGTGTGGTCGTTCTGATTAAAGCTCATATATAACTCCTAGAAATCCATTGTGATAGGGCCTAGTGTGAAAATCCATTCAGCACAAAGGACAATGTCACAACCACCCATTTCAATGGAAAACATGTGGGTTTTTATGTGGTAACCTCCCATCTAAAGCTTAATATTTTCATAGCGTCCTTCACATTTCATGGTTCCCCCATCAGCGATAAGGACTTGGAAATTAGATACCACCCGTACAAAGCAATGAATAGCTTCTGCGACTCTCTTATGGACAAAGTTATGAGTGCTACCACTATCAATCAATACCACTATTGGTTGATGTTTAATAAAACCTTGGATTTTGAGAGTCTGGGGTGAAGAAATTCTAGCCAAGGCATGTAGTGATATAACTGACTCATCTGGCGTAGTTGTGAGATCATTTTCTGGGTTAGTTTTGGTTTCACCCGCTTCTTCCTCAGGCACCTTAGGGGATGGAGCTTCATCTGCTGAGTTGTTATCAATAGCATCAATTTGAAAGAATTTTGGTTCCTTGAATTTATTTCAAGGGGAGTACTTGTCATCACAATAGTAGCATAATCCTTGTTTCCTTCTTTCATCCATTTTTTCCAGTGACACCTTTTGAATCTTAAGTGTTTGGGTAGGGCCTGGATCCTGGGTGGAATTTGCCTTAGCGATGAAATTTGGATGATTAAACTGGGCATTTAAGGCAACTTCCACATATAAGGCCTTGTGGCATGCGTCCAACCAAGTAGTTGGGTGATGCATTCAGACATGGGCTTGGATGGATTCATTTAGGCCATTGATGAAACATTACAAGTAAAATTCATCTCCAAGTCCTTCAACTCTAATGTCCAATTTTTCAAAGGATGCAATGTAGTCCTTTACTGTATCTGTTTTCCTGAGCTTAGTGAGACGACCCAAAAAATTGGATTCCTGATCAAAGCGGTCACATATGGATTTTGAGAACATATTCCAAGTTTCCCTCCCTGGATAACATTTTGTATGCCACTTCCACCACTGCCATCTCTCTTGGTCCAAGTAAAGGGCTCCAACATGTAGTTTAATTCCATCATCACAAATATCATTAAGCAAGAAATATTGTTCCATTTATGCTACCCATACTTCAGGGTTAGAGCCATCAAATTTGTACATGTCCAGTGTGCATGTTTGGTGGCTTGAAGAGTGGTGAACTCCACGGAAGTGAATGTGATGGTTGGATTATCCTTTTATGTGTGCATCAACACTAGGCTCCTCCCTCATGAGTTCACGAGACGCATTTATAACATCCATTAGTTTTGAGAGTTGGTCAGTAATTTTGTCTTGGAATTCATTGAATCTTTTCTCATGGTTGTTTAACTTCTCGACTGCCATTTTCGCAAAATTTAGATCTAGTACCGAGCATACACAAGCCCTGATCAAATTTTTGAGCTTACTTAAGAGTATTATGCTAGGAAAGAGGGAAAGCTCAGGAGTCGAGTTGCATGGGTCACTTGAAGCTGCATCGAGAAAAAATTAGGACCACTGGAAAATTCGGGGCTTACAAGTGAATGGTACCACTGTGACTAGCTTGTTGTCCTGAATATTATGGGTTAAGCCTCTTGCAAGCTTCTCGGGATGGCCTCAAACTTCATTTTTTTTGTATTTTTTTTTTATTTTTTTACTCTTAAAGGAGTTGTACTCCCAACTTATCAATACTATAGTTGTCGAGTTACAGAAAGCTTGATACTGCCAAATATCTTGCGAAAATTGGGCCTATATTGTAGTAATAGAAACCCCAAGGTCTTGGTACTGCAAAATTTGTTGCGACAACCTGATTTGGACTATAGCATCCAAAACCCTCACTACACAAAGAGTATGATATGCGCTTGTGAAAACCCCAATGGCTAAATCTGATCTATATGGTGGCGGCCGAACCCCAACAACTAGATCTGATCGGGACGAAAAGCTAGGGGATGATCTTCAGATAGTTGAGGGAAATATGGTCTCAAATGGCTGTCAGGTGATACATATCACAATATACACAAGGGTCCAACAATAGTACATGATCCAATATGTCAGATCGCTAACTTAGGAGGATCGGTCGTACCCTTATTCGTACTACCTGACTACCCTATGTACATGTGAGTAATCTCCTCAAGTGTTATTCTCAATGTATTATAGCAGCAAGATGGCCGACGACTTATCTAAGGTTATGTTTCAGGTTACCCTAGGGGGCTTCTGATATACCCAAGGGTACGTGGAAGTGCAGTATGTGCGCAGTTATGTTTAATGTGCTACTACTCGAAGGGGTACCCATAGGGGTTACAATGGATTCCAACAAGCATGACCACCTCTTGTAGTTCATGCGTGCTTGCCTCCCCAAATATGCAAGTGTAGAATTTTTCTACAAATCAGCTAGCTCTGATACCATGTATAAATTCCCACTGTAGATCACCTGATAATGCAATAGACTAAAGAAAAATGCAAGATCTACTTCTACAACCAATTTAGCGGAAGCTTAATCGAACATGAGCAACATCAATAAGAACACATATAACTGATAAGAAGGAATTAATCACACATAACACAGAGAATTTACCTAGGGAAAGACTCAGCCTAAAACCCCAACTCTGTATTATCATACAAGTGGAAATATAGCCAGTATTACAAAAAGAATCAGCTCAAAAGCTATCCTGCTCTCTCTGCAATACCTCTGTTGCTCATAGATAGTCAAAGGCCTCTATCTAACCTCTGGTCTGCCCTCCAAGCCTCCTATTTATTTTCATAATTCTGATTGGGGTCCAGTGTAGCCACTTGTGTGAATTAGCCTCTTCACACACTCACCAACCTCTGATCCAACTACGCAGTCCTGAAGGAGATAAATCCTCATCATGGATGAGCTTCCTTTATAGGAAAAATATTCATCCAACTGATAGTACACTGTCCCTTCTTTGATCTCAACTGGGTCTTTGTCTGAACTGACATGCATGAGTTATTCATGAGAGAATATTCAGTTATCTGAAGTGCAGCAGTTATATGCAAGCATGCATTAACTAAATGAACTTACTTAATTTAAACAAACTGTTTAAATCAATTATAACTGGACTTGACTCAATTAACTAAGCCAACTAATTACTACTCAAATTAGAACTCATCCTTATCTCTTTAACTGATGGATGAATTCCTCAATTAATAGATAAATTGTTGCATGTCCTCACATAGACTTCAAGTTTGTTTTTCCTTAACTAATTAACTCAAGATGAATTAATTAATTAATTTATAAACTGTTGTTAATATCAAATTCGAATTTTACTTCCTATTTTTAGTCCAGGGACTAACTAAAATTAGGAATCCATCCTAAACTGCTAAAAATACAATGTTATTTTTAGCATTTCCATTTTTCATTCCATGTTGCCCAATCCAACACTGGTACCCAAACTGTTATTTTTAGCACTGCTAGTTTTAGCACTTCTATTTTTAGCAATTTCTTGTTGCCATTTTCAAAACTCCCTCTCAACAAGAAAGGTTTCAACTCGAACCTGATCTTGTAACTCTGGAATGTTTTGCGTGCAACACTTCTACTAAGCG
This sequence comes from Pinus tabuliformis, assembly GCA_031772625.1. Classification (NCBI taxonomy): domain Eukaryota; kingdom Viridiplantae; phylum Streptophyta; class Pinopsida; order Pinales; family Pinaceae; genus Pinus; species Pinus tabuliformis. The sequence goes on along the minus strand of CM062820.1, from coordinate 1,464,198,239 downwards.
TGGTTTCTCCAAAAACTCCTAGAACAGAAAAAACTCCCCACTGACCTCTCTGTTGGGCTAGAAACATACTCTGATGTTGAAGCTCTACTGGCTACTAACAAATGCTCCCTCTCTGACCTCTGAGCTTCTGCAACACTCCATGCATCTCGCACCATTGCACACCTCTCTGTGCCATCCTGCACTAGTGCAACACACTTTGCCTCTCGCATTGCTACAGCCTGCTAGCTCTGCGCTGTCTTGGGATTCCTGCACTGTAGCTCTCTCTGCCGCTCCATCCGCATCTGTCTCTACCCAATCATTCAATGATGCTACTCCTCATCGGGAGTCCCATAGCAAAGTCGAATCAAAGATGTTGGGTACCTCAAGGATCTTGCCCCTCCTCCTTGGGACGATCACTCCACATCGCCCCACCTCCTACCTAGAGGTATGGCTGCATGTGACCGTCTGCCCACCTGGCTCAAAATTTCCCCCTACTGGAGGTCTCTGCATGAGTAGATGTCTCTACTCGATCTCCTCTCAACTTCCCCTGTTGTGGCTGCTCCACAACCTCCTAAAGTTGTTGCACCAATCGTGGCTCCTCCACAATCGTCTGAGACTTATTCTGGCACTGCATGTTGAGAGGTAATTTATTCTCCCTCTCAACCACCAAGTATCTAACCTTTGCCTTTCTCCTCAAGGCTTTGCATGCATCTTGTACCTCAAGTGCATACATGTTCTTAGCTAGCACACCAATCTATTTCCACTTTCCCGTCGTCACGAAATTTTCTGGAAAAAGAGTTGATTTTAAATTAGCAATATCTCCCTCATCCGAACTCCGATTCAGCCGAATTTATTTTTTTTGGGTATTTTTTCGCAAGGAATCCAAGTCTGCTATTTGTTTCAAAAAAAATTGTATATAAATTTTCAGATCTTCTCTGCAAACTCTTGGCCCAAAACTCAAAACTTTGAAATCTCATCTAGTATATTGTTCTCCGCTTTGATCACCTTTGCTCTGATACCATGTAGAATTTTTCTACAAATCAGCTAGCTCTGATACCATGTAGAAATCCCACTGTAGATCACCTGATAATGCAATATACTAAAGCAAAATACAAGATCTACTTCTACAACCAATTTAGCGGAAGCTTAATTGAACATGAGCAACATCAATAAGAACACACATAACTGATAAGAAGGAATCAATCACACATAACACAGAAGAATTTACCCAGGGAAAGCCTCAACCTAAAACCCCTACTCTGTATTATCATACAAGTGGAAATATAGCCAGTATTACAAAAAGAATCAGCTCAAAAGCTATTCTACTGTCTCTGCAATACCTCTGTTGCTCATAGACAGTCAAAGGCCTCTATCTAACCTCTGGTCTTCCCTCCAAGCCTCCTATTTCTTTGTGCAATTATGATTGGGGTCCAGTGCAGCCACTTGTGTGAATTGGCCTCTTCACACACTCACCAACCTCTGATCCAACTACGCAGTCCTGGAGGAGATAAATCCTCATCATGGATGAGCTTCCTTTATAGGAAAAATATTCATCCAACTGATAGTACACTGTCCCTTCTTTGATCTCAACTTGGTCTCTGTTTGAACTGACATTCATGAGTTATTCATGAGAGAATATTCAGATATCTGAAGTGCAGCAGTTATATGCAAGCATGTATTAACTAACTGAACTTACTTAATTTAAACAAACTATTTAAATCAATTATAACTGGACTTGACTCAATTCACTGAACCAACTAATTACTACTCAAATTAGAACTCATCCTTATCTCTTTAACTGATGGATAAATTCCTCAATTAATAGATAAATTGTTGCATGTCCTCACATAGACTTCAAGTTTTTTTTTTCTTAACTAATTAACTCAAGATGAATTAATTAATTAATTTACAAGCTATTGTTAATATCAAATTCGAATTTTACTTCCTATTTTTAGTCCAGGGACTGACTAAAACTAGGAATCCATCCTAAACTGCTAAAAATAGAATGTTATTTTATCAATTCCAATTTTCATTCCCTGTTACCCAATCCAACACTGGTACCCAAACTACTATTTTTAGCAGTGCTATTTTTGGCACTTCTATTTTTATCAATTTCTTGTTTCCATTTTCAACAGCATGTTTATGCACTCAATGACGGATATTATGGTTTAAAGACGCTGGAACACATCTCTAGCCTAAAAAAAATCTACAAAAATTTGAGGTACAGTTGGCCCTAGAAAGTGTTATGATACCACTTGTTATGCTCTTGACCTACACAAAAACCAGAATACCATCAATACGAAACAATAGAACCTGAAACACAGAAATATCACTTGAAATGAGATAAGCTAAAAAGATATTTTATTATTCAAAAGAAGAATATAATGTTCGCTTGCCTCTTCAAGGTGGCAACCTCCAACAGAGTAGAGATCAATTACAATAAGACTCAATGATCCTTCCCCTACTTTCTAAGACTATTTATAGCTTAATGACATCCAAAACCCTAACTAATAGTGGTCCCTTACATAACACGGGTTAACCACTTTATTTATTAACTATAGCACATTTACAACAAATTGTGGTCCTTTTTATATAATGCGGGTCAACCACTTACAATTATTATTAATGCAGTTAACCACTTATGGACTTTATTAACTCTCTAACTAACTATGACTCAAACTAGGCCCTTGGGTTTATTACATAAATAAAGGGGTTAGGGTTGGACCCTAACATTATTTGTGGAGAGGCCATGTTATTGTAGCAACTGAATTTAATTGTCGAGAGGGAAGGTTATTGCAGCAATTGAATTTATTTTTGGATAGGTTGGGTTATTGCAGCCACAGAATTTGTTGGTGGAAATATTGAGTTATTGCAACAACTAAATTTATTCATGGAGAGGCCTAGTTATTGCAACAACTAAGTTTATTTGTAGAGAGGTCATGTTATTGTAGCAACTAAGTTTGTTTTCAAATAGTTTGTGCTATTCCAATAAATAATTAAAATTTTGAAGGCCAAATTTATTCTAGGAAGAACTAGTCATGCCATTATTGTAGCAGTTACTAATTTCAATCAAATAAATTTCATGTAATTTTCTAGAATTAGTATAATAAAATTGATTGGGGTTTTCTATGAAATTCTTATTGGGAAAAATTATGGTTAAGTTGGTCCCTTCATTTTATTGCAAAGAAAATTCTCTTTTATTTGCATTCCAAATATTTGAATACAAATTTGTGCAAGAGAATTTTTAAGAATCGTTGGTTGATATTAGTAAGGGACATCACAATGTTTCTAATAATTGGTGGCGTGTACTAATAAGGGACATTACACTTGGGGACATCATAGTGTTTCTAATAGTTGGTGGCATGTACTAATAAGGGACATTACACTTGGTGAATTACTTACAATTATTACCTCATTCATGGTTTAAACATATGTGTAGATGATAGTCTGTTTTGCATGGTATATTCTTCATTCTTCTCCAATCCTTCACCATTTTGGAATTTTTCCAAAATCTCTTCCTTGGCTTGCAACTCAAATACAACTATTGAATGGTTCTCGTGAGAAGTTCTCCATTGGGAAACAATATGTATTCTAGCTCTTGATTCTCATTTTTAGAGAATTGCAAACTCCTTCTCAACTCAAGGTTTTCCTCTTGTATTTGTGGGTTTATGTCTTCAAGTTTTTGAACCCTTTCCTTCTTTAGAGATTTTCCCATGGTTGTCCTTTCACAACCAAGAAACTTGAACTTAGTGGAAAAATATAACACAAAGTGGAAAATATTCTAATGAATATTTAAAACAACTATTTTCAATAGCTTGAATTCTTGGAAATAACCTAATAAAATCAAATCAGGTCATTTTGCACCATAAAATGCCTCTAGTTACAATTTATTAATACCTTTTACTATGGGGAAATATGTATTCTTGTTGATAAAATACTTGATATTTTGTAGCTTGTGGATTGAGAAAACACTTTATGAAACACAAGGGGTGCATAGGCATATTTTCTGCAAACTTATGTGACTTCATCAACAATACCTCATAAACTAGGAAACAAAATCAAACTCTATAAAATATCCATTTGAGATAATGGATAATACTTCTAAATGAGATATCATATGCCCTCTAAAACTTTGTGTAGAGGTCGTGGCATCTACATAAAGTTTGTAATTTGTACAATTGAATCAATATTTTTTAACTAGTGAAAATTTCACCACAAATGCATCATGTCTAAAAACTAAGTAATATTGGGTTCATTTTATCGTGCATTCTCAAAGGATTCCAAATAATACTCAAATTCAGCTTGTTAGGTAATTCAATTAGCTTTTAAATTATATTGCATAGAAGTATCTATCCAAGTAAGTAAACTTGTGAAGTACACTACACTATATGTGCTAATCAACTTTCAAAACAAAACTTCTAGTCTATGAATAATAAGAAATAAAGTATTAATTTTATGAAAGTAAATAGAAACTATTCTATGAAAGCATATGAAATGGAATGAGATGAAATAATTATCTATGAACAACAATCAAAATATTAGGAAGCAATGAAAACAGTCTATGAAAATTCTAGTTCATGAATTCACGTAAATCTACATTTTGAAAACAAGGATCTTATTCTAGATAAGCATTGAAATCTTATTCTATAAAAGCATTGAAAGTCTACTTTATGAAAGCATAAAAATCTATTCTATGAAAGAATAATATCTATGTTGTTACATCAGTATCTCAAAATATAACTCGTTACATTAATTTCTAAATTGTCATAACGTCTTCAGAGTTTCTTTTTTTATCGAGTTGGCTCTTTCATTACTTTCCTTCTTAAGCGTCAGCCAAAGACCAGATGCTCAAGAGCCAAAAAAATTATAGGAATGACATATCATGGCTTCAAGAATAATAGCACACCAAAAGAGGTCATGTGATGATGTCATCCTTTAAGCATCTGCAACCAATCAAATGCACTTTTTCAAAACCATCACATGATTAATCCAAAACTAGGTAGAATCTAATTAAAAATCCTATATTATCAATTGAGTAAATATGATTTATAGACAATGTCATTCCTTAGTCAAAAATATGGATTGTGATAATATTATTATGGTGCTTCTTCTCCTGCTTTCATTCTATAGCTCAGGCCTAAGTCCTGTCAGCTGATGTTGGCTATAGATTCGCTCACCTTTTCCCCCTCACTCCCCTCCTTCTTTTCTCCCCTCATCCTTTCTGATTTTGGCCTCACCGCTCTTGATCCCCGCTGAACAACCTCCATGGCTGCACTGACCCCCGATTTTTCCCTTTCCAAAGAGATTGAGGCATTCAATTATTTGGTAAACTCTAATCCAAAATTCCAGAAGCAAGAACCCTCTTGATTTGTGAAAAAACTTGATGACATTCCCAAGATTGAGATCAATGTGCCTCATCTAGGATTCAAGCTCTCCAACTCGCAGATCATGGTCTTATTAGCCAGCTCATGGGTCTTTGGCCCTCTCCTTAATCTATTTGTAGCTAGATTGAAAAGAACTGGAAACCATTGATTAAAGGAGAAGTCGTGTCTTTGTTTTGTGGTAAGGGTTTATTCACTTTTTTATTTCGAAAACAAGGTTGATCGTGATATCATCTTTAGAAGTGGCCCATATTTTATGGGAGCGCAAATCCTATACTTAGACAGATGGAACCCTAAATTTAATCCAAACTGCAATATCCCTAAAGCAATACCATTCTAGGTTAAGCCTTCCCTTATTTGCTTCTCCATTGCTGGAACAATGCTACTTTCATGTTGATTGGGAATGTGTTAGGAAAATATATAGATTGTGCAAAACCTAGAGATGGTCTTTTTGTCTGTGCCTGTATCTACGTCGAGGTCGATTTGGACAAAGGCTTGTTAACTATCGTCAACCTTTCCATGGGTAGTTGGTCTCATATTCAAGAAGTGGATTATGATCAATTACCATTCAAGTGCAAAGTGTGCCATGAATATGGGCATTTCACGAGGGGATTACCGAAATCGCAGACTTTGTAAGAGAATCCAGATGAGAAAAATGAGAAATGGCAACCGGAAAAATGGATAAAAGGAGGAAATCGCCAACAACAACCTATAGCCCAAGCCGCGGGAAAAATCTCCTTTGCGGGTGGTCAAAGCATAGTCACCCCAAGATCCGCAATAGGTGGAACCTCCCAAGAAAAATTATTTGGAAGTGGAGGGTCTCATTATGTAGTTATATCATAAACAATCATAGAAGGTGTTGTCACTCACTGCTTCAACAGTTATTAGTTGTTTAGAATACACAAGAGAAGTGAAGTTTGAATCCATTTCCAAATCCATGGAAGCTCTCAATGCTAAATCAGACTCTCCCCATTGCATAGTGCTCTGAAAGAGCTTTCCAACGATATATGGAAGTCCAAAAATGGACTTCTAGATCAGAAGTTAGAGCAGTTTGAAGATGGGGGTTTTGTTGCCTTGAAATGAAAGAAGAGCACATTGGAGGGCCCCGAGCACAAAAAATCTCACATTCTCGTGATATCGCAGTCCTGCAATCTCGCATCCCACAGTCTTGTGATCCCGCAGTCCCACCGTCTTGTCGTCCCGCGGTCCCATAGTCTCGCAGTCCCGCAATCCCACAGTCCTAAGATCCTATAATCCTGTGATGGGCCATCCTTAAGGAATTGTGAGGGGTGAAACACGCTGATAGTGAAAATCGTCGATAATTCAGGCCCTCAATGTTAAATCGTCGGGGAAGGCTGAAATCATTTAACAAAGGAAATGCATGCAAAAACAGGAACGGGCGGCCCCCTTTCTCTCTCTTCCAAGGGGCCACGTGGCACAATCCCATTGGCCCATATGTATGACATGATAGCTAACATCATCAATCACGTGGCAATATGGTAGCGACATGGCAGTACGGGTGACATGTGGCATACAAATTCAGCATTTTCAAGGGGTCCTATAGGGGCATTTTTGGGTGACATGTTGCAGTGATGACATCACCCCCCTTAGATTGGTAACGGCAATCACACACAGAAAAATTCATTCTTCCGCCGATGTTCCTTCCCGACCCGTGATTGCAATATGCGGGAACTCCCTGGACACAATATTTTATACAATGGAGTTATAGGGATGTTGGGTCTGTCCCTTTCAAAAGTCGCACACTCATTCATCACTCTATCCCACAAATCGGTGATCACGGGTGTCTTGGGGAAAAGCTAAAGGTAGAACACTATAAAGCACCGATATGTGAGATTTCACGCAACAAAGGAAAAAGGCTCCCGCAAAGGTTTTCAAAGGCTCTAGCGCCCGAAGGCTAAGCCCCCGATCTCAGCCCTTGGTTATATGAAGAAAACAGAGGAAAGGGGGGCTATACCAAAGGGGGCCTAAGGGGAAATCTAAGCGCACCAGTTTCACAATACTTCAATGTTAAAGGCCTGCATTCGAAGGACTTCTGGTTACATCATAAACGCATCCCCAGGTGCATTAGAGTGTCGAAAGGGGTTTTGCAGAGCTCTTAAGGCGGATGGGTCGGCAGCTGTGATATTAAATAAAGTATGGGAGGCTCACGAAAACTTAATGACTCGGCATGGAGCCTCACTCCTCTACACAGCAAAGGACTGCCAAGACAGGCACTTGCAGCGACCCACTCCCCATTCCACAGAACTGGTCATTCACACAGTAAAGGCAGAATTGACAGAAACTAGTCGAGCAACAGTGGAACGCATCACGGCAGGGATGTGTCTTGATCAGGGGCCTCCACTGGAATAGCAGGGGGACACCTCCTCCTTCATCTTTCATTTTTCCTCCTTCTTCCATTAGTTCTGTAGTTAGCATTTATTTCCAAGAAAGGGAGCAGATCCCCATTGTAATCTTTTTAGGCAGCAGGAGCTATCACAGGCCGAGGCAGCTAGTACATCAGATAGTTGGCCTTTGGCTAAGATATTTTGTAACAACTATTCCAGCTCCCCCTCTTCTTATAAATAGGGGGAAGCAATATTGTACCAGGTTTTGGAATTTCCCACACAATGGGTTTGAACTCTGTGATACCAATTTGGCACGTAAATTTGTAAGTGAATGACTTGTATTTCAAAATATATTACTTTACACATGCAGATCTTTCAGACTATCAAAGAAATGGTGGTGATTCCCCCTTCTTAGTATTACAGTATGTTATCCTCCTATTTAATTCCATTATGTTCATATTCTTCTCTACATTCATGTTATAATAGTTGCGAAATTATTTCATGCTTCCTTATAGATCCATGTGTGTTTCTTTATTAATGCATAATGCATGTATGAAGGGCTGAATTTATATCTTCAGACTGCTCAATATGAATCATAACACCCATCCTCTCTTCAGTCCATTATCTATGCTTGTAACTCAAACAAGTGTAGAATTTCCCATGCCTTACAGCTCTATGTGCTCAATATAGAATTATGGATGCTTTGAGCTCTATATGATGAGTTATGCTTTCTCCTAATCCTCTCTCATTTAATCTATAAGCTTATTAAGCTATAATACCCTTTGAAGTAATCGCCCTTTGCTATTTTATGTGATACTCCTGGGAACTGTGTGTGTGAGGAAGTACCTGAAATACATAACTCATACCTTTGGAGGAATGAATCGAGCCCCATTATTATCTTTCATTACGTGACTATTAGAGTGTTGCAAACCCCCCACATATAACCTTTCATGCACTCCTTTATTTAAGATGTCTTGGGCACTGGTCTACAATCAACCCAGAGGTTGTCTCTAGGAGGCTTTCTATGTCCCCTGCAGCACTTGTGTTGCTGGTGCGCTTCCAAGCGACAACAGAAGGAGAGCCCCCCCAAAAATCACTAAACCAATCCCAACAGCGAGATATGATCCCCCCCAAAGCCAAGATCCATCGCAGCCTGAGATCTCTTCATCTCGTGATGGTCGAAGCAGTAGTGCAGAGGAACAATCCGAAGAAGAGGAGGATGAATTTCTTTCTTCAAAATAGGTTACAAGACCGGTGATTAATGCCAGTTTTTTGGAAAAAGAAATAGGAGAAATAAAATGAAAAATAGCTAGCAAGGAAAAACTGTAAATTGAGAAGAAATCATACCAACAAATTAGAAGGGAGAAAACTAAACAAGATAAGGAGCTTGGATTCTAGCATGCAAAACCTCATTAGTTGGTCGATCTAGATAGCAAAGGAACAAAAAAATGATCTGCGACAGGCTTCGGTAAGGGGACATCTTCCTCCACGACTAAATGATGAATATAATCTCCTAGAACTGTAGGGACCTTGGATCATAAAAAAGGATTGAAGAAGAAAATTTATTGATCTCAAAGGAAAAACCCTCATCTCCCTCTTCCAGGAGACCAAATTAGGGGAGAATGAAATTTATTTGAAGAAAAATAGAATATGGAATCGAAGCAACACATAGATAGTTGACTCTTGTGGAGCTTTTGGATATATTTTCACTCTTTAGGACGCAAATCAAGCACATCTAATAAGAGTTTAAAAGACAACCCATTGGATCGCAACCTCCTTTAGGTGTTCCTCTATAAATAATGTATGCCTATTCATTAATTTATACATGCCTATAAGTTTTTGTGAAAAGCAAGATTGTTGGTGATCACTTATGGCTCTTAGAGACTCCAAATATGGTTCAAATTGTATAATTGGGGGTGATTTTAATGTTGTCCTAAAACAAAAAGAGAAGAGAGGAGGGTCCATTCTCAAGGATCCCTTCCAATAAAACATGGAGGATCTTATTCATTCTCTTAAGCTTTATGATGTCAAGCCCTCCCGATTCACATATACCTAGAATAACAAAAGATCATGCCCTGGATTTATAGCTACTCACCTGGATCATTTCTTATTCTCTGATTCCTTCCTTGAATTGAATCTTATCCTTCTCTCCTTTATTATCCCCTAGTATGGATCTAATCACTACCTTGTTCACCTCCTCTCGCTCCAACCCCCTCAGAATCTTGGTCCCATTCCCTTTATATTTTCCCCTTTATGGCTCCAGTATCCTAGTTTTTCTGACATGGTTAAATCCTCTTGGCCTAAATGGGTGGAGGGAAGTCTTCTTATAGTATGGGAAACCAAGATTAAAAGGTTAAATTCCCCCATCAAAGGTTGGTTAAAAAGGGAGGACTGAGAGTCAGCATTCAATTTGGGAAATATAACAGCAGTCGAGTCACATTCAAGAGAGAATGGAATGTAATCCAGTATAGGAGGAGAGCATGCAGGAAGAGGCAAACACTTTCAATACTTATCATCAGCTCTTGAAGAATGAAGAAGAAAATTGGAGGCTTAAATCCAGCAGTGTATGGCTTCAAGCAAGAGATAGAAATACCATTTTTTCCACAAGAAATAAAAATTCAAAGAGAGTGTTATCGGGAAATCTAGTGTCCACTCGGAGCTGCTAGTCCCACTAAGACTGGTAGCTATCTTAGAAACAAACAAACTAAAACTACTTTTGTTTCCCTTTATGAGAAGTAGATAAGAGTGGAATGAAGGACACCAACCTCAGTCTTGCACTTGGTTCCTTGCTCGATTCCTCTCCCTTCTGACAGATCCTTGTCGTTTCTCCTTCGTCTACTCAGCTTCAAAGAGCACCTGTGGAATCAAACCAGCATAATAGTATCGAAGAATAGAGATCTACAATCATAAACAATATAGGACCAGATGTATATTGACCACACAAATGCATATATCATCAAACATACAAGAATGTGGAGGAAAACTTGAATAGCTTTATTAATATCAAGAATAAGCAAAGAGGATTACAACCAATTGTTCTGACCCAGTGTCACCCTCCAATATGAAAGCCCTTCTTTCACCTCATGAAAAGCTTAGATCACCCAACACTATGATATTCCAACAAGAAACCAACAGCACTTCCTTACAAGATACAAAATTCCAGCCTCTGGATCTCTGGGATGAGGGATCCGTATATAGATGATTGCAGGGGGTTGAGTCAGCTTCTGGGATTTTGATTAGTGTCCTCTCTCTAATAGTTCTTGATTCGACTTGGAGATTGACGATCTCTACTCATCCCTGGGCAAATCCAGAGAGGCAAGTGTCACAGGAGAAGTTTCTGGAAGATTCCACGATCATCCACCTCACAAACTGTCTCTGCCATTTGTCCACTCTCACCCATCGCACCCCACAGAAGGGCTTTTCAGTGTGCATCGCACCTCCCATGTGCATTAGGTGGGATGCATTGCACTTTGACCATGGAGCAGGTGAGATGGTCTAGTTTTGACCAGTTCTTAGCAGTTTTTCATGGAGAACTTTCGGGAGATGATGTAATCAGCTGACCTTGTTCTTTTAGGGTATGGGACAACACTTTTAGGGACTTAGAAGCCCTTGGTTTATGGACATGTTTGATTGGGGTTGCAATGCCCAAAAATGTCTATAACAGTTTCCCCCTAAAGCATGAGGTCGTTAATCTTTTAATGTCGAGTGAAATGCTTTATCATGAGGATCCGAAGTTTTTTCGAGCTGGAAGGTGACCTGTAATAAGATACAATACAATACATTATCTTCATAATACTTTTCATGATCTAGCTGAGGTGGGAATTCCCATGCTCAGCTTTATAAATTCATTTTCATGTACATAAGACAGAAAACCGTCTATGCGGGAGACTGATGATTCTAATAGAGTCATCATCCTTTGATTCAGATGATCATCTGTGCAGCAACAATGCACATTTGATGTCTTTATTTTCCTAAATATATCGCAGCCCGGATGGATGAAACTAGATCCGGGATCTTCAAACTTGTTCAATCTTCACTCGGAGTACAAGTCGATCCATGTGAAAGATGTTCTGGAGTCGAATATGGAAAGACATTGCCTAATTACCAGCCAATGATGTAAGTTGTTAACAGGCATGAGAGGAATCACCGATAATGATGATGACCCTCAAGGTACTATAGTAAAATTCGCGTGGTGTGAATAAGGGACTTGGCGTCGAACACCGCGCAAAATCTTTCGGTCGAAGGCCATTGACGTAAACATGTCACCGGAAGTGAGAAACTTGCCATTGAGGCATGCAAGCTTCAAAGTACTGAAAGGTTTGTTCCTAAGTCGACTTCTTAGATAATGAGCTGGTGTCGACAATAAGTGACCCGCTGTAGGAGGGCCTTAACGAATCCCACATCTACGACACGGAACGGAGTAAATGATTTTGGAGGTGAAAACAATCTGATGATACAGGGTTCAGGGTGGCGGTCATGAAAAAATGGAGCGTGAATGTATTGCAATGGATGAGACACAGGTGAATTCTCTGAGCGACTTCTCTTGAACATATCGGCGACACTGACATGGATTGGTAGCGTTAACCCCAAATATGGATGGTGTGATGGACCAATGGTGATATGACCAGTGAACGGAACAACCCAACCCGACTCGGATGCGGAGTGAAAGTGTCATGTTCAAGAGTGACTTGCTATCAATAAAGTTTCTTCAAGTTTTCTTCCCAATATTTCCTCAGTCATTGCTGACCAGTACCTCTTTATTTTTGTCAAGCTTGAGGAGGATAACATATGCTTGTTCTATAATTTTCCCTTCGGGCAAACCTGTCGCTATATTTCAACGAGCCTAGAGACAATGAAACTCGTTCTTGTCTGTATGGACAAGTTTGTTGCTATTCGGTTTTAACGAGTTTAATGACAAAGATAACTCGGTCCTTTTCAATTTTAGAGAGTTTGAAAGGGACGTAAAGGAAACTCCAATAATCCTTTTTCGTCATGTAATCCCTTAAGTCCGAAAAAGTATAAAATAATACAAAAGGGATGAATTTTCGGTAATTTTAACGAGCCGAACAAAACAAGTGCTCGATCTTTTTGTGTAATAATCCCTTAGGTCCAAAAATATTAAAATCTAGAGGAGGAATAGCACTTCCGGTCGCTTTAACCAGCTGGAGAGGCCAATCGCTCGACAATCTTTTCATGTTTTACGAGTCAGGTGAAAAGAGCTTAAAGGAGACTCGTTTTTTAGGAACGCGTGATCATTTCGGGTAGCAGCTGATTCCAAGTAAGGTTTGGAATTTTCCAATTATGGCAGTGTCACAAGGATGGCTAACAGGATCACTCTTCGCAGTTGTTCCTCAAAAGGGGTAAAAAATCAAACGGAGGTGAATGATCGGCTAAAATAGAGTGGAGGTGATGATGAGAACACGACCAGGGCTCAAAAGCTGATGATAATGCATTCACAATAGTTATTTACCGGAAATTGGTTTATTTTTTAATGAGCTTTAACTCTGGGGGAACGTTTGCTCATTGCTTATGTTTAATTTTTAACGAGCTTGAACTCCACATAAAAATTGCTCGTGCCAGTCGTATAATAAGGACGTCTCATCGATAGGTTCAATTTTTAGCGAGCTTGCATCATTCGAAACTATGCTCCAGTGTCTCTCGCATGCAAGCTAGGAACAACCAACTACGCCCCTCTACTTAACTACCAAGATCACTATCAAGGTTAGGTAGGAAACTTTTTCCTTTACTTTGCCGGTGCCATGGTGGCCCCTATGAAGATGAATGGTAGATTTGACCACTCACTCAACCTAGGCGGTTGAAGTCAGCGGAATCATAGAGTTAACGTTAGTTGGTCGTTTCTCGCTTGCTCACAAGAGGTTTGCATGCCCCCAGGTAGCGAAGTAGAGTTTCTAGGTTACCTCTCAATTTGCAGACAAAACGTTTGTTCCATTGGGAAAGGCCTACCTTTTAACGGAGGTATCTTATCCGGTCTAATCCCCTCTTCCTATACAGACAGGGATCAGACCAGTCATATATCCTTCGCGGAAACCTACCCTATACCCAGAGTTTTCTTGCCAAAGAAGACCAGGGTGCATGCCCCCTGGGTTTCAGTGATGTCCTCCCAAATCACTTGCGCTCTTCAGGTGGACGGACTGGACACTGATGAGACATTCCTTGCATGAAAATACCTTTTAGGGATGGCATTTGACTATTTGCTATGTGTGAGCTGGGGAATGAAAGCTGGTCTACGAGCTGAACCACTCTACCCTCATGCGGAAAACACATTACTCGAAAGAGTGAGGAGACGATGGCTCACATGTAATAAATATAGTCACGCCCAAGGAGTAGATTGTAATCTAAAGGCCCTTGGACAACCATTACATTTATATGAACGGTTTTCCTTCTCAATGTTATGGGCACATTGGGAAGGATCCCTAACGGTCGACTGGTTCCTTTGTCAAAGCCTATCAGATTTCTCATCTCAGGCATAATTGATGGTGAACCAAGCGCTTTCCAAGCAGTCGAGGAAAGGATACTCACAAAAGCCCCTTCATCAATGATGGTACCAACCATGACCATTCTGTATACTTGTGCAATGATGCGGAATGGTATACTAGCCGGTAGATGGGGTCTACCTAGTAGATTCCAATCAAAGGAAACCACTAGGTTGCTTGGAGGTGGAACCGAATAGACAGCCAAATATGACTCTGACGAACTTCCTTCCTGTGGTAAAGGAACAGGTAGATTGCCCCCATGTTCATCGGAGTCTGTGTTTATGAAAAGAATTTGAACGATGTCGTTCTCGCTCTCTTCGGTGACTGTATCATCTGAAGATGGACCTCCCGGAGACAAGACCAGGTCAACCGCCACCTCGACCTTTTGACATTCGTCTGGTGTTGGCTCAGAGGGTTTATCTTCAATGATAGATGCTTCGATTGACCACAAAGGCGTGTTAGTCAGATTTTCAACTAGCGATGGACTCGGCAAGAGTTTCTTGTACCCAGGAGGAAGCCATAGCAGTGAAGCAGGACGGTTATCCAAGACTCTTTTAGCTTCGTCCAGGAAGGGACAACGGTGGAGGGCATGATCGCCTTCACACAGTCTACAAGGGAATTTACATTTTCCTTTTTGTCCAGAGACTTCATTTTCACTAGTTGACGGTGTACTCTCAACATGATCGTCAGAGGTCGATGACACCAGATTGTGCAAATGGGGAGACCAGTCCCTTAAGATCCGAGGGATGCAAGGACAATCTCGATGATAGTGGTCTCCTTTGCAAATGACACATGGAGATTTAGGCCTGGACGGTGCAGTGTGTGGATTTTCGCTAGACGATGCATGGTTGCCCCTTTTCGCCTTTGGCTCCTTCTTCTTCTTCTCTTTCTTCTTCTTCTCCTTCTTCTTCTTCTCTTTCTTCTTCTTCTCCTTCTTATTCTTCTCTTTCTTCTTCTTCTCCTTCTTCTTCTCAGTTACTTGGTTTTTAGCTTTACCAGCTTCATCAAGCAAAGAGGAAGGAGGAGAGGGAGAAACAGACGAAATAGAAGGTTGGGGGGGTAACTCTAGTATCATCTAGTTGTTGACTTGATTTTTCATGAATCGCGGTATTCTGAACGACGGAGGTTGAGAAGAGCCATAAGGGCAAGCCAATTGTCAATCCTGGAAGTGAAAATGTGGCCATATGGGGTGCACCAACATCTCCCCAAGAGGAGAAAGGACTAGGATTTCCTCCAAGGGGAAATCCTTACTTGTTAGACTCTATTTTCTCAACCTAAGACCAACAAGGGAACAGTGATGTTATTCCGATTAAAACAAATTTGAGACGCTTTGACACAAATTGTTTTCTCAATTTTTAAGAGTCGAGAAAAAACAAAAGATGACTCTAGTCGTCTTCGATTTTTAATGAGCCTGAAGTGCCAAGTGCTCAGATGGACCTTTTCCTTTAAGGAGTCTGAAAAGGAACGAAAGAGACTACTCTGGAAATCTAGACAGAGGGATTACCAAACCAATCGCAAAACTGCAGAATACTTTTTACGGTACGACAATCAATCTTCCCGAATGTTGTGTTCAGTGCATTGTGATCGATAAGGCGGCAGACACAGCTTCCTATGGATAAAGGATATAGCCTATTGTGGTCTTCCAATATATACTCGACGGTATGTGGGAGCACAAGTCCATACTGGCACTTGTCATCTCAAAGAGGAGGAATCACCCAACCAACAGTGAAAGCGACAGTTACCAGGCTTTACGACGCCGGAATACGTCTCTAGCCTAGACTTCTAGATGTTGTGCGTTAGGTTCCAAAGCATTTTTAGGTTCATTAAATTTATTTTACAATTGATCTTTATTAAGAAATTTTCCTTTCAGGTTCACCGCATGATGTAGATGTACAATTCCTAAAATGCAATCTAAGATGATAAACAATCGTTTAATCTTCTTTTTGCAATGAAAATCCTAGCCACTAAAGAAAGAGAGATGATATTCTTTCAACATAGAGTAGAGAGCACACACTAGATGCACTTTCCTAAATCAAACAAACAAGCAGTATAAACCAAATGCACATGCATGTATTTGTTTTCAGCTTTCTTAATGTGTGAATGACAAGAAGAATGCTAAGTACAAATCTGAATTATCTTTTCAAAGCGACAGTACTAACAAATTTCTCTTCAAAAAACGAAAGGAAGATAATGACAACACTTTACTATTTTGAATTGAAAACTGCTTTAGACACTTGAAAAACTACTAATTCAAATCAATTACAAGAGTAACTGTATAATTGACCATCAAAAACAATAGAATTCTTTCTTTGACTGAAAACGACACTTGCAACACTTTCAAATCAAAAGACGACAGTTCGACTATGCTACTACTTTGTAAAAGAGAACTGAAAATGGCAGAAAATACATAAAAAAAATATAGTTCTTTGCACAATGGAGGCGGAAAGATGGAAAGGAAGGGGGTTTCGACAGTGGTATACTAATCACAGACAACAAAACTCCTGAATAGGCTGAAGAAAGTGAACACAGAAACCAAAATTTGAGGGCAGAAGAGGTCTTGTCTGATCATCGCACCTGCAACACAGGGAAAGTGTGATGCAGCGCACCTGCAACACAGGGAAAGTGTGATGCAGTGCACCTACTGCACACAGGAAGTGAAATGCATCCAGATTCCCAAGAGTAAAAAGTGCGATGGTCTAGGGACGGGACTTCAACTGGGTTCCGGGTCACAGTTTGTAGCTCAGTTCAGGGATTTAGGCCGGGAAAGTGATGTACAGTAAATAGAAATCACAGGGGCTGATCTAATGAGGTTACTATAGCCACCACTAGGGCAATTAGAAATTTTGCAAATCGATGTTTAGTTTGTAAACAAAACCCAGAGATAGACTGAAGCAGCATTGATCTACTTTGCACTTGCATAGAAAATGCAGTTCGAAGGCTAGTTGGCTTGACTTCAGGCTCCATCTGTAAGTTTATAAAACAAAAAAATATAGACAAACAAACAATCTATTCGCTCCCCAGTGGAGTCGCCATTTTGTTATCGGGAAATCTAGTGTCCACTCGGAGCTGCTAGTCCCACTAAGACTGGTAGCTATCTTAGAAACAAACAAACTAAAACTACTTTTGTTTCCCTTTATGAGAAGTAGATAAGAGTGGAATGAAGGACACCAACCTCAGTCTTGCGCTTGGTTCCTTGCTCGATTCCTCTCCCTTCTGACAGATCCTTGCCACTTCTCCTTCATCTACCCAGCTTCAAAGAGCACCTGTGGAATCAAAGCATCATAATACTATCGAAGAACAGAGATCTACAATCATAAACAATATAGGACCAGATGTATATTGACCACCCAAATGCATATATCATCAAACATACAATAATGTGGAGGAAAAATTGAATAGCTTTATTAATATCAAGAATAAGCAAAGAGGATTACAACCAATTGTTCTGGCCCAACGTCACCCTCCAATATGAAAGCCCTTCTTTCACCTCATGAAAATCTTAGATCACCCAACACTATGATATTCCAACAAGAAACCAATAGCACTTCCTTACAAGATACAAAATTCCAGCCTCTAGATCTCTGGGATGAGGGATCCATATCTAGATGATTGCAGGGGGTTGAGTTAGCTTCTGGGATTTTGATTAGTGTCCTCTCTATGATAGTTCTTGATTCCACTTGGATATTGATGATCTCTTACTCATTCCTGGGCGAATCCAGAGAGGCAAGTGTCACAGGAGAAGTTTCTGGAAGATTCCATGATCATCCACCTCACAAACTGTCTCTGCCATTTGTCCACTCTCGCCCATCGCACCCCATAGAAGGGCTTTTTAGTATGCATCACACCTCCCATGTGCATTAGGTCGGATGCATCACACTTTGACCATGGAGCAGGTGAGATGGTCCAGTTTTGACCAGTTCTGAGCAGTTTTTCATGGAGAACTTCTGGGAGATGATGTAATCAGCTGACCTTGTTCTTTTAGGGTATGGAACAACACTTTTAGGGACTTAATAGCCCTTGGTTTATGAACATGTTTGATTGGGGTTGCAATGCCCAAAAATGTCTATAACAGAGAGGATGAACAATATTTCAAAGATCTAGGTTCAAGGACAACAAATCACTGAATTTCAAGAAATTAAAGATGCTTCCACTTCCCATTTAAAACAACTTTATCAAGAAGACAACGATGGGGATCCTACAGATGTAGATATGCTATAAAGGGTGCCAAATCTCGTCACAGAAGAAATGAATGCCCAGCTACTAGGCCTCCTTCGATTAAAGAAATTAAGAATGTGGTCTTCTCTCTTCATCCAGATAAGGCCCATGGTCGTGACTGCTTCTCTACTTCCTTCTTTCAAGATCTTTGGGACCTTATTAGACCAAACCTTTGTAGATTGATTGGTTACTCCTTCAAGTGCCTTTGTATTGGTGGAATCATTAACTCCTCCTTCCTATCCTTAATTCCCAAAGAAACGAACCCGTCCTCATTTTCTAAATTTCAATCAATCTCTCTCTGCAATGTTTCTTACAAAATTATTTCAAAAATTTTGGCTCTACATCTCAAAAAACTCCTGCCTCGTATAACCTTATTCAATCAAGGATGGTTTTTCCTAGGAAAAAAAATATTTGACAATATAATCTTAATCCATGAAGCAGTGGATTCTAGCTAGAGAATAGGGGACTAAGGAATGGTCATCAAGTTAGACATGGAAAATGCATTTGACTAAGTGAGACATTATTTCTTATACAAGGTCATGGTGAAGATGGGGTTTGATGGGAAGTTTATCCAATGGGTTTCTCTTTGTATTTCCTCTCCTTGGATGCAGTTGGCTTCTTCAAATCCTCTTGAGGCCTTAGGCAGGGATGCCCGATATATTTTAGTAGAAGACTCCCTAAGCTGGAATTTGGAGCATGAAATATCATCCTCACATATTTCAGACATCAGATACACTAAAGGAACCATAAGCGTCAATCATGGCCAATTCATTGATGATACAATATTTTAGGAGGGGCCTCCATATTAATATCAAAATGACTTAAATTCACATTGGACAAGTTTATATCCACTTCAGGGGAGCTCACCATTGCTACAAAAAGCTATATCTTTACCTGGAATACCTCGGTTTCAAAAGCTAAGAAAATAGAAGATGTTTTGGGCTATAAAGTAACTGAGGATTGGAAGGAGTTAAAATATTTAGGGGTTCCAATATGCCTTAGAAAACCTTGTCCTAAAACTTGGCAAAAAATTTTGGACAAAATCAAAGCCAAGTTGGGGAATGGGGGGCTCATTGGCTTAACCTGGTAAGGTGAACTATTTTGGTAAAGGAAGTCCTATCGACAATTCTTGTCTCTTTGTTCTCTTCCCTCTTGGTGCTTAAATATGTTTTTCAATGTATAGTTGCTTACCTCGGGAAGTTCTTATGGGATGGAGTCACTTGAAAAATAAAAAATATCATTTAGTTAATTGGCACAACATACGAGCTCCCAAGCCTCATGGAGGATTTAGAATCACGGATCCATCCTTGGTTAATATTGCAATGGGAGAAAAGCTCTTCTGGAGGTTGAATACATAATCATATCTCTGGTGGGTCCAACTAATGTCAGCCAAGTATTGGTAGGGACATATCTTTGATTAATTAATAAGATCATGTATGTAGGGTTCCCCAATTTGGAGATTGATTCAATCCTCTTCCTCTCTTATCATGGAGCACATCAATTGGATTCCTAGCAATGGAAGTAATATAAATATTTGGGACAATTCCTCCTCGGAAATTCGCCTTTAAGTCAGGAAAATTCCCTAAGACCTCTGCAAAAATATATTATCCAAACATGGATAGTCACCCTCGCCTAATTTTCACAATGGCATGAGTTAGGTGGTTGGAGAAACTGGAATCTAGATGGGGTCCCAAAAATGTTGAATGTTAGGTCTTTATAATACTTGTGTATTCCCATTATTGTTATTTTTAGTGTAGCCCCATATTGTTATTTTTAATGTAGCCCCATATTATTATTTTTGTGCTCATGTATCCCCCATGTTTTTATTGTCATGCCCCATAGAATCCCACTATTTTTATTGTTGTGCCCTTACATTATTATAGTTATGTAGCCTCTGATAGTAATTGTGACCCCTTAGACTCCTATATATAACAAGGAGGTATTATCATTTGTATCATCCAATAATTGTTCATTTATGTAATGTAAAGGAGGTTCCCCCTCAAAGAGGCTAATTTTTAAGTCGTTGGTCTATCTTTTCTTCTATTTTGTGAGTTGGTTGCAAAACATTTGGTATTAGAGCTTTGGATTCTAGGGTTTTTCTTCTTCAAACAGGTCATCTTGGAATTTTCTCTATAACGTTTTTTATACTAGGTGTAAGAAGTTAAAATTACAACCACATAGAGCTGAAATATTAGTGAACTTCGTGTATGAATTTCAAATATTGGTACGCTATATTTTTGGAGATATTATCAGAGGAAGTTAGGGTTTTTGTAGGCTCAAGAATTCAATCTCAAATAGGTGACCCAAGAAAAATCGTCATAACTTTCTCTCTAAGCATTAGATTTGAATTTCATAAAAGTCTAATGAAATTTCATGGATGATGGTTTTTCATGTGTCATTTTCAGGGTCGAAATCCAAAACAATGACACGTGGCACTTCGTACAATTTCTCTATGTTGAACTAGTCAATAATCAGGGCATTGTGAGATATTGGGAATAAATATTTCTTGATGATTCCAATCTTATTCTTACTTATGGGGGTGGAAAGAATACTCATAGGGCTACCATAGGATTAAATTTGAGATCTTGGAGATCCGAAATTATAGAGATACAACAATTTCAATATCAAGCTCCTAAAAACAAGAAAAAGGTATGTAATTTTTTTAAATTTTGCATAACTTTTGTTTGAAAAATCAGTTTGAAGTAATTCAAAGGGAATAGAGAAGTGTAGATATCATTGTTTGATTTCAAAATTCCTTGAAACAAAAAATGGACACACCTAGTAACCAACCAGAAAGCTCTTCTATGATGCTTGAAGAAGAGGATAAAATGAAACATGATATATCAAAATTATGAAACCAAGTGCAACAAATTTCACCCTCACAAATAGTAACCAAAAATAAATTGGTAGAGATGATAACCAACAGAAATAATAAGGATATAACCGCCATAAAAACCAACAGAAATAATAAGGATATAATCGCCATAAAAACCAACAGAAATAATAAGGATATAACCGCCATAAAAACCACCTATAAACAAGCATATTTACCTATCAAATACAAAAGAAAAGAAGCTCTTATTAACATATGAAAAATGAAACTAGGTCTAGGACTTGCACCAAAAATTTCTTTCATCCAATCACCCTCATGTTATATTCCAAGCATGAATGTGGGATCTCATGGAAAACATCCAACAAAACCAAACCAGGGCTTCCAGAGGTCAAACCACCTCAACCTTCAACTAGTGATTGCACCTCACAGTTGGACATCACTAACCATCACTATATTGATCTCTACCCAAGTTGTCCAGGGCTCCAGAGTGTTTGTTCCAACCAGGGCTTCCATCACTAGTAACTCAACCCACTGTTGTTGTCTGGCTTCCAGATCATTTTTCCAACCAGGGCTTCTAGAACTAGTAACTCAAGCTACCAAGGGTTTCCATAGCGTTTTTCCAACCAAGGCTTCCAGAACTAGTAACTCAACCCAAGCTGTTACAAGGCTTCCACGAACTAGTAACTCCACCCATAGCCAAAGTGACATGAGAACCAACCAGAAAACAAAAGGAAATACACCCACAACAATATGGATATACAGGTAATGGCAAGGCTAAGCAAATCCACCATCAATCTAGGCATTTCTCCATGTTAGTGACATATCTTAACCAAGAAACCACATGCATATGCCAAGCATGCCAAAACTAGCAAGGAAATCATACATGAAACTTGGTATTTACAAGAAAAACATGTTGTAGTTGTTGATCCCGATGTCCTCTTGCACTTTCCTACTCTTATTTTTCTTTATTTCTCCAAAACTCCAAGTATTCCAAACTCCTATAAGAGTGCTACAAGAAAACTCTAAGTGTCCAAGAGTATGAGAGAGAGAGTAGAGTAGAGAGCTCCAAGCTAAAACTGACAAAAGTATGCAAACTAATCCTTAGGAAAACCTTTTTATTAATGAGGCCTCTATTTTCTTCAATTTTCCATTATTTTCCTTCATTTTCCTCCTCACAAGCAACCTGTGACCTTTCACCTCCCTTTTCTCCTAATTTCCATTATTTTCATAAATAAAATTCCAACAAATGTCTTATGCCTTTCCAAAGGCTTTGTCGTTGCCTTTGCGAATTTCCATAGCCATTAATTAATCAGAAGTGACCCCCATCACTATGTTTTTCCCAACATTCAGCTTGGAATACGTGTCTCGTGATCATGTCTATTATTTTGCCTTTATTAACTTTATTACATGGATTTTTTACCAGGGTTGTTACAACTTTGTTCTCGTAAACCACTTGTCAGCTGGTCAATTTTTATGAAGGAACTGATAGCACATTATGAATATATAAAGAGAAACACCTTCTTTATCCAATTGATCAATCTTAAACAAAAGGGTTCAATGGTGGAGCACATTGAAGCTTCAAAAAATTGAATATTAGGGTAACTTATATTCCAAAGGAGCATCAGAATGATGTCTTCATAGGGACTTTAAAGGATAAAAGCCAACATGAGTTTCATCTTTGGGAGCCTGATTCATTGGAGAAGGCATTCAAGGTGGAAAAAAAAATTGAAAGTAAAATTATGGAATACCACTCACGATTATAAAGATGGAAGTGTTGCTTCTCCTATTCTTCCACAACCTATAAGGTTGACCCCACAACAATTGGAGGAAAAAAGAGCAAAAGCGCTTTGTTACAGTTGTGATAGAAAATACACTAAAAGTCATAAGTGTGCTAAGAAGAAATTATTCTACATAGATTGTGAATGGGAGGAAGAAAAGGAACAAGAAACATCAAAAGAGGAGGATATACACCAGGAACCAACCCTAGAGAAAGAAGAAATGAATCTGACCATATCTTGTAATGCATTCGCAGGAATTACCACTCCTCAAACTCTCAAGATAGAAGGATATATCAAGAAGAAAAAGGTAATAGTTCTTATTGATACGAGTAGTACCCATAATTTTGTCCATTGTGAGATAGCCAAGGATTTAAATTTATTCCTATATCCAACACCAAAATAAATCAAGTGATGGTTGTTGTTAGTGTTTGTCAATCTTTCCAATCACTAGTGATCAAATGTGCTCTTACCAAGATTATGTTAGGGTCCTTTTGCAAATTTTTATAGTTTCAATAAAAAAATTGGTCACTGGTTAGTTTTCTAGGTTTATTACTACTCCTTTTAGCCTTCATGGTCAATTTTGATTCAACATGGTCAGGTCATCTCTTTTTTCAAAAAGTGTCATGGTCACCTTCGTCATCATAGTATTCATCATGTCATGTTGTGTCATCATTAGGTCATAGGGTCAAATAATAAAATCAGCCATTTCACCACCAAATTCACCTTTCCCCAAAGGAGTAGTAATGATAAAAGTCTTGAAATAAAGGTTTCAAAATTTTGTTTTGTCTGTTAAAAGATTTCATAATTTCTGAAGATGCAATCATCAAGCAAAAGTTGAAAGATGTGTTGGGACCCACTAGCTCACCAAAGACAAAATCGATTTCCAAGCTATAAAAGACCAAAAAGGCTTCTCATTTTCTCATTCCAACTTTATACAATAGCTCTCCCTACCTCCTAAATTTTCCCAATAATTTAGAACCCCCCTAACCCCTTCATCTTCCTTTGTTTCCAAAACTACCCAAACCCTTGTTTTTCCTTACACCAAACCCTAATTTCCCCTCCCATTAAGCTAAGGTTTGCTATGGAATCCAAGACAACTGAGTAGAAGAGGCCCAAGGGAGTTCATATCAGCAAGTAGGATCCCACTTCAGCACATGAGATCATGTCTTCACCATTTCTCAAGAGATCATTCCAAGAGACAAATCATTTGCCACACAGTGGGACATTCTTACTTCAAAAATGGTTTTTGAAGTAAGGAATATGAATTTGACAAAAGTGAAAGAGAGTTTTGTCAATAATACACTAAGGAAAATAAACCTGCTTCATTTTATACACAGGTATTATGATTTGGGAGAAATTCCAAAAATATAGTTTCTAAAGGAGAAATGTTGCACTTCTGGAGTAGTCTTGGGAGATTGAATTTTTAGGTGGTTTGGAGAAAGTGTTTGCAGTTCTTGATGACTCCATTGTGTAGAAGATATCATAATATTTCCAATCATACCACTTTCAGCCCAAAAATCCTCTAGGAAGGCCTCCAAACACGCTCTCAAAGACCATGTTGTATTTTTGTTGATAGCAGGTTTTGCTTCTGCAATTGTTGAGCGACCAAATTCAAACTTGGATTATGATCAAATTGGAAAGTATTTTTAACAATTGGTGAAGGTTTTTATTCATAACATAAAAAATTACACAAACCTATATAATTTTTGTAAAATAATTTATTTATAGAGAGATATGGCTCCATATTTAAGTCCTATCTTTGCAGAAAACCCAGAAGTTTTGGCAATTTTTGAGACAGTCACTAGGTCAAAAATGCAGTGTGCCCCACGTTTTGCTTTTGATGGGGAGCTCTAAATGAAATTTTGTTTACATATTAAGATTCATCATGACTTTTATATCACATCTATCCTTTGGGAGCATACCTTCAACAGGTTTTGATAGGTGGAAATGGCCAAAAACTACCTAAAAATCACCTTTTTGCCCTCCTATTGAAGAGCATGCTGCGCTTTTGAGAGTACCTCTGGGAGAATTCAGTTTTGGGGGGCTATAAGAAACCTTTTTTAGCTCTTAAAGACTCCATAATGTATCATACATCCACAACTTTCCAATGAGCCATCAAGATCAGAATTTGGACCTCGGGAAGGCCTTCAAAAATCAGTTCTCCCAAATTTGTTGCGCTTTCTCCTAGCACGCTGCGCTTTTGACTGATTTCGCTGTGTTTTTTCCTGTAACAAATTTTTCTCAGTTTTATCAGTTGGATTCGAGTTTTTATGATGTAATTACTTGATTTTGATGTAACTATGATGTAATTATGGGTAAATAGGCTTGTTAAGTTGTTTTTATGTAATTTAGGCCTCATTAATGAGAGTAGTTTGAGTCAAAGTTTAAATGAAGGAGTTGTTTTAACCTCCCTAGTCTTTAGGGTTTTGGTTGGAACACCTCATGTATCAGTTCCTAGACTCATGGATTCGACCCCTAAGAGAAGGGAGATGTTGTTTTGGTCTATATGTATCATTTTCTCAGTCATAGAACAAGTTGGACATTAGAGGTGAGAACACTTGTAGCTTGTACTTCAACATTTTACTCAAGAAATCAAAGGAGAAGTTTGCAACTATTATCTAGGAATTCATGTGCAGTGAGTTTGTGATGATGTATTTTCTTTGTTTTAGTTTTATTTGAATGATATACATCTCTCCTTTTCATATCTTATTTCTTCAGTGGTTTTCCTTAAAGGTTATAAACAAAATTCTTTGCATAAATCTCTGTTTTGATGGGAATATCATTTTGTGTAATTTTCCTTCTTACTTAATGAATTCATGGTGCACATGCTCATTAAGATTTTTTTTCTTTCAAACACTACACTACACTGACAAACCCTAAATCCATCACAAAAGAATTTCTACCTTGCTCCTCTGTATCTTTGTTGTTGTAACCCTTTGATCCTTTGACCTAGCTACCTGGTTTTCATCCCTAATCCAACATCAAAACCTAAAAACTCAAAACCCTACCTGAGCCTAGCATATCTAGCCTAAAATCTTTTCCCATTTCATTCATCTTTGGTTGTGAATTCATAGAGAGATCACTCTTTGGTTTAGCATGGCTAGCTGCTGAACCCAAATGGTATGAGGTTACTATTTTGGAGAATTTAGTATCTATGGATAAATACCAATTCCCTAGATAAGTAGTTGTATCTAGAACAAAAATTTAAAGTGTTTTAGACTTTTCCTATAAGCAATAGATAAGATGAGAAGATAGAAGGACTACCTGTAGTTCCACTTTCCTCTCTTCCCCCTTGTATCAATTCCGTCGCTCCTTCCCGTACTGAATCTGCTTGAGAAGTACCCTGTAAACACAACAGAAGACAAAAACCAATCAAAGCATATGATCTATTGGATATAAGTGAAAGGAATCAGATACAATTCACGCCTATAAGCATTATGAAACAATACAAACATATGGGAAAAAGGTTCAAACACTTTATTAGATAGAAGAAGGAATTACAACCATTGGTGTTTGATTCAAAGCCCTTCCTTCAGCTTGGATCCCATCCACATCACATCAAAAGCATGAAAAACTCGTAGCATCACAATACTTGCTTCAAAGCCAAATCTCATAGCAGCATTATCTCCATACAGTTCAACATAATCCAACCCCTGATCACTTAGATGAGTGGTCAATTTATGGGAATATGAAGGAGGTTTTGTCATTAATGGTGGCATTGAATGGCCTTCCATACTTGGAATTAGTTCCATGGAGGAAGGGATGAGAGGATAGGATGCACCTTAACTCATTCCTCATCCATTTTCAAGCTCATAAGAGTTGATAAGTGAGGGAAACTTCTAGATGAATCCAAAAGATAAGAATATTCCTCAAACCCTATGTGAATTTCGCTCATTCTCGCCCAGCGCAGGTGAAAGGAAGCCTAAGTGCTCTGCAGAGCACCCTAGCAGTGGACTTAACTGCTATGCAGTGCACCTTCATAAGGGCTTACCTGCGGTGGTCCCTCTAGAGGTTATTTTTAGATGTCTTCAAGTCATGAAACTGTCAAGGACATGAAGCAACTGAAATTAGGGTTTGATGAGCCCTAAAACACTGATCTGGATGTTGGGATTTGATGTGCCCAAATGGATCTGTAACAGCTACCCCCTAAAGCATGAAGTCGAAAAAATGCCAATGTTGAATGAAATGATTTATGATGTGATGAGGAGGTATCAAATTGGAAGGTGACCTGCATCAATTACAATACATATATCATGATATTTGATTTACATGAATTGTTGAGGGAAGGCATACCCATGCTCAGCTTATAAACTTTCATTACATGTACATAAGCAGTCGTCTACAGATATAGACCCATGATCGGAATGATCATCAATGTAAAGTCATTGTACATATCATTTAGTACTCCTGAAATCGCAACCCGGATGGATGAAACTAGATCCGAGGTCTTCAATATTGTTCAACTGTTCACTCAAGTATGAGTCTATCCATGTGAATATTTGATCTAAAGTCAAACGTGGGAAGACACCATCTGATTACCAGCCAATGATGTAAGTTGTTAACAGATGCGATAGAAATCATTGATAATGATAATGATCCTCAAGGTACTGCAGTACATTTTTCATGGTGTGAATGGATGATTTGACGTCGAACACCATACAAAGTCTTTGAGTCAAAGGGCATTGATGTATGCTTATCGTCGGAAGCGAGAAACCTACCATTGATGTATGCAAGCTTCAAGGTACTGAATGGGTATTTCTAAGTCAACTTCTTGGATAATGAGCTGATGTTGACAAGAAGTGACTCGTCGCAAGAGGGCCTTGATGTATCCCACATCAACGACACAAAACGAATTTTAGAGATGGAATTTTACTAACGACACAAGGTTCAGGAATGGCGGTCATGAAAATGAAGGCTTATGGGATTGCAAAAGATGACTTCTCTTGAACATATCGGTGACATTAAATGAGTTGGCAGCAAAACCAAAGTATATGAGAAATTCTTCGGCGTAAATCACGTGATATTACATTTGTCAACGTGTTTTGAACCAACCAGTGTGGTTCATCGTCAGGACAAGTTGAAGAATCAGATCCAGGTTGCATGTTAAATAGTCATAGCAGAACCTCCAACGACTATATTTGACTAGGTAATGGCTAAATTGACCAACTAACGGCTCTATTTGACTTGAAAACGGCTAGTATGACCGGACCAAGGGAAAGGGGAGCATTCAATTAAAAAATTAAAATAAGTTAAAGTTACAGAATTTAAATAAATATTAAATTAATAGTTAGTTATACTAGAATTATTAAAAAATACATAAAAGGAATCAAAAATTATTTCCATTTAGAGTTTAATAAACAGAAAAACCCTATTGTTAGAAATGTTAATCAAAATAATTTACATTCTAATTTCATTTAATAGTTTAATATATTGATTTGTTAAAAAAAAAAAAAAACTTATTGTAAGAAATTATATTTTAATTTTCTTTAATTGTTTATTTATTTGATTAAAAAATAAAAAAATAAAATTAATTAATTAATTAATTAAAATAATATATATATATATATATATATATATATATAATTTAAGCCTAAATATAGACTGAATTTCAATATCAAAGTAATTATTTGCATTTCTTAATTAAGCTTAGACTATTTGAATATCTTATAATATATAAACAATCACTCAAAGAGGAACAAAGAGCTATGGTAAAAGAGAGACGGTTAAAGGATAACAAGGGGAAACACACAAATAAGAAAACCAAAACAAGCTATAAAAGGCAGGCGAGGAGGAAGGGAAGAACACGACTAGGAAGCGAGGGCTGGGATCCAGCAACTACTGATCTTCCAGCCATCCTCTCTATTAAGATTGCCTGGCATTTTTTCAATTTCAAGGGCTTCCCTAAATTTTCGGTGATGGAACTGCGAAACTATAGCGATAACACTGGCCTCCTCGATACAAACATGATGTTTGGTTTCCTCCTCATGCTTTGCAAGTGCGGAAGACTTGGTTCTCCTATGTTTAAGGTCAGCCACATGCTCACCAATCCTTTGGTTAATAGAGCGTCCAGTCTCACCAATATAGGGGGTCCCACAGGAACAAGGAATAATATAGACACCCTTCATGTCCTTGGGGTTGATAGGATCCTTCACTGATCGGAGGGAATTAAAAATGGTGTTAAGGGGTCTAAAGGTCGAGGGAACAATATGTTTCCTAAGAATCCTCGCAATCTTATCAGTGGTCCCTTACACAAATGGTAGGTGGACTCCTGGGATCCATTCCTTATGATCTTTTTTAGTTAACAATTTTATGGCAGCTTTGAGGAAAGCCTTCTGACCCAGGTATCTACTATAACCATTCTCAAGGCTTTCCTCAAAGCTGCGAAAAATTCATTAACTAAAAAATATCACAAGGAACGGATCCCAGGAGTCC
The DNA here is from genome assembly GCA_031772625.1 of Pinus tabuliformis. Lineage (NCBI taxonomy): Eukaryota > Viridiplantae > Streptophyta > Pinopsida > Pinales > Pinaceae > Pinus > Pinus tabuliformis. The sequence continues at coordinate 1,464,168,782 of CM062820.1, read as the reverse complement.
ACCTACCATTTATGCAAGGGACTACTGATAAGATTGCGAGGATTCTTAGGAAACATAATGTTCCCTCGACCTTTAGACCCCTTAACATCATTCGTAATTCCCTCTGATCAGTGAAGGGTCCTATCGACCCCAAGGACATGAAAAGTGTCTATGTTATTCCTTGTTCCTGTGGGACCCCCTATATTGGTGAGACTGGACGCTCTATTAATCAAAGGATTAGTGAGCACGTGGCTGACCTTAAACATAGGAGAACCAAGTCTTCCGCACTTGCAGAGCATGCAGAGAAAACCAAACATCATGTTTGTATCGAGGAGGCCAGTGTTATTGCTAGAGTTTCGCAGTTCCATCACCGAAAATTTAGGGAAGCCCTTGAAATTGAAAAAAGGCCGAGCAATCTTAATAGAGAGGACAGCTGGAAGATCAGTAGTTGCTGGGTCCCAACCCTCGCTTCCTAGTCATGTTCTTCCCTTCCTCCCCTCCCGCCTTTTATAGCTTGTTTTGGTTTTCTTATTTGTGAGTTTCCCCTTGTTATCCTTTAACCTACTCTCTTTTACCATAGCTCTTTGTTCCTCTTTGAGTGTTTGTTTATATATTATAAGATATTCAAATAGCCTAAGCTTAATTAAGAAATGCAAATAATTACTTTGATATTGAAATTGAATGTATATTTAGGCTTAAATTATTTATTTATATATATATATATATATATATATATATATATATATATATATATATATATATCTATATATATATATATATATTATTTTATTTTATTTTATTTATTTATTTTATTTTTTAATCAAATAAATAAACAATTAAATATAATTTCTTACAATAAGTTTTTTTTTAACAAAGAAATATATTAAACTATTAAATGAAATTAGAATGTAAATTATTTTGATTTACATTTCTAACAATTGGGTTTTTCTGTTTATTAACCTCTAAAATGGAAATAATTTTTTATTCCTTTTATGTATTTTTTAATAATACTAGTATAACTAACTATTAATTTAATATTTATTTAAATTCTATAAATTTAACTTATTTTAATTTTTTAATTGAATGCTCTCCTTTCCCTTGGTCCGGTCCTACTAGCCGTTTCCAAGTCAAATATAGCGTTAGTTGGTCAATTTAGCCGTTACCTGGTCAAATATAGCCGTTGGAGGTTCTGCTCTGACTATTTAACATGCAACCTGGATCTGATTCTTCAACTTGTCTTGACGATGAACCACACTAGTTGGTTCGAAACGCGTCGACAAATTTAATATCATGTGATTTACGCCGAAGAATTTCTCATAAACTTGATATGGATCACAGAAGCCTCAATTCAACAAAACCAAAGTAATGGATGGTGTGATAGACCATAGTGTGATAACCATCAAGCAGATAACCCAACCAAAATAGTCTGAATGAATTGGCAGCATTGACCCAAAACCAAAAGTGATGGATGGTGTGATAGACCATAGGTATGATAACGGTCAAGCAGATAACCCAACCTAAATAGTCATGGAGATTAAGTGAAAGTGTCATGTTCAAGAGCGACCTGCTACCATAAAGTGGTTTTCCCCTTTTTCCCATTTTCCCCAGTCATTGTTGACCAGTAACTCTTTATTTTATCAAGCTTGAGGAGGATAACATATGCTTGTTTCATTTCACCCTTCGGGTGAATCCATCGCTATTTGATGTTTTAACAAGTCTAGCGAAGGTGAAACTCGGTCTTCTCTAGATGGACAAGTTTGTCGCTATTTAATGTTTTTAACGAGTTTAACGACAAAGATAACTCAGTCCTTTTCATGTTTAGAGAGTTTGAAAAGGGACAAAAAGAAAACTCCACAAGTTATTTTTCGTAAATTAATCTCTCAATCCCGAAAAGCGTAAAATAATACAAGAGAGATATCGTTTCCAATCCGTTAACGAGCTGGAAAGGACAAGCGCTCGGCAAAATTTTCATGTTTAGAGAGTCTGAAAAGAGCTTAAAGAGAACTCCATTTTGAGGAACGAGTGGGGTCTAGGGTAGCAACTAGTTTCGGTGATGTTGGAACTTCTCAAAACTTGTTGATTTATGTGAAGAGGCTGGCTAATAAGACCACTCATTGCAACTGTTCCTCAAAAAGGTAAAACAACCAAGTGAAAGCGTATGATCGGCCAAAGGGATGGTGGCGATGGAATGAAAACAACCAAAGCTTATCTGACAAAAAAGGCTGATAGAATGGGAATCACGAGGGTTAAAATGGAAATGGGTTCATTTTTACACAAGCTTGAACCATAGGGAACTATGCTTGGGTTCAGTTTCATGTTTACACAAGCTTAAAACAAAAAAATATGCTTGGATTGAGTTTCATTTTTACACAAGCTTAAAACGAAAAAACTATGCTTGAAACTAGTTTCATTTTTACACAAGATTGAAACAAAGAACTATGCTTGAAATTGGTTTACATGCCCCCAACATGATGAAAGGGAGAGTCTCTTGTAACCAGATGGAAATCGCTGCGGTGAAGTAGGACGGTTATCCAACACCTTTTTGGCTTCATCCAGATAGGGACAAAGGTGAATGGGGTGATTCCCTTCACATAACCTACAGGGAAACTTAACTTTACCACTAGGTGCATGCCCCCAAGCTTCATTACATTCACCTAAGTAGACTACTTGTGGCTATCAGGTGGATGGAATGAAGGTTCTTTTACGAGATCAAGTGAAAGATTTGACTGGGATTTTACAAGATCTAATCAAAGACTCGACTTGGAACTTTTCTCTAGGGGACCTTGTTTCATTTAATGAGCTTTACACAAGACAAGGAACTCTGCTCAGAATCCTTGTTTCATTTTTTAACGAGGTTGACATAAGACCAGGAACTATCCTCGTAGGACCTATTTTATTTTTTAATGAGGTTGACACAGTAAAAATACTATCCTCATAAATTTGTTTCATTTTTTAATGAGGTTGACATAGTAAAATAACTATCCTCATACACCTTGTCTCATTTTTTAACGAGCTGACATAAGACAAGGAACTATGCTCATATTCCTTGTTTCATTTTTTAACGAGGTCGACACAAGACAAGGAACTATCCTCATGGGATTTGTTTCATTTTTTAATGAGGTTGACACAGTAAAAAAACTATCCTCATATTCCTTGTTTCATTTTTTAATGAGGTTGACACAATATCAGGAACTATCCTCATATTCCTTTGATCACAACTCATAAGAGGTCATGAAGGAGAGATCTGGTTCCAATGCCCCCAGTACATGATGTACAACATCACTGAATTGATCGTCAGTTGATGTAGGTATGGAACGGGTTGCCACATAATTAACCCATGGTGGGGATGATACCATTGATACAAAAGGACCATTTAGGGAAGATGGTTGACTGGAAGCCATATTTGGACCGGGAAATGAAAGCTAGTCAATGGTGACAATTCTGCCTTCATGCGGGAAACAAATCACTCGAAAGAGTGTTGAAACAATAGCTCCCATGTCATAAACATAGTCGCGCCCAAGAAGTAAATTATAATCTAAAGGGCCTGGGACTACCATCACGTTCAGATAAATGATTTTTCCTCCCAAAGTAATAGGCAACTGAGGAAGGATCCATAATGGTTGAATGGTTCCTCTGTTAAAAGCCAAAATATTATGGGTAACAGGCACAAGCGGCGGCGAACCGAGCACTTGCCAAGCAGTTGAGGAAATGATACTCACAGACGCACCCTCATCTATAATAGTGCCAGATACAATCATATTACAAACTTGTACTATGATTTGGAAACGCACATAATAAGGAAGACAGAATCCTGCTAGTCGATTCCAATCAAAGGAAGTGACCAGACTACTTGGAGGAGGTACCATAGAAACAAGAGAATTAACCCCTTGAGTTACGAGAACGGGAGGATTTTCCTCCTATCTTGATGGAAGAGGAGGATTGCCCCCAAGATCATTGGAATCTGAAGAAACAAAAAGAACCTGAGTGGTATCATATTCACTCTCTTCGAGAAAGGTACGATTATCTGAAGGTAAAATCGAGTCAACTGTTACCTCGACCTGTTGATTTGGGTCGGGTATAGACTCATAGGATTCACTTTCAAAGAGAGTGGGTTTGACTGACGATTGATTTTGGTAAGTCAATTCATCAACTAGTGAAGGATTTAGGGAGAGTTTCTTGTAACCAGATGGAAGTCGTTGTGGTGAAGAAGGACGATTATCCAACACTTTTTTGGCTTCATCCAGATAGGGACAAAGGTGAGTGGGGTGATTCCCTTCACATAACCCACAGGGAAACTTAACTTTACCCTTCTTTCCATGAACTTTACTACCACTAGTTGATGGTGTGTCACCAGCATGATCTCGAGAAATGATGACACAAGATAATGTGAACAAGAAGACCATTCTTCTAATATTTGAGGAATATCAAAACAATTTCGAAGAATGGTCTCCCACACAAATTTTGCATGGATATCGAACTTTGTGACGCTTGACGGATGGTTTCTCATCAAATGTTGCATTCAAAGCAATGGTTGCTCGGTTGCCCCTCTACTGAATTTTCTTCTTCTTCTTCTTCTTCTTCTTCCCTTTCTTCTTCTTCTTAGCCACCTGGTTACTAGTACCAATACTTTCACCAGGCGAAGAGGAAGAAGGGGAGGAAGAAACAAGCGAGGAAGAAGGCAAAGGGTCAACTTTAGGATCAACTGGAGGTTGATTTTGTCCAACTGGAGGTGTACTCGATTGCGGAGAAATCATGACATTTTTAACCAAGGAGGTTTAAAACAACCGTACTGGCAAGCCAATGGTAAATCCTAGAAGGGACAATTTAGCCATATATGGAGCACCAATATTTCCAAAAGGAGGAAAAGGACTAAGATTCCCATCAAAAGGAATTCCTTGATCGGTGGACTCCGGATTTGTCGCCATATGTTTCAACCTAAGATCAACTAAGAAGTGAGCGTGGAGGATTTTATCCGCAGTCAATTAAATTTATTTTAATCAAAGTAACATAACAAAAAAAAGGAGGGATAATCTAGGCAAAAGGTTTACCAAGCAACTGTGAACTGCAAAATACCTCCTGGCGAACCAAGAAGTATGAGCAAGCAATCTCCTCAAATGTTGTGTTCGGTGTATCACAGTTTACAAGGCGACCGACTTGATTACTTAAGGATGGATAGAAACCTAGAGTTTTCCTCCCATATATACCCGAAGGTACGTGGAGGCCTAGTCCGTGTAAGCGTTGTCTAATGCAAAACCGCATAGTGAGAGGATTCCCATATACTTTACGTACTGTAACACCGCCCTATATACCCGAAGGTACGTGACTAGCTATGCTATACTCACGTACGTGGAATGAGGTATCACACTCGGGATGTACTGCAGACAAGTTAGCGAAAGCTGCTTTGTTTTACGACACCGGAACACGTCTCTATCCTAGACCTCTAAATGTTTTTCGTTAGGTGACAATGATTCATTAGGTAAATTTAGATAAATTTTAAGTTGATCTTCTTTAGAATTTTCCTTTTAAGGTTCACCACGTGATGTATGTTTGTGATTCCTAAAATGCAACTAATATGATAAGCATTCTTTCCATTCAATTTAACAATGAAAATCCTTAGGTAGTAGGGATAGAGCAATCAGATCTTTGACAAAGAGCAAAGAGCACAACTAATGCAATTTCCCTAGCTATTCCTTTCAAGAATTCACAAACTACACTATGAACGATGCAAGTTTTTCTTTTCGATTCCCTTAATATTATGATGAACAAAAAGGAAATATGCATATATGATCAATCAATCTTTAATAAGAACGAAGACTTTAATGACAGTTCTGTTTCGAAGGAAAAGAAGACTTTACGACACTTTCTTTCGAACGAAGATTAATCAACTATATTTTAACTTTGATTATAGACTGATAATGACAAATAAAACATTTAAGAAACATTAATCAATCAAGTCAATGTAGGGCTAGACAAGGAGATAAAAAACTTGCTTTCTGAGACATAACATTCATTAATCAATCAGCAAGCAAACAAACAGAGAAAAGTTGGCAAAAACACTTTCCAAAGGTGGGAATTTGACCTAAGGTTGATCAGCGCAGGTCAAAGAGGGGCTAACTGCGCTGCAAAGCATTGTCTCTCACTCAAGGGTGCTCTTAGAGCACTATCCCCTGACCAAGCCTGCGCTAATTTCTTAGAGGCCACTCAAGAGTCATCTAACCTCAATTTTTGGCCAAAATTCAATGTAAAAGAGCTAAAATAAAGTCAATGAACACAAGTACAGTCTACAAGAATGTCTTAGGAGGTGTATAAGCTACTAGGAAAGGTGATAGTTCCCCAGCGGAGTCGCCAATTTGTTTTGGAGAATTTAGTATCTATGGATAAATACCAATTCCCTAGATAAGCAGTTGTATCTACAACAACAGTTTAAAGTGTTTTAGACTTTTCCTATAAGCAATAGATAAGATGAGAAGATAGAAGGCCTACTTGTAGTTCCACTTTCCTCTTGTCCCCCTTGTATCGATTCTGTCGTTCCTTCCTGTACTTAATCTGCTTGAGAAGTACCCTGTAAACACAATAGAAGACAAAAATCGATCAAAGCATACGATCTATTGGATATAAGTGAAAGGAATCAGACACAATTCACACCTATAAGCATTATGAAACAATACAAACATATGGTAAAAACGTTCAAACACTTTATTAGATAGAAGAAGGAATTACAACCATTGGTGTCTAATTCAAAGCCATTCCTCCAACTGGGATCCCATCCACATCACATCAAAAGCATGACAAACTTGTAGCATCACAATACTTGCTTCAAAGCCAAATCTCATAGCAGCGTTATCTCCTTACAATTCAACATAATCCAGCCCCTGATCACTTAGATTAGTGGTCAATTTATAGGAATATGAAGGAGGTTTTGTCATTAATGGTGGCATTGAATGGCCTTCCATACTTAGAATTAGTTCCATGGAGGAAGGGATGAGAGGATAGGATGCACCTTAATTCATTCCTCATCCATTTTCGAGCTCATAGGAGTTGATAAGTGAGGGAAACTTCTAGATGACTCCAAAAGATAAGAATATTCCCCAAACCCTATGTGAATTTCGCTCATTCTCGCCCAACGCGGGTGAAAGGAAGCCTAAGTTCTCTGCAGAGCACCCTGGCAGTGGACTTAACTGTTCTGCAGCGCACCTTCATAAGGGCTTACCTGTGCTAGTCCCTCTAGAGGCTATTTCTGGATGTCTTCAAGTCATGAAACTGTCTGGGAAGGAGGCATTCAAAGGGGTGACTTGTTTAGGGCATGAAGCAACTGAAATTAGGGTTTGATGAGCCCTAAAACACTTATCTGGATGTTGGGGTTTGATGTGCCCAAATGGATCTGTAACAGTTACCTCCTTCGATCTCCCTTCTCAGCCTTGGGACATTGTGGAGGATAACGTTTTTGGTGTCGTTGCTGGGGAACATAAGATCATATCTTCCTTGGGAAAGAACAACAAGGTTCAGATCTAATTAGATGATGGTGGACAACGGTAAGACACATATGAAGTCTGAAATCATTCACCTGGTGACTCCAGTGTCGAAGAATCCAAAGGTTTAGAATTTTCATGGTGACTCCATTGTTTAAAAACTAGTAGTTTGAAGAACTTATTGGTGACTTAATTATTTTCAATATGGATTCAACTACTCGAAGGTATGCTCCTATGAATCCTGCTCACATTGCTAGTTTTCCAAATCGAATTCCTTGCATAGATTGGCAAACTAATTTTTCCAAATTCACAGATGGAAATGAGGATGAAGTTATTTTTCATCTAATAAAATTTCATTGGCATATACATAAACTTAGGATTAGGTTTCATGAGGATTGTTTGATGAAAATTTTTATGGCTACCCTGAAGGAAAAGCAAGATCATGGTATGAAGGGTTAAACCCAGGTAGTTTATACTCTCTTAAAGATTTACATAGAGCGCTCTCCAAGCATTATGGGAAGTCTCTTTTACAAAGTTTTTGTGATTATTGTTAAGGTTTTATTGCATGTCTTAAAAGTATTAATGATATAGAATTTATGGATGATGAAGAGATCATTGGAGCCTTCTATGATTTTTCCTTCCAAAAACAATCTGAAGAGGCTAATCACTTTGATACATGACATCATACTCAGCACACAGTAGCCTCCTTTTTTATTGATGAAGAAACAAATGATGAATATTCTCAAAATGTTCATAATGATTCCCTACGGGAAACAATTCTGGCAGCAACACAACACACTGACCAGCTAGAGGTTAAGGAAAAAATTCAGTAGCCTGAAACTAATCAAGAAGAGGAGAATAATGAAAAAGAACGGGTTATTTTAGATCATGTGGGTGTACACATTAGCATTGTGGTTGTCAAACAAAGTCCTCTTGCCAATCATCAGGTAAAATTAATTGAGCATATCATTGAAGAATCATTTGTTGATTTGCAACAGTCTTATGATCCACAAGAACATCTCCAACACACAATATTTTCTTCCATGATTAAAGATCAATCAAATTTGAATGATGAAAGCCAAGTTTTATTTCATGATTCTAATGATGAGTTGCAGCGACCTTGCCAACTTCTATGTGATCTAGTTAATGATGAAGACATCCTTGTTGCATATGATCTTGATGTTGTGTTTGATGAAATTCAAGAAAATTCAGAGCCCTTATCTATTGTGGATGATGAGAATGAAAAATAGTTTGCTCTCATTCTGTTTGATGGGAATCAGTTTCAACATATAGACAAACCAACATTGTGGAATAAGGTTTGTTTTACTGCTTTTAATCATCCAAAAGATATTATGTTGCATGCTTTCCATGATCCTCTCGTGAGTTTATTGCAGTCATCAGTAGAGGAAGAATTTTCCAAGTTTGTCAATACATGTATTAGATCCAGTGGAAAAGTTGAGTTGCCACTTTCTTTTTTCTTCTTCCTGCTCAAGGAAAGTGTGAGCAGGATTCAAATAAGTAGCCATTTGTTGGATTGGTTACACTGGAGGGATCATTACACATGATTGTATATATATATCTTCAGCAGGTGGGCGGTTATCATTAGAATTTTAAGCCCGGAATGAAGGCCCTAATATCCCAATGGTCTGCTTCCATAAGTAAGTTCAGTTAGTGTTTTTTTTTATAGTCAAGTCAGTTCAGTTTGTCAGTCAGTTTACAACTTGAGTTTAAATTTTTATTATTGACTCCATGCCCAATGGATAAGGCTACTTGGTCTATGGTGTTCTTGACACCTCCAAGGAGATGCCATCCCCAGTTGGAGCCAATGTTAGTGTCTGTCAATCCTGCCAGTCACCAGTGATCAAATGTTCTCTTACCAAGTTTATGTTAGGGTCCTTTTGCAAATTTTTATAGTTCCAACTAGGTTTCAATAAAAAATTTGGTCACTAGTTAGTTGTCTAGGTTTATTACTACTCCTTTCAACTGTCATGGTCAATTTTGATTCAGCATTTTTAGGTCATCTATTTTTTCAAAAAGTGTCATGGTCACCTTCGTTATCATACTATTCATCATTTCATGTTGTTTCATCATTAGGTCATAGGTTCAAATCATAAAATCAGTCATTTCACCACCAAAGTCACCTTCCCCAAAGGAGTTATAATGATGAAAGTCCTGAAATAAAGGTTTCAAATTTTTGTTTTGTCTATTAAAATATTTCATATGTTCCGAAGATACGATCATCAAGCAAAATTTGAAATATGTGTTGGGGCCCACTAGCTCACCAAAGACAAAACCGATTTCCAAGATATAAAAGACCAAAAAGAGATTCTCATTTGATCATTCCAACTTTATAAGACATCCCTCCCTACCCCCCTAAATTTTCCTAATAATTTAGAACCCCCCTAACCCCTTCATCTTCCTTCATTTCCAAAACTACCCAAATCCCTTGTTTTTCCTTACACCAAACCCTAATTTCCCCTCCCACCGAGCTAGGGTTTGCTATGGAATCCGAGACAACTGAGGAGAAGAGGCATAGGGGAGTTCATATCAACAGGTATGAGCCCACTTCAGCACATTGACGCCAACCTAAGCTGCAAACACCATAATGATGCAGCCTAAGCCGCATATACCCATAGTATGCAAATAAAATGCATGTCATATACACGTCCTAGTAAAACATCCTTAAACCAAGGTTTAATGCTCTTAATTAAATCCTTAAGCAGAAACATAACATCTGACGAAAAACCACTTTATCAAAGATTAATTCTTTAAGCGAAAATATATTCGGTTCTCTCTTAGTCCTTATAACTCAACCCTTCGGTTGATTTTATTACCCGTGGTAACAAAATACCATATAAGCTTTGACTCTGATTCTAATCACCCGCGCTTCTCAAACCATACCATGGTTGATGGACTTTGGTTAAAACTCAACTTAACCCATAATCCTTAATCCCACTTATTTCTATTATAATTCTCATAAAATAGAAATATTTCATAAACCACACTTAACCTTACCTTTCTACCATTCCACAAACCTTTGCACGTATATTGATGCTCCCTTTATCACGTTCAATCTGCACCGTTGATCTGTCTCCTCAATCCGACAATTATCACATTGTCCACTCACTTCTTCAGACTGACTCCTTAGCACATTAAATCTCCACCATTTATTCCTCCTACCTCAATCCAACGGTGATCACGGAATCTCACGCAGATTACATGCATGATCGATATTAGATCGAGAGCACACGAGAAAAGTGGTTTTCTCTTTCCTCCGGGTGCTACGTGTCAACCCATAAGGTTAATCACATGAAATCATAGAAATACAATTTTCCTCTTTGAGGGCACGCGAGAAACTACTTACCACCTATGAAGATCGCTCTGTCCTTCTACTAACACGTGGTTTAATCTGATCCCTTCGCTTCTTCACTTTAGTTTGCATGATAAGATCTCCGCTGCTCACCTTCCATTCGTTCTGTCCATTGATCTGACTGATCCAATGGTTCTTGTGCACGGTTATGTTCATTACTTATTCCTTCCTTTACTTCATCTTTATGCGACTTCTCAGTGTTCTGGTATATTCCCCTGACTCGCCTATATTTTCCTTTGTGCATTTATCCCTTCCAAACTTGTTCAATCACTTCCAATTGTTGTACTCCTCCTCTGTGCACTGTCCTCTCTTTGTTCTTTTGTGTATTAGGTGTTCTCCAGGGTTTCTAGTCTTTGGTTGTTCTGCAACACAACTTCCTCCTGAACTTACTTCCGCATACTCTTAAACATTATCACACCTGAGCTTCAACTTTGATCCTTCAAATGGATTCAGACGATCAGATCACGATCCTTCATCCTCCACGTCTTCGCTGCATTCTGCTTAATTCCACCTACATACATATACTATGCAAAATTACTCTAATTCACACACAATCTATAATTCCATCAATCAACACACATCACACACTCAGGAATTCAAGTTTCTGTGTATATATAAACAAATAATTACATAATGAGTCTCTCTCTCTCTCTCTCTCTCTCTCTCTCTCTCTAGCCTAATTTTCTAATTTGTAGCCTTTTCCCTTTCCTGCCTGTAAGCTTACAATCAAACTCTCTAACTAACTAACTAGTAACTCTCTAATTAGTTAACCCTCTTTTATGCCTTTTAGGCTTACATTTATACAAAAGGATTCTATAACCCATTTCCTAGTTTAGATCCTTAATCTGCTCATCAAGTCCTAAAATCTCTCAATGATCCCTTGAGGATCTCAACAACTTAACTAAATCCTAAGGATTCTCTTTAATCCCCAAAATCATGAAACCAATTCCTAATCTGGGATTTACAATATTTTAAAATCTCTCAATCCTAACTAATCACTCATCATCACTCATGTTCTCCTACATTCGAGAAATTTAGAAATATGCCTCACAATATCTAATTAATCCCTATTCTAGTTTCTCTCATTAAAATCACTCAAAACCTTAATAATTACATTAATTTAATACTCAGGAAACTAGCTTCCTTGAAAACACAAGGCCCCCTATGTCTACTAAAATAAAATGAAATTTCTTTGTTGAATGCTCCTGCATCAGACTCCCAAGGTTGAAAACATTCATGATCTCCTGATCATGTGTTCTCATATGTTTATAGAAAACCTCCACGATCCCAAACTTTAGTTTGTAGTTACCTATTTTCTCTATTCCTTTGTTGTTGTTGTATGTTTGTTGTCTTTTGTTTCATCTTCCTCTCCTTATCAATCAGTTTCAAATTCTGACTAATCACTCTTCTTGTTGTTGTCAATCTCCTCCATCTGGACTGCTTCATCATTAACTATGATAATTCTTCAATCTATATCTCCAGCATATCATTGAGTTGGTACTTACTCTGCCATTTGTTGATGTACTTTGTCCACCCATCTTCAATCTGCTGTTCATTATCTTCTCTTTGAAGTTGTCGAATTCTTACTACCGTCCTTTCATCCTCACCCTCTTTCATGATTATCTCTTTCTACATCAAATCCTGATTCTCTAGCATTCTTTCCAGCAATATAATATCTTTGTTCCATGGGTTAAATACTTCCACATAATCTTCCTCTTCCATCTTTACTTGGTTGCTCATATGTGCCAAATTCCCTCCAACATCTACAACAAAACCTGCACTCACAAAACAATTATTAAAATGAAAAACATAAGGCCTCAATGCCTCTTCTTCCTTTGGCAACATTTCAATATGTTGCTCTGACTTTTCCTCCTCTATTAGCACATCAGTATGTTGATTCAACCTCTCTAAAGAATTCTCTAAAGTACTCTCAAGACTGTCAGCAAGTCTTTCTTCCACACCATCTGTTTCAATGATGTCTTTCTGCTCTTGTCCACTGTAATGAACTCCTTCTTCTGCAATCACACTATCATACTCTAAGTTTTCCAGAAAATACTCTAGTAATTCAATTTCTCTGTGACACTTCATCAGTACTTCATCATCACTTATAATTCCTGCATTTATACACAAATTATCAGTTTGAAAATTACAAGGTTCAACAGTCTCAACTGTTGCTTCACATATTAGCTCTTCAGATTGAATTTCATCTCCTTCTTTCACAAGAAATTTTTCCTATGTTGTAACAACTTCAAACACCAATGTATTACTAAATCCTTTCTGCAGTAATAATTCACTACTTTTCTCATTCAAGAGACATTCTCCCTCATTCTTTACTTTAGAGTATTTATCTTCTTAAAGATACTCTTCCAGTCTTTTGACAGCTTCAAAAGATTGCCCATCCTCTGCAAAACCTATAATCACATCAAAATTATCAGATTCAAATATACAAGGTTTCATATCCTCTTGTTGATCTGAATTTGTCCAACAGTTTAGAAAATCATCAATAATTCCTTCCTCAGCAAAGTAAACTTCTTGTTGTCTTGAATTCTCAAGATCTTTCACAGATCTCCAGTCTTCATCTTCACCCAGAACTTCACCTTTTTCTACTTCACAAATGGAAACTTCCATTTTCAACTCATCTTTTATGATTTCTTCAGATCTTAATTAAACACTCATTACCTGTTCAAGCTTCTTCAGCTCTTCTGTTAACTGCATATTCACCTGTTGATTTCTCTTCTCTTGTAGCCTCTGCCATTTTACTTTCTTCCTCATGACATAACCATTCTTCTTGTCATCCTTATTCATCTGCAACATCTCCATCAATAACTCAAGATGGACTACAATCTCAGCCTTCTCCCTCTCATATTCTTCTTCAATTAATTGTCTTTGTATGTTATTTCCCTTGGCATCCTCTTCCTTCACCTTTCTACTATTGTGGTCTTCCTCAGAACCTCTGTTACCTCTGTTATGACTATCAGTAGTCATTTTCTCCTATATCTTCATGAACTCCTCACTCACTTACTATGAGTTGTACTAAAGCCTCTGCAATAGCAAGTCCTCCCTGCTACCACTTACCTCACCAAACTTTCCTTTGTACTTGGTCTTTTGGCAAGCACTTGTTTCTCTATTCTCTCGAACCTCTTTGAGCACTTCTCTCTGCTCCTTCTAGACTGTAACTCATCTGCACCTTTTAAGAACACAACTATCCTCATTATCCAACCTCTGCTAGAATTCTTCAAGGTTCTGCCACATTCTGCTTTCATTCAGAAACTCTTACCAGCTTCCTTTATCCCTTAGAAATTCTACCCACATCCTCTGTGGAATTGCCTTTATGATCTTTTCCTTTTGCTGAGATACCTTCTTATTTCTACAACCTGAATTCTGCAACCATAATCTTTAAACCAAATTAAAACAAAAACATATCATCTCACCTTCAAGATATTTGCATGATCTTGTTCTACCATTCACCTGCACTTTGAATGGATTGTTCTCTATTTCCTTGCATTTGCAAATTCTGCTACACTTTATCTCTATGTGCCTATTGTTTGTCAAATTTAAAATTTGATCTCCTCTTGCCTGCATACATACCTTCAAAACATAACTATGTTCTAAGTTTTCTCAAAGAATTTTTACACACAAAATCTCCTTGTTCAGCTCTGATAGCAAAATGACATAGCAAAGTCGCGTCTTTCCCCACAGTATGCAAATAAAATGCATGTCATATACACATCCCAGTAAAACCTTCTTAAACCAAGTTTTAATGCTTTCAATTAAATCCATAAGCGGAAATATAACATCTGACAAAAACCCACCTTATCAAAGGTTAATTCTTTAAGCGAAATCTATTCGGTTCTCTCTTAGTCCTTATAACTCAACCCTTCGGTTGATTTTATTGCTCGCGGTAACAAAATATCATATAAGATTCAACTCTTATTTTAATCACCTGCGCTTATCAACCATACCATGGTTGATGGACTTTGGTTAAAACTCAACTTAACCCATAATCCTTAATCCCGCTTATTTCTATTATGATTCTCATATAATAGAAATATTTCATAAACCACACTTAACCTTACCTTTCCACCATTCCGCAATCCTTTCCACGTATATCGATGCTCCCTTTATCGCGTTCAATCTGCACTTTTGATCTGTCTCCTCGATCCAATAGTTATCACGTTATTCGCTCACTTCTTTAGACTGACTCATTAGCGCATTAAATATCCACCATTTATTCCTCCTACCTCAACCCTATGGTGATCGTGTAATCTCGCACAGATTACATGCACGACCGATATTATACTGAGAGCACGCGAGAAAAGTGGTTTTCTCTTTCCTCTGAGTGCTACGTGTCAACCCATAAGGTTAATCGCGTGAACTCGTAGAAATATCGTTTTCCGCTTTGAGGGCGGCGAGAAACTACTTACCGCCTATGAAGACCGCTCTGTCCTTCTGCTAACACGTGGCTTAATCTGATCCCTTCGCTTCTTCACTTTAGTTTGTGCGATAAGATCTCCACCACTCACCTTCCATTCGTTTTGTCCGTTGATCTAACTGATCCAACGGTTCCTATGCACGATTACGTTCATTACTTGTTCCTTCCTTTACTTCGTCTTTATGCGACTTCTCAGTGTTCTGGTCTATTCACCCAACTCGCCTATATTTTCCTGTGTGCATTTATCCCTTTTGAACTTGTTCAATCACTTTCAATTGTTGTACTCCTCCTCTGTGCATTGTCCTCTCTCTGTTCTTCTGTGTATTAGGTGTTCTCTAGTGTTTCTGGTCTTTGGTTGTTCTGCAACACAAATTCCTCCTAAACTTACTTCTGCGTACTCTTAAACATTGTCACTCCTGAGCTTCAACTTTGATCCTTCAAATTGATTCAAATGATCAGATCACGATCCTTCATCCTCCACTTCTTCTCTGCGTTCTGCTTAATTCCACCTGCATACATATATTATGCAGAATTACTCTAATTCACACACAATCTATAATTCCATCAATCAACACACATCACACACTCAGGAACCAAAGTCTCTATGTATATATAAACAAATAATTACATAGTGAATCTCTCTCTCTCTCTCTCTCTGGCCTGATTTTCTAATCAGTGGCCTTTTCCCTTTCCTGCTCGTAGGCTTACAACCAAACTCTCTAACTAAATAACTAGTAACTCTCTAACTAGCTAACCCTCTTTTATGCCTTTTAGGCTTACATTTATACAAAAGGATTCTATAACCCATTTTCTGGTTCAGATCCTTAATCTACTCATCAAGTCCTAAAATCTCTCAATGATCCCTTGAGGATCTCAACAACTTAACTAAATCCTAAGGATTCTTTTTAATCCCCAAAATCATGAAACCAATTCCTAATCTAGGATTTACAATATTTCAAAATCTCTCAATCCTCACTAATCACTAATCACTCATCATCACTCATGTTCTCCTACATTCGAGAACATTTACAAATATGCCTCACAATATCTAATTAATCCCTATTCTAGTTTCTCTCATTAAAATCACTCAAAACCTTAATAATTACATTAATTTAATAATCAGGAAACCAACTTCCTTGAGAACACAAGACCCCCTATGTCTACTAAAATAAAATGAAATTTCTTAGCTGAATTCTCCTGCATCACACATGATATCATGTCTTCACCATTTCTCAAGAGATCATTCCAAGAGACAAATCATTTGCCACACATAGGGACATTCTTACTTCAAAATTTGTTTCTGAAGTAAGGAATACTAATCTGACAAAAGTGAAATAGGTTTCTGTCAATAATACACTAAGGAACAAAAACCTCCTTCAGTTTATACACAGGTATTATGATATGGGATAAATGCCAAAAATATAGTTTCTACAGGAGAATTGCTGCACTTCTGGAGTAGTCTTGGGAGATTGAATTTTTAGGTGGTTTGGAGAAAGTTTTTTCAGTGCTTGATGACTCCATTGTGTATAAGACGTCATAATATTTCCAACCATACCACTTTCAGCCTAAAAATCCTCTAGGAAGGCCTCCAAACACCCTCTCAAAGTCCACGTTGCGTTTTTACTGATAGCACGTTGCGCTTCTTCCATTGTTGAGTGACCAAATTCAAACTTGGATTATGAACAAATGGGAAATTAGTTTTGAAAAGTGGAGGACGTTTGTGTTCATAACATAACAAAGAACAAAAACCTCTCTCATTTTTGTAAACTAATTTATGGTTAAAGAGATATGGCTCTATTTTTGAGACCAATTTTTGCAGAAAACCCGGATTATTTGGTAATTTTTTAGACAGTCACTAGGTCAAAAATGCAACATGCCCCACGTTGCGCTTTTGATGGGGAGCTATAAATGACATTTGGTTTACATAGTGCTTTTGATGGGGAGCTATAAATGACATTTGGTTTACACATTCATATTCCTCATGAATTTTATAACATATGTCCTTTGGGATCAAACCTCTAGTAGGTTTTGATAGGTGGAATTGGCCAAAAACTACCTAAAAATCACCTTTCTACCCTCTTGTTGAAGAGCACACTGCGCTTTTGAGAGTACCTCTCGGAGAATGCATTTTTGGGGGGATATAAGCAACATTTTCAGCTCTTGAATACTCCATCATGTAGTAGACATCCACATCTTTATAATGAGCCATCAAGATCAGAATTTGGACCTCGGGAAGGCCTTCAAAAATCAATTTGCCCAAATTCACTACACTTTTGACTGATTTCGCTACGTTTTTTCCTGTAACAGCTTTTTCTCAGTTTTATTAGTTGGATTCGAGATTTGATGATGTAATTACTTGATTTAATGTAACGATGATGTAATTATGGGTAAATGGGCTTGTTAAGTTGTTTTTATGTAATTTAGGCCTCATTTATGAGAGTAGTTTGAGTCAAAGTTTAAATGAAGGAGTTGTTTTAACCTCCCTAGTCTTTAGGGTTTTAGTTGGAGCACCTCATGTATCAGTTCCTAGACTCATGGATTCGACCCAAGAGAAGGGAGATGTTGTTTTTATCTATATGTATCATTTTCTTAGTCATAGAACAGGTTGGACATCAGAGGTGAGAACACTTGTAGCTTGTACTTCAACATTTTACTCAGGAAATCAAAGGAGTAGTTTGCATCTATTATCTAGGAATTCATGTGCAGTGAGTTTTTGATGATGTATTTTCCCTGTTTTAGTTTTATTTGAATGATATACATATCTCATTTTCATATCTTATTTCTTCAGTGGTTTTCCTTAAAGGTTATAACAATATTCGTTGCATAAAGCTTTGTTTTGATGGGAATATCATTTTGTGTAATTTTCCTTCTTACTTAATGAATTTATGGTGCACATTCTCATTAAGATATTTTTCTTCTTTAAAACACTACACTACACCGACAAACCTTAAAGCCATCACAAAAGCATTGCTACCTTGCTCCTCTATATCTTTGCTGATGTAACCCTTTGATCCTTTGACCTAGCTACTTGGTTTTCATCCCTAATCCAACATCAAAACCTAAAAACTCAAAACCCTACCTGAGCCTAGCATATCTAGCCTAAAATCTTTTCCCATTCCATTCATCTTTGGCTGTGAATTCATATAGATATCCCTCTCTGGTTTAGGAGGGCTAGTTGCTGAACCCAAGTGGTCTGAGGTTACCTCCTTCGATCTCCCTTCTCAGCCTTTAGACATTGTGGAGGATAACAGTTGCAAATGGAGGAACTATAAATTTCTCTAGAAAGTGCCATAATATGAAGCTAAACATGGGGGAATGTGTATTTAATATTCCAATGTTTCCATTCCAATGGGTGGTGTTGATGTTGTACGAGGAGTCTAATGGTTACAATCTTTAGGGATGATAGCTTTTAATTTTCAAGAACTTTTCTTGAATTTTTTTTGGGAAAGAAATGAAGTTGAACTAAGGGGTATCGTAGTGAAACCAAAAAATATAATCAGCTCTAATGGCATGACAAAGATTCTGAATAAAGAACAACGGGGCATAATTGCACAATTATGCTCACTAGAGGTTCAAACATCAAAATCATTTATTTCTATAGATCTCCAAAATGTCTTGGATAATCATTCCAAGGTATTTGAGACTCCCAAAGGCCTCCCACCTATTTGTGATTAGGATTATGCTATTCATTTGATTCCAAGAAGTCTTCCTCCAAATATCATACCTTACATATATCCCTATTCCCAAAAGAGTAAAACCAAACGTATGGTTGCATAAATGCTAGAGGTTGGTACAATTCAACCTAGTCAAAGTTCTTTCTCTACTCCAGCAGTATTGGTGCATAAGAAGGATGGATCATGGCGTATGTGTCCAGGTTATAGGGAGCTCAACAAGCTCACTATTAAAGATAAACTTCTCATTCCTATCATTGATGAATTTTTGGATGAATTACATGGAGCAATTTACTTCACCAAATTGGATCTTCATTCAAGATATCATCAAATTAGAATGAAGACTAAAGAAATTCTGAAAACAACATTTAGAACTCATGATGGTCATTATGAATTTTTGGTCATGCCTTTTGGCCTTATTAGTGCACCTTCCATATTTCAAGTTTTGATGAATTCTATTTTCAGTCCCTTCCTTCGAAAATTTGTGTTAGTGTTTTTTGATGATATACTAATCTACATAAAGTTTTGGAAGGATCATGTTCAAGATGTTGATAGGGTGTTCAAAATATTGGAGGAGAAAAAATTATATACAGAAACCTCTAAATGTCTCTTTGGAGTATAGGAGGTGGAATATTTGGGTCATATTGTAACTCATGAGGGTGTTAAGGTAGACCCTAACAAAATTAAAGCCATTAATGAATGGAAAATCCCCACAACCATAAAGCATCTTCGAGGATTTCTCGGGTTGATATGGTATTATTGCAAGTTTGTTAAGAATTATGGGGGAGTAGAAGCACCTCTAACAACATTACTGAAGAAAAATGCATTTTATTGGACTCCAAAAGAAACTAAGGCCTTTGAACATATTAAAGAGACAATGTGCCAATCACTAGTCTTAGCTATGCTATATTTCACAAAACTTTATTGTGGAATGTGATGCCTTAAGAAATGGAAATTGTGTTGTTTTAATGCAAGAAGGGAGACTCGTTGCTTTTGAAAGTCATCCAATCAAAGGAAAGTATTTACAAAAACCTATTTATGAGAAGGAAATGTTGGCAATACTACATGCACTAAAGCAATGGCGACCTTACCTAATGGGAAGACACTTCAAGGTAAAAATAGATCATGATATTCTTAAATATTTTTTGGAACAAAGATTATCTTCAAAAGAGCAGCAAAAATGGGTCACAAAGATGTTGGGTTATGACTTTGAAATCATCTACAAAAGGGAAGCAAAATTTTGTTGCATATGCACTCTCAAGAAAGGATGAGGATGTGGAAGCATTTCTTTGTGCCATTTCTATTATCCAACTTGATTGGATAACCGAAGCAATGGATGAATGGAAGAATGACGAAGAGGTGTGGACACTCATTCAAAAGTTGCAGCAAGATCCTAGTACATCTGATACATTTAGCTGGAAAAATGATTCATTATGGTACAAAGATCGCTTATATCTATGTAAGAATTACCAACTCAAGCAAAATATTATTTTGGAATTGCAAACCTCGCTTTTAGGAGGGAACTCTAGATTTTTAAAAACTTACCACAGTGTCAAGATGGAATTTTTTTAGGATAGCCTTAAATCTAATATTCAGAAGTTTGTGTCAAAATGTTTGGTTTGCCAACAAAATAAAGTTGAAACAATTAAGACCTCAGGTCTATTACAACCTTTAGCCATTCCATGTCAGTGTTGGGAGGAGATCTCAATGGATTTTATCAGGTTTACCCAAGTTTGAAGGAAAGTGTGTCATCATGGTGGTAGTTGGTAGACTTACCAAGTATGCACACGTTTGCGCATTATCTAACCCTTTTAAAGCTAGTACAGTTGCTACTGCATTTATGGAAACAATTCAAAAGCTACATGGAAACCCAAATATTATTGTAAGTGACAGAGATCCCATTTTCACTGGAAATTTTTTGACATAATTATTTTCTTGTCTTGGTATCAATTAGCTCATATCCCATCTTATCGTCCTCAATCTTAAGGGAAAACCGAGATAGTGAACAAATGTTTGGAATGATATCTTCGTTGCTTTGTATATTATAAACAAACATAATGTGTCAAGTGGTTACCTCTAGTTGAATGGTGGTATAACACTTCCTTCCATACTGTAGAAAAAATGACCCCATTTATGGAAATTTATGGATATTACCCATCATCCATCACATCATCTTTAAGAGAAAATTCTAAGGTTCAAGTAGTGGAATATCACATCAGGAATCAACAATAAGTTCTCCAACTCTTAAAGGATAACCTCACTCTGTCGCAGAATCGAATGAAACAACAAGAAGATCAACATCGCGGTGAAATAAGTTTTGATGTTAGCGATTGGGTATTTTTACAGCTACAACCATACAAACAAATGTTCTTCAAGCAAGCTAAGAAGGATAATATCACCCAAGTACTATCGTCCTTACAAGGTATTGCAAAAGATTTGTATTATGGCATATAAATTGGAGCTGCTTGCAGCTTCCCGAGTACACCCAATTTTCCATGTTTCATGCTTCAAGAAGGTTATCAGTGGCAAGCTCCCAATTCAAACAGTGTTTCTAGAACTTGACAAAGAAGGAAAAATCATATTTGAGCCTGAAGCAGTCACGAAAACAAGAACTCGACAACTATGGAATATATTAATTTAAGAGTATCTCATTAAGTGGAAAAACTTACCCGCTGAATATTCCACATGGGAGGATGAGAATTTTATACAGAAGCATCTGGAACTACTCAAATGTTGAGGAAAACACTTTTTTGAAGGAGAGGAGCATGTTAGGTCCCTATAATACTAGTGTATTCCCCTTATTGTTATTGTTAGTGTAGCCCCTTATTGTTATTGTTGTGCCCATGTATCCCCCATGATGTTCTTATTGTGCCGCATAGAAGCCCATTATTGTTATTGTTGTGCCCTTACATTAGTATTGTTATGTAGGCTCTATTTATATTGTGACCCCTTAGACTCCTATATATACCAAGGAGGTCTTATCATTTTTATCATCCAAGAATTGTTCATTTATGAAATGTAAAGGAGGTTTCCCCCTCGAAGAGGCTAATTTTTAAGTCGTTGATCTATATTTTATTCTATATTATGAGCTGGTTGCATAACATTGAAGCCTCTAGGAGAATACATATCACGTAGACTTTCTATATGTTCTACCCTCAGCGGAGAGAACAAAGATACTAGGGGATGGAATTCCTCTTCATACTCAATTCGAGAAGGTTACAACACTCTTCTTTTTCAGTCCCAAGTTCCAATGAAGTCTTTTATTTGGAAAAAGCTTTGGTATTTTTATGCGATCCCAAAAGTGAATTATTTTGTTGGCTATTGCTTCATAAAGAAAATCTAACAACAAAGAATCTTAGGAAGAGAGGCATAGTGGGACCCTTAAGATGCCCTCTCTGTGAGAAAGAAGAAGAGTCCATTTCCCATCTATACCTCTCTTTTCCATATTCAAAAGTTATCTAGTCCTCTACTCTGGGCCCCCTCTTCTCTAGAATCAAGTGGCCCTCTAACATTCAATTCTTCTTTTCCTCTTGGCACAAAGCCTACATGGGCTCCCTTTAGACCAAATCACGATTTAAATATATTTGAATCTCTCTTCCTAAATATCTCTACTAGCAACTGTGTTTAGCTAGGAACAATGTCATATTCAAATCTACTTCGATCCCTGTTAAATGTGTTGCTACAAAGGCCATCATTTTCTGCTTTCAACTCAACCCCCCTTCCCTTGATATGGAATTGGACTTCGTAGAGCAATAATGGATCTCCCCTTGGGTTTCAGATGATAATTATCCCCTCACAGTGAAGTAGTAGAAGTCGAAACTGATGTTGTTGTTACATCTATCCTAGGATGAATTTACAGCTTGGAAGCAGAAATCTCAGTCTTGGATCCTCCTATTTGATGGGGCTTCAAAGCAGAACCCAAGGGTGGTAGGAGGGGGATGGATTATCATAAATCTTGAAGGAATAATTATGGATTAATTTTCGTGGGGCTTAGGCAAGAAATCCAATAACCAGGCTAAAATGTACAGGATTTTCATGGACCTATCTATAGCCAGCTCAAGGGGAATCAAAGATATAGTCATCCTAGGGGACTCCTTCCTCATCATCAGATATTTAAAGTTGAACTCTACTCCTAAAGATAATGTGATGCAAGTGTTGTTCTCCAGAATAAAAAGAATGCTCCAGATCTTCTCATCCCTCTCACCTTTCCATATTCTTCGCTCCCTTAATTCGGAAGTTGATCTCCTCACTAACAAGGCTTGCTTATTGGAAGAAGGAAAAACTGAAATAAATGGTAATGGTGGCTATGCTCTTATTCCCTAGGTTTCTCATGGGTCTCTTTCTTACCCTTTTAAATCCCCCCTTTCTCCCCCCGTTTTAGTGCCTTGGGTTATTATTATTTCATTTTCTATCCCTCCCCTCTCCTTTGTCTTGCATCCCCTTCTTTCCTCACCCCTCCTCTCTTCCCTCTCACCCCTATGATGTCATTTCCCAAAGTCTTGTCTTCATGGAAAATTTCTTGTTCCTCTTTTGTGGCATCAACTCAGGTGGATTAGGGATTTTTTGTACTCCACACGCCTCTCCCAGACCTTATCATATTTCCCCTTATGCAACCTTGCACATCAATCCATGGAAAATTCTATTCTTGCATGTCTCCTTTCATGGCGCAATGGATGTATATCTTTTCATGCAAGTTGGAGTGAGGTGAGGATGTGATTCTCATACAATTAGAGGGTTTAGTGGAAATGTAGACATATTGGCATGAGGAATGTTTGCAAGAATATTTGATGACCTTTGTATGGGATCTGAACAGTGCTCGAATTCAATTTCAGAGTAAGATTGAGCAGATGTGCATCACGGTAGATATCAATTCAATGTTTTCAGTGATGATGGGGGCTTATTGGGAAAACAAGGGTAATTATGAAGTAGTGTAGGTCCCTGTGTGGAATTTGCATGACTTTGCATAATAATTGAGAGGAAAACACTCTCAAATCTACATAAATTGGCTCCACAGGTTGTCAATTCTCCATCTCTCATTGAGGAATTGTCGAATGGGGATTTGGGCCAGAAGGGTGGAATCTAAAGGTTGGGACTCTTGGAGGCTTAATTTCCCTTCTGGTGCAACACTTCGTATGTGCCTGAAGCTCCATTATTATTCCTTTTGGCTCTCCACCATTCCTGGTGCTAAGGTAACAACTTCTAGCTATATCTAGTTTATCTTCAGTTCAGTCAAATATTTTGGTGCCTCCCTTTGTTGTGGTTGTGGTGGGGACATATTATCATCGGTTCGAAGTTAGAGCGCATGGAATCACACTGACTCCCCATAGGCAACAATTCCCATTTGGAGGCTTGGGTCTTGAAATATCTATTCCCTCTCTCGATCTGCATCTATCCCTCAAATGGATTTTGGCTCTTCTGATTCTGAATCCTTTGTTTCCTCTATTTTCTCACGATATTGAGTTGAACATGCAGAATTGAAAAGACAAATATACGAGCTTCAGGTCTTAGTGGATTAGCTTCATGCCTCAGAGTGTGCCACCCTCGACCTTAAAGAGTCACAGAAGCATAAAATTTATCATATGGAAGATAATATTGATACCCTATGTTTGGTTCCAATTGATGATGTCAATTAGAGCTTAATTTAATGTCAACCCGGGAAGGTATACTTAGAAGTGCCTATCTAAAATATATAGATCTAGAAAGATTCCTAATTTGTCCAAGATCTTAAAGTCCCCTTACAAGAACATATTCATTAAGATATCTTTTGATAACTAATCAAACCTAGATCTAACAATTGTTTGAGATCTATGATTCTCTTACAAGAACATATTCTACAAGATCTCTTCCAACATTAGAACATCTAATAAAAAATTAAACAACTTAAATGAAATAAACCTAGATCTAGTAATTGTATGAGATCTTATGGTTCTCTTACAAGAACACTTTCAAATAAGATTCTTCCAATATTAGAACATTTAACAAAACTTGAAAGCTGAAATCAAACAAAAACATAAAATAAATTATACCTAAAATAAGCAAATAAGCATGCAAGTGAGGCCATGGGGGCCCTCCATAACTCCACAAGCACACCACTTCAATGGAGACTCAAATGTAGAAGCAAAATTGAAGTATGATCCTTTATTCCAAAATCTCCATTACAAACCAACTCTAAGCTTCTAAGATTACATACTCCAAAATTCTAAGATTACAAAAACTTCAAGATTCTAAGATTACAAAAACTTCAACATTCTAAGATTACAAATGGAGGAGATTGTACTCCTATTTATACAATGGGATGAGTAACAAACTCATAATGATCATCCACTAATCTCTCTTTTAGTTCCATACATCTCTCAACCATCTAGACACATAACCCCTTTTGTCCTTGATCTTCTCCATGAGATCATCATCTTCTCCATGAGGTTTATCTCTTCAAATTCGAATTTGATCCTTCAAGGCCACATAAAGGTGTCTTGGAAGCTTCCTTGGC
The DNA here is from genome assembly GCA_031772625.1 of Pinus tabuliformis. Lineage (NCBI taxonomy): Eukaryota > Viridiplantae > Streptophyta > Pinopsida > Pinales > Pinaceae > Pinus > Pinus tabuliformis. Next base: position 1,464,143,371 of record CM062820.1, on the reverse strand, counting down.
ACCTACACATGTCACAAAAACAACCCACTTTCCATATATAAAGTAAAATATATTATTTTCTAATATTTAATCAAGAATTTCTCTCAAAAATGCTTAAAAATAAATAATATTTGGAAAATATAAATGAGACCCATTAATGGTGAATAATAGGGAAAATGGAGTGACAAGGTGGTGAATAGTGAGTGATAGAATGGAAGCATAGGTGAAAAATGTATGGTAGTGAGTGATATTTGCATGACATTTTGAAACCCCAACACCCTACATAACATAATAACCACCCTTCAACTACATGTAGCAATGATGGACAATTCAACTCTAGAGCCACCGCAGGATTTCGGCCTGAATCAAGCTGCTAATTTTGAGTAGTTTGTTATGAATGGTTTCAAATGTATTTGGCCTATGTTTAGTTTTTGTTGAAGTTGTACTAGTATACCCTTGGGAGTACTTAGTGTGAATGCGTTCTATGATGTATTTTGGGAATGGGTTATTAGCAGTAGTGGGCATTTGTCGTGATCAGGAACATAATTAATACAATCCAGTACTCATTCATGTAAAAAATAATATGGATTATGAAAAAATATCATTAGGAAAAGGGGTAACATATGACAATTAAGATAGTTTCAAGACAATATAAATGGATAACAAAGGGTGCAATTCAAGGGATCAACATCTCCCCCCAACTTGTTCTATTGCATGTCACGATGCGTCCAACTTCAATTGAGGTCCTTATTTTCCCATGAATATGTTTCATGAAAAGTACTCAGTTGATAAGCCTTTTATGTATATTATGTTGGTTCCCTAAACCCTGCTTCCATCCTAACCTCTGCTCTCCAACACTACTTTGTCTCCCTCAATTTTTACATTGTCCTATACTTGTCTAAGGGAAACTAGATCAAAGGAAAATGAAATTCCAGGCCTATTCAGTAGGATACCCTTTGTTATATACATTGTAAATATATATTCAAGTGCCCCATGGATCTGAGAAGGTTTGGATACCCGAAAGGATCTCTAGTTTTAATATACAATGTAGATAGTTCCCATCTCTTGTCAAAGCCTTACAGGGTATCAGTGGCTATGTCATCAATAATTTGTATGCACTACTCAATAACCTATGCTTGAAGACTTACAACCATCCTCAAGAGATCAGGTGACCTAGTGATGAAACCTTGGATTATGATGCACTTGCTTAAACTAATAGGTTCTGCTTTAATCCTTAGTTCACAAGTAGCATATGCTCGTTCCATGTTCTCTTGAGCAACTTTCCATTTAACTTGGTGCATGAGATGGGGGGGGAAATCCCTCAACTATAGGTCCCCTGTGTAAGATGTAGGATTAAAGTTTCTTTCATAAGGTAGAACAAAATCATGTAAATAAAATACACATAAAGCATGTTGTATAGTAGTATCAACTTCATAAAAGGCCCTCTAGAAGGCTTTTGCATATGGAAATTGATAAGGCCTATCTTTAATAATGGTTTAATCTTAAAAAAAAAAATTGTTCTTGTAAGAATAAGTCATAGATTGGAGATGTTGGTTGATAGTTCAAAAATTCCTAGACAAGTATCCCTATATGTTGCTTCTATTTCTTTAATTCTTCCACTTGTTTTTTAGTAGCCTACAACTTCCCCAAATCTTATTTCCACTATCTTTTGACCATCATGTAGAGACTTAAATCAGTTGCTCTATTTCCTTTCCATACCCCTTATAATCTACTAATTCTCTTCTAAAATAACAGTACCCTTATTGTAGGACATTGCCAATGTTTTCCATTTAACACTCTGCCTGCACAAATATAGAGGAGGAAGATTCAGTGATATAAGCTCCAAATTCTTCATCTTCTACTTATGTTTGTATAAATTTCTCCTTAAACTATATATCCTGAGGCTTCCTTCCTACAAAACGGTGCCTTTTCCTCTCTTTTGAATTTTCACCCCAAGTATTCAATTACTTTATCCTCAATTGACTTCTCAATACCTTAATTATCTACTTCGACCTCATATTTTCCTTTTTCAATCTCGCTATTCGCCTGATTAGGATAGAGGCTTTATTTTCACTCCTTATAGAATTCCACACTATAATTCCTTCCTTCATCATTCACAACATCCTCAACATAAATTGGTTCCTCTATATTTGGCACTTGTGTCACAACTAAAACATTAATATTCTCATCTACATCAGGGTCTTCCATAGCTATAACATCACTTTCCTCTGTGTTTGCTTCTTGTGTAACAACCACATTGACACTTCCTTCACTCCTGCTAGGTTCTTGTGGAACTGGCGCTTCAATTTCCACTATAGATGGTTGTTGTGGACAAGGATAATTTTAGGGGCGAATGTTCGCCCTTTGGCGAAATTAAGGGGTTTTAAATTTTTAGTGGGCGAATATTTTGTATCATAGTACATTTTTACAAATCACCTCAAATAGCCCACCTTATTTTAAGGGAGAGGGTAAAAAAGGTAAATTTAGCCCTTGAAATTAGGACTTACAACCTTCCATTCGCCCATTTTCAAGAATAGGTTTTATTTAAGTGAATCCATTCGCCCATTTTCAAGAATAGGTTTTATTTAAGTGAATTCTATGGGCCAAATACCATACTTATAAAAGAGGTATGGTAAATTAATAAAAATATAAATAAATGAGAGGTATGGGAAATAAATAAAACATTTTTTATATTTACTCCATACGTCACCTTATATGCATGTAACGGTGTAAACAAATAAAAATATAAGTAAAGTGGAGGTATGGTAAATAAATAAAACGTCTTTTTATACTTACTCAAACACCTTATATGCATGTAGCGGTGTAAACAAATAAAAATATAAGTAAAGTGGAGGTATGGTAAATAAATAAAACGTCTTTTTATACTTACTCAAACGGTATGGTAAATAAATAAAAATATAAATAAACTAGACGTATCGTAAATAAATAAAACCTCTTTTTATATTTAGTCCATAACCCTCGTTCTATTTATGAAAGCTCAAGAAAGAGGTTTTATTTAAGTGAATCCTATGGGCCAAATACCATATTTGTAAAAGAGGTATGGTAAATTAATAAAAATATAAATAAACGAGAGGTATGGTAAACAAATAAAACATTTTTTTATATTTACTCCATAAGTCACCTTATATTTACGAACACTCAAAAAATGGGTTATATTTAGGTGAAACCTATGGGCAAAATACTATGGGACAAATACCATGGACTAGATTGTTATTAATACCAGGCAAAAAACCATTATTAACCCTAATATTAGAATTAATAAAAATAAAAATGGCACATGGTATTGACCCATGGTATTCACCTGGAATGTAGCCTATTTAAATGGGGGAATTAAACCAGCATATAGCCTATGCTAAGATTCACTAAAGTCACTAGGACTTTACAAAGTTTTATTATTTAGTGAAAGACTTGCCAAGATCTTACAAGATTTTATAATTGAGTAAAATATTCGCCATGCCTGGTGAGAGATTCGCCAAAATATTATATATACATATTATATTGTTGATAAAATCACCTTCCATTTTTCCTATATACCATGGAGATTCGCCCATTTATTATATTTATAAATTTAGGGGGGGGTTTTGTTCACAAGTATTTGACATGCGAGGGCCAATACAAGGTAATATTCACTTATGGTATCAATCACTTCATCATTTTCCACTATAATTGGTTCTTGTGGAGTAGCTATAGTGTCAATCCCTTCACTAATTTCCACTTTAGTTGGTTCTTTTGGAGCAGCTACAATGTTCAATTTTTCACTAGCTTCCACTGTAGTTGGTTCTTGTGGAGAATCTACAGTGTCTAATTCTTTGCTTCTTTGTACTATAGTTGGTTCTTGTGTGACAACTACGATGTCAATTGCATCTTCCCTTTCAACATTATCAAGGTTGGTCAGTTGTTATGTAGCTGGTTCTTGTGGAGCAACTATTGTATTCCAAACTTAGGTTGAGTTCTTGTGTGACTGACACTTCGTTATTTTTGTAGATAGTTTTGGTGTAATAGATATAGTATCCATTATGTCACTAATGATTTCAACAATATCTTCATCAATTTCATTAATTATGTTGACACTTGGTTCTTGTGGGAGAGGCTCAACATCCTATCTTCTCAATATTGGTGGTATGGCAGGAGGTGTTTTATCTGACTCAAGCCCCATCGATCTTGTTCTCCTCCTCAGTATAAATGCTACAAAATATTCAACAGAATTCTTCCTCTTCTGACAAATGATTGGCATTACAGCTTGTGTTTTCTTAGTTTTAGGAATTCAATACTCTTTTCCTGCAGGGTTACTTCCATTGTTTCCCTCGTTTTCCTCCAAGGGTGGTAGAATAGACTCGACAAGCTCTTGTTCACCTTCAAATTCCTCAAGGTCATCATTTCGGTTACAATATATTTCCTCCCTTTGCATAGGCTCATTTATCCCTCATGTGGCTTATTTCCCTACCACTAATTCCTCTATCAATTATAAGAATTACCTCCATATCCTCTAAGTATTTTTTTAAGGCATTAAGGACCAAGAGTTTAACTAACTTGTGTTATGTTATTGTCGTTGTGGGGTGCTTCACACCCTTCACAATGTGAGACATATATTGTAATTTTTTAAGTAGGAAATATGAAGCGTTCAACATATTATTATGGCATAATTGTGATAATAATTTTAAATGATAAGTGAATATTACCTTGTATCGGCCCTCGCATGTGAAATACTTGTGAACAAAAATAGCTACATCCTTCCAAAGGGTCAGAAAGGAATCTTATGTGTATCCTTTCATGTATGGTTGAAGGACTTTACCTCCCCTGGGGAATTCTTTTGCTACACTAGCTAGCATTGTCCTTCTTGCAAACCAACATTCTCCCTATTATGGAAGCATTTTCACTTTCTCTATTGCTTCTTCTATTACGAAAATTACCATTCCTTTAACTACAGACTTCTCATGATCCAAATTCTGAGAATATTCTATTGTAAATCCTACATCAAAGCCCTACAACTTTTCAAAATATACCAGTCATCCCACGTTTTGAAACACTTGATATATTGTCAAGCTTCCCTGCAACTAAACCACATTCTCCAATTCATGTTGAACAATTGAAACTCTCATTCTGTAGTTGTATTTGGACTAATTCCTGGCAACTGAAGATGAAACTACTCTTGGTTGTGCATGAAGATCATGGGGGGGATAATGTTGTGTTTTCCAAATTTGGTAAGTTTCCATTTAAATTGAGTGAGTACAACTTAATTTAATTGGGTATGATAATGAGAACTGTGAGGTATAGTCATTGAGCGTGGCGCCAACCCCCAAACTTAAATGTTTGAATGGCCACATTCATGGGTAGAACGGGTGACGGTGGGTCATAAATCACATTAATTCCAAGTAACAAATAAACATCAAATAACCCATACCTGATTTGATCTTACCATAGGTGAGGCAGAAGTTATAAGATTGATGGTTAATGACAAGGTGGATTGCAATGATGTTGGCGCGTGACATGTGAGGTACTGCTAAATTGGCAGTAGAATTAGTAGGGTGCTTGATAAGGTAGTTAGACCAAACATTATTTAGCAATCTTGGTACTCAGAAATGTCAGTGATGATCAATTATTTGACATGAAAAGTGTGGATAACTAGACATGTTATTTTTCTTGACAATAGATGCAACTGATGAAGCTATCCTTTTGACAAGTATCAACAACTAGTAGAGTTGTTTCTTGACAAGTGTTAGCAATTCACCTCTAAAAAATCACAACATCTTTTCTAGAAAAAAATAAAACAAATAAATTATTTAGATTTAAATAACTAGAAGGGAAATTATATATATATATAGATATTCTCTTTGTTTAGTTTCCAAGTGCTAGCAAGCTGGTTTTCGCTTGTCACATGTTCCAACTATGCTCCTAAGAGTTTTCATAGTTGAAATTTTGTTATTATATATATATTTTATATTAGATGCCAAGTGCCAAAAAGCTAGTTTTCACCTTTGATTTGTCCAACTATGATCCTAAGAGTTTTCACCGTTGGAATTTTTCTTTTCTTTTTTGAGATTATGGTGGAGTTGTGGATGTGGAGGATTTTTTTCCCTCGAGAAAAATTTCTAATTGAAGGATGGAAGCAACTTGTTTGATGAATGAATCCCTTGAGGTTGGGTGATGATATAAACGCAGTTGATTCCCATTAGAAAATAAAGGAGTGTGTTGTGCATCAATAGTCACCATTTTGACTGTCCCATTGTTAAAGACGGTGTCTATCTCATACGGGCCTAACCATCTAGTGCGTAATTTCCTCTTAAAATCCTTAAAATGGGAATATTATAGAATTTCCCAATCCCCAGATTGGAATAACTTCTTTTTTATCAGTTGATCTTGGCATTTGGCCCTTTGTTGATGGAAAAGATATATGTGTTTTATTGCATCCATTTCATCGAGCTCTTGAAGTTATTATAACCGATGCTTCCATGCTGCTGACAAATCCATAACAAATTCTATTGCAGTCTTGAGTTTTTGATTTCAAATTCAATTGGAAATATGGTGCCTTTCCCATATACCATCTCAAATAGGGAAAAGATTGTTGTGATTCTCCATGTTATCTTTTAATCCCATAAAGATTTGGGCATTCGATCAAGCCAATTGTGAAGAAGACTCGCTATTGTTTTCGTAAAGATGTTTTATAGTACTTTATTGGTGCTTTTGACCTACTCGTTTGCTTGCAAGATGTAGGGAGAAGGAGCCTGATGTTGAACTTTGTATTTCTCAAGAAGTGCCTTAATTTTGTTACCTGTAAAATGTGCTCCACCATCTATGACTACTTCCCTTGGTACTCCATATCAGACAAAAATTTCTTCATAAAAAAACTCAATAACCACTTGCTTTATGGCCTTTGATAATGCTCTTGCCTCGACCCATTTGGTCACGTAGTCAATGCAGACCAGGATGTAAAAAAAATTATGTGATGGATGACTTATTGGGACCATAAAATTGAGGTTCCATTCCTCAAATGGCTTGATTACTAGTATTTTTAATGGCATTTCATGAGACTAGATGGGTTGACCCATCCGCTGGCAGTTATCCACCCTCTAACATATTTCTTAGCATCCTAGAATATAGTGGACCAATAATATCCCATACGCAACACCTTGTGGCTAGTTCGTTTATCTACAAAATGGAAACCGTAGGGGCCATCATGACAAGCCTTGAGAATATCCTTAATTTTGTCCTCCTTGACACATTTACATATTGTCTAATCAACCTCTATGTAGAATAAGTAGCCATTTATCGATGAAAACCTAGTACTTATTGTATGATCTTTCATCTTTCTCATGAGGAAACATGACTTGCCAATTTTCTTGCAGCAAGGTAGTTTGCAATGTCTGCATGCAAGGGCATATGAACAAACACTGCAAACAAACGTTCATCAAGAAAGTTGTCTTTTACAGGAGCATTGACAGTATTCATAACAAGCCTAGATAAAATATCTGCAACTACATTATCTTTACCAGGTATATAAAAAATTGTAATATAGAATTATTGCATTAATAATAACCACCTAATAACTCATGTACTTTTGATGGGTTTATTAGCTAAATACATGATAGCTAAGTGATCCATGTTCACAAAGATAGGGTAGTCGGTTATGTAATGCCTAAACTTGTTAACTTTGAATATGACAACAAGAAATTATTTTTTGTTACCATGTAATTCAATTTTGTTGGTGACAACTTTTTGCTAGCATAGTAGATGGCATATGGCTTCTTATCTTCCTCTTTTCCTAGAATGGCTCCAACAACAATGTCAAAAGTGTCTAAGCCAATATGGAATGGCAATTCCCATTTAGGTCTATGTATCAGGGGGTCTATAGACACAAGTGTTTTTAACTTATCGAAAGCAACTTGACAATCGTTAGTCCACGAGATTGATGCATCTTTCATCAATAATGCATATAAAGAGGATGCCAATTTAAAATCATTTTTAGTGAAACGAAAATAATATCCTATTTTTCCCATAAATGTGCATACCTTTTTTTTGTGTTTTTGGAGGCAGTAGGGTCAAAATTACCTGAAACTTGGTTAGGTCAACCTGAATACCAATTACAGAGAGGAGATCTCCCAAAACTACTCCTTTTGTCATCATCATGTGGCATTTCTCTGTACTTAGTGCAATTTTAGCCTGTATACACCATTGGAGTTTTTTCCCTAAATTAAATAATGCTTGATCAAACTTGGTCCCATATGTTATGAAATATTCCACATAAATTTCAAGGCTATCATTAATCAGGTTAGAAAATATGCTCAATATTTCCCGTTGGAAAGTAGCACATGCATTACAGAGGCCAAAAGGAAAAACACAATATGTGAAGGTGCCCCATGGGCAGGTGAAATTCTTTTTATCCTAGTCCTCTGTGGAGATATGAATCTGATTATATCTGTTGAAACCATCAAGGAAAGAGAAATATTTTTTCCCTTATAGTGTATCTAGGACATGATTGATAAATGGTAGAGGAAAATGATATTTCTTTGTTGCTTTATTGAATTCTCATTAATCTACACATATTGGAAACTTACCATTCTTATTCTAGACAATCACAAGAGGGGAAAACCACTCATTATCACATATTGGATAAATAAAATTAGCATCTAATAGCTTCTGGAGTTCTTGTTTAACAACATCCCTAAGGGCAAGATTCATCATTCTCTAAGGTCGTCAGATGGGAGTGCAGTCTTTCTTAATATAGATATGATATATATAAATATCAAGGTGTATTCCCTTCATATCCTTGTAGTCACAAGCAAAGGCTTCCTTCTTCCTTTTTAGAAATTGTAACATCTTATCAATTTGCGCAGGGGTTAAATTTAGATTAATATTCAGTGTTTTCCTTGGATCAATTTCAACAGGGATACTATTGTGAATGACTGTAGTTGGTATTTCCTCTTATATTTCTAGATTAGGATATTCATAATCATCATTTTCTATTGTTGTTTTTATCAGTTGGTGAATAGGCCATGGAATAGAGGGAGGATTATTGATAAAACTATTAATGATATCATCCTTTGTTTTAGTTTTAGAAACAAAGGCTTTTCCAATTGTCGAAGTTGATCAAGCAATGTAATTTTCAAGTTTGAATTCAACCCATATAGGATCTTCAAAGGTTATAGTAGGTTTTTTTAGGGGATAAAGAGTCAGGTTCTTCATAAAATCCACATACGAAATTTTCATGTTTCCTATTCTACACCCAATGTAAGCATCAATTGTGTCCAACCACGGTCTCACCAAGATCAAGGGATGACCACCAAGGATGGATTTTACCAAGAGGATGACAAAGTCGATGGGTAAGCCCATGAATATATAGAAATTATCACATCTTCCAGAACCCCTTATGGTTGAATTGTGGATCGACTAGCTAATAACATAGTTACCGATCAAACAAGAACTATTACCTCAAAACGGGTACTCTAGCCCAAAAACCCCAAAAAACATGGAAAAACAAGCTGAAAACGAAAGTGTGGATGGTGGAATAACATTTTTTTCGAGGTAATTTCAACATTTTTTAAAAATGGCAGTAAAAACCAAATTTTTGTGTGCAAAAAACACCCTGAAAAAAAATATTGATGTTGGAATAACATCTTTTTTTTTTCACAGTTAATTTTCGACATTTTTTAATAATGACGTTAACAATAAAATATCATGACTTTCAAAATCTGTAAATTTCCAACGATTTTCAAGCATGAACTTCAAAAAAAAACAAACAAACAAACAAAACAAAACAAAAAATAATACTTATAATCGTTTTCAACTATAGCATTAAAGATAAAATATTCATGACTTAGAAAAACATTAAAATATTGAAAAATTTTCAACCATGGAATTAAAACCAAATATTATGACTATTAAAAAAATTAAGTTCTCAAAATATTTCAAACATAACATTATAATATTCATGACTTAGAAAAACATTAAAATATTAACAATTTTTCAAACATGGAAAAAAAAAAAAAAAATAAATAAATAAGTTTTCAAAATATTTCAAACATGACATTATGGAGAAAAAGAATTATGACTAAAAAACTTTAAAAACAAAAAACAAAACAAAAAAAAGTAAAAAACAAAAAAACAAAATTAACTTGTAAAAATAAAAATAAAAAATAAATTAAAAAGAAAAATATCAAATAGTTCAAATATTAAAAAAAAACAATAAAAATAAAACACACAAAAAATAATACAAGAAAACAAATTTTCAAATATTGCAAAAAATAAAAACAATAAAAAGTAAAAACACAAAATTTTAAAAATAATAGAAACAAGTAATAAAACATACCATAAAAGATAAAAAAAAAACATAACAAAAAAATGTCAAACGTAAAAAATATATATAAAAGAAAAGAAAAACAAACTTAAAAAAAAATCAAAATTTAATAGCAAAATTTAAAAATTTAAACAAAAAAAAAAAATTAAAAACAAAAACAAAAAATTAAAAAATGGAAAATATTTCAAAAATATAACATAATTTAAGAAGAAGAAAAAATTAACAAAAACAAATATATTTTTTTGAAGTTAAAAAAACAAAATAATTAAAAATATAACAAAATTTAAATAAAATAAAAAATTTAAAAACAAACGCTAAAATAAAACATTAAAAAAATTTGTTATAATATAAATTAATAAAAAAAAAAAAAAAATTGAAAAAAAAAAATCGAAAAAAAGCCATGGGGTGGCAGGGGCGATTCCGAGAATCATCCCCTGCCACCACAAGGCCCGTTGGGCCACCGGAGTGGGCGGGGAGGCAGCTGCGTGGTAGGGGTTGACTCTGTAGTTAGTCCCTGCCATCCCCGGGCCTGTTGGGCCGCAGGGGTTGGCAAGAAGGGATCTGCGTGGCAGGGGTCGAATCTGTAGTTGGCCCCTGCCACCGCCGAGCCAGCTGGACCGTGGGGGTGGACGGAGAGGTAGTTGTGTGCAACTCCCTCCACGCCCACCACGGTAGCCTAGCTCGACGAGTGGTGGCAGGGGTCGATTCCGGGAATCGTCCCCTGCCACCCCAGGGCCTGTTGGGCCGTGTGGGTCGGCGGGCATGCAGCTCCCTCTTCGCCCACCCCCGCGGCCCAACATGCCCTAGGGTGGCAGGTGCTGATTCCTGGAATCGTCCATTGCCACCCCAAGGCCTTTTTTCTGTGTTTTTTTTAATGATTTATATTATAATATTTCATTTTTATTTTATTTTATTTTTTAATGTTTAATTTTTTTTAATATTAATTTTATTTTTTATTCTTTTATTTTTTCATTTCTTTTTTCTTTCTTTTTTTATCTTTTTAATTATTTTTATTTTATTTTTTTAATTTCAAAAACATTTGTTTTTTTTCCTTAAATTTATTTGTATTTTTTAAATATTTTCCTTTTTTTAATGAGTAAATTTTGATTTTTTTTTACATTTTATATTTTTTTGTCCTTTTATATATTTTTTATATTTGATATTTTTTGTCATGTTTTTTGTTTTTTATTTTATGTTTTATTACTTGTTATTATTTTATTTTTTTGTATTTTTTTTTTCAATATTTGAAATTTTGTTTTCTTTTGTATTATTTTTTGTGTTTTTGTGTGTGTGTTTTTTTTGTATTATTTTTTGCGTTCCTTTTTTTTAATATTTGCATTTTTTTTATATTTTTAATTGTGTTTTTTTACAAGTTGATTTTGTTTTTTTTTTTTTTTTTTTTTACTTTTTTTATTGTTTTTATTGTTTTTCTTTTTATATATTTCATTTTTTTGTCATGTTTTTATTTTTTATTTTCTATGTTTTATTATCAACATGAAAATCACCAACATTAAAAAAATATCTACACTTAACACATTAGAAAATTTAAAGTGTAAAAATGAAGTCCTATAAACAAAAATGGTTGATATTGCATTAGCACTTTTCAAAATCAAGATGTAAATCATTAACAAAAAAAAATGTTCATACTTGATGCATAAAAAAATTGTGTCAAAAATAAGCCCTCTAAAAAAATTTGTGTTGATGCTGCAACACTTTTCAAATTCAGCGTGAAAATCATTAACATAAAAAAATGTTCATACTAGATACAAAAAAATAATAATAATAAAATAAAATTAAAATTAAAAAAATTGTGTCAAAAATAAGCCCTCTAAAAAAATTGTGTTGATGTTGCATCAACACTTTTCAAAATCAGCATGATCATACTTGATACATAAGAAAATTTAAAGTGCCAAAAATATGCTCAAAAAAAAAAATTGTTTATTGTGAATCACCACTTTTCAAAATCAAGTGATTTTTTGTTACCTCAAAAAAACAGGTACTAGGTCATTTTCTCATTTGATCGGTAACTATGTCTAATTCAAGAATAGTGAGTGTGGGTCTGAAAGGTGCAAATCCTAACATGTCCCAAGTTTCTTTAGACATAATGTTAATAGTTTCCCCTAACTCCACTAATACATTTGGAAAAAAACTTTCTGGGATTTGGACCATAACAGTCGAATTTCTGCGTTTGTCATATCTGAATGATGTATCCCCTCCAAGAATCAAACTAGATAATTTCCCTAAAACATGTACAGTAGGTGGATCCTTGGGTTTTCTCCAAGGCTTTTTAAGATATAAATATCAAATAGTTTTAGCATAAATTGGCACATCTCTTATTGCTTGTAACAATGGAATCTTGGGACATAGATTATGCAATTTCCCTAACAGGTCAAATGTAGGTTGTGGATTTGTTTTAACTATTGCCAGTATTTTCGAATATGGAGGAGTAACAACTTGGATGTTAGTTTTGTTAGAAATGACCACTTGTGTTTCTGTTTTTACCAAGATGTGAAGGCTTGTCCTCCACATGTTCTATGATTAAAGGTGGGTTTTGTGGGTGATGTATGTTCCGAGACCTAAGTTGCAAATCATTGCATGTAAGAGGACTAATGTTATAGTTTGGGAAGTTTTTTGTTTTCACCTATTGAATTGTTTTATTATTTGGATTTGGTGTGGCTTGAATGGCTAATTGGGGTCGAATAGCAAGACCATTTGTTATGAAACCAGCTCAAGAAAAGATAGATCAGCGCCTTAGAATTCAGCCTCTTCGAGGGGGCAACCTCCTTTACATTACATAAATGAACAATTCTTGAATGATACAAATGACAAAACCTCCTTTCTATATATAGGAGTCTAAGGAGTCACAATATAATCCAGTCGACCTAACAATAATAATATAAAGCCACAAAAATAACAATAGAGGGATTCTATGGGGCACAGAAATAACAATATGGGGGTAATAGGGGCACAACAATATAAATAAGGGGTATAACTACAATAGTAATGGGGTAATCACTAGTATTATAGGGACCCAACATGCCCCTCTCCTTCAAAAAAGTGTTGTCCTCAACGCTTGAGTAGTTCTGGATACTTCTGCATAAAATTCTCATCCTCCCATGTGGAATCTTCAGCGGATAAGTTCTTCCACTTGATAAGATACTCTGAAATTGATCGATTTCGTAGCTGTCGAGTTCTTGTTTCTGTGACTGCTTCCGGTTCCAATATAATTTTTCCTTCCTCGTCAAGTTCTGGCAATATTGTTTGAACTGGGAGCTTGTCGCCTATAACCTTCTTTAAACATGAAACATGGAAAACTGGGTGCAATCGAGAAGCTGCAGGAAGCTCCAATTTGTATGCCATAGTACCAATCTTTTCCAACACCTTGTACGGACCATAATACTTTGGTGATAATTTATTATCCTTCTTAGCTTGCTTTAGGGACATTTGCTTATATGGTTGTAGCCGTAGGAATACCCAATCACCTACATCAAAACTTCTTTCACTGCGATGTTGATCTGCCTGTTTTTTCATTCTATTTTGTGCCAACACGAGGTTATCCTTTAAGAGTTGGAGGACTTGTTGTTGATGTTCGATGTGATGTTCCACTGCTTGAACCTTAGAATTTTCTCTTAAATATGATGTGATTGATGGTGGTTGATACCCATAAAGTGCCATAAATGGGGTCATTTTTGTTGCTGTATGGAAGGAAGTGTTATACCACCATTCAGCCAGAGGCAACCATTTGACCCATTGTGTCTGTTTATCAGATACAAAGCAACGAAGATATCCTTCCAAACATTTGTTTACTATCTCAGTTTGCCCATCAGATTGAGGATGATAAGATGAGCTATGAGCTAACTGAGTACCAAGACAAGAAAATAATTCTGTCCAAAAATTTCCAGTGAAAATGGGATCTCTGTCACTTACAATAATCTTTGGGTTTCCATGTAGCTTTTGAACTGTTTCCATAAATGCAGTAGAAACTGTACTGGCTTTAAATGGATGTGATAATGCACAAAAGTGTGCATACTTGGTAAGTCTGTCAACTACCACCATGATGACACTCTTTCCCTCAGACTTGGGTAAACCTGTGATAAAATCCATTGAAACCTCCTCCCAACGTTGGCTTGGAATGGATAAAGGTTGTAATAGACCCGGTGTCTTAATTGTTTCAACTTTATTTTGTTGGCAAACCAAACATTCCGCCACAAACTTTTGAATATCTGATTTAAGGCCATCCCAAAAAAATTCCTTCTTAACCCTGTGGTAAGTTTTTAAAAATCCTGAGTGCCCTCCTAAGGGAGAAGTGTGCAATTCCATAAGAATCTTTTGTTTTAGCTGGGAATTCTTACAGAGGTATAAGCGATCTTTGTACCATAACGAATCATTTTTCCAGCTAAATGTATCAGAAGTACTGGAATCTTGTTGTAGCTTTCGAATAAGTGCCCACACTTCTTCGTCATTCTTCCATTCCTCCTTTGCTTCGTTTATCCAATCTGGTTGGATAATAGAAATGGCACACAACAATGCTTCCACATCCTCATCCTTTCTTGAGAGTGCATCTGCCACCACATTTTGCTTCCCTTTTTTGTAGATGATTTCAAAGTCATAACCCAACATCTTTGTGACCCACTTTTGTTGCTCTTCAGAGGATAATCTTTGTTCTAAAAAGTATTTAAGGCTATCATGATCCGTTTTTACCTTGAAGTGTCTTCCCATTAGGTAGGGTCGCCATTTCTTAAGTGCATGGAGTATTGCCAACATTTCCTTCTCATAAATAGCTTTGCTTAAAAACTTTCCCTTGATTGGACGACTTTCAAAAGCAATGGGTCTTTCATCTTGCATTAGAACAGCACCAATTCCATTTCCTGAAGCATCACATTCCACAATAAAGGTTTTTGTGAAGTCCGGTGTAGCTAAGACCGGTGCTTGGCACATTGCCTCTTTAAGATGTTTAAAGGCCTTTGTTGCTTCCGGAGTCCATGAAAATGAATCTTTCTTCAATAATGTTGTTAGAGGTGCTGCTATTCTCCCATAATTCTTAACAAACTTGCGATAATACCCTGTCAACCCAAGAAATCCTCGCAGATGCTTTATGGATGTGGGGATTTTCCATTCCTTAATGGCTTTAATTTTGCTAGGGTCTACCTTAACTCCTTCATGAGATACAATATGACCCAAATATTCCACCTCCTGGACTCCAAAGAAACATTTGGATCTTTTTGCATATAATTGTTTCTCCTCCAATAGTTGTAGCACCTTGTCAACATGTTCAACATGATCCTTCCAAGACTTGCTGTAGATTAGTATATCATCAAAAAATACTAACACAAATTTTCTAAGGAATGGTTTGAAAATTGAATTCATCAAACCTTGAAATGTTGAAGGTGCATTGGTAAGGCCAAAAGGCATGACCAAAAATTCATAATGACCCTCATGAGTTCTAAATGCCGTTTTCGGAATGTCTTCAATCTTCATTCTGATTTGATGATATCCCGAACGAAGATCCAACTTGGTGAAGTAAATTGATCCATGCAATTCATCCAGTAATTCATCAATGACAGGAATGGGGAACTTATCTTTAATAGTGAGCTTGTTGAGCTCCCTATAATCTGGACACATGCGCCATGATCCATCCTTCTTGTGCACCAATACTACTGGAGCTGAGAAAGAACTTTGACTCGGTTGAATTATACCAGCCTCTAGCATTTCTGCAACCATACGTTCAATTTCACTTTTTTGGACATATGGATATCTGTACGGCCTGATGTTTGGAGGAACACTTCCTGGAATCAGATGAATAGCATGATCATGATCACGCATAGGTGGGAGACCTTTGGGAGTCTCAAATACCTTGGAATGATTGTCCAGGACTTTTTGGAGATCTGGAGAAATAGATGATTCCAATGTGGAAACATCTAGCGAACATAATTGTGCAATTACACCTCTTTGCTCCTTTTTTAGAAGCTTTGTCATGCCATTAGAGCTGATTATCTTTCCTGGTTTCCCTGCAATACCCCTTAATTCAACTTCCTTTCCTTCCACAGAAAATTTCATGAAAAGTTCTTGAAAATTAAAAGCTATTGTACCCAAGGATTGTAGCCATTGGACTCCTAGTACAACATCAGCACCTCCCATTGGAATGGAAAGCATTGGGCTAGTCAATACATATTCTCCCATGGATAGCTTGATATTATGGCACTTTCCAGAACAATTTATTGTTCCTCCATTTGCAATCATCACTTGACACTCTGGTGTTGGATATAGGAAGCAATTCAATTCTTTTGCTACCCTACAATGAATAAAATTGTGGGTGCTTCCTGAATCAATCAACACTATTACCTTTTTCTTCTTGATTTGTCCTTCTATCTTGATGGTTTGAGGAGTGGTAATTCCCACCAATGCATTACAAGATATGGTCGGATTTATTTGTTCTTCATCTAGGCTTTGTTCCTGGAATATATTCTCTTCTTTTGACCTTTCTTGCTCCTTTTCTTCTTCCTCTTCACAATCTATGTAGAATAATTTCTTCTCAGCACACTTATGACCTTTTGTGTATTTGCTATCACAATTGTAACAAAGCCCTTTTGCTCTTTTTTCTTCCAATTGTTGTGGTGTCAACCTTGTAGGTTGTGGAAGACTATGGGCAACAACACTTCCGTCTTTATAGTTGTGAATGGTATGCTTCCTAGTTGCCATAATTTTGCTTTCCATTTTTCTTGCTAACCTGAATGCCTTCTCTAATGAATCAGGTTCCCAAAGGCGCACATCATGTTGGATATTATCCTTTAAAGACCCTATGAACACATCAATCCTATGCTCCTCTGGAATATCTTTTACCCTTATGTTCAATTTTTGGAACTCCTCAATGTGCTCCATTATTGAACCCTTTTGTTTGAGACTTATCAATTGGCTAAAAAAAGTGTTGCTTTTTGTATCCTCATAATGTGCTATCAATTCTTCCGTAAAAATTGCCCAAGTGATAAATTGTTTACGAGAACAAAGCCATTGATACCATACAAACTGATTTGGTTCCAAATATAAAGTTGCCATACGTACCTTTTGTGTGTTTTGCACATTATTGAGATCGAAGAATTGCTCCATCTGTAATATCCATGTGGCGGGATCCTTGCCATCAAACTTCCTCATATCGATTTTTGGAATGTGGTGATTCTTCGATCCAACATTAGCGTCTATGGAATCATGATTAACATTTCTTTTGTTCTCATCATGAGTTTCCTTTACTACCTTTTCACCATTAGTGAGTATTTCTTGTAGAAAATTAGTCAAATCTGTCTTCAAATCTGCCATGCCTGTCTTCAAATTTTTGTTCAAATCTATCTTCAAATTGTCCATCTTAGCTTCCATGCCATTCATCTTAGCTTCCACGCCATTTATCTTAGCATCTGTTAACTTTTGTGAGCGTGACATTTGTTGCACTTGTTCTTGTAATTTTGATATATCATGTAGCATTTCTTCCTCTTCTTCATGAGTCATGCTAGAGCTTTCAGGTTCCTTACTAGGTGTTTGCATTTTCTTTCCTCGAGGCATCAGTTACCGATAATAATGCTCTACTATGCCCTTTGAATTCCTTCAAAATAAATTTTCAAACCAAGCTTAAGCAAAAATTTAAAAAATCTACACACCTTTTTTCACTTTGTAGGAGCTCGATATTGCCTCTGATGTATCTCTGTACTTTCCAGTCATCTAGTTCTAAAATTGTGACCTGTAGTAGCTCTCTGTGTCCTCTTTCCAATGCCACAAGTCTGACCCAAATTGGATTCTCCAAGGAAGAGTTATGCGAAATCTCCCACAGTGACTTGATTATAGACTAGTTCAGTAGAGCTAACTTGTATGACGTGCCGCGAGTCACTGTTTCGACCTTTGGATTTAAAAAACCCCCACAAGAAACTACAGTCCGTCCTCTTTCTGTACCTTTTTACGAAATTTCAATCCGATCCTCAGAGAGAAAGTTATGACGATTTTCCCCAGGTCACCTGTTTTGAATGTAATTCAGGAGTCTGCAAAAAGACCAACTTCCTCAGATCATATCTCCGAAAATATCACGCGAAAAGCTCTGAAATTCGGACCCAAGGTTCAGCGCCAATTCTTCTCAAATGGGTTTTTTTTGCGACTTCTGAAACGTCTCAAAAAAAAAGTTATATCGAAAATTCCACGATGACCTGTTTGGAGCAGCGAAACCCTAGAATCCAAAGCTCTGATACCAAATGTTATGAAACCAGCTCAAGAAAAGATAGATCAACGCCTTAGAATTCAGCCTCTTCGAGGGGGCAACCTCCTTTAAATTACATAAATGAACAATTCTTGGATGATACAAATGACAAAACTTCATTTCTATATATAGGAGTCTAAGGAGTCACAATATAATCCAGACGACCTAACAATAATAATATAAAGCCACAAAAATAACAATAGAGGGATTCTATGGGGCACAGAAATAATAATATGGGGGTAATAGGGGCACAACAATATAAATAAGGGGTATAACTACAATAGTAATGGGGTAATCACTAGTATTATAGGGACCCAACACCATTTGTTGGAGCATTGATTGGTATGTTTACAAGAAACTGTAATTGAGGTTGTGGGGGTAACAATGGGGGTAGTTGTGGCTAGGGTGCTATAAATTTTTGTCAAGGGAGAGAGGAATTTCGTTAATTCAATGGACACAATGGATTTTGCACTGACTGAAATGGTCATTTCATATAGGGTGAGGGGTATTAGATTTGTTGAGGGTTCTTTCATTGAGGAGAAAGCATTTATGTCTGTGGAGAATTATATTGAGCATCCCAAGTATTGACAAATGTATAAGGGTCTTGATTCATACCTGGTCATCATGGTTTCCATGGATTCTTTGAGCCAAAGAAGTAAGTTGGTTTGGCCTCTTCGCTAGCACACTATTAGACCACTTTCAATCCATATAGACATGGACACACTTTTTTAGAGTGGTCCTTATCACATATTCCACATATCTCAACAAATTTCACCGAGAATTTTCTAGAAGAGTGTTTCACTTTGCATTTTGGGCAGAAAATGGCAAGTGCCTTTTTGGTTTCTGAGTGTTTTTGCTTAGCTTGAAACACATCTAACTAATAAGTCAGTGATGGAATAAGGAATTACTAAGAGGGGGGTGAATCAATAATAAAGAGATTCTTAATAATTTTTAATGAATATTTTTTTCTCTATTTTTTGTTACTTATGAGATCATTCATTCATAAAGAATGTGAGCAACAAATTTAAGCATTCATATGTTCATACAATCTATCACATGAGCAGCACACACATATTGACATGTGTTTTCACGTGGAAGCCCAGAGGGAAAAAACCACTAATTTGTTGTTGTTTATGATGTAAATTAGACACCTACTTAATTACATCAGTTTTTGTGTGAGCACCCACTCACAGGAGACACCAATCCCCTTAGGTTAGCAAGCACTGAATTGCAAAGAGGCACCAACCTCTCCTGAATGCAGGCTACAACTTTCTCTTGCCACTATTCTACTATTTCATACAATTTTCAAACTGAAAACAAAGGCATATACAATTATGGAAAAATACCAATCTGTTTGGTTGCATAAACAACTTCTGCTCTCGGTCCTCTACTGTTCCACAGACTCCCTTGGTCTCATACAAAAATTCTTTACCATATGCTCACAACAACATATCCTATGTACTCTTCCTTCTCTTACATAGGCTCTCTGCTACACACCTCTCAGTTCTACTCTTTCACGTGTTTCACAGTCAACTCTTCTCTCGCTACTAAACACTTCAACAATACACACATCCCCACTTTTCTCGATGGTAATCGATGGTTTTGATCCTCTGATGCACACTGCACAATGTTGTCTCTGCTGCTTGTTTCCATATTGCTCGAGTGTACGTCAGTATGGCTCCTCCTGTTGGTGTTGTGTCTGATGGTTCAATTCTATCAGGGCTTTAAACATAAGAATGGGCTACCAAGTTCTAGTCTGACTCCCTGTGCAATCCTCCATACTGAGAATTTGATCTTTTTCATCCTGCACACTCTACCGTGACTTCCCAGGCTTATTCATTGCTCCATAGAGCTTAAAAGTACTTAGGAATGGCCACTTCGTTCCTTGTTTAAATGTACAAGACATGCACAGAAGAGGAGATGGCTTTGTTCATCTCATAAGTTCTTCTCTATGGACCGTTGTCCTCGTTTCCTTCTCTCTGCGCTTTCTGTAGATCCCGCTGACTCCATAAACCAACCCCATTGATTTGCATTTAATCTCTAGTGGTTGACCCATTCATACTTTTAACTCATTGTACTATTATATCGAAGCCACAACTTATCGTAACTCATACAAAAAGGAACATTACTATATCACACAGTTCTGATACATTTAGCCCCTTGGCGCTTAGCTCCCTGATCATTTTCTTTCTCATAAGACCGGGCATGTGACTGTCGGATTAGCATACCACCATAGCATCATATCGGAGCCCCTGCATATCATAACTTTTGAAAAGTCTCGATTGTGTTTTAGCTCCCTCTACTTAGCCCTCAGTTCCTTTGGTCTAATCACGACCATGTGCAAGATAATATCAGAACCCCTTTTATGTAACCTTTTCAAGTTTCATTTGCGTTAGAGTTACGAGGTACTCAACCTCCGATATGCTGACCTTTGGGATGAAAACATTCTTTCGCCATCTCCCCACGTGACGCCTCCTAAGTGGTGACACGTGTCGCTCTAATTTTCCCCATTAGTCCACCGAAAATGGCAAAAATAGGTTTTCATGTGTCCACCTTACTACCACGTCATGTTGACGTTAGTTTCCACTTCAGCTCTAAAGGACCAATGAGTTGTGGCCATGTGTTCTGTCTGAGGATAGAGAAAAGAGTCCTCCTTGGTCCCTGGTCCTGCACCGAATTCCTTTGTATTTCTTCTCCTTTGCAAACCTTGACACTTTCAAAGAGTTGCAATGTTGGGACAGGGTCCCGTGGGGTAAATTTTGTAACTAATTTTGTTAATTATGTAAATTCTCCACATTTTGAGGGATCGAAGCGCAAAGGTCATAAGAGTCAAAAGGGACTTTAGTCCCTTAGTTTGTTAGAAGAGAGGATGTTTTGTGACCCTCCCATGGTTTGTGAACCATGGAATTGTAATGAAATAAGCTATATAAAGGAGTCATAGCAAGTCATAGGAGATAACGAATAATTGAAGATCATTTGTATGGGCAAGTAGTCTGAGGCAGGAAAGTCTGTTTTTTGTACTTAGGTGAAGGGGAAGGCTCTTGCAGTTGTGTGCGTGGAGACCTTGGTAAGTCTGCAAGCTAAGTGCATGGGCCCCTGCAGCTGTGTGCGCAGGGAAGAAGAGTT
Source organism: Pinus tabuliformis (assembly GCA_031772625.1). Classification (NCBI taxonomy): domain Eukaryota; kingdom Viridiplantae; phylum Streptophyta; class Pinopsida; order Pinales; family Pinaceae; genus Pinus; species Pinus tabuliformis. Next base: position 1,464,121,721 of record CM062820.1, on the reverse strand, counting down.
TGTAACAGAAGGATTATATCTAATAAAGACTATTTTGGAGCAATAATTGTGTATATGTGCCTTTATATTTACTTATGCAATTTATGTGTATTCACTTTGTTTTCTACATTTATCTGAAGAAACACTTAATTGATGTGCAAAAGTGGTAGATCTACATGTTTACTTGATATTATGAATGTTTAAAGTGTTTCGCGAAGGGTTAGATTTTGTTTTCTGTAAGTTACTGTGATTTCTGTATTTTAAGGGTTAGGGTTCGCGAAGGTTAGGATAAATCCCTAGAAGTAACAGAAACCCATCACACAGACCTCTGGATGCAGAAACCTAGTTTTGTCATCCCCCAATACTGCTTCGGGTGAGACTGCAGCCTGCGCTACGCGAGTTGTTTCTGAAAGGGCCAGCAGTTTAGGGTTTTGTTGGTTGGCGCAGCTAACTCTGAACCTGGGTCAAGACCCCTCAAGCCAACAAATGGTTTCATTGTCAGGACCGGGATCTATCTGAGGAATGTGTGATGTCGAATAAATGGTTTCCAACTAAGAAAGAAATCAAGAAGTGGATAGATTAGAAGCTACACGAATTTGCAGCTCAGGAAAACAGGAATCTACATCTGTCGAAGGAAGAGTGGCTAAATAGATATCTGTATACAGACAAGCATGAAATTTTCTTCTCCTATTTTCCGTGCAAATTACATCGGTGGTTATCTAAATTGGCGCACAATCAGGGTACATGGAAGTTGGACAATCCCATTGTGTGGACTCCAGAACTAGTAAGGCATCTGGAAGCTTCAGAAAACAAGACCACAAGGGCTATCAATTACTGGATCAATAGCATTTTGGGTGGATTCATCACTGAGTTCATGATCAATACATATGTAAGTTATAGCGAAGCTAAACGACAATTCTTCAAAGGTCCAAGGGGTATGTATCTGAAATCCCTGAAGACTTGGACTAAAATGCTATTATGCGAGAAAAGGGTTATGCCATTGAATTGATGTTTAGAAGAGATCTAACGGGAGCTACGCGAAGTGGAAAAACATTCAGAAGAGATCTAGATTCAGGCGTTGAGTACAGTCCTCTATTAGGAGTATTTGATAGTGACGAAGAAAGTAGCGCTCTGAGGACACCTCTAGGTGTGTTGCAAACAGTAAAGCAGGGTATCACGGGGATACCAAATCCATCCACTCCACCTCCACCATCACCTCTTCCTCACAGACCTACACCTACACCCCCACCTCCGCCTCCACCTCCACTATTAAACATGGTCAACATGATGAAAATTCCCATATTCAGGGGTCTAGGGACAGAAGACCCTAAATAGTTTTGGTTTGTAGCAAATGCTATGTGGAAGTCACAACATGTTACAGATGATGATTTGAAGAAGGCACAATTTGTTACAACACTGCAAGATAGAGCATTAAGATGGTATATAAAGTATTGTTCGGTGCATCCACTGTAACATTGGACAAGACAAAGAAGGCACTCAATAATGAATTCAAGAATCCTAATTCACAAGCCCAATCTGTGATGGAGGTCAAAGAGATCTAACAAAAGGTAAATGAATCCACATGGGAATTTGATTAAAGATTGAAGTGTCTGCTCCAACAAGCTAATATGCAGATCACGGATGATCAACATAGGGATTGGTACATTGCTTCATTGTTGCCCCATCTGAGATTACCGTTGTCACAACAAAAAATTGGCATGCAGGCTTAAGCATTAGAGATTGCTATGAGGTTGGAAGCTTCGCCCATTCAGGATACGAATCTAGGAGTGCAACAGATTCAGTCACAAGTGGCTAGCCTGCATATGGAGTTGCAGAGCCTAAATAAGGGAAAGGAAGTCTAGACTGAGGTTCGCGCAAAATTTTGGTGCTTGAAATGCAAAGGCCAGGGTCACAATAAGGACCATTGCCTAGTCTATCAGAATTAGCTTATTGGGGGAGGCCTTGTCCCCCTGAAGCCATAAAATATCGTTGGGCCAAGCACATGAATAACACCATGGTGTGCTATATGTCATGTTACAGGATAGCATGCAACAGATAATTTTCATCTACTACAGAAATTTGTACAGAACCCCCAACAATTTTTTTTTCAATGTCTTCAAATATGTAGGTCATGATGAGCGCCATTGTCGAAGTGATGAGTTGATGATGGATAAAACCCCTATGCATAGAATGCAGGAAAACACTCATCTTCAACAACATCAAGACACAACTGCAGCATGCAGAGGATTCCAAGGCTGAGGAAGAGTGCGAGGAGGAGCTGGAAGGGGTCATGGTCAAATCATCTGCTACAATTATGGGGAAGTAGGTCATTTTGTGCGTGATTGTCAAAATCCAACGCAGCCTTCATGTCAATATTGTCGCCAGTTTGACCATGTTATAGAAGATTTCCCAGTGCTCATCATGAAGATGCAATAAAATAAGACTCAAACTCTACAGCCTAACCTAAACATCCAGAAGATGAGATCTAAATTGCATGAAGAAGGTCCTAGTGTTAATATTGTCAAACGAAGTGGCATAGCTATCGGGGAAGATAAAGGGAAGCAACTAGAGGAGAATGTGTGGGTTTGCAAGGCTGTTGATAAGGAGACAGGATTTGATGAAATAAGATGAAGGAAACGTTTATGGAAGAAAAAAGCAGCTTCGCAAATGAAAGAGCCTCTACATCAAGGACTCAACATATGGGAAAGCCTAATGATACCAGTGTTGCGCAGGAGGCAGACCCCTCCTTATTAGCATCATTTTTGAAAACCTGCATGAAACTCCTAAGGGATAAGAAGGCAGTAGAAAGACTGCAAGAATTGATAGATAATTGCATTGGTAAGAATAAGCCTATACCATAACAACGCGCAGTCCATAAGATGGGAAAAAGTAAGAAGAGGACTGGTTGCGAAATGAAATTAATAGCCCAGATTGATGAATACGAAATGGACCAGGTAATTCTTGATTTAGGATATGATGCGAACGTTCTGCCAAATAAAATGTGGGAAAGAATGGGAAGACTAGCACTACAGTGGTCCCCAATCTAGCTGAGAATGGCCAATCAGTAGAAGATTATTCCTATGGAGCGCCTACACGGAGTGACTGTAGACATTGAAGGGGCTTGCGCCATCGCCGATTTTGAAGTAATTGAAATAGTGGACGACAGTTACCCATATCTAGCACTACTTGGAATCAATTGGGCACTTGATATGAACACAGTCATCAATCTGAAGAACCATAGTATGACATTCGAAAAGAAAGAACTAAGGGTTTCCATACCATTAGATCGAGTCGAAGGTGCACGGTACACTGAACCAGTCCGTGATTATGAGGAGGATGATGATATTAAGCAGACCTACAAGCTGACTGCGCGGGATGAAGATTGGATCAACCCTACGGTGGATGGACGAATTACGTGGGAGAAGGCTAGCTCCTATACTTCAAATTTTGATGAGGAGCTCAAGTAATGGCAGAACTGATTGCATGAAGTATCATCGTTACGTTGTAACAATCTTACCAAATCGCTACGATGTATATCCACTGAGGTACGTAATTTACCGTGTTATGATGGTTTAGAGGATGTCAATTTATTTCTAGATAAATTTGAAAGGTATGTACTAAAGGAACATCGGTTTCAAGCGCTATACATTGCACTGCGAGCTACGCTTGCTCGTTGGTGGGGAACGCATAAGAACAGTTTTGCAGATTGGAAGGAGTATCGAAGAATGATGAAGTTGAGGTTTAGGTATGTTAATACTCGCATTGCAGAGAAATTCATAGGGAAGGACAATCTGCGTGAGCACTTGGCTCGTTAGACAAAAGCATGGGGAGAAGAACCGCAGCCAGAGTGGGTTCATATAGTCTGCCACACTTTGGATACAATCCTGATGAACTAGTATCTAGAAACGGAGCTGCGACATGGGACCATTGAATGGGATATTTTGAAAGAAAGTTTTTTTTTTAATTGTTAGCTTTGAAGATGGGTTTTAGTGTATAGATGAAGCACTGCAGACAATCAAAGCTGCTATATTCGAAATTCTTGAAGAACCGGTTGAATGCGTACAACTAGACTGGGGTACGTAGTTGTGCCATGCGCTTGAATGTTATAATGTGACTACGAAGGTGGTGAAGAAGATCCCAAAAACATCTACATTCCTGAGTCCAAAGGATAGTGTGAAGTCGAGGGAGATAAGGCATAAATACTTGATATATCAGAGCCTTTAAAGACCAAGTAGGTAAATATTAGATCGGAAGTGCAGCCAAAGTTCGCGAACATAGGAGACTATTGGGACAAAGATACAGTAGATAAGGTCATGGAGCTATTGCGAGAGTATCAGGACTTGTTCCCACCAAGTTCTCTGATCTAAAAGGGATAGTAGGGGATCTGGGAGTCATGAAGATCACTTTGAAGCCAGATGCAAAGCCAGTGAAACAACACCCCTACTGATTAAATCCTAAGTATAAGGAAAAAGTGCACAAGGAATTGGATAAAATGCTTGAAGTCAGGATCATTGAACCTGTTGAGGAATCAGACTAGGTTAGTCCCATGGTGGTTCAAGAAAAGAAAACATAGGGTGAAATTCAGATATGCGTAGACTTAAGGAAGTTGAATGACGCGTGTGTCCACGATCCATTCCCTATGTCATTCACAGATGAGGTACTGGAGAATATTAGAGGACAGGAAGCCTATTCATTCACAGATGGATTCTCAAGGTACCATTAGATCAAGATCGTGCCAGAGGATAGAAGTAAGACTACCTTCACCACTGAATGGGGGTGTTTTCAGTATACAATGATGCCTTTTCGGCTTAAGAATTCCCCTGCAATTTTCTCTAGGGTGGTAATTGTGGCCTTCAAGGAATTTATCCATAATTTTTTGGAGATCTACTTCGATGACAGGACATTGTTCAGGTTAGTAAAGAGACATGTTTCTAGTCTGCGCCTCATGTTGGATACTTGTCGAAAGCATCAGATAGCCCTTAATTTTAAGAAAAGCATATTCTGTGTACCTTATGGGATACTCTTGGTCCATGTTATTTGCAAGCAGGGATTGATGGTAGACCTTGCCAAAATTGCAGTAATTGTCAATTTGGAAGCCCCGAAGAATGTTAAACAACTACGCGCAACATTGGGCCATACGGGATATTATAGGAAGTTCACCAAAGTGTATGCGTAAATCACTATACCCATGGAAAAATTATTGAAGAAGGATGTGACATTTTGCTAGGACGAGGATTTCCAGAAAAGTTTGGATGTCTTAAAGGAGAAAATGGTCACCACGCCCATTTTAGTGTTCCCCGATTGGAAGAAGGAGTTCCACATTCATGTAGATGCTTCCTACATCGCGCTAGGAGTTGTGTTGACCCAACCAGGCAAAGGAGATATCGACCATCCAATAGCATTTGCAAGTAGAAAGTTGTCAAAGGCGGAAAAGAACTATTCAACCACAGAGCGCGAAGGTTTGGCAATGGTGTATGTGCTGCAGAAATTCAGGCACTATTTGTTGGGTGCACACTTCAAGATGTATACAGATCATTCTGCTCTAAAATACTTGGTCATCAAGCCTGTGTTAGGGGAGGAGATTGGCAGAAGGTTGTTTCTTTTCCAGGAATATGATTTTTAAGTAATTGTGAAGCCAGGGCCCCTGAATGTTGGTCCCGATCATCTCTCGAAAATTAAGAATGGGAATGAACCTCTGAGTCTAGAGGAAGGGTTTCCTAATGTGCAGCTCTTCGTTGTTCATCTCATAGATTATCATTTCATGGTTATAATTCAATTTTTGTCTATAGGCACTGCTCCTGAAGGGTACTCGACACAACAAAAGAAAGAACTGGTGGTCCGAGCTATAAACTTCTCTGTTATTTCCGGATAATTATACAAAATGGGCTCTGATGAAATATTGTGTAGGTATGTTTCGGAGTATGAACGACAAAGTATCCTTGCAGAAGCGCATGGAGGAGTAGCAGGAGGACATTATGTAGGAAGAGCAACTGCGTAGAAGATCCTACACGCAAGACTTTGGTGGTCGACTGTGCATAAGGACTCCAAAATATATTGCAGGGCATGCGATGTTTGTTAAAGGACGGGGAGACCGTCGCGAAGAGATGAATTGCCACTGAATCCGCAAGTGACGTTGAAGGCGTTTGAGAAGTGGGTAATAGACTTTGTGGGACCAATACAGCCTCTGAGGAAGAAGACAGGGGCCAGATATATCATTACCGCGACTGAATACTTAACCAGGTGGGTGGAGGCACAACTTGTAAAAGATTGTAGCGTTTCTACTGCCACGAAATTTATTTTTGAATATATCTTGTCTTAGTTCGGCTACCTTAAGATTTTGATGAGTGATAGGGGCACACACTTCTTAAATGAGACAATTGTTGCATTGCTTGAGGAATTCCATATATATCATTAGAAGAGTACGTGCCTTATCACCCTCAAGCAAATGGCACCATATAAGCCTTCAACAAAATTCTGGAAAGCTCTTTGATGAAGATTTGCAACACGAAGCCAAATCACTAGTATGTACGCATACCAACGGTCCTCTGGGCATACAAGACTACATGCAAAAGTTTGATAGGACAAACACCATTCAGATTGGTATAGGGGTAGGAGGTTGTAATGCACATGGAGTACATAGTGCCAAGTTTATGGATTGCAGTAGTTACAGACATGGCTGATCGCGATACCATGGAGGAACGAGTCGCGCAGCTCATTGAGTTGGAGGAAGATCGGTTCTTGGCTGGATTTCATCAACATGTGCAAAAGGACCATGAAAAGGCATGGCATGATCGCCATATCAAACAATGCACCTTTAAGATCGAAGATTTATTGTTGCTATATGATAGTAGGTTCACAAAGTTCCTAGGCCAATTTTAGATGCATTGGTTGGGGCCATATGTTGTGAAGGAAATTACAGATGGAGGTGCAGTTTAGATCATGAAGTTGAATGGGGAATTATTTCCAGGAAAGTCAATGGGAGTCAATTAAAGCTTTACAGGGGTGAATTTGGTTTGATCAAGAAGTCGCGTGGGTACTCTATTCAGTCCATATCAGATGGCGCGGTGCAATTTTCTGCACAGATATTAGCTGGTATGATCATGAGAAAGTGTGACGCAGATGAATTACTAGAACCAGTGGTCTCTTTGGCTACGTAGTGCACGAAAGGATTCGAGTATAACTGGGCTCAATATTTATGTAAAGAGTTTATGGAGGACTATAGGGAGGCCCAGGATTAGGGAAAGGTGTTTCACTATTCCTGGTTGTTGTTATTGATCGCTTTAGTGGCGTGGAGGATGCCCGCAGAGAGCCAATTCCCTCAGCAGGACTCGGACCTACCGAAGGCTGTGAAGTTTACTTCGCTATGGGTTACTAAAGATCCCGCTCGCATAATGGAGACAAAGATATTCTGGGTTTTGTTCGAGACAGAACTAAGGATCGTGATCAACCAACGGCCAAGGTTATCACCCACTTTGCACGCGCAATATGCTAATATTGTTTATTTTAAGCAGATTTCCATAATCTGCACATTCACTCAAAGAAGAATTCCCAAGGCATATGCCACAAGTTGCCTTACTTGGTTGTTGAGGAAGATATAGTAGGGGTTATCGGAAACTGGCCAAGCGACTGGCTCACCCCTTCTAATGTCGGTGCAGGTACCTGTATGACTATTGAAGGTTCAGCAGTGCAGACCACAGCAGCAGAAAAGAAGAAGGAAGCACAGAAGGCTTTTGCTCAAGAAAATGTTGCGCAGAAGAAAGCAGTTGTTGCAAGGGAGAAAGAAGTGACGACTAAGGAAAAAGAAGCAGCGCAAGAAAAGACTACGTCGTAGGCCACCATTGATGTCGACGAGTCAGACACCAAGCGAACACATGTGGAGAAAGAAATAGAGGTGGAAGAAGAAGGGGGCGCAGAGCTGGAATCCCTCTTCGTTGTCAAGAAGTGAAAGAAGAGGACTTCCACAGGGTAGCGCAAGAAGCAAAGTTTCGACAAAACAACGAGCGTGATGCCTTTGATCCTCACAGAGGGGGACTTGGATGAAATTGGGGATGTGGTCCGCGATGCGATGACAGACCTCACGAGCCACTTTGAAGAGCAGTATCAACAACCGCTCAGTAAGGTACAGTAGGACCTACGAGGCTTGCAGGTCCAAACAGGTCCCATTCAAGCGAGCGTGGGACAAGCAAGCGTGAAGCAAGCGAGCCTGAATCAAGCAAGCGGTTTAGTATTGGACGCAAAATTCACCGTGGATCTCCACACCGTTCAACTTCCAGAAGGGTCCCTACGCGACGACTTAGCCAAAGAGTAGGCACATCTACTACATATGAAAAACCTGAATCTGAATCTAGTCACGCTTCCCATTCAAACTCTACATGAGATACACCAAGGGGTGTCATATGAACTCACGGTACAGGAGCAAAGCACCCTACTGGTAATCAACGAGGTCAAAACAAATAACCAACAAATCTTTGAGGAAAAGGCACAGGCCCTCGAGGAAAAGGAGGAGGTCACAGCGCGAAGCCAACATCTGGAAGAAACGATTGCACAGGCCTGCAGTGAGCTTCCAGAGCTCAAGATCCCAATATAGGCGGCCTCCGCAAAGAAAATTCAAAAGTTGGCCACTGCAATTAAAGAGTCTAAGGATGACATTGGCCGAGTCAGGTTTGAGTTTCAATTGCAAATATCATAGTTACAACTAAACCTGCAACCCACTACTCCTCCAATGCTCAAAGAGCAGCGCAGAGTTGCTATTAAAAAAGGAATAGCCACCTTGGAAGATGCAGTCAAGGGTTTCACTGAGCTATTTGAGCAGGCCATGGAGTTATGCGCCTCGTTGTAGGAGGATCCAACTCTGCAAAATATTGGAGCGGACATCATGGAAAAGCAGAGACAGTTTGATGAAATTAAGTCAACAACACGGACCTTAGCCCCGATGCAAAGGTTCATTAGATTACAAGAAGGAAAGCTCATCCAAAATGAAATTTATGAGTTGCATCGAAAGGAAGCGATCATCTCTTTAAGGACGCAGTCGTGGGCAGATGAGTCCAATCAGTTGACTCTATCAGTGCAAAGTAAGCTCAAGGGGATGCAACAGACACAAAGGACCATGGGCCTTCTAGTTGAAGTCCCAACTACTAAAAAACTGGTCGAGGAAGTGTGCCAAGCTACTACACAAGGAACAACGAACTTGTAGATGTTAAAGATTGAGTTTGGTGAGCTACAGGCAAACATTAAGGTGTTGCCAATAGAGTGACTCGAGGACGAGTCACGAAATTGTGTTGGGGGCCTATTGGGACAGGGTCCCCTGGGGTAAATTTTGTAACTAATTTTGTTAATTATGTAAAGTCTCTGCATTTTGAGGGAGCAGAGCGCGAAGGTCATAGGAGTCAAAAGGGACTTTAGTCCCTTAGTTTGTTAGAAGATAGGATGTTTTGTGACCCACCCATGGTTCGCGAACCATGGAATTGTAATGAAAGAAGCTATATAAAGGAGTCATAGCGAGTCATAGGAGGTAACAAATAAATGAATATCATTTGTATGGGCAAGTAGTCTGAGGCGGGAAAGTATGTTTTCTATACTTAGGTGAAGGGGAAGGCTCTTGTAGTTGTGTGCACAAAGACCTTGGTAAGTCCGGAAGCTTAGTGGTGGGCCCTTGCAACTGTGTGTGCAAGGAAGAAGAGTCTGTAACAGAAGGATTATATATAATAATTATTATTTTGGAGTAATAATTGTCTATTTGTGTCTTTATATTTACTTATGTAATTTATGTGTATTCGCTCTGTTTTCTACTTTTATCTCAAGAAACGCTTAATTGATACATGAAAGCAATAGATCTACATGTTTACTCGATATTATTAATGTTTAAAGTGTTTTGCGAAGGGTTAGATTATGTTTTTTGTAAGTTACTGTGATTTCTATATTTTAAGGGTTGGGGTTCGCGAAGGTCAGGATAAAGCCTAGAAGTAACAAAAAACCATCACACAGACCTCTAGATGCAGAAACCTAGTTTTGTCATCGCCCAATACTGCTTCGGGTGAGACTGCAGCCTACGTTATGCAGGTTGTTATCCAAAGGGCCAGTAGTTTAGGGTTTTGTTGGTTGGCGCAGCTAACTCTAAACCTGGGTCAAAACCCCTCAATCCAACATGCAAATATAAGGACTTATGAGGTTCTGAGGTTTTTATGACCTTAACCTTCGGATATTCCAATATGCCCTTCTACTCGGAGGTTCTGACATCAGGTCCTGATGTGCTCTGACCTCCTATGCTCTTATGGCCTTTAGCTTATGATATCTTGATATGACTTGCTCCGATATTATCCTTCTGATATTCATCCGTCTGCTCTGTTGACCTCCGATATTTCGGTTACCTCCAATATTTTGGCCTTCTTAGGACTTCAAGACCCTAACTTTGGCAGTCCATAACTTTTGATACATGAGGCCATTTTCAGACTTCCACACACCATTGGAAATTTATTTCATAGCACTTTCCAATGGAGAGGGTCCAATGTAGGCTTTGAGATCATATGCTACCGATAAAATGGATGCAAACTCTCTACCATTATTTTCTCCTTAACTCTTCTTCTTGTGCCTAGAATCCTAAACTCCCAACTACCATAGTCATCATTTTATGGATTCTTCAATAAGCCCACTACTATGATGATTCTCTATATAGCATTGCAACAACCATGGGATTCCTCTTGGACTCCCAATCACCATAGTAATCATTTTATGGTTTTTCCAATAAACCTTCTATTGTGATGATTCTCTACTAGAAGCCTGCAGCTACCATAGGATTCCTCCTGATCCTAGACTACCAATCACTATAGTCATCATTTTATGGCTTTTCAATAAGCCTGCTACTATGATGATTCTCTACTAGAAGCCTACAGCTACCATAGGATTCCTCCTGGACTCCCAATCACCATGCTAATCTGGTTGACATCAATGCCAACACACTCACAACCACTAGCCATCCAAACAATGCCAGTTGTCCAACAATTAGTGTCCCAAGAATTTCAGTCTTGAATTCTTAAAATATATTTCCATTTTTTACATGTGTTACTCCCCTGTTGGCTGATATTGTGGTTTAAGGAAGGTTCCTAATTCTTGTCCTACCCCTGGTTATCCCTTATGGACAATTCCTACATAGGTCGCAAAATTTCTCATAAGTTTCCTTAAATAGGTCTCCTTTCCCATTAAATTCAGCAGATCCAACCATTCATCATGTATCCCTTTAATCCTCTTGCATTACATATCCTATTACATCATTGCATAGGCAAGGTAAGGAATTTGAATGGACAGATAAGTGTGCAACAAGTTTTAAACAATTGAAGTAGTTGTTTATGAATGCTCTAGTGTTAAAGATCGTAGATCCAGACAAAGAGTTTGTGGTATGTACAAAAGCTTGCAAGAGAGGACTTGGTGGAGTCGTGATGCAGGAAGGACATGTAGTATGCTATGAATCACAAGAACTAAATGAGCATCAGCAGAATTATCTGACACATGATCTTGAATTGGCAGTGATCATCCATGCATTGAAAATGTGGAGTCACTATCTTCTTAGCAGGAGGTTTGTATTGATGAGTGATCACAATGGATTGAGGTATCTATTTAACCAACTGAATCTGAATGTCAGGCAAGTTAGATGGCTGGCCACGATCATTGAGTTCGACTTTGAGATCAGGTACGTCTAGGAGAAAGAGAATAGGGTTGTAGATGCTCTTAGAAGGAGGATACATGTAAAACATATAGCAGTTATGAGCTCCTATGATATAGATCTACAAGATCGGATCTTGTAGACAGGACAACAAGATGACAGGTATAGGGAGCTTATGCATGGATTACAACAAGGTACAGGTGGGCAGGATGTGGACTATCATCTTACAACAGATGGTTTGGTCAGATTTAGGGATAAGATATATGTGTCAAATGACAGTGAGCTCAAGAAGACTATCTTGCGAGAATTCCAAGAAAAACAATATTCAAGGAGCCTAGGATACCAGAAGACAATGACAATAGTGAAGAAGATTTATTATTGGCCAGATCTGAAGAAGGATGTGGTAGAATTTGTGGCTAGATGTTTGGACTGTCAGCAGGTGAACGCAAAATGTAAGCATCTAGTTGGAATACTACATCTGATTCTGATTCTAGAGTAGAAGTGGGAGGTCATTTCCATGGATTTCATCACAGGTTTGTCAAGGACATCTAGACAACATGATTCCATCATGGTTGTGGTAGACAGGTTGACAAAGGCAACACACTTCATTCCAGTAAAATCTATGTATTCATCTAGTGATGTGGCACATGTATTCATCATATATGTGGTGAGGTTGCATCGTATTTGATGAGCCTCAGTATTGCAACAAGAATGTTGCAACTCCCAAGGCTACCAACTTTAATTATCAACCCGGGGTTCGTACAAACTTAAGAGGTATCAGCACTATATGTGCAGCATACAATGTGTCCTTCCTTTGTTGTCATGATGTAATGGAGTGCATGTAATGAAATCAAATCCTAAACTAATTGCAGAAAATGAAATGCTCGAAATGGAAACCTTAACCTATTGCAAGAAAGAAAATACAAGGAAAGAAACCTATTCTAATTGCATAAAGTAAATATCATGAACTAAATGTCAACCATTACATTTCAAAGAGTTTAGATCCATTAATAGAGTTCATTGGATGTGGCAATCAAGAAAATCATCATTGTATTATCCAATTCATAAATTTGTCCATTAACCCAAATCGCTGAAATGTTTTGCATGGGTAAAGAGGCAAGTCCTAAGTGGTCTTTAGTCTTCCCTAATAATTGATTTAGAGCCTAGGGGTATTGATTCAACCCTAAGGGATCATAACCAAGCTTATTGAGCGAATCTGGGCAAGTATATACATGCTGGAAGGCTGCTACAGGGTTTCTTGTAGTTTACTACAAGAAACAACAAATTTGCTATAGGGAGTTATAATTCACCGAATGACCAACCAAATAAAATCCAAATTGGATGGGACATATTTTTTTATTGACTAGGATGTCTTAGGTCTCCATTCCAAGTGGAATCACTCAAAAATATCTCTGTTAACCCATGCTAAAAAAATGGCAGAAAATTACTAGTCTAAAATCTAGAAATTCGAGAACTAGTGAGCTAGTAAATCTATCAAATGCCTAACCTAATCAAGTGCACCACCCCATACATAGAATGGATTGACACAAAATTTTTATGTTTCCATCATCCTTATGCACCACCCCATACATAAAAAAAAAAAAATAAATAAATAAAAATTGGCTAATGGATGCACGAATCTCGAGAAAAATTAAAAATGGCTGAAGTTAATGGAGGTCGATATCTTGAAAACCGTGGCTTGGAATTTGCTGAAATTGATTGTGCATGTTACCATCATCCATATGCATCTCACCATGAAACAACTTTGCAAATGGATGCACGAATATCAAGAAAAATAAAAAATGGCTTTAGGTGATGGAGGTCTATTTCTCGAAATTTGTGCATTGGAATTTGTTGAAATTGCTTGAGCATGTTACTATCAACCATATTCATATCCACCTGAAACAGCTTGGAAAATGGATGCATGGTTTTCAAGATATGACAAAAATAAATTTATGCTCTATGTATTTTTGTTTCCTGTAATAAAACAGAGCCTTCCTATAGTATTTTAGGATAGCAAAGAAAATGAATTGGAAAAGCTTGGGAATGATGGGTGGATGGTGGTAATATATGAGGGTGATGGATTGGCATGGCCTTGGTCTTGTTGGAGAGTTTGAACAAAGGAGGAGAAAGTCAAAATTTGACCTCTTTTGACTGGGCTTGTGATCAACTTTTATTTTGGTGGCTAACTTGTTTTTGTTGCTTGCAGATGTTGGAGAGCACTTGCATTCATCAGAGAAATATATGGAGAAAAGATTTTTTTTTTATTTTTTTCCCTTTTTTTTTCTTCTAGGCCTACTAGTCGCCTCAATGAGGTTTTCAACTAGTAGGTCTACCTAGGCGCCTTAAAGGAGGTTTTAACCTAGGATCTTTTCTTTGTTCTCAACTCATTGACCGCCTCATAGAGGTTTTCAATCAATGAGCCAATCTCAAGCACCTCAAAGAAGGTTTTCACTTGAGATTTTTATTTTTTCTCTTATTTTTCATTTTTTATTTCTTTTGCTATCCTACTCTACTTGAAAAAACAAAATCATTTTCAAGTGTAGGAATACTTACAATGGAGCCATGTGCATATCAAGATGATAGACAAACTGATGTGTAGGCTTGGAATGTATGCTTTGACATGTACCTGAATTTGAGAGATCAAATGCTTTGACTTTGATGATATCAAACGTTGAAGAAGAGAGTATTGCTCCAACTTAGTGACTGTCTGGAACCATATTTCAATATAGTTGTGATGCCCCTGGTCCACTTGCCGATTTGGATAATCTTGGATGTCTTCTTCTTCCATGAAATTCAAATATTCTTCTTTTTGTTGATTATTCTCTTGAACACATAGAGGATCTGATGGTAAACATGAGGGCACTTTCCCAATCTCTAACTTTGATGTTTGCTCTTTGTCAAGTGAAGCCCATGATTCTTTGGTTTTCCCATTTGAATCTTCTTTTTCTGTATATTGTCCTTCAATGATATCAAGAGAATATCTTTTTGTGATACTCTTCCTCAGCAAAGATGAATACCATTTAAATCAAGAGGAGATGTTTGGAAGTGTTTTACGTCAGCATTATAAGTGGGTTGAGCTACTTCATTGTGTGGGTTTGGATATGGTGGTACAGGTAGTTGAGATGGATGTGATTGGGGTTGTGGTTGTGGTGGAGGTGGATGGTAGGGATAACATGGAGTTGAGTATGTAGGATATTGAGGAAAATGTTGAGGATATTGTTGATTGCTCCCATAAGTTCCTTTCCAACCTTGTTGCCAAGATTGGTTTTGGGGTTGAGATGGCCAATGTTGCCAAGAAAAGGGTGTGTTCCAATTACTTTGAGGTAGATATGCATAACCTTGAAATTCTGAACTAGGCTCTTGCATTATATCAGGTTGACTAGGCTGCCATGGTCCTCTTGGAGCTACATAACATAGTTTATTTGGTGATTGACTTGCTCCTTTGTCCTCTTGGTATACTTCCTTCAACCTTGGAAATGATGGACAATATTTAACATCATATGATTATGCATGGACAACACAAATATCAGCATCTTCTTTTTCTTCATCTTGCATTCTTAACATTTCTACTTGTTTCGTTAGTTTGCTAAGAATTTCTGTTTTAAAGTCATCAAACAAATTTCCAAGTTTAGCTTGACTTATCGATCTTGATGTTGATTTACTTACTCTTGTCCTTCCTCTTGATATGTGTTTGCATATTTCACAAATTTCTTCAAATGATAATTGGTATACATATCCTCTACTCATGAGATCAAGGAGATCAATCCACTCATCCCTAATTGTTCTAAGTAAGAGGGGTTTTAGTGTGTCGGATACTAAATGATGTAGTTTTTCCCTCTTAATGCTATACATGAACCTCTCTATTAGATCCTTTAGACTGTCATCTTCTTTTTGATTCATTCTAAAGATTTATTCTTTAAGATCACGATCTTTATATTTTTCTAGAAATATCTTTTGCATCTCACTCCATGATCTTATTGAATTAGTCCCTAAACTCATGAACCATTTAAGAGCTATATCCTTCAATGTTGCCAGAAACGATCTCAATTTTTTTAGTGTTTAACAAGTAACCATAAGATCTACAAATAATTTCAAATTAAAAGATAAAGGTTTCCGGATCCTCTTACCTTAGACCATCAAATTTTGGAAGAAAAGATGGAGAGATGTTCTCCATGTGCACACTAACATCAGTGTCTTGAATGGGAAATGCGAGAGGATCTTCCTCATCGACATCATCTCCATCCATTTATTCTACATTATTTGCCATATCTTCTTCTTATACCTCCAAAAGTGGATGGTGATGTGGCTCTTACTACACCACGTGATCAAATGGGGGTGGGTTGGTGTTGGAGATTTTCTTTTGTTTTTATGATTGAATGAAAACACTAATTCAATGCACTTTTTTGTTTTTGAAATGAAATATGTCTAATGAAAATCTTTTTTGTTTTTGCAAAAAGTAAAAAGAAATGAATCAACTAGGGAAGAAAAAAATGCATGCTTTGACACCTCCCCAACAACAGCACCAAAAAGTGATGAACCTCAGTGTTGCAACAGGAATGTTGTAACTCCCAAGACTACCAACTTTAATTATCAACCCGGGGTTTGTACAAACTTAAGAGGTATTAGCACTATATGTGCAGCATACAATGCACCCTTCCTTTGTTGTCATGATGTAATGGAGTGCATGTAATGAAATCAAATCATAAACTAATTGCAGAAAATGAAATGCTCGAAATGGAAACCTTAACCTATTGCAAGAAAGAAAATACAAGGAAAGAAACCTATTCTAATTGCATAAATTAAAGATCATGAACTAAATGTCAACCATTACATTTCAAAGAGTTTATATCCATCAACAGAGTTCATTGGATATGGCAAACAAGAAAATCATCATTGTATTATCCAATTCAAAAATTTGTCCATTAACCCAAATTGCTTAAATGTTTTGCATGGGTAAAGAGGCAAGTTCTAAGTGGTATTTAGTCTCCCCCAATAATTGATTTAGAGCCTAGGGGTCTTGATTCAACCCTAAGGGATCATAACCAATCTTGTTGAGTGAATCTGGGCAAGTTGAACTGGAAGGCTGCTACAGGGTTTCCTGTAATTTTCTATAGGGTTTCCTGTAGTTCACTACAAGAAACACCAGATTTGCTATAAGGAGTTAAAATTCACCGAATGACCAACCAAATCAAATCCAAATTGTATGCAACAAATTTTTTTATTGACTAGTATGTCATAGGTCCCCATTCCAAGTGGAATCACTTAAAAATACTTGTATTAACCCATGTTAAAAAAATGGCAGAAAATTACTAGTTTAAAATTTAGAAATTCGAGAACTAGTGAGCTAGTAAATCTATCAAATGCCTAACCTAATCAAGTGCAAATGAAATGGGGTAATTTTTGTTATTAACTAGTTTTCTTTTGTGATATAATGCAAGTGGAATCAGATCGATTGAAGCTCGATAGCATGCTCTAAAAAATAGAAGAAATTTATTGTTATTTGCCACAAAGGACTTCCAGAAATCTAGATTTGGGAATAAGAAAACTAATCCAAGTAACTCAATGATTATTATGACCTTCCAAATATATTACAAGGATGAAATGATGCTTTTGATCCTGCAAAATAACTTACTTCAACCATTTAACCCGATACTACAACAAGAAATCATCAATACTAAATGCAAAAATAGGAAAAAACAAGAACAAGAGATGCATGTGAATAAGAAGTGAAAGGAAGAAAAGTAAATGATGCAAAAGGGCTCCAAGGCTCTTAGGATGGCCAAGCCCAAGGAAACTCAGAGTCCTATGGAGGAGAGCAAGATTTAGAAGCTGAACATGGCACTAATCTTCATGATTTCCATCAACACAATTACGTCCCTGCAAGAAATGAAAGTGGAGCTGCAAAAATACGAGTTCTCTCCACAAGAATACTAATAAAAAATCAACCCCTAGAGGCCAATTCGACTTGGTATTTATACAAAATTATTAGGAAACATTCCCCATGAAAGGAGTAATCTTTCCCCACCAAAATCCCTTGATTAGTCGATCTGGTTCCCAATACTAGGAATCTGCATAAAATGGTAGGGAACCCATTCCTAGATTTTCTCAATCATTGGAGCTCCACAATCTGTGCCATAATTCCAGAATATCTTGTTGATTTATTATTTAATATTGATCCTCCTGTAGTAGGGAGTAGGTCCCTAGATTATCTCCTCCTCCAAATCTCCATAATCTGCCCAATATTCTCACAATATTCCACAAAAATAAATAATATTAGGCACAAATATGAAATTATCCATAAACCTTCGTAATGAACATATTAAAGTTAAAAATACATTATCTAATGCAAAAAGAGAGGTTTAATGTGTTGAAGGATGGTTAGACGGACCTTAGTTTATGTCTAATTTAGAGGCCCATCAATGTTCCCATGAAGATTGTGTCAGACAGGGATGCTAAGTTCACTTCCAAGTTTCTGAAGGAGTTGTTTGCAGGTTTGGGGACAAAGTCAGCCTTCAACACAACTTATCATATGCAGACAGATGGCAGACAAATAGGGTCAACAGGATATTGGAGGACATGTTGAGGATGTATGTGATGCATCAGCGTAGTAGATGGTAGGAGTACCTTCCGTTGGTTGAGTTCACTTATAATAATGAGTATGAGGAGTCTCTGAGGATGAGTCTGTTCGAGGCACTCTATGGGCAGAGTTGTAATACTCCCATCAATTGGAGTGATCTAGTTAATATGGTGTTGATTGGACTAGATATGTAGGCATATATGGAACATGAAATGAATGTAATTAAGAAGAATCTGAAGGCAACACACGACATATAGAAAAATTAAGCAGATAAGATTAGGTTGTTTAAGGAGTTTGAGGTTGGGGAATAAGTGTATTTGTGCATCAAGCCCAAGAAGAGCTCCTTGAGAATTGGATCATCTGTGAAACTAGCACCTTGGTTTTGTGAACCTTTCAAGATTCTTGAAAGGATTGCACCAACAGCCTATCGAATTGCATTGCCTCCGACAGTGAAATTCCATGATGTTTTCCATGTGTCATTGCTTAAGAAGTATGTTAAATATGTTGATCATTTGATTAACTGGTCTGTATTAGAGATGGAGCTAGATGGATAATTCTAGCCGAAACCTCAATGTATATTGCAGAAAAAGATGCTCATGCTTTGGAACTGAGCATATTAAAGTGCAGTGGAAGCACTTTGGGCCCGATGAAGCTACATGGGATATGGAGGATAAGATGCAAGAAATGTATCCTTTTCTATTCGCTAGTTGAGAAAATGTTTTTGGTATATGTTTTGGTGTGATGTTTTGGTATATGTACATATGTATATGGATGTAAATGCCACCATGAGTTGTGTTATAAAGCTCCAATAAGCGGTATGTGTGTCATGTCATTATGGTTGTCATGTTGTTATGTTGTCATGTTGGTTTGCTTCCTAGAACGTTGATCATTGTAAATACTGCATCGAGCTAAGTTATAAAGCTCCATGGGAAGTATGTTTTGCTTCTCAGCAGTATTGTTGGTTTATAGGTGTTATTAAACACCGATGACGGTGTTCCCCCAAGGGGGAGGGTTCTGTAACATCCCTGGTCAAAATTCCATGTAATAAAGTTAATAAAGGCAAAATAATAACCAAGGTCATGAGACGCGTATTCCGAGTTGAATGTTGGGCAAAACATCCTAATGTGGGTGTTCATTTAGTTTATTATGGTTAAGGGAAATTGGAAAAGGTGATGACAAAGGCTTTGGAAAGGAAAAATGACATTTTTGGCAATTTATTTATGAAAATAATGGAAATTAGGAGAAAAGGAAGGTGAAAGGTCACATGTTGTATGTGAGGAGGAAAATGAAGGAAAATAATGGAAAATTGAAGAAAATAGAAGCCTCCTTAATAAAAAGGCTTATGAGGATCAGTTGGTACTTTTTGTCAGTTCATTTTTGGAGCTCTCTCTCTCTCTATTCTCTCTCTCTCACACTCTTGGAAACTTAGATCATTCTTGGAGCACTTTAGCATTGGATCAAGAAAAGCAAAGGAAGGACAAAGAAGACAAAGGGAAGCAAAGATCAAGAAAGGAAGAGCAAGATCAAGCAACTACATCGGGATTACTTGCAGGTATCGATTTGCATGTGTGATTTCCTTGCTATATTTGGCATGCATGGTACATGCATGTGTGTATTTGGTTCTCTTGTTGTCATTGGCATGGGTTTTTCCAGGTGTGACAATGATTTTCAACCTTGCCTTGCCATTTCCTGCAATGAAAATTTTAAGGATGGAAATTTATCTTAAAGCTTAGAAACGTTAGTGAATCTTCCTAGTCCCTAATATCCAAACTATAAAATAATATGTCATATATTTGTAAAGGTATTGAAATTTCTAATTATTTTATATTATCTCTGTAAATCATTGATGATTTTTAGGGTAAAAAAAAATTATGCTATAAATTTTGGGCGAATCATTTTTAGAAAATATGCAAATTAGCGAATCTTTTTTTTAAGCGTGGAAAATTAGCCCACTTGCGAATATTAGCCCCTAAAATTTTCCATGATTTCCAGATAGCCATGGTGTGATGGGTTCTCTTTTATTTGGTTAAGCTAGATTGTCGAATGGTTACAAAACTGAGTGAGGTGGTCTCTGAAGAAGAACACAAGGCCTAGGAATCCTTGGACTGGAGAAGGTGGGATTGCAGTAAAGATGGATTTTGTGTACCTCAGTGGGCCTAAGAATCCTCGACCAATGAATGGCGAGATATACTGTAAATCCTAGAGGTTTGTGCCCTCGATCAAGCCTAAGAATCCTCGACCGGTGAATGGAAGGATATACGGTAAATCCTAAAGGGTGAAGTCTCGATTAGGCCTAGGAATCCTCGACTGGTGAATGGCAGGATATACGATAAATCCTAGAGATTAGGAGGCAAAAAAATTCCTCTTGGTGTAGGTGGAGAAATCCAGTGGCATCCATGCTTGTTTAGGTACTAGTGATTTGGTGGGGATTTCGGTAAAGCCTCGGGAAACTTATATTGGTTTTGTTGTGAGTTCCACATTCATGCTTAGAAGATGGCACAAGGGTGATTGACTGAAAGAAATATTTGGTTCAACCAATCTATGGTTGGGTGGTTCGTGGAAGTCCCAGACCGGGTTGGCTTACACATTCATTAATAAGAGAACTTTTACCTTAGTATTTCATGCGTAAATATACTAGTTCATATGTAATTGTTATGGTTGTTATATCCTTGTTATTTATGTTGGTTATATGCTGGTTATGAGTATGTTTTATGACAGACTTGATGTATGGCTCTCATCATGTTTTGATTTGCAAATGAATGTACAATGAATATATGACCTAATAGATTATAATGTGGCTATTGTGATAGAGCAACAATGCTTCTTTACGAATTTGAGTTAAGTATGCGACCCTTATGCTCAGATATGTTGTTATGACCTGTATATTACATATTTGTGACATGTTTGACAAAATTCATGTCATGGCTAGTAGGGGTTAGATCAAGTACTTGTACCAATGATTGCATTTTTATCCTTATTCCATTGTTATTTATCATTTTTGAAAGTTTCATGAAGTTCTGGGCAGTGGCTTGAGTCTCGCCCCTGCAAAAGTGGCATAGAATTTGGGGTCATTAGTCTAGAACTAGTTGAAAAAGTCCACAGCCACTGGCATGCCTTGCTATGGGAGTGACCGGAAAGCCTCAGTCACATGCATGGCTTGTCATGGGAGCGGTTGAGGGTCCAGATCAGTGAATGTCAACTTTTCTCAGAGGTTTGTCATCTGGAAGGGTTGGTTGACTCCTGATGGTTCTGTAACATGTGTGGAAAGTTAGAATGGTTTCGTTTTGTTGGTTCCACTTCTTTAATTGTACATGGGGAGTTGAATCACATCATAGTAGCCTCTCGTCACATGTTTACCCCAGTGGACCAGTTAACTTGGGTAAACATGGAAGGAAGGCGTTACATTTCCTTTGACCAAAAACTCGACCTTCTTGAAGTGACTGCAACTTGGTTTCTAATGTTGCAAGATGATGCCCTAACCTTTGCACGTGTGGAGTAATATAGCTCAAAACCAAACCAGAAAACTCACTTTTCCTATCTTCTTCTAGTTTTTCTCTTCCTCACACTTCTTGCTCTCCCTTGTACGAATTATGAGTGAATTGTGTCTCTTCCAAGTGAGATCGTAGTCTCCTTTATATAGATCTTCCACTAGGTCAAATCGCACCTTTTAGGACGACTTGTCCATGTGCGTAGGCCAACCTGATCTTTGCACCATGGCAAGGTCTTGGAGGGTATTTTGACTTTATTTTGACTCAAATAAATTTTCTTTACAATACGTAACATGCCCAAATGGGTCTTCAATACATGATAATGATTCAATTGACTTTATGACAAACCTAAAAGCACTCAATGGGTGCTTGACCTAAAAATAAATTTCCCTTGAGCCTGAAACCCATGCCTTGAGAACAACAATAAATTTATTTTTTTCTCTTTACATTAAATACATAAAATTCATGACTACATATTTCATTATGAGGACCAAACCTAGTTACATATTTCAACAGGGAGAACCAGTGTCCAATGCTACTCCCTCTCAACCTAAGAGGAGAAATACATGATCACTCCGTCTCAAGCATGGATATTTTATTAACAAGCCTCAACTTGTGTCAGAAGTACTTATACTTCTCTTACATCAGCTACTTGTAACTATAACTTTCCTCTACCAACCCTCTTACCACTTAAGACTGCTCACCTTTAAAGGGCTCCAACTCTACCTCCTAACAGATCATTATCCTATACTTGAGGTCTTCCACTACTACTTCTTGCACCACTTTCTGCCTTGAACATAGTCCATCATGCAATTTCTTCAATAGACTGATAATTCCAAGGTTAGCCAATCCATTATTTTGAACACAACGTCGCTTACCTCTCCAAACAATCTTCATCAATTAACACAACTTTATATTCCTAGATAATTCTGCCCTCTAGTTGCTATTCTCATCCTTTCCAAACTAGCCAACTCCCATGG
Organism: Pinus tabuliformis; assembly: GCA_031772625.1. Classification (NCBI taxonomy): domain Eukaryota; kingdom Viridiplantae; phylum Streptophyta; class Pinopsida; order Pinales; family Pinaceae; genus Pinus; species Pinus tabuliformis. Next base: position 1,464,099,038 of record CM062820.1, on the reverse strand, counting down.
TCTTCAAACAAACCTTCTTATCAGTCCTTCAACTTCCTATGAGATGACTTTCCTTAGCCCTCTCATTTTCCTCTAGTTGATAATCTTTAAGGAATCAATCAAACTTCCTTCTAATATCTTCATGATTTTTATCACATGGTTTTCCAAACATAACTGACTTGATAGTGAATTTCCGTTGCTTCACTGTCCTTAGGGTTTTCACAGATCTACCTCAAATAACTTCAAGATGTCCTTAAACAACATCAACTTAAGAAGATCAAAAGATACCTTTTTCTACCTCATATGTAATCTGGTTTTGTGCCCTAGATTTTGAGTTTTTTGTCCCTTTATTAGGGCTTCTGCAACTAATGATACTTCCCCACAACTAGGGACAAAAATGCCTCCAAACACCGTGGCTTAGCTCTTCTAACAAGGTCATGAAACTCACTATTTGTTTCTTCCACCTTCCATCCAATTGTTTGCCTCCAAAAAGACACTTACAGGTCTCAACTTGAAGCTAAGGCATAATCTAAAGGGGTCATACGTGTTACTAGAGAAAACCACTCTTAATCTTGGCACAACTATGCATAGAATATTCTAACCTCTCTCCAACGTTGGTTTTTTCTCCAAACTTCGATTTAGTTGTCAGGAGAAAAACAAACTCAAACTTTCCCTCCTTTTTCTCCTTCGCTAGTTATCTTCGGCTATGGCTAATTCATAGGTTTATTCCTTGTTGTGTTGTGCATTGGATTTTCCAAAAAAATGTCCAAATTGGACTACCAAACACTTAGCAAAAACCATCAACTTAGGCATATTACTTACATACATTTTCACATTGTTCTAGATCATGTGCCTCCTACTGTAGTATTTCAACCTGGTTAGGGCACTATAACAACACTCCATCCTACCTCAATTCTCTTTCAAAATTCTGCAAGAACACTTCCTAACAACTTGTCTCATATTCCAACATACTCAGCCTCCATCCAACTATTTTCTTGATAGTTTTGTGCCCCTAAAAGCAAACTTTTTCAGTCTTCAAACAAAACACTACAAGACTTCGATCCTTCCTTCAATCCAACGAAGCTTATGTTCCTAGCTCCTGGAAGAGTTCAAGCCTCAACATGCACATATCACGATTTTTCTCAATTGGCTAGCCTTCTGCTCTTTCTTAGACCTGCAATAGATACAAATAGACCCAAAGCTAGTCCTCAAATATCTTCATTCTCTTCCTCCTTGAGCTCAACTATTACAAATGTTCTTCTCTTATGATGATTTGCACTTAGTTGATGGATTAGATTATATTATCCTTAGTATCTCATCTCTTCAAGCTTAACCCACAAATCACTATAATGGTCTAACTCATAGAAAGTAATTTGGATAATTGAATTTTGAAGTAGCATAGACATGCATTGTCTTGGAGACAATGCATATCGTTGTTTTACCTTTGCAACAAGAAAAATACCTCCGACTTTGAATTGTAACCCATATCATTGTATAGTTGTAGTTTCTTCACCTTGTATCTTCGTCATATCTTAGAGGAGATGTCATACATCAATGGTGTAACTCGTACAACTAAGATGTTATGTCTTTTTCACATCATACTTGAGGGAATATTCACATGAAGATCTTGAGTCATAGAATGACTTCGTAGCTTGTATCATTTTACTATCAACTGTTTCATAGTTAATAAGGAACTCACATCACCATTTGTCAACTGTGATTCAATTCTTTTGATGATTTCGGATCATTGGATTTTTGGATATAAATTTCACTATCACAACTTCGGATTAGTCATATAAGAAGGAACCTTGTATCAAAGTAGGAGATCAATGTATCAACAAACTTGGATTTTTCATATTTCTAGATCTCAGATGAACTCATCTTCATTTTAGATGGAACCCAAATTACTCGATATGCCTAGAAATTCAAGAATATAGATTTTTATATCAACCCATAGTCAGACTTGTATTTAGATCCTTTTGTAGTAAGCTTCCTTTCTTTTCATAATGCCAACAACTTTGTGATCTTCTAGCTTCCTTTTGTCAACCTTAGCTCTCATACCATGTTAGAAAATTAAAGAAGATGTAGATTATTGTTGATTCTCCTTGACAAGATAATTACTTGTAAACTTTGTTGGCCTTTTATTAAATTAGGTGTGTTCTTTTCATCAAGCAATTATCAAGATATAAACATGAAGATCACAAGAGACAATAGACACTAGATGTAGGCTCCACGCCAAGGAAAAACCCCACAACTTGGGAAAAACCTAAACAATATCCTTCTTATAGAATCAAATCAAAACGAGATCTTCAAGACCCAGTGACCAAAGTCAAAGCTCCTCCAAGTACTAAGTTGTTGATTTGGGTAGCATCAAATGTGCTCTAGCCATGAAAATTGGTGGAGAGGCTAAAGCACATGAGATCTCCAAGTCCGAGAAATGGTTTGGACAGATTGTACCTGGTTTGGGAGATATTAAAATAATTAATATTTTTAATGGAGTTCCTAAGTCTAAACTTAGGAAAAATAAAATATTAATGGGTATTCATATAAAACTCAGTTAGAAGGTTCCAAAAGTCATGGATCAAGCCAAATCTAATCTTAGTCGTTGATTAGAGATTTAATCTCAGCCCTTGAAGGACCAACGAGAAAAGTATAAGAGGAGGCTTGAGGGTCAGTTGGAGAACACACCAGAGTGATCAATCATTCATTTTGCTAAAGTGGGGTTGCTAAGAAAAAGTGAATCAGTGATCAGCAGTGGGGGGGGGAGGGGTGAGTACTAGCAGAGACAGTGCCGAGAGACCAATGCAGAAGCAGAGAGCGAGAGCAATAGCCATATCAGGCCACACAAAGCCCAATAGAGACAGTGCAGAGCCCAAAGGGACTACGTCATCCACGCAGAAGGCAGAGGGAGTGACGCAGAGGGTCCCAGAGGCTGCGCAGAGCCTCAGAGGGCTGACGTAGAGGGTCCTGGGGCTGATGCAGTGTAGCAGGAGGCTGACGCAGAGGCTAGAAGAGCCAGCGTTGAGCTTCAGCATCACCGAAGAGGGTTTAGTGGGACAGGTTTTTTGAATACCTGTTTCCGAACAGAGAGGTATTATTGCCATGTATTTTTTTTCTCTGTCGGGTGAGCACCCAGTTGTACTCAAGGAAATATTGCATAATAATATACCCTCATAATCGTTGCACTGTTTTTCCCGCATTGGGTTTTTCTGGGGACATTTGTCCAAAAAAACGGTGTCACTTGTGTGTTTGTTTTCTTTCAGCGATTGATCTGTAGATGTTGTGACTACATTGTGTTTATTTCGGTATTTAAATGCTTTAAATAACTTGTTCGCATTTAAACAAGTAGAAGAAATAAACCAACAGAATAAAGATTAATTTTCTAATGGATAGACTTAGAAAATTCAACATGGTATCAGAGCGTGGTTGCAGATCACAAGAAAGTTGAAGGCATCAGTTGAGCAGAGCATTTGCAACAGATTTAGCTGTCCCGAGTGACAAAGTTAATACTTGTAGAAAGGAACAGAGGAAGGGTTGATGCAGAGGGATTGCGTCATCAATCCAGGCCTAAGAGAGGCCAGCGCAGAGGCCAAGGAGGGCAGAAACAGGCTCACACAGAGCCATGCAGAATCTAGGAGGGCTGACATAGTTGGTTGAGGGAGTTGTTTTGTCGGTGCTAGGATTGCGCTGTTATGAAACCAACTCACAAAAGATAGAAAAGATAGTTGAACGCCTTAGAATTCAGCCTCTTCAAGGGGGAAACCTCCTTTACATTACACAAATGAACAATTCTTGGATGATACAAATGACAAAACCTCCTTTCTATATATAGGAGTCGAAGGGGTCACAATATAACCAAGCCAACCTAACAATAATAATACAAAGGCACCAAAATAACAATAGAGGGATTCTATGGGGCACAGTAATAAAATATGGGGACAATAGGGGCACAACAATATTAATAAGGGATACAACTACAATAGTAATGGGCGCATCACTTGTATTATAGGGACCTAACATGCCCCTCTCCTTCAAAAAAGCATTGTCCTCAACGGTTGAGTAGTTTTGGATGCTTCTGTATAAAATTCTCATCCTCCCATGTGGAATCTTCAGCGGATAAGTTCTTCCACTTGATGAGATACTCTGAAATGGATCGATTTCGTAGCTATCGAATTCTTATTTCTATGACTGCTTCTAGTTCCAATATAATGTTTCCTTCCTCGTCAAGTTCTGGAAATATTGTTTGAACTGGGAGCTTGTCGCCTATAACCTTCTTTAAACATGAAACATGGAAAACTAGGTGCACTCGAGAAGCTGCAGGAAGCTCCAATTTGTATTCCATAGTACCAATCTTTTGCAACACCTTGTACGGACCATAATACTTTGGTGACAATTTATTATCCTTCTTAGCTTGCTTGAGGGACATTTGTTTATATGGTTGTAGCTGTAGGAATACCCAGTCACCTACATCAAAACTTCTTTCACTGCGATGTTGATCTGCCTATTGTTTCATTCTATTCTGCGCCAACACGAGGTTATCCTTTAAGAGTTGGAGAACTTGTTGTTGATGCTCGATGTGATGTTCCACTGCTTGAACCTTAGAATTTTCTCTTAAATATGATGTGATGGATGGTGGCTGATATCCATAAAGTGCCATAAATGGGGTCATTTTTGTTGCAGTATGGAAGGAAGTGTTATACCACCATTCAACCAGAGGCAACCATTTGACCCATTGTGTCTATTTATCAGATATAAAGCAACGAAGATATCCTTCCAAACATTTGTTTACTATCTCAATTTGCCCCTCAGATTGAGGATGATAAGATGAGCTATGAGCTAACTGAGTACCAAGACAAGAAAATAATTTTGTCCAAAAATTTCCAGTAAAAATGGGATCTCTGTCACTTACAATAATCTTTGGGTTTCCATGTAGCTTTTAAATTGTTTCCATAAATGCCGTAGAAACTGTACTGGCTTTAAATGGATGTGATAATGCACAAAAGTATGCATACTTGGTACGTCTGTCAACTACCACCATGATGACACTCTTTCCCTCAGACTTGGGTAAACCTGTGATAAAATCCATTGAAACCTCCTCCCAATGTTGGCTTGGAATGGATAAAGGTTGTAATAGACCTGGTGTTTTAATTGTTTCAGCATTATTTTATTGGCATACCAAACATTCTGCCACAAACTTTTGAATATCTGATTTAAGGCCATCCAAAAAAAATTCCTTCTTAACCCTGTGGTAAGTTTTTAAAAATCTTGAATGCCCTCCTAAGGGAGAAGCGTGCAATTCCAGAAGAATCTTTTGTTTGAATTGGGAATTCTTATAGAGGTATAAGCGATCTTTGTACCATAACAAATCATTTTTCTAGCTAAATGTATCAGATGTACTGGAATCTTGTTGTAACTTTCGAATAAGTTCCCACACTTCTTCATCATTCTTCCATTCCTCCCTTGCTTCATTTATCCAATCTGGTTGGATAATAGAAATGACACACAACAATGCTTCCACATCCTCATCCTTTCTTGAGAGTGCCTCTGCCACAACATTTTGCTTCCCTTTTTTGTATATGATTTCAAAGTCATAACCCAACATCTTTGTGACCCATTTTTGTTGTTATTTAGAGGATAATATTTGTTCTAAAAAGTATCTAAGGCTATCATGATCCATTTTTACCTTGAAGTGTCTTCCCATTAGGTAGGGTCGCCATTTCTTAAGTGCATGTAGTATTGCCAACATTTCCTTCTCATAAATAGATTTGTGTAAATACTTTCCCTTCATTGGATGACTTTCGAAAGCAATGGGTCTTTCATCTTGCATTAAAACAGCACCAATTCCATTTCCGAAAGCATCACATTCCACAATAAAGGTTTTTGTGAAGTCTGGTGTAGCTAAGACCAGTGCTTGGCACATTGCCTCTTTAAGATGTTCGAAGGCCTTTGTTGCTTCTGGAGTCCATGAAAATGCATCTTTCTTCAACAATGTTGCTAGAGGTGCTGCTATTTTCCCATAATTCTTAACAAACTTGTGATAATACCCTGTTAGCCCAAGAAATCCTCGCAAATGCTTAAAGGATGTGGAGATTTCCCATTCCTTAATGGCTTTAATTTTGCTAGGGTCTACCTTAACTCCTTTATGAGATACAATATGACCCATATATTCCACCTCTTGTACTCCAAAGAAACATTTGGATCTTTTTGCATATAATTGTTTCTCCTCCAATATTTGTAGCACCCTGTCAACGTGTTTAACATGATCCTTCCAAGACTTGTTGTAGATTAGTATATCATCAAAAAATACTAACACAAATTTTCTAAGGAAGGGTTTGAAAATGGAATTCATCAAACCTTGAAATGTAGAAGGTGCATTGGTAAGGCCAAAAGGCATGACCAAAAACTCATAGTGACCCTCATGAGTTCTAAATTTTGTTTTCAAAATGTCTTGAGTCTTCATTCCGATTTGATGATATCCTAAACGAAGATCTAACTTGGTGAAGTAAATTGATCCATGCAATTCATCCAATAATTCATCAATGACATGAATGGGAAACTTATCAATTATAGTGGGCTTATTGAGCTCCCTATAATTCGGACACATGCGCCATGATCCATCCTTCTTGTGCACCAATACTACTGGAGTAGAGAAAGAACTTTGGCTAGGTTGAATTATACCAGCCTCAAGCATTTTTGCAACCATACGTTCAATTTCACTTTTTTGGGCATAAGGATATCTGTACAGCATGATGTTTGGAGGAACACTTCCTGGAATCAAATTAATAGCATGATCATGATCACAAATAGGTGGGAGACCTTTGGGAGTCTCAAATACCTTGGAATGATTGTCCAATACTTTTTGGAGATCTGGAGAAATAGATGATTTCGATGTGGAAACATCTAGCGAACATAATTGTGCAATTACACCTCGTTGTTCCTTTTTTAGAAGCTTTGTCATACCGTTAGAGGTTATTATCTTTCCCGGTTTCCCTGCAATATCCCTTAATTCAACTTCCTTTCCTTCGACATAAAATTTCATGAAAAGTTCTTGAAAGTTAAAAGCTATTGTACCCAAGGATTGTAGCCATTGGACCCCTAGTACAACATCAGCACCTCCCATTGGAATGGAAAGCATTGGGCTATTCAATACATATTCTCCCATGGACAACTTGATATTATGGCACTTTCGAGAGCAATTTATCGTTCCTCCATTTGCAACCATCACTTGACACTCTGGTACTGGATATAGGAAGCAATTCAATTCTTTTGCTATCTTACAATGAATAAAATTGTGGGTACTTCCTGAATCAATCAACACTATTACCTTTTTCTTCTTGATATGTCCTTCTATCTTGATGGTTTGAGGAGTGTAATTCCAGCCAATGCATTACAAGATATGGTCGGATTCATTTCTTCTTTATCTAGGCTTTGTTCCTGGAGTATATCCTCTTCTTTTGACCTTTATTTTTCCTTTTCTTCTTCCTCTTCACAATCTATGTACAATAATTTTTTCTTAGCACACTTATGACCTTTAGTGTATTTGCTATCACAAGTGTAACAAAGCCCTTTTGCTCTTTTTTTCTTCCAATTGTTGTGGTGTCAACCTTATAGGTTGTGGAAGGCTAGGGGAAACAACACTTCCATCTTTATAGTTGTGAGTGGTAGGCTTCCTGGTTGCCATAATTTTGCTTTCCATTTTTCTTGCTAACGTGAATGCCTTCTCTAATGAATCAGGTTCCCAGAGGCGAACATCATGTTGGATATTATCCTCTAAAGTCCCTATGAACACATCATTCCTATGCTCCTCTAGAATATTTTTTACTCTTATGTTCAATTTTTGGAACTCCTCAATGTGCTCCATCATTGAACCCTTTTGTTTGAGACTTATCAATTGGCTAAAAAAAGTGTTGCTTTTTGTATCCTCATAATGTGTTGTCATTTCTTCTGTAAAAATTTCCCAAGTGATAATTTGTTTACCAGAGCAAAGTCATTGATACCATACAAACTGATTTTGTTCCAAATATAAAGTTGCAATACATACCTTTTGTGTGTTTTGCACATTATTGAGATCAAAAAATTGCTCCATCTGTAGTATCTATGTTTCGGGATCCTTGCCATCAAATTTACTCATATCAATTTTTGGAATACGGTGGGTCTTCGATCCAACATTTGAGTCTATGAAATCATGATTAACATTTCTTTTGTTCTCATCATGAGTTTCCTTTACTACCCTTTCACCATTAGTGACCATTTCTTGTAGCAAATTATTCAAATTTATCTTCAATTCTTCCATCTTATCATCCATGCCTTCCATTTTAGCGTCCATGCACTTCATCTTAGCTTCCATGCCATCCATCTTAGCTTCTACACCTTTCTTTAAACAATCCATCTTAGCTTCTACGCCTTTCTTTAAACCATCCATCTTAGCTTCTACATCTTTCTTTAAACCATCCATCTTAGATTCTATTACTTTTTGTGCAAGTGACATTTGTTGCACTTGGTCTCGTAATTTTGATATATCATGTTACATTTCTTCCTCTTCTTCATGAGTCATGCTAGAACTTTCAGGTTGCTTACTAGGTGTTTTCATTTTCTTTCCTCGGGGCATCAATTACTGATAATAATGCTTTACTATGCCCTTTGAATTCCTTCAAACTAATTTTTCAAACCAAGCTTATGCAAAAATAAAAATAAAAACTACACACCTTTTTTCACTTTGTAGGAGCTCGATATTGAATTTGATGTATCTCTATAATTTCAGATCATCTAGTTTTAAAATTGCGACCTGCAATAGCCCTCTGTGTCCTCTTTCCAATGCCACCAGTCTGATCGAATTTAGATTCTCCAAGGCAGAGTTATGCACAATCTCCCAAGATGACCTGATTATAGACCTTTCCAGAAGAGCGAACTTGTATGAAGTGCCACGTGTCACTGTTTTGACCTTAGTATCTGAAAAATATACACAGGAAACTACAGTCCGTCCTCTTTCTATAACTTCTTACGAAATTTCAATCTGATGCTCGAAACAAAAGTTATGACGATTTTCCCAAGGTCACCTGTTTGGAATGTAATTCAGGAGTCTGCAAAAAGGCCAACTTCCTCAGATAATATCTCCGCAAATATAGTGCAAAAAGATCTGAAATTTGGACCTGAGGTTCAGTGCAATTTCGTCTCAAATGGGTTTTTTGTTTCGCTTCTGAAATGTCACAGAAAAAAAAAAAAGTTATAGCAAAAATGCCACGATGACCTATTTGGAGCAGCGAAACCATAAAATCCAAAGCTCTGATACCAAATGTTATGAAACCAGCTCACAAAAAGATAGAAAAGATAGTTGAACGCCTTAGAATTCAGCCTCTTCGAGGGGGAAACCTCCTTTACATTACACAAATGAACAATTCTTGGATGATACAAATGACAAAACCTCCTTTCTATATATAGGAGTCTAGAGGGTCACAATATAACCAAGCCGACCTAACAATAATAATATAAAGGCACAAAAATAACAATAGAGGGATTCTATGGGGCACAGTAATAACAATATGGGGACAATAGGGGCACAAAAATATTAATAAGGGATATAATTACAATAGTAATGGGGGCATCACTAGTATTATAGGGACCTAACATGCGCGGATCCAAGAGGCTCAAGCCTTCAGTTGCCGGGGTGAAGGAAGCTGTGGGCAGTTTGCGGCAACGAAGGTGGTGGGGTACTATGGTCAGAACAATGCCTAACAGGGAAAAACCAAGGTAGAGGGAGTTGTTACTGAGGCAAATTTCTAGCCAAGGAATCTGGATCAGTGTTGCATTTGCACAGACGATCGGAGAGGGTCAACTTGACGGTTGGTAAAAGGATTTTCAGGAGGGAAATCGGGACTCAGAGGGAGTCCAAAAGAGAACTTCCAGATGGGAAGTAGAGAGACTCAGCAGGAGCTCAACCGAGAACTTCCAGGTGGGAAGTAGAGAGACTCAGAGGAGTCGACAGAGAAGAGTAGAGAGATGGTCGTGAATGGGCTGAGAGATCAGGACAGGCTAGACAAAGCGTCCAAATTTGTAGTATGGAAGGCCAGGATCCTACCAATTCTAGATAGACATCGCATCAAGGGCTTCACCTTGAGAACAATGGCTATCCCAGTTGACCCGGTAGCTAATGAGAAGTACGAGGAGACAATGGCCAAGGAAAAGTGCATCATCCTCGATGGGGTCAATGATCATGGGGTCCAACATATTGCTGAGAAGGAAACGACAAAGGAGATGTGGGACACCTTGAAGACATTGTACTAGCATACTTCCGTGCAGAGGAAGATGTTACTTGAGAATCAACTAAGGTCATACCAGATGCAAAAGGGGGAGCAGATAGATCACTTCCTCAGTTAGTTGAAGGAGATCCAGGACCAACTATTTTCCATAGGATCCAACCCTGATGAGGATATGATGGTAAGGACCACACTTAACACAGTCTCTGAGGAGTGGGAGACATTTGTCCAGAGCATACTTGGCAGGGTGGATCTTCCAAATTGGGAAGAATTGTTGGCGACTCTTCGTCAAGAGGAGATCAAGCAATCGAGCAAGGTGGGAAGTAGTAGCAAAGGAGTCAGCATCAAGAAGGATGAGGAAGAGGATGCGGCTCTGGCATCTACGAGAAAGCAGGAGAAGAGAAAGAAGAAGGGCCTCTCCAAGGTCAAGTGCTTCCACTATGGGGAACTAGGTCACTATGCGAACCAGTGTTTGAGGAAGAAGAACAAGGGAGAGGCTTCTGACTCTAAGGCAGCGCCAGTGAAGGTGAAGAAAGAAGTCGAGGAGCATGACGATTCTGCCATGAGTGCTCATGTACCTCTAGAGATGAGGTGGGGAGACATCAAGCTGTAGTCAAGAGGACTACATGCGATGAGGGGCAGGATCCTTGAGGTACCCAACCTCTTGGATTATACCTTGCTTTGGGAGCCCCGAAGAGAGAGTAGCAGGATTGGCGGATGTCGGTAGAAATGGATGCGAATGAAGCGGAAGAGAGTGCTACAGTATAGGAGTCCTTGGGATGCATGAGGCTAGTAGGTTGCAACAATGTGAGAGGCACGAGAGTGTTGCAATGGTGCAGGATGGCACAGAGAGGTTTTGCAATGGTATGAGATGCAACGAGTTGTTTAAGTAACGCAGAGGTCCATAGAGGGAGCACTTGATAGCGACAGAGAGAGCTTCAACGTCGAGATTGTTTCTAGCCTGACATAGATGTCAGAATTTGGGTGGGCCAGTTACTTACTTCTCACTAACTAAGTTGCAGTGCAGTAGCACGATGCAACATGATAAGAGGGGGTTGCAGTGCTGGGAGGATGGACCAGAAGCAGTACGGATGCAGAGGGAGTTATCGTACAGATGCAACAGTGGCAGTGGCAGGGCCATGGGCAACGGTACAGGATGTAATAGTGCAGAGGATGTTGGGCGGAGAGGCCTAGCATCAGCACAGGTACCGGTGCTAGATAATCATAGTGATGCCGAGTGAGGATTATTACTAGAGCACAATCCTCAATAAGAGGGAGTGTTGATTTGGGTAGCATCGGATGTGCTCTAGCCATGAAAATTAGTGGAGAGGCTAAAGCACATGAGATCTCCAAGTCCCATAAATGGTTTGGATAGATTGTACCGAGTTTGGGAGATATTAAAATAATTAATATTTTTAATGGAGTTCCTAAGTCTAAACTTAGGAAAAATAAAATATGAATGGGTATTAATATAAAATTGGGTTAGAAGGCTCCAAAAGTCATGGATCAAGCTAAATCTAATCTTAGCCATTGATTAGAGATTTAATCTCGACCGTTGAAGGACCAACGATAAAAGTATAAGAGGAGGCTTGAGGGTCAGTTGGAGAACATACCAAAGTGATCAGTTATTCATTTTGCTAGAGCGGGGTTGCTAAGCAAAAGTGAATCAGTGATTAGCAACAGCGGGGTGAGTACTAGTAGAGACAGTGCTGAGAGACCAGTGCAGAAGCAGAGAGCGAGAGTAGCAGCTAGAGCAGGCCACACAAAGCCCAACAGAGATAGCGCAGAGCCCAAAAGGATTGCGTCATCCACGCAAAATGTAGAGGGAGTGATGCAGAGGGTCCTAGAGGTTGCGCGGAGCCTCAAAGGGCTTACACAGAGGGTCCTAGGGCTAATGCAGTATAGCAGGAGGCTGACGCAGAGGCTAGAAATGCGAGCGTTGAACTTCAGAGTCGTCGGAGGGGGTTTCGTAGGGCAAGTTTTCTGAATACTTGTTTCCGAACAGAGAGGTATTGCTGCCGTGTATTTTTTTTTCTCTGTCAGGTGAGCCGGTTAGGCACCCAGTTGTACTCAAGGAAATACTGCATAATAATATACCCTCATAATAGCTGTTGAACCTCAGAATTACCCTCTTCCTGACAACTTTTCTCACTTCTTTTCCTTGCTTTTCCATAGGATTACAGATTCCCATCAATGATAAATGATAGATTTTGTCTTAAGGAGAGCATTAAATGATTGACATGTTATATTTTTATGTTTTTGCTAGTTGAATAAGTTTTTTCAAATTAGCTATAGAACTCAGCCTATTCTGCAGCTAATTGTGTATTCCGTAGCTATTTCCATGGTCTGGTAGGTTCCAGGTGTCAAACGAATAAACGGCCACATGGGCATCTCTATAATCGGCTTCACATGAATCCTATCCTAGTCACTCATCCCAGATCGATAAGAAAGCTAGCTCAAGACCACAGTCAAAGGTGGCATCAAACATATGAAACCCGGAAGCAATAGGACTCTTTGTCTACTCTTTCGTGGTTAATTAATAAATCCAACAGTTTTGTTGCAGCATTAACTCGGATCATCCACCAGTGTTAACGGTTCTGTGCAACCATCTTGCTCGAATTCAAGTCACATATAGTTGATCAAACATTTACGCAGTCTTGTTGTGATACGGGTATACCACATGTAGCTAATTTTCCTCAAAGACAGTTATGAATATTTTCTTTTAAATACCAGTTGTACAGAACCGAGAAGGGTTCAAAGTTTTTGATGTATTAAACTCAGACTTGCAGCTCTGTAATTTTTGAACTTTTTGTTCATGTTTATAATATAAAGCCATGTGTTGACCAATGATTGTTTGAAAGAGTATTTTCAACTAGTTAGCAGCTCAACCCAGTCAGTTGCAGAGGGCCCCTGCATTGAAGGAGGTTTTCTTTTCATTCGTTTTCTGTTCAGTTTTAATTTCATCATTTGCTTATAGCAGTGTTTCTAACTTAGGTTGAATTCTTTGAGTTTGATTTCTTTTAAGTTTTGATCAATAGCATAATGTTAGAATTCAATTGTGCAGTCTTGTTTCTCCAATCCATTTCATAAAGGAAACAACTTTGTTTCTAAACAGAGTAAGGTTGAAAGTAATGAGAATGCATTGCTGACTACTTTACTCAATATTTTTGTTATTTATTTTCCAGTTCAAATTGTCAATGCATTGTGTTAACGAATGTTTTTCATCACCATTTCAAGTTGATACCCATCCTAAACTAAATGGTTAACATTCACTTTACACAATGGTTGAAACTGATCAGTCACCTTTTTGCATGTTTTTATTTAGTTCTCTAGATCATGAAGTACAGAAATTTGTTTGTATTCAATCTCAAGAAGGTTATCTTTCAAAATTGAAGGATAGAATAACTAGAACTACTTCAGTTAATTTCATTCTCTGTCTTTATTTCAGCATGCCTCACAACTTCACCTCTTAATTCTAAGAATTAGATTCATGACTTAGGATTAATGACAAGATAGGATAGATGCTCCGTTTTCCTTCTTTTAACTTAGATTTTTACTAGTTTTAAGCTCTTGGTTCACCTTTAGGAAGTTTAGATTTAGTTTCTCATAATTTAGTTTGTACATCATTAGGAATCAAAGAACAGAAACCCCCAAAACAATATAAAAATACAAAACAACGAAGTAGGAAGGGTTAACCAAGCACATATAGTGCACTACACTTCGTCAAATTACAAACCTAGGTTGATAATTCATGCAAGCAATTTAGGACACTAAATTGACTAAACATTTTGGCGCCGTTGCCAGGGAAGTGTAATTAGGTAACCTTATCTCTTACATTAAAAAAAAATGATATGCATAGAGAAAGAGACTCTAGGGGTAGATTTATAGCTAGAGGCAGGAGTTCAATTCCTACAACACCACCTACTCCACCAAGAACAAGAAGAGATACACCTCCATCTCAAGCTCATACTCCTAGCCATAGAACTCCTGAAGTTCTAAGGTCAGAAATCCAATCAAAAGGATCTCCTATTTCATCTACTGAGGCAGTCCTAGAGGAGAAAAATCTTGGGTCTCCAACAGAAGGAGTAGCCTTTTTCACCTCCACAGGGGAGCACATTTTAGTTGAAGAATTAGGAATACCTAGTGAGAAAGAAGAAGTAGAACCTCTCTCCCACATACCATTAATAGAGGAACCAGAGGAAGAGAAAGTAACCTTGCAGGCTGAACCTTATACTGACTCTAAAGAAACTATAATGGCAGAAGAAGGAGAGGATGGAGAATTCACACTGTTTGGAGGAGGGGGTAGAGGAAATAATGGAGGAGGCAGAGGAAATAGGGAAATAGATCATTCTTTTGGATTCCCTATAGTGGATGAAGAAACAAATGCCACAATGAAAAATATCTCACCTTCTGTCCTCCCAAATTTCCATGGGTTAAAAAGTGAGGATCTTGAAACATTTTTATTTGAGTTTGAAGTCTTGTGCAAAACCTATGATTACTTAGAAGACTCTCAAAAACTTAAGTTGTTTCCTTCAACATTGAAAGGAGCTGCTTTGAAGTGGTTCATGGGGTTAGTCACTCAGTCCATTAGAACATGGAATGACATGAAGAAAGTGTTTTTGGATAGGTATTTGGATTATTGCATGCCTACCAATCACAAGGATGAAGTGTTCAAAATTATACAAAGAGAGGATGAAAACTTGGAGGATTTAATTGAGAGATTCAACTATAACTTGAAAAGAGCAAAGATGGACAATTTAAATGAAGATACCTTAAAATCTCTTTTATTAAAAGCCATTAGAGATGAGTGGATAGATATCATTAACATGACGGGGAAGGGAGATATCTCTCAACTCCCATTAAGTGACATAGGAGAATTATGTGTTCATCTCTCAAGAGGGAAATCCAAAACTGGGAAAGGTCCAAGAGATCCTTCTCTTGTTAGAGTGAATAATTCTGTAACTGGATCAGTGAGTAGGGCAGAAATTGGGAATATGCTCGATGAATTCAAAATAGATATTATAGGGAGCCTTAGTGTGAAAATAAACACCCTTAAGTTGCAAAACAAACAGGAAAAAAAACAAAACAAAAAACAAAAAATGCTTTAAGAGAATGTCCTTTGGATGCAAAAATCATAGAGACTTGTATGACTTTTTCAGAAAACCATGAGACCAAGGGTTGTCCTTCAATTCCAGGTCTTAAGGTTGTTTTTCAAGAAGAAACAGTTCCAAATTCAGTAGAATCTCTTTGCTTTGTCTCTAGAAGACCTTGGCAAGGGCCACAAAATCAGGGATTTAACAATCAAATGTATCTTCAGCCCCCACCAAATTGGAATTCTTGGCAGCAATCTTGGCCTCAACCTCAATCTCAAGGAGTACAAAATCCTTATGGAATATTTTCTTAATATTATCAATATCCTCCATCATATCAGAATTATCCTTCCCCACACATTCCACAACAAAATCAACAGCCACAACTTCAAAATCAGAACCCTCAACTTTCACTACCATTTCCACAACAAAACCAAAATCCTCAACTCTTACTACCATTTCAGTAGAGACCAAATCAACTACCTGCACAACCATTACCAGACCCCAACAATAAAAATCTTCAGAATACTTACATGGTGGAAGGACAACAATTTCCAACTTATATGATCACTCCTCTAGATCTCAATGATATTCAACTAAGATCTGGTAGGATATTAGAAAAGGAAATGCCTTCTGTAGTTATTCAAGAACAAGACAATTATGAGGAATATTCTCTACAGCCCAATAAAAGTTTTGAAGGAACATCTCTCCAAAACCAAAATACTGAAAATGAAAAACAGAAAGAACTAGTGAAATCAACTCCTATCATTGAGCAACCAATATCTACTTCTGCACCTCCTTTTCTTGAAAGATTACAAGTTGATGGAGGAGTAGAAAAGAAAATTATGTTGCCTAATTATGATTTTCTAGATGAATTGAAAAATGTCCATATCAAAATCCCTTTGTTACAAGCCATTAAGGAGATTCCAATCCTAGCTAAAATAATAAAGGAGTTGAGCATAAAGAAACCAGGAAGAAAAGCAAAAGAAACAAAAAGAATTCACCTCGTAGGAAAAATAGCAGATATAATGATGGGAAAAATTGCCATACAAAAATATGTAGATCCAGGAAGTCCAATTGTGAAAACACATATCAATGGAGTTGAAATTCCAAATACATTGATTGATTTAGGAGCAACAATAAACATCATGAGCAAACAAACCATGGAACAACTCAAGCTTCCTAATCTTCTTTACACACCTACATTACTACAATTAGCAGACAGATCTATAATCAAACCAGATGGTGTGTTAGAAGATATTTCAATATTCTTAGATTCTTGGGAATGTCATGTTGATTTTATGATCTTAACCCCCAAGAACAATCTAGAAGGACATCCACCCATATTAGGAAGACCTTGGCTGGCCACAGCTGATGCTTTCATTAGCTGTAGATCTAGTGACATGTATATTTTTGATGGGAATTCAACAAAGAAATTCACTCTATATCCTCCAGCAAGAACAATCACAGAAATAGATGACAAAGAATGGATTGATGATGAAAATGGCATTCAACATGTCCTTACTATTTCAAACATTAGTGAAGATAGTCAAATCTTGAATATAATGGAAAATTTTGAAGCATCTCCAGAATATGAACATGGTCAATTCCAAGAAAAATCCAATATTGAATATTTGTCATCTAGGCAGACGTCTCTTTATTCTATGGAAGAATTTGGTAGCTCTACAATTGAGATCTTTCCAAGGAGAACATTGAACATAAACAATAACTTGGAGAAATTACAACAGGAAAAGCTAATCAAGACATTACAACAACATTCTACTACATATGCATGGGAATATACTAATATGAAAGGAATTAGTCCTAAGACTTGTATATATCACATCTACATTGAGGAAAATTGTAGACCTATCAAACAACCTCAAAGAAGGATGAATCCAAATCTTAGGGAAATTGTGAAAGAAGAGATGTAAAAACTGCTGAATGTAAACTTCATTTACCCAATTTCAGACAGCCAATGGGTTTCCCCTTTAGTGATTGTGCCTAAAAAGAATGGTAAATGGAGGGTGTGCATTCATTATCGAGAATTGAATAAAGCTACCCTTAAAGATCATTTTCCTGTACCATTTATAGATCAAGTGTTAGATACATTAGTAGGTAAGAAGTATTTCTCATTTTTGGATGGTTTTAGTGGTTATAATCAGATTCAGGTGGCACTTAAAGATCAAGATAAAACCAAATTTACTTGTCCATGGGGAACCTATGCCTACTGAGTACTTCCTTTTGGATTATGTAATGCACTTGCAACATTCCAAAGAGCACTACTAGGAATTTTTTCTGATCTAATACATGATTGTGTAGAGGTATATATGGATGACTTTACAGTATATGGTAATACATTTGAAGAAGCTTTGGAAAATTTGGAAAAAGTTCTTAAAAGGTGTAAGGAAGCAAACCTTTTACTAAGCCATGACAAATGTTTTATGATGTTTACAGAAGGGATTGTTTTAGGACATCACATTTTAGGAGATGGAATTAAAGTTGATAAATCTAAAGTTGAAGTCATCTCTAAATTATCAATTCCAAATTGCCAAAAGGATGTAAGAAGTTTTCTAGGATTTACAGGATACTATAGACGATTTATAGAAAATTTCATTAAAATAACATCTCCACTCTTCAAATTACTCACCAAGGATTGTGAATTCAATTGGAATCCTGATTGCCAGTTAGCATTTGAGACTTTAAAAACAAAAATTTCTGAAGCACCCATCTTGAGAGGTCCAAATTGGAAACTACCTTTTCACATTTCAACAGATGCTTCAGATACAACTCTGGGAGCTGTATTGGGACAAAAATATTTGATTCCCTATGCCATCTACTATACAAGTAAGAATTTGACTCCCACTGAGTTAAATTATACTATAACTGAAAATGAATTTTTAGTTGTTGTTCATGCAATCAATAAGTTCAGACATTATATAACAGGTTGTGAAACCTTTGTTCATACAGATCACTTTGTAATTAGATACTTAATGAATAAACCTATTACTAATGGTAGAGTTACAAGATGGCTATTACTCTTGCAAGAATTCAATATTACTATGCTAGATAGACCTGGAAAAAAAAACACAGTTGCTGATTTCTTGTCTAGAATTCAAAATATCAAAGATGACACTCCAGTTGAAGATAAGTTTCTTGATGAATATCTTTTTGTGGTGACTACTCAGACCCCTTGGTTTGCAGATATTGCCAATTACTTAGTCACAGGGAAATTGCCTTCACATTTGTTTCCTAGAGAGAAAAGAAAAATCATTCAAATAAGTGCAAGATACTCATGGATCACTAATGAATTGTATAAAACGGGTCCAGATCTCGTGATCAGAAGATGTGCGAGGGAAGATGAAATACCTGAGATTCTTAAGGCATGTCATGATGAACCGTGTGGTGGACACTTTGCTGACAAGAGGACAGCCTATAAAATCCTTTCTTTAGGATATTATTGGCCATCCATCTTCAAAGATGCCAAAGAATATGTCAGGAGGTGTGACAGCTGCCAAAGGGTAGGGAAACCTACTCCTTCAAATGAAATGCCACTACAAATTCAGGTACTCATTGAACCTTTTGAAAAATGGGCCTTGGATTTTGTTGGACCAATTAATCCCCCATCTAAGAAAAAGAAGTATATATTGGTATGCACTGATTATGTCACTAAATGGGTAGAGGCTAAAGCATTACCTTTTGCTAATGAAAAATCTGTAGTTAATTTTCTTTTTGAGGACATCTTCACTCGTTTTGGTGTTCCAAGAGAAATTGTGATAGATCAAGGATCTCAATTTACATCTAAAATGGTGAAGGGTCTTGTGGAAGATTACAAGATCAAACATAGGAAATCTACTCCCTATCATCCACAAGCAAATGGTCAAGTTGAATCTACAAATAAGGTGATTGAAGGAATTCTCACTAAGACTGTGCATCTACATAGAAGAGATTGGGCAGAAAGGCTTCCTGAAGCCTTATGGGCTTATAGAACTACATGGAGGAACACAACGGGACATACACCCTATGAACTTGTTTATGGGAAACAAGTCATGTTCCCTATAGAGTTTCAAATCAAAACCTTCAAGATGGCAGTCCAATTGGGACTGGATTTATCAGAGGCACATAAACATAGATTGGAGCAACTCAATGAGCTTGATGAAATCAGGAAAGATGCAGTTCAAAGAACCAGTATAGTCCAACAACAGAGGGCTAAATGGCATGATAAATATATCAAGGAGAAGAAGTTTCAAGCAGGAGATTGGGCATTGTTGTTCGATTCAAAGTTCAAAGATTTTCAAGGGAAGTTTCAAACTCATTGGCTTGGGCCATATGAGATTGAAGAAATCTTTAATAATGGAGCAGTAAGGATAAGGACAATATATGGAAGCAAAATACATCTTCTTGTGAATGGTCATCGGTTGAAGATATATCAGAAACCAATTTCAAGAGAGGAGTTCATTAATATTTTCCAGAATAACTCTGAAATGAAGCTAGTGAAGAAGAATTCTTCTTCTCCACTAACTTAGTCTTTATTTTTCCTAAAAAAAAATAATAATAATAAATTAAAAAATAATAATAAATAATAATAAATTGTATGAGTTTGAAAACCAATCATTGATTGGCATACTTATACAGAAAACACAGGGTTAAAATCAGAGATTTCTGACATTCTATATTTTCCATTTCCTTTCTATAATAAGTAGTGACAAAAAGCTACATTTATTTGCAGTTTAGAGTCTGCAAATTCATAGTCTCATTCCATCTCATTCTGTTTTCATTTTATTTTACAGTTCCATTTCATCTCACTGTCATATTCCATTTGCATTTTATTTTTATAATTTTACTCCATTTCACCCTATTTCCCATTTTATTTTACATCTCATTTCATCTCACTGTCATAACCCATTTCCATTTCATTTTCACACTCATATTCCATAGCCATACTTCACTTTTCCTTCTTTTCACATTCTGCAGTTGATTCCATTCTGCAGCTACAACTTACTTATCAGCTTTGGCACAATTGTACAACTCAAATAAATCATGAATTTAGGAAATTGAAGAATCAAGTTTTGGAGACCAACCATGCTAAAAGTACCTGCAGATCAACACCAAAAGAGTTATCAAGCAAAAGGTTAAGTTCTAAAGGTAAAATGCAAAATTTATTTCAAATAGCAAGTTAGAAACATAAGTCATATATAATATGAATAATCGTAGGTCTCCTTAACAAGTCTTCATTTGATTTGGCTGCCACTTCATTATACCACATCTTCGCCACATCTTCCATACTCGATACCAAACGGTCCATAATAATTTCATCATACCACATCTCCGCTACACTCTCCATACTCTATACCTAAACGGTCCCTAATAACTCCATCTGTTAACGGTCAAGACTACGATGTGACCAACGTATACACGCCTCTCCAAACCCTCACCGTCTACTTATTCCACACAAACCCGTAGTTCTTTTTCACCATACCCGCAGTCAGTCCATTTCATAAACCAGGAGAGTAATTCTGAAGGTTAAAAAAAAAAATCTGCGAAACAGAAGCCATGGGACTCATTGTCAGGACAGAGCCAGTAGGAGCAAAATATATGGAGGGATTCCCACAACTCAAGGAGATGTTGTAGAAGGCTAGATGGCTCAATTTCATTGAAAAATTTGATGGCTTCCACAAAGAGATCACAAAATCTTTTGCTAGATCATTTGATGGTACAAAAGTGGAAATTGGAGACATTAAGTTTGCAGTAATAGAATCCTACATAGCAGAGGCTACAGAACTGCCAAGACATGGTGAGAGATGGTTCAAAAAAAAGGAATTCCACAGTGAATCATGGAAAGTGATCCTCAGTAACCCAGGTATGGATGTCTTTGTGTTTAGAAAAGGAATTCCTATTTCAACACTTAAAAATAAATGGAGAAGCATGCTTTTGATATTAGAGAAATTCATTACCTGTGAGGGGAGATTCGAGTGCATGTATGTCTATCATATATGTTTATTGATGAACTTTATAGAAAATGGAGACATCAACCTCCCTTTCTTCCTACTAAACAGTTTAACAAGGATGGCTTCAAATGTACAAAAGAAAATAGAATTCCTAGACACAACCATGTACCATCATGGGTTGGTAAAAATATTGGTTGAGTTTCATTTGAAAAGAATAGGAGATACTTGGGAAAATTTCCTGATAAGAAACTATTTCCAAGAGGAACCAGAATCACCTGAAGAGGGTAATGTCAGAAGGAGTAGGAGGAAGAAGATCAGTATAACCATTCAAAGCAAACTTGAGTCCTCCACACAGAAAAATGATGAAGAGCTAGTCTCTGAAAAATTGACAGAGATCAGGGAGCAGATCAAGCAAAAAGGGAAGATGAAAAAGAAAGCTGGTGGAATTACTGGAAACAAACCTGAATCTTCATTACAACAAGATGATGAAAAATTAATCTCTGAAAAATTGACAGATATTAGGAAACAAATCAAGAGAAAAGAAAAAATAAGAAAGGAGAAAAAGGATACAAAGGAGGAGAACATAAGCCCTCTACAACTTAGAAGGAGATCTAGACTCCGACGTATGGTAAAGAAGGTATCATCAAAGGGAACATAGTTCATAAATCGAGAAGAAGAAACCCGAGTGCCATCTTCTAATAATGTTCCATTTACACACAGTCCTCAAAACTCTCCTAAACAGTATTTCGAAGGTAGCCCCAACAGAGGATCTCCAGGCATAGACCCAGTGCAACAACAAATTTATGATTATATAGAATCATTGGAGAAGAAAAGTGCCTCAATGGATCCAGAATCCTCAGCTAATCCAAAACTCTTTGTCAATCCACAAGAACCTCTAACTAACTCTCTCAAACAAGAAATCTATGAGTTAGAGATATTGAACAGACACATCAAGAAAGAAAATGAAACCCTGAGGGAACAAAGTAAATTGGATAAAGTTATTCATGATAATACAATACTGCACCTAGGGCTATGGTACAAGAAGAATAGGAAGTTGAAGAGGAAGAATAGAAGCTTGAATAGAACATTCATCAACCTTAAATACAGGCTTCTTATGAAGAAACCCAGGATGGCAGTCACTTCAAAGAGGAGCAAAAGAAGAAAACTAGATGTATTAGCAAAAGTGTCTGAACAAATGCAATAGGAAAGAAGAATTAACATTTTTGGCAAATTGCATGGGGACATGCAATGATTTTGCAGTGGGGGTATGCTGAACCTCAAAATTACCCTTTCCCTGACAACTTTTCTCACTTCTTTTCCTTGCTTTTCCATAAGATTACAGATCCCCATCAATGATAAATGATAGATTTTGTCTTAAGGAAAGCATTAAATGATTGACATGTTATATTTTTATGTTTTTGCTATTTGCATAAGATTTTGCAAATTAGCTACAGAACACAACCTATTCTGCAGCTAACTATGTATTCCGTAGTTATTTCCATGGTCTGGCAAGTTCCAGGTGTCAAACGAAGAAACCAGCCACATGGGCATCTCTAGAATTGGCTCCACATGAATCCTATCCTAGTCACTCAACCCAGATCGATAAGAAAGCCAGCTTAAGACCACAGTCAAAGGTGGAGTCAAACATATGAAACCCAGAAGCAATAGGACTCTTTGTCTACTCTTTCGTGGTTAATTAATAAATCCAATAGTTCTGTTGCAGCATTAACTCAGATTAACCACCTATGTTAATGGTTCTGTACAACCATCTTGCTCGAATTCAAGTCACCTGTAGTTGATCAAGCATTTACGCAACCTCGTTTTGATACGTGTAGACCACCTGTAGCTAATTTTCCTCAAAGACAGTTATGCATATTTTTTTTTGGATACTAGTTGTACAAAACTGAGAAGGGTTCGAAGTTTTTGATGTATTAAACTCAGACTTGCAGCTTTGTAATTTTTGAACTTTTTGTTCCTGTTTATAATATAAAGTCATGTGTTGACCAATGATCGTTTGAAAGAGTATTTTCAACTAGTTAGCAGCTCAACCCGGTCAATTGCAGAGGGCCCCTGCATTGAAGGAGGTTTTATTTTCATTTGTTTTCTGTTTAGTTTTAATTTCATCATTTGCTTATAGCAGTGTTTCTAACTTAGGTTGATTTCTTGTAGTTTGATTTCTTTTACGTTTTTTTTTTTTTTTTTTTTTTTTTTTTTTTTTTTTTTTTTTTTTTTTTTTTTAACTAAAACGGTTGTATATTTTATTTATATGTTAAAAACAAAGAGGGACTTTGCCGAGGTAGCCCTGCTTACATGGCTGTAATCCTACTTTTGCTGCCTTACGAAAGAGGCAGTTTCACAAATTATGATAAAGACTTTCCCCATTTACATTTAAGATTCCTTTGATGAGAGTGCTGCCTAAGTTCGCCATGCGATCTGCTTCCTTGTTGGAATTTCTGAGAATATGATAAAATTTGTATGAATCAAAACTCTGTAGAACCATCTTCAGTCTGTCCATTATTTTGTTGAGCCCAGCATTGTTGAAGTATTCCTCTTTGATTAGTTTTTTGATTAAAATTTCTGAGTCTCCGAAAACTTGAATATCTTTGGCTCTTTTCTCTCTGGCAATGTGGCAGGCCTTAAGCAGCCCCAGAATCTCCGCTTGGTTGTTTGTTTTCTCTCCGAGGCCCCATGCAAAAGAAACAGTGGAGAGCCCTTCCGTGAAGTAGATGATCCCACCAGCACCTGCAGCTCCAGGATTCCCTTTGGACGCTCCATCAAAGAAAATAGTAGTTACATTTTGTGCCCTCCACCAGCTTTGAAAGATGTCATCAGTCTCTCTTTTTCTCCAATCCGGGTTAGCTTTCAGGGGTGAGATTCTATACTTTCGGGGATGCGGATCTAGAGCAAGCCACCTTTTTTCTTCTGGCCTGAGCAGGGGGTCTTCTTTGGAATATTGCTGCTGAGCCGCTTCCAGTAGAAGGGCCTTAGCTTTTGCAGCAACTTGAGATGGGGAGTTCTGCAAGTCTTTGAAAACCTGCTGATTTCTAGTTAACCACAGCTGCCAGCATACAAATTTGGGCAGCGCTATCCAAATCCTACGCCAAAAGGACTTGGGGGGGATGCTTTTGGGGTATCTAGCACACCAAGACGCAAACAGATCCGAGACAGAAATTTGTTGAGGGAGAGAGATCTGGAATTCATGGAGAAGAAGCCCCCATACCTCCTTGGCAAAGGCGCAGTCTAGAAACAAGTGTTGGGCAGTTTCTAATTGACATCTACAGAGAGCGCATCTATGAGGCCCTTCAAACTTTCTTTTTGTCAGATTGTCCCCTGTCAATAACTTGTTGTGTACCAAGGTCCAAAAGAAAAAAATTATTTTTGGGAGAGCTAATGGCTCCCAAACCTGCTTCCAGAAGGCTGGAGTATGGTGGCTGTTCCTGTATCCCTGAAGAGTCCTATATCCCTCTGCTGAGGTATATACTCCAGACTTTCCCCATCCCCATCTATCCTTTTTGAATCTACTGACTGGGGTGGCATCTTCTAGCAGGTTCTCGAGCTGAATCAGTTGGTCCCTTAGGCGCTCTGGGACTCCATGGAAGTCCCATCTTAACCATTCTCCACGGTCGTCCCAGCTTGCCAGATCATAAACTCTGTTAACTCCTGCTCTTTCCAGCCAATTTCTGAGCTCTGTGATGTCCTCTCTTTCCGCCAACGGGTCTTTTCCCATAATTCGATCTTTCCATAAATGTGTAGACTTACCATTTCCGGGAATTCTGTACATGTGTTTTTTGAAGAACTCGCTGCTCTTACAACAGAGCCTCCATACCTGCGAACTGGTCGTTGTAGACTGTAGTTGCATTTTCCTTAGCGCTTCTTTGTCTGAGTATTTTGAATGTAAAATTATGCTGATAGGATGTGAGGGGTCGCTGATTATTTTCCACAACAGTTTGCCGCCCAGCGATTTGTTGACAAGGGAGGGGTCCCGAATTTGAAGTCCGCCCTCATCTATTGGCCTCTTGACCGTGTCCCATTTAACTAAGTGCAACTTTTTATCGTTACCTTTCCCGCCTTGCCATAGGAAATTCCTGAGCAGGGTAGCAATCTGGTCCGTGACATATTTGGGGGCGAGGAGAAAAGCTGCCTGATAAATGGGTAGAGCTGATAGCTGCGATTTTATTAGAATGGATTTGCCGCCTTTTGTTAACCAATATCCTCCCCAGACAGCAATTTTGGATTTAATTTTGCTGATTATATGAGTCCAAAGACACCTCTTGTTCACCCCTGAGGAAATGGGAAGACCAAGATATCTGAAGCTGTCCCATTTGGCCTGACTTTTGAACCCGAGGATCCTTGAAATATTGATGGTCTCTTGCTGTTCAGCGTTCCAACTATAGATTTCGCTTTTGCTCTCATTGATAAGAGCTCCAGTCACCCTGCAGTAACTTTTCAGAACATTGTCAAAGGCTTTCGCTATTTTGGTGGAAACGCCTCCAAGGCGCAAAGAATCATCCGCGAAGAGGGCATGATTTAGAGAAGTTGCTACATTCGAAGGTTTGAGCCCCGGGAGGGAGCCGGCGGTTTTTTCAACTGCTAGCTTTCTACTGAGAGAGTCAACCATGAGGATATACAGGAAGGGAGAGAGGGCATCCCTGCCTGATACCTCTCTGAGCTTGGAAGAAGTTAGTAGGGCGTCCATTGATTAGAGGGGCAATCCACGGGGATTCTATGCATGCTTTAATGAGCTGGACAAAGTGCTGAGAGAAACCAAAAGAAAGCAGGACTTTGCATAGAAACAAACGATTTACTCTATCGAATGCATTTGCCATATCGAGTTTGATCAACATACCTTTCTCGCCCCATTGTTTGCTTGAATGGATGGTCTCCTGAACCTGAATGACATTGTCCATAATATATCTGCCTTCCACAAATCCGCCTTGGTTGCTGGAAATCAACTTTTTGAGCAGAGGCTTGAGTCGATTTGCTAGGAGCTTGGCTATGATTTTGTAAGAAGCATTACAGAGCGAGATAGGCCTGAATCTTGCAAAGGTATCTGGATTGGTTTCCTTTGCAATTAAAGCTAGATAGGTGGAGTTGATACCACCTCCTATTTTAGCTTTTCTCATAAAGCCCCTGATCATTTTGAGGAGATCAGTTTTGATTACTTCCGAACATGATTGATAAAAATGGATTGTGAATCTGTGAGGCCCAGGGACCTTATCGACTTCCATTGACCAGATAACTTGGATAACCTCCTCAATTGTGATTGGTCTGCATAGGTCTGTGTTTTCTTCAGCGTTAACAAGTTGGGGAATGTTAGAAAGAAAGTCAAAGATTTCCTCTTCCTCGCCTTGAATGCCTATGTTGTATAAATTCCTAAAGTGAGCTTCAGCAGCGCCTTTCACCTGATCGAACCCTTTGCAGACATGTCCCTCCAAGGTTTTAATTTCCGCTATATGATTCCGGGACAGTCTAGCTCTGTATTGTCTGTGGAAGTAAGAAGTGTTCCGGTCCCCTGCCTTTAACCATAAACTTCTGGACTTTAATCTCCAGTATTCTTCTTCAGTTCAGAAGGCCTGGTAGGTGGATCATTGCGTTTTGACTTCCTCATCCAGAAGCTCTGCTGTAATATCTTTATTCTCCATTTCCGTTTGCATTGAGTGCAGCCTCTGAACTGCCTCTTTTCTTTGGTTGGTTGGATTGGGGTCTGGCTTTTTTATCCACTCCTTCAACGCAAATTTTGTTGCCTTCAGCTTCTGTTCCCAGATGTAGCTGGGGGAACCTGTGATGGGTTTGACCCATGCAGCTTTCACTGTCTCGATAAAACCCGGTTTCTCGATCCACAGTGGGCTGAATCGGAAGGGAATGGGGCCCAAATCTTCTTCATCTTCCAATAGAAGTTGTATTGGCTTATGGTCCGAAGTCAATTTGGGCAAGATTTTTGTGTTGGCGATTTTTTTATTCAACAAAAGGCCGCTTTGAACCAGAAATCTGTCCAGCCGGGCGGAGATTTGTTCCGACCCGACCCGGTTATTCGACCATGTATAAAGCCCATGGAGTGGAGGGAAGTCTAAGAGGTCCCAGCTCTGTACGAGCTCCTCCACCGTGGCCAGCATGGAGTCTCTGGTACTGGAGCCTCCCCTCTTCTCCTTTGGCTTCAGAACTATGTTTAAGTCTCCTGCTATGATAATATTGTTTGGGGAATGTTGTTCTAGGTAAGTTGATAGAGAGTACCAGCATTCTCTTTTTTCTGCATAATTTACCGGAACATACAAATTGAAAAGAGAGACAGTCAACTTACTAACTTTGTGCGTCAATTCAGTGTATATCCAGTGCTGGGTTTCATGATAATTATTGAGCTGGAATGTGCTATCTGACCAAAGAGTAGCCAGTCCTCCGGAGGTTCCCCTTGCGCTAACTGCCTTGCCTGTATTTTTATTCCATTTTAGCCTGCTGATATCAAGAAGGGAATGCCCTTCAATTTTGGTCTCTTGGAGCATGAGGATGTCTGAGGGTTCAACTTTAAGAAGATCCTTGAATGCTTCTAGTTTTGCAGGGCTCCCCAGTCCTCTGCAATTCCAAGAGACAAACTTCATTATTTACCTAGTGGAGGGGTGGGACCTCCCTTGGAAGGTCTCGGCCTGGTATTCCGCCCAATGGACATTTCTATTGTGGCTTGACTCCCTTGGGTTTTAAGTCTCTCGGCCTCTTCTTCTCTCATTTCTTTACGGGATTTTCTACCAGCTCTTTTAGTAGGACGCTCATAGGCTTCATCTTCCGATGATCCTGAACTTTCTATTGTTTTTTTCTTTGTTACTTCTGCATATGAAGGGTTGGGCGGGCTGCCCTGTGTGGCTTCGACCTGCTTTTCTTTCTCACTTTCTTTGCATGGAGGGGTGCTTTCTACATGCACCAGGTTTTCATGCTCCGGATCTGTTGGGTTGATCTGTGTGCTTGTTGTCCCTTGTACATTTGCTTCCTCTTCTTGGATGGGTTTGGAGCTGCTTGGCATCCCTGTTGTCTTTCCTTTGCTGGGGCCTTTTTTTGGGTGTGTTGTTTTCTGGACTAGAGTCCATTGTTCCTCTTTCTGTTTGTCTGTTTGCTCTTCTGTCTTCTTCTTGCAGTACTTCGCGAAGTGTCCGTGCTCGTGACAGTGCCTGCATTTGAACGGAAGCTGTTCATAGTCCAGTTCTTGGATATGCACCCAGCCTGCAACTGTAAGTTTGATTGCTTCCGGTAACCCCTCCTCCAGATCGACTTCAACACATATTCGAGTGCATGAATACTGATCTTTTCTTGCAGCTTTGTCAATGTATTTACCCAGTGCATTGCCGATGTTTTCAAGGGATTTTTGGTTCCAGCAGTGGAGAGGCAAGTGGGGGAGTCTCACCCATACCGGGACTGCTGAGGGGACATCCTGGGAGGGATCGAAGTCTGGGGACCATTTATTCAGATACAGGCCCTGCGGTCCCATAAAATATGGGCCATTTCTGAAGATTAAGCTTCTGTCTTCCGGGTTTTCAAACACAAAGACAAAGTATCCTTTCCCAACAAAGTAGCTTTTCACACCCTCCTTGATCAGGGGGCTCCAGTTTCTCTGTGTCCAATCTTCTACTGACTTTGGAGAAGGCCAGAGGCCTGTGAACTGGCCGATGAGGCCTCTCTCTGCCAGGTTCAGTGCTGCTTTACACGTCTCTTCTTCTGAAAGGGCAACTGAGGGGATCTTGTCCATCCTCTTGATAAACTTTTGCTGAGCCACCGATGGGGCTTTCTTCGGGCAAGCTTCGATCAGTGCTTTGAATGCCAGGACCTCCGAAGGAGGGGGAGCCGAGCCCCCGTTGGAGTCCATGATCTCAGAAGAGCGCCTCAGGACTGAGCACGGAGGCGCAGCAGCCTCAAGGGCGTGAGAAGAGTTCTCGGCGATCAGCAGGAAGAAGGACAGGCCCTCCGCGGCAGACAGGGGCCGAGGCGGCCGGCAGCCTCTTGCGCAACGTCGGCTAGGTCAGGGCCGCAGCGCAAAAAAAAAGATAAGATTTACGATTTCTTTTAAGTTTTGATCAATAGAATAATGTTAGAATTCAATTGTGCAGTCTTGTTTCTCCAATCCATTTCATAAAGGAAACAACTTTGTTTCTAAACAGAGTAAGGTTGAAAGTAATGAGAATGCATTGTTGACTAGTTTACTCACTGTTTTTGTTATTTATTTTCTAGTTCAGATTGTCAATGCACTGTGTTAATGAATGTTTTTGATCACCATTTCAAGCTGATACCCATCCTAAACTAAATGGTTAACATTCACTTTACACAATGGTTGAAACCGATCAATTACCTTCTGCATGTTTTTATTTAGTTCTCTAGATCATGAAGTACAAAAAGTTGTTTGTATTCCATCTCAAGAAGGTTATCTTTCAAAATTGAAGGATAGAATAACTAGAAGTACTTCAGTTAATTTCATTCTCTGTCTTTATTTCAACATGCCTCACAACTTCACCTCTTAATTCTAAGAATTAGATTCATGACTTAGGATTAATGATAAGATAGGATAGATACTCTGTTTTCCTTATTTTAACTTAGATTTTGACTAGTTTTAAGCTCTTGGTTCACCTTTAGGAAGTTTAGATTCAGTTTCTCATATTTCAGTTTGTACACCATTAGGAATCAAAGAACAGAAACCCCCAAAACAATATAAAAATACAAAACAATGAAGTAAGAAGGGTTAACTAAGCACATATAGTGCACTACACTTCATCAGCTTACAAACCTCGGTTGATAATTCATGCAAGCAATTAAGGACACTAAATTGACTAAACAATAACTACACTGGTTTTCCCGCGTTGGGTTTTTCTGGGGACATTTGGCCAAGAAAGACGGTGTCACTTGTGTGTTTTTTTTCTTTCAGTTGTTGATCTATAGATGTTGTGACTGTATTGTGTTTATTTCAGTATTTAAATGTTTTAAATAACTTGCTCGAATTTAAACAAGTAGAAGAAATAAATCAGCAGAATACAGATTAATTTTCTAACGGATAGACTTAGAAAATTCAACACAAGCCATCCCCTCAACAAGATATTCTTTAAACAAGATGAATTCTTCCAAGTCAACAAATATTGAACCTTCTTCAAGTCTATTCCCAATAGGTCTCAACCTTCACTTCAAATTTGTATCTTCGGCCCACAATCTTCAACCTTGCAATAAACCAAGAATCCCTAGATTTTGCTCATGTGGACAAATTTAGGTCTTCCTTCATCCTTCCTTCCTTCGCTAGGCGATTCTCCTTAGTTTCTTTCCCTTTGCACTTCTTTTTCTTCTTCTTCAGTTGCATATTGAACTTGTTGTATGTGAGTGCTTCAAATGAGTTGAAGTCCTTCATATTTATAGTCTTCTTGTGATATCAAATAGCCTTCCTTTGTGCCAACTTGTCCTTATTTGGGCCGATTTGTACTTGGAGGATTCCTTGACTTTCTAGACTCAAAAATAAATTCTTTTATATGTTACAACATGCCCAAATGGTCTTATACAATTCGTATGGACTTTCTTGACTCATGACAAACCCTAGAAGCATGAAGAACATGCTTAACCTAGTTGACTAATCAAAAGAAGCATGAAAACCATGCTTGAAAATAATATTTTTTCTTTCTTCTTTCGTTACATAAGAAATACATAATGACATGAGTACAAAGACAATTATGAAGACCAAACCTAGTTGCTTTTCCAACAATACTCATGTGTATATGAGGTTGTGTTGCTAGTTAGCCAATTCTGGCTCAACCTGAGCAAGTTCCTCTTTGACATGTTGGGGAGTGAGATCTTGAAACCTTATTGTAGAACTTTCAACCCTCACTTAGGCATGAGTGCTCCCACTTTCTTGGTAGTAGGTCATTCCTCATTGAACTTGAGCCCTTTGATGTGGCATGCTGAAAAAAATGTAAGTGATACATACCCAGATGAGGGTGAGGGATTCCATTAACTTTGGAGAGGACAAAGAGAGTTGAAGATACCCGTGTAAAGAGTGGTCCCCAGGGATAGATTTCCTCCCCACAAATGAGTCGATGTTAAATCCCAAGAACAAGCAACCGTAAAGAGTGGAAGGGACACATTAACCTCAAAGAGACCTAGTCCTTATCTCTTTCCTCTAACACTAGTTGCCAGGAAACCAAGGGTGAGTAAGAAATTAAAAGAAAGCATTGCGAACCAAAGAACAAACCTGCCTTGTATATTTCCCCAATTACTCACATTTAGAGGAATGATCTCGACAGGATGAAGCTTCTTGGTCAACACATGACTAGAAAGACATCTTTCCCAATACAACACAATCCCAAACAAGAAATAAGAGAAGCCATTGCTGAAATTAGAAGCTAGGGGGGTGAGGGAAACACCGAACAACTACTTATTGTTTCTTTGTGCCTTCCCTAGGCTTGAACCTAAACAGATGGAGACCTAGACAACCAACCTATCAAATTGAGTTAGGAGCAAAATCAATTAACAAATGGATGAAATAAATAGAATCCATATGCCTTTAGCAAAATCCCAATTCTTCGTCTCCATGCCAAAGCTTTTAAGTGTGAGACAAAGCAGTGGGTTGTTATGGTAATAATGCTAAGAAAACTAATTAATCTCCATGTCGTTTCAATTATGCTTTGCATGATAATCATTGAATGCCTTTTTAATGCATCCCTACAATGAGACAAGTTGTATGGGTGGGAAAATTTCCCTATGGGATGACTAATCCTCTGTACCTATACCAGGGTCCACCAAATAACATGTTGGGTGTGTGTTATATTCTTTCCACGACTAGCCTCACGCGCGGGGGGCGGTAACCCCCTTCTACAGGGTCTTGGGCAGTGCCTCGGGGAATTTTTTTTGGACTCTATATTAGGTGGGCGTACCTAGTTATGGTTTTGTGCATGGTTTTCACACATGGTTTCGGGCATGATGGTTTTTTGCCCATTGTATTTTGTAGCTTCGGGCAAGGGAACTACAATTATGTTCTAATCCAAGGTTAATGGATTGGGGTTTATGGATGCTTTGACATGTATATATGTGTATTGTAACATTGAAAGGAATATAATGAAAAATCAATCTGGTAGTCCTGGTTTTGGGATCCAGGGGAAAATCTCTCTGTATATCTATTTTATGTTTTATGCTCTTGCCATTATTTATTTTTTGTTTTTAGAATTCATATGCAAGTAATTTTTGTATGGGGTTAAAACCTACATAACAAATGCATCGGGTGGTGGATTCTCATATCAATCAATGGACGATGGGCTATGAAGTTCCCCCATGCCTTATCCATGTATTGCTAAAATCTTTATGGGGGCATGCTACCACGTCCCTCGACATGTGGCCTAGTGGGACAATGGTAGCTTCCCCCCCACCCTCTCTTGATCCAAGTACCCCATTTTGGGCAAATTATTATTATTAATTAATGATCTTAGAGGGAGTAGAGGGCTTAGCGGCTTGGGAACCCACTCTCATCTTCGACATTCGTGATGTCGAGTCTGGTTGCCTTCACCATTGGCATCATTGCCTTACTGGTGAGACTCTCGTTAGCATACTTGTGTGATTCATTTTGGGGGTTTTTAGTGGTGTTTTGCCATCGCTGATCCCTGTTTTGAGCTCTTGTTCCAGGTTGCTTTGCTCGCGAGGCCGTTTCCGATGCGCCTTCGCCTTTGCCTCCTTCTACTTGTTGGTGAGATTCTCATTTGCTTGCGTGGGCTATCTGGGTGGTTTTGGTGAAGTTTTTGTTCCACTGCGATGATTTCTCTACTTAGCCTGGTGCTGCCGATGTCTATTTACCACCGCCAATGTCTTTTGTGTTGTTGTGCGCAGTTCCTGAGGGTTTCTCCCGAGGCATCTTATTTTTTGCAGTTGTTTGTCATATTGTTGTTAGGCGATTGTTTTTGGATGTTGAGGTTTTCCACTCTGCCTTGCCTTGATTGCATGTTTGGAGTTGGTTGTTTGGGTTTTAGGGTTTTTTGTGTGGACCCTTGGGGTCAGTGATGTAAAGATGTATGTTTTCGGATAGAGAATTGTTTTTTTTTTTGTGGCCAATACACGAATCTGGGTAGATCTTGCTTGAATACACACTTAGTTTGTGTATTTACAAAATGTAATTTTGTTTATTTCTATAAATAAAGTTACTTCTTTTTTCCTCGGAAAAAAATAAAAAAAATAATAATTATAAAACGAAATAATATATGAGTTAAACATATATACATTTTAAAAAACATGTAATAAAATTTTTTATGAGAAGATTTTTCGGTGTAAATCACATTATGATACATTTGTCGACGCATTTCGAACAAACGAGTGTGGTTCATGGTCAGGACAAGTTGAAGAATTAGATCATGGCTGCATGTTAAATAGGGAGAGCAGATCTTCCAATGGCTAAGTTTGACTTGGAAATGACTATATCGGACTGGGCAATTAGATCGGACCAACGACTATATTTGACCATGAAACGGCTAAATTTGACTAGCCAACCAGACTGGACCAAGGGATAGAGCTATGGACCAATATTATATTTAATAATATTATTTAATTATAATAATATTATTAGATAAATTTATTCAATGTATTAATACATATTATCATAATATTTTTAATGTTAATTTTATAAATATTTATTTTAATACTATAATGTTAGTCATGTTAGTAATACTATAAACATGACTAACATTATAGTATTAAAATAAATATTCATAATGTTAGTCATGTTAGTAATACTATAAACATGACTAACATTATTGTATTAAAATAAATATTCATAAAATTATTATTTTAGACCTTAATAGCATTCAAAACATTAAAAAATATTATGATAATATGTATTAATACATTGAATAAATTTATCTAATAATATTATTATAATTAAATAATATTATTAAATATAATATTGGTCCATATCCCTATCCCTTGGTTCCGGTTGGCTAGTCAAATTTAGTCGTTTCATGGTCAAATATAGCCGTTGGTCCGATCTATCAAATATAGCCGTTGGTCCGATCTAGCCCAGTCTGGTTTCCAAGTCAAACTTAGTAGTTGGAAGATCTGCTCTCCCTATTTAACATGCAGCCATGATTTGATTCTTCAACTCACACTCGTTGGTTCCAAACGCGTCGACAAATGTATCATAACGTGATAAATCTTCTTATAAACTTGATAAAGACCAAGACTCTCGATGGTGGAAAACGCTGCTTCCTAAATTAAAATATGCTTGGTAGAATTTTAACCTAAATAAAATAAAAAAATTAACATCCTATTATACCAATCCCTCAATTGTCGAGCTTTACCACTATGCCAAAAATATACTTCGTAGAATTTGAAGGTTAACCTCCCATTATACCAATCCCTCCATTGTCCGCATAAAGTAAGAGACAATCCTGTGGATTTTAAGTTGGAGCAATTCCAAACACGGCGTCCAAAGTACGTTGGAAGTGGCCCACTGAAGTTCGTGTCGTGCTGCCGATAATTTAAAATTTTCAAGTTAAAAAAAGTTTACCCGCACCATTTTAGTATTTTGTCGAAGTTCTGTAACGGTTTAAGTTTCCGGAAGTGAAGCGAGCTTCTATCATGTGCACGGTGGGCATGGAAAGCTTTGTAATTGTACACAACGTGGCGAAGAGGCACAATATAGGCACTCTCGTTCGCACTGCCACCGCTTTCGGTGTGTCGGAGGTTATTCTTGTGGGCAGAAAAGATTTCAACGCTTTCGGCAGCCATGGATCCACTCTCCATTTAAACTTCCGCCATTTCTACACTCTTCAACAAGCTCACGAATACCTTAAGGTACACAAATAGGTCGTATCCTACTTTGGGTGAAATTCAGTTCATATACTAGTTAAACTAAACTCTTTTTTTTTTAAAGATGCAATTCCTTAATTATTGCAGCTTGACGGTTCACATATATGAATTTGTTGCTACTAAAACTTACCCTTTGTTGCTACTTAAACTTAGCCTGACTGACTAATTTACCAGTATAAAACGGGATTTAGGTTGATTTTCGTATCGAGGTCCCTGAATCTTCATCTTTGTTGTTTTCGCATCGAGCTGTTACTATGTACCCTCTCTGTAGTCATCTTTCCCTGGTTTGGCCTATTAGTTCCTCTTTTGTTCATTGTGATGAACACCCCCGCCCAATCAATAGCTAACCGATGGTGGATCATGCAAAATGTAATCTGGGGGTTATACAAACATTACATGGGCACATAATATTGCAAGGTTGTGGACTGAGAAAGGAGTTGAGTTCATGCTTTTCGTAATATTGCATTTCAGTACCTACATTGTTTAGGTCATAGACGTGCACGAAAGGCAAATGCAAGCAGCGATATAGAACAATGGCTGGGAGATCCAAACATGATGGAGGGAACATATTTTCGACTCTTCGAAGATTGAATTGGGGCACAAGTACCCATGTGCAAAATATGGAGTATATGGACTCTTAGATGCAATAAGTGCCCATTGAACTCTGCAGAGGAGAAAATTGAGGGTGCAGGTGTCTGCCTATTTTTCCCTAAAAACGTAAGGGCGCTGGGGCAATTTAAAGCATGAAACAAAGGTTTCTCATGAAAAGCTCAAGTTTGCTTCATAAGATCTTCTAAAAGAGCATTGCCATCATTATGTGATGTGAGGCTAAAAGGAGGGTTAAGGCTCCTTTGTTAATGGGTTGTTCAATTTAACTCTCAAGAGTATGAGGCTGAGCTTAAACAATTGGAATTTGTGCTTCTAACGAGGTAGTGACTTTCACTATTTCATATTGGGTGTTATTTGTGGAACATTCTAATTTAATCTTTGAAACAACGATCTCTAAAAGTAAGTTGTAGGTGTCGGCTTGAACAGTGGTAGAAATGTTAGCCTACGAGTTGCTAAACAATCACAAAGGCCAAGATCACCTCTTTTATGAGTTGTCATCCTTATTTATTAATTGCTTGTCAACGTGTTGTCACTCTTCAATTTACGATGTGATTACATCCATGTACTATATATTGACATCATTGGCTGAATATGTAGTTGAGACGGCTAAAATATTTTTTGCCAATTCTTGTATCATGTTGCTTGCTTTATGGTAGAACATGATATTAGAGCTCTTATGATCTCAAGGGCATGATAGTTCCATGACACTAATAGTAACTCATGGAAGGCGAGGAATTGTGATTGTAAGAGTAGGAAGAGCAACATAATCACAAAAAATTGGATTGAAGTCCATTATTCACAGAAGGAATTCATGGCCTTGGGACACTTGTGAGGAATATTCCAAGGGTAGATGATCGCTTCATAGGGTAGAAAGTATACAATGGCTAGCGTAGAGTAGGTTCTTGCGTGCAATATGTTGTTTGATATCTTGAAGCATGAGATCAATACTAGTTGTTGGTAACAAATTTCTAGAATAATCTATTTTAGATTGCCAATCAATATTGCAACCTTTGGCCAAGAGCTTCCACCTCCGCTTCCAAGTCTGTTACAAGAGGTTGTCTCCAACCACTAAAAGCTAGTGCAATTGCCCAAATCTGTCAATAAAGGCCTATGCAAAACTAAGGAACATCGTAACTTTGTCGCTATGATCTCTAATTTTGAGAGACTCCATGAGTAGCACATGCTTACTAGAAAGAGGCTTGTGTATTGATGTAGAAGCATGATTAGTGTGCCACTCACATAATGAATTGAAAAGTGAGAGTTGTCTTTTCTAGAATAATTGATGGGATGATCATGAGTAAGATTGGTCTTTTGCATGGACATTGTCACTATTGTGACATGATTGATATGAATTGGCATTTATTTCTAGGGCCATTGAAAACCCTAAATCTGATCTAATGAGTTGTAATTGCAAGTATTATTGTTGTTATTATTATTGCGTCTAGCTTTGTCTCTAAGCAAACCCACATTGTGTGTGTTGCCTCAAAATCTAGTAGGCCATGTGAGAGGCCTCACAAGGCAAGGGCTAGATCAAGAAAAAACGATGAGGTGGAAGCCACTGTCACCTCAGCACTCCACCTCCCGCTCTTTAGTGGAGTTTCACCACAATGGAGGCTTTTCTGTATTAGTCACCTAATAGATCTTCTAAGGCAATAACTCAAAGGTGACAACTTTAATAGGCTCAGGTAGGGCACTCAGACTTAAGAACAAGGCTCAGTTTAAGGGATAGTGTGCCCTCCAAGGAACCTATCAAGATTTACTTATAAGTTAATGTTTTAGTATTACACTACAAATGTGGCACACTTTGGCATATAAGACCAAGAAACGACTTATAGGATAGGTATGATCAACAAAAAGGGGCCACAAGCCTCAAACAATCTCTAAGTTGAAGCCTTAGTGCTAGATTAGGGTTTCCTAGGGTAAAATTACCTAGGGTTAGTGACGTTAGTCCCAGGGAGGCTAATCCAATCGTGCAAAAGGGAAAATTTAGATGTGACAAGGTCCAACCAACAAGAAGAGCCCCAAAACAAGTCAACGACTTGACCCTAGTTGGATTTGGCCCTATGCCCTAGCCCTAGTGGCTTGCCTTGGAGAGTTGAAATTGATAGAGAGGGAGAAAATAATAAAGTTGTTATAATGTTTGATCATCTATGTGGAAGCCAATGCCTACTTCTTGGGTGATGGAGTCTAAGGGAAAAATTACTATGGTGATATCAAACCCTAAAAGGGAATAAGGGGGAAACCCTAGCTTTCCCCATACAAAACCCTAGCTATCACTCAATGTGGGGATAAAAGCATGAGAAATACTCTCTAGGAGGTTCTCAAGGGATGTTCAAGATTCTTTAATTAAAGTATACAATATTCAACCAAAATTTCATATAAAGATATTGTTAAAATTGGCAACTAGGGCCAAATTCCACTTTGGACAGCTCATTTGATGGAGATGATTATTGCATTGAATTCCTCTTTTCAAGAGGACCAAAATTGACCTAAAGATCATCAAATTTTGACAAGGAGAAATGTCTTTTTGAATTTATACCCACACATGTGCAAATTTTCAAGGTCAGCCACATCATCATTTAGGCTCATGAAGCCCAATGGACATGTCTCTTGACCCTCAACGACTTGTATACATAAGAGATACCTCCATCCTCATTGGCACTTCATCAACTCAACATATTCTTCTCTCTCCTCATTTGATTGGTTCATACACCTTATTGGGCATCTCTCTTCTTCACACGTGTGGCATCAAAGAAGGACGAATTACAAGGCTGAATTTCAGGATTTGTTGCAGGGTTTGACTAGCGTTGACCAGGGCCTTTTTGACCTCCTTTGACTGTGGTTTTCGTGCCAAAATTTTGGTTTTGGAAGGCCACATTAATTAGCACAGGAACCGAGGTTTTTTGGGCATGTTGACTGAGTTGACTGCAGGACAAAAGTTCAGATTTTGATCAAGTTTAATCATTGTTTTAATGAGTGTTTTGGGCTGACTTTGACCATCTAAGAAGGCCAAGTTTGGTTGGGTTTGACCGAGCTACATTGAGGACTGTTTGTTGCTGTGTTGACCAACACTGACTTTCTAGTTAGGGTAGAATTTGACCACTGTTAACTGCAGATTTGACAAGGTTGTTTTGAATTTTATTTGGCAAGTCAATTTTGACTTTTGTACTCACTCTCTCTGCTGAACATTTGATATAATAATAAGAATAATTGATCAAAGGGTTTTCCCCATCTTGGGGTTTTTCCCTGGCATTCGCCAAATCCTGGTGTTCTCTTGTCTTGGCTTGTCTTTTGCATTTATTGTTTATGTTCCACCTACAATCACTGTCAATGTGATTAATGGTTAATGTGATTGCTATTGGAAATTGTCATTTGGCTATTTAAAGGACATTGAAGTAATTGTTGAAAGCATAGAACATACCATTGTTAACTAAAATTAACATGGTATCAGAGCTCAGGTGAAGACAAAGCCCAAGCAAGAGAGAGAAAAGCAATCACTAAGAGATCTGTTGGACAAGACTATTGGACAAGTCTCCATGGCATCTACATCTTACTTCAAGGCTGAGGACAAACTCAATGACAAATCTGACTCTAATGCATGTAAAATGACTTTGGAAGAGCATGATGCAATGGACTATGTGTAGGGAAAAGTGGTGGAGCCTCCTTCAAATGCATCGGCTATTGCTAAGACAAAGTATAGAAAAGGTGAGGTCAAAGCTAAGAAAATTATCATTGACTCCATTCAAAAGCATTTGGTTGCCTATATTTATGATTTGGGAACATCTAAGGAGATGTATGATAAGCTGGTTGGGATGTTCAAAGTGAACAATGCAAATCAAATCCTCTTTCTCAAAAACAAGTTGAAGGACATCAAGATGGATAAAGGGGAGTCTATCCAATCCTACTTCATGAGAATAACACAAATCAAGAATGACCTACTATCTATTGGAGAAGTTATTGCTGACAGGGAGCTCACTCTCATTGCACTTGGAGGTCTTTCAAGACCATGGGATGTATTTGTCACCACCATTCTCAACAATGATAGGATTCCTGGTTTCAATGAGCTATTAGCTAGATGCACTCAAGAGGAGACTAGGATGATGGAGAGAGATAAGCCCTTCAACGGAAATGAACCTACAATCTTCTTTGCTCATGCAAAAAGGAAGAATAATGCTGGTCCAAGGAGAGAGGGTCAAGGATTCAAGGAAGGAAGAAAAGGAAGGTGCTACAATTGTAACAGGTTCGACCACTATGTTAAAGAGTGTTCTCACAAGAAGAATACTCCAAGGGATGATGACAACAACAACCGCATCAATTTCAAAGTTAATGGCAATCCAAGGAACAACAAGTTCAACCGCAAAGGAAAGAGGAATGCTCCCGCTGCTCGAAATAGAAATGGTCGACCTCCCAAGAGGACAAGAAATCCCAGGTATGATGAAAGTAATGTTGTAGAAAAACAAGACGAGTTTTATCTTATTTCCGCTCTATCTACTACCTCTCCTCCGGATACATTGGATCATTGGTTGATTGATAGTGGAGCCTCAAGGCACTTCACTGGATACAAAGAGGCCCTCTCAAATTTGGTTGAAAAGAAGACTAATCTAAAGATCATACTTGGAGATAATGCCACCTACCCTGTGAAAGGGATAGATATTGTCACTCTTCACATGAATCAAGGTCAAACCATACACCTACAAGAAGTATTGTATGTGCCCGATTTGAAGAAGAACCTAGTGTCTATTTCTTCGATGGAAGATAAAAGCTTCAAGG
Organism: Pinus tabuliformis; assembly: GCA_031772625.1. Classification (NCBI taxonomy): domain Eukaryota; kingdom Viridiplantae; phylum Streptophyta; class Pinopsida; order Pinales; family Pinaceae; genus Pinus; species Pinus tabuliformis. The sequence goes on along the minus strand of CM062820.1, from coordinate 1,464,058,592 downwards.
TAGCATTCATTGATGGAAAGGTACGTATTTGGCAAAGAAATCGTAAAGATGCATTTACTCTTGCATTTAGGGTTGATGGTCTCTATCAAGTTGGTGGAAGTCCTTTGGGAGCTTTGGCAAGCAATACTCCACTTCAATCTGAGCTATGGTATCAGAGATTTGCCCATTTACATTACAAGGCCTTACCCAGGTAAGAAAGATGGTCATAGGGATGCCCAAATTTAATATGAACCATGAAGGTGTTTGCCAAGGTTGTGCAAATGGGAAACATACAAAGGAACCATTCTCTTCTAGTGAAAGCAAGATGACTGATATTCTTCAATTGGTCCATTTTGACCTGTCTGGTATCTTGCCCGTGTTGAAGAAAGTGTAAGTAGGTTCGGTCTTCGTAAATGTACTTTTGATATTTGTATTTATTCAAGAAAAGAAATATTATTTTTGTTATATTTATCAATGAGTTTCTTGCTCATTGAAATAGGTCTAACACATGTTAAAGTGCTATAGGTAAGTCAAAGAGTCAAAAGAAAGTTTGAAGACCCTTAAGGGCATGCTACACCATGTACATATTTGTATAAGAGTCAAAGAATATCCCTCCAAGCAAAGACAAGTCCTCTCCATGCAACGACATCATCAAAGGAGCAAAAAATGATGAAGGAAACTCAAGTTGGCCTAAAGGAGGGACAATCCTCTATATATAGAGGTTGTCCACTCCCTCAAACGACAAGCAATCCACCTTTGAAATCAGCGAGCAAGGAAGACTGAGAAAAGGGTGAAAAAGGACGAGTATAAGGAGCCTCTAGTGCAGCAAAGAAGGAGAAGTCATCACCGAAGGTTGGAGGACTATTTCTAGGGTAAAACATAGTCACACGTGCGAGAAAAGGAGGCATCTCTGCGGTCATAAAAGCAACAACGTAACAGTCTCATACTTCTCATTGTTTGGGCTTGAAACTTAGGCCTATAAGGCCTCCCACTAGAGCGAAGAAGAGACTCTCTCAATCGAAGAAGAAAGGAACCAAATACTCAAGGAAACCTCCCACACGTGCGAGAATTTAGGGCTGCAGGACAATCATATCAAGTCTGCAACTACACCTTGAAGAAGGAGCTCGGTTGGTCAAGAGGAAGGAAGGGATCATCACAAGTAAAGGGTCTCACTAAAGATCAAGGATAAGTGTCTCTTCTAGAGCAAGTGCAACAAGGACTATCAACAGTTGTAAGAAGAACGAAGTGTCGAAAGAAGGAGGACGAAGTGCCGGGGAACGAAGTGCAGGAAGGAGGAAGGACTTGACTTGTGCTTGGAGGATATTCTTGTCAAGGGTCTAGGGTTTGGCATTGATCAATAGAAGCTTCAATAAGAGAAATTTACGAAAGGGTTTTCCTCTCTAAGAGAGAGAGGTTTTGCCCTGGCAGAGAGCCAACATCTTGTGTTCTTGTTTCTTGTGTTTTGATAGCAGTTTGATGAAGTAAACACTCACACTAATAATAAGAGAAGAAGATCAAGCTAACAAAGATAAATTGTAAAAGTGCTTCACAAATTGTTATCAAATCTAGAAGAATCCTACTATACATAATTGCCCTTGATTCTTCAACATGGTATCAGAGCTAAGGTGACAAATCAAGGAAAGGGCATCTCAAGAACACTCATAAGGAGACTCATCAAGGAAGGACATCTCAAGAGCAACTACAAGGTTGAAGCATCAAGCCAAGAAATCTCAAACACATCAAGGACAAGGAAAGTCTACCATCTACAAAGCAAGAGGAGAAGCCTTTTGTATAAAGGCACCTACAAGAAGAGCAAGACAAAAGGGACCTACATCAAGCTACACCATCTTCAAGGAGAGAAGCACTACAAGTCAAGTCATCAAGCAAATCTCATCACCAAACAAGTCCATTTGAAGAAAGCAACTTGAAGAGCATCTAAGAAGGCAGGCTATCAAGTCTTCAAGAAGAAAGCAAGTCCATTACATCTCAAGTAAGTATATATATGTCCCCTTCTGAACATTCATCAATGTCTTTTTGCAAGGAAAGCAACAAATTGGTTGGGACCACTAACTTCCTTGCATGGAAGAAGAGGACTGACTTACTTCTCAAGGAGAATGAACTCCTAGAACTCATCAAAGGGAATGTCACTATCCCTGCTAAGGAACAAACTCAAGCCTTAGCCAAGTACAATAAGGATGAGACAAGAGCTCAAAGGATTCTAATAGAATCTATCAAAGACTCTCTCATTCCATATGTCTCCAAATTTGAAACATCAAAAGAAATCTATGATAAACTAATTGAGCTATTCTCGGTAAGCACAACTGGAGAAGTGATATCTCTATGAAATGATTTGTACAAGATGAAGATATCAAAGGAAGGAATAGCTCCATACTTCATGAAGATCTCTGAGATGAGGGATCAACTTCAAGAGCTAGGAGAAGTCATGTCTGACAGAGAAATGACAACTGTAGTACTCAATGCTCTACTTGAGGATTGGGGCAACTTCACATCAAGCATATATGCCAAGAAGGAAGCTACCCCACTAAGTGAACTATGGTCTCTATGCAAGATAGAGGAAACTAGACTCAAAGCAAAAGATGATGTGGGATCAAAGGAGCAAGCATTTGCTACCATGGCCAAGAGAAAGGGAAAATTTGGCAAATTTGGTCCACGAAGAACAAGAAATAGAGATATGTCCAAAGTCCAATGCTTTGGATGCCAAGAATATGGACATTACAAAAGGCATTGTCCTAAACCTAAGAAGGAAAACAATGACAAAAGAAAAAGGGAAGAAGCTCATGTAACTCAAGAAGTGAAAGAAGAAGACAAGAAGCAAAAGAAGGAAGATCCTCCAGATCTCTACTATGACTAAGTCAACCTCTTTACTTAAAGTCTTCTTTCAAAGTTTTGAGTAGTATAGGAGCATGTAGAAATAGAATAGAATGCATGGTTAAAGATATCTTCTAGAATATAGGAGCATGGTAGATATAGCTCAAGATATTCATATAGAAGGAGCATACCTATTATAGGACCTCATCCACAATGAAAGAATAATTGATCATGATTGAGAATCTTAGAAGGCCTCTATCATCAAAAGGAAGAAACATTTGCAGGATAAGGGTCTTCAAGATCCTCTAATAGAATCTTCAAAAGAAGGTTGATAAATAAGAGCAGATGTCTCATTGGGAGTCCCATTCATGGGATTCAAGAAAGGATGATATGCAGGCAAGAAAAGATGAAGCAAGAAAGGCTACACCAATCAAGAAGAACCATCAAATGAAGCCAAGATGATCAAAGCAGAATCAAGATGAGGTATGTATACATCAAAGTTTAAGTCATGTCATCATATATATTATTGGGTCATGGGAATAGTTCTATGGCATGATCAAGTATAAAAGGATCTCTTTCACCAATGACATGCTTGAAGGCATGTACTACAATGCAATGAAGGTCAACATAAAGAAGTGTTCCCATAAGGAGTATAAGGTGGTTGACTAATCATCTAAGAAGAAGCAAATGAAGAAAGAGATCAAGCATGTGAAGAACACCATGGTCACAAAGAATCACTATCTGACAAGATCCATTAAAGACATCTCCCGAAAGAAGGCATGACAACTCTGACAAAGGAAGAAAAAGATCAAAGGACCCTTGACACCTATGAAGGCCTTGGAGATATTAAGGTGCAGATAACTGATTCAACTCTACAAAGATGTCATGATGAAGAAGCCATCCAAGTACTATTTGATGTTGAAGCAATGTCAGGATGAAGTCATGAAGGGCTACTAAATCGAAGTATGGGAACAAGCAAGTCCAACTAAGCATCCATAAGTATTCTGAAGCATAGACAAGATGACAAAGGAGTAGCCAGATGGCAAAAGGACCTGATATATATCAAGAAGGCCACTTTCCATGAAGGGAGCAACGACATGACAAACCAGGAAGGAAAGTGATCGATGTTCGGTGCCCTACCAAAAAGAAGTTCAAACAAAGACTTCATGACACCGAAAGAAAGAATGATCAAGCAGTTGAAGGACCCACGAAGAAGAAGTTGTTGATGAATGGACAAGTCCCTAACTAAGAGGGAGTTCTAACAAGTTCCCAACTACAAAGGATCTTGGGTAAGTTCATTGTCAGAGGAAACTTGGGCATAACTTCCTCAATTAAGAGGAAGAGATAGACACAACATTCTTGTCTTCACTTGGGAAGAAAGAATGGGTGGATTGGGTAATCATTTGGCATCCGATACTCTTTGAGGATGTGTAGGGAATCTAAGACAAGAGTAGGCAAGAGGACTGATATTCTTTGAGGGCTGGGAACCCAAGACAAGAATAGTCCTAGAAGGTCATACTTAGTGAACACCTGGGTGGGTATGTACCTTGAGAGACAATGACTAAGGTGTCTATAAGTCATTGGTCTTGCCAACATTGTGCTCTGATCTTATGAGAGATAGAGCTGTTAGTCAAGGCCTTGCTATGAACAATGTTGCTTACTATGATGCTATAACAGATGGATTGCCAATCCGGTTTCTCTTATGTGAATTCTTCAAGATTGAAAAATAACCAAACACTTTGTAACGATTTATGAATACTTCCCTAGTTAAGAGGGAGTGTTGAAGAAAGTGTAACTCAGTTCGGTCTTCATAAATGTACTTTTGATATTTGTATTTATTCAAGAAAAGAAATATTATTTTTGTTATATTTATCAATGGGTTTCTTGCTTATTGAAATAGGACTAGCACATGTTAAAGTGCTATAGGTAAGTCAGAGTCAAAAGAAAGTTTGAAGACCCTTAAGGGCATGTTACACCATGTACATATTTGTATAAGAGTCAAAGAATATCCCTCCAAGCAAAGACAAGTCCTCTCCATGCAACAACATCATCAAAGGAGCAAAAAATGATGAAGGAAACTCAAGTCGGCCTACAGTCATCATGTCGGCCTAAAGGAGGGACAATCCTCTATATATAGAGGCTGTCCACTCCCTCAAACGACAAGCAATCCACCTCTGAAATCAGTGAGCAAGGAAGACTGAGAAAAGGGTGAAAAAGGATGAGTATAAGGAGCCTCTAGTGCAACGAAGAACGAAAAGTCATCATCGAAGGTTGGAGGATTGTTTCTAGGGTAAAACCCAGTCAAACGTGTGAGAAAAGGAGACATCTCTGCGGCCATAGCAGCAACAATGTAACAATCTCATACTTCTCATTGTTTGGGCTTGAAACTTAGGCCTATAAGGCCTCCCACTAGAGCGAAGAAGAGACTCTCTCAATCGAAGAAGAAAGGAACCAAATACTCAAGGAAACCTCCCACACGTGTGAGAATTTAGGGTTGCAGGACAGTCATATCAAGTCTGCAACTACACCTTGAAGAAGGAGCTCGGTTGGTCAAGAGGAAGGAAGGGATCATCACAAGTAAAGGGTCTCACTAAAGATCAAGGATAAGTGTCTCTTCTAGAGCAAGTGCAACAAGGACTATCAACAGTTGTAAGAAGAACGGAGTGCTGAAAGAAGGAGGACGAAGTGTCGGGGAATGAAGTGCAGGAAGGAGGAAGGACTTGACTTGTGCTTGGAGGATATTCTTGTCAATGGTATAGGGTTTGGCATTGATCAATAGAAGCTTCAATAAGAGAAATTTACGAAAGGGTTTTCCTCTCTAAGAGAGAGAGGTTTTGCCCTGGCAGAGAGCCAACATCTTGTGTTCTTGTGTTTTGATAGCAGTTTGATGAAGTAAACACTCACACTAATAATAAGAGAAGAAGATCAAGCTAACAAAGATAAATTGTAAAAGTGCTTCACAAATTGTTATCAAATCTAGAAGAATCCTACTATACATAATTGCCCTTGATTCTTCAACAACCCGTAATATCATTAGGAGGATACTCATATTATGCAATCTTTGTGGATGACTTTTCACACAAAACACGAATCTATTTCTTGAAGAGGAAAGATGAAGTGTTCAAATGGTTTCGTTCTTTCAAAGCATTGGTGGAAAATCAAACAGGGAAGAAGATCATTATATTAAGAATCGACAATGGAACTGAATATGAATCAAATGAATCCAATGACTTTTGTAGAGAGGCTGGCATTAAGAAGGAGACATTTGTCCCATACACTCTTGAGCAGAATGGCATTGCTGAAAGGAAAAGTGCCATACTCCATGATCAAGGCCTACCAAAGTTCTTATGGGGAGAAGCTGCCAACACTGCCGTATATATTCAAAATAGAAGCCCGCATTAAGCCTTGGATTTCAAGACACTTGAGGAAGTCTTCACTGGTAAGAAACCTGATGTTTCTCATTTTAGAATTTTTGGCTGTCCCATGTACTTTCATGTGCCTAAAGAGACAAGAAACAAGTTGGAAGCATTTGGGAAAAAAGGTATATTTGTTGGCTACAATGAAAATTCGAAAGCATATAGTTCTATGTACCCGGTCAAAGAGATGTGGAAGTAAACCGTGATGTCACCTTTAATGAAGATACTGCCCTTGGGAAAGCCAAAGATCTCCCTATGCCAAGGAAGGATGGTGATGATGCCGAAAAATAGGATGAACCTCTGACATATGAGCCTATGCCCGATGTTGATGGCCTGATGGATCCTATTGATCCACCTCTTGGTGATTCCTCTACCTCAAGGAAATGTTCAATATGGCTCAAAGATACTCTCGAAGATTCTGAAAGACATACTGCTCCAAGAGGGACATTTTGTCAATGTTGCCAACATCGACATTAGGATAAAATCGACAAGGGTCTGGAAAACTAAAAAATTGTAAAAATTGGGAAAATATCGGTAAAAATTGGCAAAATTAAGATACCATAAAAATATCTATAAGAATCAGCAAACATTGGCTAGGCCAAATAATCATGATTTCAAGATAAAATCAGGATGTTATCGAGATGTTTACAACACTGCATTTTATGAAAGTAAGAAGCCGAACATGTATCAATGGTACTTGGCTGCTATGAGTACTATTGTTCAAGCTGAACCATGCACGTTTGAAGAATCTGTAAAACGCCCAAGTATGGAAGGATGCGATGAATGAGGAATATGAATCTATCATGAAGAATGATGTCTGGGATGTGGTGCCTAGACCCAAGGACAAGTCTGTGGTCACATCAAAATGGCTTTACAAAATTAAACATGGAGCTGATGGAAGTGCTGAAAAATATAAGGCCAGGTTCGTTTCTCATGGCTTCTCTTAAAAGGAAGGAGTGGACTATGACGAGATATTTGCATCGGTTGCCTAATATACCACTATCCGATCTATTATTGCTCTTGCTGCCAACCAAGGATGTAGCCTACATCAAATGGATGTCAAGACTGCTTTCTTGCATGGCTCGCTTAAGGAGGAAGTGTACTTGGAACAACCTTAGGGGTTTGAGGTTCAAGATCGGAGGACACATGTATGCAGGTTAAAGAAATCTCTCTATGGGTTGAAGTAAGCCCCTAGGGCTCGGTACGAGAGGATTGACAATTATCTTATGAAGTTGGTATTTATGAGGAGCTATGCTAATCCAAACCTATACTTTAAGGTTGAAAAGGACGTGCCTCTCATTTTGGTCCTTTATGTTGATGATCTCTTTCTAACTGGTGCGGACCCTCGTTTATCAATGCAAGAGGGAGTTGACTTCCGAGTTTGAGATGGACCTAGGATTGATGCACTACTTCCTATGCCTAGAGGTCTGGCAAAAGCCAGACAAGATTTTCCTTTCTCAAGGAAATACATTGTGAAGCTCCTAAAGAGATGTGGGATGGTGGATTTTAAGTTTGTGTCTACTTCGATGGAACTCAACTTCAAGAAGCTATGTGGAAGTGCTGCTGGGCGCGAATTGGCAAACCCTTCAGAGTATAGACAATTTGTGGGGGCCCTGATGTTCTTGATAAACTCCCGACCAGACATATGCTTTGCTGTGAATACTTTAAGTCAATTTATGGTTGAGTCTCATCACATATATTGGATTGCTGCTAAGAATCTCTTGAGATATCTCAGTGGCACAATCAATTATGGACTGAGATACCCTACTGGGAATTTGAGGCTACATGGATATTCTGATGTTGATTGGGCTGGTAGTGTGGTGGATAGAAAGAGCATGCCAAGATGTTGCTTCTCATCGGGTCTGCTTCAATTTCATGGATGAGTAGGAAGAAAAAATCGGTTGCTTTAAGCACCGTCGAGGCTGAATATATTGCTGCGAGTATGGCCTATTGTGAAGCTTTTTGGTTGAGAAAGTTCTTTAGTGAGCTATTTGAGCATGTGCTGGATACCACCATGATCTATTGCGACAACCAGAGTGGGATTCGCCTTTCAGAGAATCTTGTGTTCCACGACCGCTCCAAGCACATTGACATCAGGTACCACTTTATTTGGGATATGGTACAACGGGGAGCAATAAGGCTCCAACACATCAGGACTGATGAGCAGGTTGCTGACATCCTCACGAAACCCTTGGGAAGGTCAAATTCTTAGCCTTCCGAGAGAGACTTGGAGTCATGGAAGGACCCTCCCATGAGGGTCCCGCTTGAGTTGGACATTGAGCTCTGGGAGCTCCTAGGGGCTTGGGGTACTTCTTGGAGCTATGAGCAACCATAGGGTGAGTGGTTCACCTTCCCCTATAGGTGCGCTGTGTACAAGGTGAGTGGTTCACCTTCCCTTGTGATACCCCATGATGATTGACATGTGTGTAGGGTGAGTGGTTCACCTTCCCCTATGATTAATGACACATGTGTGTAGGGTGAGTGGTTCACCTTCCCCTACGATTGATGATATATGCATAGGATGAGTGGTTCACCTTCTCTTATGACATATTAGCAGGATGAGTGGTTCACCTTCTCCTATGGCATATTAGTAGGATGAGTGGTTCACCTTCTCTTACGGATGCCCCAACATACATCCTACCCATGTAGTCTAAGACTCATGGGAAGTACCTCTCATCTGGCCAATGAGTTGGGAAAAGTGGATAGGGACCATAACACTACAGATGGACACATCGGGTACTGTCATACTCCCCATGTCTAGGATGCACGGTGTTCAACAGCTTGATCATTCAAGATCAAATCCGATTGGGGTTCTATCCTTGGACTGACTTTTGTTAGTGGAGAGTGGCAAAGTCGTGTGACTCACTCTCGATCAATACTTCTTCATTGTTACATCAATGTTCAACAAAGTAGAGACGAGTTGCAGATATGGTACATGATGACAGGATGACATGATGATGGATGGATTGGTAGGTGGAATTCTCCCTAGGTGAGAGGGAGTGTTAAAATTGGCAACTAGGGCCAAATTTCACTTTGGACAACTCATTTGATGGAGATGATTATTGCATTAAATTCCTCTTTTTGAGAGGACCAAAATAAACCTAAAGATCATCAAATTTAGACAAGGAGAAATGTGTTTTTGAATTTATACCCACACATGCGCAAATTGTCAAGATTGACCACATCATCATGTAGGCTCATGAAACTTAATGGACTTGGCTCTTGACCCCCAACGACTTGTATAAATAAGAGATACCTCCATCCTCATTTGACACTTCATCAACTCAACATATTCTTCTCTTTCTCCTCATCTGATTGGTTCATACATCTTATTGGGCATCTCTATTCTTCACATGTGTGGCAGAAAAGAAGGACGAATTTCAGGACTAATTACAGGGCCAAATTTTGGGATCTATTGCAGGGTTTGACCAACGTTAACCAGGACCTTTTTGACCTCCATTGACTGCAGTATTTGTGCCAAAACTTCGGTTTTGGAAGGTTGCATTAATTGACACAGGAATCAAGGTTTTCTAGGCATGTTGATTGAATTGACCACAAGACAAAAGTTCAGATTTTGACCAAGTTTGACCACTATTTTAATGACTGTTTTGGGCTAACTTTGATCACCTAAGAAGGCAGAGTTTGACTGGGTTTTACCGAGCTACATCGAGCACTGTTTGTTGCTGCGTTGACCAACATTGACTTTCTGGTTAGGGTAGAATTTGATTGCTATTAATTGCAGATTTGATAGGGTTGTTTTGAGTTTGATTTGGCAAGTCAATTTTGAATTTTGTATTCTCTCTGCTAAACATTTGATATAATAATAAGAAGAATTGATCGAAGGGTTTTCCCCATCTTGGGGTTTTTCCCTGGCATTTACCAAATCCTGGTGTTCTCTTGTCTTGGCTTGTCTTCTGCATTTATTGTTTATGTTCTATCTATAGTTACTGTCAATGTGATTAATGGTTAATGTGATTGCTATTGGAAATTAAATTGGAAATTGTCATTGGGTTATCTAAAGGACATTGAAGTAATTGTTGCAAGCATAGAACATACCATTGTTAACTAAAATTAACAGATTTGCAATTAGACAAGAACATAGAAACCCTAGAAAATATATTGCATGCAATAACCATTAAAAGATATTCAACAACAAAAATATTGACAAGATATTTACGAACAATCCTTCATTATCCTGAAGTGACGTCTCCACGACAAGGACTAGTCTCGAATAGCAAAAATATCCACAAAGACCACATCTCCACAAGAGTAGCAAATTACAAGAGCTAGGCCGAAATAGTCCACGTGTGATGATGAAATGAAATGTGAGTTGACCTTTTATTTATATGTGGTCTATCTCAACTAATTTTAACTAAGAAGCCCCTAAAGTAAGTTTGACAATGAGTAGAAATGAGTAAACCTTGAGTTACAAGCCAACCCACTAGCTCAACATGAAATTATTCCAAAATAGACCCACACATGTGAGTCGTAAGCCTCAATTATGATGACGTCATGCCCTTTTTGGGCTCCAAATGCTAAGTGATGGTGAAGAGTAGGTTGAAGGTGTCTCCAAGCATCATGGTCATCCAGTATTTGAGGATTAGTCCTCAAATCCAACCTCAAAGCAGCTCCAAAGGTCCCAAATCCATATGGGTGTCCCCACGTCATCTCCATGGGTGTTCAATGGTCAACTTAGTGCTCCTCCTCTCCAGCATTAGGGCTCCATCAGGTGCAACAAACCCTCCCTAGTAATCTCATGGACGACCATCCTCATCTGGGCTCTAAATCATGGCTTTGCCATCAGGTAGTGTCAAGGCCAGCCTGGCGGCATGCTGGGTCCAGTGGTGCAATTATCAAGAATCCTTTGTGCTGGGCCAAAGAAGATCAATGTCTTGGGTCCTGGAGGTACCTTGGGATGTGCATTAGCTACTCAAGTCATCATATTGCCCAACGCTTTGATGTAAATGGGCAATGCTGCATCTGCTAAGTCATCAACCTCTCTGAAAGGCTTGGATACTTGTGGAGTGGGTGCCCTCAAGGCTTGGGCTGTCGTGGACCACTTGACAAGGTCAACATAAACTCAAGTGAAAACAACCATTCATTAAAGACTAAGATCATATAAGCATCTAAGTGGACCAAACTTTTCTGTTAAGGGCATGTCAATAATTCAAACTAGCATCACCTTTTGATATCTAACTAGAACAAGTCTCGTAAAGGTGTTCCCTACCTTGGTAGGGGTGGCTAATAATCAACCCTATTAGGTGCTTCCAGCTCCCAAGGGGAGGTGGCATTTCTATGGTTAACCCTTCAATCAATAGGTGTTGGTGTAAATGAGTGGCAATGAAGGGGAAAGGCTTCATGGCTAGGAGCCATGGTCAAGGGGACTAGCTAATGGGAGTCCACATCATGACTCCTGGGTGTATAGATGTAATGGAGGGATCAATCGTGGAGGCATGAGTTACCCTGCTAGGCCCACTTTTTCCACTCCTCTAGTGTGCCTTTTACTTCATTTTAATAATGCTTTTGTTTTGGACACGTAACTCAAGGGCTAGAGCTTGCTCTTTATGATATAACATTTAATCTTATCCCTTAGGATGAGACAATTTATCGCTCATCAGGGTTGGGACATGCAAGGGTTTCTTTTGATGAACGGGAGCATTAAGTGCTTAGGGACTAGGTGATGGCCATTGAGGAGGGTAGAACTCATGCTAGGATTTTGTCCATGCGCTAATTTATGTCCCTGGCATCATTTGCATTTTGATTTTCTTCGTTTTCTTTCATTTTTGACCATAATATGCATTTCCTTTCTTTTAGCTATATCAACCTCCAGGGCAATATCTTCTGACCCTACTCAAGGATGTGGATAAGAGGGTGCCAACTCCCAATGAACCAATGACAAGTTAGACCAGAATAATGGAGATGGTATAAAAGGGGTTTGTAATGTGACATGGAAAGTATCAAGTATGGTGTAAGAGAGACTGAACATGCTATATGAATGCGGGCCTTCCAAGTAGTGCCCCTCCTATAACCCTAAGGCCTCAAGGGAGGTCCCATTAGATCAGGGCTAAAGATTAACCCCCTTGCTAAGGTGAGAGTGTTGGAAAAAGTAACTATGTTCGGTCTTCAATAATGTACTTGAGTCATTATGTAATGTACTTGTCAAAAGAATAAAGAAAAGAATTTATTATTATTATTGTGACTTATTAAAGCATGGGTTTCATGATTGGGTCACATGTTTTAGGTCAATGTCCCCGTTGAGGACTTCTAGGATTTATTTCGAGTCTATATAATTATTGTACATTTAAAGAGACCCTTCTTGGGCTTTTGAATCATGTAAACAGGTTTAGTATTGAGTCAAATATGAATTATGGAACCTCCACACCATGTTGGCCTAAGGGAAGATCAAGTCGGCCTAAGATCCTATTTGACCCTACAAGAAGCCTATAAAAGGAAGGACATTGAATTCATTTGTAGCATCACTTCTCATCAAGTTCTAATTCTCTCTATTGGGCATAAGTGCGAAAATCCTGTTGCTCGACAGAAGTGCGAAGTGGGTAGCTGGGAAAGTCTGTTGCCAGGAGGCCGAAGTGAATGCGAGTTTGGGGGAGTCTAAGGAGTCAAGGAAAATCGAAATTTTGGTGGTGGTCTCTCTCTGTTTCATGCTCTAGATTGGGAGATCGAAGTCTTCCAAGTTGGATTGCTGCTGGAAGTTGTTGGTTGCTGCAAGTTGTTGCATAGTTGAAGTTCCTGGGAAGAGGTCAATCTTCTGGAGGCTGACTTGGTGTGGAGGGAAGGTCTGGTCTTGGTCTAGGGTGAAGAGTCTCAAAGAATACTATTGAAAGGAAGAATTACTTTAACTGGGTTTTCCCCTCGAGGGGGGTTTTGTGCTGGCATGTGCCTACATCTTGTCTCCATTGTTTTATGTACTGCTGCTTTTGGTAATTGCCTGATGAACTAAAGAAAGAAGATATACAAAATTATAACAATAAGAAGCATCACAAGTAATTATCAAGATCGAGAAAATCTTTACTGCCTTTCTGATTTTCCAACATGGTATCAGAGCTTTGGTGAAGAAAGAAGAAAAAGGCAGATCCATTCATAGGCACTATCTCAGGGAAAAATTCTATTATATTGAAGGAAGATGTCTAACTCAATCAAGGGTGGGAACAAACTTGAAGGAGCGTCTAACTTCAAGTCCTGGAAGAACAGGATTGACCTAATCCTTGAAGAACAAGGTGTTGGATTTGGTAAAAGGAAATGTAAAGAAGCCTACTGAAGAAGCCAATGATGCCGACAAAGCGAAGTTTAGGGATTTAGAATTGGTGGCTATGACTCTAATGGTAGAAGGGATAAAAGACAATATTGTCCCATTCATAACTAACATCGATCATGCTCTGGAGATGTATGAAGCCTTGTCGAAGCTGTTCAGTATTAAGAACATTGGTCAAGTAGCAAGTTTGGAGAATGAGCTGAGGACTACGAAGATGACTAAAGAAGACACCGTGGCAACCTTCTTTGTGAAGATAAGTATTTCATGTCATTTCAGTTTTGGATTCATGTACTCATTTAGTTTTGATTATGTGAAATACTAATCACCTTTCTCCCTCTGATTGATCAGGAAAACATCCGAAAGGAGGATCTCTGAAGACAAGGTTAGTCAAGATTCAAAGTGATTCTTGTTTGGGTGATTCATCTCTTGATAAATCTACCCACCCCACTCTCATCTGTTCTTGTAGAACCTTAGATAGGTTCTGGAAAACCCTAACTGAAGGGTATTCTAGTGTGAATGTCTAAAATCCTTAAGCTGATTAGGGATATTGTGAAATGCTAGTTGACGTTTATTGATGATGTCATGTTTGGGATTTTGGTATGTTCGGGAAATCCTAACTTGTTAGGATGAAATGATAAGATCTAAAATCCCAGAACCTTTGAAGTTTTGGTAATATAGGGTTTGCTATGTTTCCACATTGGAACCCTAGCTCATTGGGTTTGGTGGAATGTGTGTTCTACATTGGAACCCTAGGTCATTAGGGTTTGGTGGAATGTGTGAGCAAGACCCTTATATTGTCTTAGAATTGATTTACTTGGTATATGTGTGTTGTTTGATCAAACCCTAGTACAATCAATATGTTTGTGTGCCTAACTCTTCTTGATATTTGTGAAATGTATTTGAATGGTGATGAAATCTAGGCATGTCCTTTTGGTTGACGTCCTAGGTTGGTCTAGGTCAAATGTCCTCATGTTATTAGACATATGATATGCTTATGATTTCCTAGATATGTGTTGACCTAGTCATTGATGGTCATGAATGTTAGGATTCAATGACAGTCATTGTTTGAGATTCTAGGATGTTGATGTTTGGAAATCTAGGGTGTTATAGCTAAACCCTAATGAAGTTAAAAGTTGTTCAGTATGTGTGATATAACAATTTGAAATCTATTAAGCGATTGTTGAATATTAAAATATAGGGTTTTACAGTTAAATCCTAATAATGACATTGTCTAGTGTGAAATATAACAATCTGAGATCTATGCATTTAATGATTGTTGAGATTGTGGAATTCTAAGGTTTTGGAATTAAACCTTAGTTAAAGTAAAATCTTTGAAATATGATGATTCGAGATCTATGTGAGGTTGTTGAGTTTGTGAAAATGGAATTCTAGGGTTTTGGAGTTGAACCTTAGTCGAAGTAGAAATCTCTGATGAATGTTGACTATATAATTTGAGATTTGTGAAGAAATTGTTGAAATTTGAATTTTTGGTTGAGTATGATGATTGCTCGGAAATCTAGGGTTTGCAACTAACCTTAGTAGTAGTTGGTCATATTAGTGACTGATTGATGGTTGATTGAAAATCTAGGGGCTTGGAACTAACCCTAGTGGAAGCTGGTCAGGTTGATGACTAAGCTGTGATTGACTTTGATTGATTTGTTTGTATGAAATCTAGGATTTATATGAATCCCTAGTGAGAAGTCTAACATATGTATTTTGAAAGGTTGTTAGATGCTTTGAAGATCTATATTTGTTTTGAATTGTTTCTAGGGTTTGCTATATGTTGTAGTAAGGTATGTCATACCTTTGGAAGACACATTGAAACCCTAGATGGAATGAATGATCTTATGAAGGAGTCTAGGGTGTATAAAGTCCCTAACAAGATGTTGAAGAGTATATGTCTCTTGTTTGTAATTGAGTTTGGGTATCTGATATGTATAAAGATGAAATGCTTCTGTGATTCTGATATGGCTAACATCATGCTTCTATGGTTTTGGTTGTACTTGCTATTGAAGCTGTGCAGGTACACAATCTTCAACTTGGTGAAGATGCTCAATGTAACAAGCAAGATGTGCAGGTACACACTATTCAACTTGGCAAAGATGCTCGATGTGACAAGCAAGTTGTGCTAGTACACAATCTTCAACTTGATGAAGATGCTTGATGTGACAAGCATGATGAGGATGATAATAACTCTGATGAAATGGTTGGAAGCCACGAAAGATTCTCCTATATCGAAAAAGAAGAAGCTGATCTCTCGGAGGAAGCATGAATAGAAGAGATCTCCCTATGATTAAGAGGGATTCTGGATAAAGAGGTGCTTCTTGGTTAAGAGGGAGTATCAGATATGGTTCTCTGCCTCATGTGTCATGCACTAGACCAAGACTAACAGGCGTAACTCTGAGTGAAGACCATGAGCAGGAAAAGGAAATTGGAGAATGCATTTTGAAGCGCCGCTGAAAGAAGGAAAGCAGGATCTGATTGAAGAATATGTTGCTATATATGGAGTAGGAAGAAAATGTATGATTGAGGAATCTTCTCTCAAAGATTCGGTTGATAGTCCTACTATGGAAAGTTGAGAAGCAACATCTGTTGCCTGGAAGGTCCCGAAGGTTTGTGTTTGATTGTATACATGTAAAAGTATATTATTGATTGGGGTTGTGTTTGTACAGGTGAATCTCTCGAAGGAAAGCATTCTGGTTACCAATCAGTTTGATTGGGAGAGATTGGTTATTCTTCATCTGCTGGATCAAGGGGCATTGAGGCTTTGTGAGTGAAGCATTGCCTTGGAGGACATCTGGCCAACACATTGTGTTGATGTCTAGAAGTTGGAAAGGTGGCATTGATCAAAGAGCTCTGTTTTGGATACACACCTAGATTTTTGGGTTGGTGGTTAGCAAGTAAGCCTGATGGTACCTAGAGGGGTTGAAATCTTGAGTCCACCTTAGTCCCACTTGGATAGATTGCCCTGGTTAGGAATCTAGTCCATGGCATTATGGTGCCTAAATTGTTGAGTGACTGGTTGGATAGATTTCCCTGGTCAGGAATCTAGTCCATGGCATTGCGGTGCCTAAATTGTTGAGTGACTGGTTGGATAGATTGCCCTGGTCAGGAATCTAGTCCATGACATTGCGGTGCCTAAAGTTCTTCATGGTTCATATAGTTTGAGATCTTCCATTGTATATGTACATTATGAATACCTCCCTAGTTAAGAGGGAGTGTTGGAAAAAGTAACTATGTTCGGTCTTCAATAATGTACTTGAGTCATTATGTAATGTACTTGTCAAAAGAATAAAGAAAATAATTTATTATTATTATTATTATTGTGACTTATTAAGGCATGGGTTATATGCTTGGGTCACCATGTTTTAGGTCAAAGTCCCCATCGAGGACTTCTATGATTTAATCTGAGTCTATAGAATTATTGTACATTTAAAGAGACCTTTTTGGGCTTTTGAATCATGAAAAAAGGTTTAATATTGAGTCAAATATGAATTATGGAACCTCCATACCATGTTGGCCTAAGGGAAGATCAAGTCGGCCTAAGACCCTATTCGACCCCACAAGAAGCCTATTAAAGGAAGGACATCGAATTGATTTGTAGCATCACTTCTCATCAAGTTCGAATTCTCTCTACCGGGGAGAAGTGCGGAAATCTTGTTGCTGAGCAGAAGCGTGAAGTGGGTAGCTGGGAAAGTCTGTTGTCGGGAGGCCAAAGTGAATGCGAGTTTGGGGGAGTCTAAGGAGTCAAGGAAAATCGAAATTTTGGTGGTGGTCTCTCTCTGTTTCGTGCTCTGGATTGGGAGATTGAAGTCTTCCAAGTTGGACTGTCGCCGGAAGCTGCAAGTTGCTGCATAGTTGAAGTTCTTGGGAAGAGGTCAATCTTCTGGAGGTTGACTTGGTGTGGAGGGAAGGTCTGGTCTTGGTCTAGGGTGAAGAGTCTCAAAGAATACTATTGAAAGGAAGAATTACTTTGACTGGGTTTTCCCCTCGAGGGGGGTTTTTCCCTGGCATGTGCCTACATCTTGTGTCCATTGTTTTATGTATTATTGCTTTTGGTAATTGCTTGATGAACTAAAGAAAGAAGATATAAAGAATTGTAATAATAAGAAACATCACAAGTAATTATCAAGATCGAGAAAATCTTTACTGCCTTTCTGATTTTCCAACAGAGAGAACATATTTATAGTCATGATTGATCAATCTTCTAGATCACCCCTTTATCCATACTAAATGCCCAAGAAAAACATGTACGAGCACTCGATTGCAAAATGATCAAGGTACCTTTTGAATAGTAGCCCACCTTCATCTAAAAGGAAATGCCTGATGGTGAGAGGTGTATGGCTGATGCAAATGGTGGAGGCACATGTCATATCATCATCAAGTAATGAATGTCAGGGGCTGTTGGCTTGCTAGATGCCAAATGTAGGAGAAACGTTTTTTGCTATGGGATCACCCATTTTGGTGGGTAACATTGTGCTAACATGCAGTCTTAGCATTAGAAAGGAGGATCCCCTTTCCCACACACAACTAGTAAGATTAAGGGAAAATTTAAATCGTGATTGGTCCACACACTCCACAATTTCATCGCCCAATAGTCCACATGCAATTACTTAGAAAGCAAAGTTTGAATACAACTCATATGTCATGTAGTCTTGTTAAAGGAGCCTATGCCAACGCCACAGTTTGAACGAACACATAGGGGTACACATAGCATTCGACTCCTCTCCTCCATTCAAAGTACTTTTGTGTCCTTCATTTTTACAATGAATTAAGATATTGTAGTGAATGGAAACTACTACATATACATAATGTTAGGGCTGGAATATTATTATAATGAAAACAACATTATTAGAAAGAATTGTTTCATATAATTGTACATGAAAGAGATTGTTGATGCAACTTGTGAAACAAATAACCTCATACAAATAGTTGATGTTACATGTAACACAAATGACTCCATGCAAATTATGGATATTATATGTGGCACAAATGATCGAATGCAAATGCTTGATGCTACTTGTTGTTGATATTTGTATCTTGGGCAAGTACTTTTGCACAAGCCTAAGTGTCTAGGCATGTTGAAGTTGCCTAATACACCCTTAACCTTAACAATTACTTTAGCGATTAAAGTAATTTCTTCTTATAAGATAAAATGACTTATTCTAATGAAATGCAAAGGTTAATTTATAGAATAAATTAGATGAATCTCCAATGTTGATCTCAAATGATGTTGAGGTCTAGTCTCAACCGTCAATCACTTTGGAGATTAGGGTTGTGGATTCGGTCATAACTCAAACTTATAAAAGGAAGGCTAGGCTGAGGGAGAAGGCATATCTTTGAGCACAAGACACAGTGAGATTGTGAGATCTTAGTGATTGGGTGAAGGACTTTCATCTAAGTGTGCAGAGTTCGAGAAAGAGTGCAAGGCACAACAAGGGAGAAGGATCCAGATCAGCCAAGCAATATTGAAGGACATATCTGCAAAGGGTTTGATCAATTGGATCAAATCCATATTCTTGTTGTATGTATTTTCCTCAGAGGGTCATTATCCCAGGATGGGAGCCCTTGTAAGTTCTAAATTACTTGAAAAAAGAATCAATTTGAAGGGCAAAAATCTGTGTGCATGTGATTGTGAGATTGTACTTAATTTGCTTTTGCTGATTTTTTTTTTATTATGTTAGAAATCTAGCTGTGTTATTATTTAGTAGATCCACATAATCTGCTAGGAAGTAATTAAGCAAGTGCTAGGGTTAATGAAAATTAACACTTGTGACACACATGATCTAATGGAAATGGTAAATAAAAATGCAATAAAAGAGATGGTTGATTATTTCGTACTAGATTGTGAGATGGCGTTATTCATCAACAATGAATTGATGAAGGAAAGTCTCGTTGAAGATGAGTCACAAGTAGAAGCAAAGAGTGATAGCAACGGTAGTAAATGTGAATTTGAAGTTACAAAAAAGAGAATTTATGAAGAACATCAAGAAGTACAAAATGATCTTTCAAAGATGATTGTTAGAACTTGGGAAGAATTACAATTCAACAACAATCAACATGGCTTAAGATATTGCAAAGGCAACATTTTTCATATTCTAGATTACTCCAAACTAGTTTAGTTTGTCAGTGCAGGTTTTCTTGATGAAAATTTAAATGCTCTTGAAGTTAATGAACAAGTTAAGAATGTTGATAAAATAATTGAACAAATTTCTAATAAATGCTAGGATTGTCATAGAATTGGCCATATAGAGATAGAGTGTTTTGATTTCCATCCTTGTCTTCATTGTTAGAAGACAAATCATCCTTTAGATAGATGTTGAGAAAAGGAGAAGGATATTAGGCAAAGAGCTCATTATGGTGGATAACTCCTTGGCAATGGAAATTAAAATCCGAGATGTTCAAGAAGTTTTGTTGTCGAGTTCTGACTCAAGTAAATATGAATTTGCATGGGGGAATCACAAAAACAAAAAAAATCAAATAATTGTTCCAAAGGAAGATTTCGGGCATGATTGTGGCACATGTCCTTTAAACTGAAACATTATTCAAAGATGGCACTCTCTATGACTCAAGGGGGGATTATATTGGTATTATTATCAATGGTTATCTGTAAACCAAAACCACCAGCTATCATGATGAAAGAGTTATTCAAAAAGAAAATAATCCAATGCTTAAGCTTGGACCCCTTTGACATACTTCTCTCCTTGCACTTGACAATGGGAAATGTCATTGATGATATTTAGGCCTCAAGTTTTGCAGTCCTATTAATCAAAATTTGAGAATTCTAGTATGGCAAATGGTCTCCTTAATAGGATATCTACAAGAATTCAACTATTCATTGGGATGTTTATTTGACACCTACTTTTTTCTAAATTTTGAGAGTGCTCCAGTGATCCTATTTATTCATTGATAGCATAATGGTGATCCTATTTGTTCACAAATTAGTAAGGGAATTTTTAGACATGGTAGATATTCACTTCTAAAATTTCTACTCTCTTTCAAAGTTCATTTAAGATGAACCATTCAACATTATATAATATGTTTTTTAGGCATATCTTCATTGAAGCCCAATTAAAAAATTTCCAATTTATGCATAATTTTTTGGACTTATGATTGAGGGGGGAAGTTAGCCCGTGAGTCCCTAGACAATCACAAAGTTCAAGATCATCTCTTTTATGAGTTGTTAGTGTGTTGGCACTCTTTAGTTTACAGGGTGATTACGTTCATGTACTATATATTGATATCATTGGGTGAATACATTGTTGAGATGGCTAAAGCCTTTTTTGCCAATTCTTGTATCATGTTGCTTGCTCTATAGTTTAACAAGCAAAAATGTCATGGTTAACTGTTTGTAGATTCAATAGGTAATGTTATAATGGATGTAACTATAAAGAAAATTCGAGCTTTTTATTCCCCCTACTTCAATTTACTTAGAGCATTCAATCCTAGAGCAAGGGAAACCTATATCAACTTTTGGGCAATCTTTTCTTTAGCCTCCAACTTTGTCCTAAAGAAGTCTTAAGGCTAACTTGCGATTCAAACTAACCAAGTCAAGCTTGTAATTTCTGTATTCCTAAATTCAAGGTATATCCTCAATTACTCCATAGGTCAAATTTCCCTTGGCATAAAGTCCTTGTTAAATTTCTTGGAGGGGTTGGGAATTGAAGTGATATCAAATTTGTTGATCAACTTGTAGTTTTTTTTCCAAGTTTTGATATCCATACCCTTAGCTTCAATTTTAGTGTAGAAGTGTTTCCTCTTGGACCCGCACTCAAAGATATTGAAAGTCCTTAAACCAAGTGCAACCCAGAGGCACTTTGGAAGGTTGCTCTCTGTCACCACATCAACTCTTCCTCTCACTCTAGGTCAACTTTCTTGCAACTCATGGGGGAGTTCCCTTGAAAAGAATGTGTAAGATATGCTTTAGAAATAAAAGAGATGGTGGATTGCCAAAACCAACGCCTACATGGAGTAAAGATAAACAATCAAGAGTGTTCGAACAACATGGAAGAAGGAAAAATTAGCTGTGACAAACATGCTCAAACTTACCATATGGATATACTTCAGTATGCCAAAGATTAAAGGAGAGCCCTTCCATGTTAATTTCTTTAAACCTAGTTACAAATTTACCGTCTCAACAAATAATCACATAATTGAAATAAACAACGCTTTCTAATATGATTTGTAACAATAAATATTCTGGGTTTTTAACCAAATAAACAACATAAACAAAAATACTTGAAACTAGTCACATACAATCACATGCAACAAAGAATAACATAGATATACCTTGGAAACCCTAGTGTGGGGAAAACCAACAAACGTTGGGCTTCTTATTCAACTTCAAGAGAAATATTTTTTACAATAATCTTACAAGAATTTACTTCGACAAATACATAGCAAAAGATCTCGGCCTTCACTCTCACTCGACCCTTGTTTGACTCACACGTGCGACCCAACAAAAGAAATTTTGTGCACAATGAAAGCTCAGCCTCATGGCCCATAAGAAAACTCGGCCTACTAGATCCAAGATAACTCTACCTCTTTATTGATCTCGCTCTAGCTGGCTTGACCTAGCCTTTTCTTGCTCTCGCTACCAAATACTGTGCTTCATTGAATCCCAACTCGTGCCAATCAAGTTGTGTCTCTCCTTTGGCTCGAACCTCTTATTAAAAGATCAAACCCTAATCTCAAGCAAAATCCCTAATCTCAACAATTGAGATTGGATCTTAACTCACTGAGATCAATGACTATGACTTAATTTGTCGTTGACTTTGCCTTTTTAGTAAAAAGGTAACCAACAATTAAATTAAATTGCCATCTAAAGTCTTCACTTAGGAAATTCATTAATTAATTGTGGTAGGTGATAATTGAGGTGACTCGCTACATGTCATGGCACCTGATCCATGTATATTTACCTTCCAAGCTATAATCTCAACACTCCCTCTTCGCGAGGAAGGTGTTTAGCACAACACCCAACTTATCTCTGAAGAATACAAATTTTCCCTTTATCAAGGCCTTTGTTAAGATGTCTTGTCCCTGTTTGTCTGTGGGAATGTATCACAACTTCACTATCCCCTTCTTCACACAATCTTTGATGAAGTGGTACTTAATATCAATATGCTTAGATTTGTCATGGAATATTGGATTCTCATAGAGTTTAATACAACTCTAATTATCACAGTGAATGAAAGTCAGATTCAACTCCTAATAAAAAATCCCAAGAAGGAGTTTTCAAATCCAAATGGCCTTGCATGCTGCCATACTAGCAACCATGTACTCGACCTCTGTAGTGCTCTGCACAACTGACCTCTGCTCCCTCTGTACCAAGAGACTGCTCTTGATCCCAGACTGAAACTGCACTCGTAAGTGCTCTTCCTGTCAGCGGCATTGCCTGCCCAATCCGCATCGATGTACCCCTCTAGCTTCACTCCATCCAGGTGAGTTTACCTCATCCCATACTCAACTGTGCCTCAAAGATATCTCAAAACATGCTTTGCAACTACCTAGTGCACTCGCTTAGGCTCTACCATAAATTGACTGAGTGTGTTCACTGCAAAACAAATGTCTGGCTTGGTATTGACCAGATACATGAGAGAGCCAATCAACTGTCTATACAAGGTAGGGTCCATTACCTCTAATCTGGAAGTATCGATCTTCTTCTAGTTGGTCACAAGTGGTGTAGCCATGGGTCTGCAATCCTCCATCTTGAAATGCTTCAAGATCCCAACTGTGTATTTCCCTTGTCCAAGGAAAAATTCTCTCTTTGCCACACCTCCAACCCTATAAAATAGTGCATCATCCCCAAATCCTCCATCTTGAACTCTTCTGCAAGATCTTGCTTGCAGTGTGCTATGAGCTCCTTAGACCTTGTCAAAAACAGGTCATCAACATACAACACCAATATGAGAGGCTCACCAACTTGCATAATTATAGTCTGAGCACAACCTTTCATGCCGACTCCTCCTGAATCTCAACTGTAGAAGAACTCATGTTGCCATACTTCCGAAGAGCCCTCTCTTCTTCAAAGTTCGCATCATTATGTGCTATTGTCTTCTTGAGAGCAGAAATGTAAACACAATAGACTTTTGAAGTCTTGCTATACCCCACAAGAATACCTTTCTCTGTAGTAGGTTCCAACTTGGTCCTTTTCTCCTCGGGAACATGGTAATATACAAAGCACCCAAAGATGTGAATGTGCCCCAAATCTAGTTTCTTCCCTATAAACACCTTCTCTGGTGTCAATAAGCCCAACACATTTTGTTGGCTTCTATTTTGCGGATATACGGTAGTGTTAGAAGCTTTTGCCCATAGAAACCATGGTGGATCTTGGTCATGGAGCATGGCCTTGGCCGCTCCAACAATAGCCATGTTCTTCCGCGTGACGACCCCATTTTGCTGAGGGTTGTATGGAACTGTCAACTACTTCTTGATACCTTGCGCATAGAAGTCCTTGAAGGCATTAGATGTGTACTCGCCTCCATTGTCTGATCTCAACGTATTGATCCTTCTCCTTGTCTTATTTTCAACTAGAGCTCTAAACTCCTTGAATCTGCGGAAGACATCGTCCTTATTTTTCATGAAACATATCTAGGTCTTCCCGGAGAAGTTGTTAATGAAGGTCACATAATACTGGTACCGATTCAAGGATACTGTTGACATGGGCCTGTTCTCCCAAAATCTAGCAGGCCTTGTAGAGTGGTACCCTACAAGGTCTTGAAATATGTAACTAGGTTCAGTGTTCATAATGGCATATGGAATCATGATTTTATGTATTTAACGAAAAGAGAAAAATAAATTTATTATTTGTGTTCTTGAGTCATGGAAGGGAATTTTGTTTTTAGGTCAAGCACCCATTTAGTGCTTCTAGGTTTGTCATAAAGTCAATTGAATCACTGTCATGTATTGAAGACCCATTTGGGCATGTTACATATTGTAAAGAAAAATTTATTAAGTCAAAATAGAGTCAAAAGACCCTCCAAGACCTCGTCATGGCACAAAGATCAAGTTGGCCTACATGAAGGGACAAGTCGGCCTCAAGATAGCAATTCGTACCCCTCACAAGCCTATAAATAAGAAGGAATTTGACCTCATTTGCACACTCACTCAAGCAAGTTCGATCTCCTCAAGATAGAAGCTGGAAAAGGACGAAGAAGAAGAAGAAGATCAAGATCGAAGTTTTTGGGCCTCTCTCTCTCTTTCTTTCATTAGGGTTTCTACAGTTTCTGGGCTAGATGAAATTCTGAAGTTGCATCGAAGTTGCAAGATCGAAGCTGTGAATCTGCCTCTAGATTGAAGCTGTGGAGCTGCTAGGTTGAGGCTGCTGAAGCTGCATCAAGGTTGAAGTTGTGAAGCTGCTAGGTCGAAGTTGCTGAAGCTGCTAGGTTGAAATTTTTTGTTGGGGTCGAAGTTGGTGGAAGCTGTGAAAGCTCATTGAGAAGGAATGATGACTTGGTCTTGGGGGGTCTTGGTCAAGGGTCATAAGTCTTGGAATTCGTTAATTGAAGTTTATAAGAAGAGAAGAATTCTGATGGGGTTTCCTCTCAGTGGGAGAGGTTTTGGCCTTGGCTGATCTCCTATATCTTGTGTCCTATTGTCTCATTGTTCTTTATGATTTGGTAGTTGTTTGATGATAGAGAACACTAATAATAATAAAGGAAAGAAGAAGTCAATCAAGTAAAGTAAAAATACATCACAAACAATTATCAAAGTAAGAGAAATCACCTACACTTGTTGCCCTCTAGATTTCTCAACACAAGGCAAGCACTAGACCAAGTGACAACAATGAGGTAATGGCCCACTGTCACCACAACCACTACCCCCTACTCTTTATGGATTTTCACCAATGGGAGGCTTCTCGGTATATATGTCACCTATAAGTGATATTCTAGGCTTAGAGGTTTAAGGTGACACAATAGGTTCCTAAGGGATGGCTCTACTTAGGTATGAGGCTCAAACAATGGAAATAAGGGAATTCACATCGCTTATAGAGGCCTAATTAGGGCATGCTAGACCTAGGGCTTGAGTGATAACATGCAAAATGGAATATCCTAAGGTTAAGGTACCAAGGAAAATGTTTCCAACTATGAGTATTAGCAATCCAATGGAATAAGAAGCCCTCAAGTTGAAGCTTAACCAAACTAGGGTTTCTCTTAGGGAAAATAGCTAGGGCAAGAGAAATTATGGTGAAAAATGGATGGATTAGCCACCAAGGAGGATGATTTTGAGACAACCAATCCTAATCTTGATGTTGAATCCTTCTAATACCAAAAACTTCCCTCCTAGACAATTTTGCTCCAACCCTTAATGAGGCTGCTTATCCTTAAGAGGGCCGAAATTAGAGAAAAGGGGAGAGCGAAATTCAATTCATGGATGAAGTAAAGATTGATCACCAAAATGACAAGGCTAATGCCTAGTCCTTGGGTTGATGGAGTCTATGGATGTTAAAGATTAGCTAAATCTTGCAAAGGAGTAAGGATATTTTGATGCCCTAACACCAAAACCCTAGCTATTATCTTTGTGAGGGATCAAAGACACTTGGGAGAGCTATAACAAGAGTTCACCAAGGGGATTATCATTCACATTCCATACATGAATAATGCATAAAATGAGGATATCTAGATTCTATACAATATGGTGCAATAGTTAACAATTACATTCCATGCATTAGACAATAAATAAAAAATTCTTCAGTAAAAGATCACTTATAAGATAAAGTGCATGTATAATCCAATATTGATCCAAGATAACTTCTCCGAAGACAAGAAAGTATCTTGAATACGCAAAATACTCCATAAATCACATCTCTCCAAAGATAAAAGAGGTCAAAATTTTCTTAAGGAGTGTCGAATAGTCCCAACGATGATTATCCAAATGAAATGATCCTCTCCTATATCTATATCAATGTTGCGAACATCGACATTGGGATAAAATCAACAACGATTCAGAAAACCAAAAAATTGAAAAAATCGAGAAAATAACGTATAAATTTGCAAACATTGGAAAAATTAAGATACCACCAAAATATTGGTAAAACTTGACAAATGTCGACGGGCCAAAAAATTGCAATTTTGAGATTTTTTCGTGATAAAATCAAGATGTTTATATGAGGAGGACACGCTCTAATATTAGCCTAAAAGCCCCTGAAAACAAGTTTGATCACTAAACATGCTTGGGTTACAAGCCAACCCACTAACTTTCATCATAAATGCTCAAAGAAGCCCACACATGTGAGCCGCTAGGATTCTAGGGTTGATGTCATGCATAAAATGGCCTCCAAATGCCATGTCCAAGTGCTAGGAGGTGCCAAATGTGATGTAGAAGCATGTAAAAATCATGATTTGAGGGTTGGCCCTCAAATCTACCTCAATGACTCCTTGTGGTCCCAAAATCCAACTGGGGCACTATTGCACACGTTTTATCGAAGTTCTAAGGAAACAGATGTACTAATTTTTTTAGAGAATCAAGATCATCAATCATTAGTTTTTGAGTCATGGTAAACGCATTCTGCAAATTTTTAATGTAAATGATGCTAGGAATACCATGTATGTATGTAACAATCTATGTAAGCCTATTATTTTGACGACAAATTTCATCCTAGGAGGTTTTTCGTCTTACTGATTTAGCTGTGTTTTTAACCACGGATGATCGACATAGTTTTTCCCTCTAGCCTCACCCCAAAGCTAGGTGGAATTTATCGTCAAAGTCTTAGGTGAGTCTTAGTGTTTTAGTCGAGTCTTATGTAAAAGTGATTTGGGAATAATTATTTTATTACAAGTCACTTGGTCTACTAGATCATATCGTGTCACAGAATTGGGTATGTATTTTGAGGGTCTATAACGAATGGGTCTTGGAGGGTTAAATCATGTAAAATCTTATGTAAAAAATATTTTAGTGCATGGTCCCTCATACTGAGACACCATGGCTTAAATATTAGAGGGTGGAAAAAATAATTAATTCCCTCATGTGTCAATTAATAATTTTTTTGGCAAAAATAAAACTATTCCTAGGCCAAAAAATTAATTAATTAGAGTCAAAATTAAAGTCTTAGAGAAATTAAATTCTCCATGTGGAAAAATTCATGGCTCTTAAAAGAATTAATTTTTGGAGGTCCCCACCAAGGGAATATTGGAAATTTCAAAAAAAAATTGGACCCTTAGGTCTTGGTAGTCAAGTCAAAGTTATTTTTTTGAGGAAATTAGCTCAAAATAATTATTTTTATGCTAATAAAAAAGATGTTTAATGAGAAATTCAAAAATTCCTCAAAAAATAATTATTTCAACGACAGAGATTAAAAAATCATCAAAGATTCATCAATGACCAAGATTATTTTGACAAGGATCAGGCCAACTAGTCGTTATTTTCCACTTGGAGGATTTATCTATAAATTTAGAGGTCATTTGTGTCTTAAGCCATCTGATGTTTGACTAATGTAATTATGCTGAAACGCTGATGTAACGCTATTGTCCTGCTGGTAACGTTTTTTGAATCATAATAAAGACTTTGGGGTGCAGTTCATGGTGTCTATGTTCTATTGATTTGTGGTATGTGTTGGGTACGGACATTCCTATATTATGTTTAAATTTTAATTAAATTGTTATTTCATTGTAGATAATATGAACACTCTATGGATAAGTTGTGGGCTTATCTTAGATGCTTCTTCATTGTTGTTTTAATGGTTTATGCTTGAAGAATTATATAGTATTTGTAGGTTCCCCAGTCCTTGGCTCCAAGTTCACAAATTGTGGGCACACGCTGACCTTGTTTGGACTTCAAATACTTTTATGGTTTTTCTAATTACGCTAAGGCTGTGGCTTGGATTTATATTTTGAAAATACATTTAGCCATTATCAAGGGTTTATAAAAATTTAATTTCTCAAAATTTTCTCAAGCATTTTTCACATGTATATTTTGTATTTGTAAAATAGAGTTTTGTAAATAATTTATTTTCTAACATTTGTTTTGTAGCTGGGGTTTTGAATTATTTTTGAATTTTTGTATATATTGGAGTTTTGGGTATTTGTGAATTCATTTGTGCAGGGGAGATTAAGTGATAAGAGCTGGATTAGAGCTAGATCTAGGTCCTTGAGGGTAAGATTTAACCTCGACAATTTTTGAAGGGCCAACTAGTGAAGATTTTGCAGTGAAATTGAAGATATGAAGCAAATATTTTTTTCGGAGCAATGGTTTCAATTT
This sequence comes from Pinus tabuliformis, assembly GCA_031772625.1. Taxonomy (NCBI): domain Eukaryota; kingdom Viridiplantae; phylum Streptophyta; class Pinopsida; order Pinales; family Pinaceae; genus Pinus; species Pinus tabuliformis. Next base: position 1,464,029,903 of record CM062820.1, on the reverse strand, counting down.
TTCAGGCTTCCCAGGCTCAATCTCCCCTCTCCAGGGCTAGCATCCTCCTTCTCTTCCCTTGTGTCTACCCTTTAGGGCCTTGCATCACCCTTCCAAGCCTCCTAGAGGCTGGCCGCAAGCCCCTAAGGGCCTCAGCCTCCTCCTTGCCCTTGGCCATGGGGATTTAAGGCCATTTTTGGCTTGGCCATAGGCCTAGAAGGCCTCGACCCCCCTCCTAAGCCCTAGACGGCAGCCCTAGAGGGCTTGCTGTGGACCCTTAAGGCCTTTGGCCGCAACCCTTTTAGGGCTTTTTCTTCCCTCTTCTGCCCTTCGCTCTCCTTTTTTGGCCTCTTTTCCACCCTTTTCAGCCTCTCTTCAGCCTTCTTCCCCAGCCGTTAGGCCTTCTCTAGCCCAATGCTAGCCTTATTGGGCCTAGTGCTAGCCCTTCTTGGCCCTAGTTTGCCCTCCGTCCGTCTCTGAAATTTCTGGACTGAAGATTGGTGGGTTTTGCAGGTGAAATTGGCTCAAAATTTGTGTTTTCAGGTGGCACAATCATTGGAAAATTTTTGACAACTTGGGCAAGCATTCTTCAAGGCCTTGGGCCTAGGGTTTGATCTCTAAACCCTCATTTTTTCTCACTGTTTGCTACAACTCTCTAAATCATTTATAATAGTCATAAAATTTGTGTTTAAATCAGTGTTGTTTTTTTTCAAAAAAGCGCGCTTTTTTCCCTCAGGCGATTTAATCTCGCGTTTTATGGGTAAAAAGCGGCACTTTTTTTGGCGATTTTTTTCGAAAAAAGCATGGCCGGGGCAGCGGGTTTTATAATCCGAATTTCGATTTTTTTTGGTTCATTTGGACTGTGGGCACGCGTAGGAGGAGGAGAAGGTGTTGGAGAGAGGAGCTGGAGGGTTTGTGAGCAAATCTAAGTGCTTGTAGGACAAATTCAAGAGGAGACCACCAATTTCTCCATAAAAACGGTATGTGGATTAATTTTTTTTTGTTTTCCTTGTTTAAAAACATTGTTTTTCATTGTTTTTGGTTGGAAAACTTCATATGGGCACCATTTTCCTTTTGTTTTCATTGTTTTTAAAGATTTTTTTGTATTTTTTCATTGATTTGGGATGGGTAAATTGGTATGACTATGGGAACCAATTTTTTATTTTTTATTTTTTCATTTTTTTTAAACATTGTTTATGTTTTTTCATTGTTTTTGGCATTTGCCATTTGGTTGGGTAACTTGGGTTTGGAACTTTGGATTCTGGAAATTTGTAACTTGTAATTTTGTAAATGCTAAATTGTAATCCTAATTTCCTATTTCTTAATCCTTGTTTTCCCATAGGTTTTCAAATTCAAAATTCAAAAACAAACATGCCAAGGAAATTGGATCCTTTCTGGGAATATGGTGAACCTAAAGCTCCGAATGATAGACAAAACTTGAATTGCAAGTTGTGTGGAAAGGACATACGCGGGGGGGGGTGTACAGGTTGAATTTTCATCTTGCACAAATCCCTGGACATGATGTGGGGCCCTGTATAAATACAAATCCTGAACTTATCCAAAGAGTCATGAGAGCATTGGGAGAATTAGAGCACACTAGAGAGGCCAAAGAAGAACTCAAAAGGCAACTAAAAAGGCCAGCTGAAGGAAGTGGGCCAAGTGGCACTGGTTCTACTGCAGCGTCAGTCAATCCGGTAGCTGCATCATTATTTTTTGTTCCTCGAACCACACCTGGTTCACAACCATCTATCGGTTCAATGCTAAAAAGAACTGAAAAAGAACAAGCTGACAGGTTGATGGCAAAATTTCTCCTCTGGAGTGATATTCCTTTCAGCATTGTAAGGAATAATCCATTTTTCCAACCTACTGTTGATGCTATTGCCAGTGTTGGCCCGGGGTACAAAATCCTTTCTTATCATGATTTCAGAGGCCGGATTCTTCAAGATGAAAAGCGTGACTGCACCCAAAGATTGGAGGATTTTAGGGCATCATGGGCACAAACAGGATGCACTGTTATGTCAGATGGTTGGACTGACCAAAAGGGGAGAACCCTTATACACTTCTTGGTTAGTTGTCCCAAGGGGACTATGTTTATCAAATCTGTTGATGCATCTCATCAAATCAAAGATGCAAGAACTTTATGTGATTTTTTGGATGTGTTTATTTTGGAGGTGGGTGAACAGCATGTTGTCCAAGTCATAACGAACAACGCTGCAAATTATGTTGCTGCTGGTAGAATGCTTATGGACAGGCATCCTACTTTATTTTGGACACCTTGTGCTGCCCATTGTATTGATTTGATGTTAGAGGACATAGGGAAAATTCCCTTTGTCAAAGATATTGTTGACTCATCAAAAAGCATCACAAAATTTATATATAATCATACATCTGTGCTTAGCTTGATGAGAAGATTCACCAACAACAAAGAGTTGGTGCGCCCCGCCATTACACGGTTTGCCACGAGTTTCATATCTCTTCAATCCCTCGTGAATTCTATGTGGGATGTGAAGAGAATGTTTCTTTCAGAGGAGTGGCGTGCTATGTCAATGAGCCGCAAACCAGAAGGAGAGGCCGTATGCAGACTAGTTTCATACCAGGAAGACTTCTGGGCGGGAGTGCAGGAGGTGTGCGCTGTTACTGAACCTTTGGTAAAGGTTCTTCGGTTGGTTGATGGTGAGAAGCCCGCAATGGGCTATTTGTATGAAGCCATGGACAGGGCCAAAGAAGCCATTCGGGCCTACGATGATGAGAAGGGAGATGATGGGTTTCAGAAACAACTCCTTCTATGGGGAGTGATTGATGAGCGATGGAACAACACACTCCATCGTTCCATTCATGCTGCTGGGCTTTTCTTGAACCCTGCATTTTCTTATGCATGTGGGTTTGATTTTGATGCTGAGATCATGGATGGATTCTTATCCTGTGTCCAGAAGATGGTGCGATCTCCAGAACAACATATAGAGATCTCTAAACAAATTGAGACATATAAGATGGCAGGTGGCACATTTGGCTTTGAGATGGCTATCACTGATAGGACGATTAAAATGCTAGGTATTTTTTAGTTTGTAACTTTGTTTCAAATTTCATTGTCTCTTCAAATTCCATTTTTTTCTTATGTTTATTTAAAATTTTATTTTTAATTTTGTTGTTGATGCATGGTGGAGGATGCATGGTGGCAGAGTACCCCTTTTGCAAAAGCTTGCCGTACGCATCCTCAGCCAAACATGCAGCTGCTCAGGATGTGAGCGCAACTGGAGTGTATTTGAAAAAATACACAACAAAAAGCGCAACAGGTTAACACTTAAACATTTAAAATATTGCAAATTTCCAAATAAATTTTTAAATTCATTAAACAATATTTTTTTTATAATATTAATTATTAATTATTATTTCATGATCTTTGTACAGGTTGGAGTCCCAGTGACTTAATGACATGGTCTACGTCTACTACAATCTTCGATTGTGGGTGAGGCAACTTGAGAGGACACCTGATGTGGATGCCATCTCATTGGATGGGATTGACACCACTGCTGCATGGAGGGTTGAGGCCGAGAGGCCTCTCATGGATTCTGCTGATGATTGGTTAGTGCAGGATGTAGTGGAGGGGGAGGAGGAGCAGGAGGAGGAGGTGACACCGCCTACCCGGGCTACCACTACCACCAGTAGAGGACATGGTCTACCTCCTGTAGCTCATACTTCTAGTTCTTCAGCTTCTAGAGCACATCAGACTCCACTGCCATTTCCACCAGCACAGGGACCAGCATCTACATCTAGAGGGAAAGAGAAAGCTGTGACATTTTCTCGCAAGAGGGGCAGAGGAAATCAATAGGATTAGACTTTCATTTTATTGTATATGAGTCTATGACATTATGACATGATGAGATACATTATCATATTTTTTGTTGATATTTTGAGGCTGAGCTGGGACTCAAGAGTCAGGACTTACTATTCAGGACATGATTCAATGTTATGTGTGATTTTAGCGCTAGAAATGATATTAAACATCTTATATATTAGTTTTCTTATCATATTTATGTGTCAATGTATTTATTTTATGTTGTAGATGGTTTAGATATTAAAAAAATTGAAAAAAAAAATGAATATTTTTGTACCAAACGCTTTTTTCCCGCTTTTTCCCGATTTTTCCGAATTTTTCCGCTTCATTCCCGACGCCAATTTAATCCCGCTCGCGCTTTTCACAACATTGGTTTAAATAACCTAAAAATCATATCTAAGTAATCCAAACACATTAAGGGTTTCATGGTAAAAATTTGCTAGTGTTTTGGTGACTTGGACATTGTTTATTAAGTATAGATCTACTTGTTTGTTGGCTGGAATATCTCCGCATAATCAAATAAATCAAATCTGATATAAAGCATTAATAGGCATAAAATTGATTGGTGTGATATTTAACACATTGTCCTAACATCTAAGTATCTTGGGCATCTATTTTTTGGGCATAAATCTTCAAGTTTAGTGACTGATATGTCTGCATAAAAGTGTGATCAAATCTGATATTTTCTGAATACTACATCTTAAGAGGGCTAAAAACTCATAATTTCATGTTGACAAACTTGTTCTACACTTGGCAATTGTTGGGCACAATTTGGCACACACTCTCACATTGATTGCTCACTGTTTGCATAATTTTCTCACTGCTGTAATAAGTAATTTCAGATCTGATATATCTTTGAAAAATTCATCATATGAGGATTAGTTAGCTTGTATTTTCACTTGGCAAGTTTCCTAGCATTTCATTGGTCATAATTGGTTTCACATGCTTGCTAATTTCTGGATCGAGAGTGATTTACTTGCTGCTGTCCTAAGAGTTTAACAATTGCTTGTAAGATGTAAGATCTCTCTTTGCTATACTTGCTCTTGTTTCATGGTTTTGTAGCAAATTGACTTAAGTGCACTAACACATTCGTTGTTGTGAGTTGATCCATAAGTTTCAAGTTCACACCCAATAAACACTCACTAAAGCACTCTTATCTGAAAATCTCTCAGTATTGAATATCTTAACTCTCTTTGGGCATATTGGTATCTTGTGATCCAAGTCATATTGCTTCTTGATATCTAATTGTGTTGGCAAGTGATAAATTGGCATTTGAGTATCTTGTTCTAATTGTGCTCCATAAGCATTGAGGTAGCTCTTTCCTTCTTGAGTATCTTGCAATCTAATTGGCATTATTGTTAAACATTGCTAAATAATCAATTGGATAATTGCTAAACACATTTTATTGTCTATCTTAAGCATTAGCATCTTGAAGGTTTATAAATTCTAAGGGAGCATCTTTCAATATTGGCATAAGATCATCATTGGCATTTACCTTGATTTCATTGGATAAGTGTTCTAATTTGATATCATTGGTTAAGTATCTTGTGATTTGGTTACATTGGCACTTAATAATTGACACATTCTTGGTAATAAGATTGTCTTTCCATTTATTTGATAAGTACTCTTGTCATTGAAGATTAATCATAACTTTAAGTACTTAAACATTAAGCCAATCTTAAACTAAGAACTCACTCATATCCTTTGCATAAGCATTCTAGGCCTAGTTGCATTAATAATTTACCTCCAAGCATAAGCTTGGTTGATAGACTTCTAGGGCCACCCTTCTCACCTAGCTTGAGGGATTCAACACCTTTCTAGTGGTTAGCAAGGTAACGTTGAAGTCATAAGAACCACAGTCTCTGCAGTGCCAGAGGCACCAGGTGGTTGGAACACAGGGGGAGGTATCGTTAATCAAACCTTTGCTTGCTTCTCGTTGGCTTCCATCCCACAACCTACTCTAAACACTGGTCTCAAAACAATTAAGGGAATGCCATACTTAGATTAGGCATATAACTTAAAATTAACCAAGATCCTTGCATCACACTTAGATCTTAGGATTTGCATCACATATAGGTTAGCGAAGCGTCTAAGCAGCAGTTGTCCATCCAGTTCCTTGGTCTTAATCTAATAATAAGCAAGAGTTTTGACTCCATAAGGCATTGGTTTCATATTTGAATATAATATAATCTTTAAGATCTTGCCAAATTTAACCAAGTAGCTAGGCTAGTCAACTGTGTCTCCTGGACTTGTCGGATACCAACTTGTCTTTTACCTTCACATTTCCATAGGGACTAGCCCCCATAGCCTGTTGTTGGGAGACAACTAGAACGGAGAGCTCGGGGATCAAAGTGACAACCCCCGACCTGAGTTGTTGTCCCAGTGTCTGTACGATCTGAGCGACAACAAAGCACCACAAAGTGGTCTCTATGGGTCTCCAACTGCTCAAAGATGTTGAAAATTGGCAGCTATGGGATGCATTTCCTTGAATAAAATTTCATTCTCGACCTTTCTAAAGTGATTTTCTAAAAATAGAAAGTCATTTCTATGTTTGTAACTATGACTTTCCAAAAATAGTAAATCACCTTCAGGCTTCCATCAATTCATAATCATATATGTATGATGGAAAATCACTTAACTTGTCCTTAGTCAATCTCAATTGTCTAATTTCTAACTTAATCATCAATATTATTATTATTCTCTTTATGATATTATTAAAAAGAAATTCAAGTCTGTCAATCATGAGACTCAATCATGTCATATGTAACTCCCCTCAATTAATGCATATGTTATTCTCTCTCTCTTTATGATCTTATGCACTTTTTACACTCTCTTACACACTTTAATGATTTGTAAAAAGAGTCCTCTTACACCTCTTTAATGCATACGTTACACTTCACTCCTAAATGCATAAGTTACACTCCTCTCCTTTATGGCATAAGTTACACTCCTATTTTGCATATGTAACTCCTCAAGGCATATGAGTTACTCCCTCATGAATTCGACCTCCTTGCTCTTCCTATGTATTTGTGCCTCTCATCCTCACTTGATACACTTGTGCTTGTGAAAGGAGAATTCGAACTTGAGAAAGAGAGGGTTGAAGAGTCTAGAGGAAGATTGTGTGTGAGAGAGAGAGTCTTGAAGAGCAAGAGTAGATCTTGGAGAACCAAAGTGATTCAATGTTTGCATCAACTACTACTATCAAAGATCATTAGATTTGGGTGAACTTCTTCATTCTCTTATTGTACTTTGTATCTCTGCTGAACAATTGATTTCTAATACAAGAAGAATCTGGTTGGGTTTTCCCCTTGTGGGTTTTCCTCTGGTCATCGACATAACTTCTGTGTCTCATAGAATTCTTGGCTGTCCTGCATTGTGCATATGGTTTATGTTCTATTTACAATTACTTAACTTATTTTGTAGCATAAAGAAGTTTTGGATTTAAGTGATTGTAACAACATAGATCAAAATTTCAACATGGTATCAGAGTTTTGGTGAAAAAAATCTCAACAAGACAAGCTCCATTTCCAACTCTTTTTCTGCTGGAATATCTCTTGCTGTCAGCTCCATTTCTAGCTCTCTTTTTGCTGGAATATCTCTTGTTGTCCACTCCATTTGCAACTCTCTTTCTGTTGAAATATAACTTCTTGTCCACTCCACTTGCAACTCTCTTTCTGCTGAAATATAGCTTGCTGTCCGCTCGATTTGCAACTCTGTTTCTGCTGAAATATAGCGTACAGTCCGCTCCATTTGCAGCTCTTTTTCTGCTGAAATATCTCTCGCTGTTCCTTCTACTCGCTGCTCATTTTCTGCTGAAATATCTCTTGCTGTTCCTTCTACTTGCTGCTCGTTTTCTGCTAAAATTTCTCTTCCCTTTTGCTGCTGAAATATCTTATTTACAGCTGAAATATCTCATGCTGTTTCTTTCTATTTGCCGCTGAAATTTTGAGCAGATGTCTTCCTTCTACTTTTATAATGAATAGAAGCTCGTTGATGCTTCAAAATTCTTCCCTTGGAAGGCCAAATTGGATATTGCCCTTGAAGAAGATGATGTTCTAGGGTATATTGAAGGAGAGGTAGCAGAACCAGCTGAAAACTCCAATGCCGTTATCATGGCTAGCTACAAAAAGGGAGAACTCAAAGCTAAAAAAATTATCCTTGACTCTCTTGGAGACCACCTCGTAGAGGAAACTATCATTCCTCAAGGAACCAAAGGTATGATAATAATGCAGTTGAGACTCAATCATAGTACTTTCTTGTTTCTGCTCTTTCTAGTTCATCTTCTGCAGATTCTTATGATAGCTGGTTGGTTGATAGTGGTGCTTCAATGCACTTCACTGGTTACAAAGAAGTACTCTCTAATCTGGTTGAGAGGGAGATAGATTTGAAGATTATTTTTGGAGATAACTCTACATATCCCATAAAGGGATCTGGTTCCATTTCTTTCCATCTAGATCAAGATAAAACTTTGACTCTTCAAGGAGTTTTATATGTACCTAGTTTAAAGAAGAATCTTATGTCCATATAAGCTTTAGAAGATAAAGGAACGAAAGTTGCTTTCATAAATGATAAAGTTCTCATTTGGCCATCGAGATCAAACATGAGAGATGCCCTCACTCTGGGATCTGGATGTGAAGGTCTATACAAAACAACGAAAGACCTATTCATGCACTAATCCATGACATCAATCATCAAAGTGAACTTTGGTACCAAATGTTTGCTCACTTTCACTACAAAGCATTACCTCATGTGAGAAATATGGTTTTCAGAATGCCGGAAATCAGATCTGATCATGATGGTGTTTGCCAAGGATGCACATGCGGAAAGCAAGTGAAAGGACCATTCCCTTCAAGCAAAAGTAGAACCAGTCAGGTATTGCATCTTGTACATTCTGATTTATGTGGACCAATGCCTATAACTTCTCTTGGTGGTTACTTGTATTATATTATCTTTGTGGATGATTTTTCTCGCAAAACATGGATTTATTTTCTGAAAAATAAAAGTCAAGCTTTTAACATGTTCAAAGATTACAAAGCTCTAGTAGAAAAACAAATTGGAAAGTAGATCAAAATTTTCAGATCTGACAATGGAGGAGAGTTCACTTCCAGTGATTTCATTGACTTCTGCAAAGAAGTTGGAATCAGAAAAGAGACCATTGTACCATATAACCCAGAACAAAATGGTGTGGCTGAGAGAAAGAATAGAACTATCATGGAAGCGGTCAAAGCTATGTTGCATGATAAAAAATTGCCAAAGTTTCTATCGGGAGAAGTTGCAAACATAACTGTCTATGCCCTGTTACCCACCACCTGTGGGTGACATCCATAGGAGAATTTTTTTTCTCCTAGATGGTCCTTAGTCGATAGCCAACAACCCCTTGCAGCCACTAGATTGCTCGATGTGCCACTATCTCCACCACCTAAGCCAACCATGTGGTCCCTCGCCCATTTGTTATGATCATATGTTTGAAGGTAGGCCTCTCGACCCTGGAGGTATGGCTTTTCATTATGTAGTTGGGCAATTTTGTTTAATTATCATGGACACTTTTGGGCATGGATTGGTGGGGGGATTCGGCGAAAAGAGTGGGATGGGTTTGTATGCTTGTCTCCTTTGCCTGATTTGGTGGTTAGCCTTGTATCCTATCCCATGGGATCTCCTTTACTGGCTACTAGCTTTAGGGCTGACACTACATGGAAAATCTCGATTTTGGTTGCGTGGTCCTGCTTCTCGACACCATATGCATCACTTCTCTCCGCCCCATTTAACCCCATTTATCACTTTTCCCATCCGGGTCCACATTTGTCCATTGACTCCACAAGTAGTTAGCTTCCCCTCTCCCCTTGTCCACACTTTGGGTTGGGCCTAGAACGATGCCGTAGAGATTGATGCAGCGAAAAGAAAAAGCATAATTTGGCCACTCTCAACAGGAAATGTACTACAAAATGCAAAAGATGGTCGGGACATACAAATTTAGCGTGTGGGCACAAGTCAAACATGAGCTCTATCCCTTATCTATGGCCATCACCCTAGTTCTTATGGGCCCTAGATGAACCCTCTCCACATTAAGGAACCCATGATTGTCTCGACCCCTGGTGGGCAATGAACTGCCCCACCTTAAAGGGGGTATCTACTGCTGTATGCTACACATCATGCTCCCATTCTCTGGAGCCCTGAGCAGTTTTGAAGAAAAATCAATCAAAGGCAAAAGACATATGAAGAAGGGTGGAAAAAGAAAGGTCGGATAACTCATGTACCACGATTGCTCCCTCTTACACTTATATACCCAAGTGGGCTTTTCCTATTATAGCTACCCTTATGCCATGGCATGTGGCTTGGAGCTTGCCCTTGATCCCCACTCCATTCCATCATTATATCACATGCCACGTGCCACTTGATGGATGTACCATGGACATGTCACCCCCTTTGAAACCACCTAATAGGGTACTTGATTAACCCCCTTATTGAGCTTGGAGACACCTATACATGCCAAAGCTCACTATGGAAGGGCATGCCACTATGAAGTGGCCATTTGATTCCATGATTTGTAAGCTCTTTTACTTGATTACTCTAATGATTTATTGTACTAGAGGGCAAGGGAATGCATTGGATCTTATGCAGGATTGCAGGTGGGTCTCCATTTGGGGTTTGGTCTCCTTATACGGGGTCCAAGCCCTCCAGAGGGTCACAGTGGCACTTGTAGGGTGAGCGTAGAGAGCCACGGGCCGCCACCATAGTAGAGAGAACCTCGTGGATCCTCAACACCATTCAGTGATTGCTCATATTCCACCTTTTGGATGAGGATGATGAACCTAGATCACCATGCCCAACCAGCTTCACACTTGTACCACACTCTTGGCAGAGGTTCCAGGGTCTAGATAATGATGTGTCTCACTACAGGAGATAAAGGGAGGGCTTATGTCATCATCCTAGCCCTTATAGATGATTTACAAGCTAAGTTGCACGAAACGGGGAAACGGGTACGAGTTTCCGAAATGGGCACAGGTACGAAACGTGACCCCCCCAAATTTTGGAAACAAGGAAACACAATATATATATATATATATATATTAAGACATTTAAGAAATATGTGCAATCATAAAGCATATATGATACATTCTAATTTATTACATTACGATTAAATTGTCATTTATCAATGCATAAACGATAAGTCTCTAAATTTACATCACATTTGTTCATGAATGATCACATAATGAAAATAGCAATATCCAAAATCAGGCACGAGAAATTTCTAATTTCTTGTCTTGTGCTTGATTGGGAGTCTCCTCCTACATAGTCGAACGACCTTAGTGTTCTTGATTAAATACAAGTTCCATACCCTAGTACCCTACATGCTCTTAATTATTGAGAATCTCCCCTGCATAGAGGGCTTGGTTCTCTTGATTAAATACAAGTTCCATACCCTAGTACATGACAAAATCCAATGGAAACATTGCAATCCCCCCAATCCTGAAATCCTGAAAAACAGATAAGTCTGTTGGATTTTGAGTGAGATCTAAAATTCTATTTTCTCTATATGAAATACAATGAGGGCGAAACCACTCTCAAACATCCTAAGTCAGTTCATGGTAATGTTAAAAATTTAAAAGGATGAAAATGAAAATAAAGGAGAATGTCACTTTTACTTTAAGAATTTAACATTACCATGAACTGCATATCAACACTAGGGCCATAGGCTTGAGCATTAGGCTGCCCCACTCAAAAATTCCTCTTTTTTATAACTTGAGAGGCATCTAGAAGCATCCAAAAGATATTTTAGTTGCCCAATAGAAAATTAGAAGCAAAAAAAATAAAAAAAATACAAGAAAAAGTCAAGTTAGAAGAGGAAACTCCACCATACGGTCTGGAAACACGTTTCCGGCCATACTGGCCACGTTTCCTCCTCGAGAAACGGGCCAGCACAATTGGAAACAAGTTTGCAGGCCGTACGGTACTAGTTTCCTCGTTTCTGTTTCGTTTCCGGCCGGAAACAGACTCTTCTCCAACTTTTCCTGCAACTTAGTTTACAAGCATTATCGATCCACTTGGAGACCCATGAGGATGTCATTGTGTCCCCACACCCACTCGGGGACACCACATGTGACTTGCTTGAATATCAAGGGGCCAACCCCCTATGCACTATTCACTATGTTTGGAGTGTATTCTCTTACCTTGGCACACATTGGACTCCACTAGGCCTTCTCAATGGCGCAACGACTTATTATGTTTACCATTTTAACCTCTTGAGAGGCTTATTTTTGTATTATGGAGCTATCTTGGTGGGCTTGTCAACAAGTTTTGTTATTCTTGCACATTATTTTATTATTAAAGGGCATTATTAGGCTAATAGGCTATTCGAACCCCCTTATGGATTGTATAAATAGATGAGAGGCTCATTCATTTCTCTCATCACATTTTTGGATTGGACTATCTCTTCTTGAGAATTTCGGCTAGCCTTTCTGGATGGATGAATTGGAGATCTAATGCATTCGATGTTTGGGAAAGCTTAATTTCTTGTCTTGGAGGTTCAATTTCTTTGCATCTTGATGATTGGAATAATTTCTCTATGCTTTTGAGTACCTTTTCATGCTTATTTGTAATTTTGTCTCATAAAATTATTTATGGAATATTTTCGTTCATGAAGCTAGTGTAGCTTCTCTTTATCTTATGTGAAGTTGCTGGGCTTGTCTTTTTGAGGGATTTTTCATATGATCATTTGAAGTATGGTGAATTATTGTCCTAGAGGTATGTGAATGTTCATGAATTACCTTGATAAGTCATTGTTTGCAATATAAAGAAGTATAAATTTCCCTTTGTAACTTTGTTGCTGCTTAGGCCATACGAAGTCGCTGGGGAACTCTTTGGTTGGGATTAGGCCTACCTAAACGTTGATTTTATTTGACTCCATTCTCCCAATTGGCTAGGCAATGATCTAGTCCAAAGGTGATTGCAAAAGGAAAATTCTTTTTCACCTCCTCCTTTTCTAAGCCCTAACCTAGAAGTCCATCTAGGGCATCACACGAATTTCATTGTAGCCATCCAAAATTGATGAAAATTTGTCTATAGCCACGCTGGTGAGTCCTCTAGAGGTCCTCCAAATTTGAGGCTATTCCAACAGTGGAATCTCAAGATATCCCAAGCCCTAGTTTGGAAACTGTTTCCCTAGTTTGCTTTTGGTTAAAGGCTTCATTAAAGATCATTGCATTCTCATTTCAAGAGAAATATAATTCCTTTGATCCTCTTCTCCTCCCTAACTTGGTCAAGTCCACTAGTGTGTTGATCAATCACAAACCCTTGACCTTGTTTAGGCCCACAAGGGCTTCCTTGTGGTCCCACAAACTTGAAACTCCAATTTCACAAAGGACACTTGGAAATCCTTTTCTTTAGGATTCCTTGATCTTGGGTACCCCTTTTCAAGTAATACTCCTCAAACCCTAGGTCTTGGTAATCCCCTAGCCCTTCTAAGAGAGCTTTTCATCTTGCTTCTATAGCAAGTAAGCCCATTATTTGAGCCTCTCTTGTGAATAGTGTCAGGCCAGGTAGTAACTCTCCAATAGGCAGTAAAACTGATTCGATTTATTTCATTAGGTAGCTATTGTTATATACAAAGGATGTGACTGCTCAGTTCATCTCCTGATGACTGTTCACATTCCTAATTTAACTATTTACACAAATTCACCCAATTGCAGAGGATTACGTGTCAACATTCCCCCCTTAATCTGAAGGGATGTTGGTGAGTCCAAGCATCGTTCTGAATCTTTCAAGCTTTTCTCTTCCAAGCGCTTTGGTGAAGATGTCTGCAATTTGCTCATTTGTGGAACAATGACGGAGATGGATTGTTTTGGCCTCAACATGATGTCGGATCAGATGATATTTAGTATTGATGTGCTTTGTACGATCATGGAACTTTGGGTTCTTGGCCAACTTTATTACAGAAGTGTTGTCAATCATGAGTGGAGTTGATTGTACTTGTTTTACCTGCAAATCTTCAAGAATTTTCCTGAGCCACACAATTTCTTTTGTTGCTTCAGCTGCTGCCACGTATTTTGCTTCTGTTGTGGAATCTGCTGGAACTGATTGTTTGCGTGATCTCCAGGAGACAGCTCCTGATCCAAGACTCATAGCATATCCTGAAGTAGTTACCCCAGTTTCTTTGTCTCCATCGAAGTCTGAATCAGAGTATCCAATCAAGCTGAAGTCGTCCACCTGTGTATACTTGATTCCAAGGTCTTGAGTTCCCTTCAAGTACCTTAGAACCCTTTTTGCAGTAGACCAATGTCCCTCACAAGGCTTTTGCATAAACCTGGAGAGGATTCCAACAACAAATGAAATGTCTGGTCTGGTAGTAGTGAGGTAGATGAGACTTCCTACAAGCTGTCTATACTTTGTTGCATCCTTAAATTCCTTTCCTTCAATAGATGTGAGCTTTAAGTTTTGTTCCATTGGAGTAGAAAGAGGATTGCACTCTGTCATGCCAAATCTATTTAACAAATCTCCAATGTATTTCTTTTGAGAAAGAAATATGGATTTTGGATGTTGGGTTACTTCAATGCCAAGATAGTAATGAACATAGCCCAAATCAGTCATTTCAAAACTTTTCCCCAATTCCTTCTTTATGGATGCAATGTAGCTTTCATTGTTCCCTGTCATTAAAAGATCATCTACATATACCACAAGATATACAAATGTTTTGCCAACTTTCTTGACAAATAAAGTTGCATCATCAAGATCAAAATGATTGAAGTTGAGTTTCAGAAGATGCTCAGTTAGTTTTTCATACCAGGCTCGCGGTGCTTGTTTGAGGCCATACAAGGACTTCACAAGTTTGCATACTTTATGTTCATGTCCTTTCACAACAAATCCTTCAGGTTGGGACATAAAAACATTCTCTTTTAGATCTCCATTCAAGAAGGCAGTTTTTACATCCATTTGATGGACTTTCCAACCGTTCTGAGCTGCTAGTGCAAAGAGTGTCCGGATGGTGGCCCATTTTGCTGTGGGGGCAAAAGTTTCCTCATAATCGACCCCTTCATTCTGTGCAAAACCTTTTGCCACAAGCCTAGCTTTGTGCTTGTCAAGTGAGCCGTCAGCTTTGTACTTGTTCTTGTAGACCCACTTGCAGCCAATTGGTTTGGTTCCAAATGGAGGATCAACCAGCTTCCAAGTGCCGTTCTTTATGAGGGCATCATACTCCTTTTGCATCGCTTCTTTCCATTCATCATGAGAAGCAGCTTCTTTGAAGGAAGTTGGTTCAAAATCTGTAGACAAGTTCAATTCACAATCATAAGAAACATCCATATCAATAGGTGAATTAGAGTCATCTACATCACCTCCATTTTGTTGGTTTGAATTTCTGGTTCCTGTTTTTCCAATTTCATCAGGATGAACACTTTCAAGTGTCTTTGTCAGCCACTTTGGGGGACCTTTCTGAGATGGTCCAGGCTGCTCTGTTGATTGAGTTGGGACTGAATCAAGATTGAGTCTCCCAATTCTATCAATTACATCACTTAAAGCATCATTCATTGTTGGAGTTTCATTCGGGGGAGAGTGTTCTTCAGAAGAAGATTCCACATGTCGATCTAGAATAGGAATCCCCCCTTCAAGATGTGGAATCTGATTATCAAATTCTTGAAATGATTTTGTTTTAGCAAATCTATCCAAGCGATCAAGTTGCCGCTCAACAACATTGTCAGTTTTGGATGATTCAAGAAAAATTACATCTCTAGATACAACAAACTTTTTATTTACTTCATCATAGAGGCGGTATGCTTTGGAGGTGTTTGAATACCCCAGGAAGATACACTTACGACTTCTAGCACCAAGTTTGTTTCTATGTACCTTTGGTATCAAAGCATAACAGGTAGAACCAAAGATCCTGAGATGTTTTACCGAAGGAACATGTCCATAGCATAATTCATAAGGAGTCTTGTTTCTTATAGCATTAGATGGACATCTATTCTTTATATATGCAGCACATAGAACAGCATCAACCCAAAACATTATCTTTACATTTTTGAAGAAAAGCATGGATCGTACCATATTCAAGATTGTTCTATTCATTCTTTCAGCTACACCATTTTGTTGGGGATTATAAGGCACAGTTGTTTGATGTTTGATCCCATGTTGGCGAAGATAGTTTTCAAATTCATTTGATGTATATTCTTTTCCATTATCAGTGCGAATAGACCCAATATGAGATTGTGCATCATTTTCAATCCATTTATGAAAATTCTTGAATGTTTGGAAAGCATCAGATTTGTTCTTCAATAAATAAACCCAACACATTCTGGTGTAGTCATCAATAAACGTCATCATATATTTATTTCCATTTGCAGAAGGAACAGGCATTGGACCACATAAATCTGAATGAATAAGTTCAAGCTTCCTATGTGCTCTTGAATGTGAATCATGAAAAGACTGTTTGCTATGCTTTCCTAGAATGCAAGCATCACATTGCTTAAGTTTTCTAGGAATTGTAGGCAAACCAGCAACACCATTTTTCTTCAATAAGCGGAGACTGTCATAGTTTAAATGTCCAAATCTAGCATGCCATAATAAACTTGATGGAAGTGTACCTTCTTCATGATGAGAAATATATGAGAAATGTTGTGCATGAGCACAGGTTCCTTGCAGTTTGAGAAGCCTTTCTTCTTCTATTCCCCTCATGACAAGTGAGTGGTCAGATGCTTTTGTTACCTCAAGCTTGCCATCAAACATATGAATGGAGTGACCTTGTTGGCGGATGTGGACCAAGGACAACAAGTTTCTTTTGAGCTGTGGGAGATATAGAACATGATCCAGAAGAAAGTCTGGAAGACCAGGCAGTTTAAGCCTCATTGTGCCAAGCCCTGATGGCTTGATTTTTGATTGATCTGTAAAGTATACTGCTCCATCAACATTGTCAGTGAAATCTTCAAAAAAATCTTTTCTATGAGTCATGTGACAGGTTGCTCCTGAATCAAGCAACCAATCATTTTTCCAAGAAGCAAGTGAAGCATTAAACAAATCTTCATTTACTCCAATGTTACATTGTGCCTCAACATAGTGAGCGGATTCAGGTGCTTTACCTTTGTCTGTATCATCAGTTTTACCTTTCTGTTGGTTTCTTTTCTGCTCAATTTTGTCCCATGGTAGCTTGCATGTAGAGGCATCATGTGATCCATTTCTTTTGCAGCGAATGCAATGCAGATCTGCCTTTTCTCCTTGAGAATGTCTGCCCCATTTGCCTCTGGAATATCTTCCTCTCCCTCTTCGTCCACCTCTTCCTCTTGTAGAATCTTGAGCAGGATGCTTTTCTTTATGAGCAAGGCACACAGCCTCTTCAGAAGATTCAGGGGCTGTCTTCTTTCCAAAAGCTTTCTCTCTTTCAGCAAACTTTTTCACAAGAGAGTCAAAGGTTATATCTTTGAGATTTCCATTTGGTTGCAAAGATTCAAGATAATTGGAGTAAGTAGGATAGGGTGCCTTGAGAAAAGCAATAGGAGGGCTATCCAGCTCAACCTTAGTGGATTTGATATCATGCATTATAGACTTTACTTCAGATGCAAGAGCAAGAGGATCATTATTTTGCAGTTCAAGAGTGAAGAGTTTAATCATGAGCTGAACAACTTCAAGTGCAGAATGTGAGTCATAGAGTTCTTTCAGCTTTTGTAAGGCTTCAAAGGCAGTTGAATATGACGAAATATGGCGACTCACCTCTTCATTTACAGATGCTGCGATTAATGCATAAGCTTTGCTGTTCTTGTTTTCCCAAATGACGAGCTCTTTGTCTGAGGTAGGCTGTACTGGGTCATTGTCTCCTTCTCCGACACACACTCCTTTCCACAACTCATTGAAGATGAGGGTGTGTTTTATCATCCGGGACCATTCATGATAGTTCTCCTTGCCAGTGAGAACTATTCCTACCATGGAGATGATTGAATGCATTCTGTAAAAAAAAACTTTTGCTGATAGAAAAGAATACTTCTGCCAATGTACTCAAAAAAACATTCTCAAAGGATTTCAAATCCATAATGTGACCCATATAAATCCATCATTGTATAAATTCACCTCACATAAACCTCATATAAGTTTTATATAAGTCCATCATATAACTCTCATAAAACTTCACCTTATAAATCTTATGTAAATCTCATAAAACTTCAACTATAAATACCATGGTCATGCGCATTCTTTGAACTGTAACTTACAGCGGTCAACTTTGGCAAAGCATCAAACATATGAATGGCACTAGCAATCAAATCGGATCCAACTATAGGGACAAAAGCACAAAATCTCGGTTGCAAATGGAATTCGAACTATTCAAAGTGTATTTGAAACCAATCACCATACCATTGGATCGTATACCATTCAGGCCTTAAAAAACAACAACTTCAACGTATTTCAGGCAGTATCAAAACATTGTTAAAACATATGGAACAACGTTTTAAAAATTATGGGACAACATTTTTAAAAATATGGGACAGGCGAGAACGGGCTGTTCGAACTCGGGAAAAATCTTTTATACACTGGACAGCGCAAGCAGCAAGCTATAATGGAGAGCAAGCGCAAGATCACCTCGGCATCAACGATGGAGGTTAAGTGCCCCAAATGCAACGGCTGTACATTACGCATTTCATCCATCAGGTTGGGTTGCGCAATTCCATTTGCATCATTGTTCCTCGGCGTTATGCTCTACCCTCTGCTCGCGGTTGCTAGCTGAAGGGTTTATGCGCAGTGCTCTTGTCTAGTTTTTGAGGCGGTCGAAGGCTTTGTGAGTATGTTAAAAGCCAGATAACGGGCTTCGTCCAAAACCACGAAGGCTTTCGAGTCTGTCATTTACGCCACTATGAACAGATCCAGAGGAGATGGGATGCGGCTCACCGCACCAGATGTTAATATCTCTCAGGCGTATTAATCAACAGCAGTATTTTCATTGAAAAAGAAACTATATTCGTATAACAACGTTCAAAAATATGAAACTGATACCAGGTCAGATACCAGCGTTCAAACAACATTCAATACCATGTCCAGCGCAGGTACAAGGACAGCGCTCAGTGGAGCACTGTGGACAGTGCTCAGACCAGGGTGCAGCCCACAGTAGCAAAAAATGAAGGGAGTTACAATTTATTTGAGAGCTGGCTCTGATACCATGTCAGGCTAGGCAGTAACTCTCCAATAGGCAGTAAAACTGATTCAATTTATTTCATTAAGTAGCTATTGTTATATATAAAGGATGTGACTGCTCAGTTCATCTCCTGATGACTGTTCACATTCCTAATTTAGCTATTTACACAAATTCACCCAATTGCAGAGGATTAGGTGTCAACACCCCATATCCTATCATTGGTCCATCTATTCTTGTGATTCCTCTCGTACCGGGACTCCTCCCACCGATGGAAGTCTGTAAATGGCAGGGAGCTTTAGTTGAGGTGACAGTGGGCTATTGCTCCATTGTTGCCCCTTGACCTAGTAGTTTCTCTATAGAAACCCATCCTAGGACTCCTGCTAGTTTGAGTGGTAACATGTCCAAAATAAATCTCTTCGCCGTAGCCTAAACAACAAGACTCCTGAAGAAATCTTCATTGGCGAGAAACTTGAAGTTGGACACCTGAGGATCTTTCACTGTCTTGTCTATTTCCTTGTCCCAAAAGAGAAACGGAAAAGTTGGAAGCTTCAGGTAAGAAAGGTACATTTGTTGGTTATTGTGAGAATTCTAAAGTTTACAAAATATACATACTTGGTCAAAGAAATATATAATTTAGCAGGGATGTAACATTTGATGAAGATGCAGCTCTTGGAGAAGCAAGAGACATGTCTCTTCCTCCTGCTAATGTTGATAGTCAAGATGATGTATTTGAAATACAAGAAGATCTTGAAACTAAAATTGATCTTGCAGATGAACCCATGGATTCTTTGGATCGTCCTCCATGTG
This sequence comes from Pinus tabuliformis, assembly GCA_031772625.1. NCBI lineage: Eukaryota > Viridiplantae > Streptophyta > Pinopsida > Pinales > Pinaceae > Pinus > Pinus tabuliformis. Next base: position 1,464,010,179 of record CM062820.1, on the reverse strand, counting down.
ATCCTCTTTCTAAAAGGAGACCTTTATGGTTTTGTGACACTCTTCAATGCTGACAAACATGTTGACCCCAGAGAAACTTTCAGAGAAAGCAAGAAACCTTGCCGGTTCCAAGGATATGCTGTAGCCACGAACAACATTATTCAAGCTGAACTGTGCATTTTTGAAGAAGCTGTAAAGGCCCAAGTGTGGAAAGATGCAATTGTTGAAGAATATGAAGATATCATTCATAATGATGCATAGGAAGTGGTTCCAAGACCCTAAGGTAATTCTGTTGTATCTTCTAAGTGGTTGTATAAAATTTAACATGGTGTTGATGCAAGTATTGAAAAATATAAAGCTAGATTTTTGGCTAGAGGTTTCTCTCAAAAAGAGGGAATAAACTATGACGAAATTTTTGCACTTGTTGCTCGTTACACCACCATTCGATCTATTGTAGCTCTAGCCACTAGCTGAGGATGGTCTCTTCACCAAATGGATGTGAAGAATGCTTTTCTGCATGGCTTCCTTAAAGATGTATTTGTGGAGCAACGACAAGGCTTTGAAGTACATGATAAAAAAACTCATGTGTGTAGGTTGAAGAAAAGCCTCTATGGTTTGAAGCAAGCTCCAAGAGCTTGGTATGCTTGCATAGATAGCTTCTTGATGAAGCTTGGTTTTACCAGAAACAATGCAAATCCAAATCTTCACTTTAAGACAGTCCAAGGTATGCCTTTGATTTTGGTATTGTATGTTGATGATTTATTTCTAATTGGTAGTGAACCTCTTATTCTCCAGTGTAAGAAGGAGTTAGCTTATGAATTTGAAATGAAAGATCTTGGTTTGATGCACTATTTTCTGGGCTTGGAGGTATGGCATAAATATGGTGAGACTCTCCTTTCTCAAGGAAAATATGTTGTCAAGCTAATAGAAAGGTTTGGCATGACTAAGTGTAAGTCCATGAATACTTCATTGGAAATGAATTTCGAGAAGCTTTGTGGTAAAGCTGTAGGACTTGATTTGGCTAATCCTTCTGAGTACTGTCAACCGATTGGGGCACTGATGTTCTTAGTGAATACTAGCCCATATATTTGCTTTGCAATACATGATTAAGCCCGCTCATGCACATTGGGTTGTTGCAAAGCATGTTTTGAGGTACTTGCATGGGACCATCAATCTTGGATTGAGATATACTACTGAAGACGTAAGGCTACATGGATACTTTGATGCTGATTGGGCTGGTAACTCTACTGATAAAAAGAGCACATCAGGACGCTGCTTCAGCTTAGGATCTGCCATGATATCTTGGATGAGTAAAAAGTAAAAGTCTATTGCCCTTAGCATGGCTGAAGCAGAATACATTGCTATAGCATGGCTAGCTGTGAGGCAATATGGCCAAGGAAGCTCTTTGGAGAGTTGCTTGAGCAAGTATTGGATACTTAGTAATTTACTGTGACAATAAGAGTGGGGTTTGACTTGCCGAAATTCTCGTGTTCCATGACAAGTCCAAACACATTGAGATCAAATATCACTATATCCGGGATATGGTGCAAAGAGGAGCAGTAAGACTTCATATGGCGATTGATGACTAGTTGCGACATTCTTACCAAGCTTTTGCTGAAAGGAAAGTCCTTGGTTTTCAGAGAGTAGCTTGGATTGATAGATGTGACCCTTCCTAGAGAGGGTGGTTATGGATGATAAGCCTTGGATGTGCGAGATCCTTGTCATGTGTTGACAAATGGATCTCCCAAGTAGTGACGAGCCTTGGATGTGTGAGATCCTTGTCATGTGTTGACAAGTGGATCCCCCCAAGTGCGTATAGGGTGATATATGTATCTCCCTTATGATGATTCTTCTTCATTAGATTGTAAAATCATTGTTCCAAAGCAGAGATAGCAGAGATCCTTGTATCAGAAAGAAATTCCTTCCTAGCTGAGAGGGAGTGTTGAAAATTAGCAGTTATGGGATGAATTTCCTTGAATAAAATTTCATTTTTGACCTTTCTAAGGTGACTTTCTAAAAATAGAAAGTCATGTCTATCTTTGCAACTATGACTTTCCAAAAATAGTAAATCACCTTCTATAAGTTCGTAAGCATATATATATGATGGAAAATCACTTAAATTGTCCTTAATCAATCTCAATTGTTTAACTTTTAACTTAATCATCAATATTATTATTATTATTATTACTGTTATCCTCTTTATGATATTATTATATTATTATTAAAAATAAATTCAAGTCTCTTAATCATGAGACTCAATCATGTCATATGTAACTCCCCTCAATTAATGCATATGTTACTCTCTCTCTTAATGGATTCATTCCTTTCCCTTTTTAATGCTCTTACGAACCTCTTATACTCTCTTACACACTTTAATGACTCGTCATAAAAAGATTCCTCTTACACCTCTTTAATGCATAAGTTACACTTCTCTCCTAAATGCATAAGTTACACTCCTTTCCTTTATGGCATAAGTTACACTCCTATTTTGGCACATGTAACTCCTCCTCAAGGCATAGGAGTTACTCTCTCATGAATTCGACCTCTTTGCTCTTCCTATATATATGTGCCTCTCATTCTTACTTGATACACTTACTTGTGCTTGTGAAAGGAGAATTCGAACTTGAGAAAGAGAGAGTTGGAGAGTCTAGAGGAAGATTGTGAGAGAGAGAGATAGAGAGAGAGAGACAGAGAGAGAGAGAGAGTCTTCAAGAGCAAGAGCAGATCTTGGAGAGCCAAAAAATGTTTGCATCAACTATTGCTATTAGAGATCTTTAGATTTGGGTGAACTTCTTCATTCTCTCATTGTACTTTGTATCTCTGTTGAACAATTGATTTCTAATAGAAGAAGAATCTGGTTGGGTTTTCCCCTTGTGGGTTTTTCCCTGGTCATTGACCTAACTTCTATGTGTCTCATAGAATTCTTGGTTGTCTTCCATTGTGCAAATGGTTTATATGGTTTATGTTCTATCTACAATTACTTAACTTGTTTTGTAGCATAAAGAAGTTCTGGATTTAAGTGATCGTAACAACATAGACTATCATAATTTCAACAAAGGTGTCCATCTCTGTGCCAATGTTGAGGGCTTTCTAGGTGCAACTAGGCCTCCTAAGTCTCAGAAGGTGAGACCATCCTCATCTGGGCCCTGAAACAATTGCCATCCATTAATTGGTGCTAAGGCCAGGCTGGGTGCATGCTAGGTCTAGGTGTGTCATCTTGAAGAATCATCAAATCTAGTGTAAAGTGGCATAGCATCTTGGGTGCAAGGAGTGCTTTGGTACATGTGTGATATGCTAGTGTTGCTAGGAGGCCCAAGAGTCCCAATGCTTCACTTGATATTGCCAATTTGCCTCACTAATGGCTTGGGTACTTGTGGGTAAAGTGCCCAAGACATAGGTTGTTGAACCACTTAACAGTCACAATAGAGATTCTATTGAAAGCAACCAATCATTAGGGACAAAAATCATTATTGCATCTAAGTGAACCAAGCTTGAGCTTCCTGGGCTATTCAATACTTCATACAAAGACACCCTTCCAAAATTAAGGCCTTGAACTCACAATGGTGTTTTCTCCCTAGGTAGGAGTGGCTAAAGGACAACCCTATTAGGTGTTTCTAGCCCCTAAGGGCAAGCAATATTTCCTCAGTCCACCCTTCAATTGATAGGTGTCAGTGAATAATAATGATGATCAAGGAGGGGATAAGGCTTCATGGCCAAGTGCCATGGTCAAAGGGATCGACTGATGGGGGATCTACATCTTGAGTGTATAGATGTGAGGAGGGAGCAATTGTGGATGCATGAGTTACCAACTCGACCTTTGTTTTTCCACCCCTCTTGTGCGCCTTTTACTTCTCTTGATTTTTCTTTGTATTACTGCATATAGCTCAAGGGTTAGAGCTTGCTTTGAATGATATAACAATTGTATTACGCATTAATGGTGAGTTTATTTATCACTCATCGGGGTTGGGACATGCAAGTGTTCCTCCTTATGATGTAATGGAGCAACATGTGCTCAGGAATGGGGCGATGGCCATAATGAATGAGGTAGAACTCATGCTAGGCTTTTGCCCACGCGTTGATGTGTATGTCCCTAGCCATCTTTTGTATTTAGATATTCTTTCTTTTAATTTTGCTGTGGCCATGATATGCTCTTTTTATTTTTTTAGCTGCATCAACCTCTTAGGGAAGAGTTTCTAGGCCCTACCTAGGTATGAGGATGTATGGGTGTCAAATCCCAAAGAACCAATGGTCAGTTGAACCTGAAGAATGGATGTGAGATAAGGGCTTGTAATGCATGATGGAAAGTGTTAAGTATGACATAAGGATAGATGGAACTATGGTATCTCAAGCATCTCCCACATAGTGCCCCTCCTATACCCATTGGTCCATTAAGGGTGGTCCCACTAGACTAGGGTCGAAGATTAATCTCCCATTTAAGGTGAGAGAACAAGACCACGATTAAAGCCCATCTTCCTTTTAGATCACTCCATAGTCCATATCAAATGCCCAAATACAAGCAAGCATAAGTACCTGATTGCAAAATGATTAAAGTACCTTTTTAGAGGAAGACCACCTTCGTCCATGTGATCCTACTAGATGGGAGAGACGAAAATTGCCGATGCAAGTGGCAGAGATATAATGGCATATCATCATCTAGTGGTGGTTGTCGGGTGCTGTTGGCTACGTGGTTGGTCGACTCGCTGTCAAGAATACGAGAAAAGTTTTCTCTTATAGGGTTACCCATTTTGGTGGTAATATGGTCTATTACTGCTCAAACTAGCAGGGGGGCCTAAAGGGGATTCCTAAAGGGGACAACTAGTAGGCCAAGGGAAACAATGGAGACTTAGCCCACTGTCACCTCAGCTAAGACTTCTTACTATTTACAGACTTTCACAGTTGGGAGGAAACTCGGTATATGGAAGTCACTTGTGAAGGATGAATCAACAAATGGATGTGAAGTGACCTTAATGATCCTTTCCTAGAAGGGGATAAAGAATGGAGCTTACTTGCTCTTCAAGCAAGATACATAGATTTCTAGGATAAGGAAGTGAGGATTTGAAGGATAGGTTAGAGGAATATGCCTTGTAAAGGAGTTTCTCAATCCTAATATCCTTATTGAACTTGGCTTCCCGAATGATTCTTGAAGAATTGACCTTTCAAAGGTATGAGACCACATGGGACCAAGTGGACCCATCCTAGGTTAATGAGAGAGAATCTAGCAACCAATGATGTCCCTAACGCAGACCAAGAAGGGGAAATGATCAAAGCAATAATTTCCAATTAAAAGTGTCAAATTAATCTTATGAGGTGCTAGCCTAGGGAATACGAGTGCAAAGTTTGATCTGAGAGCTAGGGCTTGGGTTATTTCACAACTCCACTGTCAGAATGGCTTCAAAATTGGAGGAGGCCTTGAGGACACACCAGCGCAGTAGAGGCTAGGAGATCAAACTTTTTCTTTGGCTATTTTGTCGGGAAAGTGATGCCCTAGGTGACCCAACTTGAATAGACCTAGAAGTGAAAGGGAGAGGTGGAGAAAGATGTCCTTTGAGTGATCACCGATTCGTGGACTAGTGCCTAATCCTTGGGGAGAATGGAGTCTAGGAGAATGATGAGAAACGAACTCGTATTTCAATCAAGGAGGCCTTAAGGACTAATTTGCTTGGCCTTTAGGCAAGAAGAAGAGACCTCAAAGCTTTTATAATTCGTTTTGCAAAAGGAGATGGCTTATCAAGATAAATTCATTGGTGGAATTATTACTAGGAGATTTCATTCACATACATGGCCCAAACATTGAGAGATGCTATATAGAAACAATAATTCCACAATTTCACAATTATGTAATAATTATCCCTAATATAGCGAAAATCCCATTCAATGCATATGACAAAAGTAAAACAAGAATAACATTAAATGTGTGTACTTACATGTAATAGAACATATCCAACCATCAACAATTTGACAATAAAGAAACTCCACGATAAAGTACTCCGTTCCAAACATCAAAATTTGTCACGCTGAAATTCATCATCCCAAAAAAAGTGCGAAATTCTCTAAAGAGAAGAATGATCCAATCCAAAGTGATGATACAAATTAATTCATGTCTTTCCTATTGATACACTCATTAGGAGTTCAAATTACCTAATTTGAGCCTACATTAGCCCATCAACTAAAATAATGTGCAAATAACTATCTATTAGTGACAAGCCCACCAAACTAGCTCACAAATAAAATAAAAAGCCTCCCAAGAGTTCGAATGATCAATAATGCATGTCGTTGGGCTCTGTAAGAGGCCTGATGAAATCCATAAGTGCCAAAATGATGGGTTGGACTTCCAAAAGTAATGGACAAGGGGTTGGCCCCTTGTTCTCCACATAATAAACCTGTGGTGCTCCCAATGGCTGTGAGGGCACACAAGTGATCTCATGGGTCTCCAAGTAAGTTGAAGATGCCTGTAGACCATTTGTAAGGGCTCAGATGATGGTGTAGGTGATGCCACATCATCCTGCAAGTCTTGGGCCAACTGCCAAGTGCATGGTACATCTGTGGGGCTGGCTGGGCAAAGGTGAACCAGGTGCATCTTCCTCGTCCAATAGGTGAATCTCGAGCAATCTCTGAACATCTTTGGGGATCCATGGATTGCTGTCTACTGTTGTGGAGGCCCATGGCTCTCAAAACACACTCTACATGTGCAAATGTAGCCCTCTGGAGGGTTAGGACCCCGTATAGGGAGACCAAACCCAAGATGGAGACCATTTGCAATCCTGCATAAGATCCGATACGTCCCCTAGCCTTCCAATACAAAAATTCATCAAGGAAATCGAGTAAAAGAGCTTACAAACCCATGGACCGCAAATGGTGACTTCATAATGGCCTGCCCTTCCATATGGGCTTTGGCATGTGCTAATGTCTCCAAACTCCAAATGGCGTTAACCAAGTATCCCATTAGGTGCTTTCTACTTTTAAAGGGGATAATATGTCCAAGGTACATCCTTTAAAAGGTGGTGGCATGTGATAAAGAGGTGAATGGAGTGGGGAATTAGAAGGGACAACGCTAGGCCACATGTTGTGGTACAAGGGTAGCTAGAAGGGAAGCCCACACTTGGGTATATAATGTATAGGAGGGAGCAATCGTGGTACATGAGGTGCCTTAGTCTTGATTTTTCCACCCTTCTTTATATGCCTTTTGCCTTTTTACGATTTTTCTTCAATTAACTGCTCGGGGTGTTGGCATTATGATACAAGTGTTGTCATTGATGGAAACTCACTCACAGGTTAGTTCAGATTTGATAAAGGGCAACTCACATTGTAACAGGGAAATGGTACAGAAGAACAGGTAGTTGGAACAAAGGACTACTGATCAAAATCAACAAGATGAAGAAAAAGGATGTTTCAAGTTAGTTTAAGTTGTATACGCAGGTTCACCTTGTCAAAACAACGTATACATGCGACTTCACAGAGCAAAAGGAGTGTATACGTATGCACGCACTTTCACAAGAGGAAAAGTGCGTATGGGTTGGAAAATCAAGGAAATTTAAGATTAAAAAATACCAAGGGTCAATACCATGGTATTAACCCACAATATTGAGCGGAGTAATGGTTATTTGATCCTGTCCAAGAATACCATATGTTCTAATTGTTGTTTTGGTCCAAGGTATTGAGAAAGGCCAAAAACTATATAAGGAGGAGAAGATCAAAGGGCCAAGTGTGCAAGTGAAAGGGTTTCTCAGGAATACTTCTATCTGAAGTATATTTTATGTTGCAAGGGCTATGATTATGATATGATCTGAAATATTTTGTGCACCTTGGATACAATGTTGGATCAGGATCATGAGACTTGAAATGACTTATCATTGTATGATCTGATATTGATTGGGCTAGATCTGATTGCTTATGCATGTTTTATTCTTTAAATGTCATGATTTGGGTATGTCTGAAGTCTGGAATAGCAGCGAAGTTGTAAGTTAATATTTGCAAATCTATACGTTGGTTCGCCTTGGTGAAGGAACGTATACACGCAGGTTCGACTCTTCCAAGTAGCATATGCAAAAGAAAAGCCTGTTGTTTAGAAATGACTGATCTATCTGATCAGTGCTGCTGTTTTACTGCTGTCTGTCAATGATGTCTTCTTAGATCTGAAAGTAGAACTGAATGCATAAGGAGATTGAGTTTGATTGATTGATTGATTAAGTGAGAAGGGTGATCTTTGCTGCTATTTGTTTATATCTTTGTAATTTGATAGTAGATCCTTAGAAGTTACTGGTTGGTACAGTTTTGATTCAGAGGTTTTTATGTTTCAGTAATTTTGGAGGTATACGTAGGTTTGGTTAAAGGAAGTAGCGTATACACGCAGGTTGGCTTCACTGAAGTAGCGTATGCATGCTGACATATGATTTTTGAGGTTGCAGCTGGTTCTGGTTGATGATACAGGTTTCTGGGTTCAGCACAGTGTTCTGGTGACAATGATCTGATTGTTCAGATTGATTGATTGTTGGTAGATGCAATTATTGCAGTGGTGATTAATTGTGTGCTTATGTACCAGGAGTATCCAGTCTGAAAATTTATGAAACGTGGTCCCTGGAGGAAGAGAGAAGGTCATAGCCTTCTGTAGGCCAATGCCTACGTACTGGTAAACATATTGGCTAGTACAAAAGCTAGGGGGTTGTAGCTCCCTTCCAGTAGAAGCTGGAGAATGAGAGAAGGTTGTAGCCTTTTGCAGGTGGGTGCCTTCGTACTAGTACGAGTCTGCACCAGTACAAGATTGTAAACAATTTTTCTTTATATTAAAAAGAAGACAGAGACGACAACAACAGGTGGTTTTTCTCCCGCATTGGGTTCCACCTTAAATCTTGGTGTTCATGTGTGTTGCTTATGTGTGATGGTTTCTTATGTTATTACTGCTCATAATTACTGTTTAATAAAGTACTGATGCACTGATTCACATGATGAATTAACTGAATCATAAGTTCTCTGGGTATACGCTGGTTCTCTTAATAATAGTTGCGTGCACACGCGAGTTCACTTCACTGAAGTAGCGTATATAAATTTGATTGTGAAATGAAAAGTTACTGAATTGTAAATACTAATTCACCCCCCTCTCTCAATATTATTTCCAACACGGGGCTCAAGGGATAAGAGCATGATGTGTGAGATATAGCAGTGGATACCCCCTTTTAAGGTAGGGCGGTTCATTGCCCACCAGGGGTTGGTATAATCATGGGTTCCTATATGATGAAGTGGGTTCATAAAGCCTGTAGGAACTAGGGTGATGGCCATGATGATGGGGTAGAGCTCATGTATTGGTTGTTTCCTACGTGCTAAATGTGTTTGTCCTGACCATATTTTGCATTTTGTGGTACATTTTCCTGATGAATTTATGCTTTTACTTTTCTTTTTAGCTGCATCAACCTCCGGGGCATCATTCCGGGCCTGACCCAAGGTGTGGGCAAGGGGAAGGGGAAAGCTAGCCATATGTGGACCTAGTGGAGGAATGTAGACCCAGGGGGAAGAAATGATGAATGGGGTTATAATGAGTGGAAAAGGGGCAATATATGTGGATGAGGGAGAGGGACCATGCAACCAAAATCAGGGTATCCCATGAAATACCATCCCTAAAACTAAATGGTCAATAAAAGAGATCCCACGGGACTAGAATCCAAGGTTAATAACCAAAAGGGGTATAAGGGACAAGAGCATCGACCTAGCCCATTCTTTCGGCGGAATCCCCCCATTAATCCATGCCTAGAAGTGTCCATGATAAACAAACTACAATACTCAATTACCAAATGATAAGGTATACCTTTAGGTTTGGGAGGCCCACCTTCAATCATACAATCATGGTAGATGGGTCAGGGCCCAAATGGCTGGCTCAGGTGGCAGAGAAATGGCACAACGAGCTAGTTGGTGGCTACAAGGGACTGCCGACTGCCGGCTGGGGACCATCTTGGAGAAATTTTTTCTCCTAGGGATATCACCCCCAAAATGGTGGGTAACATTTGGCTCCAACTGGGACATGATCTCTCTCGAAGTGGACGAAGCTACTCGAACGGGAGGTCACGAGAACTCCAACAATCTCTTTGTTACCGCAGATCAGTTACCTGCAGATATCAACGATTGAACTGACAGGGCAACATATTTTTCACGGTTTCTTATGATCACCCATGCTTAGTGTTAGGCCGTAAAATCAACAGAAAAATAAAATATGCAAATTTTACTTTAAATGCATCTAATCTACCATGAGAAATATCTTGTGGTTAGTTCTAATGCAAAATCAACATGCTATGCATCCTACTCTAACATCCATAACATACAATGTCAAGTGTTAGGTATAATCATAGACCCAATGCAACCAACATGTCAATTGATCAATACAAGAATGCATGCTTCCATGATTATTTTTGCAGCGGACCTGACAATACAAATGGGAATAATGATATGAGGGGTTGTGAGGGAGGGAGGTGGGAAAACAAGAGACCCATATGCCATAGAAAGGAACCTTGGAAGAAGGAAAAGACACCAGTCGAGAGGATTGGATTTGATCCTCCAACCAGGAGATGGAAATGTCAATGACCAAGTATATGAATCTTTGATGAAGAACTATCTCGGGCCTATCATCCTTAGGGTAAGAAGGAGTGAAAGACTCAGACATGTTTAGGATGATGCTATTTTGGTCATTGGGAAAACAAGAAGTGGACTCATCATTGTATTTGGGGAAAAACCATGATTCTTGGTTCTTCATAGGGGAAAGCAGCTCTTCATCAAGACTAGAATGAACATCATCACAAACATCTATTTCCAGGGCAGGGGAGGAATGCTCAAACATGAAGAAAAACCCTTTATCGGTGGCATGGCCTAGGGAAGCATCTTCCTCAATTTCTTCTATATTAGAATCATCAAAATTTCCAATAATCTTGGAAGGTTCTTCTTTGATTGAATCATCTTGGAACACAAAGAAGAGACCTTTCCAACCACTAGGGAGGGCTTTATTAGGTCCACATTGTTATTCAGAAGGGGCGGAGCATTTTCTTCTTCCCTGAGCTCATTCTTATGAACTTGAGAAATCGTTGGGTCTTCATTTCTATAATCATACCCAATTCCCCAATCAACAACCCAAAAATCACTCATAGATTCTTCGTTTATTTGACTATCATGATCTTCCTCAGAATCCTCCCATTCTTCGCAATATATTTGGTGTTGGTTAGGATGCCATTCATTCTCTTCTTTAGACAGGGAGGACTTTTCCTCCATTCTTTTCCAAAGAATGATCTCCAAGGTATTTACTACATGATTTTGATAAAATGTTTCAAGAAGAAGGTCATCGGTAGGACTCTCTTTATATTCACTCTTCATGTTACAGAGCCTTTCCGATTGCTCACAATAGTAGGAGAAAATCTCTTGGGAGTTATATGTGGCTATCAGTTTCTTGCAAGACTTTTCATATTCCATCATCCATTCTTGCAATGTCTGAAGGCTCTCGGGATTGAGATCTTCCTCATTATCCTTAGAGGACATGCTTTCCAATTCATGGGGCTCTTCTTTGGCACCATCCTTAAAGTATGCATCAATAAGACACTCTTCCTCAAGCATAAAACCATATTCAATAACTTCCTCCTCTCGAAGGGCCACGTCCAACATTTGGCATATATCTTCATGAGATTGGAAACCCGACCCTTCATGTAACAAGAAGTGCGTAGTCAACATTGGAAGAGAAAGAATGCTTTTAGGTTCACATGACTCAAGCCAATCAGTGTTTGGGGCAATGGATAAGACAAATAATTCCATTTGGTCACAAGTTTGAGTTATATTTTGCTTTGAAAGATACCTTATGAACCTTACAATGTGATTGGTTGTAGAATGTGGATCCCCATTGAACATTGGCATATTATTCATGCATTCTGATGAGGGATACTGCGGGATCCCTGTCACTTTTATGGTGGGAATATATGTGGTCAACATGTTGCTGGGTCCTTGATGACATGGGAGTCACTAGGGTGAATGGAATTGCCTTGACAAATGCTTGCTTCACCCTACAAGCATTGACTTTAGAGATCAATGAAGAACTAGGGCTTCATTCTTCCAATGGAGTCGCCAATAATGATATGTCAATATGTCATATGGGAAACAAATCACACGTTCTGTGTCCCTGACAACGACACCAAAATGTTACCACTCAAACTAGCAAGGGGGCTTAAAGGGGATTCCTAAAGGGGACAATTTCTAGGCCAAGGGCAACAATGGAGACTTAGCCCACTGTCACCTCAGCTAAGACTCCCTACTCTTTATGGACTTTCACAGATGGGAGGAGAGCCAATATATGGAAGTCACTTGTGAAGGATGAATCAACAAATGGATGTGAAGTGACCTTAATGATCCTTTCCTAGAAGGGGATAAAGAATGGAGCTTACTTGCTCTTCAAGCAAGGTACAAAGATTTCTAGGATAAGGAAATGAGGGTTTGAGGGATAGGTTAGAGTAAAAAGCCTTGTAAAGAAGTTTCTCAATTCTAAAATCCTTATTAAACTTGGCTTCCCGAATGATTCTTGAAGAATTGACCTTTCAAAGGTATGAGACCACACGAGACCAAGTGGACCCAACCTAGATTAATGAGAGAGAATCTAGCAACCAATGATGTTCTTAACCTAGACCAAGAAGGGGAAAGGATCAAAGCAAGAATTTCCAATTAAAAGTGTCAAATTGATCCTATGAGGTGCTAGCCTGGGGAATAATAGGGCAGAGTTTGATCTCAAAGCTAGGGCTTGGTTTATCTCAAAACTCCATCGTTGAAATGGCTTCAAAATTAGAGGAGGCCTTGAGGACACACCAACACAGTAGAGGCTAGGAGATCAAACATTTTCTTTGGTTATTTTGTCGGGAAAGTGATGCCCTAGGTGACCCAACTTGGATAGACCTAGAAGAGAAAGGGAGAGGTGGAGAAAGATGTTCTTTGAGTGATCACCTATTGGTGGACTAGTGTCTAATCCTTGGGGAGAATGGAGTCTAGGAGAATGATGAGAAAGGAACTCGTATTTCAATCAAGGAGGCCTTAAGGACTACTTCGCTTGGCCTTTAGGGCAAGAAGAAGAGACCTCAAAGCTTTTATACTTCACTTTGCAAAAGGAGATGGCTTATCAAGATAAATTCACCTGTGGAATTATCCCTAGGAGATTTCATTCACATACATGGTCCAAACATTGAGAGATGGTATATAGAAACAATAATTCCACAAATTCGCAATTATGCAATGCAACAATTAGCCCTAATATAGCGAAAATATCTTAAATTGCATATGACAAAAGTAAAACAAGAATAGCATTAAATGTGTGTACTTACATGTAATAGAACATATCCAACCATCAACAATTTGACAATAAAGAAGCTCCAAGATAAAATACTCCAATCCAAACATCAAAATTCATCCATGCTCCAATTCATCATCCCAGAAAAAGTGCAAAATTCTCTAAAGAGAAGAATGATCCAATCCAAAGTGATGATACAAATGAATTCATGTCTCTCCTATTTATACACTCATTAGGAGTTCAAATTACCTAATTTGAGCCTACATTAGCCCATCAACTAAAATAATGTGCAAATAACTATCTATTGGTGACAAGCCCACCAAACTAGCTCACAAATAAAATAATAAGCCTCCCAAGAGGTCGAATGATCAATAATGCATGTTGTTGGGCTCTCTAAGAGGCTTGATGAAGTCCATAAGTGCCAAAATGATGAGTTGGACTTCCAAAAGTAATGGACAAGGGGTTGGCCCCTTGTTCTCCACATAATAAACTTGTGGTGCTCCTAATGGTTGTGAGGGTACACAAGTGACCTCATGGGTCTCCAATTAAGTCGAAGATGCCTGTAAATAATCTGTAAGGGCTCAGATGATGCTGTAGGTGATGCCACATCATCTTGCAAGTCCTGGGTCAGCTGCCAAGTGCATGGTACATCTGTGGGGCTGGCTGGGCAAAGGTGAACCAGGTGCATCTTCTTCGTCCAATAGGTGAATCTCGAGCAATCTCTGAACATCTTTGGGGATCCATGGAGTGCTGTCTATTGCTATGGAGGTCCATGGCTCTCAACACACACCCTACATTTGCCAATGTAGCCCTCTGGAGGGTTAGGACCCCGTATAGGGAGACCAAACCCAAGATGGAGACCATTTGCAATCCCACATAAGATCTAATGCGTCCCCTAGCCTTCCAGTACAACAAGTCATTAAGGAAATCGTGTAATGGACCGCAAATGGGGACTTCATAATGGCCCGCCTTTCCATAATGGGCTTTGGCATGTGCTAATGTCGTCAAACTCCATATGGGGTTAACCAAGTATTCCATTAGGCGGTTTCTACTTTTAAAGGGGATAATATGTCCAAGGTACATCCTTTAAAAAGTGGTGGCATGTGATAAAGAGGTGAATGGAGTAGGGAATGAGAAGGGACAGCCCTAGGCCACATGCTGGGGTACAAGGGTAGCTAGTAGAAGGGAAGCCCACACTTGGGTATATAATGTATAGGAGGGAGCAATCATGGTACATGAGGTGCCCCGACCTTGATTTTTCCACCCTTCTTTATATGCCTTTTGCCTTATTATGATTTTTCTTCAATTAACTGCTCGAGGTTCAAGGGGTAAGAGCATGGTGTGTGAGATATAGTAGTGGATACCCCCTTTTAAGGTAGGGCCATTCATTGCCCACCAGGGGTTGGGACAATCATGGGTTCCTATATTATGAAGGGGGCTCATAGAGACTGTAGGAACCAGGGTGATGCCGATGATGATGGGGTAGAGCTCATGTATTGGCTTTTGCCCATGTGCTAAATGTGTTTGAACTTTGTCCCGACCATCTTTTTCATTTTGTGGTACATTTTCTTGTTGTATGTGGCCAATTATGCATTTACTTTTCTTTTTAGCTGCATCAACCTCCGGAGCATCATTCCGTGCCTGACCCAAGGTGTGGGCAAGGGGAAGGAGAGAGCTAGACCTATGTGGACCTAGTGGAGGAATGTGGACCCAGGTGGGAGAAATGATGAATGGGATTATAATGAGTGGAAAGGGGGCAATATATGTGGATGAGGGAGTGTGACCACGCAACCAAAATCAGGGTTTCCCATGAAATACCATCCCTAAAGCCAAATGGTTAATAAAATAGATCCCATAAGACTAGAATCCAAAGTTAATATCCAAAAGGGGTCTAAGGGACAAGAGCACCGACCTAGCCCATTCTTTCCGCCGAATCCCCCCATTAATCCATGCTTAGTAGTGTCTATGATAAGCAAACTACAATACTCAATTACCAAATGACAAGGCATACCTTTAGGTTCGGGAGACCCACCTTCAAATATACGATCATGGCAGATGGGTGAGGGCCCACATGGCTAGCTCAGGTGGAGGAGAAATGGAACAACGAGCTAGTTGGTGGCTGCAAGGGGCTGTTGGCTGCCAACTGAGGACCATCTCGGAGAAATTTTTTTCTCCTAGGGATATCACCCACAAAATGGTGGGTAACAGGGTGTGAAAATTCGAGAATCCACCTGAATCACTACTGCAGCAAACTGATATTACTTCTCCTACTTGTTAATTGATGCAAGTTATTTACAATGTTCTACTGTAAATATCGAAGTTAATACAACTGTAGCCTTCACAACTTTAAATAATATGCGGAAACAAGAATTTGAGCAAGAAAGAAATAACACAGACAAGTGACACCGTTGTTTTTGGACCAATGTCCCCGGAAAAACCTAATGTGGGAAAACCGGTGCAACAGCCGAGGGTTTGTATTATTAAGTAGTAGTTTCTGAATACAGTCTTTGGATGCCTCACTGGCAATCCAATATAGAGAATCTGACTGACAGAGAGATGAGTGAGATATACCTCACACTATCACTGGCGATCGAATACTGATCCAGCCATTGAATGGCTAGCCCCTCGCTGCCTTTGCGTAGTTTCTGCGCAATCACTGCGCTGCTCTGCGTCACTGCATTTGGGGACTGTGTCACTCCTTTGGCTGATTGATTTGCCTCTGGAACTTCGATTTTCTGTCCTTTCGGTCTCACACCCTGACTTTTGGCTCTAGAACTCGACTCTCTAGTAAATTTCAAATCTCCTCTCTGGCTCTGTGCTGCCTCAACGTGGCTCTATGCTGCCCAGCGTGGCTCTGCGCTGCCTCTTCTGGATCTCTCTCTGCCTCCTCTGCAATGTATCCCTAGATTAGGAAAACTTTCCAATCGTAAAACTATCTCCGCCCCTCACTGCAAGAAATCACCTCGATCACTTCTCTGGCCACTGCTTTGTTGCTCTCTTCAAAAATTGATTTCTTGATCTCTCACTCGATGTGTCTTCCAAATGCCCATCAAGCCTCTTCTTATAATCTTCTCGTTGAGTAACCAACTGTTGAAGAAAGTGTAACTGGGTTTGGTCTTCATAATGACATGATCTTTGTAAATGATGAAATAAAAAAAAAGATTATTTTTGTATGCCTTATTACATGGGTTTCATGAGCAAGAGGTTTATATATTAGTGGCTCCCATTGAGAGCCTTAGGATTTATTATTGAGTCAAAGAGTCAAATTCATGTATGAAGAGCTCTTCTTGAGCCTATGTTAAATGTATACAAGTCTATAGAAATGTCTAACAACCCTCCAAAGACAAGCACAATCCCTCTTGAAGAAGTCGGCCAGCAAATAGAATTAAAAGAAGTCATGTCGGCTCATATAAGGAGACACATCGGTTCACTCGGTCAAGTCGGCTTATTATGGAGACGAAACTACTATAAATACCCAGCTAGGGTCTGCGCAAAAGTACAGTCACAACAACTTGGATTCTCTGTAATTTTTGGATGGTACAAGTTTGAGATTCTTCGCATTATAGTGAGGTTCAGTGTTTCGGATGGAGGAGCATCTTTGTGTTTTTCGAATGGGTATCACAGAAGATGATGTCTCGGCCTCCTCACAGTGAACACTGTCTCGGCATACTAAAACGCAGTCACAGTCTCATGTGTAATGAAGAGTAATACACCCTCGACATACTCTCTAGACACAGTCACAATCTCGGATGATGAAGATCTCGGTGATCTCATAGTAAACACTCTCTGTCTCGACCTACATTCTAGATGAAGTCATGATCTCGGCATAGATGTTATCATGGTGTCCATAGAGATACAATCATGACCTTGATGGAGAAGATCATTATCTCGGTGGATCTAAGTGCAGCTCTCATACACATATATATCTCAGATCTCGTTGTTATGGTGAAGATCTCGGTGAGGGTGCAACAGTAATGATCTCGGTGGTGCAGTAGTAATGATCTCAGTGTTGCAACAGTGATGACTTCAGTAGCAGTGATGATGATGATCTCAACAGTGACAAAGAAGAGGATTGGTGTCTTGGTCTTGGAGTGGCCTAATAGGTCAAGGGTCATGGTCTTGGTATTCGTCAATTGGAATCTCTATAAGAAGAATTTGTGCGGGTTTTCCTCTCAAAGAGTGAGAGGTTTTGGCCCTGGCTCATAGCCTACATGCTGTGTCTCTTGTCTACTTTTGTTCATGCATTGGTTACTGTTTGATGAAGAAGAATGTTAATAATCTAAACAAGAAGAAGAACCTAATATAAAGAAGTTAAAAATGCATTCACAAGCAGTTACTAATGAAGAAGAAATCTCCTAATGTCGATGCCCTAGATTTCTTCAACATGGTATCATGGTTACAGTCTAAGGAAAAGGGCATCAAAGTCAAGGTAGTAGTGACATCAAGCTCATATCACAACATTAATGTCTCAGCACAATCACAGGTAGGAGGATCTCAGTAAATCTCGGATAGGCAACTCAGTTTTGTAGGGAAAAATTGCAGTGATTACAGTGTCACTCTATGCAGTAGTTCGAAGGCTCTGCAAATACATACTTTTATAATTGGATGACATACCTCAGATGTGCCAAACAGTGATTGGTTCAACCTAGATTACAGTACACAGAACTTGGACAAAGTTTCGATGCTAAATCTGTCAGGCCAGGCAGTAACTCCATAAGGCAAAAATGATTCGTGTGTTCTATTCCATCAGGTAGGTCTTTGTTATATACATGAGGGAGAGATTGTTCAGTTCATCTCCCGATGACTGTTCATATTTCTAATTTATTTATTTACATAAATTCACCCAATCACAAGGATTAGGTGTCAACATTCCCCCCCTTAATCTGAAGGGATGTTGGTGAGTCCAAGCATCATTCTGAATCGTTCAAGCTTATCTCTTCCAAGCGCTTTGGTGAAGATGTCTGCAATTTGCTCATTTGTGGAACAATGATGGAGATGGATGGTTTTGGCCTTGTTAAGATTGGGTATGTTCTATGCTAGAGCAATTTATTTAAATTTTCATAGTTAGCAATCACATCAGCATTAAGATAAACTGCAGATAGAACATAACTATAAATCGTAGAAAACAAGCCAAGGCAAGAGGACACAAGATATGGCGCAAGCCAGGGACAAACCCCACAATGTGTGGGGAAACCCTTTGATCAAATCTTCTTTTATCTTCAAAATTCAGCAGAGAGAGAGAGTACATTTACAACAGAAGTCAACACTTTGACTTTATCTAGATCTAAGCATAGATCATCTCCTATAACGATGAGATCAGTTGAAGACATTTTGCTTCAACTGATACCTATCATCATGCTGCATCTGGTTCTCTAGTTGCACCACTGCATACTACATCATGCGGCTGTCCATGTCCATGATCTTGCTCAAACTAATGTGCATCATCATCATGCTGCTGCCCCTGCTAATGTATCATTGTGCTGCTCATGCACATGATTTCATAGTGCTTCCCATCATGCTGCTGCCCATGCTCCATGTATTCGTTTCACAGCCCATCTACAATATATCATGTTGCTGCCCAAGACTGCATTATATATATGTGCCCAGATCACACAACGTTCTTATCTCTATGCCACCGAAGTTTATATACCTAAGCAATATCACTTTCTGAACACAGTATATAATCCCTGTTGACAGCGTTCCATTATATATATGACTGTCTACTACAACATATGTCTATGACTGTGTACAACAGCGTATGTATATTTCCATGACTGTGTATATCCATGACAGTGCTTTGATGTCTCCATGACCTGCATCGTATAGAGTCTCCATAGACTGCTAACTGTCTCCATGAATAAGTCTTCATGAAACTATGTGACTAGATTCTCTATTCCTGGATCTATGTTGTCGGATCCACATACATCGAGAGTGTCAACAATTTGCTACGTGCCATGACTGCACCATACCCTTCTACGCTGCGAAATCCGCATACATTGAGAGTGTCAGCGATTTCTGCGTGCCATGACTGCACCATGCCCTACTGTGGATTCCTTTACCTTGACAACAACTTTGTTACTTACTGCGGCTTCATTATCATGACCCTGTGCTCTGTGTATGAACAACGTATATGTGTCAACATATATGAACAGCGTATTAATCTTTCAACCCTGCGTAAAGAACAACATATATGAACTGCGTATATAGTGTCACCATGACTACGTATTAATCTTTCAGCCCTGCGTAAAGACAACATATATGAACTGCGTAGATAGTGTCACATCGTATTAGGTTGTATGTACTGCGGCTATCTATATATGTATCCCTTTGAATGTTGTGCGATATATCTCCATTGTTGTGCATGAGTTTCCATGTCTGTGTGGAATCCTTATTATAGTGAAACCATCCGAATATTTTCACTTGTGAATATCTTGCTGCTTTGTATCATTCCCTGCGAATAGATGATTTCATAGACACGAATTTAGGGCATCACTTTGAGGGTAACTCGTTGACTGTGATTAGAGCTTTATCTGCAGCTAGGGCTTCTTCTAGGCCAACACATTCTTTTGGTTTTCTCCTCCTCCAAAAACCCAAGACGTGGAGAGGAGATCACCTCAAGAATGAGTGTGTAAATGATATCGAATCCTCATCTATTTATACCACAACGAGGATGATGAATAGACACGTCGGTTGGGCTTCTAGAGCCTACATAAGGGCTGGTCGGCTTGATAATAATTACATAAACAAAATAAATTCATATCTCCATAAATACTTATCGGAATCGGATGTTCTTTGGATCAATCCTACACCTCAGCTGCCATAAATAAGCCAACCCACATGGAGTTTGGCCCTAGTTGCCAATTTAACACTCCCTCTCAAGTAGGGAGAACTCCATCCATTGATCCATAAGTCCGGCTGTAGTATCTCTGCCATTAGTGCCCTGCACTGTTCTGCCCAACTCTGCTTAGCTCTGTTGGCTCTGCTCTACTCTGCTCTGTTCTGTTGGCTTTGCTCTGCTCTGCTGGCTCTGCTATGCTCAGCTCTGCTCAGCGCTGCTGGCTCTGCTAGCTCTTCTCAGCTCTGCTAGCTCTGCTCAGCGCTGCTAGCTCTGCTCAGCTCCGCTGGCTCTGCTCTGCTCAACGCTGCTGGCTCTGCTAGCTCTGCTCTGCTCAGCGCTGCTGGCTCTGCTAGCTCTGCTCTGCTCAACTCTGCTCAGCGCTGCTGAACTATGAAGAAGAAGAATTGATCGAGAATGTCTCATACCATTCTCCACTGACCCGAAGTCAGACTCAGAGTGCGTACCACTGGTCCCAGACCAGTCTCAACCGACCCAAAGTCAGCGTCATAGTAGGTACCACTCCTACTACTGGTCCCAGACCAGTATCGCAGTCTCAGAGAGTGTACCACTGGTCCCAGACCAGTATCGCAGTCTCAGAGAGTGTACCACTGGTCCTAGACCAGTCTCAGCGGACCCGAAGTCAACGTCATAGAATGTACCACTCTCACTGGTCCTAGACCAATTCTGCACTGGTACGAAGTCAGTCTCGGAGTATGTACCACTGGTCCCAGACCAGTCTCAGCTGACCCGAATTCAGCGTCATAGTATGTACAACTCCTACTGCTGGTCCCAGACCAGTATCGCAGGCTCAGAGAGTGTGCTACTGGTCCCAGACCAGTCTCAACCGACCCGAAGTCAGCGTCATAGTATGTACGACTCTCATTGGTCCCAGACCAGTCCTGCACTGACACGAAGTCAGTCTCGGAGTATGTACCACTGGTCCCAGACCAGTGTCAGCCGACCCGAAGTCAGCGTCATAGTATGTACATCTCCTACCACTGGTCCCAGACCAGTATCATTGATCCCAGATCAATGGAGGACATCCTAGCGTAGGGAGTATGGTAGATACAACGATGCGTCCATCGGTACTACTATGGTCCCTAACTTCATTTCCCTACTCATTGATCATATGAGAGGTACTTCCCATGAGTCTTAGACTGCATGGGTAGGATGCCTCGACAGGATTACTTAATCAATCTTGTCCTCACAGGAGAACACATCAATCCTGTCCTCACAGGAGAACACATCAATCCTGCTACAATCGCCATGAAGAACACATCAATCCAGGCTGCCATGGAGAACACATCAATCCAGGCCTCACAGGAGAACACATCAATCCTGTTAGAATCGCCATGGAGAACACATCAATCCAGGCCTCACAGTAGAACTAATTATCCTGCTACACAAGAGAGCGAATCATCTTGTCCCAGCGCGCACCACCAGGGGAGGGTGAGTCACCCTGTGGTCGTATGTTGCTCCATTAGAACTGCAAACCCCCCAAAGCTCCCAGAGCTCAATGTATGCAACATGCAAGACCCTTTTACAAAGGTCTCTCGACGACTCCAAGTCGTTCGGGAAAATCACAAATTTGGTCTTTCCTCAGGGCTCTGTCCTGTACATCATCTCAGTGCGATGGAGCCTCCTTGATCATCGACTTACCATATCCCAGATAAGGCAGTATTTGATGTCTATCTGCTGGAGCAATTGTCAAATACGGGATTCCTCAATAATCGAATCCCATCTCTGGTTGTCACAAAAAATCACAGTGGTATTCATCATATGTACAAACAGCTCACTGAAGAGCTTCAGCAACCAGACTGCCTCACAGAAGGCCATACTATCAGCAATGTATTCTGCCTTGGTGGTGCTCAGAGTCACCGACTTCTGCTTCCTGCTCATCCAGGATATCGAGGCAGATTCCAAAGAGAAACAACACTGAGAAGTGCTCTAGTGATCCTCCATACTGCCTGCCCACTCATCATTCGAATAATCATGTGGTTTCATATTTCCGGCAGTGTATCTCAATTCATGAGAGATTGTGCCCTAAAGATATCTTAGAAGATTCTTGGCACCAATCTAGTGAGGCTCAACCAAATATGAGCTCACCATGCTAACTGCAACACAGATGTCCGGACAGAGGTTCTCCAAGAACATCAACGTGAATGAGTATATGAAACTCAAAGGCATTTCCTAAATCTGGTCCGACATCATTACCATATAACTTCTGAAAGTTAAGATCCTCGAGGCAGTCACAAGCTTGCAGCTTATCTTCCCACATTCAGAATCCAACTCCCTCTGTCTCCTATAAATGAGAGGGTCTGCACCTGTCAGACATAGGTGTCGGTACGAGAGGTTTATCATCCACAACCTTCGAGTAATGGTTTGGATCGGTTTCACTCCTAGTGAATCTCAGCTGCATTAGATAACTGTCAATCCTCTCATACTATGCCCGAGGTGTTTTTCTTCAAGCCATAGAGAGCTTTCTTCCACCTGTACACATGAGATTCCTTGATCATGATTCTCAAACTCCTCGGGTTGTTCCAAACCTGTGAACCTGCTGCATGAGGGGAATGGTCCCCTTATAATATTTTCCTTCGGTACATGTACCTTCATGCTTCTTTTTGAATTCAAGAATCCTAGTCACCATCTGACTCACAGACCTCCGGTGCTGAGTCAATGGACATGGTCCCCAGTGGACTTCCTGCAACTTGATACAACCCTGAACTCAAAAACATCTTTAAAAGATCTATTTTCAAACACGTACCTTTCCATCGATAAGTGCCACCCTATAACCTTTGACTTCCATTTCCGAGATGGACATCAGGTTCGATCAGGTACATAAAAGAGATTTTGGGGTTCCTTTCTTTCGTGGAAGAGTCGACCATTTCCTTGATGACCTGCATTACCAGTCACTCTTTTGATCATTGAAGATGTCCCAGGAATGATTGTTATCTTCATCAAGAGATGTGTCTCTACCATTCGGACACTCCTTCGCATAACGACCAAACTTATTTCAACAAGGCATCCGCCTTTCCTTCCACCCTTAGATCCGAACTTCCCAATGAAGTGATCTTTAGATGGACCATTAGAATCTTCCGTTGCGCCATTCTGATAACATTCTCTGCTTTGACTTCACCCTAGGTGAATTATGAGGAACCCATTGATCCTTCTATCTTGTCCCAACTGTCTTCGGTGATTGCTCTTTCACTTTTGCTTGGGCATTGTCTTCACCTCAGCTCTGGTACCATGTTAAGATTGGGTATGTTCTATGCTAGAGCAATTTATTTAAATTTTCATAGTTAGCAATCACATCAGCATTAAGATAAACTGCAGATAGAACATAACTATAAATGTTCATACTGTGGATTCTCCGGTAACTGAATCAAAAAAAAAAAAAAAAACTATAAATCGTAGAAAACAAGCCAAGGCAAGAGGACACAAGATATGGCGCAAGCCAGGGACAAACCCCACAATGTGTGGGGAAACCCTTTGATCAAATCTTCTTTTATCTTCAAAATTCAGCAGAGAGAGAGAGAGAGTACATTTACAACAGAAGTCAACACTTTGACTTTATCTAGATCTAAGCATAGATCATCTCCTATAACGATGAGATCAGTTGAAGACATTTTGCTTCAACTGATACCTATCATCATGCTGCATCTGATTCTCTAGTTGCACCATTGCATACTACATCATGCGGCTGTCCATGTCCATGATCTTGCTCAAACTAATGTGCATCATCATCATGCTACTGGCCCTGCTAATGTATCATTGTGCTGCTCATGCACATGATTTCATAGTGCTGCCCATCATGTTGCTGCCCATGCTCCATGTATTCGTTTCACAACCCATCTACAATATATCATGTTGCTGCCCAAGACTGCATTATATATATGTGCCCAGATCACACAACGTTCTTATCTCTATGCCACCGAAGTTTATATACCTAAGCAATATCACTTTCTGAACACAGTATATAATCCCTGTTGACAGCGTTCCATTATATATATGACTATCTACTACAACATATGTCTATGACTGTGTACAATAGCGTATGTATATTTCCATGACTGTGTATATCCATGACAGTGCTTTGATGTCTCCATGACCTGCATTGTATAGAGTCTCCATAGACTGCTAACTGTCTCCATGAATAAGTCTTCATGAAACTATGTGACTAAATTCTCTATTCCTGGATCTATGTTGTCGGATCCACATACATCGAGAGTGTCAACAATTTGCTACGTGCTATGACTGCACCATACCCTTCTACGCTGCGAAATCCGCATACATTGAGAGTGTTAGTGATTTCTGCGTGCCATGACTGCACCATGCCCTACTGTGGTTTCCTTTACCTTGACAGCAACATTGTTACTTACTGCGACTTCATTATCATGTTTGTGTGCTCTGCGTATGAACAACGTATATGTGTCAACGTATATGAATAGCGTATTTAATCTTTCAACCCTGCGTAAAGAACAACATATATGAACTGCCTATATAGTGTCACCATGACTACATATTAATCTTTCAGCCCTGTGTAAAGACCAACATATATGAACTGCGTAGATAGTGTCACATCGTATTAGGTTGTATGTACTGCGGCTATCTATATATGTATCCCTTTGAATGTTGTGCGATATATCTCCATTGTTGTGCATGAGTTTTCATGTCTGCATGGAATCCTTATTATAGTGAAACCATTCGAATATTTTCACTTGTGAATATCTTGCTGCTTTGTATCATTGCCTGCGAATAGATGATTTCATAGACACGAATTTAGGGCATCACTTTGAGGGTAACTCGTTGACTGTGATTAGAGCTTTATCTGCAGCTAGGGCTTCTTCTAGGCCAACACATTCTTTTGGTTTTCTCCTCCTCCAAAAACCCAAGACGTGGAGAGGAGATCACCTCAAGAATGAGTGTGTAAATGATATCAAGTCCTCATCTATTTATACCGCAACGAGGATGATGAATAGACGCGTTGGTTGGGCTTCTAGAGCCTACATAAGGGCTGGTCGGCTTGATAATAATTACATAAACAAAATAAATTCATATCTCCATAAATACTTATCGGAATCGGATGATCTTTGGATCAATCCTACACCTCTCGACGAGAGGGATCCAATAAAAATATCAGCTGCCATAAATAAGCCAACCCACATGGAGTTTGGCCCTAGTTGCCAATTTAACAGGCCTCAACATGATGTTGAATCAGATGATATTTAGTATTGATGTGCTTCGTTCGATCATGGAATTTTGGGTTCTTGGCCAACTTTATTGCAGAGGTATTGCCAATCATGAGTGGAGTTGATTGCACTTGTTTTACCTGCAAATCTTCAAGAATTTTCCTGAGCCACACAATTTCTTTTGTTGCTTCAGCTGCTGTCACGTATTCTGCTTCTGTTGTGGAATCTGTTGGAACTGATTGTTTGCGTGATCTCCAGGAGACAGCTCCGGATCCAAGACTCATAGCATATCCTGAAGTTGATACTCTAGTTTCTTTGTCTCCATCAAAGTCTGAATCAGAGTATCCAATCAAGCTGAAGTCGTCCACTTGTGTATACTTGATTCCAAAGTCTTGAGTTCCCTTCAAGTACCTTAGAACTCTTTTTGCAGCAGACCAATGACCCTCACAAGGCTTTTGCATAAACCCGGAGAGGATTCCAACAGCAAACAAAATGTCTAGTCTGGTAGTAGTTAGGTAGTTGAGACTTCCTACAAGCTGTCTATACTTTGTTGCATCCTCAAATTCTTTTCCTTCAATAGATGTGAGCTTTAAGTTTTGTTCCATTGGAGTAGTAAGAGGATTGCACTCTGTCATGCCAAACCTGTTCAACAGATCTCCAATGTATTTCTTTTGAGAAAGAAATATGGACTTTGGATGTTGGGTTACTTCAATGCCAAGATAGTAATGAACATAGCCCAAATCAGTCATTTCAAAACTTTTCCCCAATTCCTTCTTTATGGATGCAATGTAGCTTTCATTGTTCCCTGTCATCAAAAGATCATCTACATATACCACAAGATATACAACTGTTTTGCCAACTTTCTTGACAAATAAAGTTGCATCATCAAGATCAAAATGTTTGAAATTGAGTTTCAGAAGATGCTCAGTTAGTTTTTCATACCAGGCTCACGGTGCTTGTTTGAGGCCATACAAGGACTTCACAAGTTTGCATACTTTATGTTCATGTCCTTTCACAACAAATCCTTCAGGTTGGGACATAAAAACATTCTCTTTTACATCTCCATTCAAGAAAGCAGTTTTTACATCCATTTGATGGACTTTCCAACTGTTTTGAGCTGCTAGTGCAAAGAGTGTCTGGATGGTAGCCCATTTTGCTGTGGGGGCAAAAGTCTTCTCATAATCGACCCCTTCCTTCTGTGCAAAACCTTTTGCCACAAGCCTAGCTTTGTGCTTGTCAAGTGAGCCATCAGCTTTATACGTGTTCTTGTAGACCCACTTGCAGCCAATTGGTTTGGTTCCTAATGGAGGATCAACTAGCTTCCCAGTGCTGTTCTTTATGATGGCATCATACTCCTTTTGCATCGCTTCTTTCCATTCATCATGAGAAGCAGCTTCTTTGAAGGAAGTTGGTTCAAAATCTGTAGACAAGTTCAATTCACAATCATAAGAAACATCCATATCAACAGGTGAATTAGAGTCATCTACATCAACTCCATTTTGCCGGTTTGAATTTTTGGTTCCTGTCTTTCCAACTTCATCAGGATGAACACTTTTAAGTGTCTTTGTCAGCCACTTTGGGGGACCTTTCTCAGATGGTCCAGGCTGCTTTGTTGATTGAGTTGGGACTGAATCAAGATTGAGTCTCCCAATTCTATCAATTACATCACTTAAAGCATCATCCATTGTTGGAGTTTCATGCGGGGGAGAGTGTTCTTCAGAAGAAGATTCCACATGTTGATCTAGTATAGGAATCCCCCCTTCAAGATGTGGAACCTGATTATCAAATTCTTGAAATGATTTTGCTTTTGTGAATCTATCCAAGCGATCAAGTTGCTGCTCAACAACATTGTCAGTTTTGGATGATTCAAGAAAAATTACATCTCTAGATACAACAAACTTTTTATTTACTTCATCATAGAGGCGATATGCTTTGGAGGTGTTTGAATACCCCAGGAAGATACACTTCCGACTTCTAGCACCAAGTTTGTTTCTATGTACCTTTGGTATCAAAGCATAACAGGGAGAACCAAAGATCCTGAGATGTTTTACCGAAGGAACATGTCCATACCATAATTCATAAGGAGTCTTGTTTCTTATAGCATTAGATGGACATCTATTCTTTATATATGCAGCACATAGAACAACATCAACCCAAAACATTATCTTTACATTTTTGAAGAAAAGCATGGATCGTACCATATTCAAGATTGTTCTATTCATTCTTTCAGCTACACCATTCTGTTGGGGATTATAAGGCACAGTTGTTTGATGTTTGATCCCATGTTGGCGAAGATAGTTTTCAAATTCATTTGATGTATATTCTTTTCCATTATCAGTGCGAATAGACCCAATATGAGATTGTGCATCATTTTCAATCCATTTATGAAAATTCTTGAATGTTTGGAAAGCATCAGATTTGTTCTTCAATAAATAAACCCAACACATTCTGGTGTAGTCATCAATAAACGTCATGATATATTTATTTCCATTTGCAGAAGGAACAGGCATTGGACCACATAAATCTGAATGAATAAGTTCAAGCTTCCTATGTGCTCTTGAATGCGAATCATGAAAAGACTGTTTTCTATGCTTTCCTAGAATGCAAGCATCACATTGCTTAAGTTTTCTAGGAATTGTAGGCAAACCAGCGACACCATTTTTTTTCAACAAGCGGAGACTGTCGTAGTTCAAATGTCCAAATCTAGCATGCCATAATAAACTTGATGGAAGTGTACCTTCTTCATGATGAGAATTGTATGAGAAATGTTGTGCATGAGTAGAGGTTCCTTGCAGCTTGAGAAGCCTTTCTTCTTCTATTCCCCTCATGACAAGTGAGTGATCAGATGCTTTTCTTACCTCAAGCATGCCATCAAACATATGAATGGGGTGACCTTGCTGGCGGATGTGGACCAAGGACAACAAGTTTCTCTTGAGCTGTGGGAGATATAGAACATGATGCAAAAGAAAGTCTGGAAGACCAGGCAGTTTAAGCTTGATTGTGCCAAGCCATGATGGCTTGATTTTTGATTGATCTGCAAAGTATACTGCTCCATCAACATTGTCAGTGAAATCTTCAAAAAAATCTTTTCTATAAGTCATGTGGCAGGTTGCTCCTGAATCAAGCAATCAATTATTTTTCCAAGAAGCAAGCGAAGCATTAAATAAATCTTCATTTACTCCAATGTTACATTGTGCCACAACATAGTGAGCGGATTCAGGTGCTTTACCTTTGTCTGTATCATCAGTTTTACCTTTCTGTTGGTTTCTTTTCTGCTCAATTTTGTCCCATGGTAGCTTTCATGTAGAGGCATCATGTGATCCATTTCTTTTGCAGCGTATGCAGTGCAAATCTGCGTTTTCTCCTTGAGGATGTCTGCCTCCCCTGCGTTTGAAATATCTTCCTCTTCCTCTTCGACCACCTCTTCCTCTTGTAGAATCTTGAGCAAGATGCTTTTGTTTACGAGCAAGGCACACAATCTCTTCAGAAGATTCAGGGGCTGTCTTCTTTCCAAAAGCTTTCTATCTTTCAGCAAACATTTTCACAAGAGAGTCAAAGGTTATATCTTTAAGATTTCCATTTGCTTGCAATGACTCAAGATAATTGGAGTAATTAGGATAAAGTGCGTTGAGAAAAGAAATAAGAGGAATATCCAATTCAACCTTAGTGGATTTGATATCATGCATTATAGACTTTACTTCAGATGCAAGAGCAAGAGGATCATTATTTTGCAATTCAAGAGTGAAGAGTTTAATCATGAGTTGAACAACTTCAAGTGCAGGATGTGAGTCATAGAGTTCTTTCAGCTTTTGTAAGGCTTCAAAGGCAGTTGAATATGACGAAATATGGCGACTCACCTCTTCATTTACAGATGCTGCGATTAATGCATAAGCTTTGCTGTTCTTGTTTTCCCAAATGACGAGCTCTTTGTTTGAGGTAGGCTGCATTGGTTCATTGTCTCCTTCTCCGACACACACTCCTTTCCACAACTCATTGAAAATGAGGGTGTGTTTTATCATCTGGGACCATTTAGGATAGTTCTCCTTGCCAGTGAGAACTATTCCCACCATGGATATGATTGAATGCATTTTGTAAAAAAATTACTTCTGCTGATAGAAAAATACTTCTGCCAATACACAGTAAAATTGTACTCAAAAGAGCATTCTCAAAAGATTTCAAATCTCTTCCTTATATACCAATATGGACGCTAATACCATGTGACCCATATAAGTGTTTTGCTTTAAACCTCATATAAATCCACCAATATATATGTTTATGCCATACGTCCCCTTTATATAAAAAACTCAATTACCATGTGACCCATATAAGTGTTTTGCTTTAAACCTCATATAAATCCACCATTTAAAAACGCCATTCGGTCTTCATAAAAGGGATTTTTTTTTACAATTTAAAACACTATTTGGTCCTCATAAAATTGGATAGTGCATAGTCAATTTGCATGGTACTCACCATAGAAACCAATGCATTGCATAGTCAATGCAACATCAACAACTGTCGGCGGGATTTTTGATTGAGATACTCCACACTCACAGCGTTCAAAACAACATATATGTGACAGCTACCAAAACAACGTATATGTGACAGTGTTCAAATATATCTGCGTCCAACGTTCAACTATATGTGACAGTGTTCAAATATATCTGCGTCCAGGTGAAAAACAGTCCCAGAAATCCGCTTATGGCATATTCCAGCCAACCCAAATGAACTTGGTGACCCAAAATAAAATGGTCTGCAGGTCCAAAATTTGCAGAACAGATATATGAGGTTAACCACCCAACAGAGTTGCCAAAGACTGAGATCCCAAATTCCTCCCGCGAAGCAAAACCTCAGGGAATGAAAAGAAGAAAGAGATGAATCCAATGAACAACAGGGCAGCCTGATAAAGCACGCAGAGAAAAGAAGTGACGGGAAGCGAGAAGTGAATGAACTTGTCAGACCACTGACACCAACGTTTATGGACAGTGAATTATAGACAAACGTACAGGCACTGGGTGGAGCAGGTCACTGCGTGGAGCAGGTCATTCAGGCAGTCAAACGTTCAGGCTACACAAATAGCAATTGAGACAGACATTAGACAGGGAAAATGGCAGTATGGACAACGCCTTTGAATGGAGAGCAGAGGAGTAGAATAGGGAGTTACAAAGCACATAAAAGCTAAAAAAGGAGCTGGCTCTGATACCATGTCAGGCCAGGCAGTGACTCCATAAGGCAAAAATGATTCGTGTGTGCTATTCCATTAGGTAGGTCTTTGTTATATACATGAGGGAGAGACTGTTCAGTTCATCTCCCAATGACTGTTCATATTTCTAATTTATTTATTTACATAAATTCACCCAATCACAAGGATTAGGTGTCAAGAAAATCACAGTGCACAAAAGCAGATTACAATAAGGATAACAAAACAAAGTTTTCAGTGACATATTATAGTATGGTTTAGTGCTAAAGTTATCAACACTGAAAGGACATCAATATCATCATAGTCACATGTTATTGATCCTACATCTTGGTGATACAATCTCGATGGAATCTTGGTAAGAGTCTCGATGCTATCTCAGTCAAGCGTAAGGGCACAAGTAATCTCGGTTCAGTGCAGAATGGTACAAATAATGCCACAACAATATACCTCAAGAATCTACAAATCAAAGTATCTAGGATTCTACACCAGCAAGGAGGATCTATAACAAGACCACAAAAGATAACAAGAGGAGGACTCTATAACAAGACCACAAGGATCTACAATGTATAGAGAAACAAAAATCACATCAACTTGAAGATCACCCGGAAGAAGCATCAGTAACGTGATCAAGGTGAAGATTTCATCTTCACTTGCCAAGTAAGTATTTTTCATTCTATAATCAAGTTTGGTTAAATGACTTCATGTTTGCAAGGAGATCTATAAACTGGTTGGGTCATCGAAATTCCTTGCATGAGAAAGGAGGATAGATAAAGTCCCCGAAAAAGAAGTCATCAATATCTATGGAAAAGTCCCTGAAGGTCAAGCATTGTTTGAATGCATGTAAAAGGATCAAGGGACTCATAGGATTCTTATGAAATCAGTCTGTTGACCACTACCGGTCAACTGCCCATAGCAGTACACCCCCCTTTTTTCTTTGCAAAAAGGGTAGCGCTTGATCGACATGTCCGTGCCATCCTTCAGTCATCGACTGCTTGATCAATTTATGTTGTAAACCCAGTCTGCATGTATAATTTGTAAATAATCTTAGCAGATATGAGTCATGTCTGTAAATTGCCTAGGTGGACTTAATTTTCTAAGTGATAATCTACGTTCTGGAAGGTTTTTCGTCTCATCGATCCATGATCGGCAGAGTTTTCCTTCAGCCTAACCCCAAAGCCGGGATGGATTTTGTCACTAGAATCTTAGGAGAATCCTAGTGTGTTAATCTGCTAGATTATAGTTATGTCGCAGAACTGGGTGGTTTATGAGGGTCTATGTCAAATGGGTTTTTCCCCTTAAGATGTAAAGTTGTAAAAGTCATGATGTAAAGTGTCTTGAGGGTTAGAAAATGTTTTAATCCCCTCATAAGTTTTAAGTCTTAAGTCCTAGGTCCTAGGTGATTTTTCCAAAGGCTAAGTTCGAGGATCCATTTAATTAAAAAATTAAAAAAATAAAAAATTGAAATTTTTTTAAACAAATAATAAAATAAAATAAAAAATAATAAAAAATTAAAGAAAAATTATAAAATAAAGCAAAAACCCTAAAAATAATAAAATAATAATATTTTTGAGTAAATAAATGCAAATTTTCATTTTTTAATGAATTAACTAATTCGACGGATGAGATTAAGAGATATCTTGATTCTCATCGACGGTCGAGATCATTTCAACATGGATCACTTGAACTAGCCGTTGGGAATTTTTCCTTTAAATAGGGTGCTAGGGGTCATTTGAAATTAGATAAGATCTGTGAGTCTTGTGCTGAAGAAGCTCTCTTGTAGTTCATTTTTTTTGTGCAATAAAGAAGACTTTGGGGTTAAAAATCTTGTTGGTGTTACTATTCTGAAAATGCTGTAAGATTGTTCTATTTGTTCTGCATAATTTTATTTTCAGCCATTAATGATAGCTTAATGACGATTGATCTAGGCACAGGTATCTTGTCTGATTTTTGAGGTTTGAATGATAGTTCAGATTCTGAAATATAATGGCAGGTATCTCCATTTGATCGGGGTTTCACTATTGTTTTCTCCCTCTATGTTGATGGTTGATTTTAAGCTGTGCAGGAAATCCCTTTTTTCAGATTACCGGGCATTAGAGGAAGTTCTCGGCTGAACCAGCCAACTCCCGGGTTGTGTTTTTTGAAAGAGCCCAGCCAGTTCTTGATCCTGGGCTTATCATTCGAAATATATTTTTTATAAATGCATGCAGGGTTTTCTGAAGCGTTTTATATTAAAATTAAATTCTGATAATATTATTGTGATTATTGATAAATCTGGCTTTTAAAGAGCTTTCAGTTTGTAAATACTGTAAATTTTTGCTGGGTTTAGGGTGTTTTTTTTTTTTTTTTTTTTTTTTTTTTATTACAGTTTTTATTTTATGCACATATCATTTTCGGGTGATTTTTCATTCCAGGTTGCAGGGTTTCTGAAGATTTCCAAGGTTTATTTGCGCCGTTTTGCTGTCCAAGGGTTCCAAACATCAAGTGTTTTCAGATCTGGGGTTCCAAATTTTGCAGGTTTTTTGTGTGCAGGTCTCAGTTCCATTGCTGTCTTTTTCTCTCCACAATCGTGGTCTAAGGCTCCATCATATATCCGCAGCAGCCCTCACGCATCTCTCTCCATATCTGCTGCTCTACCCATCACTGTTCAAGCCGCCATTTTGTTTTCAACCTCTGCTGAGAAGTGCGTGTCAGAACCAGCGTTTCTCTCACAATCATTTTCTTTCCCTTGGTGCTAATCAAGCTTCATCGACCTGCACTACAAGAAATTCAAAATTTTTTTTGGGCCGCCGACAGCAAGAGCGTGTCTCTTTCTCACGCAGGCCTGTCTCAAGTTTCTGCGTTGAATGACAAATCCGAATCAACACGCCCAGAATTGATTCGCTGCATCCATCTCTTCATCAACGCTTGCAAACCTGTGAAATTTGTTTTAGTGCGTGTATGCGTTAAGCCTCCGACCTGCAAACCACAGGCAGATCCGTTCATCACTTCAGCAAACCGGTTTTCTTCCTACGTGTGGCTGCCGCTGGGTAAAATTGCGTGGCCCTGCAAAAATCTTCAGGCAAATCTGCGTGGCTTTAATCTCCTGCATGAGATAGCGAGGACGCAGATACATTTTGTGTGCACGCGTTGGTATCAGGTATTCCATGTGAGGTTATCACAACATTCACGCGGGCATTCAGGTAAGCTCTAAAATGATTTTAAATTTTCGACCTTCGCTGACAATGCATGTTAGGATCATCGTATCGCTGTGATCTCGATTTCATCTGCACGCCCAAAACCGACCCGCAGGCCTGTCAAACATGCCGCCGTCACCTGTGCTCGCATCGAAATTTTTTTATTTACGCGTTCAGTCTTTTTGTGTTAAAACAGGGTTACGATTTTTTCCTTTCTTCGTTAGCTTAGATATTATTGTTTAGCATTTTATTAGATTTTTTTTTTGAGTGTTTAAAATTTAGTGTTTGGCATTAGAAATGGTTTCGATTTTTTTTTAGGATTAAAGCTAAGTGATATTCGATTTTAGCCTCTTTTTCTTTGTTTTGTGTTAGAGCTTAAATTTTATCAAATTTTAAATGTTAAGTTTCATTTTTTTTAGGATTTTATTAATTTAAAAAAAAAAAATAAAAGCATAAAAAATATATATAATTTTAAAATCATAAAAATATATGTCCCTTTTAGTTTAAGTTTTTTTTTGTTTAGAATTTTTTGATCTAGCCCTTATTTTTCTCTAAAAGAAAAAAATTTGGGAAATTTTTGCCAGATTCAGTTTTTCTCGGGAAATTATCGCTTTATATTTTTCATGCTGAGATTCAAATTTTCGATTTATGCAAGTCTGCATGCGAATGATCATCTTGAAGATTTAGCTGCATAAATGTGATATCTGGTTAATGACTTATAATTGCGTGGTTGTTTAAAGCATTTATCTTTCGAAATTTTAATCTCTGGATATCGTTATTGAGCTTTAATCATTATAAGAGCATTGTGGTTTTACTGGATATCTTGCATCGTTCAAGTTATTTGATGATAAATGATCGCTGTACATGGTTTACATCTCTGCAACATCTAGTAAATAAATGTTTAAACATCAAACCCACAAGGCACTGGTCCATTAATTCAGCAAATCAATCTAGTGCTTGTTTCTTCGTGTCTCCCAACCTAGCTGGTTGACAGTGGGTCTTCATCACCTCATAGGGTCTACCCCCCTTAGCCGTGGGAGACAGGCTTAAACGGAGAGATCGGGGATCAGAGTGACAGCCCCCGGTCTAAGCGTTGTCGTGTCAATCTGTGCGACAACACAGTCAAAGGTCCTCTCATCCCTATGTAGCAGAAGAGGAGACATAAAAGAGATATATGAAATGTTAGAAGATATACTCTCTGAAATGCAATGAAGAAGGTCATATCACTTAGACTTGATTGAAGGTATCAAAGAATGAAGGAATATCTTCATGAGATCTCAATTGGGAGATCTGGGAGAGATGATAAGAAGATAATCATCATTGATCTAACTGATAAGCAAGGTAACAAATGTCCATAAACAAGAAGGTTACCTCATTCAACAACTTGTGGTCTCTATGCTAGATAGAAAAAGACAAGTTGAAGGCAAAAGTGTTGAAGGTTAAAGGACTCAAACATTTGCAGAAAGGAAAGGGAAGTTTGGTCCTCAAGCAAGACAAAACAGTGCTATGGAAAATTATGAAAAGAAAGCTCATATCGCCGGAAAAATAGAGGAAGCTGAAGAAAAGGACCAAGGAAAGAGGGAGTAACAAATCTCTACTATGAGTGAGATGGTATCCCTCACAAAAGGGTCCTATCATAAGCTCCTAAATCTTGTGTTATAGATATGACCATGATAATAAGATGCATCGTGGCATCATGAAAGCATTAGAAACAAGAGCTCATAACATCACCATTGGAATCATGAAGGACAAAATCCATGGAAGTCAAACATGAAGGATATAGCTCTTGGGAACCTCATTGAACATTGAAGGAAAGAAAGATGTCATCCAAGACAAGGCTCATCATACATCAAAAAGGAAACATCTGCCAAATAGGGATATGCAACATCCTCAAGGTTCTCTGATGGAATCCTCATCAGAGGGTTCACTAATCTAGAGAGGAAGCAAGTGTTTCATCAAGAACTCCAACTTATGGAATTCATGGGATGATGGTATGATGTAGCAGATCAAGGGATAGAAGATCTTTTCAATCAAGGAAGCTGCTGGAAGAAGCCTAGATGACCTAAAGGTAAAAAATGAGGTGTGTATGCTTGTGTTTAATATTATAATGTCATGTCATATGGTCGCAGGTAACATGGATCATTAATTCTATTTTAAGAAGCATGATCAAGGGAAAAGATCTCCTCCTCTGAAAAGATGCATAAAGGCATAAGTCACACTAGATGAAATCAACATAATATGTCCTCATATGAAGTATGAGGTGGTTGACTACAATTAAGAAACTCTGATTGAAAGCTCTTGGGAATGGAATGTGTGAGGAAGGAAGAGATCGTGAGATATGCAACCATGATGAAGGCGATCAACATCTAAAAGACCAAGAAGATTTGACTAGGAAATCTCCCGGAAGGATATGAAGACTCTGATGAAAGTCTAAAAAAATGAAGACCCTTGACAATAGATATCTTTGGGAGATGTGTCAACATGTATGCAGGATGCTGATACCTACAAGAAGATGTCATGATGAAGATCCATCTTGAAAGGTACAATTTGATTTAATGTTATGTTTTGATTTCTTGAGTAATATTTGGATAAGTTCATGCAAGGCTACTGGAACAAGAGTTGTAAGTACAAGTACAACTAGCATTCATGTGGTGGATGGAAATTCCTGAAAGAAACATGATGAGGAAGAAGTAGCCATATGACGAGGGTTCTAGATATGTATCAAGAAGGCCACTTTCCATGAAGAAAGGAATGACATGATGAACCAAGAAGGAAAGTGATGGATGGCTAATGCCCTACAAGGAAGAAGCTCAACTGAATTTCATGACATTAAGGAAAGAAGTTGATCAAGTAGTTGAAGGACCCACGAAGAAGAAGTTGCTGATGAAAAAGGAGAGTCCCTTGTTAAGAGGGAGCTCTGACAGGTCCCTGATCAAGAGGGAGCTTGGATTGGGTCACCCCTGATTAAGAAGGAGTGACAGTTGTGTTTTTCTATTTCATGTGTCATGCACTAGACCAGGACTAATAGCCGTAAGTCTTAGTGAAGGCCATGAAGAGAAATGTAGACACATGATGGATGTATCCTCCCTAATTGAGAGGGAGAGATAGACACAACATTCTTGTCTTCACTTGGGAAGAAAGAATGGAGGATTGGGTAATCATCTGGCATCCGATGCTCTTTGAGGATGTGTAGGGCATCCAAGATAAGAGTAGGCAAGAGGACCGATATTTTTTGAGGGTTGGGAACCCAAGATAAGAATAGTCCTAGAAGGTCATACTCAGTGAACACCCGGGTGGGTATGTACCATGAGAGAATGATGAAGGTGTCTATAGTCATTGGTCTTGCCAGCATTGTAGCTCAAGATTTCATGGAGAGATGGAGCTGTTAGTTAAGGCCTTACAATCTAACAATGTTGGTTGATATGATGCTATACAAATGGGATTATCAATTCGATTCTTCTTATAAGAAATTCTTCAGATTGAGAATGACCAAGTACTATTATGAATACCTCCTTAGTTAAGAGGGAGTGTTGAAGAAAGTGTAACTAGGTTCGCTATTCATAATGACATGATCTTTGTATGAAGAGCTCTTCTTGAGCCTATGTTAAATGTATACAAGTCTATAGAAATGTCTATTAACTCTCCAAAGACAAGCACAATCCCTCTTGAAGAAGTCGGCCAACAAATAGAATTAAAAGAAGTCATGTTGGCTCATATAAGGAGACACATCGGTTCACTCGGTCAAGTCGGCTTATTATGGAGACGAAACTACTATAAATACCCAGCTAGGGTATGCGCAAAAGTACAGTCACAACAACTCGGATTCTCTGTAATTTTCGGATGGTACAGGTCTGAGATTCTTCACATTACAGTGAGGTTCAGTGTTTTGGATGGAGGAGCATCTTTGTGTTTTTCAGATGGGTATCACAGAAGATGATGTCTCGACCTCCTCACAGTGAACACTGTCTCGACATACTAAAATGCAGTCACAGTCTCATGTGTAATGAAGAGTAATACACCCTCGACATACTCTCTAGACACAGTCACAGTCTCGGATGATGAAGATCTCGGTGATCTCACAGTAAACACTCTCTGTCTCGACCTACATTCTAGATGAGGTCATGATCTCGACATAGATGTTATCATGGTGTCTGTAGAGATACAGTCATGACCTTGATGGAGAAGATCATTATCTCGGTAAATCTAAGTGCAACTCTCATAGACATATATATCTCATTTCTTGTTGTTATGGTGAAGATATCGGTGAGGATGCAACAATAATGATCTTGGTGTTGCAACAATGATGACTTCAGTAGCAGTGATGATGATGATCTTAGCAGTGACAAAGAAGAGGATTGGTGTCTTGGTCTTGGAGTGGCCTAATAGGTCAAGGGTCATGGTCTTGGTATTTGTCAATTGGAATCTCTATAAGAAGAATTTGTGCGGGTTTTCCTCTCAAAGAGTGAGGTTTTGGCCCTGGCTCATAGCCTACATGCTGTGTCTCTTGTCTACTTTTGTTCATGCATTGGTTACTGTTTGATGAAGAAGAATGTTAATAATCTAAACAAGAAGAAGAACCTAATCTAAAGAAGTTAAAAATGCATTCACAAGTAGTTACTAATGAAGAAGAAATCTCCTAATGCCGATGCCTTAGATTTCTTCAACACCAACGACCCAGATTAGATTCTAATCAATGGCTCAGAGCATTTTGGGTTGATCCTCGTCTTCTTCTAGAAGTTTCACCCCCAGTTTAATTAATACCCTTTAATTATTTTAATTTCCTAAGTTTAGACTTAGGCACCCATTAAAAATAATTAATTATTTTAATAAAACCTTCTTCGGGTGGAATTTCCCAAAACGATTTCTGGGTATTCTAGAATACATGTGCCCTAGCCTCCCTGCAAATTTTGAGGCTTAGAGCACATCCGATGCTACCAAAAATCAACACAGGGCCCACACACATTTGAGTGTACTATATCCAAAATCCCTTTGGACCTAGTGTCGCTACTCAGAAATCTGGTTTGGCATATTTACCTAGTTCCGCACTTCGTGTTGCTCGATCTTCAGTTCTAACATTCCCGTCACTATCTCCATGAGCACATTAAGTGCTCTATGATGAAGATGTGCCATCCTCGTGTGCCATAACTCACCCAACCCTTTTCTACAACTCACCAATGAATGTGCTGGCAAAAATTGCAATCGAAACAAGTTGACGGCACTAACCCCTATCACTTTCGCTGTCTTGGAGTTCTTGGGCTGAATATACAATTTAGCCTCATCAAAGGTAACAATGACCCTTTTCCTCCAAGGTAGCAACTGAGATCAGGTTCTTTGTCATACTTGAAACATACAACATGTCCTCCACCAACAAGGGTTTGTCAGAGTCCCTCTGAAACTTGATTGTGCCAATACTAGTTGAATGGTACTTGGCATTGTCTCCAAGTTCTGCATAGAAATCTGTTAAGTTTAGGTATGTTCTATGCTTAGAAAAATTTATTTCAATTTTCATAGTTAGCTCAATATCTTTTCCAGATTAGCAATCACATCAGCATTAAAGTAAACTGCAGATAGAACATAAACATAAATCGCAGAAGACAAGCCAAGACAAGAGGACACAAGATGTGGCGCCAACCAGGGACAAACCCCAATGTGGGGAAACCCTTGATCAATTCTTCTTATATGTTCTTCAATAGTTCAGCAGAGAGAGAGAGAGAGAGAGAGAGAGAGAGAGAGAGAGAGATTACATTTACAACAGAAGTCAACACTTTGACCTATCTAGATAAGAGCATAGATCATCTCTAAGAAGGTGATACATGAGATCAGTTGAAGACATGCTACTTCAACTGATTGTCCAAGGTGACTCCTTCACCTATCATCGTGCTGCATCTCGTCATCATCCTGCACCTCATTGTGCTGCACTGCTATCCCATGCGCCATTGTTGAACCTGTTTTCATACAACATGTCTCATGTGCTTGCCATAGCTTGCCATGCTACACCATGCTTACCATGCTATCCATGCTTGCCATGTTGCACCATGCTGTCCATGCTTGCTGTCCCATTGTGCCACTGTTGCACAATGTCATTGCTGTCCCATTGTGCCACTGCCTCTTCATTGTGCTGTCCCATTGAACATTGTGGCACAATATCATCGCTGCTAGTACTGTTGTCCCATCATGGCTTGTTATCCCAGCAACCCACCATTGTTGCTGTCTCAACACACTTATGTTGCTCTAAATAGGTATGTACCATTGCCTAGCTGTCCTAGTTTTACTGCTATAACAACTGTACCTAACGGTCATGCCCAAAACACTGTTGTTCTGGGCATATGGCAACCGTTAACACTTCCTTCAGCTCACAGTTCTAGGGTCCTTAACTGCAGCAATCTTGGACTGGTTAGGGTACTTCCAATAACCCTTCAATCTGCCCAGAAGTGCCCTCCTTTACTGTGACTGCCCTTCTAAGAGTGGAGGAGACCCTATACTGCATTTCTGGGCAGTTTGTCCCTCATCAACAACTTCGGCCTTCCTTTGTTTGCTGCGGCTTGCTATATCAAGTCTCCTCTTGACTACATCAACCCAACACTCTTCCAAATGATCCTAAAACTATCCTTATTGCTGCGGCATAAGGCCTGCAGTTAGGGCACACCTGGACAGTGACTAGGGCACAAACTGAACTACGGTTTAGGGCCTGTCTCCCATGTATAATTAGGCCTCATCCGTGGTTGTGACTAGGGCATGTTGAGGCCTCCTTTATACATCATTCATCTGCGCCTATAGTGTTGCGTTAGTCCTTCTATTCTCTGTGGCTAGGGCACAACATGACCCTTCTTTCTCTGCGATTAGATGTCTTTTCCTAGGACAACTTTTAGGGCTTTTAAGGACAGCTACTTAGGGTCTCCTCTAGACCCGTGTTTAGGACAGTTAGAACTTCTCCATGCTGCGCTATAAAAATCTCCTCCATGACTGCGTTAAGGCTTCTTCATTGACTGCGTTAGGGCTTCTTCATAAGGGCAGCGTAGAGCCTAGGGCACTCCCTCTAGATCTCTCCTTCATCAAAACCCAAAAGAGAATGAAGAGAGAGATCACAAGAGTGTGATTGTGTAAAATGACTTGAAGACCACCTCTATTTATACTAAAACGTTGAGCACAAGTGGGGGTAGTTTGGTCGCTGACCGGCCTTGACAAATTGTCTTATAACACAAATAAATTCATAACTCAATGAATACTTATCGGAATTGGATGATCTTTAGATCAATCCTACACCTCTCAATGAGGGGAATCCAAGAAAAATATCAGCGGCCATAAATAAGATGACCCACATGGAGTTTGGCCCTAGTTGCGAATTTTAACAAAATCCAACCCCGCCTTCAGATTGGTGAAATACTCTTTAACTCCTGTCATGTGGCAAGATGCCCCATTGTCAATGTACCACATGTTGGTGGCAACTGAGCTCGAGATACAAGCAATGAGCAAAAACTCTCGAACCGTGCTTCAAACTTGTCCCCCTCTGCGACAACAACAACCTGCTTCTTCTGCTTGCCCTTCTTATTAGGGCATTGGCTGGCATAATGATGGTTGTTGATGGCATGCAAACCATGTAAGCTTGCTTGCATCTTTCTTCTTCCCACTCTTGGAAGAGGACCCCTCACTTGGCCCTTTCTTGGCCTTTTGCTTACCCTTGCTTGCTAGAGCAATGTTCTCCCCTTCTTCAAACCTCCTCTTTTGATCTACCCGCTGACCACTTTCTTGGATCTCCTCTTGGACGAAATCATCCCAAAGCCTCGCCCAATCGGGTAAATGATCTTGACCCATAACACATTTGACAAAGACCATCTGGTGCTTTGAAAAGCCATTCAAGGCTATATGCACTAGCTCCTCCTCAACAATCATCTCTCCAACAACAACCAATTCATTCCTGACCTGTGTTAGCTTGGACAAGTAAGATGTCATGCTATCGCCCTTGAACATTCTTGTGCCATGCAACTTGTCCTTAAGCGTCATCTTTTGGCTTTGATAGTCGCTCTGATATAGCTTCACGAGCGCATCCCACATCTTCTTTGTAGTATCCTTCTTTGACAGATTTTATCTTGACTCGCGGAGATCAACGACTATGACTTAATTTGTCATTGACTTTGCCTTTTTAGTATAAAGGTAACCAATAATTAAATAAATTTGCCGTCTAAAGTCTTGACTTAGGGGATTCATTAGTTAACTGCCATAGGAGATAATTGAGGTGACTTTGTGCATGTCTCGACACCTGATTCATGCATAATCACCTTCCAAGCTACAATCTCAACATTCCAAAGACACTTCTTAGAACAAAGACAAAGTCAAAAAAGTAATAATGCGTAACCATGAATCATTAAAGGACAACCACAAATGAAATCTTAATGAATTAAACAAAAGTAGGAAAACCTCTTTATAGAATGATTAGCCAATAATACATCTGTCTTCAAGTATAATTTCACCCAAGATCATGAGAGCTTAAACGTTCGACACTTAACCTTGAAACCCTAGCTAGGGTATCCCACAAAATAGAGTGAACCCTGATTGAGCATTTAAGTAGCAAGTATCCTTCAAATAATCTTGATGATTAGAAAAATACAAAGGGAGTGTTCCATCTCAACCCTAACATCTATTCGACTTTTGCAAACTTAGCACCCGACACTTGGATTCGTAGTAGAAAAATTGATCTACTGTTTTAAATGCACAACTAGGTTCCTAACACAAAAAAATTTCAGTGGAAAGCAAATAGTACCAATCTCAATCACGTAAATGACACAAATTCTACCCATCCTAGTTTTTCATTAAGCTCTGAACTTACTTGGGCTCCCTTCTTGGGAAAATGGCCCAACTAAGGAATTGCATACAACACTGGATCTGATCCAGTTGATCAACCCTCCTTGGCTGATTTGGTTTTCCTTGCTGACCTTCCTTGGACTGAACACACTCATTGAGAAGCCTCTCTCAACTCTTGTGTTGTTGTATTGCATCTTCTCCTTCTCCCTAGCCTTACTTTTATAACTTTACATTGAGCTAAGTCTCTAAACCTAATCTCCAAAGTGATTGACGACCGAGATTAAGTCTCGCCCTTGAGATCAATGGCTGAGATTAAAACATAATCACTAAAGTAATTTACTTTGCTTTTCCT
This sequence comes from Pinus tabuliformis, assembly GCA_031772625.1. NCBI lineage: Eukaryota > Viridiplantae > Streptophyta > Pinopsida > Pinales > Pinaceae > Pinus > Pinus tabuliformis. The sequence goes on along the minus strand of CM062820.1, from coordinate 1,463,967,361 downwards.
AATTTTACTTTAGCTCAATAAGTTAACATAATAACAAAACTACTTGCTCGCATTAGAGCAAGTTTTCTAAGGAGATCTTGGGCAACTTCTTCACACCTATAAAGTTAGGCTTGTGCAGAAGTACTTGCCCGAGCTACAAACATCAACACTTTAGCGAGGGAGGTACTTCTGCCACCTAGAATAGACTTTGATCTTGCATTCGTTGCCTTGGCTACTCCCTCTGAATTGGAAGCCTTTCCCGCCCTTTGGTCTGGAAACATCCTTGAAATCTGATTGTCCTTAGCCTGGTTCTTGGAACCCTCTTGCTCCTCAACATCCTGTAAGGTCATCTCGTACAAGAGACCTTGACAAATTTGGGAAATCTGTTAACTGCTCCTCCCTGCCTGAACCTTAAGGTTGACACCCTCTGAGCTGCTCAACCATCGAAGCCGCCTGCTCCTTATTCTCTGTCATTGTACTACTTTGTGCCTTTGCTCGAATAGGCTGACCCTTTAGCCTTGTTGACCTCTACTGGTCAACTACCCATGCAGTACATCCCCCTTTTCTTGGCAAAAAGGGGCAGCACCTGATCAGCATGTCCGTGCCATCCTCCCATCATCAGCAACTTGATCTTTTTGATTGTAAACCCAGTCTGCATGTATTGATTGTAAATAATCTTAGCAGACATGAGTCATGTATGTAATTTGCCTAGGTGGACCTAACTTTCTGATGATAATCTACGTCCCGGAAGGTTTTTCGTCTCATCGATCCACGGATCGGCAGAGTTTTCCTTCAAACCTGACCCCAAAGCCGGGATTGATTTTGTCATTGGAATTTTAGGAGAATCCTAGTGTGTTGATCTGCTAGATTATAGTTGTGTGGCAGAACTGGGTGATTTGTGAGGGTCTATGTTAAAGGGGTTTTCTCCCTTAAGATGTAAATTGTAAAAGTCATGATGTAATGTGTCCTGAGGGTCGAAAAATGTTTTAAATCCCCTCATGAGTCCTAAGTCCTAGGTCCTAGGTGATGTTTCTGAAGGCTTAGTTCGATGATCCATTTTAAAATGAATTAAAAAATTAAAAAATGAATAAAAATAATAAAATAATAAAATAAGTAAAAATTAAAAAATGAAATAAATAAAAAATAATAAAAAATTAAAAAAATAAAGCAAAAACCCTAACTAATAAAATAATAATATTTTAAGTGAATAAATCGACGGATGAGATCAAGAGATGTCTTGATCCTCATCAACGGTCGAGATCATTTCTACATGGATCACTCGAACTAGCCGTTGGAGGCATTTCCTTTAAGTAGGGTGCTAGGGGTCATTTCAGTTTTATCTGATCTGTGAGTCTGTACTGAAAAAGCTCTCTTGTAATCTGATTTTCTGGTTAATAAAAAGACTTTGGGGTCCAAATCGTGTTGGTGTTACTCTCTGGAATTGCTGTGAGATCTTTAATTTTCTGCATATTTCAGTTTTCAGCCATTAATCATAGCTTGTTTTTAGAGTGTTGTGAGCACAGGTATCTTGTTCACCTGCTAGGGTTTGAGGGTTGCTAGGGTTTCTGAAATAATGGCAGGTATCTCCATTATTTCCTGAGATCTAGCAGCATTCTTTCTCTCTGTGCTGATGGTTGCTTGAGATGTGCAGGAAAATCTTTAGGTGAAGGATATTGGTGGGCGTTTGGGGAAGTTCTAGGCTGAACCAGCAGACTCCCACACGCTTTTCTTTGCAGAGCCTAGCTGATTTTGGCCCTGGGTTAATCATTAAGAGTTTATTTCCTGTTTTGCATGAGAGATTTTCTTGCTGTTCACAGCAGAATTCAAGTTTTCTGATATTTCGAAAATATTACTGCTGTTATTGCTAAATCTGGCATTTCAGGGGCCACAATCTGTAAATTATTAGGCTGATCTAGGGTTTCAAAATTTTGCTTATATACAGATTTCAGATTAAGGTTTTGTTTTCTTTTGTTTTCTTGGACAGGTTTTTCCTCCAGGGGTTCACCAAATATAAATTTTGAAAAGTTTCACTGTTTTCTGGGCAGACGGCTTGCTGCTCATTGGACTGTTGTCAATCTTCTTGCCCATTGCACCAACTGTATGAAAGATTATTCTGAAATCGATTTCAAACCTCTGACAACGCCAGCAACCTGCACTTCAATTCAAATATTCAAGGTCCCGGTTTCTATTTTGGCGAAGGCGTGACTGTGTAAACCGTTTCCATCTACAGCCGTCAGCTTCATTGTGTTTGCAAGCTCTGCATTGTTACGTTTCTTTTAAAAAAACTGCCGACGGGATCAAGAGGGTATTTTCTACAGTATCATTATCTGATTAAATCGATCCCATTCGGCATTCTTTAAGCTGCAAGCTTTCATCGCAGAAATAAGGATTTCTAAGAGCGTGAGCAAGAGCGTATTCATCTCTTACGTAGACTTTTTCCGACGCATAAGGGTAATCTATCTACGCAGCAACATATGGGCAATTCAGAAACGATTTGATGTGATTCATACCCTGCAAACACAAGACATGAACGGACAAACCAAGCACGTGACCAGCATTTTCATCGATTATTAGATCTCAATCCAACGGAACAGGTAAATAGATTCGCCTGGTCGAGGGTTTATTTTTCCACATCACACCAGGTATTGCCTTCGGAACCCTTTGCGTATATTTCTTGGTCTGCCGGAGTCACGTATCATCATCGACGTTCCGCCGTTGTGATTTTGATTTACTGGTTTACGCATTGAGCCATCACGCAAAACCCTCGACTCTCCGCCGTCGTTTGAAGACTGCCACAGGTATCGTATTTATGAAATATATTTGCGTGGTGTTTCAAGTTCAATAGCAGGGTTATGTTTTTTTTCGGTTTTTTATTTTGGTATGCGTATTTGCGTTATATGAATTCGTTTTTCAGTTTAAAGGCCAGCGTAGACTTAATCTGTTGCATTGCATAGGTTAGTCTTAGGTTTTGCTTTACGTCTTAGATTTCAATTTTTTTTTTTAAAATAATTTAGGTTTTGTTTTATGTAGTTTTTTCTATTTAGTCTTTTAAATTCGGTATTCTGAAAATAAAAAATAAAAAGATTTATAAAATTTTTTAGGCTTAGTTTAGTTTTTATGCAGTTAAGTTTTAGATTAATTTTATTTAGGAATTTTTGTTTAAAATTTTTGCCTGAAAATCATAAAAAATATTGTGGGATATTTTTGCCATTTTCAGTCTTGACTCGGAAATTACCTGTGTTTCATCTTTTATGTTGAGATTGAAATTTTTTAACGTGGGAATTAGTGTTTAATTTGATTCAATTTTCAGCTGATGATTAATTGCATGAATGTGGCCTCCTGTTGTTATTTTACATGGTCATGCAAAACACTTTATATTTCGAAAATCTTAATTTGCTGGAGTATCACTAAGTCGTTAAGCATTTTTTCTCACTTGATAAAAGTTAAATGATAAATGATTGCTCCTAATGAGATCATATTCCTGCCAGCATCTGGTACTTAATCATTTAAACATTAACTCCACAAGGCACTGGTCTTTTAAATTTCTAAATACATCTAGTGCTTATCATATCGTGTATTGTGTCTCCCACCCAACTGTTTGGCAGTTGGTCTTCATTATCTCGCAGGGTCTACCCCCCTTAGCCGCAGGAGACAGGCTTAAACGGAGGGATCGGGGATCAGAGTGACAGCCCCCGGTCTGAGCGTTGTCGTGTCAATCCGCGCGACAACAAGCCTATACATGTTCCGTTCTCTAAATCCTAAGACACGTCCCTCATCAGAGCTAAATTTGTTGGGTTTGATTAGCCCTTCCCATCCTGGAAAGCAACACAAAACCCCTCCTTCTCCATCGTGGAGATTGAGATCAAACTCAACTTGAGTTTCGACACCCACAACACATTCTTCATTTTCATCCAACCCCTTTACTCAAGTTGGAATATCATGTTTCTAGCTCCTTTAACTGCATGTTTGGCATCATCACCAAACTCCACATGCAGTTCCAAGTCCCACTTAGTTAGGTTGTCGAACTGATCCCATGCTCTTGTCATATGCCTTATGGCTCTGCTATCTAGTAGCGACACATTCACTGGTAATGTGCTCAAGGTAAGGTAGGAAACAAGTATGAATTTCGTCTCAAACTTCTTGGCAAACTCCTCTTGACCTTCTGTGAATGCATCTACAACTCATTGCTTGCCCTTTCTTTGCCGCGTGGCTGATAGTGTCCCATCTTACGATGGGCGAAGCACTTGACCTTAGGCAAGTCCTTCAACTGAGAGGTTGACTCTTCACCCCTACTACTCAAACCTTTGCTCCTCATTGCCCGACTAGCAAGAGCAAGGTTCTCATCATCCCCACTCTTTTGCTGTTCTCAAGATAAGGATTTCTCCCAAAGCTACCAAGTAAAGTCATCCCATAGTCTGTTTTAATATAGTAAATGTTCTCTTGCTAGAATGCCTATTACAAATGGAGCCTAGGGTTTTGAGAACCTGCTGAGGGTTGTCCTTACAAGCTAATCATCTGGCAAGGCTACTCGAACAACTCCAAGCTCATCTCAAACTTTTTGAACCGTTGTGAGGGATGACACCACGGTGTCTGATTCAGTCATCTTGGTGTTCCTAAGCTTCTCCCTGAACACCATTTTTCGATTTTTATTGTCACTCTAATATAAGCTCAATAGAGCGGTCCACATTTCAAAGGCACTATCCATCTCCATTATGTAAGGGATTATGTGATCCTTCACACCCTGCATGATGATACGTTTGGCCTTTAGATCTTTCAACTCATGAGCTGCCAAAGCTCTAGCGTCTAAAGGAGCTGTAATTTTAGTGGTTGCAAACTCCCATAGGCTGTTCTCCTTGAGAACCAGTGCTATCTTCTCCTTCCATGGAATGAAGTTATAGGCCCCATGTAACTTGTCCTCGAACCTTAGACTTGTTGATGCCATTGGAAATCATTGAAGACTTTACTGTCGCCTTGGTTGGTACGGTCTCCTTCTCTTCCTCTAAGGTTGACCTCCGCCAATCACACTAGCTGTTAAGCTCTTGGCTTTGTGGGTACACTCTTGGTAATTGGCAGATCTCTTTCTGCCTCAGTCTTGACTTTCTCTACAGTGGTGGCTACAACCAAACCTCTCTTGTTGACTGTTAATTGTGCTTGACTCCTCTGTGTGGGCTCTGTGAGGATTGCCTCTTCACTTGCAACCCACTACTCCTTGCCACCACCAATTTCTTTGTGCCACGCGCTGTGCATAATAATGCTTGCTGGTTTGCTCGACCAATCCTCAACTCGCCAAGATTGGCTCCTCTCATAGTCATTGACACCCCTTGCATACAACTGGGTTTGTGGCGGATGGGTTAGCCCTATCTCTTCCCGCAAACTTTCAACGATTCTCTGCTAGCGCGTCCTTACCTTGACCACACCTTTGTTGTGCTACGTCAATTCCCTCCGACCTCCAACATTGTTCCTGTAGTAGCTTTAGTCATATGCTTTGCATCTACCCGTCAACCCCGTCTTCAAAAGCTTGCACCTTTCTCACATCCTCATATGGTTACCCTACCAATTATCCACTGCATGTGGCTTATTGACTCTTCCTACGCTGTTGGAGGATACTCATATGTGGTTGGTGGTTGCCTTTCTTAGTGGTTTTGGCCCTATCCTCGTGAGATCTTTCTATGTCTGATGACTAGTCAACTTTGGCCCTGCTATGTGGTACGTCCTTTGCTGCACTTTTTCCTGCACACGACTCTTGGCTCATCCCGACTTAATTGCTACCGTGTTGCCACCTTTTGCTTTGCTCCATGACTGCCCATAGGAACACATGTCTTGTTGTCTCAGGCTGGGTCTCCTATGGTTGGTTGGTCGTTTGATGTAGGTTTCTAGCCCCCTCCTTCGATGTTGTTCTTTTCCAGGTGGCTTGCAAGCTTGTTTGCAGGTCTGATAGCCATAGGCTGTCAGCCACTGCTATTAGTGGCCCAATTGCCTTCCCTTTTTTTCTTTTTTCTTTTTAAATTGTTCCTTAAAAAGAAATTTTCTCCCCCTTTTGTTTCTTCTTTCTTTGACTCAGCCCAAAAAGATTTTCGGCCCTAATTTTTTTTCGCTTGAGGGATACAACTATTCGACTGATTTACTTCAGCCCCCTAAACAAAATTATTGTCTTGTACGATCATGACGGAATCTATTTTAAGCAATCAGGTACAAAACTGGGACCTATGATTCAAAGAGAGGTAACTTAGAGTTTACGCTATGATACTATGTTAGATTTCCGCAAACCTAACATTTGACACTTAAATTCCTAGCAGAAAAATTGATCTACTGATTTAAATGCACAACTAGGTTCCTAACATAAAAAAATATTCAGCGTGTTGACCATTGAAGTGTACCCTTTTTTTTTGAAGAGTCTATTCTCGCACAAAGTGTCTAGGCACAGCGACAACACTCAGAGTAAGGGTTGTCACTTTAATCCTTACTCACTCCGTTTTGACTCTCTCCTAGACAAGACAAGGGGGGTAGTCCCTAAGGTGAATGGATGAGGATAACCCTTACTCTGAGCGTTGTCGCTGTGCCTAGACACTTTGTGCGACAACATTTTTTTGCGCCATTGCCCGGGATAGAGTTTTTTTTGTCCTTGGTTTCCTCGACATCATTTTAATCATCTCATTTTTATTCTTCCCATCATCCGGTACAACATTTTTTGGTGCTGTTTCCAGGGATAGAGTTTTTCTGTCCTTGGTCCTCACAACATTTTCTAATCATCGCATCTTTTTTGCCATTCATTAACTCGTCAAGCGGCACAACATTTTTTGGCGCTGTTGTCGACGATATTCTATTCTAGGCGTTTCAAAGGCATTTCCTCATCATTCTTCTCATTTCTCATCTGGCATTCGAGGCGGCGAAGCCAACACTTCTTGGCATTGCCACCAAGGATCAATTTACTGGACCTTGGCTTTACGACATTTCATCTCATTTTTCTGACGTCATTTCGTCTCTTCATCCTAACTCTCGTCATCTCTCTCATCTAATCCTTTCATCTTCACTTTCTGCACCTGGACATTCCGGTTCGTTTCCTGTTTGGGTGGCGACTCCACCTATTCATTCATTTAATCCTAGATAGGGAGCCCTCCCTGAATATCCATCTGCCTCCATCCACTAACTTTCCAGTTTCACCTTTGGAATCTTTGTGAGATATTCATGCTCAAGTGACGACTCCACTTCTTCCATTTCTTACAAGAATTTCTGCTAGAAGCTCGCTTCTTGTAGATGTTTTCATTTTCTTGAGCAGGGATCTCTTTCTCTGATACCCATTTGGCCCATCTTTTTCCCGTCATCATGGATTATGACTTGTTTGCTCCTTGTGATTTTACTAATATTCAGGGAGCTCCGCATGGCTGTCCTTCCTTTTTTGGTGAAGCCATCGATGAATTTACTCCTTTTCAAGGTAACAATGCTTTTACTGTCGAAGATCGAAGATCACCTTCAGAATGCCAGCCTTTGTATAAATAAGTGTCTCCCATATTCTAAATATGAAGTTGTGAAGGTGAAGATTTTCATTCTTACCTTATCTGCAGATGCTTTTGATTGGTATGTTAATTTCCCTAATAACACTTTTGATTCTCTACAATCAATCATTGATGCCTTTGTAGATAAATATGGAGATAAAGACAAAGTCAAAGAGAATGTTAAAGTAAAGGAAACTATAGAAGTTGAAAATAATTTCAAGGAGTTAATTCAAATGGTTAAAGACATACAGTTAAATCAGGCTCAAGTAAGCAAGAATGCAGAAGTTAATCAGGCTCAACTTATTAAAGATATGGAACTTAATAAAGCAAGATTAACGATTGACCATGCTAGGGAAATTAGTTTTATGCAAAGCAAGTTATTAGTCCTAGAGGAGAAGATGATGATCATGGATTTCAATCATTCAAATCAAGTGACTGCCATGAAAGCAAGTTATCAAGAAGAAATAAGTTCGGTTCAGAACAAATTGTCAACTATGGATGAAGAAATGACCATCATGAGATTTGATTATAATAATCAGTTAGCTACCATGCAAGCAAATCATAAGAAAGAGAGAAACTATAATCAAAACTGCTTCATGGGCATGAAAACAAAGAATGATAAAAGTATAAAGGACATGGAAGCTGGTCAGATATGTCTTCAGAATAGTTTATTGACCATAGAGGAAAACCATGCAAAGGAAGTCAGTGCTACGAAGGTTGAACACTTTAACCAGATAGATGCCATAACAATGGAAAAGATACAGGTACAAAAATTTCGGCATCGGTCAGAGGATGAAATAAACAAGGAAACGTCAATAGATCATAAGCCTCCTTATCTGCTGTAGCAAGCTCCATCTTATTATGAGGAGATCATTTGATCCATTGAAAAGTGGCTAATTGAAGGTGACCCGGATAAAATGGAAATTGATAAGAATCAAGTTGATGCTTACATGTTCGATCCACTGGTTATAACAGATCAGGGCCATAAAGAAGCGCAGGTCACAAAAGTCTTAAACATTCCAAATTTTCCATACGAGCGTTTTTCGAATCAAGAAGGAAGTTGTACGACCGCATCATCATCAACATCACAACTTGCCACAAAGAAAAAGTGCAAGAGAAAGAGAATGAGAAAGCGGTTTGATCCATCTGATGGCCGCGAGCAGCTTGATTTTCGGATAGGAAAAGGTCCTACCATATGCAGGATTGGACATGGCACATTTGAGAAACAACCAACAGATTTGCCTGAAAGCAGGCAAATGCTTAACATACACTACATTGAACACATCTGATGCCATGGGGCATCCTTTGTATTGTATTCCTAACCTTACACCCTTTTTATTTCAATATTTTTTTTTAGGTAGATGCTTTTCATGTTATTAGGATAGTTAATAAACGAAGAGCTTATATCTTTCCTGTGCTTAACGTTATATGATGATTTTTGGATGGACGCTACTTATGTTATGTTGTTGCGTGGATGCAGATTCTGGATTCTCACATTCCTCCGGTGCAACAACGTGTCGCCAAGTAGAGCCAGATATTGACCACTACATGTCAACGACCTAGAGCAATACACCCCTTTTTTTCGCAAAAGGGATAACACCTGATCGATGTGTCTGTGCCGTCCAACTTTCATCATCACCCTGATCATCATGTTATAATGTAAACCCATTTTGCATGTATATGATGTAAATAATCTCAGCAAATCCGTGTCATGTATGTAATTACCTAGGTAAACCTACTTTTCTGGTGACGATCTATATTCCCGGAGTTTTCGTCTCACTGACCCATTCTCGGATTGCCAGCAGAGTTTTCCTTCAGTCTTATCGCAAAGTCGGAATGGATTTTGTCACTGGGATCTTAGGTGAGTCCTAGTGTTCTAGGTCGAGTCTATGTAAAAGTGATTTGGGAATAATCCTAACTATTTGGTTTGGTTATTTTACTACAAATTGCTTGGTCTGCGAGATTATATTTGTGTCGCAGAAATTGGTAGTCTGTGAGGGTCTATTACAAATGGGTTTTCTTCCCCCTTGTGATGTAAAAAAACATGAAAATCATGATGTAAAGTGTCTTGAGGGTTGGAAAATAATTTATCCCCTTATAGGTTAATTAATTAAATTTTTTGGCTAAAAATTAATTAAATCCCGAGCTAGAAATTTAATTAATTCTAGGTTCTAGGTAAATTTAAATTCTCCAAAGGGAAAATTCGACGGTCCTTAAAAAATTAAATTTTGAAAGGTCCTGGAACTAAGGTAAATTAATTAATTTTGCTAAATTTTAAGCCTTTGGTCCTGGGGGTTAAGTCAAAGTCAAATTTTTGGGGAAATTATTTTTGAGTTAATTAAAATGCATTTACTTGGAAAATTCAAATTTCCTCAAGAATTTACTTTTTCGACGAATGAGATTAAAGAAATTTTAATCCTCATCAATGGTCGAGATTGCTTTGATGAGGATCACTCGAACTAGTTGTTGGAGGATTTATCTTTAAATAGGAAGTCATTTGTCAGTTGAATCATCCGACCTTTGAGTCGTGTGTTTAACAAAAAGCTCTTGTGTAATCTTTTCGGATAATAAAGAAAGGCTTTAGGGTCAAGTTTTGCTGGAGTTATTCTTCATGGGAATATTGTAAGATGTGTTGTTTTCATGCATAATTTTTTCTAAAGCCATTGAGGATAGCTTCTAAGGAGTAATTTGAGTACAGGTATTTTGCTCAGTTGCTGGGGTTTGAATAATAATATAAATTCTGAACGTAATAGCAGGTATCTCTATTTGTCTGAGTTTTATTATTATTTTCTCGCTCTATTTTTAATGGCTAGATCAAGTTGTGCAGGGAAGTCTTGATGTTAGATCTTTGGGTGTTAGGGGAAGTTTTCAGTTGGACCAGCCAACTCCCGATCGTGTTTTCTGAGGAGCCTAGTAAAATTAATCCAAGGCATATCATAAGAATTTTTGTTGGTGATGTATAAAGGCTTTCGAGTTAGCACCTCCATAAAATTAAAAAATTTAATTTTTTGTGCCGTATAATGACAGATTTGGTTGATTAGAGCCCGCAATTTGTAAATTTTGTAATTATTTTTCTAAGGAGGGTTTTTCTGGGTTTCAGTTTTTATCGTTGTAGATATCGTTTGGGTGATTTTCTTGTCGTCGTGCAGCTACAGATCTGAGGAGGAAATTTTTGTATAGTTCAGATCTAGGCCCTGGAGGGTACGATCTGGATCTCTAGGGTTTGTCAACATCATTTTGCAGGAATATTATTCAAATTAATTTTGCAGTCCAAGGGTTTAAAGAGTTTTGAATTTGGAAATTTTTATAAGGGTCCCAAAATTCCTAGATCTGGAAACTTTCATGAGGGTTTCAAGAATAAATCTAAAGCAAAAGGATTTGACATTTTAATCAGAATTTCTAGGGTTTTCTGGCTACCATTTGTCTGAGTTTTTCGATCTGCTGGTTGGGTTTTCGTTTCGCTACAAAATTTCGATTTTTTTTTTTTAAACGAGCTTCCTAAACCCTTGCTGCTCACAAACTTGCGTAATCCCTTACTGCTGTCATCATGCTCCCTTTTTCCTGCGATTGCTTCTCTGCTCCTCGGCCCTCACTCCCTAACTCTCTGCTCTCCTGCGGCTCCCTCTTTTCTTCTACCCACAGATCCCTCTCCTTCACTTGCTCGGGTTCTCCCTGTGTCTTAGCTCCATTCTCGCTGTCCGTCTGCCCATCTCCATCCGTAGCCACGAACTCCTGCAAACCTTCAACGCTGTTCGCGACCTCTTCTCTTCATTTGCGTGCTGCCCAATCCTTGCCCTCACAGCAGATCCGCCCACAACTCTCAACTTTTCCATCGTTGCCCGTTGCTACATCTCCCTTCCGCCGTCGAGCAGACCTCGAACTCTTCCGTCGTCGAGCAGAACTCGAAATCCTCCGCCGCCAAACCTGCATACACACAAACCCAACACATTCGACTTTTCTTTGTTTTTTATTTCATTTACATTGTATATGCATTAGGTTAGTTCTCATTTCTTTTTTAATATGTATATGTGTTAGGGGTCAGGGTTTAGTATATATATCTATATATATATATATATATATATATTTTTTTTTTTTTTCATTTGAAATTTGATTTGGTTTTGATTTTTTATTTCCTCATTTCGATTTGTTTTAATTGATTTTTTATTTGGTTTTATTAGATTCGATTTTGTATTGATTTTGATTTTTGCTTTCCTTTTTTATTTTTTATTTTCGATTTGAATTTTGTTTTACATTTTACTTTTATTTTATTTTTTTATGATTTTGATTTGCTTTTTTTATTTTCATTGGAAAAACATAAAACATTAAAAAATTTAAAAATCTAAAAAAGTTCAAAAATTTAAAAAATCTTCATTTTGTGACTTGAGATTACTAAAGAATGAAATTAAAAGAGGATTTGCGCTAATACATTAAAAATTTTAATGTGGCCCATGGCCCATTAAAATTTCGATTTATTAACCTTTCTAATTTGCTTTTGTCACTTCAAAAATTTAATCTCTTCATTTTACCACATTAAATAAATTTCCTAAGGAATAATTAAATTGTTCATCTAAAGTTCCTTGGTGTCCTTTTGTGGTAGTATTTCTCTATTGTCAAGTGCGATTAATGTTTCAAAATTTTTATTGACTATTGGAGAATGATAATTTAATTCTAGATCTGGGTTATTGAACAAAATCATTTTTAATCTAGAATCATTGCTTAGCAGTTAATTTTCATAATTCTTCATGGGATTTAATTGCTAGAACATATTGCAGTTTTGGGTGTTTACATTGATCATTCATGATTGTCACTATTCGTCACATATATAAATTACTTGGGATATCTTGTTTCTGTTCAGTCTATGGTTAATCGAATATAAAGGCACTAGTCTATAATCATTTCTATCCTGTGGTTGTGTCTTGTGTTTAATCTATTCATCTTAGTTGACCAAGATTTGTTCTAAGTTCATCAAGTTGTCAATTCTTAAAATCTCCTAGAGCTTGTGTTCTATAGGCTATCCTCATCCATTCACCTTAGGGACTACCCCCCTTGACTTGTCTAGGAGAGAGTCTAAACAAAGTGAGTAAGGATTAGAGTGACAACCCTTACTCTGAGCGTTGTCGCGATGCCTAGACACTTTGTGCGACAACAAACTCCATGCCCAAGGATGTATTAGAGGCTTCATGTACCATCAGAGTTCATTATATCATCAGTGTTTCAACTTTATTTCTTCTTATCTTCTTCTGTTGTGCTCAAATTCCACAAGCCCTACGGGGATGATGTAAAGTGATGTTAGTATGATGAGTTGAGTCATGTAACAAGCCTAGGTAACTTGGGACTTTGTCATCAAGTGAGTTTACTTTGGGAGGTTTCTTTTACTTGGTTAATTATTAGGTGCTTATAGAGACTTAATAATTAATTACATTTTTTTCCTCCAAGCATAACTCCAAAGCCAGAGTGCGGCTTGATGACGAGGCCTTGGGTGAGTCCTAGTGTCTAGAGTCATTGTATATTACCATACTAGATCACTCGTAAAATTTCGTAGAATTTGATTAGGTCTAGGGGTCAATTTTTTAATTTTTAAAATTTCTCGCAGGACGGAAATTTGAATAAAATCTGAATGTAAAATGTAATAAGTGATGTCTAGAGAAGTTGTATGGAGTATGTGTGCTCAAAATTACACCTCTCACCCTCAACTTTCTACTATGACACACTTTGAAGGGTAAAAAATAAGTTCTAGACCCTCAAAACCCACTTTTCTTAAGTTTTGTGGAAAATGTGGCAATAAATTAGCCCAACAATTAAATAAATGGAGAAAAATAAATATCCACACATGCTCAAATGATGTGGAAATGAGGTGGAAATTCATCTAAAGGTCAAAGTTGAGTTACCAAGTGATGTGGACTCCACATAAGCCACAAATCAAGCAAATCAAATTTTTTGTGGAGAAGACAACGAGTTCCAGTGACAAGATCCACGATTTGAGGAAGTTAACTCGAGCTTCAAGGAGATATCATGAGTTGACTTGAGATTGGATTAGAGTTTACTTGAGTGAGGTGGAGAGTGGTCTCCTACCACTCCACTTCACTCTCCCACATGTCCTCTCATCTAATTCGAGCTCCCTCATCAAGGATTGCGTGGGCCTCTAGGAAGAAATCAAGTTGCCACTTGGGAAATTTGAATTTGCATGAAGGAGCATTGGGATTGTCACCATTTTTCTCGGGATTGGCTCCCAAGCTTCTATATAATAGAGCTATGGTATCTCACAATATAATCATTGATACGAGCAATTGGGCTTGAGGATACTCTATTGGATTGTACACTTTTTTGCAAATTAATACAAAAGACTTTGGGGTTACATTTGAGGTGTTCTTCTCCTTGTGTATGATAATATCTTGATATTCTTGGTTTTTTCTTTCTACATTTTTATTATTCTATTATTTCCATTATGCTTTTCAAGTTGTGTTGATGTATAACTATCTTACATTAGCATAAGGATTATTTACTTGCTCTAGATAGAGAATGCTTTAGTTGATGCCCAATATATCTTTAATTTTTTTCATCATTGCATGTGATGAAGCCCATGTGGATCTACTTTGTCTATGTGAAATTGTGTACAAAATATTTCTTTGGATCAATCTTTAAGCGTGAGGGGGAAGTCCTCGGAGGAACCAACCCACTCTTGAAATACTCAACGAGAACCCACAATTGTCAATTATTAAAGCCTCATCTTTCGAATCTGTTTTGCAGGGATTCCTTTTGGGCTTTGGGCTCATATCTCAAGCATAATCCATTTGATATTTATTTATCAAAATATTGTGCTTCATTTACTATAATCTTGCTATTTTAGATCCAAATTATGGCTAAACAAAAAAGAGAGTTTACTCATACTCTTTAGCTTAGCCTTTGTAGACTATTGTACATATACATTTGTAATTTTTTTGATTAATTTCATAGCTAACTCTTGGTTTGTTTTGCAGCCCTCTCTAACTTGTTCTTGTGCAGCTTGCGAGATTCATTGTTTGAAACTTTTAACAAGTTGTGTGCAGGGCCTTGGGCTCTCACTACAAAAATGGTTTTCACGGGAGGCTGTGGGCTATTTTGAGGGCTGTTAATTTTTTTTTTCTCAATGGCCGAGAGCTAGAAGAGGCTTAGCCTCTCTCCTCTTGCATGCATTGTGATTGTAAAGTGGCTGATTTGTGAATACCAAAACAGTCCACACATTGGGCAGATTTGGGGAGTTTCACAATCTGATTTTTACATGTAAACATTTCTCCAAGTTTGCAGACTTTAGAGGCCTTTTCTTTATGCCATTCATTTGCCAATTACTTTGGGCATCTAAGGAGGAAGTCTAGTGCATCACAAGCACAAATTTTGTAAAGATTTCCTTTCTTTTCAAAGTCTCTTGAGAGGTCTTTTTTCATTGTAACTATTCACTAATAAAAGCGCTAAATTTTCTTGTGAGGGAGCTTGGGATTTTTCCCATGGTATCCCTTCTCCCCATTTAGAGGGAGGATCTTTGCTTGTGGGTGAACTAATCATCTTAGTTTAGTTACTCTAGTTCCCATTTGCTAATTTCATTTTATTCATGCATGATTAGTTTTTGACCAGTGTTACTTGGGAGCGGGAGCAGAAGCGGGAGCGGGAGCGACCATTTTCAGAAGCTCCCGGTTTGGGAGCGAATCCCGGAGCGATTTTTTAAAAATATATATATTTTTTATATTTTTTAATTTTTGATACATATATGTCAACAAAAACATGTAGAATGATGAAATAGACATAAAAAACATAAAAAAACATAAATTGATCATTGAACCATATCACATCAATCATCTAGAAATTATAATCGTCATCAACCTTAGTAAAATAATAAATTAAAATAACATTCAATTCAATAACATTTATCATCATTGATCACCAAAGTAACAAGTTGTACTTGTAAGCCAAGTTTAACCATTACAAGAAGTAATATCGAAGATATTTCTAAGTCCTAACTTCTAACTGTTAACATGATATGAAATGTTAAAAATTTATAAAATGAAACATGAATAATGAGATGAAATGAAACAACTTTAGTCTTTCACAAAGCATCATATTCATAATTCACAATCATTACCAATGAGTTATAATTGCCAAGGCCCAACTTCAAACTTCAAATTTTCATTGTCACAGTGATATAATGTTTACAAAAAATATCATAATGTCATAATGATATGAAAGAGTCAAGAGTCAAGAGTCAAGGACTCAAAACTCAACACTGAACAGTTATGAAAACTAAAGTGACAAGTCTAATAGAAACTAAAAAAGACAAGTAAACTGTAAATCTACAAGTGGCCCTTGCCACGAGAGTCTCCAGGAGTATAAGTAGGTCGTGGTGGTCTTCTAGGAGTCTCCCGCCCAGACCGACGACCAGAACTAGAGCCTCCACGCGAGGGTGTCGATGGAGGTGGCGACAGCAATGGAACAAGACTCGGGCCCCGAGAACTGCTACTGGATGGTGGAGGTGGAGGTGGCATGGCTGCTGCAGCTGCTTCAGCTTCATCCCGTACAAGCTCATCTTCTAGTTCTTCCATATGTACAATGCCATCCTCCAAATTGTCGTCCTCAGGGTGATTGTCCCAAATTTTATATGTGGGATCTTCATTAGCCCGATCACAGTAATGGCTCAACAACCTCAAATTGTAGTGCACATAAACCAAGCTTTCTGCTCGGTTTTCGTTGAGCCTGTTTCTTTTCACATTATGTATATAACTGTAGGTGCTCCAACACCTCTCTGCAGAAGAAGAATTTACAACCTGTGCAAGAACTTTCAATGCCAATTTTCGCAAAAGTCCGTCGCCGCCATATGTTTCCCACCATGTGAGAGAATCAAATTTATCTTTGTCGTCCATTGCATGGAAGTTACCATACAAACCACTGCCAGTGAAGTATCTGCCTATTTCAAGGCGCACAGCTGCACATTCCTCCCTATCAGGCACCAACTTTTCTAATGCATCCAGATATCCTTTAGTTACCTCTCGATCTAAATGGGGTTTGGTCCTAACACCACCCCCTGCTGCAGGTTTGCCCAACCAAGAATCTGAGTAGTATTTTGGCGTAAGGATATACGCCAAGCAATGTAGTGGAAGGTTAAGCCTTTTCCACCATTCACACACACAATCGTGAATCAGATTGTACAAGTCGGGATCTCTGTTATTAACAATGTCTTTTATTTCCCCCAACATGGTATCCATTTGCTCATACACCTCGCCAATCACTGGTTTGTCTGTATCTGCAAACCGAATCATGTTATAAATTGGCTTGGTGAAATCCAATACCTGTCTCACAGTTGTCCAAAACTGCCCATCAAGAGCGGCCTCCTCCACCGTTTCAAAACCTGCAATGTCAGCTACATTTGTAGCCCTTTCCTTTAACACCTGCCAATTTGGACTTGATACCATGCTAGCTAAACCCTCTCTTACCTTCAAAAGGCGCCTGAAGGTGAGGTAATAGCTACCAAATCTAGTCCTCGCAATCTTCAGCAACTCCAATCTCGAGTGACTGCGGAAAAGGCCATGGGTATTGCTATGATTTGTAATAAATTTTATCATTTTTTTTCCTTTCTTGTACAAATCACCAATCCATTGGTATTGTTCATTTTTGTTTTTGACAATATCATGCAACAGAAGGTTCAATGTGTGAACCAAACATCCAGACCAAAATATGTTCGGGTATCTATCCTCAATAATTGCTCCCGCTGCCTTACAATTAGGAGCATTATCAGTGATGACTTGGATGACATTGTATGGGCCAATACGCTCAATTGTTTCAAGCAATGCTTCTGCAATGTTGATAGCGGTCTTGAACTTGTCTGAGTAATCATGTGCAGCTAGAAAAATGGGACCACTTCGGGACACAGCAAGAACACTTATCAATGGCTTGCCTTTTACATTTGTCCATCCATCAGATACAATGGACACCCCATTGTCAGTCCAAGAACTTGTCATTTTATTCAAAGAATGTGATATTTTTGCTTTTTCATGATCAAGGCCAACAGTTCTTGCCTTGTCATACCCAGGGCTCTTGTATCCTTTAGGGGCATCATTTATGGTAGAAACCATTTCGTGCCAATAAGGTGAGCGTAGAACATTGAATGGTATCCCATTTGCATAGAGGAACCTGTAAATTTTTGAATCCACATCATTCCTACACCCCTCATCAAGGAAATCTGATATGGTTCTACGGCGTAAAGATGATGACCCTGAGCCTCCATGTCCATATCCACTGCCTTGGGAGGATGCTGAAGGAGTTCTTTGTGAGCTTTCAAAGAAACCCCTTGATCTTTTTGCTCTGTATTGGGCGTCCTCCTCTTCCTTTATGTATTTGGCTCTATCTGCTGTTGACACCGCGTTGCAAGTTTTGATTCCTATTTGTTTCTCTCCATCCCATGCCCTTTTCTCGCAAAGGTGTCTTCTAGCACGGGTGTATGAGCCTGTGTAATCAGTGTTGCAATGGGGGCAATGAAATTTAGTGGTTCCACCCCCTCTCCCTGTTTCAGCCCTCTGAACATATTTCCACAATGGAGTTTGGTCTTGTTTAGTTTTTTGACCCTCATGTTCACCCTCCTCCACATCCTCCTCACTGGGGTTTTCACCTATTTGATTTCCTCCGGCTTCTTCATCCACCTCTTCAGTTTCAGGCCCCCTCCGTTTCCTACTCTCCACCACCATAATAACCAGAAAAGGGACCAGGAAGAGGAAAATGCCAATAAAAATCCCCAGGTCCATCGTGTTTGATGTTTGTAGGGTTTGAGTCTTGAATCTGCAAATTAATTTAGTTTATTGAAATTAATTCATTTAATTTATTAATTTAATTTAAATTAATGATCTTTAAACTCAAACAGGTAAATTAAACTAACCAAACTAACTACCTAACCAACTAAACTAACTAAATGATTAAGTTACTTACCTCTGCAAGCTTGCTCCTCGCTCCTTGGCACTTGCTCCTCGCTCCTCAGCTCTGGCTCCTTGCTCCTCAGCTCTTGCTCCTTGCTCCTTTGCTCTTCCTCAGCTCTCAAGCTCAAGCTCAATCTCATTGAAATGATTTTTTTTTGGCCCATTGGGCTTATAAACCAAAAAAAATTAGTTAATTTTTTTTGTTTTTTCGGGTCCGGCGGAATTTTTTTCCGCCGAACCGCTCCCGGTTTTTTAAAATTCGCTCTCGGAGCGTTTTTTAATGCCCGGGAGCGATCAGGGAGCGATCGCTCCTCGATCGCTCCCGGGCATTAAAAAGCGCTCCGGGAGCGCGGGAGCGATCGCTCCCTGAAGTGCTCCCTGAAGTGCTCCCTCACAGACCAGGGAGCGCAAATTTTTTTACGGGAGCGCGCTCCCGAAAATCGCTCCCGTCCGGGAGCGATTTGGGGAGCGCGCTCCCGACCCGCTCCCGAGCCGCTCTCGCCCGGAGCGCGCTTCGGGAGCGGGTTCGAAGGGGGGGGGGCGCTCCCCCGCAACACTGTTTTTGACATAGTACTCACATCCATTTTCATTCT
Source organism: Pinus tabuliformis (assembly GCA_031772625.1). Lineage (NCBI taxonomy): Eukaryota > Viridiplantae > Streptophyta > Pinopsida > Pinales > Pinaceae > Pinus > Pinus tabuliformis. The sequence goes on along the minus strand of CM062820.1, from coordinate 1,463,948,365 downwards.
AGCACAAGTTTGACATTTGTTTACTTCAACTTCTTGAGTGCTTGTATTGAGCTTCTATTTTTTTTTAACAAGAACGGTTGAATTTTATTTATAGAAAAAGGTTGGGCCGGAGCCTAACACCACTATTACATAATGCATCAGCCATTTATTTCAGGCGACTTAGTCTCAACAGAGCCTGGTTGGATCCATTGGCCATTCAAGGAGGAACCAGTTTAAACACTTTGTCGTGGTTACAAAGAATTCCTTGCTCAGTGCGCAAAAGGCTACAAAAGAGAAGGGAGACAACGTATTTTCCAGTTCCGATTTTCTTTGTTAGGATAAGGCGAGACCTGCATGTGCCCTTAGACGGTCCTGCAACCCTTTGTGTCCTCTGATCTTGAAATTTTTTTTGATCAACTTCATTATCTCCTTGCTTATATGAGAGTGATGAGAGAGCCTAGCATGGTTTAAGGTTTTGACTTTCTTGCTGGAGTAGAGAAGAGTCTAAGCGCTGTCATCATAAGTGTGCAAAATCCACTGAACTGCATGTGAGCTACAGGATTATGTACTCCGAGTCTTAAAGGAAATGTCGCTGTGGTATGGATGAGCCATACAAGCGATGCCATATTGTACCAATGTTATATTGTATTTACCACAGAGTGTGAGCCTGCGTCGGTTTTTGCGCAATCATGGTAACTGCAGAACCAAGAGTCATTGCCACTAGTGTGTAATATCCCTTATCAGAGATATCCTTCAAACACAAGCAAACTCTAACCAGAGAGATAACAGTAGTGCAACATACAATATTTTATACATGGAATATAAGCAGATACTCAAGAAATGCAGAGAGAAATGCTAAGCCATTTTATTATACTGAGTAATGGAAAAAGTACAAGAGGTGATCAGAAATATGGCACCTCGATTTGCACAAGGCAAGTGAAGAAATACATTCAGAATGGTAAGGAAATGGCCTCTCTCTGAACTGCGTCCAAACTGCTGGAGAATTGCTGTGCTGCTGCTACTGCTGGAATCAAATGAGGATTTGGGGTTGTTCCCCTCAGAAAATGCTAAAACTCTGGAATTAGCCTCTGCTCAATAAACCCATAAAAGCCCAGAAAGCTTTTCTAAAATAGCCGACCCCCGAAAATCACCCCCTTGGGGATCTACGCAATCCCTCAAGGCTCTGCGCTGCCCCTAAAGAGAATCCTCCAACACTCTACCTGAAACTCTGCCAAAATCCTCCAATATGCAAGGGCTGATCCCTTGCTCAATCTCCAAGCCCAAATTCTCCACACAAACCCAGTCCGAAGCTCCTGCCAAAGAGACTGCGTCCTCCCCTCTCAAGACTGCGCAGTCATCAAAATGCTCAGTTCCTCTTCAACTCCAGAAATCGCTCCTCCCGCAAAATACTACTGAAACTATTTTGCCCGAGCAGGCATTCAAAGTCCCCTGGGGCTAAGGGTGAGATCTCCGAACAGAGACACTCGATGCACTAAACAGTGCTACAGACAGGCTAAACAGCCAGCGTGCTCTAAGATGAAGTGACTAGCTCAAATGCAACATAATCGAATGATCAAAATGAGGAGGCTCCTCTCTCCTTTATAGCGTTGGCCTCTCTCAAAACCCTAAGGCCCACCTCCTCCAACATAGCCTCTCTCTTGCCACGTGTTCCTTCTCCATCTGCGCAGTCCCTCCAAGTGTCTACGTGGGCCCCTTCTCTACGTGGTCCTTGGGCCCCCTTGGCTCCCCTTTTAAGTTACAACGTTGTGCAACTAGGGAGTGACTTTATTAATGAAGTGAGTTATGTCCCCCTTTCCTCACCTTTTTATTTATAAATAACTATAGAAGGCAAAATTGAGCAAAATCGAATATTCCAATTAGCCATGGCTAATTAGGAATATTACAGTCTCCCCCGGCAAAATGTTGCTTGTCCTCAAGCAACTGAAGTGATGGATGCTGCAAAATTTTCTCACTCTCCCAAGTGGCATCCTCATCCGGTAAATTCTTCCACCTCACCAAGAATTCCCGGACCGTCCTGCTCCGTAGCTGCCTCTCCCTGGTATCAATAATAGCCTTTGGCTGCAACACCAAATGCCCCTCTTCATCCGTGGGTGGTAGCTCATCTGTCAGTCACCTGCTGCCCCAATGCCTTCTTCAGGCATGATACATGAAAAACGTTATGAATCTTGCTTCCTTAGGGCAGCGCTAGTTCATATGCAACCTGTCCAATCCTACGCATCACCCTGTATGGCCCATAAAAGTGGGGCTTGAGCTTATCAGCGCCCTTTTGCTTCAGTGACGACTGTCGGTATGGCTGTAACTGTAGGTAGACCAAGTCCCCTATCTCAAACTGTCTCTCCACTCGACCTCTGTCAGCATACAACTTTTGCTGGTTTTGCGCTGTAGCCATACTATCCTTGAGAGCTCGGAGGATATCCTGACTCTCTTGGATCCAAATCTTGGCTCTCGGAGCCTTGCTAGCACCAAACATCATGTCAGTAAAAGATAAAGGATGATATCCATACAAAGCATAGAATGGTGACATACCAATGGACATGTGATGTGTAGTGTTGTAGCAGTACTCCCCTAGATGCAGCCACTTCAGCCATGCTCGCTGCTGCCCACTGACATAGTTATGCATGTAGCCCTCCAGCCACTTGTTAACTATTTCCGTCTGCCCATCCGTGTGTGGGTGATAACTGGGACTTGGTGTCAACTCTGTCCCCACCAACCGGAAAAGCTCCTGCCAAAACCCGCCCATGAAACGGCTGTCCCTGTCATTGACGATGGTCTTAGCAAGACCATGTAGCCTGAAGACCTCTCTGAAGAACAGCTCGGCCACCTGCACTGCTGTGTAGTGTGCAGATATGGCAAAAAAAATGTGCGTACTTTGTTAGCTGATCAACGATGACAAAGATACAATCCTTGCCCTACACCATGGGCAACTTGTGATGAAGTCCATTAAAATACTCTCCCATTTCCCCTCCGAAATGGGAAGAGGTTGCAATAATCCTGCGGGATGGCTCATCTCCCCCTTGTTCCTCTGGCAAATATCGCACTCCCGGATATGTTGGAGTACGTCCTCCTTGAGGGCCTTCCATGAGAACCTCTCTCTAATGGTCCTGTAAGTTTTGGTAAACCCCTGATGGCCGGCCAATGGTGAATCATGTGATGCCTGATGTATCTTCTTCTTGAGCTGTGATCCTTCAGTCAAGAAGATCTGGTCCCTATAGTAGATGATCTCATCGATTACCCTATACCTTTCATCCGCCACCTGCCCATCCAGAACCTCACATGCAAATCTGTCCTTGGAGTACTCTACTAAGAGTCGAGCCCTCCAGTCTGTGTCCAAGCTCATAAGAGACAACGTGGCTGGTCTACGTGAAAGGGCATCTGCTACCATGTTGTTCTTACCCTTGACATACTCAATGTCAAAGTCATACGCTTGGATCTTACTGATCCACTTTTGTTGCCTCTCCTGTAGCTGTTTCTGCTCCAAAAAGAACCTGAGGCTGTTGTGATCAGTCCTCACCCTGAACCTGTTACCCACTAAATACTGTCAGAATTTGGCCAATGCATGCATAATGGCCAGCATCTCCTTGTCGTATATAGAATACAACCTCTCATGCAGAAAGAGCTTCCAGCTCTCAAAGGCTATAGGGTGACCTCCTTGCATCAACACTGCGCCGATCCCCTCTCTTGACGCATCACACTCCAAAACAAATGGCTGCGAAAAATCTGGCAATACAAGCACTGGGCAACTGCTCATAACCTCCTTGAGCCTGTCAAAGGCTCGCTGCGCTGTATCCAACCAACTGAATGCCCCCTTCCTCGTCAGATCCGTCAGGGGTGCAACAAGCTGTGAGAAACTCTTGACGAACTTTCGGTATTAAGTACAAATGCTAATGAATCCACGAAGTTCTGTCACGTTCCTTAGCTCCGACCAATCTCTGATGGCCCTGATCTTCTCCTCGTGGACTCTCACGCCGTCCACTCCTATGATGTGTCCCAAGTACAACAGCTCCGTCAACCCAAACTCACACTTGGAGAGCTTGGCATAGAACTGCTGCTCCTCCAAGATGCGCAACACTGTCTCAATGTGTTGGAGATGCTCCTCCCAAGTCCTGCTGTAAATGAGAATATCATCAAAGAACACCAACACAAACTTCCTCAAGTGACTGCGGAAGATGTGGTTCATGCATGACTAGGATGTAGCTGGGGCGTTGGTTAGCCTGAAGGGCATCACCAAAAACTCAAAGTGCCCATAGTGACACCTGAAGGCGGTCTTGGGAATGTCCTGCTCCCTCACGCGAATCTGATGGTACCCAGATCTCAAATCAATCTTTGAGAAGAACCGTGCTCCTCTCAACTCATCCATCAACTCATCGATCTTGGGTATGGGGTACCTGTTCTTCAGGGTCTTCTTGTTCAGAGCCCTGTAGTCAATGCACATCCTCAATGTGCCATCCTTCTTCTTCACCATCACCACGGAAGAAGCAAAAGGACTCGTGCTTGGCCGAATGTGCCCAAGAGCCAACAACTCCTGAATGGCTCGCTCAATCTCATCCCGATAGGCCTTGGGATGCCTATAGGGGGCAGTAATCACTGCCTGTATGCCCTGCTCAAGCTCAATGGTGTGCTCAAACCCCTGGTCCGGTGGCTCTCCCGGCGGAATCTCCCCAAACACTATGGCATACTGGTCAAGGATGGACTGTATCTCTGTGTGCACCATCTGCCCTGTAGTCGCTGCCTCTGATGCACGCAGCTCCACTGTCCACTCTACGTCTCCCTTCTGGAAGACTGCCTCCATCTGATGAGCCGAAACAGTCTGAGGCAGATATGTGTGCTGTCCCTGTATCTTCTCATGCCTCCCTGTCTTCTCATCATTCCACTCCATCTCTAGGGTCTTCCAATTTGTCGTGACCTTCCTTAGAGTGATAAGCCACTGAACACACAGTGTCATGTTGGTGTTCGGAATATCGACCACGAAAAAGTGGTCAGTCAGTGTGTAGGTGCCCATCGTCACTGATGACTCTAGAACATAACGAGCACACACCATGGTCTGATATCTTGGGACCAAAACTGAAAAGCCATCAAAGCTCTCTGTCTGTATACCTCTCCGCTCAACCATCAGTACATCGATGAAGTTGTGGGTTGCCCCATTGTCAACCAAAACTGATACCCGCTGGCCATTTACTGTCCCTCGTACGCGCAGCGTCAAATACTTGGGAACTCCTCGCAATGCTGCAAGGGCCCCTCTGGTAGGTGCAAAAGCTGCACCACCTACTGCTGGTGGTGGAGGTGGCAAAGGATCCTGCGCGGCATGACTATCTCCTACCTCCACATCATCCTCCTCATCCTCTTCCCCGCTACTCTCGGAGAAGACCTCAATAAAATGTGCTTTGCCAGCAACACATCTATGTCCTGGTGCCCACGGCTCTAAGTTGCAGGAAACGTGGGGGGAGGGGTCGTTTCAGGCAGGAAACGGAAACGAAACTGGGAAACGCGTACGGTACGGCCTGGAAACGCGTTTCCGGCCGTACTGCCACGTTTCCCGAAACGGAAACGTGGCAGTACGGCCGGAAACGCGTTTCCAGGCCGTACAAGCCACGTTTCCCAGTTGTAATGTGTTGTTTTTTAATTTTTTTAAATTTGTTTTTAAATTTTTTTTAGGTTTCCGGTAAATTCTAGAAGCCTATTCTAAAGTTATAAAAGAGCAGTTTGTCTCATTCTCTCATCACACTATTCAGCAAGTCGTTTCTCTTGGAGACTGGCAGTTGTTTCAGCTAGGGTGTTTTGAGCAGTGAGCAAAGTAGATTTCAGCAGCAGGAGAAAGAGATTTCAGCAGCAAGAGAAAGAGATTTCAGCAGGAGATTTCATTAGCAGCAGATTTGGCTCAGCGACAGCCATATTTCTCTTCTCTTTTCTGGCATTTCGGGGTAGTTTTAGCCATAGAAAATTAATCGGGTAAGCCACATTCATTTTTTTAGTTTCTTCTTACTATTTCTTCAATTTTTCTAGGGTTTAGGCAGCCAAAAATATGAAAAGCGTTTTTTATTTATAGATTTGTTTTTTAAATTTATTTTTGCAGCAGATTTGGCTCCAGCTACAGCCATATTTCTCCTCTTTTCTGGCATTTTAGGGTAGTTTCAGCCACAGAAAATTAATTTGGGTAAGCCACATTCATTTCTTAGTTTTTTCTTACTATTTCTTCAATTTTTCTAGGGTTTATACAACCAAAAATATGAAAAACGTTTTTATTATTTAACTTTTTTATTTACAGATTTGTTTTTTTAATTTATTTTTGTAGCAATGGCTTCCAACCAAAGTGTAGCTGCAAGTTCAAGCCCTAGGGCCAACCCAAGGGCTGAATATTATCCTCTTTGGAGGCATGTGACGAAGCTTTAAAGATGTGGAGGTGGTGGCTCATGGGAATGGCGATGCAATATTTGCAATAATACGTACAAGGGCTCCTACCCAAGAGTGAAGGCGCATCTATTGTATGGAGTAGGACAGGGGATTTCAGGTTGCACAAAAACATCAGATCCGTTGGCAAGGAGGGCATATCAAAGAGAGCAAGATGAGGCGGATGGTACTAAGAGAAGGCATGATGAGCTTACTCAAGCTCTATCTAACATTGAGCCAAGGATTGTAGTTGAAGCAAGAAAGAGGAGAGCTGGTCACACTCAACAACATGAACAACCAGCACCCAAAAATACCAGAGGCCCAAGGGCATCCCCTTCAGTTCAGGATAGCAGAATTGCTAGATGGGTGAATGTGCAAGCAAGAGAAGAAACTGATTCCAGAGTGGCTAGGTGCATTTATGCATGTGGTATCCCATTCAATGTTGTTCGCTCTCCTTACTGGCAAGATATGATAAGGGCAGTTAACAAAGCTTCTCAAGGGTACAAGGGGCCCAACTATGAGAAAGTCAGAACCCAGCTTCTCAAAAATGAGAAGGACCTTGTGGAGGACATTTTAGCTCCAATTCGTTCTTCCTAGAGTAGCTCTGGGGTTACCATAGTCTCAGATGGTTGGACAGATATGAGGCGTAGACCATTGATAAATATCATTGCCACTTCCCCCAAAGGAGCAATGTTTATCAAGGCAGAAGACTGCTCAGGAGAGGTGAAAGATGCACAAGTACATTGCTGATGTTATTATAAAAGCTATTGAACAAATAGGGCCTAACAAGGTGGTGCAAGTTATCACGGATAATGCACCGGTTTGCAAAGCTGTAGGTTTAATTATTGAGGGGAGGTATGACCACATCTTTTGGAACCATGCATTGTCCATAATTTGAATCTGATCTTAGAGGAGATCGACAACAAAGTTTCCTGGATAAAGGAACTCACAGGGGAAGCAAGGGAGATTATCAAATTCATCACCAACCACCACCAGTCTCAGGCCATATTTCGAGAGTACTCCAAATTGGAGTTGTTAAAAGTTGCTGAGATAAGATATGCCTCAAACTTCGTGATGTTGCGCCGCCTTGTTGAGGTTAAGCATGCATTAGTTTCTATGGTGGCGAGTCAACTTTGGATTGAGTGGAGACAAGCAGATTCAGAGCGGGGATCTATGGTGCGTAGATTGTGCCTTGATGAGGATTGGTGGAGCAAGGTAGATTTCTTGCTAAAGTTCACAACCCCTGCATTTGAGCTTCTTCGGAGTGCTGACATTGACCAACCTTTCTTGGGAGAGGTATATGATGGCATGGATTCCATGGTTGAGAAAACTATGGAAATCATTTCGCAGGAGTCTCCACAACTTTTGTTTGTTGATGATCATTTTGCTGGTTTGATCAAGAAAATCATTGTTGATAGGTGGAACAATTTCAATACACCATTGCACACTTTAGCAGATGCTTTGAACCCCAAATTTTATGATGAGGAGCTTATGAAAAGGAAGGCACCCCATAAGGATAGAGAGGTGGCTACTGGGGTGAAAAAAGCCTTTATGAGAATGTTTCCTTCTCATCTACATAGGGAGGTAAAGGAGAAATTTGCCAGTTTTGCTGCAGGAATAGATGATTATGCAGATATATCAGCTTTGGAGGAGAGAAGCACCATGAATCCAGTTAGGTGGTGGATTTGTCATGGAGCAAATGGTGTACATTTGCAAAACCTTGCCATTCGTATTCTTTCACAAATGGCAAGCTCTTCATCAGCAGAAAGGAATTGGAGCACTTATAGTTTTATTAATTCTGTGAAGCGCAATAGGTTGGGCTCACAGAAAGCAGAGGATCTTGTTTATGTGCACTCCAACCTTCGCCTTGCATCTCGTAGGGGTCCAGAATACAACAGTGGTCCTTCTAAAGAATGGGATGTGGATGCAGAAAATCCTGATTTGGATCTCTCTCTTGCTGCCCTGAATATTGAGGCCGAATCTGGAAGTGGAATTGGTGCATCATCTTCTTCAGCACTACCATCCACTGTTGAGCATTGTGCTGCTTCTATTTTTGATGAGGATTAGTCTTTTGTGACTTGTCTCTATAGTTCTTGCAGCCTTATAGTCTTTATTTTGGATTTTCCTATATTTTTATTTTCATTATGTGATCATTCATGACTCATGAGTAAATGTGATGTAAATTTAATCTTAATGTTTAAATGTAATAAATTATAATCATATAATGTAAATGTATCATTAATGCTTTATGATTGCACATATATATAATAATAATTTTTAAATATTTTTAATATATATATATATATATATATATATATATATATATATATATATATATTATATTCACGTTTCCCTGTTTCCAAAATTTGGGGAGGTCGCGTTTTGTATCGCTTTCCGTTTCCTCGTTTCGTGCAACTTAGCCACGGCTCCTGACAGGTAAAGCACAACCTCTTTTTCTTTAGCTCCCTCCTGGCATCATCATCAATCTGTGCTTGTCCTGGATTCCCCTTTGGAGGCGGAATCCTCACATCCTTCCCCTTAGGCTGGAAAGCCTGTCTCTGGGGGTAAGGTGTCCGGGTCTTGGGTAAGGCATCCTGTAAGTCCCGGGTCCTGCTAATAGCATCTTGGAGTGTGGCTGGTCTAGTGGATCTGACTAGACCCCGAAGTGGCTCTGCTAACCCCTCAACAAACATGTAGATCCTCCGTGCCGTGGATAGATCTGGCACCATCACTGAAACCCTCAAGAAGTTTGCAATGTAGGTCTCTGGGTTCCCGGTCTGTTTGAGCCTCGTCAGCTCAACAAAGTGCTATTCCGGATCCCTTCGGTCAAACCTCTCTATCATTCTCTTGGTGAACTCGGCATATGTCGTCACTGTGGAGTGTTCGAGTGCAACCAACCCATGGAACCACCAGTCCTGGGCCTCACCATCCAAATATAATGTCACCACCTTGATGGCCTCTGTCTTCGACATCTGGTTAAGCTGGAAATAAATGTCCAGCTTCTCCACCCAAGACTTTGCCGAACTATTTGATGAGCCATCAAACGTAGGCAAGTGAAATCTACTCGCTGTGCGGTGGGTGTTTCCATCATGATAATGCCCGTATCCTCTGTGATGGTCGCGGGGTCTACTATCCCGCTGGAGCTGAACAGAGTCTCTGAATGAGAGAGCATCCCTGAACTCCTGCCCATAGGCCTAGTACTTTGCAAAATAATCGCCCATATGACCGGGCTCTGCCTCCTGCTGGGCTCCGGCCCCTCTGTCCGCTCCTAGGAAAGTGGGCATGGTAGAGCGTGTAGGGACATGTGAGGCCACCTGCTGAGTAGTATCACGCTGAGTGGCACCCTGCTCTGGCAAATGGTGGGATGCACCCGATCCCTCACCAACCTGGAAAACCCGTGGGCTCTCACGCTATCTAGCCTCCATCGCCGTGAATCTCTGCCCCATCACCTCGATCTGCCTCGACAGATCCTGCACTGATTTGAGGAGCATGTCCGCAAATCTCTTCCCGTCCTCATCTGCCATCAGATCCTCCTGCTCTGCGTCCACCACAGGCTCCTCCTGTTCTGTGTCCACCACCCGAACATAGTCTCCCTCTCCGTAGGTGTTTTGCAATCTACGCTCAATATCTCTGTATTTCCTACCTCTGTAACAGATGTAGGGCTTCTCCCTCGGTGTCATAGATTGCTAGCTCCACAGGCTGAGACAAATCTATGCTCTGATACCACTGTAATATCCCTTATCAGAGATACCCTTCATGTTGGGTGTGGAGCTTGATTATCTTCTATATTCAAAGGTATCGCCACATTGGACCCCAGTTCGAAATGGGGGCGGCAATGTCGCCCGTAAAATATTCGCTACAGGGGGGGTCCAGGGGGGGCGGCTACGACCTTTGGGAGCCCCCCCTGCCCCCGAAGCTAAAAACAACTGTAAAATTGCCTTGTAAAAGTATAGTAATTTCTAGTCAATTTGGGCCGTTCATTAGGCGGATGATCTGACGGTAGAACTTATGTTTAGTTTAAAGTTTTTTGCTCTAGAAGGCAACCCCTCTCTTTGTATGAGGGTATTGTATTTGAGGCTGTGTAATAGATGTGTATTCTGTGTGAGCGAGAAACAGAGAGGTGTGACTGTGAGAGAAAACAGAGGATATTATAGCGGATCTGCTGTAGGTTGTGTCTCTTCATTTTGCTGGATAATATAAAGGAAGGACTGGTTGTTCGGGGTGGACATAGCCCAAACTGGGTGAACCATGTATATCTGTGTCTCTCTTGTTTTATGCGTTTTCTGTGTTTATATTTCTGCAATATTTTATGTGTTTCATTGCTCCGTAATATATAATTTTCTAACAATTGGTATCAGAGCCGAAGGTCTATTTGGCTGATAAACTCGCAGGAAAGAAGGGTTCTTGGTTCGAGTGGGAGCAATGGCGGAAGATGGTAAGTTTAGGGTCGAGAAATTTAACGGCCAAAACTTCTCGCTATGGAAGATGCAGATGGAAGATTATCTATATCAAAAAGATTTGTACCTACCATTGAGCGGAAAAACAAAGAAGCCGATGGCTATGACAGATGAAGAATGGAACCTTCTCGATAGAAAGGTACTCGGAACAATACGGTTGTGCCTCGCTGCATCAGTGGCCTTCAACATTTCGAAGGAAAAACGATAGAGGGTTTGATTCAGGCATTGTCGAAACTATATGAAAAACCCTCGGCCTCAAACAAGGTATTTCTTATGAAACGGTTATTTAATATGAAGATGTCGGAAGGTGGATCTGTTGCAGACCATTTAAATGATTTTAATAAAGTTACAAGTCAGTTAAGTTCTGTAGGGTAAATTTTGAAGATGAAGTTAGAGCTCTGTTATTCTTGTGCTCGTTGCCAGAAAGTTGGAATGGTTTAGTAATGGCCATTAGTAACTCTGTGTCTGGATCTAGTACTTTAAAGTTTGATGATGTTGTCCGTGCTATCCTTAGCGAGGAAATGCAACGGAAAAGCTCCGGTGAGACATCGGGAAATGCTTTGAGTGCAGAGTCTAGGGGAAGAAAAATGGAAAGAGGAAAGAGCTCAAGATATCGCAGTAAATCAAGGAAAGATAGATCCAAGTCTAGATCGGGGATAGTGTGCTGGAAATGTGGAAAGAAAGGACACCTAAAGAAAGACTGTAGATCTCGGAAGGGAAAAGAAGGAGATGCACAACAAGAAAACAATCACGAAGCAAATGTGACAGGTGAAGTGTTACAAGATGCTTTGATTCTTTCTTTCGAAAATATTACTGATTCCTGGGTGGTAGATTCAGGGGCCTCATTCCATGCCACACCTGATAAGAAATACTTTCATGACTATGTTCAAGGAGATTTTGGACAAGTTCGTTTGGGTGATGATAAACCCTGTAAAATTGTTGGAATGGGTAAGGTTCTTGTAAAACAGCAGAATGGAAACCAATGGCTACTAAAGGAGGTAAGGCATGTTCCAGATCTAAAGAAAAATCTGATTTCAATAGGGCAGTTAGGCGATGAAGGTTGTGTGACAACTTTCACAGATAAAGCTTGGGAGGTCACCAAAGGAGCCCTGGTAATAACAAAAGGCGAAAAGGTTGGTACATTGTATTTATGCAATGGCATTTCTAACTCTGTTAATGCTTTAACTTCCAAAGGAGTAGATGCGGCGTTATGGCATCATAGGCTCGGACACATGAGTGAAAAGGGGATGAAGATTCTTCACTCAAGGAATTTGTTGCCAGGTTTGAAGAATGTTGATTTGGACTTTTGTGAGAACTGCATTTATGGAAAATAGAAGAGACTCAGATTTCTCAGAGTTGGGAAAGAAAAGAAGAGCGAAAAATTAGAGCTTGTGCATACAGATGTATGGGGACTTGCTCAGGTATCATCTCTCGGTGGCTCTCGTTATTATGTTACTTTTATTGATGATGCAACTAGAAAAACATGGATTTATTGTATTGAGAATAAATTTGATGTATTTGATACTTTCAAGAAATGGAAAGCTTTGGTTGAGATTGAGACAGGAAAGAAATTGAAGTGTCTTAGATCAGACAATGGAGGTGAATATTGCGGCAAAGAGTTTGATAGGTACTGTTCAAAGCATGGAATTCGCAGAGAGAAGATAGTTCCAAGAACACCACAAGAAAATGGTGTGTTAGAAAGGATGAACAGAACAATCATGGAGCGTGCAAGGTGCATGAGATTGCATGCAGGATTGCCTTTACAATTTTGGGCAGATCCTGTAGATACCGCTGTTTATCTAATAAATAGAGGGCCTTCAAGTTCCTTGGATGGTGGTGTTCCAGAGAAAGCATAGACAGGTAAAAAGGTATACTATATTTTAAAGCCTTTTGGTTGTGAGGCCTTTGTCCATATTGATAAAGAAAATAGAATAAAGCTTGAGGCAAAGTCAAAGAAATGTACCTTTATTGGATATGGTGTTAATGATTTTGATTTCGCTTATATGATTACGAAAATCACAAAATCATTAGGAGCAGAGATGTAATATTCAATGAAAAGGTCTTGTATAAGAATCAGTTGCAGGAAAAGAAACAGGAAAAAGAAAACAAGGAATACACAGTTCTTGATGAAATCACTGAAAAATTAAAGGTGCCTGAAAATAATAATAATCAACAACCACAACAACAGCAATCACCACAACAACAACAGGCACCCCAAACACCTGAAAGTGGTGTTAGAAGATCTACCAGGATTAGTAGACCCCCTGAACGATACTCTCCTTCATTATATTATTTATTGTGGACTGATTCTGGTGAACTCGAATGTTATGAAGAAGCAATGCAGGTTGAAAGCAGGAAGAAGTGGGAGGTAGCCATGGAAGAAGAGATGGACTCCTTAATGCATAACCAGACTTGGGACTTAGTCAGGTTGCCTGCGGGAAAAACTACATTGAAGAATAAATGGGTTTACAGGCTGAAGGAAGAAGATGGAGGAAAACAGAGGTACAAAGCTAGACTTGTGGTGAAGGGGTTTGCACAGAAGAAAGGTATTGATTTTGATGAAATATTTTCTCCTGTTGTTAAAATGACTTCAATCAGAACTATCTTAAGTCTAGTGGCAGTTGAAGATTTGTATCTTGAGCAGTTAGATGTAAAGACATCATTTCTCCATGGGGATTTGGAGGAAGAGATATATATGCAGCAGCCACAAGGATATGAAGTGAAAGGGAAGGAGAAACTAGTGTGCAGGTTGAAGAAGAGCTTGTATGGCTTAAAACAGGCTCCAAGGCAGTGGTATCTAAAATTTGACAAGTTTATGTCTGAACAAGGTTATACTAGATGTCACTCTGATCATTGTGTTTATCTACAAAAACAAAATGATGGCAGCTATATTATATTGTTATTGTATGTAGATGACATGCTTGTTGCAGGATCTAATATGCAGGAAATAAATGTGCTCAAAAGAAAATTGGCAAATTCATTTGCAATGAAGAATTTGGGAGCTGAAAAACAAATCCTTGGTATGAGAATAACTAGAGACAGGAAAAATCATAAATTAACATTGTCTCAGAATGAGTACATACAAAAGGTGTTGAAAAGATTTAACATGGACAATGCAAAACCAGTGAGTACACCTTTTGCTAGCCATTTCAAACTTAGCAAGGAAATGTGCCCAAAGACCCAAGAAGACATGGATTATATGTTTAAAGTTCCATATGCATCAGCAGTTGGAAGCTTAATGTATGCAATGGTCTGCACAAGGCCTGATATTGCACATGCAGTGGGAGTTGTAAGCAGGTACATGAACAATCCAGGAAAGGAACATTGGATCGCAGTGAAATGGATTCTCAGATATTTGAAAGGTACCACAAATCAAGCATTATGCTTTGGTGGTTCAAACATTTCCCTACAAGGATATGTTGATGCAGATATGGCAAGTGACAGAGATAACAGGAGGAGCACTACAAGATATGTATTTACTATTTACTATTGGAGGAACAACTGTCAGTTGGGTTTCAAAAATCCAAAGTGTTGTTGCACTTTCAACAACAGAAGCAGAGTATGTTGCTGCTATAGAGGCTAGTAAAGAAATGATTTGGTTACAAAGGTTTATGAGTGAATTGGGTAAGGAGCATGATAAGGGCATGTTATACAGTGATAGCCAAAGTGCCATTCATCTTGCAAAGAACTCAGCATTTCATTCTAGGACTAAACACATACAGCTCAAGTACCATTTCATACGATCAGTGTTGGAAGATGGATAGTTGAAGCTGGAAAAGATTCACACTAGCCAGAATCCTGCAGATATGCTAACAAAAGTTGTAACCAGGGAGAAACTGAGAATATGCTCAGTTTCAATTGGTCTTCAAGGATGACAATGAAGATGAGAAACAACCAGGTCCAAAGAGGAGTCATTGTCTAGCAAATGGAGCAGCTGTGGAGTTGCTACAATCAGTCTCCAAGTGGGAGATTGTTGGGTGTGGAGCCTGATTATCTTCTATATTCAAAGGTATCGCCACATTGGACCCCAGTTCGAAATGGGGGCGGCAACGCCGCCCGTAAAATATTCGCTGCAGGCGGGGTCCAGGGGGGGCGGCTGCGACCTTTGGGAGCCCCCCCCTGGCGGGAGGTTTCGGGGGCAGTGCCCTCGAAGCTAAAAACAACTGTAAAATTGCCTTGTAAAAGTATAGTAATTTATAGTCAATCTGGGTTGTTCATTAGGCGGATGATCTGACAGTAGAACTTGTTTAGTTTAGGGTTTTTTGCCCTAGAAGGCAACCCCTCTTTGTATGAGGGTATTGTATTTGAGGTTGTGTAATAGATGTGTATTCTGTGTGAGCGAGAAACAGAGAGGTGAGATTGTGAGAGAAAACAGAGGATATTACAGCGGATCTGCTGTAGGTTGTGTCTCTTCATTTTGCTGGATAATATAAAAGAAGGAATGGTTGTTCGGGGTGGACGTAGCCCAAACTGGGTGAACCACGTATATCTGTGTCTCTATTGTTTTATGCGTTTTCTGTGTTTATATTTCTGCAATATTTTATGTGTTCCATTGCTCCGTAATATATAATTTTCTAACACTTCAAACACAAGCAAACTCTAACCAGAGAAATAACAGTAGTGCAACATACAATATTGTATACATGGAATATAGCAGATACTCAAGAAATGCAGAGAGAAATGCTAAGCCATTTTATTATACTGAGTAATGGAAAGAGTACAAGAGGTGATAAAAAAGATGGCACCTCGACTTGCACAAGGCAAGTGAAGAAATACACTCAGAATGGTAAGGAAATGGCCTCTCTCTGAACTGCGTCCAAACTGCCAGAGAACTGCTGTGCTGCTGCTATTGCTGGAATCAAATGAGGATTTGGGGCCGTTCCCCTCCTCAAAAAATGCTGAAACTCTGGAATCAGCCTCTGCTCAATAAATCCAGAAAAGTCCAGAAAGCTTTTCTGAAATAGCCGACCCCCGAAAGTCACCCCCTTGGGGATCTACGCGATCCCTCAAGGCTCTGCGTTGCCCCTGAAGAGAATCCTCCAACACTCTACCCGAAACTCTGCCAAAATCCTCCAATATGCAAGGGCTGATCCCTTGCTCAATCTCCAAGCCCAAATCCTCCACATAAACCCAGTCCGAAGCTCCTGCCGAAGAGACTGCGTCCTCCCCTCTCAAGACTGCGCAGTCATCAAAATGCTCAGTTCCTAAACTCCAGAAATCGCTCCTCCTGCAAAATACTGCTGAAACTACCTTGCCCGAGCAGGCACTCGAAGTCCCCTGGGGCTAAGGGTGAGATCTCCGAACGGAGACACTCGATGCACTAAACAGTGCTGCAGATAGGCTAAACAGCTAGCGTGCTCTAAGTCGAAGTGACTAGCTCAAATGCAACATAATTGAATGATCAAAATGAGGAGGCTCCTCTCTCATTTATAGCGTTGGCCTCTCTCAAAACCTTAAGGCCCACCTCCTCCAACGTAGCCTCTCTCTTGCCACGTGTTCCTTCTCCATCTGCGCAGTCCCTCTAAGTGTCTACGTGGGCCCCTTCTCTATGTGGTCCTTGGGCCCACTTGACTCCCCTTTTAAGTTACAACGTTGTGCTACTAGGGAGTGACTTTATTCATAAAGTGAGTTATGTCCCCCTTTCCTCACCTTTTTATTAATAGATAACTATAGAAGGCAAAATTGAGCAAAATCAAATATTCCAATTAGCCATGGCTAATTAGGAATATTACACAGTGACTGTTCTTGCGCAGGTTGGAATTCTATGTTATGGAATTGGGTGCCATTCTGGTGCTTCATTGTTCTTTGACAGGGCTCCTTGGGCTAAGAGGCAACCCACGTTTGCCCTTGTGTCGGCTTCCTTGTTTAGGCTTCGGAGGATGTGGTAGAATGAAGTGGTAGTGTAGCTCTGCAATACTTTCCTTAGTCTCTCAAGAGTTTTGTTGAGCGCTGGGCTATTAAGATGATCACCTATGTTGAGTATTTTTATCAGGATTTTTGAGTCTCTAAAGACTTGTAGGTTTATTCCTTTGTTCCCCTAGGTTAGCTGACAAGATTTGAGCAGTCCTAGAATCTCTGCCTGGTTATTAGTGCTCTTTCCTAAGCCCCAGCTAAAGCTGTCTCTTTTGTGCCCATCCGGGGAGTAGATTACTCCCCCTGCTCCTGATATCCCCGGATTTCCTTTGGAGGCTCCGTCGAAGAATATCGTAACTTTGCCCTTATTTTTCCACCACTTTTGGAAATCCAATTTAGAGGTTCGAAGCCTCCACTCTGGGTTGGGGCAGGGCAAGGAGGGATTTTTTTTATCGCTGGCATGTGTAGAAATTTCTGTTTTCCCACCTCGGTTTTCAGTTTCTCCTTATTTCTCCCATATAGTTAAATGCCTTTTCCCATAACCATACATTTAACAAGCTGAAAAAAATTAATTTTGCTGAAAACACAAATTCTGGAAATTTTACAGAATGCTGGAAATTGCAGAAATGTGACCCTGGAAAAACCCCCTACAACTTTTGGAGAAAACCAGTTTGAGAGCTCTTCTTTATTTCTGAAAATTGCCTTTTACAGTGAGAAATTTTCAGCAAAAAATCAGCAAGCAAATTTACAACTTATCTCTTTTCCCATGCTTCACAGCAGACTGGAAATTACAGCAAACAGGACAGCAATAAATGCTGTACGGTCTCTTCGATTTTTGTGCCCACTTTCAGCATTAAATGCTGTTGTATGGCCCTCGTTTTGCGTGTAGAAAAACCAGCAAACTGCTCCTCGATTTTTGTGCAAACCTCTCCTTGAAAATCGTGCCAAAATCTGCCTTTCACTGTGTGCTGAATCAGATGTACAAATCTGCTCAACTGCTGCCTTGGAATGTGTGCCAAGCTACTGTCTCCTTCTCCTCCCTGCTCAGAAATCTCTCTTGCTCTCCTTCTCCCAATCTGCTCATGAAAGAATTGAATCGAATGTGATCTTTTCCTCCTTTTCCTCCCTTAATATAACTCCAAATGACTTTTGGGTGATCTCTAAATCCAATGGCTGAAATAGATTTAGATCAATGGCTGAGATTAAATGCTCATTTAAATCTCACTTTTTATTTTTTAATTCACCCCACTTTAATAAAGACCCACTTAGTCATTTATTTCCAAAGTCACTTTTCCTTTCTAATTTTTCATTGACTTTATAAAAGTCACTTTAAAATTAGACTTAACTTAATAAAATTATAAAGTCACTTTAGGACAAAAATTAAATTCTTTTGGACACTTTTCCCTAGGCCAAAGATCAAAGCCTAAGGGAACCACCTGTTCTCCGGTACCAAATTTCAACAGCATGCCTAAGGGACTCGCTGAGCCAGTTGATCTCTTCAAGGAGGAACACATTGTCTTGCTTATGAGGCAGATTCTTGTAAGTTTCTAACAGCAGTGCTTTGGCTTTGGTAGCCACTACATTGGGAGTTTGTAATCTGTTATTGAAGATGGCTTCATTCCTAGCTAACCACACTAGCTAACCACACTTCCTAGCAGATGTATTTCGGAATAGCATACCATATTTTGGCCGACATTGATTTGCTCTTCAAAGCATGAGGGGAGCGCTATTTTTAGGAGGCGAATAGACTAACCACTGAGAGCTACACTGGTATTTGAGCATTGAGCCCAAATATTGCTTGAGACCATACTTCTTGAGTAAAGGGGCAGTCAATGAACATATGTTCAATTGTTTCCTGAGCCGAACAATAGAGAGGGCATCTATGGGGTCCTATAATTCCACGTTTCACTAAGTTCTCTCCAGTGAGGACCCATCTGTGCATGAGAATCTAGTTGAAGAAGTTAATCTTTTGGAGGCCAAAGGGGTCCCAAATATGCTGCCAAAGCAAAGGAGAGGGGATCTGTGGATGATGTTCTTGGAGAGCTGCAAAGCCTTGAGCTGCTGAGTAAGCTCCAGTCTTACCCCAACCCCACTTGTCCCTTGAATGAAGGTGCACTAGAGCCAGAACTGAGATAACAGTTAGAAGGAGGTGAAGTTGAGGAAGCAGCCTATCAGGGAGGCGGTGGAAAGCCCAGTCGCTCCAATTCCCACTAGAATCCCAAGTGGAAATATCAGCCAGCTTGTGGATGCCATTCTGAATAAGCTAGTCACACAAATCTGCAATTTCAGGGGCAAATTTTAGGGGTTGAAGGCCCATTATCTTGTCTTCCCACAACCCAATTCTTTTTCCGTTTCCAGGGATTCTATAGAGATAATATTTAAAGAACTCCCAGCCTCGGCTGCATAGCTTCCATAGGGTGGTTCCTTTACAGGAAGCTCCTTCATCCATATTATTTATAGAGAGCCTATGCAGATATTTTTTAATTAGAACTTGGCTTATCGGATGTTGTTGATTTGAGAAGATTTTCCAGAGAATCTTTCCTCCCAAAGCCAGATTGGCCAAGCCGGGATCTCTTACCTGAAGTTTGCCTTTTGATAGAGGCCTTTTCACAATGTCCCAACTTACTAGATGATTTTTTTTTAATTCCCCTTTCCTCCTTGCCACAAGAAATTTCGAATCAGCTTAGATAGCTGTTCGGTGATCATTTTTGGAGCTAAAAGAAACGAAGCCTGATAGATTGGAAGGGAGGAGAGAACAAATTTTACAAGGATAAGCTTCCCCGCTGAGGTAAGCCATCGACCGCCCCACGCAGTCATTTTTGCCTTGATTTTGCTGATAATTTCCATCTAGTGAAGGACCTTGCTGGTTCCCAATGTTAAAGGCAGACCTAGGTACTTGAGTTTGTCCCAAGAGGCGTAACCTGTGAAGCCCAGGGCTTGAGCAATCCGGTGAATAGTTTGCTGGTCTACCGACTAGCCATACACGATGCTTTTCCTCCTATTGACTAGAGCCCCAAATACTCTACAAAAGCTTTGGATAACATTGTTGAAAGCCCTTGCTATTTTAATGGAGGCACCTCCCATAAGGAGAGAGTCATCGGTGAACAGGGCATGTTTGATTGGTATTGTTCCTTTCATCGCCCTGATCCCTGGGAGTGTCCTATTTAACTTGGGAGTGTCCCATTTAACTTCTCTGCTGTCAGCTTTCGGCTCAAGGAATCTACCATCAAATGTATAGGAAGGGGGATAGTGGGTAGCCTTGCCTTATGCCCCTCGAGGCTTTGAAGTAATTTGTCGGCCTACCATTTACTAAAGGAGCTATCCAAGGCTCTCCTATACATGCTTTAATTAACTTTATAAAATCAGAACTGAAACCAAAAGCAAAAAGAACTTGGAGGAGGAAAGAATGCCTTACTCGGTCAAAGGCATTCGCCATGTCCAACTTAATGAGTATGCCTTGCTCTTGGTGTTGTTGGCTGGAATGAATGATTTCCTATACTAGAATCACATTGTCCAGGATATGCCTGCCTTTAACAAACCCACCTTGTTTGGGAGAGATGAGTTTTTCCAGCAGTGGCTTTATTCTATTTGCAAGTAACTTGGTGAGGATTTTGTAGGACACATTGCATAGCGATGTTGGCCTAAAGTGGTCAAACGCCACCGGGTTCACTTCTTTTGGGATTAGCGCTAGGAAAGTGGAGTTTGTGCTTCCTCCCACTTTGGCTTTTTGGAGGAAGCCTTTGATCGTTCAAAACAGATCGACCTTGATGATGTATTAGCATATTCTATAGAAATGAATGGAGAACCCATTGGATCCTGGAGCTTTGTTTGGTTCCATCTTCCAGATGGCATTGCTGATTTCGTCTTGAGTGAAGGGCTCATGAGTCTTGAGTTATCCTCCTCGTTAACTAGTCTTGGAACGTGAGTGAGGAAGTCTTGAGATTCCTCATCAGTATGCAGACCTTCTTCCTTATATAGTTGCTGGAAATGAGAGGTTGCAGCCTCTTTTAACAGAGTTGTGTCTTTGAGGACAGCCCCATCCGCTGAGGTGATTTCAGCAATGTGGTTTCTAGAAAGTTGAGTTCGATTTTGCTTATGGAAGAAGGTTGAGTTTTTGTCTATAGACGTAAGCCAAAGGTTACGTGATTTGAGCCTCAAGGATTCTTCCTCCTTTCTGAATGAGCGTAGAGTGCTGATTTGGAGTTTTGCTCATTCTGGATTTCTGAGGAGGTAATGTCTTGCTGCTCCATGTCCATTTGCAAATCGAGAAGTTGCTTGATGTTCTGCTTTCTATGCGTAGTGGGGGAGTCAGAGGGATTTTTTATCCATTCTTTCAAGGCTGTTTTGGTGGCCTTTAGCTTTTGTTCCCACACATAGCTGGGCGATCCAAGTACAGGGGTGGACCATGCCTTCTTGACTGTGTCCTTGAGCTTCTATAATTCTATTACAACACATGCAATATCCCCTTTTTTTAAAGCAAGCAAGTATTTTACACAATTGGCAAGCTTAAACTGGTTTAATTTAGCCATCTTGGTTTCACAAGTCTCTTGAGCACTTTGCTTTATCATTGTCAATTTAATTTATGTGGCATCTTGGTTATTATTGAACATTCTTGTGTTGAAGCAATTTGGCATTGACTCTATTTCTTGCAAAGCAATTGTGGACTTGTGAAGTTTCACTTTCATTTCCATTTGAAGATATTGGTATTTTTACTTAAGCATTGCCCATTATACTCAAGCACCAATATTTTATTTTGGAAGCAACAACATTTACTCAAGCATCTCACTCAAGCACATTTTATTATTAATTGACATTTCCAAAAAATTAACCTCCAACTTAAGTTGGTTGTATAGACTTTAGGGACTCTCCACCTCTATTGACTCCTCTTTGTGAGATCCGGATTTCCAGGTTAGGATGAGGTATGAGGGCTAGAGTTCAATTGAAAGTTGAAACTTTGTTCTAGAATACAACTAATAAAATAAGCCAAGAGCATCTCTACATCACAACTTCACTTTACTTGCAATACAACTCTCCTATATATGCTATCTTGAATTTATTTGAGTCATATTTGCAAATATCATCATTTTCTCAAGAAGCATTTGCTTTATAGTGCAAGTATTTGGATCTTTTACTTTTGCAACAATTAGCTTTTTTGTACTTGGAATATCCTTCATTGGTGCAACTCTATTTCAAATTATTTTGTATATCTGTTGCTTTGATGATCATTTTACTCATGAGTAATTGGTGTCAATATCTTTTCATTTGAGAATTTACTTTCAATTACTATCT
Organism: Pinus tabuliformis; assembly: GCA_031772625.1. NCBI lineage: Eukaryota > Viridiplantae > Streptophyta > Pinopsida > Pinales > Pinaceae > Pinus > Pinus tabuliformis. The sequence goes on along the minus strand of CM062820.1, from coordinate 1,463,926,382 downwards.
CCTTTATAGTTGCAATTGATGTTTATGTATGCTCATCCTGGTCTAACATTTGATTGTGCAAGATTGTCTATCATTTTATCTTGACTTCATTTTTGGGCAAGCTATTGTTATTTACTTGAAGGCACTTGTCTATACTTTGAGTATATCATTGAAATTTGCTCATTTATTCATATGCTTGCTTAATTCTTGGAAACAAGTTATTTTTAACAAACACTCCGCTTAACTTAATGTCCTAGAAACTCATATCATATAACTTTTCATGAGGGACCACCCCCTTAGCTTACATAGGAGAGAGCTTTGACAGAGAGAGTTGGGAATAGATGACAACCCCATCTCTTAGTTTTGCCACCAAACCACACATTGTGGGGTTCAAGGCCTTTTCTCACTAACTTAGGTGTGTGTGCTATGCGGCAACAACACAATAGAAAGCAAATGGCACTAATCTCAATAACATAAATGACAGATAGATTTTGCCCAATCCGAGTTCTTCATTAAGCTTTGAACTTACTTGGGTTCCCTTCTTGTGAAAATGGCCCAACTGAGGAATCACATACAATGCTAGATTTGATCTAGTTGATCAACCCTCCTTGGCTAATCTAGATCTCCTTGCTGCCCTTCCTTAGACTTAACACACTCACTGTAAAACCTCTCTCAACTCTTGTGTTGTTGTATTGTGTTTTCTCCCTCCTTAGCCTTGCTTTTATAACTTTACATTGAGTTAAATCCCTAACCCTAATCTTCAAAGTGATTGACAATCAATTAGATCTCACCTCACCTGAAATCAAGGGTTGAGATTAAAACGTAATCATTAAAGTAATTTACTCTACCTTTCTTAAGTTTACTTTTAGCTCAATAAATCAACATAATAATTATGTGCTCTTTCTAAGGCTAACTTAGGCTAAGTTACAAAAACAACTTGTTCACACTAGAGCAAGTGTTCTAAGGAGAACTTGGGCGACTTCTGCATGCCTAGACACTCAGGCCTGTGCAGAATTACTTGCGTGAGTGACAAACATCAACAACATCCTCTTATTGGAGTAAATTAGCCTCTCCATCAAAATTATTCCAACAGATTTGTATTAGTAATTTCGAGCCATGAAATCAACCCAATAAAACAGAAAAAGGATGAAGAACCTCACATTAGATCCCCCTTGACTGCTTCATCCCAAAAGATCTTCAACTAATCTAGGAGGGGATCTCCCACACAATCAACCATGCCTTTTGCAAATGAATCTCTCCTCTATTTATACCTTTGATATCACACCCCTATTGAATAAAATAATATTTCTTTTTTGGAAAGGCCTTGGAATTCTCCTTTTTGCCTTTTGAGTGAATAAAGTAGGCCCACATTGCCACATGGCATCTCTGCGTGCAAAGAGCTTTTCTCCAAATATGTAGAAAAGACCTTAAACAATGCATCCTTAGCCTGGAATGTCTCAAAGGTGAAACATGACTCCATGTATGTGGAATCCACCTCGGCTAATGTGTGATGCCCCATAACATTACCTTGCAATGCTTTTTAAAGCCCATTTTCTACCAAACATCCCTCTTGCAAGGGGTAGATTCATGGTCAAGATGTTGCAATGCTTCCTTGGAGTGGTAGGGTCATCATCAAGTGATCTCCTTTGACCAAAATAGTGCTCCAAGTTAGGGTGTTTCTCCATCAACTCTCTTCCTTGCCACCTATCATGCCCTTGGCCTCCTTGAAGCCATGACGTTGTTGCTCTGAAACTCCCATGGTAAGTTGTTCCTACTTTTGGCTATATTCATCCCCTTATGATGCCATAAATCATGCCCTGGAGCTCAGATAAGGTAGGATGTTCTTGTTTTAGGGATTTCTTCCTGCTCATAGCATCCATCAATGTCTTCTTGGAAAAGCCTCCATCAAGCTATAACTGCTATTGAACTCCAAGGGTCTTTTGTGTTGAAAAATAATGTAGCTATGGTCAACATTTTTCATTGCAAAAATATAAAGAAGAAATTAATTTGAGTCATCTACAAGTTGGCCCAAACAAACCTACAAGTCGGCTCCAAAGGGATCTTCATGTCGTCCCCATTAGGGCTAATTAGCCCTCACATGACGCCTATATATATGAGCTCGTTGGCACTCATTTCAACCAACAAATTGATCAGGCATTTTGATCTGCAATTGGAGGAGATACAACACGCATGCGAAGGAAGAAAATAAGACTATTACAGCTGCATTGGCTCTCTTTTTGGTAACTACATTGACTGAAGTTTGGCTTGGGATTCTTTGCATTCATTCTACCGCAGACATAATCTCTTTGAATGCGGAAGATCTCTGGAAAAGTTCATTGATTCTTGGACTGTGATTTCACTCTCATATTGATCTGGGTTGACTGGAGTTTTACTGTGTTTTTTGGGCCAAGTTTTTGTGGAAAGCTTAGCACTATTTTCGGCCTCCAATAACAGTGATTACATGCCCTAATTTCGGCCTTATTAAGCAGTGAATTTGGAGCTGATATATTGACAGAATTTGACTAATATTTCATTGAAGGCAGTTTGGATTTGTTGGAACATTTTGATGTAACTTTAATGGACAAAATCTCTCTCACATAAGGAAAGAATTTTGGGTTTTCCCCTGGCTGTGAGCCTAATCCTAGCGTCTCTTGTCTCTTGCTTATGGTTTATTGTTGATTACTCACTGTGATCTCTGTTTACTCCTCTTATTGAAGAATTGTATGGTTGAAGTTTTTCATGTATAACTACTTGTTGGTTGAAGTATAAAGAAGGAACTGATTGCATCAATTGAAGTTGTTATCAATTGTGAAAAACTATTCTAGTTCTAGCTACACTAGAATTTCAACACTTTGTTGTGCTCAGTGAAGGAAGAAAGGTCCAAGAAAATGCAAAATGAACCATGTATTTTCAAGGGGTTAACATGGAAGCATTTGGATAGGATGGAAGAGACAAAGTTGTTGGCCTCTTTGTTATGAATATAATATATAAAAATAATATAAATTATAATAATCAGTGTAATGATTAATTAAATAATAATTACTTATTTGAAGAGACATGTCCCAAAGGACATGACTATTCATGAAGGGGCACCTTGCCTAGCATATAACCAGGGCCCTCATTTGTAATTGTAACCAGCCATATTCTTCATTTATACAATATATTCTTTATTTTTAAAATGGATTCTTTTACTATATTCCAAATATCGACTATTTGACATGCATAAACGAACTTAGTTTGTTACTTTGGTAACAAAGCCAATCTGATCCGGCCTTTGGCCATCAACCCTCCGTCAACTTCGTTGCTGTTGCGATTGAAGCGTTTCACTACACAACTTTTGGAATTTCTCCATTTTGCTGGTGTAGTCATTCAGGCCTTTGACTATATCTATATAAAGGGTCAAAAAAAGTAGGGCACTGTCTCCAATAAAGCCATAAAGCTCCCCAAAAGTAGATTTCACGGATAAATGTGCAATAATAACCTCATGTTGGACTACCTGAAATAAATTGCCAAGAACATTGATCCATGTGCAAAACCATCTCCAAACGAGGTCTAAAGGTGGACCGCTTTAGGGGAAATTTCATATGAAGTGGAGTGCTCCACAAAATGGGCCTAACAACCTCGAATCTTATGAAAAGAAAGTGTATCCTTGTGTATAACATCCAAATCACCTCTAAACAAGAGCCCTAAAGTGGAATGATTCTAGAAATATGTGCAAGGAAGGTGGATCACTCTAAAACAAGCATATATAGTCAAAAACCATGCGCCAATAGCATGGAGCCTCATGCAAGACCATCAAACAACATCAATACAAGGTCTAGATGGAGAGCACCCTATAAATATTTGCCAAAATAGATGAACGCTTGTCCATATGACTCCTCTTTGTTTGCCATGTGTGAACCTTAGAATGTTTATGTAATGTAGAAAATATGCCTCCACATATTAACTTTGCCTTGGGATACATGAGAAGCGTCCTCAATGAGTAAGTACTAAATATGCATGAAAGTATGTGGATAAGGGCTTCAAAAAGTGAATTTTTGGCCACATTTTGATCCGGATTTAAACAGGAACGCAATAAAATACAGAGATAATCATAAAGACAGATATGCAGCGGAAATAATACTTCATTTCATTACTGTAAAATACTGAAATATGCTTACAAACAGAAATGGAAATAAACCAGCTAGGGCGATGGTAGCTTATCTCTGAGAAGAGATGTGGTGGCTACATGCCTTTTCACTGTGTTACAATGAGGCTCGAAGGCCTATTTATTGTTGAGAAACAATGGAAAACCCTTCACATTCCAAAACCTAACCCTAGAAGATGAAACGCCAAATTGTGGGCCCCGTTTCTGGGTAAGTTGGTACATCAACTTCCCGGGGTCGCGAATTGGTCATATTATCTCCGTTTGACGTGCATGATAGCCCGTTGGAAAGATCTCTCCGAGGACTACAACGAAAAAGACAATTTTTTGGCAGAAAAATCGCTGGCGGTAGATTTCCCAAAAAACATCGTTTAGGGCCTCAAAACGGCTCCGGAAGTTTAGGACCCGAAAAACTGCTAAAAATAGTAAACTGTGCTACAATTTAGGAAACTGAAAAGACTGAAAGAGACAGTTGTGGGGGTCCAAATGGGATAGGTGGGTGGCCACCAACATCCACCTGGATCACATTTGCAGACTGGCCTCCAAATGTGTGAACTCAGACATAGAACATACGTCCAAAGACGTGAGCACCATAGTATGTGAGAGAGAAGTTAAACATATAGATCTCCATCATCTCCAAGGTCAAGGAACAAGATCATGCTAGCATCCATGGCCTTTGGAAATGCAAAAGTAATCCTTGCATTTTCAGGAAGTAACAAGTCTGATAAATCAAGGGAGGCAAGCTCATTGTTTATTGTAGAGAAATTCACTTGCATCATTTAGATTATATTAGTTATCTTGTGAGTTTGATGAATCAAGGCATGCAAGCTCATGGTTTGCTGTCGAGTGATTCACTTGCATGATTGTTAGAATAGAGATAGGATATCATAGATAAACAATCAACAAAAAGAACCCCAAAAACACTGAATCAATTTTAAACAAGTCAGTGATTAAAGGTTTTGTGAATGCATATATAGCGTATGGATTTTGAAAGGTTTTACACTCCTGGTTTGATAATTGAAGTAATCTACATTGTATCTCAGTCTCATCTGTTAGTTTTTGGTAGCATCGGAGGTGCCCTAGCTTTGAAAATTGGTGGAGAGGCTAAGGCACATGAGTTCTAAAGAACCTAGAAACCGTTTGGTGAAATTCCACTCAGATTGTATTTTATTAAAATAATTAATATTTTTAATGGGGTTCCTAAGTTTAAACTTAAGAAAATTAAAATATTAATGGGTATTAATCAAAATATGGGTGAGAATGATCTAGAAGGCAGATCAAGTCATGTTTTAATCTTAGCCATTGATTAAAAACTTAATCTCGGCCGTTGAAGACTCAATAGGAAAAGTATAAAATGGAGGCTTGGGGCTCATTTGGAAACACACGCAGAGAGATTGAGGAAATCGATTTTTTGAGGTGAGAAGTTCTCAAGAGGAAAATCGATTGGGGAGATCTTGCAGTTGAGGGGCAGAGGGAATCCAGGAGAAGGACTTTCCGGAAAATACAAAATAGAGAGGTGGAGAGATCTTGCAGAGAGGCAGCGTAGTAGCTGGGAGAGATGACGCAGAAAAGTTGTTGTCACGCAGAATCTAGAATTGCCGGAAAAACTGAAATTGATGGGAACTACCGACACTATTGGGAATTGCCAGGAGAGCTGATGTAGAGGGAACGTAGTAGCCGGGAGAGATGACGCAGAAAAGCTCCTTGTCACGCAGAATCCAGAACTACCGGAATAGCTGGAACTGTCGGAACTGCCGAAACAACCAAAAGAGTTGACGTAGAGGGCAGAGAAGGTGATGCAAGGCTGACGCAGAGCCAACGCAGAAATAGCCGGGGTTAGCCAGTGTTGTGTTGATCAGCTGGAATTCTGCCGGGTGAAGTGAGGTAAAACTCACTTGGATTTTCCACCAGTATTTTCTCTGTAAAGGATTTCTAGATGAGCATCCTAGATTTGTATTTAGATATTTCTCCTGCATAATAATAAGCCCTCAGAGTTGCTGCACCGGTTTTCCCACATTGGGTTTTTCCGGGGACTATTGTATCCAAAAATAAGTGTGTCCTATGTATCTTGTTCTTTGCTCCGTTTTCTGTTTCATGAGATCAAATATTTAATTAGTGTAGGCTGCAGAAGTAGTTTGCTTTAGTATTCAGAAGAATAACTTGCTTAATGTAATTTAAAAAATCAAGTAGGTGAAGTAGATTCAAATTTGCTGCAGTAGGGGTTCCTTCGAGTGTAGGATTTTTCACATGGTATCGAAGCATTGATTTTGAAACAGGAAGAGCAGATCCAGTGCTAAGTAGTAAGGCCGAAAGCTCCACTTAGCAGCAATTCGAATCCCCTTGAAGGGATTGCGCTGCCCTTGTCAAGAAGCAGATCCGAGGAAATCTCTCTCTGAGTGGGACGATAGAGAGGTACGATTTCTAGTTCGTGAGTTCGTAGAGGCAGAGGGAGTGACATAGAGCCTTAACGCAGTGCTTGAAGGGTACAATTTATACCAGGGCAGAAATCCGCTAGAAAAGAACGAAGACACATGGAAGGGGAATTTTCTCCTTAGAGAATTTTCTGCTAGAAAGTTCGAATTTCTCACTTGCTGAGCAGCTAAGCAGTGTCTAGAAGAGTCAGTTCGACAGTTGGGTGAGATGGCATCGCATGGGCTCAGAGATCAGGTCAGGTTGGAAGGAGCTTCCAACTATGTCATATGGAAGACCAAAATCTTAGCTGTTCTGTAGGAATATGATCTCGAGGCCTACGTCAATAGTGTTGTAGCTGTTCTTGTTGACAACAATCAAAAGAAGAAGTACAAGGTCGAGCAGGGAAAGGCAAAGAGGCTCATTGTCGATGGAGTTCGAGATCATGCAGTCTCACACTTGCAGGGCAAGAATACAACCCGAGAGATGTGGGAAGCCTTGTCTTCTCTATATGAAGGCTCTTCCGAACAACGAAAGATGTATTTAGAGTAGAAGTTGCAGTGGACTTTGATGCAGAAAGGAGAAGGGGTGAACCTTTATCTTCAACATCTTTAGGACACTAGAGATGAACTTGCTGCAATGGGGTCCACTCCTCAGCCAACTGCGATGGTGAGGATAGCTCTAAATAGAGTCTCAGGTGAATGGCAAGTTTTCTTCCAAAGCACATTGGGCAAAAAAAACTACCTTCATGGGAGGAGATGTGGGCGACTCTTCAACAGGAGGAGTTAAGGAGGGACCTAGTGAAGGTCAATCTCAATGGCAGCAGTGGGAGGGGCACAAAGACGAAGGAGGAGGAGGGAAACATAGCTCTAGCATCGAAGGGACAATAGAAGCAAAAGTGAAAAAAGGACATTTCGAAGGTGAAATGTTTCAGTTGTGGTGAGATGGGCCATTATGCATCCCAGTGTCCTTTGAAGAAAAAGGACAAGGATGGGAAACATGATCCTAAGGCTGCTTTAACAAAGATTGACGAGGATGAGTTTGCCATGAGTGCCCACACATTTGCAGGCGGGAGATGGGGCGATATTGAGCTGTAGTCGGGAGGACTACATATGGGCAAGATCCTTGAGGAGTCCACCTCTCGGATCAATTCCTTGCTACGGGGGCCCAAGATTCAGTAGTAGCGAGATGGACTTAGTGTCAGATGATGCAGTGGATTGTTTGGAGGATAGATGCAGTAGCTTGGGACCAGAGACTGATCAACGCATAACAATGTTGGCAGCAGTGCAGTTGGCACAATGCAGGAGTCAGCAGCAGCGCAGAAGATTCATAGGGTCAATATCAATAGCAGTCAGATTTTAATAGTCATTGTATTATGTTGAAGACAGTTAAGTTCAACTAATTTTGGATGTTTTTCAATTGCTTCTCTCAGCAACTGAGTTGCAATACGGATGCAGTGTTAGCAGTGGTAGTGCTAGCAGCATAGTAGATGCAACATTTGAGAGGGAGTTGTAGTACAGATGCAACATTGGCAGTGGCAGTGTCATGGGCAATAGTATAGTAGCAACAACAACACAATGTTGGTGGCAGCAGCAGTGCAGAAAGGAGGTGCTTCAGAAACAGAGCTACATGCTAGAGCACTTTCCTCGCTAAGAGGGAGTGTTAGTTTTTGGTAGCATTGGAAGTGCTCTGGCCTTGAAAATTGGAGAGGCTAAGGCACATGAGTTCTAAAGAACCCAAAAACCGTTTGGTGAAATTCCAACCGGATTGTATTTTATTAAAATAATTAACATTTTTAATGGGTTTCCTAAGTCTAAACTTAGGAAAATTAAAATATTAATGGGTATTAATCAAAATATGGGTGAGAATGATCTAGAAGCCGAATCAAGTCATGTTTTAATCTTAGCCATTGATTAGAGACTTAATCTCGGTCGTTGAAGACTCAACAGGAAAAGTATAAAATGGAGGCTTGGGGTTCATTTGGAAACACACACAGAGAGATTGAGGAAATCGATTTTCTGAGGTGAGAAGTTCTCAGGAGGAAAATCAATTGGGGAGATCTTGCAGCTGAGGGGCAGAGAGAATCCGGGAGAAGGACTTTCTGGAAAATACAGAACAGAGAGGCGGAGAGAGCTTGTAGAGAGGTAACGCAATCGCCGGGAGCGCTGACATAGAAAAGTTGTCAGTCATCTAGAATCCAGAACTGCCGGAACAACCGAAGCTACTGAAACTGTCGGGAATTGTCAGAACAGTCGGGAGAGCTGGCGCAGAGGCAGCGCAATAGTCGGGAGAGCTGATGCAGAAACGCTGCCTGTCACGCGGAATCCTGAACTGCCAGAATAGCTGGAATTGCTAGGAACTGCCGGAACTGTCGAAACAATCGGGAGAGCTGACGCAGAGGGCATAGAAGGTGACACAAGGCTGACGTAGAGCCAACGCAAAAATCGCCGGGGTTAGCCTGTCTTGTGCCAGATCAACCGGAATTGTGCAGGGTGATTGAGGTAAAACTCACTCAGATTTTCCGCCAGTATTTTCTCTATAAAGGATTGCTAGATGAGCATCCTAGATTTGTATTTAGATATTTCTCCTGCATAATAATAAACACTCAGAGTTGCTGCACCGGTTTTCCCGCATTTGGTTTTTTCCGGGGACTATTGTGTCCAAAAATAAGTGTGCCCTATGTATCTTGTTCTTTGCTCCGTTTTTTGTTTCATGAGATCAAATATTTAATTAGTGTAGGCTGCAGAAGTAATTTGCTTCACTATTCAGAAGAATAACTTGGTTAATGTAATTTAAAAAATCAAGTAGGTAAAGTAGATTCAGATTTGCTGCAGTAGGGGTTCCTTCGAGTGTAGGAATTTTCACGTCATCAATCCTAGGCATTACTGTGGCCAATCATTGTCTAGCTCTTGGTTATCCACGACCACTTCTGCCTACTAATCTTGTCCATATATCACAGGAAAATAAATTAGGAGTTTCTGTGGCAAGAGAACAGCTTAGTAGATAATACATTAATGTCTTTTTCTGTTTACAATCTAGTTTCTAGAACTTAATGGTATTTTGTCTTTATTATGGCCTATTTAATAAACAAGATATGATAGTTTAAGTTTGAACTTTGAAGTTTAAATTTAGCTTTAAACTATTGAGTGCATATTACAACTCTCTGGTACTGAATATGACACTTTGTTTCATTTTGTGGTTGATTTTGTATGTTACAGTTTGTTGATCGAAAATGTTACATGTTGAAACTTGAAGATTGGTGTTATGGTTGACGATTGACCATTTGAAGACAATGTTATAACCGCCAGATGATTGATGTTATATTTGTACGAAATGGTTGATGCTCTAATGATCATCATTAATCCAGTAGTTAAATCTATGCTTTCATGTTTTCCGCAACTAATTTGACATTCTGCATGTTTCTTTAAAAAATGCTCCTGGAATGCTTCGTTCTTGGAAGCTTTTGATAATTGGAGCTTCCTGCTCCTTCCATTCCGAACAGCCTTGCATCAGATCCTAATAATTATAGGACCATCATGATTGGACATATCTTTGCCAAATACTATGCCACTGTGCTTAACTTATGGTCATCATATCACTTGGAGCAACAAAGACTCCAGGCTAAGGAATAAGCAGGTTTTTGTAGAGAGAGTTAGAGTGTGGATCACATCTTCACTCTCCAAACTACCATTGAGGAGTTGAGACAATGTTCTTCAAATGTTCTCAAAGTGCAGAAATACAGGATTCAGAGTCTTCAATGCAAGTGTGGTAGCTGCCCCAAGGCTGCATCATTCTTTTTCCATAATTGTTCCTCTGTTTATATCTATAAATATCTCTTTTTATTCCCCCCCCGCTCCCGTTTACAAACATTGTCTTAATGTAGACATGTCTTCTCTCAAATACGTATTAACTACATTATTAATTTTATGCGAACATTAGTATAAGGTGAACTTTTGGTTTGAACATGTTTAACTTTGTTGGCACCATTAAAAAATATGTATTGATAAATGCTTTTATTTATGGATTGTCTAGGGATATGACTTGTACTTATGACAAATTGGAAATAAAGAGTATTTGTTTCTATGATTTAGGATAAGGACTGTGACATTTGTGGGGTAGAGATTGCAGATGGAGCTATTGCAGTCCATGAACATCCTTTCAAAAAGAGCACAGCATTTTTACTTGGAAATGAGGTAATTTCCATCTTATTATGCTTTTAATGATTGCCATTGCTAGATTTTTGTATGTTTCCTTCCTTCGTTGACTCCGTATTTCATAAAGGCCTACAGCTATTAAACTTGCAGTCCATTCGGGGCCATAGTTATTGTAAGTTTAAAATGATATGGCAGAATATTTTTACTAGCATGTCTCCTTTGTAATACTAATATGTCCATTAAACATGGTTTATGCAGTCTTCACTTGAAATCAACTAGGTATTAAAGCTTGTGATCCTACTGTATGCCTTGGGCTGTTCCACGGTTGCACCACTCTATGCTTCTATTTATTTTAGTTAACATATGTGGATCATAGGGAGTAAATGGTAATATATATTCTAGCTCCTCCTATTGTTAGAAAACTTCATATTTGTGTTAATTAGTATACACAGATATAAGGAACGGAGTTTATCTTTCTGTTAGAGAACTGAGACTCTCCTTTGGGATGAAAAAATATATGCATAGATGGTTAGAGAAACATCCTTAAAATGTCTTAAAAGGTTGAAATATTTGGTTACTGAAGTCTTCTTTAGGAATGTTGGTTATTGTAGGCACCAAAAGTGCTGGTTTTTGCACTTGATTGATTTAGAAATTTAGGTTATTTTATAAATTTATACATCCTTGTAATTCCTTTTAGTGAAAGAATTTTCTGGAAACATTCATGAGATGAGTGGACAATATTTTTAGTTCTTATCTCGGGATTTAATAATGATTTCAAACAATGTACCCTATGCTGTCACTGTGCAGGGTTGGTTAGAAAATTTTACTTCTTACTGTGTCTCTTGCTTTTATGAACCTTGATTCCTTATGGCCAGATTTCTATTCTTTAAAGTTTCTTCTGCTGTTGTGATGTTTAAGACAACAATGAGTGCCATAGGGTTTCTTTGTGACACTGTTGTTTGGTTTCTCTAAGCCACAATGGGTTTTGTCACTGTTGAGACAATTTATTCCCTTCAAGTTTTTTTATTGCTCTGTGATTTTACTTTGAGACAATTCGTTCTCTTCAAGTTTTTCTATTCCTTTCTGATTTTGCTTTCCTTTGATTTAGCTCTTCACGGTGAGGGGTATTTTCTTGGCAGCATGCAATCATATCTTCAGAGGGTGAAGTAGTTGACAAAGAACCATTATTTTTGGCTCAATGAGAGCAAGGACTGTGACAGCTGGCTCCTAGACTAGTTCGTTAGACTTCTTGTCTGCCCTGCTAAAGAAAAAAGTGTGGCGTGAACTTTACTTGTGGTCCAAGCAAAAGAGGATTTTTGAATTGACAGAAGCCCCAATAGTTATTCAAAAGCCTGAGGCACTTACGGGCCTTATGGAGAATCAGTTAAGATTGGATATAATCTGCTGATTTATTGGTATTTGGACATTGCTAGAAATGATAGTGTGCTGGGTCAGTAGAACTGAAAGTCACCAAATGGCTTGGCCATTAGACTCTTTGTGAGAGGACATTTCTTGGTATTTTTAGAATCCTCATGTCATAAGTCTGGTGTTTGGAGGGGGGAGTACTCTTTATGGAGCTCTGAACAACAGGGTTTGATCTTTTCAAGGGTACGCTCTTAGTGTCGGTGTTGGTTATTGGCAGCACAGTGTTGGCATTGATGTCAACAGTTAGATGAGTTTGTGCATGATGATCCAAAGGTTCAGAGGTGTTCTGGTGTTGCAGGAGGTTAACATGATGATTAAAGTTGTGATGAAGAGGGTGGTTGCAGATCTGGGTTGAAGATTTTGAGTTTTCCAAGCATAACAGAATCTGCGCAAGCTTGCTTCCTCATCCCCATGGGCCATGACACTTGCAAAATCTGCTTTGGCTTACGTTTGCATCCCCACGACAATCTGCTCTGGCTTGCCTTTATATGCCCACATCAATCCCTATAGGTGACAAAATGAATACCTTGGTCTAAATCCAGCGAATTTCCCATGGTATTGTTTTGAATTGGTCTATGAGGCTCTTGTCAAGCTGATCCAGAAACAATGGTCATCAAAAGGGTAGTGGGTTGCGTTTAATGATTTGATTTACTCACAAAATTAATGTTTGATTTGGTCACCATGGGAATGAATGCATGAATCGGTCTCCTAAGTAGTATGAATGCATTGATGATGTGATCGTTGCGTTCCTCTGAAGACCATTTGCTGTGCACGAATTGAGGGTGCAATATCCTGTGCATGCAATGACAACGTTAATCAAATTCTATGATCACTATGGAGTCAATTAGCAGTTGCTGTGCTTGTTAAAGTTGAGAGCACCTAAGCAAAGAGAAGGTGTTGGCAGCTTGTGTCAGGGTGATATAATGTCTCTTGCTGTGCGTTCAATTGACTGAACATGGATCAATCTGCTGTGGATTGATTTGCTTTTGGTTTGATCATGATACCTATGGATGGAGAGTGTTGGTGACAGAGTGTTGAGCATCTATGCATTTTGAATGGAGCGATCAACATTGTGTAAAGGAGTCTATAACAGAGTTCCCTGAAGTTGTGGTTAACATTGTTTATGTTAGTTTTTGGTAGCATTGGATAGGTGTCTAGTCTCCATTTGTGTTGGAGAGGCTAAAAAACACGAGATCTCAAAAACCCATAAAAAGTTTCGGGAGAAAACACCTAGAGACCACTTAATTAAGTTAATTGATCAATAGTTAAAAAATGCCTATGTCTAACTTAGGAAAATTGATTAATTAACAACAATTAATTGAGAAAGATTGAGAAAGCTCTAGAGACTCATTCAGATCGAGTCTAAGATGATCTTAGCCGTTGATAACGATTTAATAATGGCCGTTGGTGATCCAGCGAAAGATTATAAGAGCAGATTGATGGGATGAAGATAGACACATCGAGCAGGAGGGAGAGTGAGTTCCTTGGTAGATTGAGCTATCCAATGCAGTGATGCAACAAGGAAGAAGAGTTCAAACCAAAGAAGGAGAATCATCAGCGATTGAGGGAGAAGCAACAAAGAGTTTCAAAGGATTTTCCAGTTTTAGAGAGCCAACAGAAGGGAGGCCGAAATATTCTGCAAAAAAGCCATCCAAGGTGTGCGAGTGAGCCAAAAACCCTAGTGCGAGTACCATAAAGAGATTGATTCAGTAGCTGAAGGCCGAGAGAGCACCCATAAGGTAGAAAAACTCATTTTTAGTGGTAGAGGGAGGCTAGACGACCTAGTTGGAGGCAGTTTCAGGAGCTGTACGATTTGCCCAGGCCAGCAATGCGAGCAGGGCAAAAGGAGGCTGAATTATTTTGACAGAGGGAGAATTTCTCCTAAATATTTTTGGTGAGATTATTGCTGGAGGATTGCCAATTTGGCATCCAGATATTGTACTCAGAATTTTTGCTGCTGAATAATAAAAATAAACCCTCATCTGCTGCACTGGTTTTCCCTTCGGGGTTTTTCCGAGTATTAGTCCAAAAATATGGGTGTCATTTTTATTTTGTGTGTGCATCTGTTTTCTTAGTTCCAACATTTTATTTAGCTTTCGTAGAATTTATTTGTGAAGAATTGTAGTGATTTATTCGGTATTAGTCAAAAAATTAATAAACTGCTAACCAATTAGAAGAATAAATTTTAGTTACTGTAGTTCAAGGAGTTTCTCATGGTATCATAGCAATCGAAGAACAAATTGTGAGCTTAGTAACAAGAGGAGAATTTGTGCAGCTTCAGAGGAAGATCTGAGCGCAAATTTCTCAGATTTGTGCAGGCCACCAGGAAGTGCAAATTGTAGAGGCAGACAGAGAGGGTTCGATTTCCAGATACGGTTGGAGGAAAATTTGATCAGCCTGAGTTTGTAGGCAGTGGATTTGCCGGATAGAGGGTTCCAATGAGTTTGTATGCAGTGGATCAATGATTTTGTTGAGAAGAAATGAGCGCAGTTGATTTGTAGAAGTAGATCAATGACGGTTGGAAGAGAAAAACACACTAAAGAGGAATTCCTAGAATTTCTTAGAGGGTTTCTAGATCCCATTTCTCGGAGGAGATCCAAGATTTCCAGTTGCAGCAAGCCGTGTGAGTTTGCCAAATTAGCCAGTTCGAGTTGCCAAGATTGCAGATCGGGTGCCAATTTCCAGAGGACATTAGGAAGGTTGAGTGAGTAGTCTCATTGAGTAGCTGAAGGCAGTACATTGGCCAGAGAAGGATATCCGGAGGCAAGCAGGAGCAAACTTGCACATTCCTCAAGGAGTACAAATAAGTCTTAGAGATCAAGAGAGGGAGATTCCAAATTTATTTTCCTAGTTTTCGAGTTTCGCAAGAATGGCCACAACAGGTCTTAGAGATCAAGATAGACTTGACGAAGCCTCTAACTTCGGTGTATGGAAGGCTAAGATGACTTTCCTGTTGGATGAATATGGACTAAAGGAGTTTGCGGAGAGTGCTATTGTCGTACCAACAAATCCTCAACAACAAGCAACCTACAAGAAAGAAATAGCCAAGGCTAAGAGGATGATCCTAGATGGGGTTGGGGATCATATCGTTCCACATATATTGCAGAGAAGGCAACAACAAAGGAAATATGGGACGTCGTTGTGAAGCTATACCAAGATCCATCAGAGAATCATAAAATGATTCTCAAGGAGAAGTTAAGGACCACAAAGATGTTGAAAGGTGAAGATGTGACTCCTTATCTCACTAGAAATCGGGAAGTCCGTGATGAGAGAGCAGCATTAGGTGAGAAGCTAGAGGATACTGAACTTGTGCGAATAACACTAAATTGGTTTGCCAAAGAGTGGGAAAGATTCGTTGAGGGAATCACTATACAAGATAAAATGCTGATTGGGAATGTAGATGGAGTGATTTCACACAAGAGGACTCAGTCTTGTCCAAGGTACTTCCAGTAGTAGTAGCAAAGGGCCGAAGGTTGAGAAAGATGAGGAGAACATAGCCCTTGCATCTAAAGGGGAGGCGAAGAAAGGTCTCAGTCAGGGACAAATTTCCAAGGGAGGAGAGAAGAAGAAGAAGGATCCGTCAAAGATCAAATGCTTTAGGTGTGGTGAGTTTGGTCACTACAACACCCAGTGTCCCAAGAAAAAGAAGGACAAGAAGGGGGAGGAATAGACAACAACTTTGATAGAGATAGATGAGTTAACCTCCAGGTTGGAGGAGTTTGCATTGATAGTGACTGTACCTCTTTAAGGAGGAGGAGCATAGTACTTCAGAGTTGCAGGATTGGGCAGGGTCCAAGTAGGACAACATCAGACTGGTGGTTCCTCTTAGATCATTACCTTGGCTATAGGGGGCTGTTAGTTTTTATAGCATCGGATGTGTTCTAGCTTCAAAATTTTGTGGAGAGGCTAGAATGCATGAGATCTCCAAAACCCAGAAATCGTTTTTGGAAATTCCGCCTAGAAATGACTTAATTAGATTATTAGACATTTTTAAAAATATTTTATGAGTCTAAACTTAGGGAATATGACTAATTAATCAAAATTAAGTTATGGTGTGAATCTTCTAAAAACTCACATGGATCGACTTCTCGTTAATCCTAGCCATAGATTAAGATCTAATCTTGGTCGTTGAAGTCTCAACAGAGAGTTATAAGAAGAAAGTCGACGGGGTTTGGAGAACACACTTACAAAGTTCGATTTTGCTGAGAAATTGATTTCTAGAGTAGAAGCTATGTTGCCGAAAGTGATTCAGTGAGGTTGAAGCAGTGAGAGAGGGGCAGGATAGTGAGGCCGGAGGAAGCTTTTCCAATTCCGGTGAGTACAATGCAGAGAGGCAGTGATTGCCATAGAGAGGCAACGCAGAGCCCTCTCGGGGAGATTCACGTTTTGCTGGGGAGAAGGAGAAATTTTGAGCCAGAAGCTGAGCAGGGGGTCCAGAGGCAAAGAGTATCAGGTTCCCCAGACATCAGTTGACAAGACAGTGAGAGGAGACACAGTTCCGAGCTTGTGGGACGCAGTGACTGCATAGGCTGACACAGTGACTACGCAAAGGGAGCAAGGAGTAGTTCAATTTGAGCTGAGGTCAGTGTTGGATCGCTTGTGGAGTGAGAATTTTTTCTTACTAGTTACTATTTCCAGTTATTTCTCTGTTTGGATTGCTATTTTAAGCATCCATAGATTGTACTCAGGTTTTCACTAATGCATAATCTCAAAACCTTCAGTGGCTGCACCGGTTTTCCTGAGTTTGGTTTTTTCGGGGACTTAGTCAGTAACAATGTATTTTGTGTGTGTAGCAACAACTGAGCAGAAAGAGAAGAGGAGATTTTTGACATCATTTGAGATGGCCACATATGGGCAAGATCCATGGAATAACAACAGATTAGATCCAGTTGCTGCAGATTTCTCACATGGCTCAGTATCCTTGCTACGAGAGCCCAACATAATTAGTACCATGAGGATCACAGTGTCAGCAGGTGCAGTCAGTCATTTTTATGACAACTGCATAGTTAGTTGCAGTCAATACCCAAGAGATAGTTGCAGAATTAGTTGCAATGACACAGGTAGTGTGAATTGCCTAGTTGCAGTATGTAGGTGCAGTTCCAACCAGGGGATTCCCAGCGCAGAGCTATGCAATCCAGTTTCCAGCGCAGGAGAACAGTGCGAGTTGCTAGTAGGGAGTAAAGAGATTTTCCATAGGGAGATCGAGATTCAGAGGGAGTCTCGTTTCAGAGGGAGCAACCCTATGGAAGCTAATACTTCAGGATATGGGGAGATCAGACTCATTATTGCAGTAGTTGCAACAACAATGCAAAAGCATCAACAGAGCAGTAACAACAACAGTATGAATAGATCATATTTCGCAATGATGGCTGCCATACCCCCAGGAGTGAAATGGGGTGACTTGGTTTTGTAGCCCTAGAGTGCTACAATTGGGCAGGATTCTTGAGAAGGTCCACCTCTTGAATCAATACCTTGCTACAGGGGCCCACAGTATTCAGTAGCAGGATGGATTAGTGGCAGTAGATCTAGTCAGAGGCCAGAGTGACAAATGCAGAGTCTAGTTGCAGTCAGATGTTGGGTAGCGCAGTGCAGAGTTGGTGTTAGGCCCCTATACTACTAGTGTAACCCCTTATTGTTATTAGTACAACCCACTTATTATATTGATGTACCCATGTAGTTCCCATATTGTTACTATTGTGCCCCATAGAAGCCCACTATTGTTATTATTGTGCCCTTACATTATTATTGTTATGTCGGCTCTGATTATGTTATGACCCCTTAGACTCCTATATATAGAAAGGAAGTCTTTTCATTTGTATCATCCAAGAATTGTTCATTTATGTAATGTAAAGGAGGTTGCCCCCTCGAAGAGGCTGAATTCTAAGGCATTGATCTATCTTTTCTATCTTTTCTTCAGCTGGTTTCGTAACATTTGGTATTAGATGCAATAGTGCAAAGTCAGCAGCAGTGCAGATGCCTCAGTGACAATGCAAATACTAGCAGCAATGAGAGACTCGGTGATAGATGCATCACACTGATCACAATTGATTCAGTATTTAGGGTGCTTTGCAGATGTTGCAGTTGCAACAACAATAGATGGAGACGGATTGCAGTGCAGATGCAGTGTTGGCAACAATTGTGCAGGGTCAGCAACAACATAGATGCAACACATATCAAAGTTGCACAGTAGTTGGTGGGCAGCAGCAGCCAAACATCAACAACGTGACAGGAGATGATGCAAAGACAGGGGGGTGTTTCTACAAGGGGCAACAGCATTAGAACGCATTCCTCGCTAAGAGGGAGTGTTAGTTTTTGTAGCATTGAATGTGTTCTAGACACAAAAAATTTTAGAGATGCTAGAATGCATGAGATCTCCAAAACTTAGAAATCGTTTCTGGAAATTCCGCCTAGAAATGTCTTAATTAGATTATTAGTCGTTTTTGAAAATATTTTCTGAATCTAAACTTAGGGAATATGATTAATTAATCAAAATTAATTAAGGTATGGTGTGAATCTTCTAGAAACTCACATGGGTCGAATTCTAGTTAATCCTAGCCATAGATTAAGATCTAATCTTGGTCATTGAAGTCTCAACAGAGGGTTATAAGAAGAAAGTCGATGGGGCTTGGAGAACACAATTACATTGTTCGATTTGCTGAGAAATCGATTTCCAGAGTAGAAGTTGTGTGTTGCCGGAAGTGATTCAGTGAGGTCGAAGCAGTGAGAGAGGGGCAAAGATAGTGAGGCCGGAGGAAGCTTTTCCAATTCTGGTGAGTACAATGCAGAGAGGAAGTGATTGCCACAAAGAGGCAATGCAGAGCCCTCTTGGGGAGATTCACGTTTTGCTGGGGAGGAGAAATTCTGAGCCAGAAGCTGGGCAGAGGGTCCGGAGGCAAAGAGTATCAGGTTCCCAGATAGCAGCTGACGAGACAGTGAGAGGAGACGCAGTTCCGAGCTTGTGGGGCCCAGTAACTGCGTACGCTGACGAAGTGGCTGCACAGAGGGAGCAAGGAGCAGCTCAATTAGAGTTGAGGTCAGTGTTGGATTGCCTGTGGAGTGAGAAATTTTTCTCACTAGTTATTATTGCAGTTATTTCTCTGTTTGGATTGCTCGTTTAAGCATCCATAGATTGTACTCAAATTTTCGGTACTGCATAATATCAAAACCCTTAGCTACTGCACTGGTTTTCCCGAGTTGGGTTTTTCCAGGGACTTAGTCCAAAAATAACGGTGTATTTTGTGTGTGTCAATCTATTTCTTCCATCGTTTTTATTTGTTCTGTAGTATTTTATTTGTGAAGGTTGCAGTGTATTTAATTCGATATTTGTCGTAGCACACAACAAGTAAATTGTTTAATTGAATTAACAATTAGAAGAATTAACATCAGTTGCTGCAATAGGGTTCAGGGTTAGCCGAATTTTCATAGGGGCCCACACAGTTTTCAATAGTAGGAGGAATAATGTTAGAAGGCACAGTCAAATCTCGAGAGGCAGTGCAGAACTAGTATCAGTGAACTATTGGAGGGGTGCAAAGACAAATGAGCATAGACATTTACTCAGTAGACAATGCAAAGACTAGTTGCAGTTAGAGACTTAGGAGACAGATGCAGAGTCTGTACTAAGACACAGTGGAATTTGGATCTGTACATTAGTTCTCAGTTGTAGTAGTTGCAACATCAACAACAACATGAGATCAGATGCAATGCAAGTAGAGTTGGAAATAGTGTAGGAGGCACAATGCAGTGTCAGCAGCAACGCAGATGCAAAGTGGTTCAGCTACAGTGTTGGAAAATGAATCAAAGTATGTATAGTGGTTGATGGACATTGAGAGCTAGTTGTATCACAGTTGTTAAACATCAACAACGTGAGGTGGTCCAACTACAAACTACAGGATATTCATCAGGATGATGGGTATAAGAGTAGTGGAGAAGGCATAACACTTTCATCGCTAAGAGGGAGTGTTAGATTTTGGTAGCATTAGACAGGTGTTCTAGTCTCGATTTATGTTGGAGAGGTTAAAGAACACGATATCTCCAAAACCCAGAAAATGTTTAGAGAGAAAACACCTAGAGACCACTCAATTAAGTTAATTGATCAATAATTAAAAAATGCCTAAGTCTAACTTAGGAAAATTGATTAATTAACAACAATTAATTGAGAAAGATCAAGAAAGCTCTAGAGACTCACACAAATCGAGTCTGAGATGATCTTAGCCGTTGATAACGATTTAATGATGGCCATTGGTGATCCAATGAGAGATTATAAGACTAGATCGATGGGATGGAGATAGACACATCGAGCAAGAGGGAGAGCGAGTTCCTTGGCAAATCGAGCTATCCAGTGCATTGATTCAACAAGGAAGAAGAGATTGAGCCAGAGAAGGAAAAGCATTAGTGATTGAGCTAGAAGCAACAAAGAGTTCCAGAGGATTTTCCAGTTTCGGAGAGCTAGTAGAAGGGAGGCGGAAATACTCTACAGAAAAGCCATCCAAGTTGTGCGAGTGAGCCAAGAACCCCAGTGCGAGTGCCGAAAAGAGATCGATCCAATGGCCGAAGGCCGAGAGATCACCTGGAAGGCAGAACGACTCATTTCCAGTGGTAGAGGGAGGTTAGACGACCTAGTTGGAGGCAGTTTCAGGGGCTGTACGACTTGCCCAGGCCAATAGTGCGAGCAGGCCAAAGGGAGGCCGAATTATTTTGGCAGAGGGAGAATTTTGTCCTAAATATTTTTGGCAAGATTATTGTAGGAGGATTGCTAGTTTGGCATCCAGATATTGTGCTCAGAATTTTTGTTGCTGAATAATAAAAATAAACCCTCATCTGCTGCACCAGTTTTCCCTTTGTGGTTTTTCCGGGGACTATTAGTCCAAAAATATTGGTGTCATTTTTATTGTGTGTGGTCTGTTTTCTTAGTTCCAACATTTTGTTTAGCTTCTGCAGAATTTGTTTGTGAAGAATTGCAGTGTTATTTTTTCGGTATTAATCAGAAAATTAATAAACTGCTAACCAGTTAGAAGAATAAATTCTAGTTACTGCAGTTCAAGGAATTTTACATATGTTGAAGGCAAAGGATGTAATAGAGTATTGACAAAGGATTGCTAAGATAGCATTATGGTTATTGCAGGGGTTGATATGACCTTGTTAATGTACACAGTTGAGTGAGATGCCATGTAATGTATTGTTGAGTGTTTAGTAGAGTCATATTGCTCAGAGTGTCTGTCATTATATGCTGTTGTCTATGATAATGTGAGAGAGTGTATGACTGAGTGTGAAGTGTCTTGATGTCATTGATGTATGGTTGAGAGTGAGAGAGGTTGATGTGTTGTTGTTGTTAGGGTTTGAGGTGCTGTTAAGGTTTGGCGGCTTGATGGTTTTTATGTAATATGATGTTGAGGTTGATGCTAGTGTTTGTCATTGGATTGTTGGTCTTGTTGTTAAGCTGATTGTGTGTATGCGGATTTGATTGTATGATCATATTTGATTGGTGATTAGAGATTTATGTTGTAGAGAGGTTTCTGTATTCAATGTTGAGTAGAGAGTTTATTTGGATCCTGTATGAAAATAGATGAAACATGGCCTACAGTTGATTGAGTTGAGATTGGTGGGCCTAGTTTGAAAATGTATGAAAGGTGGTCGACAAGAGTTTGAGGGTTGGGGCCTTTAGTGTTTCAAGTGGTGGCCTGAGAAACTATTGGAGGTTGGGGCATGCAGCATGTTGGGGTTTGCAGCGTTGTGGAAGTGATGGCTTCCATTAGGTAGTGGCTTGGAGCGAGTGGTTGTTCGCATGTATCGCAAATCGGGGCTTGCACAATGGTGGTGGCTAGTGGATGATGTAAAAGAGGAATTTTAATCATAATAAGAAGACAAAGACAAACTATACAATTGTTTTTCTCACGAAAGGGTTTCCACTTAACATCTGGTGTCGTGTGTACTTTTGATATTTTATGTGCTGCTTTCATGGCTTACTTGTGCATGTGTATTATGTGCTGCTTATGGTTATGTATATGTTAGCTGCTGCTCATATATTGTGTTGCTGGTTAATTAACTCATGATTTAGTGACTTGTAAAGAAAAGGTAAAAGTTGAAATAGATGATCCATTGTGCATAAACACTGATTCACCCCCCCCCAAGTATTATCAAGCTCCCAACATTGGTGAGACCCCTGCCCTGCTCAGTCTTCAGACAAGTGGATACTACTCTTGCATTCTTAGTATTGCTTTCTAAGATGGCAACAAAACACATTGACCTTTCGAAATCATTGTTACATGTGGATTTAGATATCAAAAATATGTTAAGAGGCCTCATGTAAGTTGCAGTTATTAGAGTACTCTTGAGAATACCTAATGGAATAAGAGAATATTCCTTTCAACTGTAGGGTCTGTCTCAAGCCTGGCCACTTGGCACATATGTGTTCAAATCAATAAAAGTGGATAGAAAACATATCATTGAAGCCTCTTGAAATGAGGTGGGCTCACTCCATCCACACAACATGAAGCCGCCTCAGCTTGACAACCCACTAAGAAGATGACTTCAAGGGGTCAAAGTTTAAAAAAGAAAGGGAAACACCAATTCAAGTGTAGCAGATTTGAAAATTTCAGCAATATTGTATATATCTACACTTCCTTTTGATATTTCCTGTTGTGACAGAGTTTCTCAGGTTGCTGATTTTTTTCAGTTTCTCATGTCTGAGTTTATGCTTTGCTGATATTTTGTGATATTTCTGATAAGTTTTTGTCTAGACCCTACGTGAAATATTCCCACAACAATATTTGCAACATTGATGGAGGACCCCAAATCAAATTGTTGTTGATGGTAGTAGCATTGGACAGGCACTTCCTCACAAGTCTAAGTGTCTAGATGTGTGGAAGTTGTCCAAATGACCCCTTAGCAAATTACTTTAATTAAAGAAATAATTAAAGTAATTTCTTTTAATAAAAAAAGTGAATTAATCTACTGAAATGCAAAGATTATTCGCATTAGTGAATGATCTCATATTCACCCTATGAGTGACATCAGTTAAAGATTATTAAACTAAGGTATTACAGACTCATGTGCTGGTGTGTGTTCTATGTTATTGAAACAATGGATCGATCGGATTTCCAATACACAGACAATAAAATGGAAAGACAACAGAGAAATACAATAAGCAACACAAAGACACAAACAATTTTAATAAGGAGTTCACCCTATTCTCCAGGACTACGTCTCCGATCCAGCATTCAGTGGTGGCCTTGTTTTATTGTGCCTTTGGGCAGAGAATTTACAATACAGGGACTCAATGTGAGTTCACCTGAATCAGGTTTTTGCTTGGCAGGGTGGTTCTTGGATTCCCCAAGCCACTGGAGTACACAAATTCTTCTTCTTCCTACTAGCTCTGTGACCTTCTGGTCTCAGTGGAAAGAGCCAAATGTGATGCTTAGTCCAGACAGATTCCTCTATGGGATGGCTTGGATCCTCAAGCTCTCTGGTGCTCGATGTTGCTACTGATCAGCTTGGCCCTCTGTCTCTTCTGCTATGCTTTACTGTTCTCTGTGTTCAGTCCTCCTCTCAGGGTTCACTGTTCACTGTCTCTCTTGGTCGCTTGGACTCTACTCAACTCTAACTTCAACTCTGACTGATTCGACTGTCTTTGTTCATGGCTTTAGCCATTCGATCCCTATGTCTGTTCGGTTCTTCTTCCGCTTGTGCTGATTCACCTTCTGCAGCTGCGCTTGGAGTTCCTTGCGTTCGGCGTCATCATGAACGCTCAGGGAGTGGCCAGTTGTCCTCCTCTAAATGGCGCCAGCATGCTTCATCAGTTCGTTCCTTTAGTTACGCTGTGGATGCATTCTTCCTCCACCGTGGTGGTCAAATGGATTCCAAATCTCTTTAAACGCAGCTTAATTCCTTGTCGATTCCGCTTCTTTCCATCGGGTGCAATCTCGGCCGTTTGATCTGGGCCCTCCAGATCCGACACCATACGCACGTTTTGCGCGGTTGACTTGCTCGATCGATAACACGCGATCAACAACAGTTTTCTCTCACCTCCGCCTGCGACGCGTCGATCGGTGTATGGAATCGCTCTGCTCTTGTCCAAAACCTCTTAACATTCAAGGGTGGCCCGATCAAAACCGCCCGTTTCCAAAGTGCGGGTCCCGCCGTGTACGCTTAGCTTTTTTTCCTTTTTTCGCCCGTGGTCCTTCGGTTCCCCCACGCGACCGAGTGCTCAGGGTTTTCCCATTATGGCCTTGTTCGCCTAGCGATGCGCTAATCGTGCATCAAAAACCTCTTCCTTTTCCCATTCCGGGGCTCCCAGGGGCTACTTTGGCCTCCCACGTGGTCTCCATGGGCCTCGATCAACGCGCTTTGACCGAGGTCCTCATTGTTCCACGTTGGCTGCCATTGCCACTAGTTCAGGGTGTTTTTGATCGCTGTTTTGGATTTCTTTAGAGATTTGTTCGACCTGATTCAGTCATGGTTCTTTGATAGTCTTCTATGGATCCAATTCGGATCAGTGAATTAGATGAATTTCAACCATTGATCTCGAGTGAAGTTGAGATCTAATCCCAACCATCAATCACTTCGGAGATTAGGGTTGTGGATTTGGTCAATAATTCAAACATATAAAAGGAAAACTAGGCTATGGGAAATGACACATCAAGTGAGCAAGACAATGAGATAGTGAGATCTTAGTGATTGGGCAAAGGACATTCATCCAAGTGTGCAAGGTTCAGAGGAAGAAGAATAAAGGGAAACAAAGGAGAAGGATCCATTAGTTGGAAAGATTGAAGGATAGGTTTTGAGGGTTTGATCAGCTAGAAATATTCTAGGCTTTGTTGTTTATATTTTTCCTCAAAGAGCCATTTTCCTAGTGAGGGAGCCTTTGTATGCTGAAGATAATTTATTAATGCAAAAACAGATTTGAAGGGTAGAAATATGTGTGCATGTGTATTAGATTGGTGTCATTTTTGCTTTCACAATTTATCTTTTATTTTTTACTATTTAAAAATTCTAGCAGCCTTTATTCGATAAATGTGTAATAAATTCAATTTTCAACAAGGTATTTACTAGAGAATAAATTGCTAGTAGTTGGAGTTAGGAAATTAACATGGTACCAGAGCTTACACTTTGAGAGGGAGGCCATACTAGTCAAGGGTTTGGTAGAAATTAATTTTTTGTGGGTTTTTTAAACGACCAAAACAATGATCCACAAAGATTTGTAGCAGATCTATTAAATTTGCAAGGAGATCTTAGTAGATATATAAACGAGTAGCATTTTTATTTTTGTCGGTGCTAGAACAACTTAGCACAAAACAAATTTTTGTCAGATCTAGGAATGGCAACAACTAGTCTTAGATTTGAAGAACGATTTGATAGAGCATATAACTTCCTACCTTGGAAGGAGAGGGTGACCCTGCTTTTAAGGGAGCATGATCTATGGGAAATTACCATTCCCACATGGTGTCACCTGCTATTGAATGGAAAATCACTTGCTCGATGCTAAAGGCACTAACTCAACGCATCTAGGGAGCACTCTAGGCCTTGATACTCTCTAGTCCATTCTCCCTAGTCAAATTACATGGCTCCTGGTCAATACCTTGATCTGTCAATATGCTAACCTAGAATGTATGCCCCTTGATGATACGGCATCAACACTCCCTCTGACTGAGGGAAACATTCTCAACTAATCTAAGCTTGTCCTTGAGGTATACAAACTTCACCTTAGGACAAAGGCTTTGTGAGAATGTCAGCATCTTGCATGTCTGTAGAAAAATGCATTGTAGCCTCAATGCATTGTTAAAATTTGGCAACGTAGAGATGGATTTCTCCTAGAAGAAATCATATCTTTCAGTTCTGTTTGAAACACCTATAATAAAATTTCATTTCTAATAATTCTAATGACTTTCCAAAAATAATAAGTCACATCTCAATTTGGAAGTGATTTTCCAAAAATAGAAAATCATGTCTAAATGATCAAAGTGATGATCTCGACATATGGAATCCACTTTAAAATCAAACCAATCATGATTATACAAGTCAAGAATTAATATTTTATCCTTACTAGTATTATTATTATTATGATACTATTATTTATAAAATAGTATAAAGTCATTCACCTTTAATGGATTAATAAAAATGAATTCTCTCATGAAATAAGTAAATTAAATTGAAAATCTCTTACTTGGCAAATTAAACCTCTCTTTTGGAATAAAATAGTAACTCCACATTTAAGGGAATGTAACTCTCCCTCACTAATTCAATGTATGGCAAAAGTTTAACTCCTCATTAAATGCACTTGTAATTCCCTCATTCAATTCGATTTGTAACTCTCACCAAATATTCTCTCATGTCTAAGTGCAATTCTCTTTCTCCCTAATTCGAATTGTAACTCTTCAAGACATGTGTACCTCTCTCTTTATTCTTGGGATGAGTTACACTTCTCCTTAAGTAAGTCCTCCCTCATTGAATTCAATTTTCCTATTATTCGCTCAAGGCATGAATTCATTTTGTAACTCCTCTACGTTTTCATCTATTTAAGCAAGGAGCACGTGAGAGTTGATAGTAGCATGTTCATTGTGAGGAAGGAGAGTTAGTGTTGATTGTGTGCAAGAGACGTTTGAGAGCAAGTGAAGAGTAAGAGCAAGGGAAGAGTTGGAGCAAGTGCGAAGGACAAGATATAATCAAGAGGAGGGGATCTTCAAGCAAAGAGTAAGAGCACTTCAGCTGCGAGTTGATAAGACATTGATGACTTTATTCATTCTTATCCTCTCTCTCTCTCTTTGTACTTTGTTGGACAATTGAAGAAATCTAATAGAAGAAGAATCATTTGGGTTTTCCCCTTGTGGGCTTTGCCTTGGTCATTGGACTTAACTCTCAGTGTCTCATATTTGTGCTTGGCTCTCTTCATATGATCCTTAAGTTTATGTTCTATCTACAATTGCTGATTTGAAAAGATGTGAAGAAGAAATCTTCATTCTATTTAATTGTAACGACATAAAACATTTAATTTTCTGCAAAGTACATTCAATTTTCTGCAAAGTACATTCAACTTTCTGCAAAGTACATTCAATTTTTTGCAATGTACATTCAACTTTCTGCTAAGTACATTCAATTCTATTCAGTTTTTTGCAAAGTACATTTATTTTTCTGCAAGTACATTCTGTTTTCTGTATAGAACTTTCAAGTTTCTGCAATAATTTTTTAAATTGTTGCATAGAACTTTAAGATTTTAACATTGTATCAGAGCCTTGGTGAAGGCAAGTCCAAGGAGACCAGAGATCACTTGAAGAGACCCCACTTGTTGCCAAAGTTTTCTGATTAAGATGACTTTGTCCTACTTCAAAATAGAGGAGAAGCAGAATGATGCTTCAAACTTTGGTCCATGGAAAGCAAGAGTAGATATCACTCTTGAAGAACACAAAGTTTGACCTCCAAAACCAGTCTATAAATTTGTCTTCCTTCCACACGTGCGAAGAAGAAAGAGCCTCCAAGTGTATGAACAAATCAAGGGAGGAGAGAGAAGATGATGTGATGAGATGAGTGATGTCCAAATGAGAGAAGGGTCACTCCTATTTATACAATTCAGTGAGGGTGAGGAGACACATCCTTTGGGCTTCATGAGCTTACATTTAACTGAAGCCGACCTTGACAATTTGTGCATGAGAAAGAATAAATTCAAAATTCCATTCCTGATTGTCAGAATGAGATGATCTTTATATCATGAGGGTGAGGAGACACATCCATTGGGCTTCATGAGCTTACATTTGACTGAGGCCGACCTTGACAATTTGTGCATGAGAAAGAATAAATTCAAAATTCCATTCCTGCTTGTCAGAATGAGATGATCTTTATATCAAAATTGTACCTCTCAGAAAGAGGAATCCAATGCAATAATCATCTCTATCATATGAGCTGTCTTAAGGTGGAAGTTGGCCCTAGTTGCCAATTTTAACACTCCCTCTCAACTAGGGAGAATTCCACTTGCCAATCCATCATCATGCCAACCTGTCATCCTGTATCATCCTTGCCATCACTGTTCTATACTGCTCTACTCTACTGAACCGTGAAGTAATAATGAAGAAGAAGTGATCGCGGGTGAGTCATAAGATCATACCACTCTCCACTGACTAAAGTCGGTCCTTGATCTTAGATCAAGTTGTTGAACACCATGCATTCTAGTCATAGGGAGTACGACAGTACACGATGCTAACATCTGTAGTGCTATGGTCCCTAACCATCGTTTCCCAACTCATTGGCTTCCCATGAGTGCTGGACAGTATGGTTAGGATGTGTGTTGGGGCATCAGCAGGAGAAGATGAACCACTCATCCTGCTCATATGCCATAGGATAAGGTGAAACCACTCATCCTATGCATATGTCAATTGTAGGGGAAGGTGAACCACTCACCTTACACACATGTCAACCATAATGGGGTATCACAAGGGAAGGTGAACCACTCACCCTGTATCCAGTGCACCACTAGGGGAAGGTGAACCACTCACCTTATGGTTGCTCATAGTTAGCTCCAAGTATCCCACACTCCGAAGAGCTCCCAAAGCTCTGTGTCCAACTCATACGGGACCCTCATAGGAGGGTTGTTCCACGACTCCTTGTCTCTCTCGGAAGGTTAAGAATTTGACCTTCCCCAAAGGCTTCGTGAGAATGTCTGCAACCTGCTCATCTGTCCTAATGTGTTGGAGCCTAACAGCTCCCCATTGTACCATATCCCGGATAAAGTGGTACTTGATATCAATGTGCTTCGAGTGGTCGTGGAACACGGGATTCTCTGATAGATGAATCCCACTCTAGTTGTCGAAGAATATCATGGTGGTATCTAGCACGTGCTCAGATAGCTCACTAGAGAGCTTCCTCAACCAAACTACTTCACAACAGGCCATACTCGCAGCAATATATTCGGCCTCGGCTGTGCTTAGTGCAACCGATTTCTGCTTTCTACTCATCCAAGATATAGAAGCTGACCCCAAAGAGAAGCAACACCCAGATGTGCCCTTACACTCCACCACATTGCCAGCCAATCAACATCTATATATCCATGTAGCCTCAAATTCCCGACAGTGTATCTCAATCCATAGTGAATTGTGCCTTGGAGATATCTCGAGAGATTTTTGGCAGCAATCTAATGAATGCGATGAGGCTCGACCATATATTGACTCAATGTGTTCACAACGAAGCATATGTCAAAATGGGAGTTGACCAAAAACATCAGGGCCCCCACAAGTTGACGATACTCGGTAGGGTTCTCCAATCTGAGCCCAACAACACTTCCATATAGCTTCTTAAAGTTGAGTTCCATCGAAGTAGTCACGGACTTGTAGTCCACCATCCCACATCTCTCAAGTACCTTCAAAATATATTTTCCTTGAGAAAGGAAAATCTCACTTGGCTTTTGCCAGACCTCCAACCCTAGGAACTAATGCGTCAGTCCTAGGAACTTCATCTTGAACTCGAAAGCCAACTCCCTCTTGCATTGATGAATGAGAGGGTCATCACCTATTAGAAAGAGATCATCCACATAAAGGAGCAGAATGAGAGGTTTGTCCTTTCAACCTTGAAGTATAGGTTTTGGTCATCATCGCTTCTTGTAAATCCCAGCTTCATAAGATAGATATCGATCCTCTCATACTGAGCCCTAGGGGCTTGCTTCAACCCATAGAGGGCTTTCTTCAACCTGCATCGTGTCTCATGATCTTGACTTCGAACCCTTGGGTTGTTCCACATACACTTCCTCCTTAAGTGAACCATGCAAGAAGGCATTTATGACATCCAACTGGTGTAGGTTGCATCCTTGCGAGGTAGCAAGGGCTATAATCGAACAGATGGTGGTATATCAGGCAACTGGGGCAAATATCTCATTGTAGTCTACTCCGTGAAAATTCCTCAACAGGAACCCCTACTGCAACAACTGATGATATTACTCCTATTTGTTAAATTCCTTTAAACAAACTACTTGCAGTTTCCTACGGCAAATATCGTAATACATACACTGCAGCCTTCACTTAATTAAATACTATACAGAAATAAGAGACTAAGCAAGAAAGAAAAATACAACACAATGGACACCGTTATTTTTGGACAAATGTCCCCGGAAAAACCCAATGCAGGAAAACCGGTGCAACAGTTCTGAGGGTTTATTATTATTAAGCAGTAGCAAATTCTGAATACATCTCTGAATACTCTCAGGTTATTCAGTTACAGAGAGAAATACTGACAGAAAGATTTGTGAGATTACCTCACATAATCACTGAGAAAATCCCGGTTAACTCGGATACTGAATGAAGTGCCTCTGGCAAGCCCGTCGCTGCTTTGCGCATTCCTCACGCAGTCCCTGTGTCAACCTCTCTAGGCTCTGCGTCACCCAGTCTACTGATCGATTTACTGCCCAGAGTCTCCGCGTCTCACAACTCGGCTCCCAACTTTTGAACTCTCCTTAGCAAAATCTCAGACTTTCTCTCACCCTCTGTGTTGCCTCTGCGTGGCCCTCCGTGGCCCTGCGTCAGCCTCTGAGTCTGGGCTACTGGATCACTCTCTGCCTCTCTCCTTTGATGATACTCCTGCTGAGAAAATCTCTCTCCGGATGCTATCCCTGCCCCTCAACTACAAGAAATCTCCTCAATCGAATCTCCTCCTGAGAACTTCTCATTTCAGAAATTCGATCTCTTGCTCTCTTGGTGCATTTTCCAAATGATCCTCAAGCCTCTTCTTATATCTTTCTATTGGACAACCAATGACCTAGATTAACTCCTAATCAATGGCTCAGATTATTTTGACTTGATCTCTGTCTTTTTCTAGAAGTTACATCCACAATTAGATTAATACCCATTAATATTTTTAATTTCCTAAGTTTAGACTTAGAGTCCCATTAAAAAATATTAATTATTTTAATAAAATCGTTTATGGGTGGAATTTCCCAAAACGCTTTCTGGGTTTTTTGGAATACATGTGCCCAAGCCTCCTTGCAAAATTTGAGGCATAGAGCACATCCGATGCTACCCCAAATCAACACTCCCTCTTAGGGAGGTATGTGCTATAGCAATATACACTGTTGCATACTGCTTTTATTCTGAAGCATCGTCCTCTGTGCTGTTGATGTCTGACATGATGTCCACCAACTACTGTGCTGTTGCTGCAACTGTACTGCTGCTGACACCACCACTATCAACATTGCATCCGTACTACAACTCCCTCTCAAATGTTGCATCTGCTATGCTACTAGCACTGCCATTGCTAGCATTGCATCCGTACTGCAACTCAGTTGCTGAGAGAAGCAACTGAAAAACATCCAAAATTACTGAACTAACTGTGTTCAGTATGATACCACGTGAATGCTGGAGCCTGACTGCTGCTAGTCTCTGTGCTGACCCTTTGAATCTACTGCGCTGCTGCTGACCTTTGCTTTGTGCCATCTGCACTGTTGCCAACTCTGCTTTGGCTGCTCAAAGTCTGGCGCTCCTAGCCACTGCAACTGTCTCCCTGACACTTCTCGGCACCATACGACACTAGTCCATCCTGCTACTTCTGATATGGGCTCCCATAGTAGGTATTGATACAAGAGGTGGACTCCTCAAGGATCCTTCCCATCTGTAGCGCTTTCGAACTACAGCTCCAAATTAGCCCACATTCCTCCTGGAGGTATCTTGGCTATCATGGCGAACTCCTCCTCTTCGATCTTCGTGGGTCCAACCTTCGGATCGTGTTTCTCATCCTTGTCCTTCTTCTTGAGAGGACATTGTGTAGTGTAGTGACCCATCTCACCACACCTGAAACACTTGATCTTCAAGACGTCCTTCTTACGTCTCCGCTGCTCTCGCTGCCCCTTCGATGCAAGGGCTGCATTATCCCCCTCCTCCTTGGGCTTCGACCCACTGCTGCTTTTGCTTCCATCAAGTTTGACCTTGACCAGGTCTCTCCTCAGCTCCTCTTGTTTGAGTTGCCCACATCACATCCCAATTCGACATTGCTGCTCTGCCTAGGATACTCTGGACAAAGACTTGCCACTCATCTGAAATAGAATTGAGGGCCAGTCTAAACAACTTTGAATCCTGAGATGTATGCCCCGCAATAGACAACTCATCACGGGTTTCCTTCAACTTCGTGAGGAATGGATCCACACGCTCTCCCTTCTGCATCTAAGAAGATCTCAGCTTCTGCTCCAAGTACATATTCCGAGCAGTATGCCCTGCAATAGACAACTCATCACGGGTTTCCTTCAACTTCGTGAGAAATGGATCCACACGCTCTCCCTTCTGCATCTAAGCAGATCTCAGCTTCTGCTCCAAGTACATCTTCCACTGCTCAGAAGATCCTTGATATAACATGGCCAAGGCATCCTGCACCTCCTTAGCGGTCCCTCTGCTAGCAACGTGACACACCACGTGATCCTTGACCCCATCCAAGATCATCCTCTTGGCCTTCGCCATCTCAGCTCTGTACTTCTTCAATGGATTTGCATCCGTAGGGACAACCACCACGCTGGTGATGTATGTCTTGAAGGCATGCTCATCTAGAAGGAATGACATTCTAGCCTTCCAGATGACGTAGTTGGATGCTCTGTCCAACCTGTCCTGATCCCTCAAGCCATTGGTTGCCATATCTGCCAAAAATGTCGAAAATCTTCTCTCTGCTTCTCACTGCTGTTGCTCAACCAATGGGAAAGCAGACTTCTCGGCAAGAAGTTTGCTAAGGAAAAGTACCCTCAAAGTGCTTCTCTTCTCTCTTCTGACGTTTTTCAGCCCAATAATTTGCCTGCTGAAAATCTGCATCTGACCAGCTCTCTCACGTTGAGGCTTCAGCGCTACTCCCTCTGCCCTGGCAAAAATTTGAACTGGAAGTCCTCTCCGTCAATTCACTCGGAGAGAGACTGCCTTGATAAATCTGCCCACTCGGCTTGGAATTGTGTCAACCCCTGGGGTTTCGAACTGCTGCCACCTGCAGCTTTTCAAACTCCCTCTTCTGTTGAGCACTGGATCTACCGGCTTTGTTCTTCTTGTTTCACCTGCAGCTCTGATACCATGTGAAAATTCCTCAACAGGAACCCCTACTGTAGCAACTAGTGATATTACTCTTATTTTTTAAATTCCTTTAAACAAATTACTTATAGTTTCCTATGGTAAATATCGTAATACATACATTGCAACCTTCACTTAATTAAATACTATGCAGAAACAAGAGACTAAGCAAGAAAGAAAAATACAACACAATGGGCACCGTTATTTTTGGACAAATATCCCCGGAAAAACACAATGCAGGAAAACCGGCGCAGCAGTTCTGAGGGTTTATGTTAAGCAGTAGCAAATTCTGAATACCTCTAAGGTTATTCAATTATAGAGAGAAATACTGGCAGAAATATTTGTGAGATTACCTCACACAATCCCTGAGAAAATCCCGGCTGATCTAGATACTAAATGAAGTGCCTCTGGCAGGCCCTACACTGCTCTGCGTAGTCCTCACACAGTCTTTGCATCACCTAGTCTGTTGATTGATTTGCTGCCTGGAGTCTCTACTCTCAGCCTCTCGGTCTCACACCTTGGCTCTCGGCTTCTGAAGCTGACTCTCCTCAGCAAAATCTCAGACTCTTTCTCACCCTCTGCGTGGCCTCTACGTGGCCCTTCGTGGCCCTACGTTAGCCTTTGTGTCTAGGCTACTGGATCACTCTCTGCCTCTCTCTGCTTATGATTCTCCGACTGAGAAAATATCTCTCTCTCCAGATGTTATCCCTGTCCCTCAACTGCAAGAAATCTCAATCGAATCTCCTCCTGATAACTTCTCACTTCAGAAATTCAATCTCTTGATCTCTCGGTGTGTTTTCCAAATGACCCTCAAGCCTCTTCTTATATGTTTCTGTTGGACAACCAATGACCTAGATTAACTCCTAATCAAACGCTCAGATCATTTTGACTTGTTCTTCATCTTTTTCTAGAAGTTACACCCACAATTAAATTAATATCCATTAATATTTTTAATTTTTTAAGTTTAGACTTAGGGTCCCATTAAAAAAATTAATTATTTTAATAAAATCGTTTCTAGGTGGAATTTCCCAAGATGTTTTCTGGCTTCTTTGGAATACATGTGCCCAAGTCTCCCTGCAAAATTTGAAGCCTAGAGCACATCCGATGCTACCCCAAATCAACATACTCCTTCCTTTTGAGAGAAGCCTTGAGCTACAAATCTGGTTTTTGTTGATTTGGGGTAGCATCGGATGTGCTCTAGCCACAAAATTTGGTAGAGGTTGGGGCACATGAGATTTCCAATACTCAGAAAGGGTTTGGGCAGAGTCTAAACAGATCAGGAGATATTAAAATAATTAATATTTTAATAGGAGTCCCTAAGTCTAAACTTAGGGAAAATAAAATATTAATGGGGTATTAATATGAATCTGTGTTAGAATGGTCCAAAAGCTAGGTTGCACGAAATGGGGAAACGGGTATGAGTTTCCAAAATGGGAAGCGAGACGAAACGCGACCTCCCCAAATTTTGGAAACGGGGAAACGCGAATATATATATCTATATATATATTAGGAAATTTAAGAAATATGTGCAATCATCAAGCATATGTGATACATTCTAATTTATTACTTTATGATAAAATTGTCAATTGTCAATGCATAAACTATAAGTCTCTAAATTTACATCACATTTACTCATGAATGATCACATAATGAAAATAGAAATATCCAAAATCAACCACGAGAAATTTCTAATTTCTTGTCTCATGCTTGATTGGGAGTCTCCTCCTACATAGTCGAACGACCTTAGTGCTCTTGATTAAATACAAGTTTCATACCCTAGTACCCTACATGCTCTTCATTATTGGGAGTCTCCCCTGCATAGAGGGCTTGGTTCTCTTGATTAAATACAAGTTCCATACCCTAGTACATGATAAAATCCAATGGAAACATTGCAATCCTCCTAATCCTGAAATCATGAAAAACATATAAGTCTGCTGGATTTTGAGTGAGATCTAAAATTCTACTTTCTCCATATGAAATCCAATGAGGGCGAAACCACTCTCTAACATCCTGAGTCATTTCATGGTAATGTTAAAAATTTAAGTAAAACGATGAAAATGAAAAATAAAGGAGAATATCACTTTTGCTTTAAGAATTTAACATTACCATGAACTGCATATCAACACTAGGGCAAAAGTTCACTTTTATAACTTTAGATATGCATTTAGAAGCAACTAGAAGTCACTAGGATAACCTAAAAATAAATTAGAAAACAAATTAAAAAAACACAAGTAAAACGTTGAAACGTGAGTCGTATGGCCCTGAAACGCGTTTCAGGTCGTACTAGCCACGTTTTAGTTTCGTGAAATGTGGCAGTACGGCCTGAAACGCGTTTTAGGGCCGTACCATACGTGTTTCAACGTTTCGTACCCGTTTCCGTAAGGAAACGCCTCCTTACCCTACATTTCCTGCAACATAGTCCAAAAGACATGGATCAAGCCCGATCTAATTTTAGCCGTTGATTAGGGACTTAATCTCGGCCGTTGAGATGTCAACAGGAAAAGTATAAGAGGAGGCTTGAGGGTCACTTGGAGAACACACCAGAGTGATCAATCATTCTATTCTCTAGAGCGGGGTTTGCTAAGAGAGAGAATCAGTGATCGGGAGAGCAGATGAGGGACATTGAGTACAGAGAAACAGAGAAGGCAGAGATTGTGCTGGGAGAGCAGCGCAGCAGCCAAGGAGAGTGACGCAGAGCCAGCAAAGGCTTACACAGGGCCACACATAGGCAACCAAGTGTTGCGCAAAGCACCAGAGAGGCCAGCGTGTTTGACACAAAGGCCCAGAAAGCTGACGCAGGGCCTCCTGGGGTTGACGCAGGGCAAGAAAGGTTGACATAGGGCCAGCGTGAGACAGAGGGGGGTTGACGCAGTCCAGATTGGGTAGACGCTGGGGGTTGCAGAGCAGTTTTGTGTTGAGGAGTTGTCGGAAGGACTTTCCAGGGTTTCAGCTAGGGGATTTCTCTCAAACTGTGAGGTATAGATGCGAAGGAAATTCTCTGTTGGGTAGGCCAGTTCGGCACCCAGATTGCACTGTGATATTGCTTAATAACATTGGGTTTTTCCAGGGACATTGGTCCAAAAATAATGGTGTCATGTGGTGTGTTTGTTCTTGTTTCTTTTAGTTGCTGATCTGTAATATGTTGAGCATGCACTGGTGTCTATTTTCAATATTTACTTTGTAAATAACTTGTTAAAGAAAAATAACAAGTAGGTAGGAATAAATCAGAAAAAGTGTATGAGGGGTTTCTAAACTAAGTAAACTTAGAAACTTCAACAACTTTGATTTTTTCAGCACTCCCATCTGCTCCATGTTTGATTTTGTAGAGCCATTTCGAAGTGACCATTGACTTGTCCTTGGGTCTAGGAACCACATCCTAGACATCATTTTTCATGATCGACTCATATTCCTCGTTCATTGCATCCTTCTAAACATGTTGCCTCACGGCTTCTTCGAATGTGCAAGGCTTAGATTGTACAATGGTACTCATGGCAGCTAAGTACCCTTGGTACCTATTCGGCTTCTTTCTTTCATGAAATGTCCCCCTTGGTGCAATATGTTTCTCAGCATCTTCAAGAGTATCTTTGAGCCATAAAGGCCTTTTCCTTGAAGTAGAGGGCTCATTAGGAGGTGGATTAATGGGATCCATCGGACCTTCAACATCAGGCATCGGTTCATCAGACAAAGGTTCATCCTGCTTTTCTGCATCAACATCATCATTGTCCTTCCTAGGAATAGGAAGATCTCAGATCTTTCTAAGAACAGAATCTTCATCGAAAGTGACATCATGACTCAATTCCACTTCCCTTTGACCAGACACATAGATTCTATATGCCTTCGTAGTTTCATTGTAGCTCACAAACGTTCCTTTCTTCCCAGATGCATCTAATTTGTTTCTTTTCTCTTTCGGCACATGAAAGTATACGGGACAATCAAAAATTCTAAAATTAGAAACATTAGGTTTCTTACCGGTGAATACTTCTTTGGGTGTCTTGACGTCTAAAGCTTGATGTGGGCATCGGTTTTGGCAATACACAACGGTGTTGGCAACTTCTCCCCATAAGAACTTCATAAGACCTTGATCATGAAGCATAGCATGGGTGGCTTCTATGATAGTACAAATCTTCCTTTTGGCAACACCATTTTGTCCAGGAGTATATGCGGTAGTAGTATCCCTCTTAATAAGAGAGAGCTCCCAGTCACCAGTGACTTCACTAATAGATAGGAGATCATTCTTGATCTTGGTAATCCTCATGAAGTAGGATTGGATGGATTCTCCTCTATCCATCTTGATATCTTTCGGCTTGTTCTTGAGAGAGAGAATGTGATTTGCATTATTTATTTTGAACATCCCAACCGGTTTTTCATACATCTCCTTAGATGTTTCCAAATCAGAAATATAGGCAACCAAAGGCTTATGAATGGACCTCTCGTCTTTTACATTACCTTTCTTGTACTTTGTTTGTGCAACAACGTATGCATTTGAAGGAGGCTCTGTTATTCTTCCTTTGACATAATCCATGGCATCATCCTCTTCCAAAGTCAAATCCAAAGTCATCTTCCATGCATGATAGTTGGATTTGTCCTTAAGCTTATCCTTGAATTTGAAGAAAGATGTAGTCGTCATTGGGACTAGTTCCAAGTCCTTGTCCAACAACTTCCCTTAGTGATTGCTTTGCTTCACTCTTGCTTGGGCATTGACTATACCTGAGCTCTGATACCAAGTTAATTTTAAATAACAATGATATGTTCTATGCTTAAGCACAATTTACTTCAATGGTCCTTTAGTAACCCAATGAAAATTTCCAATTATATCCAGTAGCAATCACATTAACTTATAAACATTGACAGTAAATGCAGATAGAACATAAAATCATATGTAGAAGACAAGCCAAGACAAGAGGACACAAGATGTGGCAGATGCTAGGGACAAACCCCAATGTGGGGAAACCCTTTGATCAAATCTTCTTATTATTCTTCAATAGTTCAACAGAGAGAGAGAGTACAAATATCATAAATACCACCCCAAAACAGATCTGCCAAATCAGTAGTCAAATCAGCAGTCAATGCAGCCCTAACCAGAAAGTCAACGATGGTCAAAGCTGCGCCAAATCATCCTCTAATCAGCTCAGTCAACAGCAAAAAAATGCGGCCTCCAAAGAGGGTAGAAATTTCAGCCTCCAAAACTAGTCTAGAAATCTACCTTCCTTCCACACATGCCAAGAAGAGAGAGCCTCCAAGTGTACGAACCAATCAAGAGAGGAGAGAGAAGATGATGTGATGAGATGAGTGATGTCCAAATGAGAGAAGAGTCACCCCTATTTATACAATTCGTTCAGGGTGAGGAGACACATCCATTGGGCTTCATAAGCTGACATTTGGTTGAGGCCGACCTTGACAATTTGTCCATGAGAATGAATAAATTAAAAATTCTATTTTTGCTTGTCATAATGAGATGATCTTTATATCAAAATTGTACCTCTTAGAAAGAAGAATCCATTGCAATAATCATCTCCATCATATGAGTTGTCCTAATGTGGAAGTTGGCCCTAGTTGCCAATTTTAACAATAGCTGATCCACGAGAGAATGCAAGTGCTACTGTCAAATCCAAATATAAAAAGGGTGAACCGTGAAATCAAAGCTAGAAAAATTATCCTTGATTCTCTTAGTGATCATTTCATTACTTATGTTTTTGGTTTGAAGAAAGCTAAATAAATGTATGACAAACTAATTGGCATGTTTGCAATGAGTAACTTGAATCAAATAATTGCCTTGAAGAATCCGCTGAAGGACATCAAGATGAACATAGGAGAGACGATTCAAGCATACTTCTTAAGAATTACCAAAATTATGAATCAACTGTCAAAAGTTGGTGAAGTTGTACCTGACAAAGAAATGATGTTGATTGCGCTTGGATGCCTTTCTCCTATTTGGGAGACTTTTATCACCACAATCAATAATATAAACACTATTTCCACATTTGATGAGCTCCTGGGAAAGTGTATCCAAGGGGAGGCTAGAATGATCCCCAGAGGGAGGATTTCACATCATGAAGGAGAATCTACTGCATTTTCAACCTATGAAAAGAGAATAAAAGGTAATAAAAAGAAATGCGCTTTCTAATCAAATAAAGAGAATCTAGACATGTCAAAAGTTAGATGCTTTAATTGTCAAAAGCATGGTCACTTTGCTCGTGATTGTAAAGAAAGAAGAAGAGCACCTAAATGCAAAAACAAATCTGATTATAGAAAAGACATTTTTGAAAATCAAAGAAAATACCATCCTAAAAAACAAGAAATCCAAGGTATAGAAATTGTTGAAAATACTGGGGGGGGTGAATCAGTGGTCCTTTTCAATTGTTATTTTTGTCAGTTAAATCATTTATATTAGAACACAAAATGAACAACATGAATAAATTCTTTTATTAATATAATCTTTACAATAAATCAAGTACAATGTATATAGGGCTCCAACTAGTTGCCAAGCACCAACTTGGACTTTTTGTGAGGCTCCAACCTCCAGGGCACCAACCCTGTCTTGTCAAGGCACCAACCTAGGATTTAGGAGCACCAACTCCAAGTACACCAATCCTTCCAATTCTTAGGCACTAACCCCAAGGGCTCCAACCCTCTGCTATATATTGTCTAGATATGTTTGGTAGTTATTCTCTGCTCCCAACATCTTTTTCACTGAATTCTATCTTTTTACACCTTCACTGCTACATCAATGACAACCTGTCTTCATATGAAGCGGTCTTCACAACTCTTCATATTGCCCTAATAGAGTCTGCAAAGTTACCTCATGATGATTTCAAATAAGCATCATGATCTCCAATAATGTTTCCAAGATTTGTTGAAGCTTTCCAACAAGATATCTGCACTAATCTTCAATGTATGCACAAAAGCAATTCTCTGTTTTCAAAGCCTATGTTCTTTACTGTTGTGGTAAGTGTTTCAAGCGTGACTGCTTCTCACTGTTCTTGCTATCGTGATCTCTTACTTCCCAAAAACAGACTGACAAACGCTTCAATGCTGGTGCTGGCTACTGCTCCCTTCAAATGATGTCAGATGAAACTTTATTTTTCCCCTTCATAGAATTGTTCTTCAGGTTGCGTTATGTACTTGATTAATTCATCACAGGTTTGAACCTTTCAAAGATTAACCCAATCAACAGAATTGCTTCATCCTTCGGCTTCCTTCTGTCCTGCTGGACCTACGACTTACTTTTGTCCTGCTCCTTTTTTTTCTCACTCGATCTTCGACTTCTTTTGTACCTTCATCGTCTGCCAGACCTTTGGCTTCTCGACCTTTCGACTTCTTCTTTCGTTCGCTTGACCTTCTGGCTTCCTCTGTTCCTTCAAGTTCACGAGTTGTGAACTGTTACCTCTTCTCTATGATAGATGCCCGAGATACGTTACCCATATGGAGGTCCCACATGCCACGTCATCACCTTTAATTGCAATCGCAACTTCCGAAGGTCTTCTCATAACATAGTCGATCCCCTATGACAACCTTATCGCAATCGGCGGTTTGACATTCCTTAGAAACTAGCGATACTGCAGATGCGAAATTGTATAAAGTCATGTTATAGTGGTGCAGCGGGTCCGCAATATGATATCGCAATCGAAGGTTTTACCATCGTTACATCTCTTCAAGACTTGCGATATGCGACGAATGCGATATTTCTTTAGGACGTATTATAATGGTGCAGCGGGTCCACAATGTTATCGCAATCGACGGTTTGCGGGACTTCGACTGGCACATGGATTAAAAACGGCCTTAACCCCCGCAGTTGACCGTGATCTAAGGGTTGACTATGAGATCGACGGCTAGGATTGAGTGCGGGACTTCAACCATGATCAAGGAAGTCCGTACTTTCCTACCCCCGCTCTTCCGATAGCTGTTGCTCTTTGTTCTTTCGATAACACTTACCCTTGGGCATATGCGATAACCTGCTTCTCTTGCTCCGATGACTTGCTTCTTTGATAACCTGCCTCTCTTGCTCTGATGATTTGCTTCTTTGATGGCTTTCGATAAACTCTTCATCTTACTCTTTGGCTTCTTGCTCTTGTTGCTTCACAGATCTAGTGCTTCTATTCTATCTGTATATATATATATATTCAATCCACTTGGGTCCTCCATCTCATCATATCATCATATATCAAACTTTCATCACTATGCGCATTATGATCAATGGGCATCAATGGGTAATCATGTATCAAAGAATTTGCCATCACAAACACTGCTATATTGACATCAATGACAACCTAGAATAACAGAAATAATGTAGCAGAACTCAATCAAAATATTTTTTTGTTTCTGCTCTTTCCAGTTCTTCTTCTGCAAATTCATTTGATAGTTGGTTAGTTGATAGTGGTGCTTCCAAACATTTTACTGGTTACAAAGAAGCACTCTCTAATCTAGTTGAGAGGGAGACTAATTCAAATGTTATTTTTGGAGATAATTCTACTCACCAAGTTAAAGGTTATGATTCAATTTCATTTCAGTTAGATGATGGCAAATTTATTTTTCTGCAAGAAGTTTTATATGTACCTGGTTTGACAAAGAATCTTGCATCCATATCTGCTTTAGAAGATATAGGAATGAAAATTGCTTTTATTAATGGAAAAGTTCTAACTTGGCCTTTGAACTCAAGTATGAGAGAAACCTCCACTCTTGGATCAAGATGTGAAGGAATTTACAAAGTCAATGGTAAACCCATTCATGCACTAGTCCATGATACTGATATTCAGTGTGAGTTATGGCACAAAAGATTTGCTCACCTACACTACAAAGCCTTACTTCATGTAAGGAAGATGGTTTTTGGAATGCCTGAGATCAGAATGGATCATGAAGAAGTTTTCCCATGATGTGAAAGCGGAAAACATATAAAGGGACCATTCTTTTCAAGAAGAACAAAAACTAGTTAGGTACTTGAGCTCATACATTTTGATTTGTGTGGACCTATGCCTGTTACTTCTCTTGGTGGCTACTTGTATTTCATGATTTTTATTAATAATTTTTCTCGCAAGACATGGATATTTTTTTTGAAAAAGAAAGGGGAAGATTTTGACATGTTCAAAGATTTCAAGGCTCTGATTGAGAATCAAACTGGAAAGTTGATCAAATCTTTCAGATCTGATAATGAGGGAGAGTTCACCTCCAAAGATTTTATTGATATTTGTAAAGATGTCAGAATAAAGAAAGAAACCATTGTGCCGTACAATCTACAACAAAATGGTGTGGCTGAGAGGAAGAATAGAACCATTATGGAAGCAGTTAGAGCTATGTTGCATGATCAAAATCTACCAAAGTTTCTGTGGGGAGAAGATGCAAATATTGTTGTTTATGTGCAAAACAAAACTCCTCATTAGGCCTTAAATAATAAGACTCCTGAAGAAGTCTTCACTGGTAAAAGGCCTGAGGTGAGTCATTTGAGAATCTTTGGCTGTCTTGTATACTTCCATGTGCCAAAAGAGAAAAGGAATAAACTGGAAGCTCCAGGTAAGAAAGATACGTTTGTTGGTTATTGTGATAATTCAAAAGCTTATAAAATTTATGTACTTGGTCAAAGAACTATAGAGTTTAGCAGAGACATAACATTTGATGAAGATGCGACGCTTAGAAAAGTAAGAGACTCTCCTCCTCCTGCCATCGCTGAAAGACAAGCTGTTAATGAAAAAGATGTTGTATCTGAGTCTGAATCGAAACCTAAGAATGAACTTGCTGATAGTACAATGAGTTCCATGGACCCTCTAGATCCTCCACCACATGATCCTCCTAGCAAAAAGAGACCACTATGGCTGCGACAAGATGTTGAACAACTTGCTGGCCCAAGAGGAACGTTCAGAGAAAGTAAGAAGCCAAGTTGGTTCGAAGGGTATGTTGCTTCCATGAGCAACATCATTTAGGAAAAAACCATCCACCTTTGAAGAAGATGCAAAAGGACAAGTTTGGAAAGATGCCATGACTGAAGAATACGAGTCCATCATCCAGAATGATGTCTGGGAAGTTGTTCCTAGACCTCAAGGTAAAACTATTGTCACTTCCAAATGGTTGTCTAGGAGTAAACATGGTGCAGATAGTAGTATTGAAAAATATAAGGCTAGATTTGTATCTAGAGGGTTCTCTCAGAAAGAGGGAATAGATTACAATGAGATTTTTTCACCTGTGGTTCGATATACTACTATTTGATCTGTTGTTGTCTTAACTGCTAGCCAGGGATGGACTCTTCACCAAATGGGCGTGAAAACTGCTTTCTTGGATGGCTTCCTCAAGGAAGAGGTATTTGTGGAACAACCACAAGGTTTTGAAGAGCATGACAAGGAAACTCATGTATGCAGATTGAAGAAAGCCTTGTATGGGCTGAAGCAAGCTCCAAGAGCTTGGTATGCTCACATTTGTAGCTACCTGATAAAGCTTGGTTTCACAAGAAGCGGTGCAGACCTGAACCTCTACTTCAAGATAGTTTACAGTATATCGTATACCTTTGATTTTGGTATTGTATGTTGATGGTTTATTCTTGACAGGAGGAGAACCTATTATCCTCCAGTGTAAGAGGGAGTTAGCTTCTGAATTTGAAATGAAAGACTTTGGTTTGATGCATTTCTTTTTGGGTCTAGAGGTCTGGCAAAGACTTGGTGAAATTTATCTTTCTCATGGAAAATATGTTGTTAAGTTTCTTGAAAGATTTGCTATGGTAGAATGTAAGTCCATGCATACTCTTATGGAAATGAACTTTAAGAAATTATGTGGCAAAGTTGCAGGATCTAATCTGGAAAATCCCACAGAGTATAGACAACTTATTGGTTTTTTGATGTTTTTGGTGAACACTAGCCCTGACATGTGCTTTGCTATAAACACTTTAAGTCAATATATGATTGATCCCTTTCATACCCAGTGGATTGCTGCAAAACATGTACTCAAATACTTGCATGGAACTATCAATCTAGTATTGAAATACTCTACTAAAAATGTAAGACTTCATGGATATACTGATGTTGATTGGGCTGGTAACTCTGCTGACAGAAATAGTACTCTGATGAGCAAAAAGAAGAAGTTTGTTGCGCTGAGTACAACTGAAGCTCAGTACATTGCTACTAGCATGACTAACTGTGAGGCAATTTGGCTAAGGAAGCTCTTTGGGGAACTATTTGAGCAAGTTCTAAACACAGCAATTATATATTGTGACAATAAGAGTGGAATTCGTCTTGTAGAAAACCCTGTGTTTCATGACAAGTCCAAGCATATTGAGATCAAGTATCACTATATCTGGTATATGGTGCAGAGGAGAAGTGAGGCTCCATCACATCTCCTATGATGATCACATAACTGACATTCTTACCAAGCTTTTACCGAAATGAAAGTTCTTGGTTTTTAGAGAGCAACTTGGAGTTATGGACATGAC
This sequence comes from Pinus tabuliformis, assembly GCA_031772625.1. Taxonomy (NCBI): domain Eukaryota; kingdom Viridiplantae; phylum Streptophyta; class Pinopsida; order Pinales; family Pinaceae; genus Pinus; species Pinus tabuliformis. The sequence goes on along the minus strand of CM062820.1, from coordinate 1,463,881,862 downwards.
CCTTCCGGGTAGCTGTCACCGCCAATTGAGAACATTGAGTTGCCTTCCCCCCTGTCAGAGCTCACAGGATTAGGGAATGATGCCAGAAAGCTCCTAAGGATGAGGGACCTCTTATGTAGTGTGTGCCACAAGAGTAGGCCTCAATATGCATCCGACCCATAGTCTGGGATGTGGGAAGAGCCACCTATTTGGGCAATAGGTGTAGTGAGACTTGTCTAGGATGCAGGTGTTCCACCACTTGACACTTGGTTGTGTTTGATTTTTGTCTGTGTGACTTGTTTGAATCTTGTCTATGTGATGTCTATGTTCTATCACCTAATTTTTGAGATGAAAATTGGTTGAGTGTAATCCTTATCTATGTGACATGTGATGATCCTTTCCTTTCCAAATTTGTGTCAAGTGGATGATTCTTCTTTAGATTGCGACTTCATTGTTATAGACATTACAAAGCAGAGTTGAACTGAGATGAATGAAAAAGATCAGAGGAAGCAGAGATCTTTGATGCAGAAAGAAATTCCTCCTTAGTTGACAGGCAGTGTTAAAATTTGGTAGCTTAGGGATGAATTTCTCCTAGAAGAAATCATATCTTTCAGTTCTATTTGAACTGTTGGAAATACTGAGGGGGGGGTGAATCAGTATTTCTTATTTTTTTTTAATTGTTCTAGTGATTGCCAAAAGCATATATAGATATGTATATGTATACACAGAACACAGAAATCAACAGCTGGAATTAATGCTTTTATTAAAACTCAAGACAGTGCAATGAAATAAATACAATATAAGTATATATTTGATTGTGAATAGTTGCCAAGCTCCAACTTGGACTTCAGTGAGGCTCCAACCTCCAGAGCACCAACTTTGTTTTGCAATGGTTCTGCACTTAGGAGCACCTACCCCTAATGACTTTAGTCCTGTTCAGTTCTGAGGCTCCAACCTCTTGGGCTCCAACCCAACCTTGGTATAAACTGGTATGCTGCTACACTCTATTCAGCTGAGGTTCTCTCACTCCTACTCTCTTGCCTCTGCTGCTTCTGCTGCCTCTACAGCCTCCGCTGCTTCTATTGCCTCTTCTGCCTCTACTGCTTCTGCTACCTCACACTTTGGTTCTTCACCACAACAACAGCACGAACAGTTCTCTGTTTTTACTGTTTTATACATTCCCATGCCTCTGTCCATTCGTTTCTGCTTACACCGCCTCTTAGGCTTCCTCCTTGGTCGCTGCGGCTTCCTTTGCGCTGTGCAAGTTCACTGACTTTCTGGGGATACATAGATTCATTAGACTGGTCCAAATGATCCACGAAGAACACATCCTCCCGGTTTATCGTAACAATGCTCCTTTTGGCAATGATTGCAACATACACAGAGTTCTTTCAATTAAACGAAGATGTTTTGTCCCGATCGCAATCATAATTTCCATGATTCACCCCTTTTCATTGACGTTCAGCCTTCTGAACTGTTGGAACAACCATCATAAGCCTTTTGGCTTAAAACACCCCACGCAAGCCAGACTTTCCATTACATAGAGAATATGAGAAAAAACAGTCAAACGGACTAAAAGGCGGACTTCTGATGGCTCCTCTAATGGATTTGTCTACTTCCTTATAGCTCTGCTTGTTCCTCTGTTGCTGCGATGGTTGTCTGCATCCTCTGTTCTGCTCCTCTTGGCTCCTTTTGCTCCTCGAATATTGCCATATTGACATCAATGACAATCTGTGTCCAACAATCTTCCCCTTTGTTATTGATGGCAATATTCTTCTGCTCTCCCCAGAGTTGTGGGGGAGCGCTCCCCCCCTTCGTACCCGCTCCCAATCCACGCTCCGGGCAGGAGCGGCTCAGGAGCGCGCTCCCGATAAATTTTTTTTCGCTCCCTGCCAAAATTGGGAGCGATATCAGGAGCGTCACTCCTATCACTCCCGGAGCGAAAATTACAGCTCGGGAGCGATCGCTCTCGATAAAATTTTTTTCGCTCCCTGCCAAAATTGGGAGTGATATCAGGAGCGTCGCTCCTATCACTCCCGGAGCAAAAATTACAGCTCGGGAGCGATCGCTCCTGAGCGTTAAATTTTCGCTCCGGGAGCGATTTGAGTGACGCCGGGAGCGTTCCGCGTGGAAAAAAAATCGCGGACGCGAAAAAAAATTAATTTAAAAAAATTATGTTTTAAAATCACTTGGGGGCAAAAAAAATTTCATTATCACTTGAATGAGTTGAGTAGAAGCTGGAGAGCAAGAGCAAAGGAGCGAGGAGAAGCGAGGAGCAAGCACTGAGGAGCAAGGAGCAAGCCTGCAAAGAGGTTAGTAACTTAGTAATTTAGTATTTTAAACCTTAGTTAGGTAGTAATTTAGTTTAGTTTAGTTAGTTTAGTTTAGTTTATTAACTTTATTTAGTAAAAAAATCATGAATCTAAATTAAATTAATAAATTAAATTAATTAATCTAAATAAATTAAATTAATTTTCTCATTCATATTCCCATTCCCATTCCCATTAAATTTTGCAGATTCAAAAGCCTACAAATATCAAACATCATGGACCTGGCTATATTTCTTGGCATTTTCCTCTTCTTGGTCCCTTTTATGGTTATTATGGTGCTGGAGAGTAGGAAATGGAGGGGCCAAAATGAAGAGGGGGATGAAGAAGCTGGAGAAAGTGGATTTGATGAAAACCCCGGTGAGGAGGCGCCGGAGGAGGGTGAACATGACTCTCAAAAAACTAAACAAGACCAAACCCCATTGTGGAAATATGTTAACAGGCCTGAAGCAGGGAGGGGGTGGAACCACTAAATTTCATTGCCCCATTGCAACAATAATTACACAGGTTCATACACCCGTGCTAGAAAACACCTCTGCGGGAAAAGGCCATGGGATGGAGATAAACAAATAGGAATCAAAACTTGTCCAGCGGTGTCAGCAGCAGATAGAGCCAAATACATAAGGGAAGAGGAGGAAGCCCAATACAAATCTAAAAAATCAAGGGGTTTCTTTGAACCAAGCTCACAATCACAAGCACAAAGAACTCCTTCAGCATCCTCCCAAGGCAGTGGATATGGAGGCACAGGGTCATCAGCTTTAAGGCGTAGAACCATATCAGATTTCCTTGATGAGGGGTGTAGGAATGATGTGGATTCAAAGGTTTACAGGTTTCTCTATGCATGTGGGATACCATTCAATGTTCTTCGCTCACCTTATTGGCACGAAATGGTTTCTGCCATAAATGATAACCCTAAAGGATACAAGAGCCCTGGGTATGACAAGGCAAGAACCGTTGGACTTGACCATGAAAAAGCAAAAATATCACATTCTTTGAATAGAATGACAAGTTCTTGGACTGACCATGGGGTGTCCATTGTATCTGATGGATGGACAAATGTAAAAGGCAAGCCATTGATAAATGTTCTTGCTGTGTCTGTTAGTGGTGCCATCTTTCTAACTACACATGATTACTCAGACAAGTTCAGGACCGCCATCAACATTGCAGAAGCATTACTTGAAACAATTGACCGTATTGGGCCATACAATGTCATCCAAGTCATCATTGATAATGCTCCTAATTGTAATGCAACGGGAGCAATTATTGAGGATAAATACCCCAACACATTTTGGTCTGGATGTTTGGTTCACACATTGAACCTTCTGATGCATGATGTTGTCAAGAACAAAAATGCACAATACAAATGGATTGGTGATTTGTACAAGAAAGGCAAACAAATGATAAAATCTATTACAAATCATAGCAATACCCATGGCCTTTTCCGTAGTCACTCGAGATTGGAGTTGTTGAAGATTGTGAAGACTAGATTTGGTAGCTATTACCTCACCTTCAGGTGCCTTTTGAAGGTAAGAGAGTCATTGGCTAGCATGGTATCAAGTCCACATTGGCAGGTATTAAAGGAAAGGGCTACAAATGCAGCTGACAGGCGAGGTTTTGAACTGGTGGAGGAGGCCGCTCTTGATGGTCAGTTTTGGACAAGTGTGAGGCAAGTATTGGATTTCACCAAGCCCATTTATCACATGATTTGGTTTGCAGATACAGATAAACCAATGATTGGCGAGGTGTATGAGCAGATGGATACCATGTTGGGGCAAATAAAAGATATTGTTCATAACAGAGATCCCGACTTGTACAAACTGATTCATGATTGTGTGTGTGAACAGTGGAATAAACTTAATCTTCCACTACATTGCTTGGCATATATCCTTACGCCAAAATACTACTCTACATCTTGGTTGGGCCAACCTGCACCAGGGGGTGGGATTAGGACCAAACCCCATTTAGATGCAGAAGTAACTAGTGGATATTTGCAAGCATTAGAAAAGTTGATACCTGACCGGGAGGAATGTGCAGTTGTGCGCCTTGAGATAGGCAAATACTTCAGTGGCACTGGTTTGTTTGGTAACTTACATGCAATGGAAGACAGAGACAGATTTGATTCTCTCACATGGTGGGAAACATATGGCGGCTAGGGACTTTTGCCAAAATTGGCAAAAAAAGTTCTATCACAGGTTGTAAATACTTCTTCTGCAGAGAGGTGTTGGAGCCCCTACAGCTTCATACATAATGTGAAAAGAAACAGACTCAATGAACATTGAAAACCGAGCAGAAAGCTTGGTTTATGTGCACTACAACTTGAGGTTGTTGAGTCATTACTGTGATCGGGCTTATGAGGATCCCACATATAAAATTTGGGGCAATCACCCAGAGGATAACAATTTGGAGGATGGCACTATACATCTTGAAGAACTGGAAGAGGAACTTATAAGGGATAAAGATGAAGCAGCTGCAGCAGCCATGCCACCTCCACCATCCAGTAGCAGTGCTCGAGTTCCGAGTCTTGTTCCTTTGCTATCACCACCTCCATCTACACCCTCACGTGGAGGGCATGTGCCTTCTAGTTCTGGTCGTCAGTCTGTGCGGGAGACTCCTAGAAGACCACCACGACCTGCTTATACTCCTGGAGACTCTTGTGGCAAGGGCCACATGTAGATTTACAGTTTACTTGTCTTTTCTAGTTTCTATTAGTTTTCATAACTGTTGAGTCTTGAGTCCTTGACTCTTGACTCTTTCATATCATAATGATATTTTTTGTAAACAATATATGACTGTGACAATGAAAATTTGAAGTTTGAAGTTGGCAATTATAACTCATTGGTAATGATTGTGAATTATGAATATGATGCTTCGTGAAAGACTAAAGTTGTTTCATTTCATTTCATTATTCATGTTTCATTTTATAACATTTCATTTCATGTCAACAGTTAGAAGTTAGGACTTAGAAATATCTAAGATATTATTTCTTGTAATGGTTAAACTTAGCTTACAAGTACAACTTTGGTGATCAATGATGATAAATGTTATATATTGAATTTTCAATTTTGAAAGCTTGAAGTTGAAACTTTAAGATTGAATTTGATGAATCATGATTCACGAGACTCAATGTGTTGCAGTTGTAATATGTATTTTACTAACTTGTGGACATGGTTGATGAAGATTATAACTTCTAGATGATTGATGTGATATGGTTCAATGATCAATCTATGTTTTTTTTATGTTTTTTATATCTAATTCATCATTTTACATGTTTTTGTTGACATATATGTATCTAAATTTAAAATATATATATATATATATATTTTTTTTTTTTAAAATCGCTCTGGGATTTGCTCCCAAACTGGGAGCTTCTGAAAATGTCGCTCCCGCTCCCATTTCTGTCCCACTCCCCGCTTTCGCTCCCGCTCCCAAGTAATATTGGCTCTTCCCCTTTGACATCAATGGCAAAGGAATGCATATGGACTCCCCCTGTCAAACTGCTCCCCCTGTCCTGCTACATCTTTATGAATGAACTTGAGTGATGATAAAGAAATAACCCCCATCTTTTGATGCAGATGTTCGAATGCTTCTCGAGGAAGAGGTTTTGTGAAAATATCAGCTATTTGCTCCTTAGTACTGATATATTCCAGGATGATGTTTTGTTCAGCTACTTGCTCATGGAGGAAATGATACTTGATTGGTATGTGTTTGGTTCTTGAGTGCATCACTGGATTTTTGCTGAGACTGATAGCACTTGTGTTGTCACAATAGACGGTAATCAGTTGATCTGTACATATGTTGACATCTTTTAGAGCTTCCTTCATCCATAGTATCTGAGTACAACAGTCTATTGCAACAATATACTCGGCTTCGGCTGTGGATAATGATATGGATGACTATTTTTTGCTGAGCCAGGATACTAAACAGTCTCCTAGGAAGAACGCATTTCCACTAGTACTTTTCCAATCATCTATACTTCCAGCCCAATCAGCATCGGTGTATGCAGTGACAGTCAGTGTTGAGATCTTTGGGTACCAAAGACCAAACTCAGAAGTTCCTTTCAGGTATCTGAGAATTCTTTTTAAGTTTTTATAGCTAATAAGTGGGATTGTTTGGGAGCAGATTAAAATCTTCCCACCATTCCTACTGCTTGCATTATGTCTGGTCTTGTAGCTGTTAAATATAGAAGGGCTCCAATCATTGACCTGTAATGAGTTGCAACTACTAGAGGGGAGTCATCATCTTTGCTCAGTTTGCGGTTTGTGGTCATAGGTGTACTCATGGGTGCACAATCCTCCATTCCATATTTTTTGATCATGTCTTTTAGATATTTGGTTTGAGATATACACAATCCTACTCTAGTTTGAGATACTTGAAGTCCAAGGAAGTGGGACAGCTCTCCTATCATTGACATCTCAAACTCTTTTGACATGCTTTGAGAAAATTCATGGCTCATTTCATCATTATTACTAGCAAAAATCAGATCATCGACATAAACAAGAGCAACTAGTAACTTACCTTCATCTGTCTTTATGTATAGATTACTTCCAACCACTCCCTTTTTGAAGCCTTGTTGTTGTAGGTAGTGATCCAATCTTGCATACCAAGCTCTAGGAGCTTGTTTCAACCCATATAAAGCCTTTTTCAACTTACAAACTAAGTCATTTCCTGCTGTTAGATCAAAATCTTCTGGCTGCTCCATGTAGACTTCCTCCTTGAGTCCCCATTTAGAAATGCTGATTTCACGTCCATTTGATAGATTTTGAATCCTTTTGAGGAAGCAAATGCCAAGAACATCTTGATAGCTTCCATACGGGCCACTGGTGCAAATGTCTCTTCAAAGTCAATTCCTTCAATTTGTGAATAGCCTTTGCAGACAAGTCTTGCCTTGTTTCTGATAACCTGTCCTTCCTCATTCATTTTATTTTTGAACACCCATTTGGTTCCTATTATGTTTTTGTCCTTTGGACGAGGTACCAGCTCCCATGTCTTGTTCTTCTCAATTTGGGACATTTCTTCTTCCATGGCTTTTACCCAATGAGGATCCTTGCTTCTGCAAATGTTTTTGGTTCTATCATAGATAGGAGGGCAATGACTTTTCTCTTGGGTGTGATTGTTATCCTTCTTCGGGTCTGCACACCTTCATCTCTATCGCCAATGATCTGCTCTTCTGGATGATGTCTTTGGACATACTTCATCTTTGAAGGGGTATTAGGTGGTTCTCTTTCCTCTTCTTCTTCTTCTTCTTCCTCATCTATTTCTTCTTCTTTAGGTTCTTCTTCTTCAATGAGAAAGTCATCTTCATGTTCTTCAATTTCCTTTTCTGGAAGATCTTCATCAACCTTTACATCAATGCTTTCCACTATTTTCTTCAGTCGATAATTGTAGCACTTGTAAGCCTTGCTCCGTGTAGAGTATCCAAGAAATATCCCTTCATCAACCCGAGAATCAAACTTTCCGGGTGAGCCATCATTTATTTTTATGAAGCACTTGCTTCCAAAGATCTTGAAGTACTTCACCGAAGCAGGTCTTCCTTTCCATAGCTCATAAGGAGTTTTTTCACAATTTGGTCTTAATTGAGTTCGATTCAATGTATAGACAACTGTCCCTACTGCTTCTCTCCAGAATCTAGGCTGTAAGTCTGCTGCTAATAGCATTGTTCTTGCCATTTCTTGGACTGTTCGATTTCTTCTTTCAACTACCCCATTTTTCTGAGGTGTTCTGGCAGCAGAGAATTCCCTTTTAATTCCATGAATATTACAGAACTCACTAAATTCGTTTGATGTGAATTCTCCCCCTCGGTCTGTTCTGAGGCACTTAATTTTTGAATCTTTTTCATTTTCTACAAGGGCTTTTAGATTCTTAAAACACTCAAAAGTTTCAGATTTAAACTTTATAAAATATATCCACATCATTCTAGTATAATCATCAACAAATAACACAAAGTACCTTTCTCCTTGGAGTCCCTGATTTCTAGTTGGCCCACACACATCAGCATGGATGATCTCCAAGGGCTTCGATGTAGAGAGCTCCTTTGTCTTGTGGCTGGTTCTGGTCTGCTTTCCATGTTGACATGGACCACATACTCCTTGATTTGGTTTGAATAGCCTTGGGATGTCTCGTACAACTTTGATATTGCTGATACTAATCAGATTTTCGAAGCTTGTATGTCCAAGTTGCTTGTGCCACAACCAACTCTCATCCGTCTGACTCAAGTAGCATTTATTTTCTTGAATCTTGTTCAGAATATAAATGTTGTCTGATGTTATCACCCCTTTTGCCACAAGTTCCCCTGAGGCAGAGTTCCTTATTTCACAGTCTTTGGTGCTGAAAACAACCTTATGTCCTTGATCACAGATTTGGCTGACACTCAAGAGGTTGTGTTTGAGTCCGTCAACTAGCAGAGCATCTTGAGCTTTTCCTTTTCCATTGATCAGAGTAACTGTTCCTTTTCCTGCAATTTTGCCAGATCCACTTCCAAAGGACACATTCCCTTCCTTTTTGCTCAGTGAGACAAACTTCCTTCTGTCTCCTGTCATGTGTCTAGAGCACCCACTATCCACAAACCAATGGTTTCCATTATTTTGAGCATATAGAGCCAGGTCGCATTTATCCATGCTGGAGTTCTTGCTACTCGTCTTTCTTCCTTTGAGTGGGCAGTCTTGTTCATAGTGTCCATTATTGTAGCAGAAAGAGCAAATCAGATCAAATTTGGTCAAGGGATCAAATGAATTGAAGGTTTTGATTTGTCCCTACCTTTTGGGGGCATATGAGTTGATTATTCGGTCCTTTAGCTTTGTCTTTTCACTTCTGCGAGCCATACAATGTCTGGCTTGATGACCGAAGTTTTTACAGTGAAAGCAGTGTCCAAGAAAGATGGTTTTGTACCTGTTGAAGCAACCACGGTTTGAGTCGATTTCCTTCCTGGGAATTACTCCTCCCTCGTTCTTTGGATTTGCGATGGGCCCTTGGTGGAGTATAGGTTTGTATTTGCTGTAGTGTCCATGATTCGCCTCCACATTCTTCTTTGGAGTAATTCTCTCTTCATTCTTGGGATCTGGGATGCACTTTTGATAACATACTTTTTCATCTTTTGGATTGCAGGAAAGTGCATCAGCATAGCTTTTCGCACCATTCTTAGTGCTTGAGGATTCTCCTTTGAAACCTATTCTAGACTTGTCATGTTGAGGTTTTTGATTTTTTAGAATAGTCTCAAGAATTTGAGAGCTTTTACAACCCTTTTTAATTTGCTCCAACTCCTTTCTCAGAGACACTATTTCGGCCTCACGTTCTTCACAAGTCTCTTCTTTTTCTTTAAGCTTTGCTTCCAAGAGATTTTCTCTCCTTCTTATTTCCTCGTTTTCCACTTTGAGAGAAATGATTTTGTTTCGTAGTTTCTCATTTTCTTCAATGGCGCTTATTAACAGTTCATCTACATTTCCTTCCAGCCCTGAGTCATCATCATCTGCAAGTGCCATGAATAATGTTTCTTGGCTTTCATCATGATCACTTTCCTCATCTGATTTCTTTTTGATGACCATAAACTCATCCTCATCAGACTCATCTTGCTTGGAGAAGAAGTTTTTCTTATTGAACCCTTTCTTTTTGTGTGCCATTCTTTTAGAATTTCCTTCATCATCACTGTCATGTTTATGAGGACATCTTGCTGCATAATGACCTATTTTACCACATTTAAAACAGATAAGAGGATACTTGCCTTTAAGCTTAGATCCTCTCTTCAGCTTTCGTACAAATTGAGCCAATTCGGATTCCACATCTGACTCATCACTACAGTCATTCCTTTCTTTCCCCTTCTTTGACTTTGAGGCCTTGAATGCTACATCTTTGGAGCTTGGGCCACCTTTCCTCATTTCATAGGCAGTGAGAATTCCATGGAGTTCATCCATTTTGAGGGTATCTAGATCCTTTGCTTCTTCTATAGCACTTATTTTGGAGTCAAATCTGTCTGGAAGAGACCTTAATACCTTTTGAACAATGGTACTTTCTTCAATTTTTTCCGTCCAATCCTTTCCGGTAATTTACCACTTCAACTACTCCGAGGAGGTATGCTGCAATATCTTTTTCATCTTCCATCCTCAAACTTTCAAATTGTTTTCTGTGAGTTTGAAGCTTTGCCTTTTTGACTTTTGAGTCTTCCATCATACAAGCCAACTAGCTTCTCCCACATTTCTTTAGCAGAGGTACAATGCATGACTTTTGTAAACTCGGAATCAGTGATTCCATTAGTGATGGAGTTCAAGGCCTTTGCATTTGCGATGTAGGCTTTCCTCTCGTCTAGGTCTATTGGAAGAGTGGAAGTCGTTTGGTATTCATTTTGAACAATATGCCAGACTTCAGGTCCAAGGGACATTAAGTAGTAGGTCATTCTTTTCTTCCAGAAACCAAAGTTAGTGCCATCGAACAAAGGAGGTCTTCCTGATGCTTCGTGATTTTTCATCATCGCTGCGGATCCTTCTTCAAGCTGTTAGGCTAGTATGAACAAGCCGACTCTGATACCAATTGTTGGAAATACTGAGAGGGGGTGAATCAATATTTGTTATTTTTTTTTAATTGTTCTAGTGATTGCCAAAAGCATATATAGATATGTATATGTATACACAGAACACATAAATCAACAGCGGGAATTAATGCTTTTATTAAAACTCAAGACAGTGCAATGAAATAAATACAACATAAATTTATATCTGATTGTGAATAGTTTCCAAGCTCCAACTTGGACTTCAGTGAGGCTCCAACCTCCAGAGCACCAACTCTGTTTTGCAATGGTTCTGCACTTAGGAGCACCTACCCCCAATGACTTCAGTCCTGTTCAGTTCTGAGGCTCCAGCTTCTTGGGCTCCAACCCAACCTTGGTATAAACTGGTATGCTGCTACACTTTATTCAGCTGAGGTTCTCTCACTTCTACTGTCCTGCCTTTGCTGCTTCTGTTGCCTCTACAGCCTCCGCTGCTTCTACTGCCTCTTCTGCCTTTGCTGCTTCTGCTACCTCACACTCTGGTTCTTCACCACAACAATAGCACGAACAATTCTCTGTTTTTACTGTTTTATACATTCCCATGCCTCTGTCCATTCGTTTCCGCTTACACCACCTCTTAGGCTTCCTCCTTAGTCGCTGCGGCTTCCTCTGTGCTGTGCAAGTTCACTGACTTTTTGGGGATACGTAGATTCATTAGACTGGTCCAAACGATCCACAGAGAACACATCCTCCCGGTTTACCATAACAGTGCTCCTTTTGGCAATGATTGCGGCATACACAGAGTTCTTTCAATTAAATGGAGATGTTTTGTCCTGTTCGCAATCATAATTGCCATGATTCACCCCTTTTCACTAACGTTCAACCTTCTGAACCATCAGAACCGCCATCGTAAGCCTTTCAGCTTAAAACATCCCGCGCAAGCCAGACATTCCATTACACAGAGAATATGAGAAAAAAACAGTCAAACAGACTAAAAGGCAGACTTTAGGAAATATTACAATCGCACCTATTCCTGTATTGGGTCCATGCTTAAATTGCAATCGGCGATTCGTGACTCCCGGGGGTCCTTTATATATCGGACCCATGACTCCGCCGATGGCCGACGACCGATCCTCCACTGCTCCGATGGACTGGATGTGATATGGTATTAAACCATAGTTAATATGCCTGTCAGGTCCACAGCCTATCGCAGTCGGTGCTTCCAATGTGGCAAGGCTTTACGGCTTGCGATATGCGACGGATGCGATCATAGATTAAGTCATATTTGTAATGTGCGGCGGGTCCGCATGGATATGCATCGCAGTCGGGAGTTGCCCTTGGCGGAGGTCCGATGTGATATTGCTATCGGCGATCGCAATGGACCACTTGACATATTGTAGCTCCCACTTCCGAAGTGCCGATGTGATACTCGCTATCGGCGATCGAAAGTCGCACAGGGTCAGGGCTCGATGTTAACGTAGACCCCTCATAGCGATGCGATGTGCTGGACTCGATACAACTCAACACTCCCATGTATAGAGTTTCAAGTCCGCAATCTGTCTCTGATAGTGTATTTTCCCTAGAGCCAAGTCTTCCGCCTCCGATAGTGTTAAGCCTATGTATATGGGCTTTCTATCCACCAATAGTGTTAAAGCATGCATACATGGGTTTTATGGCTCGATAGTGTGTATATATATATATATATATATATATATATATATATATATATATATATATATAAGGTTCTGTGCCTCCGATAGTGTAAAAACACATATGTATGATATATGCTCCTTCGCCTGTATCTTCATGCATATAATTCTTTTGTGGCCCGATAGCTCCCGATAATATAAATGCACCCATTGCTCCTCTGATGGCTCTGTCTGCTTCCTTATAGCTCTGCTTGTTCCTCTATTGTTGCGATGGCTGTCTGCATCCTCTGTTCTGCTCCTCTTGGCTCCTTTTGCTCCTCGAATATTGCCATATTGACATCAATGACAATCTGTGTCCAACATGAACCACCTATAATAAAATTTCATTTCTAATAATTCTAATACGATTTTCCAAAAATAGCAAGTCACATCTGAATTTGGATGTGACTTTCCAAAAATAGAAAGTCATGTCTAAATGAGCAAGGATGATCTAGACATATGGAATCCACTTTAAAATCAAATCAATCATGATTATACAAGTCAAGAATTAATATTTTATCTTTACAAATATTATTATTATTATGATACTATTACTTATAAAATAGTATAAAGTCATTCATCTTTAATGGATTAATAAAAATGAATTCTCTCATGAAATAAGTAAATTAAATTGAAAATCTCTTGGCAGATTGAACTTTTCTCTTGGAATAAAATAGTAACTCCACACTTAAGAGAATGTAACTCTCTCTCACTAATTCAATATATGGCAAAAGTGTAACTCCTCATTAAATGCACTTGTAACTCCCTCGTTCAATTCGATTTGTAACTCTCACCAAATATTTTCTCATGTCTAAGTGTAACTCTCCCTCTCCGTAATTTGAATTGTAACTCTTCAAGACATGTGTACCTCTCTCTTTATTCTTGGGATGAGTTATACTTCGCCTCAAGTAACTCCTCCCTCATGGAATTCAATTCTCCTATTATTGGCTCAAGCCATGGATTCATTTTGTAACTCCTTTCCTTTCTCATCTATTTAAGCAAGAGTAAGTGAGAGTTGAGAGTAGTATGTTCGTTGTGAAGAAGGAGAGCTAGTGTTGAGTGTGTGCAAGAGAAGTGTGAGAGCAAGTGAAGAGTAAGAGCAATGGAAGAGTTGGAGCAAGTGTGAAGGACAAGATTTGATCAAGAGAAGGAGGAGATCTTCAAGCAAAGAGAAAAAGCACTTCAACGTGAGTTGATCAGACGTTGGTGACTTTATTCATTGTCACTCTCTCTCTCTCTCTGTACTCTGCTGAACAATTGAAGAAATCTAATAGAAGAAGAATCATTTGGGTTTTTCCTTTGTGGGTTTTGCCTTGGTCATTGGACCTAACTCTCAGTGTCTCATATTTGTGCTTGGCTGTCTTCATATGATCCTTAAATTTATGTTCTATCTACAATTGTTGATTTGAAAAGTCGTGAAGAAGAAATCTGCATTCCAAGTAATTGTAACAACATAAAACATTCAATTTTCTGCAAAGTACATTCAATTTTCTGCAAAACACATTCAATTTTCTGCAAAGTAAATTCACCTTTCTGCAAAGTACATTCAGTTTCTGCAAAGTACATTCAACGTTCTGCTAAGTGCATTCAGTTCCATTTAGTTTTTGCAAAGTACATTCAATTTTCTGCAAGTACATTCAATTTTCTGCATAGAACTTTCAAGTTTCTGCAAGGAATTTTTAAATTTCTGCATAGAACTTTTAGATTTTAACACGCATCCTTATGTACCATATCCCAGATTTAGTGGTACTCAATGTGCTTTGACCATCATCACAGTCGTTTGCTGCACCATATCAAACAATGTTGTGAGTAGCTTACACTTTCTTCGCCAAACTAGTTGCAATTTACAATGTCTCTATAGCCTTGAGTGCGACAAATATCTGCTTCCTGCCCAAGCATAATCCAAACTGAATCATCATCTTGATGTGCTCTTCATGTCGTTAACATTCTCTACCCAATCTGAATTTGTATATCTCTGCAATTGTACTTCTCAATTCACATCCAACTGTACCATGCTGGTACCTCAACACATGTTGTGCCATGGCTGCTTTTCGGTCACCTTGATTGGGTGCTTCCTCTGAAACAAATCCTGCTGTGGAAATCTTGGCTGCTCCCTCTGCCATTTAGCTTTCTTTAGATTAGTTACCATGGGAGTAGCCATGGTCTGACTGTCCATCATCTCAATTCTCTAAAGGATTGTAATAATATGCTTCCTTTGACCAAGGAACATCTCACTCAGCTTCTGGCACACTTCTGGTCCCAAGAAGTAATGCATCTAACCAATATCCTTTATCTCGAACTCAGAGGTCAACTTCCTTTGACATTGAAGCAGGGCTTCACTGCTCCCTTTATCATGGAATCAAATCCTCCTGCTACTGCTGCTCCCTTTGTCACATGAGTCCTTCTACTCTTGTCAGAAACAAGTCATATTATAACAAGATCAACCAAGACTCATTAGATATCCATCAATTCGAGAATACCATGCTCGAGTTTCATACAAAGCCTTCCTTAGTCTGGAAACATGGGATTCGATCTCATGTACCTTAAATCCTTGAGGTAGCTTCATGTGCACTTCTTCAATTACTTCGTTGAGGAAAGCGGTCTCCATATCAACTTGATGTAATTTCCAGCACATAATAGAAGCGATAGAAATAACAGCTCTAACAAAAGTGTACATGACAATTGGAGCAAATGTCTCCACATAGTCCTCTTCCTCTTCTTGGGAGAATCCTTGCTTTGTACTTATTTATGTTGCCATCTACCGCATACTTCATCATATAGTTCCACTTCAAAGTCATCACTTCTCTCTGGCACAATTTCATCCATCATGGCATTCTTCAAACTTGTTGGCCTACTTACTTCCTCTGAACTAGGAGTTCTTTTGGTCATTATGTACAATTATAGATATCAGTGGAATTTCTCCCTCTTAAACACAAATCAATGATCTTGGAAGAATCCTTTTGTCACAAATTTTGCTTTGTTCTTCTAATGCTTCCTTTTTCTGCTAGAGCCTTGGAAGCCTTTATGATGTACCTGCTATCCTCACAAGGAGGCCATGGAAGAAACAATTATAGCCAAACAAAAGAAACAAAGAATTTAATTAATAGGAAAAAAATAATAATCAAGGAAGAGAGATATAAAGTACTTATCTTTAAGGACTGTAGGGAATTTTCAACTCCCTCTTGATCTTTGCCTCCTTGCAGAAATCATTGAAATCCATTTGCAAACTCATATCCTCGTTGTCATCATCAACATGTTTCTTTTCTTTCTTTCCTTGCATGAGCTAGGGTTTCTTCATTTAGATGAATCATCGATCTAGGTCCAACTCTATGGTTTTATCTACAAACCCTAGGGCTTTCACATCCAAGACTTGTAGTCTCCTAAGATTTCCAAATTTTCATCTACACCAAACTTTGTCACGTGCAAATCATCCTTTGATAGTCATGGAACTAATCGTTGTTCCTACAAGATGCCATTATTTCAAATCCTTGAGGATCATAGACCACTTGTGAATCTTTTATAGATGAAGAAACCTTTTCTCCTTTGGCTCAATTCATTCAAGCAACAACAAGACTTAAGTAATGGCACCTTAGTATGAGCAACATATCTTCTCCAACATATCCTCATCATTACGATATATGTAAGACATATTTTGCATATCAATTATACAAGATATTTACACAAAATTTGTTGCTCCCGGCCCCAAGTAGTTCGACAACAATTTGTCCTTTACAAGGACAATTTGGTCTTCACACCAGAATTTTGGTCTCCAAAACTGTTGAGGAACTTAGTGTCTTCTTTATTGTAAACATATGAATGCCCTTTCAACTATCATGTCAACAAAATTGAGTTCTGTCCCTGTGCATGATCAACATAAAACATTTTTTTTTTTTTGTTTTCAAATATGAATCATGAAGCTAGAGTGGTGGGCTTGTATTCAATTATCATAACAATCCTTGAAACAAGTGTATCCAATGTCCAGTCTATCTCAACAAGTGACCTCAAATGGCAACTTTAAAGTCTGCTTCAAATGACTTCAAAATCTTGTTCAAGGTTTCACAAGAACAAAGTTGTAAGCTTGAAATAGCCTTCAAGATGACTTCTGAAAGTGGCTTTAGGTCTTCCCTCACTAGGCCTGAATTTAGGTTCATATTTTCTCAGACAAAGTTTGAGTCTCATTATAAGTCCAGTCTTTATGTAGTCTCTGAATTCTGTTAAGGAAAGGTTACAAAACAAACCTTACTCAGATCAATGCTTGACGCCTCAAGATGCAACCTCCACATGGCTATTAAGGCTCGTCACAAGTTCAAATTTGACTCAGATAAGGTCGAGTTTGTGTCTCAAATAATAATCCCGGTCCTTGTTCTCCATACAATGATTCATACAAAGTTCATCAAAAACCATACTTGGCCTGACTAGGGCTACACTTTTAATGGCTTCTCTTCAACCTATGCTTTGATACCATGCTGATTTTTCAAGATCTTCTAGACTGATAATTACTTCCAATGATTCCTTAATTATTTCTTCTTGTGTCACATTCATCATTAAGCAATTACACATAGAAAATCTCAACTCTAAAACAATAATGATAGTAGAATCGTGAAGAGATGGTCAAACACAAGGCAAAAAATAACCTTGGGAAAACTCTAACTAGGGAAATACCCAACAACCTTTTCTTAGAGAAATTATTCAATTCAACAAGAGATACAATCTGAACTTTCCAGTCAAATAAAGTCAAGTGAACCAGTAACCAAACCCAGGTTAAACATAGTCAAACTGCCCTCAAAACAACAGACTGGTTCCCAGAAGGTTACTGTCAGCTCTGGTTGACTAGGCCAAATTTTGACCTCCTGTTCCTCCACAGATTTTCGGTTTTGTTGCACAGAAGTAGTCACAGAAAATTTCAACCTCTTCCACATGTGTGAGGTCAAACAGAGAGAGAATAAGAGCTTGATGAAATGTTGGACTATCTTGGTCAACTTCGACGTTCTTTTCTTGTGGCTTCTTCGCATAGATGAACAAAAGATGTTACATGTGTGTGATCCGAATTGTTTCCTTTGAGGAGGAAGTTGAGTGCCTTTATATAGTGAACTGAGGAGCCCGAATAGGTGTGTCATGTAGGCTGGCCAACTTGACTTTGATTGAGCTGACTTGATTTTGGGGTCAAAACAAATGATGAGACTGAGCATAGCTACTAAAATTCAACTCCTGAATGCTCCTAAAATTGTGCATCAAACATGTCATGTTCGCATTTTTGCTATAACTTTTCTTTTGGGATGTTCTAGTAGCTGAAACTTGGTCCATAGTGAGGGGACATCCCGCTGATCATCTTGTCCAACTTTCAGATCTCGGGTTGCGATGTTTTAGAAGATATGATCAGAGGAAGTCGAGCTTCCAGAATTCTCCTAAAATTGTGCATCAAACAGATCATGTTGACAATTTTGCTATAACTTTTCTTCTGGGAGGTTCCAGAAGCTGAAAGTTGGACCATAGTGAGGGGAACTCACACTAATCATTTGGTTCAATTTTTAGAACTTGTACTGCTATAATTTAGGAGATATGCCCTGAAGAATTTTCTATATTAGTTTGCATGCAAAGTGTTTGAAGAAATGCTTAAATGGTTTAATGATTCATTACATACAAATTGTTTGATGAAATACCCCAATAAAAATGTTGTTTTGTGGATGGGGATAGCATTGTTGTATGATAGTATTGCTGTAGCTGAGATATGCCTATTTGCATTCAAAGTGTTTGAAGAAATACTTAAATTATTTATTGATTCATTGCATACAAACTGTTTGATGAAATACCCCAACGAAAATGTTGTTTCGTGGATGGGGATAGTATTGTTGTATGATAATATTGCTATAGCTAATATATGCCTATTTACATGCAAAGAATTTGAAGAAATGTGTTAAAGGTGTTTTCTTATTATTTGTATACAAACAATTTGATAAAATACCTCAAAGTCAAAAATAAAAAATTGCATCACTGAGTGGTATGTTTCAGATAGTATGTTACAAGTGGAATTAGAGCAATGTTTATGATTTAATTTCATACAAAATGTTTGATAAAATGTATACAAGAAAAATACTACTCAATTGGTTGTATACAAAGTATTTGAAGAAAGGTTTAGATGTAAAGTGTTTGACAAAATGTATGAGAGATGAAAATCAGGTTTTTGCATGTGTGGTTAGTATAAATTTAGTAGGGGTATGTGACAAGTGTTAACAGAGAATATTGTCAAGCTAGTAAAGGCAAAAAAAGAAAATTTTGGGCACCTTGTAACCTCGGTAAGGCATTGAGGGAACTGGGTATGTTACATGGACAATAAGTCATCGACCACGAGGTTGTAAATTGGTTGATCTGTGTTGGAAAAGGTACCAAGGAGGTATTTCCCTGTGCTTTTTGCCTAAGCCTAGGAAAACAAGTGAACCCACCTTTTTAGTGTGACTTTATGAGATCATTAAAGTCATGTGACTTTTTAGTCACTTTATGAGGTCTAAAAGTACATTGTACTTTATAATATTAAAGTGACTTTATGAGGCAAAAAGGTACATGGTACAAGTTATTAAAGTGACTAGAGGGGCTCATTAATGAAGGGGGAGACATGAGAGGGGGTCAATGTGAGATTAGATCTCCACCTTGATCAAGAGAAGTTGAGATCTAATCTCAGCCCTTGATCTTAGGGATAGGTCTTCTCATCCTTATGGAGACAAAAAGGAGGAAAAAGGAAAATGGAGGCTCATTCTTCATGTGTAACTTTTGGAGAAGAGGAGAAGAGGAGAAGAGGAGAAGGCTGGGATAACATACTTTTGCTGAAGGAGAGACCAATTTGTAACAAGAAGGTAGTACATGCATGAATTCCTAGGTTGGAAGGGAGGCACACAAACTGAGAAGGTACAATAGCTCTGATAACACATTTTTCGAGGCAACTCAAATGCATTTATTGTTGGTTTCACTGGCTCAAAATCGAGGAGACAATGCATTTTTTGAGGCAAGTACAGGCTTGAAAATCGAGGAGAAAACATACGTTTGTTAGCATGAATTTCGAGGAGAGATTCTTGATCTGACAACGTAAATTTCGAGGGAGAAATTTGCTGGTCTGAGGCATGAAAATCAAGGGCTGTAAAGTTAGTTTGAAGCATGAAAATCGAGGGCAGAAGTGCTGACTGTGGTACTAAGTTCCAAGCAATCAAAGTCCGGACTCCGACCTATGGCACGAATTTATAAACAGTGTTTTTATTTTCTAGGAGCAAGCTCGAATTTCAAGGAGGGAGATAAGTACCCCTATGTTGTATTTAATGCTGTAAAATTTCTCTGAGGCAAAAGAAAATAAAATCCTTTTCCTACTCGTTTTCCCTTCGGGGTTTTCCCAGGGTCTGATTAACCAAAAATCAGTGCCCAAATTTTTGTCTATGCTTGTGAAATTATCAGTTGAAAGTGAAAAAGTAGTGGCAGCTTCTAGTGTTTTAAATTTTAATTTCTTTTGTATTCAAGTTTAAATATCAACAATTAACCATAGGATTTGGGCATTAAACTTGATATTCAAAACAACTTAAAACTGGGTGGGGCTATAGGACACAAATTTTCTACAATCTGGGTGAGAAAAATATAAAGAAAAACAGTGATCTCAGATACCCAGTCCAAGAGACTCAGATCCCTTGTTTCATAATGCAAAATCCCTGCTCCGAATATGGTAAAAGTGTGATTTGAAATCCCGAAACACTTTTTTGTAGTTATAATATAGTTTTATTATATAAGCAACTAACCAAACTCGATAAAATATCAGAAAACTCTTTATCAAATTGCTATAATGCTGATTGTACGCTCATTCCATTTAACATACAGTTATAGTTTGCTTTCATGGTTGCTTGCACAAAATAGTGTTTTTGGTTTGAGTGCAATACTAAGAATTTCTTAGGCAACAAGAAAACTTGCAGCAACGACCCACTGCACAGCGACTCTCATTGCCATTTCTTTAAATCTAAGTTTCGATTTAGTAATTTAAATTTGAAATTTATTTCCTGTTGTTTGCAATTTAGTTCTTATCTTACAACTTTAATCAATGTATTTATGCAAAAAGTGTTTCATTTCAAGATTTATTTATTTATGTTAGGAGTACCATAGTTGAATTCCAGTGGAAGAGATATGTAGTATGATTTCGATTTCCTTACACAACTACAGAAGGTAGCATCCTTTTGCTTAGATTAAAACTGTAACTGGGTGAAAAGTAAACTTTGAGTCATAGGATAAGGTTATCCTTTGCAATAGATTGTCTTTTAATTTGATTCATTAAACTAATTCCCACATACATTGTGTTTATTCTTTGTAAGGTTATGAACTCTGGTTGGCAATTTAATATAGTAATTTACAGACAATTAAATTACCTGACAGATATTTCAGTAAAATGAAGAAAACTAAGAAAGAATTGTAGGGTCACCATTTTTCAATGAAGAAGTCATGCAAAAATGGGGGATGTTGTACATGCTACAACACATAGCTGATGGTGAGAAGCCTGTTACCACTCAGTTTAGCAGGTGTTAGGAGGGGTTCCAAAGGGGCAACTACTAGACCAAGTGGCAACAACGGGACAAAGACCCATTGTCACTTCAGTCGATGTCCCTTGCTCTTTATGGACTTTCACTGATGGGAGGAGTCCTGGTATGGAGGAAATCACTTGAATGATAGGATCAATGGTAAGGTATAATGTGATTTTCAAGGCACATTCAAAGGAGAGGCTTAATTAATGGTTCAAATGCTTAAAGAAAATCTGAAAGGATCCCCAAGAAAGACCTATGAATGATGACCTCGGGCTAAGGAATATTCAATAATGATGAATGCCTAAGATCAAAACTTCCAAAATCTCTCAGTTGTGATTGATGTGTTCATACTAGGGTTCAAAGTGAGGCAAGGATGGGTCATTCAGTGGAAAGATTCAATTAAAGTGTGAGCTTTGAGAGAAGATAGGGTGAATTTCCACGTAAAACCTCTTGAGAGAAATGCTATAAGAGACCAAGAGTTGATAGATATATCGTGGTAAAGGCTCATCCAATGATCAGCTATAGTTAAGAGAATTTTTTTTGAATGAGGAACTACAAAGTGCAAACCATCAAGAAATCCCCAAGTCAAAGTAGCTTTAAGGGTTCCCTCTTGGTGTGATAGCTAGGGCATTAATTTATTTGAAATTCCACTGTCAGAATTCGCTTAAAACCGGAGGATGCCTAGAGGAGACATAAATGAAGAAACTTGTCTAGACAGAATCCTAAAATGGCCCCCCCCCCCTAAAATTACACACCAAGCCCTATAAAATCTTCTTGTCCTTAGAGGAGGAAGAAAAGAGGAAGAGAAGAGGTAAAAGAATGATATTTCGTTAAGTTAATGTGATCACCAAGGATCTAGGACCAGTGCCTAGCTATTGGGAAGATTGGAGTCAAAATGGTCAAGATTTAGGAACTTCACTCTTCACGGAGGCCTTAAGAAGCTGCTACGCTCTCTGTGGATGCAACTTCACAACAACTTTAGACTTTTATAATTCGATATGCAAGATTTGATGGTGTTTCAAGGTAAAAGGTGCACAACCTACCCCTAGGAAAATTCATTCTTCTTGCCAAGATGAATAACATATGCAACGAGCCAAGGTTACAAGTGTTTCATAAATTCGCATTTTTAGGGGACAAGTAAAATCATGACAAATTCGCATGAAAAGAGCACTTACACGACAAAAAGAGTATATCCATCCATAAACTTGCTGAGTAGAAGCTCCAAGAGAGATAGCGAAAATGTTCCACACATCAAAATGCATTTAATCATCCAAATCATTCCACAAATTGCAGGTCCAAAATCTTTAGAAAGATATATCCCAAATCCAAGTGATGATGAGAGATCAAATGATCCTCTCTTATATTTATATGATCATCTAATTAGATTCAAATTGCCTAATTATGCCTAATAACACTGCTACAATAAAAATAATGTGCAAAATAACATCCTTTTGGTGACAAGCCCACCAAATAGCTCCATAATAAGACTAATTAGCCTTTGAAGAGGGCCGAAATGATAGAAAGATAGCTAGAAGGGTTGTCAGAAGGCCAAATGAAGTCCCTCATGTGCGAAGATGAGTAGGAGCGCTCCAATAACAATGATGAAGGGGGTGGCCCCTTGATCTCCAAGCAAATGACCTATGGTGCTCCCATGTTTTGTGGGGGCACAATAGCATCCTCATGGGCTCCAACTGAATTGAACATACATGTATTCCATTTGCAAGGGCTAGAACAATGGTGCAAGCCCTCCCTTGTCTCCCATGGTGAGACAAAACCTCATCTGGGCCTTGAATCAACTGCCAAGTGTGTAGCCGACTGGCAAGGTGGTCTAGGTGCATCATCATCATCATCGAACAAGTGGGACACGAGCAAGCAATAAGTGTTGTGGATCCCATGGTGTGGCTATCTGCTCTCTATTATATTGGAGGTCCATGGCTTTTAATGCTCACCCTACAAGTGCCATCAAGGCCCTCTGGAGGGCTTGGATCTTGTATAGGGAGACCAAACCCTAATATGAAGACCTACCTGCAATCCTGTATAAGATCCAATGCGTCTCCTCGCCTTCCAGTGCAACAATTCATCAGTGCAATTGAGCAAACAAGCTTACAAATCATGGAACCAAGTTGGCACTTCATAGTGGCATGCCCTTCCATAATGGGCTTTAGAATGTACAAGTGTCTCGAAGCTTAAGAAGGAGGTTAATCAAGGACCCTATTAGGCGGTTTCAACCTTTAAGGGTGTGACAAGTCCATGGTACATCCATCAAATGGTAGGTCTCATATGAAATAATAATGGAACGGAGTGGGGTAGCAGGGGAAGGCTCCAAGCCACATGCCATGTTACAAGGGTAGCTATAATGAGGGAAGCCCACACATGGGTGTATAGATGTGGGAGGGAGCAATCATGGTACATGAGTTACCCAAAACTTCATTTTTTCACCCTTCTTCATATGCCTTTTGCCTTTTATTGTTTTTTCTTTCTATATCTGTTCGGGGCTCCAGGGAATGAGAGCATGATGTGAATGATATAGCAATGGATACTCCCTTAAGGTTGGGCAGTTCATCACCCACCAGGGGTTGGGACAATCATGGGTTCCTCAATGATGCAGGGGGCTCACATAAGGGGCCCTAGGAACCAGGGTGATGGCCATAATGATAGGGGTAGAGCTCATGCTTGGCTTTTGCCCACGTGCTAAATTTTTATGTCCTGGCCATCTTTTGCATTTTATGGTACATTTCCTGTTGTAAGTGGCCAAATTATTCTTTTAACTTTTCTTTTAGCTACATCAACCCCCGGGGCATCATTCTAGGCCCAACCCAAAGTGTGGACAAGGGTAGGGGAGGCTAACTCCTTGTGGACCCAATGGAAAAATGTGGACCTAGATGGGAAATATGTGAAAAGGGGTTAAAATGAGCAGAGGTGAGTGATGTATGTGGTGTCGAGAAGTGGGACCCCGCAACCAAAATCAGGGTTTCCCATGTAGTGCCACTCTTAAAGCTAGTAGCCAATAAAGGAGATCCCACGAGACTAGGATACAAGGTTAACCACCAAGTTGGATAAGGGGACAAGAGTATAGACCAAGCCCATTCTTTTCACCGAATCTCCCCACTATTCCATGCCCAGAAGTGTCCATGATAATTAAGTAAAAATACCCAACTACATAATGAAAGCCATACCTTCGGGGTTGGAAGGCCCACCTTCAAACATACGATCATAACAGATGGGTGAGGGCACATAATGGCTAGCTCAGGTGGCGGAGATGGTGGCACATTGAGCTATCTGGTGGCTGCAAGGGGCTGCCGACTAAAGACAATCTAGGAGAAAAATTTCTCCTATAGGTGTCACCCACAGGTGGTGGGTAACAAAGCTTACTGTGGGCTACTAATATGAAGCCTTGGATGTGTTAAGGAAGCTATTTCTACCTATTAAGATTTAGGATTTGATGCCAAGGTCATGGAGGGATTCCTCACATGTGTGAGAAGATGGTGTTGAGTCATATTGAGAGATGAACTATTGCAAAAGAAATGGAAGTGTTTAGGCTGGGCATTGAAACATTTAGCTTTGACATGGTTGTCCAAGAAATGGAGACTAGCTTGGTAGGCTTTATTTTGTTTTAGTTATTTTCTTCTTTCCTACTTGAACTGTATGGAAATGTAATTTGTGTCTTTTATTTCTCATTCTTTGTAGATGCTTGGTGGAGAATATGGTGGAAGAGTTCCAAATTTACAAAGATTTTCCACATGTGTGCTTTGCTAGACTTGTAGCTTTTCAAGTTGTGAGTGCAACTGAAGTGTATTTTGAAAAATACACGCCAAGAAGTGCAACATGCTAGAATTTTTCAAATAATTTTATAATTTTTATGACCCCTAATTTCCTTATTGTTCAGACCTTCAAGGTTCATTAAATTTAATATGACCCTATAATAGGCTAGAAACTTAATGCCTTATTGACATGGTCTATGTGGTTTACATTTACTATAATCTTCTATTGTGCGTAAAGTCTTGTGAGAAAAGTCGATGGGGAACCCATTTTTTTTGGATGAGATTTACACCAAATTGAGTGGTGGATAGACACTGAGAAGCCTATTATAGAGATGGCCCTTGAGTGGCCAAAGAAGCATAGACCACAAGATTTGGCATAGGAGGATGCCCTAGCATTGTTACCTTTGGAAGAGATTGAGAGTAAGAAGGCCTTAGTACCACTATCACTAGCTTTACAACTAAGGAAGCTACGAGAAGATGTTCCACTCTAGCCATAAGAGCTTCTTTTTCTAGAGGATGAGCCATTTTCTAGAGGATGAACCATTAACTTTTCCGATAAAAGGGGTAGATGTAATCATTAGCATATTAATCGTTGTAGATGGTTGACGATGACAAGATACAGCTATTATATGTAATATTTTTGATGTAGTTATTTATTGTGTATTCATTTTTTATTCTTTACAAGAGTTGAGACAACTATCAATATTGATAATTGAAGTGTTATGTATCATTTGACATTTTAAGTTATACATCTTATATATCAGTTTTCTTTTCATTTTTGTGGCAATTTGATTACTTGATGATGTTACTTTAGATTTTAATGGAAACTAGTATATATCCATCTTCACTCTAGATCTATCAAACATCGAGATGGATCAAATCTCACAAGATGCAGACTTCTTTTTGAGTTCAAAACTTGAGGAAAGGTTTGCACCTTCAGAGCTTTGATTCCTTTCAGCACTTGGTAGATCTGGAATTAGGATGGATCTATATTGGTTGGCACTTGGAATATTCTTATTTCGAATTATATGTTTATTAATTAAATTTATATTCTTATTTCTAATTATATGTTCTGAAATATCATGGTTATGAATATGAATTATTATTATCTAAATTTATTTTGATGTGATATGCATGTTATTAAATTTTTTTCGAAAAAAAATTGTTTGTAATTTTATTAATAAAAAGTTAAAACAAAATATAACAAATTGAATTGAATCAATTTATTATTTTTATTACTTTTTAACTTGTGCCGACATTATGTTTTATTATTATTATTCTTTTTTGATCTAATGCCTCATGTTGCACGCCACTACAACAGATCCCCCGTACTTAGCTGTAGCATGCCTCTCGGTGCAATGAAAAATAAATATTTGTGTATTTTTATAAGTTTTCCAATATTTTTCTATATTTTGCCCAATTTTTCCAATTATTAAGTTTCAGGATTCTAGGTGCTATATTTGCAACAATGGTTTTGATAACATCATAGTCATGTGATCATTCAACTTTGTTACACTTAGGATGGTGCCACTTCTTGCACCACTGTTCTTTGGTAAGAATTTTGGTGGGTGCACATTTCTTGTAGAGAGAAATTTCATTGATACCATTGATTGCACAATATATTGAATTTTCATATATCTTCTGGTGGAAATTTTATTTCCAGGGCTAATAATTTTGGCATGATGTCTTAACCTTCATTGTTTTTTTTTCTATAAGTTTGTTTAGTTGTTAACAACTCAGATATCCCAACTCTGATACTATGTATTCTTTGTTCCTTTTCAGGGAACAGGACTTTCAAGTAAAGAGATGGAAATTTGTGATTACTTTGTTTATATTTCACAATATGGGTGTGGCACAGCATCACTTAATGTCACTGTAGCAGCATCTATTGTTCTTCATCACTTTGCAGGTAATCTATATTCGAGCAAATAAAGGTACATGAAGAAGAATAAGGGGCTTTAAAACTTTACTATTGTTCTTGATGTTTTCATTGTAATCTGCTCAAATCAACAGTTCTCGCACTAACATGTAGCCCTTTTTTGACTGATCAAAAACAATGAATTCATTAGGTAATGTAATTGAAAGGAAAATTCATTGAGGAAATTGGTAATTGCCCCAAATCCTGAATCAGAAGTCCAATTTTAGATTTTGCTAACGTTTTACTTAAAATTAAAAAATCTTTACGCTTTTATTTTGGTGTCCTAGGCATCTTTTATGTCACAAAGTTGTCAATCAAACAGTTATGGAGAGGTCCCAAATGTGCATATATAGCATATACTCATTTATTTTGAAATAGGTTGTCCTTGGTGGAATTAAGCATGTTAGACCAAAATTAAGCAACTCAGTCAGATTTTTTTCCCTGAACCGTTATTATAAGATTTTGATATGGCTAACTTCATGCTTCTATAATTTTGGTTGTACTTGCTATCTAAGTTGTGCAGGTACATCATCTTCAAGATGGTGAAGATGGTCGTGAGTAAAGTTCATGTGATAAGCATGATATATGAATGACTCTCATAAGAAGGATGGAAGCCATGAAATATTCTCCGATGTCGTAAAGAAGAAGTAGAATTCCCTAAGTTAAGAGGGAGCTTGAATGAAAATAATATCCCTAGGATAAGAGGATGTACAGAAGTGATTAGATCCTCTCTTATTAAGAGGGAGTGACATATATGGTTCTCTACTTCATGTGTCATGCACTAGACTAGGACTAACAACCGTAAGTTTTAGTGAAGGCCATGAGTGAGAGAAGGAAATTGGAGAATGCATTTTGAGGTGCTGCTGAAAGAAGGAAAGCTGGATCCGATTAAAGAATATGTTGCTGCATGTGAAGTAGGAAAGGAAAGTATATGATTGAGGAATCTTCTATCAAAGATTCAGTTGATAGTCCTATTGAGTTGAGAAGCAACATCTAGAATGACCCCAGAGGTTTGTATTTGTTTATAAACATGTGAAAGCATATTATTGATTAGGGTTGTGTTTGTACAGGTAAATATCTCGAAGGTTTTGATAGCATGCTGGTTACCGATCAGTTTGATCGAGAGAGATTTGTGGTCCTTAATCTGCTGGATCAAGGAGTGTTGAGGCTTTGTGAGTGAAGCATTAATTGGGAGGACATTTGGCTGACACTTTGTTTTGATGTCTAGGTCCTGAAGTAGGGAGGGTGGCGTGGGTCATAAAGCTCTGACCATGGATACACACCTAGGTACTTGGGTTGGTGGTTAACATGTAACCCTGATGGTGGCTAGAGAGGTTAAAAGCTTGAGTCCATCTTAGTCCCACCCGGATAGATTGCCCTAGTCAGGAATATAGTTCGTGGCATTGCGGTGCCTAAATTGTTGAGAGACCAATGGATAGATTGCCCTGATCAGGAATATAGTCCATGGTATTGTGGTGCCTAAACTTCTTCATAGATGACGTGCTTTGAGATCTTCCATGTACCTCTATAATTATATGTAAAAATGAATACATCCCTAGTTAAGAGGGAGTATTGAAGAATGTAACTAGGTTCCGTATTCATATTTGTACTTGAAGTCAAAATGTAAAAAGCAAAAAGAATTTTATTATTATTTTTAATTGACTTGTTAAAGCATGGGTTTCATGCTTGGGTCAAATGTATAGGTAAAGCCTCCATTGCAGGCTTTAGGTTATTGTCAAAGTCAATATGTGAAGACTCCTCCATCCATCCAAGTCTCCTTGCTGTTGAAAGAATCCTCATCAAGTCGGCTACCATCAAAAGAACACATGTCGGCTCAATACAACGACACACCTCTTCATATATATCATGTCTGCTCATTTCAAGATGGAGACAACTATATATACAAGGATGAGGACTTTGCATAACTAACACAGAGAATTTGTCTAAGGATCTCAGAGACAATTACGGATTATAGAGATGTTTTTCAGTGCTATTGTAGAGGATATTTCATAGAAGGTACCGTCTTAACATTTCAGTGAAGGCACAGTCTCAGCATTTTGGTGAAGGCACATTCTCAGTATTTCGGTGGTTGTACAATGGACAAGCCTCGGTAGAATTGCATAGATGACTTTAGAAACAAGCTCGACATACCTCTTTGAAATAATGCAGATTATAGTGGAGACTTTCAGTGATACATCACAACGAAGGATTCAATGCTACCACAGTGTGAAGGGTTCGATGCTACGACAGTGTGAAGGGTTTAGTGCTACCACAGTGAAGGTCTCGGTGCTAACATAGTGGACAAATTAGTGCTATCTCAGTGAGTAACATGACAAGGTTGACTTGATGGATGGAGGTAGTCCCGAGTCTAGTTTGTAAGGGTCTTGGTCGTCTCATCTTGAATCTACTGAAGGAAGAATTTTGACCGGGTTTTCCCCTAGAGTGGGGTTTTGCAAAAAAAATGGAAAGCAAAATTATGGCAACCAGGAAGCATACCACTCACAACTATAAAGATGGAAGTGTTGTTGCCCCTAGTCTTCCACAACCTATAAAGTTGACACCACAACAATTGGAAGAAAAAAGAGCAAAAGGGATTTGTTACAGTTGTGATAGCAAATACACTAAAGGTCATAAGTGTGCTGAGAAGAAATTATTCTACATAGACTGTGAAGAGGAAGAAGAAAAGGAGAAAGAAAGGTCGAAAGAAGAGGATATACTCAAGGAACAAAGCCTAGATAAAGAAGAAATGAATTCGACAATATCTTGTAATGCATTGGCGGGAATTACCATTCCTCTAACCATCAAGATAGAAGGAAAAATCAAGAAGAAAAAGGTAATAGTGTTGATTGATTTAGGAAGTACCCACAATTTTATTCATTGTAAGGTAGCAAAAGAATTGAATTGCTTCCTATATCCAGCACCAGAGTGTCAAGTGATGGTTGCAAATGGAGGAATAATAATTGCTCTGGAAAGTGCCATAATATCAAGCTATCCATGGGAGAATATGTATTGACTAGCCCAATGCTTTCCATTCCAATGGGAGGTGCTGATGTTGTACTAGGAGTCCAATGGCTACAATCCTTGGGTACAAATTTTCAAGAACTTTTCATGAATTTTTTTGCAGAAGGAAAGGAAGTTGAATTAAGGGGTATTGCAGGGAAACTGGGAAAGATAATAAGCTCTAACGGTATGACAAAGCTTCTAAAAAAGGAACAAAGAGGTGTAATTGCACAATTATGTTCGCTAGATGTTTCCACATCGAAATCATCTATTTCTCCAGATCTCCAAAAAGTCTTGGACAATCATTCCAAAGTATTTGAGACTCCCAAAGGTCTCCCACCTATTCGTGATCATGATCATGCTATTCATCTGATGCCAGGAAGTGTTCCTCCAAACATCAGGCCGTACAGAATCCAGATATCCCTATGCCCAAAAGAGTGAAATTGAACGTATGGTTGCAGAAATGCTAGAGGCTGGTATAATTCAACCTAGTCAAAGTTCTTTCTCTGCTCCAGTAGTATTGGTGCACAGAAGGATGGATCATGGCGCATGTGTCCGGGTTATAGGGAGCTCAACAGGCTCACTATTAAAGATAAGTTTCCCATTCCTGTCATTGATGAATTACTGGATGAATTGCATGGATCAATTTACTTCACCAAGTTGGATCTTTGTTCAGGATATCATCAAATCAGAATGAAGACTGAAGACATTCCGAAAACAGCATTTAGAACTCATGAGGGTCATTATGAATTTTTGGTCATGCCTTTTGGCCTTACCAATGCACCTTCTACATTTCAAGGTTTGATGAATTCCATTTTCAAACCCACCCTTAGAAAATTTGTGGTAGTATTTTTTGATGATATATTAATCTATAGCAAGTCTTGGAAGGATCATGTTGAACATGTTGACAGGGTGCTACAACTATTGGAGGAGAAACAATTATATGCAAAAACATCCAAATGTTTCTTTGGAGTACAAGAGGTGGAATATCTGGGTCATATTGTATCTCATGAAGGAGTTAAGGTAGACCCTAGCAAAATTAAAGCCATTAAGGAATGCAAAATCCCCACATCCATAAAGCATTTGCGAGGATTTCTCGGGTTGACAGGGTATTATCGCAAGTTTGTTAAAAATTATGGGAGAATAACAACACCTCTCACAACATTATTGAAGAAAGATGCATTTTCATGGACTCCAGAAGCAACAATGGCCTTCGAACATCTTAAAGAGGCAATGTGCCAAGCACCAGCCTTAGCTACACTGGACTTCACAAAAACCTTTATTGTGGAATGTGATGCTTTAGGAATGGAATTGGTGCTGTTTTAATGCAAGATGAAAGACCCATTGCTTTTGAAAGTCATCCAATCAAGGGAAAGTTTTTACAAAAAGCCATTTATGAGAAGGAAATGTTGGCAATACTACATTCACTTAAGAAATGGCGACCCTACCTAATGGGAAGACACTTCAAGGTAAAAACGGATCATGATAGCCTTAAATACTTTTTAGAACAAATATTATCCTCTGAAGAGCAACAAAAGTGGGTCACAAAGATGTTGGGTTATGACTTTGAAATCATCTACAAAAAAGGGAAGCAAAATGTGGTGGCAGATGCACTCTCAAGAAAGGATGAGGATGTGGAAGCATTGTTGTGCGCCATTTCTATTATCCAACCATATTGGATAAACTAAGCAAGGGAGGAATGGAAGAATGATGAAGAAGTGTGGGCACTTATTCAAAAGTTACAACAAGATTCCAGTACATCTGATACATTTAGCTGGCAAAATGATTCGTTATGGTACAAAGATCACTTATACCTCTGTAAGAATTCCCAACTCAAACAAAAGATTCTTATGGAATTACACACTTCTCCCTTAGGAGGGCACTCAAGATTTTTAAAAACTTACCACAGGGTTAAGAAGGAATTTATTTGGGATGGCCTTAAATCATATATTCAAAAGTTTGTGGCAGAATGTTTGGTTTGCCAACAAAATAAAGTTGAAACAGTTAAGACCCCTGGTCTATTACAACCTTTATCCATTCCAAGCCAACGTTGGGAGGAGGTTTCAATGGATTTTATCACAGGTTTACCCAAGTTGGAGGGAAAGAGTGTCATCATGGTGGTAGTTGACAGACTTACCAAGTATGCACACTTTTGTGCATTATCACATCCATTTAAAGCTAGTACAGTTTCTACTGCATTTATGGAAACAATTCAAAAGCTACATGGAAACCCAAAGATTATTGTAAGTGGCAACGATCCCATTTTCATTGGAAATTTTTGGACATAATTATTTTCTTGTCTCGGTACTCAGTTAGCTCATAGCTCATCTTATCATCCTCAATCTGATGGGCAAACTGAGATAGTAAACAAATGTTTGGAAGGATATCTTCGTTGCTTTGTATCTGATAAACAGACACAACGGGTCAAATGGTTGCCTCTGGCTGAATGGTGGTATAACACTTCCTTCCATACAGCAACAAAAATGACCCCATTTATGGCACTTTATGGATATCAGCCACCATCCATCACATCATATTTAAGAGAAAATTCTAAGGTTTAAGCAGTGGAACATCACATCGAGCATCAACAACAAGTCCTCCAACTCTTAAAGGATAACCTCGTGTTGGCGCAGAATAGAATGAAACAACAGGCAGATCAACATTGCAGCGAAAGAAGTTTTGATGTAGGTGATTGGGTATTCTTACGGCCACAACCATATAAACAAATGTCCCTCAAGCAAGCTAAGAAGGATAATAAATTATCACCAAAGTATTACGGTCCGTACAAGGTGTTGCAAAAGATTGGTACTATGGCATACAAATTGGAGCTTCCCGCAGCTTCTCAAGTGCACCTAGTTTTCCATGTTTCATGTTTAAAGAAGGTTATAGGCGACAAGCTCCCAGTTCAAACAATATTGCTAGAATTTGACGAGGAAGGAAAAATTATATTGGAACCGGAAGCAGTCACAGAAACAAGAACTCGACAGCTATGAAATCGATCAATTTCGGAGTATCTCATCAAGTGGAAGAACTTATCCGCTGAAGATTCCACATGGGAGGATGAGAATTTTATACAGAAGCATCCAGAACTACTCAAGCGTTGAAGACAACACTTTTTTGAAGGAGAGGGGCATGTTAGGTCCCTATAATACTAGTGATTACCCCATTACTATTGTAGTTAATTCCTTATTAATATTGTTGTGCCCCTATTGTCCCCATATTGTTATTACTATGCCCCATGGAATCCCTCTATTGTTATTTTTGTGTCGTTATATTATTATTGTTAGGTCGGCTGGGTTATATTGTGACTCCTTAGACTCCTATATATAGAAAGGAGGTTTTTTCATTTGAATCATCGAAGAATTGTTCATTTATGTAATGTAAAGGAGGTTGCCCCCTCGAAGAGGCTAAATTCTAAGGCGTTGATCTCTCTTTTCTATCTTTTTGTGAGCTAGTTTCATAACATTATTTCTCGACAAATATTCCTCGGTGCTAGGTACCAAATTCGTGGGATTTTATTTCTGGACAGATGTGGCATAGTGGGCCAACCTTCATAGTGTGAGGTGGAAGGCTAGAGTCATGCGAAGGTATGGGGACATGTTGGTGATGGGGTCCACGAGGATCCATAAAACCTCGGTTGTTTCATCTTGAAAGAATGAGCAAAAGACTGCATAAGGAATTCTCGAGGTTTAATCCTCGGGATGAGTTGGCAAGGAGAGGAGCCCGCACTGAGTACTACGCATATAGTATATGCGTATTACACCATGTGACTTGAAAAAGGGTTGTGACCTAGGATGAGTGGGTTGGCCACTGCCACTTGGCATGAGTTGGACAACCATGTGGGTGCCACGTGGCAATCCTAACGTCGTGGCACTATCTGATTGGCCAAGACTTTAATCAACGATATCTTTTGATCCGAGAGTTGGATCGAAGCAAATTTTGTATCGTTGGAAATGTCTTGACAAGACGAATGTAATGATGTCATCCGTTTTAGGTTTCGAGAAATTCGAAAATTTTAGATCCTATTTCCTTAACTGAACTTTGGAGGTTGGGTTAGCTTAGTAACTACCTCCTTCTACCTTAGTAGAGGCTAGGGATGGTAGGGCGTATGATATGAGAATAATGTCCTTCACCTCGTGAACTTCATGTTTGTCAGATTAGGATGCAACCTAAATGCTACCATGAATCACTTGAGACCATACTAACCAATTGTCTCTGTTACCTTCAACAAGCACTTGGAGCTGAGGTAATAACTAGCAATTAGGGTCTTTGCAATCTTAAGTAGCTCCAACTTAGAGTGATTGTTGAAAATGTAGTGGGCATGGCTATGATTGGTAATAAATTTTATCATTCTTTTTCCTTTCTTGTACAATGCACCAATCCATCTTATTAATTTTTTTACTAGAAGAATCGACCACTGGGTTGGTTTCGTACTTGTGTAACACGGGGTTGATTCCAACTACTACCACTATACCTCTAGGTACCTACATATGCCCCTTCTACATGCACAAGTTAATCAAGGGGATTTGAACCTTGAATCTCATAGTACATAACACTTCATATCACAGTAATCGCTAATTGAGCTGCCCCTCAGGGGCTACACCAATACATTTATAATCATGGTCCTTGATCTTAATAATATTACTCCTCAAGAGGTTCTAGGTGTGAGCCAAACACCTTAACCAAAATATGTTAGGGTACCTGTCCTCAATGATTGCTTTTGTTTTCTTACAATTAACAACTTTATTAGTGATGATTTGAATGGCATTGTATGATTTAGTCTCTTGAGTGGTTTTAATTATGAGTTTTGCAATATTTATATAAGTTTTGTAATGATTTGAGTAGGTGTGGGTTGAAAGGAAGATCACACCACACTAGTAGACACG
This sequence comes from Pinus tabuliformis, assembly GCA_031772625.1. Lineage (NCBI taxonomy): Eukaryota > Viridiplantae > Streptophyta > Pinopsida > Pinales > Pinaceae > Pinus > Pinus tabuliformis. Next base: position 1,463,847,287 of record CM062820.1, on the reverse strand, counting down.
TCAAGAGTATTTATCAATGGCCCACTTTTAACATTTGTCCAACCCTCATATATAATGGATACCCATATTCATTCCACTCCTTGTAGATTTCTTTAGAGCATTATGGATTTGTCAAGTCCTATTGTTTTGAATTTTTCATGCACAGGGCTTTTGTATCCTTTAGGGGTACCATTGAATTATACGATTTAGTCTCTTGAATGGTTTTAATTATGAGTTTTCCAATATTTATATCAGTTTTGTAATGATTTGAGTAGGCATGGGTTGAAAGGAAGATCACACCACACTAGTAGACACATCAAGAGTATTTATCAATGGCCCACTTTTATCATTTGTCCAACCCTAGGATACAATGGATACCCCATACTCATTCCACTCCTTGTAGATTTCTTTAGAGCATTATGGATTTGTCAAGTCCTATGGTTTTGAATTTGTCATGCACGGGGCTTTTGTATCCTTTAGGGGTACCATTGATGGCTTGTACCATTTGATGCAAATAAGGTGAGCAATGAACATTGAATCATATGCCACTTGCATAGAGAAGCATAATTTCTTTTGCGTCTGCATCATCTTGAAAACGTTGGTTAAGGAAATCTGATATCGTTCTACACTTGGAATGCATAGGTGAGAAACCACTAGCATGGGGGGATAGAGATCACCATTGAACATTTAATGTGAGCATAAGGTTTCATATTCAACCCTTGACTTCTTTTATTTATTTTTGCAATCTCATCTTCCCTCCTATATTTGTTTCTATCTTTTGTTGTCTCTTGATCATAGGTTTGGACTCCTTTAGTCTCATTTTCATCACATGGCATAATCCCATAGAATTGCTTTCTCACATGGGTATGTGAATGTGTGTAAGTTGTTTTACAATGGGAGCATGTAAATTTTGTGGTTCCTCCCTCTTCCCCTCCCTTAATTTTTGTCACATACTTCTACAAGGGTGTTGAACTCTCTTTTTGTTTCTTTCCATCGCCACTATCATTTTCATGATCACCATGCCCTCTTTTTATTTATTTTCATCATCACTATCATTTTCATGATCACCATGACCTCTTTTTGTTTCTTTCCATCATCACTATCATTTTCATGATCACCATGCCCTCTTTTTATTTCTTTTCATCATCACTATCATTTTCATGATCACCACGACCTCTTTTTGTTTCTTTCCATCATTACTATCATTTTCATGATCACCATGCCCTCTTTTTGTTTCTTTCCATTGTTACTATTAGTTTAATGATGGCCATCCCCTTCCATTTCTTCCTCCCCTCCACATTATGTGAGACTATGCTACTTCCTCCTCATCACTAGTATTTTGGGTTTCCAACACCACTATCAATAGAATGATGGAGAAGGAGATATGGGAAAGAGTAGGAGAAGAGAAGACTCAAATATTCAACATATAATACTAGTTCATAACACATGGAAAGAAAACCGAACAAGAATGGGCTTTAGAGGCTACCTCTTGAACTCTTCAATGGTGGTTGAATACAATTAGGCAACCTTCAATCTCCATTCCAAGCTCTTACAAATCTACTACTCAACAACTAGCAAGAAGCCCACTCAAAACCGTCGCAAAGACGAGTGAAATGAGAAATAGAATGAGAGCAAATGGAGTGAATGAGTGTTTTAATCCATCAAGAAACCCTAGCCATGCCTCAGACTGCCTTTTGGAACCTTGCCTTTGTTCTCACAAAAAAAAATGCCCAATTTTGTGTAAGCTTTGGGAGCTAGATGGTAGCATTTTATTTAGCTTCTAGAGTGCTAGTCCTAGAGCACTCCCTATAGCAGTAGGGGTGACTCAAAAAAGAGGGGAGTATGCTCCCTAAGTTCATTCTTGTGAGCAAACAATTTGAAAGAATGCTCTTGAGGACACTTCTAGAATGCTTCCTTATAACTGCAATTCGAGAGTGAAGCATGGGGGGTTGTGGGATGGGGGTTCTCTTCTGTAGCTTAGCCCAAGATGCTTGGGATCTAATCTCCCAACGAATCTAGGCATTCCTATTGTATGAGGGTCAATGTGGACTCTTTCCATGGTACTGATAAAAGGTTGGCTTTGCAAGGCTTGTCTTTTGGAATTCAAATACTCCGCAATGGCATTTGTGGAGGATTTTTAACTATGCTTAAAGATTTCTAGTATGGAAAAGGCTATTTTTGCGAGTCTTTGTCGTATTATTTCAAAGAGCTATTTATATAAAATGCAGTTGCAAGTACAAGGTCCTATTTGAATTTTGGAGGGATTGGAGATGGCAAAGTGGGAATGTTGGTGTGCCACTCCTTTGACATAGCGCTCTGCTTATCTTAAAAGGTAGTAAGGGCTTGGACATTTGGAGGAGAGATGGTTGTGGTGCACAAAGCTGTTTTTGTGTCTTTTAGTGTATGATTCTAGAGAGCTATTTATATAAATTGAAGATGCAAGGTAAAGGTCCTCTCTGGGGGGATCGCAGATGGCAAAGTGGGAAGCTTATTTATATCTACGAGATGAATGGTATTTACGAGATGGTGTGCTACTCCTTTGACATAGGGCTCTGCTTAATTAAAAGGTTGGGACTTTGAATCTAGTGGAGAGATGGTAGCGGTGGTATCGATTCATTTGGAGGGCTCATTTCTCCTTTAAACATAAAGTTTGGGCTGGCTATTTCTTTAGCGTGGATTCACTATCAAGGGTAGGTTGCACGAAGTTGCCATTACTAGTTGAGTGTGGGGTAGTGTGTAGTGAGGAGAGTGCAACATGCTTTTTGAAAATGTCAGTGCGCTAATGTTTTTTGGTTATGGTTTCACATTGACTTTTACTCCATGTTTGTAGCTATCTTCAAAGGGACCCCTCTTGGGGGACACTTGGATAATCAAGGGCAACTGCAAACTACTTTGGCTTTCATTTTTTCTGTTTTCAATTGGATTTTTGTGGAAACATTGTTGTAAAGTTATTTTCAATTAGGTTACTCATCCCCTTTCTCTTGGGGATTTGCAAAGTTACTCATCTCCATGTTTGTATGATGTTAATATCTTGAGCTCCATTGTACTTGGTTCTTTGATATAATACATGGAACATTTTCAAAAAAATAAAAGTAAAAGATATACCTTTTTGTTCAATGTGATTAGCTAGCAGCCTAACACTGCTTGAAGTAAGAAAGTGAGATGCAATTTGTGAACCAGGTATGGAGATATATGAAAGGGTTGACAAACTGTGTGCTGAAGCACATTTTTCTTTTGACAATTTAATTATTGTATCCTTCATATGATGTTTCAAGGGAGGGGTGTAAGAAACTCAAGATTTTCATGATTCTTCTGGCCATTTATTTTCTGAAGGTTTCGGGCTGGACTTAAATAACAAATGATGCTTAGTCTCCTGAAGAAATTGACAGGAAAATTTATGGCCAGGAACTAGTATGATTATGTAACTTGCTCAAAATTCAGATCTTTAATCAACGAAAGTTGGTTCACCTCGTTGCATGGACTTTATGCCATATTATACTAGAAAGTATAGGAAAGAAATGCTTTTTAAAAATTCAGAATATTTCTAATGCCTTTTATAGTGCCCGATTTTGTTCGTTAGGAGCAAATATAGATAAATGTATTTGAAGCCGTATTCAGTCTCACAAAACTTTCTTGGACCTCAAAAGTATAAAAAACTTAGGATTCCTTTCATCTCTCATTCTTACATTTGTCAATGGAATATGAGTTGATTATTTCACATTTTGGTTACTTTTGGCTTCATTAAATTTTGTAATTAGAGAATCCATTGGTTGAACTTAATTTTTGTAATGAACGCATTTAAAAATTTGTGGTTGACATATCTCGAGATGAGAGATCTGTTTCTGGTCATAAAAAATGCAAAACGAAATTGCTTTTAATCTGTCCATGGTCAAATCTGCCAATCTCATGTCTGCCCATAAATTTGGGCAAAACTGCAAACGTAGAGGCATTTTCATGTGAATTGATTAAGTGTTTGTTCTGGTCTGCTACATTATTATATATACATTTTTTTACCAAGTATTTATATATGCATGCTTTTGTATTTAATATTTACTAACACATCTTCCTGTCTTGCATCTCAAAATCCAGTGCATGTTCTCAGTCACTTTATCTTGTATTTCTGTTGTACCTGTTTGCATTGAGAGAAGCAAGGTACATTTTAGAGTTCAGTGTGGATGAGATGTGTTATGTGCATAATAATTATACTTCAAATGAAAAGACTGTTGAGGCCTGCAATGTAAAGAAGAAAATTAAAAAGAAAAAGGTGGACTATTAGTTATCAAAATATATATGATAAAATAAACAAGTTTAGATCCATGTTAACCTTGTTGAAGATTGTAACTAGTTTCGGTCTTCATAAAACATATTTGAGTCACAATGAAATGTATTTATCAAAAGAATGAAAAAAATATTATTATTATTATTATTATGACTTATTAAAGCGTGGGTTTGATGCTTGGGTCATTATGTTTTAGGTCAAAGTCCCCATTGAGGACTTCTATGATTTATTCTGAGTCATTAGAGTCATTGTCCATTTAAAGAGACCCTTCTTGGGCTTTTGAATCATGTAAAAAGGTTTATTATTGAGTCAAATAAGGTATTTGTCACCTCCACACCAAGTCGGCCTCAAGGAGATCAAGTCGGCCTCAAACTGGGTAATTCGACCTCACCAAAAGCCTATATATTGAAGCAGTTCGAATTCATTTGGAACACACTCTCTCACTCAAGTTCGATATCCCAGAAGAAAGAGCTGGAAAAAGTGCGAAGTTGGAAAAGGAGGCTAAAAGGGGTGCGAAGTTGGAAAAGAAGGAAGAAAAGGTCAAGATCGAAATTTTGGGCTATCTATCTCTCTCTCGTGTGGATTCCTCTAGGAGATCGAAGTCTCTCTTGTCAAGTTGAAGTTGCTGCTGCCAGTTGCTGGGTCGAAATTGCTGCTGCAAGTTGTTGCTACTAGGTCGAAGTTGTTGTTGAAGGGTTATCATCTGCAAGAAGGAAGAAAGGGTTGACTTGGTGTGGAGGAAGTCTGTGTCTAGGTCAAGAGTCTTGGATTATCTCAAGGAAGTTATTAAGGAAGAGTTGTTGACTGGGTTTTCCCCTAGATAGGGGTTTTTCCCTAGCTGTCTGCCTATATCTGGTGTCTATGATCTTTGTGCTATTGTTTTGATAGTTGCTTGATGAACTAAAGATAAAAGAGGAACATAAGAAAAACATAAAGTCACAAGTAATTATCTATATAAAAGAAAATCTTTCTGCCTTTTTGATTTTCTAACATGGTTTCAGAGCTAAGGTGAAGAAGGGAAAAAGGCAGTTTGAGGATCTACTGAAAGGAGTCTAAGAAACCTCAAAAAGTTGAGCAAGGGATCATATAAGGAGATCTTATAAGGAAAGAAGCTTACTACCTTCAAGGACAATGTCTAACACAATAAAGGGAGAGAACAAATTAGAAGGAGCATACAATTACAAGTCATGGAAGAAAAGAATTGATCTCATTCTTGAAAAGAACAAAGTCCTGGATTTGGTTAGAGGAAAAGTGAAGAAACCTACCGAAGGATCTAGTGATGCAGATAAAGTGAAGTTTAGAGAGTCAAAAATATTGGCTATGACACTAATGGTAGAAGGTATAAAGGACAATCTTGTCCCATACATTTCCAACATAGACTCTGCTCAAGAAATGTATGAAGCCTTATCAAAATTGTTCACTATCAAGAACATTGGTCAAGTAGCAAGTCTTAAGAATGAACTAAGGACCACAAAAATGACAAAAGATGACACTGTGGCTTCCTTCTTTGTAAGGATAGCTAGAATTAGAGATGACCTTCAAGCCATAGATGAGATTGTACCAGAAAAAGAGCTAGTGATTACTGCATTATTGGGATTGCCACCTACTTGGAGTGCTTTTACTTCAAGAATCAACAGTTGGAAAGAAACTCCTTCATTCGAAGAATTATGGAATGCCTGCAACCAAGAAGAGATGAGAATCTCATTAGTAACCAACAATGAAGAAGAGAAAGTTTCAAATGCCTACTCCGCTCATCACTAGAAAGAAAACTGCAAGAAGTCAAAAGGGATAAGAAGGAAGGTTATAGGTATCCCTCGAGTTTGGAGGGAGCCCTCACCAACTTCCAAAAATAAGTATCTTACTCCTTGTATTACCTTTTCATTTTTGGTTTCCCTTATCTAAGTTTGTTTGTATTAAATACTAATCACATTTCTATTCGTATTTTCCTTGTTTAGGAAAGGCTTGCTGAATACTCAAGGATTATGAAAGGAGGCCTCACAAGACAAAGCATTGGAATTAAAAGGTTTATTAAGAAACAAAAGGTATGCCTTAGACTATAAGTTTTGCTTTCTTCATAATAAACATATATTCATTCTTGATAAACTATTCTACATTACTAACATTATTGTGTCTATCTCTCTTGAATCATAAAGATTATTGAATGGGTGATTCATCATTAGATAAATCTACCATCCTCATATCTTTGATTATTCTTGTAGAACCCTAGAAGGTCCTTTGTAAAACCCTAACTTAAGGGTATGTCGATGATAATGAGTGAAACCCTAGCCTACTTAGGGTTATTGATGAAGTTTAAAGAAAATGTTTGATGCTTTGATGATGTCATGTTTGGGGTTTTGGTATGGTTATAAAAACCCTAACTTGTTAGGGTTGAATGATGATGTCTGAAATCCCAAACCTTTGAAGTATTGATAAATTAGGGTTTTTTGTTGAAACCCTATATCTTTAAGGTTTGGTAGGGTTTATGAGCAAGACCCTTATGTTAGATAATGTCCTAGGAATGAAACCCTAGGCATATGGTTGTCCATCTAATCAAATATGTTAGATGTCTGAATGTGTTTGTGTCATTGAGTTTGACTAACATATGTTGTTATGATATGCTTGTGCATGATGGAGTCCTAGATATATGTGTTGACCTAATTGTTGATGGTCGTAAGTCCTAGGGTTTGGAACTAAGCCCTCTTTGAAGTTTGATACTCTAGGATGATAATGTTTGTGAATTCTAGGGTTTTGTAACTAAACCTTAGTAGAAGTTCAATTGTCTAATATATGATGACAATGTGATAATCTGAGATTTATCATCGTTGAAATCTGAAATTGAGCTATGATTGGTTTTGATTGTTGAAGCTTAATGACTCATGTATGGAATCTAGGATCTTGCACTAAATCCAAGTAGAAATCTAACATATGAATTTAGAAAGTTGTTAGATGCATTGTTGAATTATACTTGTTTGAATTGTTTCTAGGGTTTGCTATATGTTATAAAAGAAGTTGCCATATTGTTGAAAGAGATATTGCGCCCTAGATATAATGAGATTGATATCTTGTCTAAGCTACTGCTGTGATTTAGGGTTTGTAATAAAACTCGGGCAAGAAGTTGAAGTATGTGTCTCTTGCTAATTATGAACCTAAATAAGGTTAGGTATCTAGTGTCTAAAGTCTAATGCTTCCATTATTACATGATTCTAATATGGTTAACTTCATGCTTCTATGGATTTGGTTGTACTTGCTATCTAAGTTGTGTAGGTACATAATCTTCAAGATAATGAAGATGTTTGTAAGTAAAGTTGATAAGCATGACGAAGAAAGTTATATGAATGATGATGGTCATGATGACTCTGCTATGAATATAATTTACAAGAAATAATAATAATAATAAATATAAATATAATAATAAATAATAAGTACTTAATAATGGTTAGTTAGTTAGTAATGAAAAAGCATGTCTTTGAGACATGACCGTTCGTGGAAGGGCACTTGCCTAGGATATATAAGCAAACCCTCATTTTCAATTGTAATCATCCTACATCAATTCTTTATACAATATACAATTTACTATTACTATTCTACGATGGATGTCTTTGTCTACGAAGTATTTTAAATATTTCCACTGCGTATACGATTTTTGGTCATTACATTGGTATTAGAGCCATGTCTGATCCCGACTTTTGGCCATCAAACTTCGTCAACATTGTTGCTGTCAAGATTCAAGCGTTTCACTACGAAGTGGGAGGTTCTCCATTCAGCCAGTTTCTTTGACTCGTCAGGGGCCCTTGGCCAATAAAAAAAAAATTATTATAAAAACAAAAAATAATAATAATAATTAGAAAAAGTAATTTTAAAAAGAAATAAAAATAAACAAAAAGATTTGAAAAAAATATTTATAAAAAGAAATATAATCAATAGAAAAATAAAATATATATAAAAGGGCACAACTTACCTACCAACCCCAATTTTGATTTTGAGGGTTCTTCCTCTATCCCTTGTACTGATGCATCCAACCCCTTCCGATATGTTCCTCCCTCTTTGGAGTCTATTCAAGAAAAGGGCAAGGGTAAAATGAAAAAGAAGGGTGATATGAATATCAAAAGTTATTTCACTGTCACGCCCTCCTCTCAATCAGATGCACATGGTCCTCAAGCTGGTAGAACTTTGCAGCCCACTTTAGATGACCATTGGAAGAAATAATTGAGGGAGACTGCTTGTGATTACATATGTAGATGGTGGTATGATGTTGAAGCCTGATATCCCCTTCAATGCTTCCCATTCACCATATTATGAGCCTATGTTTGTGTTGAAGTTTCTAAGTTTACTTAGAAACCCTCCATGCACTTTATTTGATTTATTCCTACCTACTTGTTATTTTTCTTAACAAGTTATTTACAATGTAAATACTGAAAATAAACACTAGTGCATGCTCAACATATTACAGATCAACAACTAAAAGAAACATAAACAAACACACCATATGACACCATTATTTTTGGACCAATGTCCCCGGAAAAACCCCATGTGGGAAAACTGGTGCAACTATCTGAGGGTTTTCTTATTAAGTAATATCAGAGTACAATCTGGGTGCCGAAACTGGCCTACCTAACAGAGAATTTCCTTGGCAGTAATACCTCTCAGTTTGAGACAAGTCTCCTGGCTGAAACCCTAGATAATCCTTCCAGCAGCTACTCAGCACAAATCTGCCCCTGAAACCCCAACGTCAGCCTCTTTTTGGAGTTCGTCAGCCCCTCCCTGCCTCACGTTGGCCCTGCATCACCCCAGATGGGTCTGCATCAGCCCTGGGAGGCCCTGCGTCAGCCCTCTGGCCCTCTGCATCAACAACGTTGGCCTCTCTGAGGCTCTGCACAACTCCTGGCTGCCTCTGCGTGAGCTCTAGCTGGGTCTGCGTCACTCGCCTTGGCTACTGCGCTGCTCTCCTGGCACTCTCTCTGCCTCTCTGTCCCTCTGCACTCAAATGCCCCTCAGCTGCAACACCCAATCACTAATTCTATCTCTCTTAGCAAACCCCGCTCTAGAGAATAGAATGACTGATCACTCTGGTGTGTTCTCCAAGTGACCCTCAAGCCTCCTCTTATATTTTTCCTGTTGACATATCAACGACCGAGATTAAGTCCCTAATCAATGGCTAAGATTATATTTGGCTTGATCCATGTCCTTTCGACCATTCTAACACAGTTTCATATTAATACACATTAATATTTTATTTTCCCTAATTTTAGATTTAGGGACTCCATTAAAAATACTAATTATTTTAATATCTCCTGAACTGTTTAGAATCTGCCCAAACTCTTTCTAGGTATTGGAGATCTCATGTGCCCCAACCTTTCCACCAAATTTCGTGGCTAGAGCACACCCGATGTTACCCCAAATCAACACTCCCTCTTAGCGAGGACCGTGCTCTAGCAATACTCCTCACTGAGTATTACTTTGATCATCCGGCATCGGTACTTGTGCTGATGCTAGGCCTTCTTTCCCAACATCCTCTGCACTGCTGCATCTTGTACTGCTACCTATGGTTTTGCCATTGCCACTGCTGCATCTGTATGATAACTCCCTCTGCATCCATGCTGCTATTGGTCCTTTCTCCCAGCACTGCATCCACACTGCACCTCCTCTCATCATGTTGCATCGTGCTGCCCACTGCTATACTGCAACTTAGTTACTAAGAAGTAAGTAACTGATCTCCCAATCTGACCTCCCTGTTGGGCTAGATACACCCATTGATGTTGAAGCTCCCTCTGTCGCTGACAAGTTCCCCTTTTTGACCTTTGCATTGCTGCAACAACTCCCTGCATCTCGCATCGTTGCACACCTCTCTGTGCCATTTTGCATTGGTGCAACACTCCTGCGCCTCTCCCACTATTGCAACCTGTTAGCCTCGCGTTGTCTCGGGACTCCTGCACTGTAGCTCTCTCTGCCGCTCGATCCGCATCCATCTCTACCCACATCAGCCAGTCCTGCTACTCCTTGTCGGGGCTCTCGTAGCAAGGTCTATTCCAAGAGGCTGGGTACCTCGAGGATCTTGCCCCTCATCGCCTGTAGTCCACCTGACTACAGCTCGATGTCTCCCCACTTCCGCTCAAGTGGCGCGTGTGCACTCATGGCACAGTCATCGTCTGTCAAAACTTCCTTTTCTTCCTGTACTAGCCCTGCCTTAGTCTCGGAAGACTCTCCCATACTCTTCTTCCTTGGACAGTGGGTCGCATAATGACCCAACTCCCCACAGTGGAAGCACTTGATCTTGGAGAGATCCTTCTTCTTCCGCTTTTCCTGCTTTCCCTCAGATGCTAGGGAAACATCTTCCTCCTCTTGTTTGACTTTGATCCCCTTGCTACTGCTACCCATCTTCGACCGTCGTCTGATCTCTTCTTGGCGAAGGGCTGCCCACATCTCGTCCCAAGGTGGGAGAGTCCCTCTACCTAGTATACTTTGGACAAATACCTCCCAGTCTTCTGAGACAGCATTCAGGGTTGTCCTCACCATCAACTCCTGATCTGGTGTCGCTTCTATAGGAGTAAACTGATCTCGGATCTCATTCAGTCCTCTGAGGAAGGTGTCGATCGATTCCCCCTTCTTCATTTGATACAACCTCAATTGATTCTCAAGTAGCATTCTCCTTTACACAGAAGTACGCTGGTACAATTTCTTGAGAGCCTCCCACATCTCAAATGCTGTTTCCTTCTCGGCTATGTGTGGTACTACATGATCCTTGACCCTGTCAAAGATGATGCTCTTGGCTCTCACCATTGCCTCCTCGTACTTGTTGTTATCATTGGGGTTCACTGGGATAGCTATTACCTTCAAGGCGAAGTTCTTGACACGATTTATGTCAAGTACGGATAAGATTCTAGCCTTCCAGACTGTGAAGTTTGACGCTTCATCCAATCTATCCTAGTCTCTTACTTTGTGTAGTGCCATGATGCTCCTCTACTTCCCTCTTGGAAGTTCTCTGTTCGACTCCTCTGATTCTCTACTTCACGTCTGGAAGTTCTCTTCTAAACTCCCTTTGAGTCTTGATTTCCCTCTTGGAAATCGTTTTGTCGCTGTTGAGATGCCCCCTACTCTGATCGTCTTGTGCAACCACACCACTGATCTGGGTTCCTTGGCTAGAAACCCTCGGTAGCAGCTCCTCTGGCCTTGCTCTGTCAGGTACTGTTCTGACTATAGTACCTCACCAGCTCCACTCTGCAATATTCCCACAGCCTTCTAAACCCCAGCAACCTGAAGGTGAGAGCTCCTAGGCTCTGCGCAATCTCGACACCAGTAACCTGGCCTCCTCAGCCAACTGCGTCAGCCTTCCTAGCTACTGTGTGGCTTTGCGTGAGGCTCCCTTTGCCTTCCTTAGCTTCTGCGTTGCCTCTTCTCGGCTCACCCTTGATGACGCAGGCACTGCATCACCCTTCCCTTGTTGCTGCTCTGCTAGAAACAACTTTTGTCACCTTGGGACAACTGTTTTTTGCTGCGATTTCTCCGCTCGGCTGCTGTCCTTAGTCCTGTGATCTGTAATCACACTCTGATACCATGTTGAAGTTTCTAAGTTTACTTAGTTAGAAACCCTCCATTCACTTTATCTGATTTATTCCTACCTAGTTATCTTTCTTAACAAGTTATTTACAATGTAAATACTGAAAATAAACACTAGTGCATGCTCAACATATTACAGATCAGCAACTAAAAGAAACAGAAACAAACACACCATATGACACCATTATTTTTGGACCAATGTCCCAGAAAAACCCCATGTGGCAAAACTGGTGCAGCTATCTGAGGGTTTTCTTATTAAGCAATATTAGAGTACAATCTGCGTGCCGAAACTGGCCTACCCAACAGAGAATTTCCTTGGCAGTAATACCTCTAGTTTGTGACAAATCTCATGGCTAAAACCCTAGATAATCCTTCCGGCAGCTACTCAGCACAAATCTGCCCCTGAGACCCTAGCGTCAACCTCTCTCTAGACTGCATCAGCCCCTCTCTGCCTCACGCTGGCCTTGCGTCATCCTGGATGGGTCTACGTCAGCCCTGGGGGGCCCTGCTTTAGCCCCCTGGCCCTCTGCGTTAGCAACGCTGACCTCTCAGAGGCTCTGCGCAGTTCCCGGCTGCCTCTGCGTGGCTCGCGTGAGCCTTGGCTGGCTCTGTGTCACTCTCCTTGGCTACTGCTTTGCTCTCCCGAAACTATCTCTGCCTCTCTGTCTCTCTGTGCTCAAATGGCCCTTAGATGCAACTCCCAATCACTAATTCTATCTCTCTTAGCAAACCCTGCTCTAGAGAATAGAATGACTGATCACTCTGGTGTGTTCTCCAAGTGACCCTTAAGCCTCCTCTTATACTTTTCTTGTTGACATATCAATGGTCGAGATTAAGTCCCTAATCAACGTCTAAGATATATCTGGCTTGATCCATGTCCTTTGGACCATTCTAACATAGTTTCATATTAATACGCATTAATATTTTATTTTCCTAAGTTTAGACTTAGGGACTCCATTAAAAATATTAATTATTTTAATATCTCTTGAACTGTTTAGAATCTGCCCAAACCCTTTCTGGGTATTGGAGGTCTCATGTGCCCCAACCTTTCCACCAAATTTCGTGGTTAGAGCACATCTGATGCCACCCCAAATCAACAATTTGATGCCATACATGCTGCTGGAAAAGGCTTCAAAAGCCCTTCTATGCATGAGGTAAGGGGGTATCGTTTGTAGAAGGAAATTGCCTCCATTAATGAGTATTTGAAAGACTTCAAAAACTCATGGGCAAGTACAGGATGTACCATCATGTCAGTTGGATGCACTGATCAAAGAAACCGTACCATCGTAAACTTTCTTATCTTCTGCCCACAGGGAACCATGTTTCTAAAATCAGTTGATGCATCTTATAAGGTAAAAGATTGACAATTGTTGTTTCAGCGATTGGATGAGGTTGTTGAGGAGGTGGGGGTGGCTAATGTTGTTCAAGTCATCACAGATAATGTCTCTAACTATGTTCTGGTTGGTAAACTGTTAGAGGAAAGACACAGAACCATCTTTTGGACCCCATGTGCTGCACATTGCATAGACCTCATGTTTGAGGATATTGGCAAATTAGATTGGGTCAAAAACAATGTAGATCATGCCAAAAGCATAACAAAATTTATCTACAACCATTCATGGATTTTGAGCCTAATGAGGAAACGCATAGGGGGCAGGGATATTATTAGGCTTGCCATCACTAGATTAGCTACTCATTTTTTGACATTGCAATCTATGCTTTCACAACATAAAAACTTTGCAAAAGATATTTTCCAGTGAAGAATGGAATCAAAGCCAACAAACAGGAAGACAAAGAATTGAAAAAGAAAGTTAATGAAGAAATATTTTGGAGAAAGGCAACAAAGATTATGAAGCTTGTTGAGCCACTGGTTAAGGTATTGCGGTTGGTGGATGGGGAAAGATTGGCTATGGGCTTCATTTATGAGGCTATGGATCAAGCAAAGGAGCAAAGGAGCAAATAAAAAGGGCATACAAGGATAAAGTGGCTAAGTATTAGCCCATTGGGCAATCATTGATGAAAGATGGAACAATCAACTCCATCGCCCTATACATGCCGCTGTGTATTTTTTGAACCCACGGTATCATTATAAAGCTAAGGAGACAGGAGCTTTGAAGGGGGAGGTTATAGATGGATTAATTGATCGCATGATCCCATTGGAGTGTGATCAGCTGGAGATACACCGACAAGCCACAACCTTCAGCAATGCCTTAGGTACCTTTGGGAAGAACCTAGCAAAGATTGCAAGGGAAGCAGATGAGCCAGGTAAACAAAAATTTCAATTTTCATATTCTTAATACTTATTTTGTTAAATCGTTTATAATTTGAAAGTTGGATATAATTTGTAATTTTGTTGAGCTAACTCATTACACTCCTATGTTTTTTGCAGCACAATGGTGGGAGGCTTTTGGTAGCCATTGTCCCGAATTGCATAAGTTTGCAATTCGTATTTTGAGTCAAACTTGCAGTACTACTGGGTGTGAGCACAATTGGTCTGTCTTTGAGAGGATTCACATGAAGAAGAGAAACCGTTTGGATAAAAAACGGTTAAATGATCTAGTCTATGTCCAATACAACCTACAGCTCAGATGCAACCAATTGCTTAACTAAAGCCCTGATTCAGATCCCATTGTGTTGTAAGACATTGATCCAACATCAGATTGGGTAGTGGAGAGTCATCCAACAGAGTTTCATTTTGATGAGGATATTGATTATGACTATGAGATGATAGCATCACTCGAACATAATGTTCAGTTGAATGCAGACCCTGATCCACTTGTACCGGCCTCAACCTTAGGGCTAGCACGTCCTCCAGTTGCAGGCGCTTCCTCTGCTCAGCCACGATAGAAGCGCATATCTCGTCTATCTCAACTTGCAGCTGTTGCACAGCTATAGTTTTAGTTGAAGATGATGATGAGGAGGCGCCATGGGCCCCCCTGTCTGACTCTGATCCAGAGGTTGATCCAGATGATCTTGGTTCCTCTAGTAGTAGCCAATAGTACTAGTCACAGTTTACTTTTGTTGTAGAGGCCATTTCTAGCCTCCTTGGTTATGTGTTTTTGTTTTGATCTCTATATCATCATCATGTATGTATTGGACAGTGCACTGGGTGCCATTTTGATATAATGGATATATTCATGAGCCTACTTTGATAATATGTTGTCTTCTATCTATATTCTAATGCTGTGTGTTTGGAAGCATGAATGAAAATCTTTAAAATTATGTTTTTTTTATTAAAAAAATATTTAATGTATTTTTTACAACGATCGAGTCATTGAAATCAAGCCGGCCGTGTTGATATCGAGTCGAAGTCGGAGTTTTAAAACATTGGGCAAATCCAAATCCTACTGAAGTAAAGACATATTCAGAGATTGTCATTCAAACAACGAACACTCCAAATGAGGATTCAGTAATCATTTCAACAACAACGATGCTTGAAGGAAATCAAGAAACTACCACTTTTGGTCGTTACAGACTTTGATAAGAAGGATGGAAGCCATGAAAGATTCTCCGATGTTATAGACAAAAGTTGATCTCCCTAAGTTAAGAGGGAGCTTGGATAGAAGAAATCTTCCCAAGTTGGGAGGGAGGGCAGATTATAGTCACGATGGATACCTTGAAGAAGAAATTGGAGAATTCATATTGAGGTGTTGCTGAAAGAAGGATCTGGTTGTAGAATATGTTGTTGCATGTGAAGTAGGAAAGGAGGCTGTATGGTTGAGGAAGCTTCTGATAGGTTTGTTTGAGAAGCCTTTGGGTCCTACTGTGATCAACTATGATAATCAAAGTTACATCAAGATGTCTGAAGATCCTGTGTTTCATGCTAGGACGAAGCATATCAACAATAAGTTCCACTACATTAGGAACTTGGTGCAGGATGGGATCGTGAAGCTACAATATGTCTCAACCGACGATCAGGTAGTTGATATACTAACAAAGTCTCTTCCTAATAAGAAATTTGAATATCTTAGAAACATGCTTGGTTTAGTAGATATTGTTGATCTTGTTGATGATGATAAAAGTTTGGAAGAGATTTGTTGAGGCTTTGTGTGTGAGACACATTGCCTAGGAGGACATCAGGTCGACACTGTGTTGATGTCTAGATCCCGAAGTAGGGAGGGTGGCGTTGGTCATAGATCTCTGACCTCGGATACGGACCTGGATCCCTAGGTTGTTGGTTAGCAAGTAAGCCTGATGGTACCTAGAGAGGTTGAAAGGTTTAGTCCATCTTAATCCCACCCGGATAGATTGCCCTGGTCAGGAATCTAGTTTGTGGCACTGTGAGTGCCTAAACTGTTGGAGGACCTTGGATAGATTTCCCTGGTCAGGAATCTAGTCCATGGCATTGCGGTGCCTAAACTCTTCATAGTTCATATGTTTGAGATCTTCTTTGTACTTAGGAATACCTCCCTAGTTAAGAGGGAGTGCTGAAGAATATAACTAGGTTCGGTCTTCATAAAATGTATTTGAGTCACAATGAAATGTATTTATCAAAAAAATGAAAAAGATATTATTATTATTATTATTATGACTTATTAAAGCATGAATTTCATGATTGGGTCATCATGTTTTAGGTTAAAGTACTGATTGAGGACTTCTAAGATTTATTTTGAGTCATTAGAGTCATTGTCTATTTAAAGAGACCCTTCTTGGGCTTTTGAATCATGTAAAAAGGTTTATTATAGAGTCAAATAAGGTATTTGTCACCTCCACACCAAGTTGGCCTCAAGGAGATCAAGTCGGCCTCAAATTGGGTAATTTGACCTCACCAGAAGCCTATACATTGAAGCAGTTTGAAGTCATTTGGAACACACTCTCTCACTCAAGTTTGATATCCCAGAAGAGAGAGCTGGAAAAAGTGCGAAGTTGGAAAAAGAGGCTAAAAGGGGTGCAAAGTTGGAAAAAGAGGAACAAAAGGTCAAGATCGAAATTTTGGGTTATCTATCTCTCTCTCCTGTAGATTCCTCTAGGAGATCAAAGTCTCTCTAGTCAAGTCGAAGTTGCTACTGCCAGTGGCTGGGTCGAAATTGCTGTTGCAAGTTGTTGCTGCTAGATCGAAGTTGTTGCTGAAGGGTTATCATCTGCAAGAAGGAAGAAAGGGCTGACTTGGTGTGGAGGAAGTATGTGTCTAGGTCAAGAGTCTTGGATTATCTCAAAGAAGTTACTAAGGAAGAGTTGTTGACTAGGTTTTACCTTAAATAGGGGTTTTGTCCTGACTGTCTACCTATGTCTAGTGTCTATGATTTTTGTGCTATTGTTTTGATAATTGCTTGATGAACTAAAGATAAAAGAGGAACATAAAAAAAATATAAAGTCACAAGTAATTATCTATATAAAAGATAATCTTTCCGCCTTTTTGATTTTCTAACAAACCCATGATCTCTTAAGAACAAAGAGGTTTACACCTCGGTTTCTTTTTGATCCTTCTTGACACTCAATAGACCCAGGGTTAAAATGGATCCATGGTAAATATTCTATACATTGGCTAATGATTCCTGTTGAAAGTGTGTTGGCTGTATGTAGTTCTTATTTCTGACATACATTATGACAATCTACCAAAAGGTTTTTATACTTTTCTCTCATACTTGGATTTCTGCCAGAAAATATTCTGTGTTTTGCAATAGATATATTTTGTATTTAGATGTAGACATAACTAGCACTTTACTCCCTTTAGGAGTTAATCCTTTTATAGAAGTGTTACCTCTTCAGTAAAAATGGAATGCACATCAATTTAAATTTTCATATTTCTATTTCTATTTCTAGGCAATTTTTTTTTGTTAACTGAAGAAATGGTGCCTGGAGCAGCTCTCAGACATACATAGTCCTGTCCATGACTGGACTACAAAACCCATCCCAACTAATCGTTGGACCACATCCTCCACAACTTGTTCATTTTATTTGGTACCATTTTCTTTTGAGCTAGGAGAATGCGACTTAAGATCGGTTGGAATTCGTCTAAGTGGTTTATTAAGTTTTATTTTGAAGAACTATTACCCGCTTGATAACAATGCCTGACAATGAAAAATTATAATTTCAAGGGACCGGTGAATCGGGATTGCCATTTTTAAACTCCTTTGTAGCGCGTTTTCATTTTTCAATGTGACTGTGTTATAGCATTTGATAAAGTAATGCATTTAGATCTTATCCCAATTTCTTCGCTTCAGTTTGGGCAGGATTTTCTGAAAGGATGCGAGATGGTCAAAAATTTATCGTGGCCGAGAAACCCGCCAGACAAATTCGCAGAAACTTTTGTGCAGAACCCATTGAAGTTCTTGTAAAGGAACGTAAAAATAAGCAAGCAGTTGGATCCTATGACTGGTTAGATGATGGCGCAGCAGGCACAACGGATGAAGTCAAGGAGAAGACTGATGTTTCTTCCTCATATATACTTGAAAATAACAGTCAAACAGGACCATTATGCATGTTGTTTGAATCTGATTCGTAATTATGATGTAAGTTTTGCCAAACTAAATCATGCTAACGGATGCTGGAGTGGGCAGGCAGTATATGCATATAAAGGTTTTGACTTCACTCCAAATCAACTCACCGTGGATACTTTAGTGCAGCAAATCTTACAGTTGAAAATTTTAATTTGAGCAACAAGGAATTATTATGTATTTTGAACAGATGCCTAGCACCTAATGGGTCAATGTTTCCTTTCATTGAAGTACAATTCCTTGGTTGTGGTGAAAAGCCATGTTTACGTGGGGAATTATAAATTAAATATTTGTATCCCATGGGAAAATAAAATATTAACTACTTCAACACTATCAGTTAATCATTTGAATTTTGCAAATAGCTGGTGAGAAAGTTCACGGAGAAGAGTTGTCACAGGCAAACAAATATATATATATATATATATATATTTTAATTTGATCAGCGCTTCTCATACAAAATGTTTGGTTGGCTGGGTGGAAGGATTTATGGTAAATCTGGTCGAAAATGTTATGATTAGTGCCATTCCCTGTTGATATGATACATTTGATGGTCGAGATAAAAATATATTTTGTAATAAAATAAATATGTAATATTTTTTATATGATAATAATTTAATATAAATTTATTTTAAATTTTAAAAATTATATAGTAATAATTTTAATTTTAGTTGTAATTTTATATAAAATAAATTGGAAGATCTTTCCAAGCTGCCTTAAAAGAATATATGGTTTATATGGCTGACACTTACTATAATTGAATCCTTAAATCTACCATTGCTAAACACTCCCACAATACCATGTATTTAATTTGTGTTGGTAAAACCAAAATCTTGGTTTCTGCCCATTTCCGCTTGAACTACATTATTAGGGAAACTCTAAAAATAGAGAAGAACTTTAACAACTTTAATTGAGAGGATGGATACTAGTCCAGTCATTCTTGGAGGCCCACTATCTATTTTTGGCCTCTAAACCTCATTCTCCTAACACTAACGTTCTTTCTTTCCCCACATTTCTTTTTTGTATCCCCTTTTTCATTCCTAAATCTTTGGTGTTCCCTCTTTACCTCTTTCCTCTTTTATTATTATTTATTTAATTGTATCCTTTATTCCTATAATCTCATTTTAATTCTAACTTAATTATTCTTCGTTAAATTCAATATAATTTAATACTATTTTCCAAGTTAATATTATATTTTAATATTTCTTTGATTCTTCTTGTATTCAAAATCAATATTATTTTTATTCTATTTTAATTATATATATATATATATATATATATATATATTTGGATGTGGTTCACAAACCCTTGAGATAGTGACCACATCCACGAAATATTTGTACTAGGCAAATTCACCTAAAGGGATCACTTCCTATTGGCTCAACCAGGGAGCCTGACCCTGAGGGTGTCGAGAGAATTGAATCTATGACCTCTCAATAGCAAAAGTGCTTTAATGATGGGGATTCTACCAATTGAGATAACCCTCAAGGCTTTATTTTAATTTAAATATCATTTTAATACTAAATATTCTAATAGTAATCACACGTTAATTGTTCAATTCCATTTTAAATATTCAACCCTATTCTCTAGTATCAATATCAATTTGACCAAATTTAAAATACTTTTAAAGTAATTCTAAATCATTATTCATTTATACTTATTTAACTTAATATTTTTAATACTTCTTTTAATCCATTTATATTCTATTTTAATCTTATATTAATTTAACACTATATTTAAATGTAGCAAGAAAATGTTTTCATTTGACTTGTGCCTTAATCAAATGGAGAAATTCGATTTTCCACATCAGTAGGATGACTTGGAGTGCAGTTAGCTGGAGTGAAATGGCTTTGTCTCCTAGTTAAATTAGTAAATTTGAGTTTGTGGGCTAGAAGTAGAGTTGTGCATGAGTTGATTGCTAAGATCTAGCAATCTAGTGGAGTTATTGTTAGTTAAACGCAGTTAACTGAGCTCTAGTCATTAGTTAAGTCAATAGGAGTTTAGTAGAGTAGTTATAACAGTTGTCAACTCACCGATCTCTCAGCTAACTGATCAATTTACCAAAAATAAACTCAGTCATGCATGCAATTTGAATTGCCTAGTTGGAGTGGAGGAAAAGGCACATTGTAATCATCAATTGTATATTAGTGAGTGTGTAGAATTTTTCATTGAGCAAGTGGTCAATTTTTTTAGGATTTTCAAAAAGAAATAGGTAACTCCTATTTTTTAGGGGCTAATTTCCTCAAGGACCACGCAAGGAAATATGAGGAAGGCAGAGGCCTATTTTGTCTAAGTGTTGGTCAGAGTAGGTGGAGATCAATATTGCATCGCAGGTGGTGCTTCATGTGTGATGCTGTTATTGTAATAGATCCATATTTCTCATATGAATTAATGCAAAGTAGCGGAGGGGTTTTCCCAGTTGTGTTCCTCTGTAAAATCATTGTGTTCTTTGTGGTTTGATGGTTGCATGTTATTGCATGTGTTTCTATTGTGTTTTCCTTTCCGTAGAATTGTAGAAGAAATTTGTCTCTTGATTTCAGCTTGAATTCATTAGCAGTAGCAAATTTCTTGCCATTTTGACATGGTATTAGAGCTTCGGAAGACTACATAGAAATCTTGTTCTAGATATTTTCTAAGAGAAATTCTGATTTGCAGAGTTTTTCGTGTAGATTCTCTTTAGTGCGAGAAAAATGTCTTTCAATCGATTGAGGCTTGAGTATGCATTAGAGGGCATCTCGATATTTTGTGCTTGGAAAGACAAGATGGAAGTTGTCCTAGATGACAATGGTGTATGGGAATATGCACAAACTTCCTATTTTGGCTAAGTGTCGGTCAGAGCAGGTGGATATCAATATTGTAGTGTAGGTGGTGCTTCATCTGGGGATGATTGTCCAAAAATAACAGTGTCCCTTGTGCTGTCTCAGTTATTTCAATTGTTGACCTGTATATATGTGAAGGTTGCATTTGTGTTTATTTCAGTATTTAGATTGGTAAATAACTTGTTAATTGAAAGAACAAGTAGGAGATAATAAACCGGATAATGCAGCAGGGATTTCTGATGTGTCAGAATTAAAAATTTCCACAAGAAGAAGGACCTCATCAAAATTAAATGTTTTCATTCATGGACACTATGCAACCAAGTGTTCGCACAAAAAATCCGGGAAGAAGCTTGCACGAGGAGCAGAAGGGGATGCTCTCACATCACAACTCGAATTGGATTCACCCTCATTGCACGCATGGCTAGTACTATACGAGGCAATGTATGGTACTTGGACTTTGGAGCCTCATTTCATATGATAGGAAATAAGGAGTTCTTTAGCAGCCTAGAGGAGAAGGACCTCCAATTACACATAGAACTTGGAGATGATGGGAGGTATAGTACCAAAGGGATTGGTACTGTCACCCTTAAGAGGGATTCATACTCCCATTTTCACCTGAAAAATGTAATGTATGTGCCTAGGTTGAAAAATTTGATTTCTGTAGTTGTATTGGAGGATAGAGGATATGATGTGGTGTTCAGTAAATGGAAAGGTTTTCTGAAGCATGTTGCTACTGGATAAGTAAAACAAATTGGTGTTAAAGTGAAAAAT
Source organism: Pinus tabuliformis (assembly GCA_031772625.1). Classification (NCBI taxonomy): domain Eukaryota; kingdom Viridiplantae; phylum Streptophyta; class Pinopsida; order Pinales; family Pinaceae; genus Pinus; species Pinus tabuliformis. The sequence continues at coordinate 1,463,825,451 of CM062820.1, read as the reverse complement.
ATCTACAAGCTAGAAGTTGATGCATGTTTTGCATTGAGCAGCAAAGCAAAACATGTTCAAAGTTGAGATTTGGAGAACTCTAGCATAGGCACATGGTTCACCTACACCATGGAGCTTTGAAAATCATGCAACATATCACCATTGGACTTGTGAAATGCACCCTTTACCAACATAATGTTTGCAAGGGATGCACTCTCGGAAAATATGTCAAAGCCTCCTTCCAGAGCCGAGATAGAAGAGCTTAAGCCATCTTGGGGTGAGTCCACTCAGGTGTGTGTGCGCCATTTTCTACAGTCTCAGTTGCAAAGCACAAATATTATGTAATTTTCATAGATGACTTTTCGCGCAAGTGCTAGATCTATTTTATGACAAAGAAAGATGAAGTGTTAGCAAAATTTGTTAAATTCAAAGCATTGGTTGAAAATGAGATTGGATATAAAATTAAATCCTTGAGAAGTGATAATGGAGGAGAATTTGTGTCTAATGCCTTCAAAGATTTTTGTGCCGCGGAAGGTATCAGAAGAGAATTAATTGCACCCAACCCACAAAAAAATGGGGTGGATGAGAGGAAAAATAGAAGCATTGTAGGGGCTGCAAGAGCAATGTTGCATGATTAGGGACTGCCACTATATTTGTGGGCAACAGGGTGGGCATGGAGGGACCTGCGTGCATGCAATAGAACAATTTATTTGCATAACTAGAGCCTTCACAAAATACTTTGCATGATCACACCTAAAGAGGAATTCTCTGGGAGGAAGCCAGATGTCCCCCCTTTTCGAATTTTTGGAGCTACAGTTTATTGTCATGTCTCCATGGATAGCACGAAAAAGTTGGAGCCTACAACTAAGATGGGGATCTTTGTAGGATACACAAAGACACCTCATAACTATCGGGTGTATTTTCCCTCACTCAGGATGATAGTGATGAGGAGAGATGTCATATTTGATGAGGCTACGAGAAACTCTCTAGAGTGAAGTTGAGTATTCCACTAGAGGAGGAGCCTCAATTAGAGCCTTAGGATGTTATGGAGCATCCACATGTGGAGGAGCAGAAAGGAGGCCGAGTGGAGGCACCCACTCAACTAGAATCTTCCAGAGAGGGGGGGAAGATAACCTGAGAAGCTGATAGGTTGGTGCATGATGCACAGGAGCATGTGGGAGATACTACATCCTTACACAGACAGAGGAGATCACCAGACAAATATATTGGTTATATGGCACTCATGACAAAACTCATTGATTCTGAGCCTTCTTCATTTGAGGAGGAAGTTTCCCAACCAGTGTGGGTAGATGCCATGGTGGAGTATGACTCCATCATGAAGAACAATGTATGGGAGGTGGTGCCAAGACCAAAGAACAAGTCAGTGGTTGGTTTCAGATGGATATACAAAATGAAATATGTAGCTGATGGCAGTATTGAGAAGTACAAGGCCAGATTTATAGCCAAAGGCTTCTCACAGGTAGATGGATTTGATTATGAGGAGATATTTTCCCTTGTGGCAAGATACTCCTCCATCAAGACCATTCTAGCATTAGTTGCACAAATGGGGTGGAAGATCCACCAAATGGATGTGAAGATTGCCTTCCTCAATAGATTGGTTGAGGAAGAGATTTACATAGAGTAGCTTGAGGGGTTTGAAACATTTGATAGAGGAGACACGTGTGTAGACTCAGAAGAGCCCTTTATGGTCTCAAGCATGCACCCCATGCTTGGTACACTCGGATAGATACATATCTCAGTGGATTTGGCTGCACCAAGAGTGGAGATGCCCATCTCTACTACATTGTGGTAGATGGAAAATTGCTCATTCTAGTCCTGTATGTAGATGACTTGACACTGACAGGGGATGAGAATTTAATATAGTCTTGCAAGGAGGACCTTGCAAGAGATTTTGAGATGAAAGACATGGGAATGGTGCACTACTTCCTTGATTTGGAGGTGTGGCAGGCAGATGGAGAGTTGTTTATGAGTCAGGGGAAGTATAACTTTGAAATACTCTAGAGATTCCATATGCAAGATTTCAAGCCTATGGACACTCCTCTAGCTACCAATTGGAAGAAGGAGGATGCTTCTACAAGAGAGGTAGTAGATGTTACCATCTACAGACAACTGGTGGGGTCCTTGATGTATCTAGTGAACACAAGGCCCAACATATGTTATGCAATTAATCAACTGAGTCAATTTATGGTGAAGCTTACCAAGCTTCCCTGGAAAGCAACAAAACATGTGTTTAGATACCTCAGAGGCACATCAAATTTTGGTTTATGGTACATGAGGACTGATGGTGTGAAGCTCCAAGGCTTCACTGATGCAAATTGGGCATGGAGTCCATCGGACACGAAGAGCACTTCAGGGCTATCTTTAGTGGTGGGTCAGTAGGTATTTCTTGGTATAGCAAGAAACAAAGATCTATAGCACTCAACTCTGTGGAGGTCGAGTATATGGCTGCAAGTCAAGCAACATGTGAGGCCATTTGGATGAGGAAAATTCTTGTTGGTCATTTCAGTTAGGAGATGGATCCTACTTTGATTTACTATGATAATCAAAGTTTCATCAAACTCTCTAAAAATCCAGTGTTTTATGACAAGTCCAAGCACATTGATATCGAGTACCATCACTTGAGAGATTGTGTGCAGATATTTTGACAAAGGCATTGTCAAGAGGCAAATTCGAGTTCCATAGGAGTAGGATAGGGTGGTGCAGAACCCTTTTCTTGCTAAGAGGGAGTGTTAAAATGTAGCAAGAAAATGCTTCATTTGACTTGTGCTTTAGTCAAATGGAGAAATTCGATTTTCCACATCAACATGATGACTTGGATTGTAGTGAGATGGAGTGACATGGATTCGTCTCCTAGTTAAATCAATAAATTCAAGTTTGCGGGCTAGAAGTAGAGTTGTGCATGGGTTGATCGCTAAGATCTAGCAATTTAGTGGAGTTATTATTAGTTAAACTCAATTAACTAAGCCCTAGTCATTAGTTGAGTAAGTAGGAGTTCAGTTGAGTAGTTATAACAATTTTTAAATCACTGATCTCTCAGTTAACTGATCAATTTACCAAAAATAAACACAATCATGCATGGAATTCGAATTTCCTAGTTGGAGTGGATGAAAAGGCACATTGTAATCATCAATTGTATACTAGTGAGTGTATAGAGTTTTGCATTGAGCAGGTGGTCAGGATTTGCACAAGGAAATAATGAATTCTCCTATTTTTTAGGGGATAATTTCCTCAAGGATTGCACAAGGAAATAGGGGGAAAGAATAAACCTATTTTGGCCAAGTGTTGGTAAGAGCAGGCAGAGCAATATTGTAGTGCAGGCGGTGCTTCATGTGTGACATTGTCATTGTAATAGATCCATATTTCTCATCTGAATTAATGCAAAGCAATGAAGGGTTTTTTTCTAGTTGGGTTCCCCTGTAAAATCATTGCGTTCCTTGTGTTTTGATGGTTGTATGTTATTGCATGTGTTTCTATTGTGTGTTTTCCTTTCCAGATAATTGTAGAATAAATTTGTCTCTTGATTTCAGCTCGAATTCTTACAATATCAAATTTCTTTCCATTTCTACAAACTATACTATTCTAATGCAATATTATAATTGATTCTATTCAAAATTAATTTAATATTATTTAAGACGTAGTCTAACTTATTTCAGGGCATTTTTCTAGTTAATTTTAACTAAATTATGGTAGAGATTTTAAAAACTTGAGTTTAAGTTGTTTAATCTATAGAATTTGCGTACCCCAGGAATTTTTATGGTGTTGAATCCATTTATGTATTCAAAAAGGTATTTTAAATTACAAAAAATCATAATCTTGCTTGAAATTGTATCACTTCTAGTAAAAGAGTCTACTAGTTTGTCTATAAGTTAGACTACACCTATTATTTAACACTGTTTTTTTTGAATTCTAAATAAAATTAATAGTTTAATACTAATTTAATAGAAATTTTTACCCTATCCCATTTAACATTAATACCAATGTGACCAAATTTAAAATAAATTTATTATTTTTATTAATTTGATTTTATTTTAATTTTTTAAATTAATACGTATTTTTATTTATTCTATTATTATCCTGTCCCCCAAAATCTTCAATAATTAATAATTTTCAATAATACAATAATTAATATTAGATCATCAATGTTCACATCTTTTTCACCTTCCTTAATGGTCATATTCTATCTTTATCATCTATTTACTCATGGTTTGGTACTCTTCGCATCATCAATTTAAGCTTTTTGTTCCAGAAGATTGGTGGAGTGTTAACAATAAACATGAGACATTTCAATGAGAACACATTTTTCTAGAAATATTCATTATCATCAAGTTCAATATTGTGAAAATCTACATGCAAAAGTTTAAAAAGATAGTTTAAGATGAATATATATTGATATATATTGGTGTGGATATCTTAAAAGGTTAGTTTATTTGGTTGTTATCAATGTTATTAGGCATTTTCCGTTCATGAATGTGAAGAAGTATTCATTATGTTTCCTTATAGAGTGTTTTAAGGGAACACACACACATGAGGAAAGCACTGTGGAGAAATACCACACAACTTCTTGCAATTTATGGATGGTACCTAGTGTAAACTCGTCAATGTTGATTATGGTTCCAAACACAATAGGGACTTGAATGATTCATGCAAATCATGCAACAGAGTTGGAAAACATATTGGCTTATGTGTTTGTGTGTGCGTGTATGTTTTGTATTGTTTTTTTTTCATATTTTGATACATAAACCCGAGAGGGATGCTCTCTCTCTCTCTCTCTCTCTCTCTCTCTATATATATATATATATATATATAATTTTTCTATTTTGAGATATAAACCCTACATGGATGTTAAGAATTCTCATTCATATTGCATTGTGATGTGAATCTTATTTTTCTTAGTAAAACAATAGTATTGTAAATGTATCTTTAAAGAGAAACAATGATGAAACACATAGCTAGTTGTTCTCAAAGGTATTCATGGCATGCATTGAAATGCTTTACACCTCAAATACACTTCATTGCACCTCATTTTTTTTTGCCAAATGTGACCCATTACATGACTAGAACATGTGACCACTTTGTACTCATGTATTGTACTAGGCCATGCTTAGATAATATATGTCAAAGTGTTTGACTTAGGTGGGATCTCCAAACCTTTTCTAGTCAATGATGTCTTTCCTCTTAGTCCCCATTTTAACACAATCCTTGCTCTTATGGCTTAGTTGTCTTCCCCTTGGTGGCATTAAGTTGACACCATGATAGTGATTTATGACTCGGGTTAGTATGCAAGCTCCTTGACACCATCTAAAGCACTTTGGGGCTATTTCTACATGCATGAGTCATCTCTTAACATGCCACATCCTAGATCTTTGAGAGATCTCTTCCTTCATCACTTTTTAAGTTGTTATTCGCTTGATTTGAGGGATGATTCCTTTGGAGGACTTGTGGGAGACATACGGGGAGAGAGAGAAATAAATGGATATAGAGGGAAAAAGAGAGTGGGATGAGAGAGAGAGATGGATGTAGGGCGAGACATATAGGGGGTAGAGAGAAATAAAGAGAGATACAACATGGAGACATACACGAGAGAGAGAGTGTGTGTGTGTGTGTGTGTGTGTGTGTGAGAGAGAGAGAGAGAGAGAGAGAGAGAGAGAGATGGGGGAAGCAAGAGAGAAATATAAAGATAGAGAGAGAAAAGGAAATGGGGAAAGGGGAGATGATACAAAGAGGGAGCATAGGGAGAGAGATTAGGGAGAGGGATAAGGGGGAGAGAGAGATGGGGAAAGGAAGAAGGAGGGATGAAGCAATAAAGAATGGGAGACATACAAGGTGGGGGGGGGGAAAGGGATATATGAGAGAGGCTTAGGGAAGTGGAGAGAAAGAGGGGTAGTGGGGGAGAGAAAGGGAAAGGGAGAGACATGAAGGGAGGGAGAGAGACAAGGGAGAGGGGAAATCGAGGGAGAGATATGGAGATAGCGGGAAAAAGAGAAGGGAAAAGTGGGAGAGGTTTAAGGAGAGAGGAAAAAAGAGAGGGATATAGGAGGGAGACATACAAGAGGCACAAATAAAGAGATGAGGAATATGGGAAGGAGACATATGGGGGGTGAGAGAGAGAGAGAGAGAGAAGGAAATAAATAAAAGGGGAGAGAGATAGAAAGAGGGAGACATAAGAAGGGGGGGGAGAGAAATGAGTTGAGAGGAGTGCTTAGGGGAGAGAGAGAGAGAGAGAGAGAGAGAGAGAGGAAATAGGGAACAAGGGAGATAGATACAAAGAGGGAGCCATAGGTCTAGAGAGAGAAATGACATAAACATGGGGAGAGCAAGAGAGAGAAAGGGATATAGGGGAAGAGAGATAAAGGAAGTGGTGGGGTCAGGGGGAGAGAGACGGGGGGCTTAGAAAAGGGGAGAGAGAGAGAGAGAGAGAAAAGAGAGAGAGAGAGATATGAGGGTGACATAAGGTTTAGAGGGAGAAAGGGGTAGAGAGAGAGAGAAGGAGGAGGAAATAGGGAAAGAGAGAGAGAGAGAGAGAGAGAGAGAGAGAGAGAGAGGAGGAGGAGGAAACAGGGAAATGGGAAGAGACATAGAAAGAGGGAGACATAGAGAGAGAGAGAGAGAGAGAGAGAGAGAGGAGGAGGAGGAAACAAGGAAATGGGAAGAGAGATAGAAAGAGGGAGACATAGATAGATAGAGAGAGAGAGAGAGGACGAGGATGAGGAAATAGGGAAAGTGGACAAGAGATAGAAAGAGAGAGAGAGAGAAAGGATGACGAGGAGGAAATAGGGAAAGTGGACAAGAGAGAGAGAGAGAGAGAGAAGAGAGAGAGAGAGAGAAGGGTGACATAAGGTTTAGAAAGAGAAAGGGATAGGGAGAGAGAAAAGGATGAAGAGGAGGGATGGTATGGAGAGAGAGAGAGAGAGAGAGAGAGAGAGAGAGAGAGAGAGAGAGAGGTGGGGGGTGGATGTTAAAATTGGAAACTAGGGCCAAAATCCATGAGGATCAACTTATTCATGGATGATAATATTTTATCTAGATTCCTCTCGTCGAGAGGTGTAGGATTGATATAAAGATCATCCGATTCCGATAAGTATTTATGGAGATATGAATTTATTTTGATTATGGACTAATTGTCAAAGTCAGCCAGCAACTTATGTAGGCTCAGAAGTCCAATAGTTGCATCTATTCAACCCCAACGTTTTGCATATAAATACGAGTATTCTCCTCATTTGCACACTTCACTCTCATCACATCTCTCTCTCTCCTGCGCAGAAAAGAGTCTCTTCTCTCTCCTACGCAGAAAAGACTCTTCTCTCACATGTGTGGAAGGACGCAGATTTTAGGGCTGCAATTGCAGATCGGAAGTTTGAGCAGCGTTGAACATCATTCTCTCTCCTTGGACTGCGCAATAGGTGAAACTAACTCTCTTTGGAAGGCCACATTTTTTGGTGAAGGAATCAAGGTGATCCAACGGTCAGTTTGCAAGATATTGACTACCCTAGTTTAGGGTTGATGCCGATGATACTGATGCCGCTGATGCCGATGATGTTGATGCCGCTGATGTCGATGATACTGATACCGCTAATGCCGATGCCACTGATGTCGCTGATGCTGATGCCACTGATGCTGATGCCGCTGATCTAGGGTTTGCTGCTGCTGATATAAATCAGATTTTTGTACTATTTCTCTCTGCTAAATTATTGAAGATAAAAGAAGATTTGATCAAAGGGTTTCCCCATATTGGGGTTTGTCCCTGGCTAGCCACCACATCTTGTGTCTCTTGTCTTGGCTTGTTTTTTGTTGATCGTTTAATGTTCTATCTGCACTTTACTTATGTACATGTGATTGCTAATCTGTGGATAATAATATGAAAGATAAGTAAACTGCTCTAAGCATAGAACATACCATAATTTAACAGTGGAAGGAGAGAGAGGAGAGAAACATGGGGAGAGTGAGAGAGAGAAAGGGATAAGGAAAGAGAGAGAGAGAGGTGAGGAGGTCTTAACGAAGGGGAGAGAGAGCTTGATATAAGAGGGAGACATTAGAACATAGATAGAAACAAATAAGGAGAGAGAAAAGGATGAAGGAGGCAGAGTGAAAGGGGTAAGGAGGGAGAGATAAAGAAAGAGAAGGAAGATCGAAAAAGAGTGCGTATGCATTATATAACATGTTCTTGTTATAATGTGTACATGTACTACAACACACACACCTTAGTAACACACATGTTAGTAATTTCAAAATATTTGGCTGGAATACCTTTCTCAATTATGCGGTAGATAAGGTGGCCACTTTGGTTTTAGGTTCAGATTGACAAACCTCATGTTTTGGTTTTGCATAAATAAAAAACACATCCATTTTTACAACTTCTCGATGTTCAACCATGATTATGTATTTGTTGTGTGGATTCATCGCTAATGAAACTAGACACATGAATACGTTTGTGTAGATTATATATATATATATATATATATAATTTTTTATTTATATTTTATTATTATTATTATTTTTTTTTCGAGATTAATTATTATTATTATTATTTTTTTTTAGATATATTTCAAATTTATTAAAAATGTAGGTAATTTATTTATGTTATAACTTTTTTATTGGTTCAATTATTCAGAAATCAGAATATGAACCACACCAGAATAGATGAAGACATAGGAAAAAAAATATGAAAATGTTAAGACCCCCATAGACCCCCATCATTTACATACCAAACCCGGGGCCTAACATGAATATATGCATTATGTTTTAGAGAAAAAATAACATACCAATATTAGAAAAAAACCAATTTTTTTTAAGTTACACCAATTTCCCATAAATAAAAATTATTTATTCGGAAGACAATTTAATTATCTACATTTCATCCTTTTACACGATGTCCTAACAAGTTTTGTTACAAGTACCCCTAATAATTCTTGATACTAATGATGAACCACATCCTGTGGTTTGAAACATGTCGATATAAAAATCATCAATGTGATTTAATAAAAAAACTTTTTGTAAGCATTATGAATCACAAAAGTTTGCATTCAGAGGTCTTATTTCTATTTTTCCATATTTCCATTACAACTAACTAGTCATAATTGGGTAGCATTTTCTTGCACCATCCCTTAAAATTGGTTGCATTAACAATATCTAAACACTCATGAAGTTTATTTGTTGACCCTAATTAAACACTTTTCTTAGCCACCATTGCCACATTCATTACCTCACCTCATCATTCTTGAACCTAGTGGGGAAGAAGGATGGGAAACTGCAATCTTCAATCCAACATGAATAAAAAAGGTCTTGGGTCTATTACTACAATTATGGTCTCTTAATCCCATGTTGTTATTGAGTGGCAATGAAAAAACATACTTAGTAGAGTATACTATTGACAAGGAAGAGGAGTGCATTCTATGGACATAAAGTGCAAATTTTGGAAATGGGTACCAATTCCAGGGGCTTGTGAACAATATTGTTTGAATACAGATGTCAAATTTGTGGATGGCCATGTTGGAGGAATATGCAATGGAAGTTAACTTATTCTCTTTGAGTGGAAGAAATAGAACTAGAAATGGAAGTTCCAACCCACCCATTGCAAATAATCTAAAAAAGACAAGTTTTCTTCCATTCAAGCAATTTATCGAAAGTAAGTGTTAAATCTACAAGCATATTAAAAATTCACGTTTTTAGTGTTACTACCATTGGATATATATTTGTTTGTTACATGTAGCTAAAGTTGCTTTGATTTGATAGATGCTTGCATAGATCCATATTAAGCTATAATTTCTTGAGCACCTAAACTAAAAAAATGCTTAGGTGAAAACTTCTTGGTGCTCAAAAGCCTTGGGTTAAGATGGATCATTGCTATGTTTCTTCTCACCATTGTGGTGTATTAGCATTATAAATGTGACATATCTTTTCCACCCTAATATTCTCTTGGTGCAATATAGAAATTATTTGAAAACAAAAATTGAATGTATGAGTTTTGATGCTACATTTACAATGAGTATTTGTTATAGGTTTTAATCCTATACAATTAATTACTACAAATAAATTCTTAATTAAAAAAAAAGGTGAAATGGAAAACACACATTTACACAGATTTTATCCTAGAAACCTAACCTAGAAAAACAAAAAGATTTATTTTGATATATTCTTTTGTACAATATTACAATACAATATATATCCCGTGGCATCCATAAATTGCCTACCAATTTACCACAAATCAGAAATCAACCATAGGTCCTACATAGGCATTTACACAAATATTTTATCCTAGAAACCTAGCTGAGAAAAACAAGATTTATTTTGATATATTCTTTTGTACAATATTACAATACAATATATATCCCGTGGCATCCATAAATTGTTTATCCATTTACCACGGATCAGAAATCAATCATAGTTCCTACATACACATTTACACAAATATTTTATCCTAGAAACCTAATGGAGAAAAACAACAAGATTTATTGTGATATATTCTTTTGTACAATATTACAATACAATAAATATCCTGTGGAATCCATAAATTGCCTATCCATTTGCCATGGATTATAAATCAACCATATTTCCTTAATTGAAACTACAAAACCATGGGAAATACCACCATGTGGCACAAAACCAGTAAAGGTGAAAATCATATGTCGAAAACAAGTAAAAATAGATGCCAAAATTAAAATAAAAAAATAAAAATGGGGGTTGTTGCCCCTCTATAACCCGCCCAAATGGTGGAGTGCCACTGCCCCTGTGCCTAATGAAACATATAGTGCGTGGCCATAGTCATGCAAAGAATATAACACATATCCAACATTCTCCCACTTGTTGTTTCCTTTTTACATAGGGGGGTGCATGCATACATAAATAGCAATCTAGTGCAATAATGCCCATTGTTTCTCTACACCAAGAGAATTTCTAAATGCTCACAAATTTTGTTAATGAATCTCCAACATTCTTCGAAGTGTCCACCTTTACCAACAACACTTTCTTTTATTCAACCATATCTCTAACTAAGTGATACTGGACATCAATATGCTTTGTCTTACAATATTGCACTTTGACTATCACAATTTATCCTCACATCTCCATGGGCCAACAAAATACTTGAACACAACCTCTGCAATCATATTGCTTCCTTTCTTGCATGAATGCCTACCATGTATTCAAATTATGTAGTGGAGAGTGCCATTGTAGATTATCTCTTGCTATTGCAACTGATTCCTCCAACAAATAGGTTAAACACATACCTATTCGTGGATCTTCTACAATCCATAATCTCAAGCCTAATCTAAATAAACAAACTCATGTATATCCAAAACTCTATCCAATCCTAGTCTTCCTTAGTAGTGCAATCCATAGCTAGTAGTGCCACACAAATACCTAAAAATCCTCTTTATTATTGTCCAAAGCTCCTTCCTTGGTTTTGACATATACCTCTTCAACACTCCAATTGGATGTGCAATCTCTTGTTTAGTACAAAAAAAAAATACATCATACTTCCAATCACATTGGCATGTGAAACATGTGTTGGGAATACTGAGAGGGGGGTGAATCAATATTTATTTCAATTTTCACAATTGGTTTATTACTTTAATCATTTATAGCATCAAATCATAACATAAGAGACATAATCCTATTAAGGGAATACACATAATATTTTTCGTCCAAACAACCTTTGTTACATGTATGATTACATACAACAATTTACCAGGTAAGCTTGGAAAGAAGTACAAGACTCCCCAAGTCTGAAGATATGTCGTCTAAGTCTGTAGGAGTCTTCAGTGTCCATTACAATCAATCATTTCTGCTCCACAACTGTTGCTTGTTGCCACACTCACTATCCTCAATCTTTGCTTCTGTCCACACTACCTCTGCTTGCTACACTGCGACTACTTTTACTTTCCTCAACCTCTGCGTCTATCCATACTGCCACTATGCATTCACTGCTGTTACTGCATTTTTCCATGCTACCTTTGCTACATTGCCTCAACTACACTTGTCACAACTTGTACAAGATCACTGCTGCAATTAGGGCCACCGTCAAACATCATAACTTAGTTACTTATACTGTCATCAATAGGCTATCATATACCAGAGTGTCACTAAAGAACTTGTCATAGGAAAAGGTTTGGTGTAATGGTTACTGTAGTATAAGGTAGCCTTAGTAATGTTAAGGTCATTGCATTGACATATCAATCATCACCATATCAAACACCACTAGTATAGAGATCAATAATATCAACCCAAATAAGGTTACAGTCTCTGTTTGGTCAATTTAGTGATGTCTAAATTGCAACTTTTAAATGTCAACCCGGGGCTCGTAAGCTGATGAAGTGAGGTGTACTATATGTACTTAGATAACCGTTTTCTTAGTCTTTTGTAGTTTTTAGTTTTTTTTTTAAGTTTGTTTCCGAATGTATCTTTCCTACTGTGATGTGATGAAAATGTAATAAAGCAAGTGAAATGTGGATGATTGTGGTGATATCTAAATGAAAAACTTAAAAAGTATTCTACAAGAAAGCTTGAACAACAACTGCAATAAAATCAACTCTTAAAGGAAAATAAAGACATCAAATAAAAGACTAATGACATCGGCCCAGTATCTCTGCTGCTGAATGAAAATGAAAATGAAATCTATATTAAATCCAACTAAAAGTAAGAACAACTATCTCACACTATTTTAACTCTTCAACTTAATCTTCTCTATGAAAAGATATCATGAAATGTTAAGCAATGTGAAATCTAAGTGAAACTAAATAAAAGAGACTAGTCATAATACTTTAACTTTCTCTTAACCTTTTGCCTTTCAGCTGAATTTATCATATAAGAAACAGTTATGGATAAGTCAAGTAATGTGAGTTCTAAAGCAAACTAAATCAAGCTATACTAATTGATATTTTGGCTCCCAATAAAGTTATTTGATTATAGAAAAGGAACCATCAATAGATGAACAACTTGATATCTAAGAGCAGAAAGTAAATATGCAAGTTAAAGAAATGACAGTAAGGAAAATCAAAACTGCAAAACAATAAAGGTCAGCAACATAGACAAGATGATCACGCATGCCACTAGTTATGAAAAGAAAAGAAGGAAAACTGTCCCGGGCTTGCCTAAGAAACCTGCATAACACACTGATCAGTGATGAACATAAAAGTGTAGAAATGTAAATCAACATAAATTAGAGTTTATGTACAACTAATATACATGTTGAAAAGAAATAAAAACGCAGCAATTTAAAAGACATCTGTACAGCTAATATACATGAAACAAGAAAAAGAAATGCATGAAATTAAAGGTTACTGTACAGGGCTTCAGCAAACAGGGGCCCTCTGCCTACTTCAGCCGGTTCAAGGAGCAGTTATACGCTTAAATGCAAAACAGTCTTCTCATGTATTGACAGCAAATGTAAAAGTACAGTGGGGAGTTCAAAATTACATACAAAAATGATTACCAAACGACTAACTCTACAGCGTTCAAGGACGCTTTATTTATAAGGAGAAAGCAAACTATTTTAACGAGATCTATGCTATTCAACCAGCTGTTTAAAAACACGTGAATCCTCTGCGTCCACGAATCTAGGTAACTGTCATCGTGTTTATTCAATCTGGAGAATATGGCTGTTGGATTCGTGCTTCTAGATTGTCTCCGTGGCTGAGGATGATGCCACCTAGCTTCACGTGCCCAAAAATAGAGCAACGCAGAGCCGTGCCACCGCTGAACACTTCTGTTGACCGGTATTTGCCTCCTCGTTGACCGCGGGCTTTTATGGCTGTTCTGGGTGATCTGGAGGGACACGTGCCATGTCCTTGACCCCTGGAACTTGCCCATGTGGCTCATCTTCTCAGAGGACACCTGTAACATATCGTTTAATAAAACAGCTGCGGAATCCTGTGTTGGCTGCAGAAACCTGGATCAGCTGCGGAAACCTGTGTTGGCTGCGGAAACGCAGCACACTGAACCAAAATTCTAAACCAAACAACAGTCACTTAGCATAGTTAGAAAACCATGTAAAAAGTCCTAAAATACAATGATTTAATCAACTTGGTGGATGAAATGAGTGGGAAAAGGAGGAAATGAATGGGAAAAGAAGGCTGAGAGGGTGTGTAAGGAGGTACAGGTTCAAGGCTCTACATACCCCCACTGTGAAGGTGTTGCATGTCCTCATGCAACCAAAACTTAGTTCTTTTTCTCAATCCATGTGCTATGATGCTTCTGCAAGAACATCCAGCCTTCTTCTCTTTCTCCTTGATGCCAAAATGGTCCTTGGTTTTTTGACTAGACACCTGAACTTCAAATTAATCAATGCCCTGCTCAGCTTCTTACACTTTTTCTTCAACTTTCTTTTCTTCTTCTGCCACAGTCCTAAGTGAAGCATGGTATTGTCATGGACAATCTTGTCCACCTTACTTTGCTCTTTTAATGCTTCATTTTCTTGTTTAATGTGCCTATTTAAGACTTCTAGCTCAAACACTTCCTGTTTTAAAGACTGCACTTGTGCATCAAGTGGCAAGGTAGTGCTTGGTCCTGCAGCTGATTGTTCCAAGGACTCTAAGTAGTTATATGCTTCTTGCTGGGTGGAATCTACCTCAGGTATTTGTCTCGGCTTGAACTCAAATTCTTGTAAAGGAGGATTGTTTTCTCTTTCCAGCTGAAAAGGACTTTCCTCACGTGGAGGACTTGCCTCAATGTCTTGCTGAGCTGGACCTTTTTCAGGTGTTCCTTCACCTAAATCAATAAAGTGTGATTGTTTTTCTTGGGTTACACTTTTCTTTCCTTTGAGCCTAATGCTCCTCCTCACATGTGGACTAGTGCTCTTTTTCTGTTTTTCTTTTTGTTTCTTTGCTGAGGCAGCAGTTTGAAGATGTGCTAACCTTTCTGCCAAAGTTTGAGATTATTCTTCTACAGATGGTTCAGGGGATGGATATGTCTCTTGAATAGTTATCTTGCCTTTGTCCTTTTTCTGTTTCTTATTTCTAGCTCCCTCTTCTTCTTCCTCATGAACAGTTTCCTGAGTGTCTACTGTAGGAAGGTCCTGGGCTGTAACATTTCTTTCTTTCCTCCTACTTCTTTTTGGGATTTTTGGGAAACTGCTGGCAGAGGCTTCAGTCACTTCTTGGAAGTGATTTCTGATCAAAAACTTTTCCCAAGTATCGTTATTATTTTTCAATTGATCTTCAATGAGAATTCTGATGAGCCCGTGATGATAAAGGTGGGATTCAATATGGCCTACATGTTTCTGAACAGTAGAGCTCATTTTCTTCAGACTTGCTAACAGAAAGTAAGGTAAATTAAGGGCATGGCCTTCCATAAAATTCATCATAATCCTTGCATGATACATGTACATGGTGCCAAAACGACCCTCGCATGTAATAAACTTCTGAACAAGTAATAACAACGCAGACCATTCCTCTTTGATTATATGCACAGGAATTCCTTTAGTAAATATAGAAGTATCCATACCTGTGTTTTTGAGCATGACTTTCCATCCTTGATCATCCAGACCTCTGTTTTTTAAACCATCTGTCTCCCTCTTGTGGTAAACTGGTTGTTGCTGCTATTGTGGCCTCTGTTATTGTAAATTTCAAATCCCCTACCTCCACTACGTCTCCATTAAAGGACCGAGCAAAAGCTTTAGTGACTTCCTTATTATAACCTTTGAAATTTTGAATAAATTTCAGCCACTTTGCTTTCTTCAACGACTCCTTCGTCTGCGGATACCCCTCCAGGTATTTTGGGCCCTTAGGTTCAGCTCTGAGTAACTTTCCCATTCTCGGCTTTCAACCCCGGCTGAAAATTTTACTGTGTGTGGACGTTCAAGGGAAAAACAAGCTGATTACGGGATTCTTAAGGTAAGTGGAGTGGCCGTAGTCGAAATGCAAAGCGTATGCAGTGACTGTAATCAGGGTTTAGAGCAAAGTTATGGAGGTTGCAGCGGAAATGGAGAGCAGAGAATGGTATGAGCACGAGGTAAACAACAGTCACGGGTTTAGCATCAAATGCATGCGGGAGTGGAGTGATAAATGGGCAGTATAACGGCTGAGTCCTTTCGAATCGGTTGGCTTATGCCACGTCTCAACGTTGGCTGCGGAAATTATGGTGGAGAGCCGTAGTACAGTAGGTCACTTCTTCCACGTACGGCCAATAAATGAAAGAGCAGCCCCATTTCGAGTTTGAATTAATAGTGATTATGGGACCGTTAGAAAGGAATGAGGTGGATGGATTATCATCGTGGAAGAGGAGTGATATGGATCTTGCCGTATCAAATCATTGTATTTAGTGGAATTTCCATGATCTAATAACTATGCATACAATGACATTAAATTGTTATTTGGTAGAGATTTTGATCATACCTTTGGAAGTTTGCCATTTGTTGATTAAGGCTTCTGACCCATTATTGCTTTTTGATCTTGCAGATGCCTCATATCTTTGCTGCCTTTGGTGATGATGATGCTAACCTTTGACTGTGATTTTTTTTTTTTTTGAAAACAGAGTGCTGCTGGCTGTAGAGACAGAGTGATGCTGGCTGCGGAAATCGTTTCAAGCTGCGGAAACTGGTGCTAGCTGCGGAAACGGTTCCCAGCTGCGGAAACTGAGACAACACCCCTTTAACTGCACAAATATAGTTAGAAAAAGAACTAACTGAATGAAATAGTCCTGAGAAGGACTTTTATTGATGGAATGGAATGAAATGGAAATGAAGTGGAGTGAAGTGGAATGGAGATGAAGATGAGATGGAGGTGAAGATGGAAATGACAAGTGAGGTGGAGTGAAGATGGAAAGGAAGAGAGATTTTTTTATTTTTTTTTGGAAAATATAGAGTGTCAGGTGTCCCTGATTTTCACTCTACATTTTCTGTATAAGACTGCCAATCTATGATTGGTTTTCAGGCTTATACAAAAGATATATATATATATATATATATTATATATATATATATATATATATATATATATATATATATATATATATATATTTTTAAACTGAAAGAAACAAAGACTAGGCTGATGGAGGAGAAGAATTCTTCTCCACCAGCCTCATTGCAGAATTTTCTTGAAACATTTTGACAAAGTCCTCTTTTGAGAGTGGCTTATGATAAATTTTCAATCGGTGGCCATTCACAATGAGAGGAGTTTGAAACTCATCAATAGTCTTGACTCGAACTGCTCCATTGCTAAAGAATTCATCAATCTCATATGGTCCAAGCCAATGAGTTTGAAATTTCCCTTTGAAGTCTTTAAACTTGGAATCAAACAGTAACGCCCAATCTCCCTTTTGAAACTTTCTCTCTTTGATATATCTGTCATGCCACTTAGTTCTTTGGTGCTGAACTATATCAGTCCTTAAAATTGCATCTTGTCTTATTTCATCTAGCTCATTCAGCTGCTCCATTCTGTGCTTTTGGGCTTCTGATAGATTCATCCCCAACTAAACTGCCATCTTGAAGGTCTTGACTTGAAACTCAATGGGGAGCAAAACTTCTTTCCCATAAACAAGTTCATAGGGAGAATGTCCTGTTGTGTTCCTCCATGTAGTTCTATAGGCCCATAAGGCTTCAGGAAGCCTTTCTGCCCAATCTCTTCTGTGGAGATGAACAGTTTTGGTGATGATGCTCTCAAGAACTTTGTTTGTGGATTCCACTTGACCATTTGCTTGCGAATGGTATGGAGTAGATTTTCTGTGCTTGATTTTGTATTCTTCCATCAGCTTCTCCATCAAGTTAGATGTAAATTGACTTCCTTGATCTGTCACAATTTCTCTTGGGACACCAAAACGAGTAAAAATATCCTCAAAAAGAAATTGAACAACTGAATTTTCAGTGGCAGAAGGCAATGCCTTGGCTTCTACCCATTTAGTAACATAATCAGTGCAAACCAATATATACTTCTTTTGTCTAAATGGTGGATTAATAGGTCCAATGAAATCTAAAGCCCATTTTTCAAAAGGTTCGATGAGTACCTGTGGCTGTAATGGCATTTCATTTGAAAGAGTTGGTCTCCCAATTCTTTGGCAGCTGTCACACCTTCTAACATATTGTTTTGCATCTTTGAAGAGAGAAGGCCAATAATATCCTAAAGAAAGGATTTTATAGGCAGTCCTCTTGTCAGCAAAGTGTCCACCGCACGGTTCATCATGACATGCCTTAAGGATGTCAGGCATTTCATCTTCCCGAACACATCTTCTGATCACACAATCTAGCCCTGTTTTGAACAATTCATTAGAAATCCATGAATACTTTGAACTCTCCTGAATGATTTTCCTTTTCTCATTAGGAAATAAGTGTGGAGGTAGCTTCCCTGTAACCAAATAGTTAGCAATATCTGCATACCAAGGAGTTTTAGTAGTTACTGCAAACAAATATTCATATGGAAACTTATCCTCTACAGGAGAATCTTCGTTAGTATTTTGGATTCTAGACAAGAAATCAGCTACTGTATTTTGTTTTCCTGGTCTATCTAACACAGTAATATTGAATTCTTGTAAAAGTAAAAGCCATCTTGTAACTCTGCCATTAGTAACAGGTTTGTTCATGAGATATCTAATTGCAGAATGATCAGTATGGACAAAAGTTTCATAGCCTGTTATATAATGTCTAAACTTGTTGATTGCATGAACAATGGCTAAGAACTCTTTTTCAGTCACAGTATAATTTAACTCAGTGGGAGTCAAATTTTTACTGGTGTAGTAAATGGCATAAGGAATTAAATCCTTTTGACCCAACACAGCTCCTAGAGCTGTATCTGAAGCATCTGTAGAAATATGGAAAGGAAGTTTCCAATTTGGCCCTCTCAAAATGGGTGCTTCAGATATTCTTGTTTTTAAAGTTTCAAATGCAGATTGACAGTCATGATCCCAATTGAATTCACAGTCTTTTGTAAGTAATTTGAAGAGCGGAGATGCTATCTTGGTGAAGTTTTCAATAAATCTTCTATAATATCCAGTAAATCCAAGAAAACTTTTAACATCTTTTTGACAATTTGGAATAGGTAACTTGGAGATGACTTCAACTTTTGATCTATCAACTTTAATTCCATCTCCTGAAATATGATGTCCTAAAACAATCCCTTCAGTAAACATCATAAAACATTTTTCATGACTTAATGAAAGATTTGTTTCTTTACATCTTATAAGGACTTTTTCCAAATTTTCTAATGCCTCTTCAAATGAATTACCATAAACTGTAAAATCATCCATATAGACCTCTACACAATCATGAATTAGATCATAAAATATTCCTAGTACTGCCCTTTGAAATGTTGCGGGTGCATTACATAATCCAAAAGGAAGTAATCGGTAAGCAAAAGTTCCCCATGGACAGGTAAATGTGGTCTTGTCCTGATCTTCAGGTGCTACCTGAATTTGATTATAACCACTGAAACCATCCAAAAATGAGAAATACTTTTTGCCTGCTAAAGTATCTAATACTTGATCAATAAAGGGTAAAGGAAAGTGATCCTTCAAAGTTGCTTTGTTCAATTCCCTGTAATCAATGCAAACCCTCCATTTACCATTCTTTTTAGGTACTATAACCAAAGGAGAAACCCACCGGCTATCTGAAATGGGGTAAATGAAGTTCACATTAAGTAACTTTTGGAGCTCTTCTTTCACTATCTCCCTAAGGTTTGGATTCATCCTTCTTTGAGGTTGTCTGATTGGTCTACTGTTTTCCTCAATATAGATGTGATGAATGCAAGTCTTAGGGTCAATACCTTTCATATCGGTATACTCCCATGCAAATGCAGTAGAATGTTTTTGCAAGATTTTGGTTAGCTCCCCCTGTTGTGATTTTTCCAAGTTTCTGTTGATATTCAATGTTTTTTCTGGAAAAATCTCAATGGCAGAACTACCAAACTCTTCCATAGAGAAAAGAGACGTTTGTCTAGATTATAGACACTCAATGTCAGAATCAAACTGAAATTGTGTGTGGTCATATTCTGAAGATGGTTCAAAGTTTTCTAATGTGTTCAGAATTTGACTATCTTCACTAATCTCAGAAATGGTAAAGACATGTTGTATAGTATCTTCATCATCAACCCACTCATTATCTCCTATTTCTGTAATTGCTTTTGCTGGAGGATACAGATTGAACTTCTTTGTCAAATTACCATCAGAAATATACATATCCCCAGACCTACAACTTATGAAAGCATCAGCTGTGGCTAGCCAAGGTCTTCCTAAAATAAGAGGATGTCCTCCTAGATTACTCTTGGGAGTTAAAATCATGAAATCCACTAGATATTCTCAAGAGTCTAAGGAGACTGGAATGTCTTCTAATACACCATCTGGTTTAATAATTGATCGATCTGCAAGTTGCAATAGAGTAGGTGTAAAAAGAAGGTTAGGAAGTTTTAGCTGTTCCATAGTCTGTCTACTCATGATGTTGATAGCAGCCCCTAAATCAATCAAAGTATTTGGTATTTCTACCCCATTGATATGTGTTTTGACAATTGGGCTACCGGGATCTACATATTTCTGCATAGTAATTTTTCCCATCATGATATCTGCAATTTTTCCTACCAGGTGGATCCTTCTGGTATCTCTTGGTTTCCTCCCTGGTCTTTTAAGACTCAACTCCTTTATTGTTTTTGCTAGAATAGGAATCTCTTTAATGGCTTGTAACAAGGGAATCTTGATACAGACATTCTTCAATTCATCTAGAAAATTATAGTCAGGCAACCAAATTTGTTTTTCCACTCCTTTGTCAATTTGTAATCTTTCAGGAAAAGGAGGTGTGGATAAAGATGCAGGTTGTTCAACTATGGAAGTTGTGGGGGTTAACTCTTTTTCTTTTTCTTTTTGAGTGTTTGGGTTTTGAAGAGATGCTTCAGAACCCTTATTGGCTTCAAGAGACTCTTCCTCAAAAATGCTTTGCTCTTGAGCATTTATAGAAGGTTTATCTAGGACTCTACCTGATCTGAGTTGTACTTCATTGAGAGGAACAATCATATAGGTAGGAAATTGTTGACCTTCCATCATGTAAGCATTTTGAGGGTTTTTATTATTGGG
The DNA here is from genome assembly GCA_031772625.1 of Pinus tabuliformis. NCBI lineage: Eukaryota > Viridiplantae > Streptophyta > Pinopsida > Pinales > Pinaceae > Pinus > Pinus tabuliformis. The sequence goes on along the minus strand of CM062820.1, from coordinate 1,463,804,472 downwards.
GTTTGGCAATGGCTGAGAAGGAAGTTGATTTGACTTCTGTTGGGATGGAAGCAAGAGTTGAGAATTTGGATTCTGTTGAGAAGGTTGTTGTTGTTGTTGTGGAAATGGCAATGATAGTTGTGGATTTTGATTTGGAATTTGTGGAGCTTGTTGGTTTTGAAAAGATGGAGGATGTTGGTAGAATTGAGCAAATCTCCCATAAGGATTTTGCATACCTTGTACCCATGATTGAAAAGGATTTTGAGGTTGGGACCAAGGTTGTTGCCAAGGATTCCAATTTGGTGGGGGTTGAAAATTCATAGAGTTGCTAAACCCTTGATTTTGTTGCCCCTGCCAAGGTCTCCTTGCAACAAAATAGAGAGATTCGATTGTATTTGGATCTTCTTGAAAGACAACTTTGAGCCCAGGAATTGAAGGACAATCCTTGGTCTCATGATTCTCTGAACAAATTACACATGTTTCTACAACTTTTGCATCCAAGGGACATTCCCTTAGAGCATGTTTCTTCCTACACTTTGGGCAAAAGATGGCCAAAGCCTCAGCTTCTGCTTTCTGCTTATTGTGAATATTAAGGGTGTTTAGTTGCTCACTAAGACTCCCTAAGATATCAGTTTTGAATTCATCAAGCATGTTGCCAATCTCAGCCCTACTTACCGATCCAGTTACAGATTTATTTGCTCTGATGAGAGAAGGATCTCTAGGCCCTTTTTGAGTTTTAGATTTCCCCCTTGAGAGATGGACACATAATTATGCTATATCAGAAAGTGGAAGTTGAGATACATCTCCTTTTCCCATCATGTTCAAAATATCTATCCATTTATCTCTAATGGCTTTTAATAGAAGGGCTTTCAAGGTCTCCTCATCCAAGTTACTCATTTTTGCTCTTTTCAGATTATATTGAAATCTTTCAAGTAACTCCTCCAAGTTTTCATCTTCTTTTTGCATCATTTTGAATACCTCATCCTTGTGATTGGTGGGCATACAATAGTCCAGGTGCCTATCCAAAAATGCTTGTTTCATATCATTCCAAGACCTAATGGATTGAGTGAGTAATCCCATGAACCATTTCAAGGCTGCTCCTTTCAATGTTGAAGGAAACAATTTGAGTTTTTGAGAGTCTTCCAAATAATCATAAGTTCGACACACTACCTCAAACTCAAATAGAAATGTTTCAGGGTCCTCATTCCTAAACCCATGGAAGTTTGGGAGGACAGATGGTGAAATATTTTTCATTGTGGCTCGGGAGTCCTCATCGACTATAGGAAACCCGAATGAGTTATCCCCATCCCTATTCCCCCCAATGTTACCTTTTCCTCCTCCATTGTTTCCTCCTCCTCCTCTACCTCTACCTCTACCAAATCCAGTTGCTCCTTCCTCTGTCATGGTAGTTTCCCTGGAGACTTCAGAGTCTTCTGGTTCTTCTACTAAGGGTGTATGAGAAGGAATTTCTCTCTCTTCTTCAGATGATTCTACTTCTTCAATTACAATTTGTCTCTCTGTAGAAGGAAGGAAAGGATCTCTTTCTAGTTCAGATTCGATGGAAGGTGTGGGAGAGTCAACTCCTGCCTCTTGAATTCCAGGAATCCTAGGGCTAGGAGTGTAAGTTGGAGATGATGGATGTGTCTCTTGTCTATTCCTTGAAGTAGATGGAGTTGTAAAAATCGAACTTTTGGCTCTAGCTAAAAACCTTCCCCTAGAATCTCTTGCTCTATGCATGTCATTTTTTATTTTTTCTTCAAGTCGGGCTAATAATTCTCTTTCTGATCTTCCAGGTCACTCTAGGTGCAAGAAGAGAGCATACTCAAGAGACTATTAAATCAATAACTTTCTCTTTTCTGATCCTCCAGATCACATTAAGTGCAAGAGGAGAGCATACTTTGAGATGTTATCAATTTTCCTTCCTTGAAATTTTCTTGTTTTTTTTTTTTAAGAATTTGGTTACCTAATTTCACTTCCCCAGCAACGGCGCCAAAATGTTTGGTCAATTTAGTGATGTCTAAATTGCAACTTTTAAATGTCAACCCGGGGCTCGTAAGCTGATGAAGTGAGGTGTACTATATGTACTTAGATAACCGTTTTCTTAGTCTTTTGTAGTTTTTAGTTTTTTTTTAAGTTTGTTTCCGAATGTATCTTTCCTACTGTGATGTGATGAAAATGTAATAAAGCAAGTGAAATGTGGATGATTGTGGTGATATCTAAATGAAAAACTTAAAAAGTATTCTACAAGAAAGCTTGAACAACAACTGCAATAAAATCAACTCTTAAAGGAAAATAAAGACATCAAATAAAAGACTAATGACATCGGCCCAGTATCTCTGCTGCTGAATGAAAATGAAAATGAAATCTATATTAAATCCAACTAAAAGTAAGAACAACTATCTCACACTATTTCAACTCTTCAACTTAATCTTCTCTATTAAAAGATATCATGAAATGTTAAGCAATGTGAAATCTAAGTGAAACTAAATAAAAGAGACTAGTCACAATACTTTAACTTTCTCTTAATCTTTTGCCTTTCAGCTGAATTTATCATATAAGAAACAGTTATAGATAAGTCAAGTAATGTGAGTTCTAAAGCAAACTAAATCAAGCTATACTAATTGATATTTTGGCTCCCAATAAAGTTATTTGATTATAGAAAAGGAACCATCAATAGATGAACAACTTGATATCTAAGAGCAGAAAGTAAATATGCAAGTTAAAGAAATGACAGTAAGGAAAATCAAAATTGCAAAACAATAAAGGTCAGCAACATAGACAAGATGATCACGCATGCCACTAGTTATGAAAAGAAAAGAAGGAAAATTGTCCCGGGCTTGCCTAAGAAACCTGCATAACACACTGATCAGTCATGAACATAAAAGTGCAGAAATGTAAATCAACAGAAATCAGAGTTTATGTACAGTTAATATACATGTTGAAAAGAAATAAAAACGCAGCAATTTAAAAGACATCTGTACAGCTAATATACATGAAACAAGAAAAAGAAATGCAGGAAATTAAAGGTTACTGTACAGGGCTTCAGCAAACAGGGGCCCTCTACCTACTTCAGCCGGTCAAGGAGCAGTTATACGCTTAAATGCAAAACAGTCTTCTCATGTATTGACAGCAAATGTAAAAGTACAGTGGGGAGTTCAAAATTACATACAAAAATGATTACCAAACGACTAACTCTACAACGTTCAAGGACGCTTTATTTATAAGGAGAAAGCAAACTATTTTAACGAGATCTATGCTATTCAACCAGCGGTTTAAAAACACGTGAATCCTCTGCGTCCCCGGATCTAGGTAACTGTCATCGTGTTCATTCAATCTGGAGAATATGGCTGTTGGATTCGTGCTTCTAGATTGTCTCTGTGGCTGAGGATGATGCCACCTAGCTTCACGTGCCCAAAAATAGAGCAACGCAGAGCCGTGCCACCGCTGAACACTTCTGTTGACCGGTATTTGCCTCCTCGTTGACCACAGGCTTTTATGGCTGTTCTGGGTGATCTGGAGGGACACGTGCCATGTCCTTGACCCCTGAAACTTGCCCATGTGGCTCATCTTCTCAGAGGACACCTGTAACATATCGTTTAATAAAACAGCTGCGGAATCCTGTGTTGGCTGCAGAAACCTGGATCAGCTGCGGAAACCTGTGTTGGCTGCGGAAACGCAGCACACTGAACCAAAATTCTAAACCAAACAACAATCACTTAGCATAGTTAGAAAACCATGTAAAAAGTCCTAAAATACAATGATTTAATCAACTTGGTGGATGAAATGAGTGGGAAAAGGAGGAAATGAATGGGAAAAGAAGGCTGAGAGGGTGTGTAAGGAGGTACAGGTTCAAGGCTCTACAGTCTCACCGTCTTCTATGTATCAAAATTTCATTCTCATGTTTTTGTCATCATTGTAGTCATAGGATAAAAACTTCATAACATTTGTCTCAATAATCAAGATTTTTGGTATTGTGTTCCAAAAAAACTACTGAAAAGTGCAACTATGCTATTGTTATTGCACTCAGAATCTTTGATTATACAATACTCCACAAAGAGATTCTTGTTCTTTGCCTAATATACATGAAATCCAATGCTTAGGACAAAAACTCCTCTTCAAGGAAACCAACAACAATTACAAGTATTGTTTTGAATTGTCACTAAAGTTGTAAAGGAAAGCTTCTTAATTTAGTCACAGGTCTAGATCACAAAATGTCAAAACCTAAGTCTGAATCCATATTCAGTGATCACAAAGGATTCATGTTATAGAGATCAGATTGCTTGAGGGCCCAGAAGTATTCAAAAGAAATAATGCCCATGATATCCTTAAATCCAAAACCTAAGTTATACTTCCATTGAAAAGGTTACAGGTAAGGTTGAAAGAACATATCATGCAATTCAGAAGACTACCTTAGTCAAGTTTGGATCCTTCGATGTTGATTTTGAGCTTAGATTTTAGTCATCAACATATGATATTTGTCAGGAGCACAAGATATGGTGTATAGGCTGCATAAACGTCAAGTTGTCATTTTCTTTTAAATAGAGAAATACCACCAGTGTATTGGCTCACTATATTGCTACATCATAACCAATATCTCTACTCATCATCACTAAGGTATTCAAGCACTTGTCAATTAAAAAATCATTGCTTAAGCATGATGCACTTCTTCAACAATTCTTTTATCAATCCAACAAGTTGTAACTAGGGAATGAGTTAACTAGTCCACCAAGTTAATTTGGCTGCAAATTTTTGTGAACTTCAGTTTTGAATAACTAATGCAGAAATATACATCCACTAGAGTTCACACTTATTAAAGGAATATATGAACAATATGTCATGGAAATCCACAAGTCGCTGATAAGTAAAGATGTGAGACAAAACTTCTTTTGGCCGCAAGTTCCAAGATTACTTCCATGAGTTGTTGCTTCAATCTTTGATTATTGTATTGGATTTGATTCAAGATGAGCCAACATCTAAATGTTCAAATTTCTGCAAAACAAGTTCAAAAAGCCACACCCAATTAAAATGCTTTCTATCCTTACTTAATATATGCTCGAATACCCAACTCGAGATTAATGATGCATGAATTCATATTGCACCATCTTTTTTTTGTTTCGAATGTCTTCTCGTCTCAGAATTTCCATATTCATTGATACAAGTTGATATGATACTTGGAGTGATATATAAAATTGTCACACGGAGAAAGGATCTGACCATCCTAAATTAATATTTTGTGGAATTTTTCAATTAGTGGAAACTTGTGATGAATCGTTATCACTGCACTGAATTGTGCGCACTTCAATATCCTTCTGAACATACATTTGTTTCTTTTGTTTTGAGAGATACATATACACAGACTGATTGGAATGTCTGCTTTTGTGATTCAGATGTAGATAAGGAGTTTGTCTTTCCCTTATCATGTGTATGACAAGATTCAGATTTACTTCAGGTTCTAATGTCGTCGAGTTGGTTACAAAATCTTCACTTGGGTTTTTCATCGTTTGAACTGCAACTTCTGAGTACATCCTTACTTCAGTTGGGTTTGGATTTGTCTGAATTGTGAGATTAACAGGATCTATGTTTGTTCCCTTTTCTTTGACTTGGATTGTTACGTCTAAAGACTATGATACTTCTTTCGTGAGTAATTCTTCTAACTTGTTTTTAATGATTTCTTATCATCCTTAAGTTTCTTAATTTGAGTGAGTATATTTTGATTATTTTTTCTCAGATGTAAGAGTTCTTTGGTTTCTGATTTATCAACCTTATTTTCAATGTCTTGAATTTTAAGATTCTCATCTTTTAGATCTCTGACTTGTTCCAATAACCTTTGATTTAGGTCTTGTAAGCACAAAATTTCTTCTTCCTTCTCTGATAGAATCTCGTTGAATTTCTTCTCGACACCTCCCTTTCTTCTTCTAATTTTTTCTTTATTTCCTTGGACTTCTTGACCTTCACAAGTAATTTTTGGCTATGGTCCCTTAGATGTAAAATTTCCTTGTCATTTTCTGTTATTTTTTGTTCCAATTTTGCAAATTTTTTCCTCTCGTTCTGTCATTTGCATCAATACATCATCTTGACATTCTTCTACATTAAATAATTTTCCACATGTTGGACAACATAATTCACAATTTTTATGAATCCATGGATATTCAATGTATGTTATACAAAACAAACATTTAGTCCAAAATAATGCTTGTTGTGTGGAACTCATCTTCTGTTCCTTTCTTGAATTCTTTTCTCAATTCACTAATATATATATATATATATATATATATATATATATATATATATATATTGTTTGATCCCTTTTATATATATAACTTTTATTTTCTTCGATAGAAAATTTTAAGGTGAGTTTTTTTCCTTTTTTCTTTTTAATAGATTTTTAGGTTAGATGACAAAATGGGTATAATAATTGCACCAACCTGACCCTTCGAAACTTTGTCTCTCTCGAGCGTTGACCTTCAATATGTGGAACGAATAACGATGGTGAGTTATTTTTCTTGTACAATAGTTGAATCATAGAATGATGGTAGGCATTGTATGACTATAATTACAATGAATGGTTCCACAAATGAAAACGTCATGGGGCAATTTAGCAGGTGACAAAGTACAATGATGGTGGACAAAGGCATGGAATATGCAAATGACAATGGGTGCAACGCAACACACAGAGCGGTTGTAATAGTGAGAAGAACGACTACTATGGAAGGCTGAGTAGGATTTCCTGTGTTCTGTATAGAGTGCAACGACAGTAGCATTACAAATGCCTAGAGACGATGTTGATGGATGTAGTGCCAAGAACGACAGTGGCAGGGTATATTTCAAAATTGGGTAGTGGTAAATGGAGGTTGTCGACCAGATGGCGACAATTGGAGGCGGCTTGAGCAAAAACCAATGTCTTGAGCAGAAACTGACTACGTTGGTTGTAGGAAAAACGTCTGGATGATGGTTGCAGGTCGGTGAATTTTTTTTGTTGTGGCAGCTCGTAGACGTGGTTCTGTCTGCATTAGGTAATTTTTATTTATTTTTAATTAATTAATTAATTAATATATATATATATATATATAGATATATATATATATATATATATATATATATATATTTTTTTTTTTTAATATCTTGGAATATTTTTTTCTATATATATGACATTTTTTCACAATTTCATTTTTTTTTTAAATCTTTTTTTTCTTAAATATACATATATATATATATATATATATATATATATATTCTAATACTTGATTTTTTTTGTTTTTTTTGCTTTTTTAAATATATATATATATTTTTAATGGCCAAAGGCCTGACGACTATATGGAGAATCTCCAGGAACTTGTGTAGCAAAACGATTGGATTGCGACAATAATGGAGTTTGACAAAGAGTTATTGGCCAAGGGCTAGATGAGACTAGCTCTGTACAACGGTTGAGTGGCCAGAGGATTGAACAACTCTAGTACCAAATGGAATGAACAAAGTTTGTACTTCAAGTTAAATACTCTAGAAGACATGGAATATAAAGATCTCCATTGAAGAGACAATAATATATATATTAAAATGTATGAATAAGAATGTTGTTACAAATGAGAATGGGGACCTGCTTATATATCCTAGGCAGGTACCTCTTCATGGAAGGTCATGTCCCATTTAGACATGCCTCTTCAGTACTAATTACTAATTAACTAATCATATCTACGATTATCATCATTATTTATATTTATATTATTTATATATATATTTTATTCATAACAAAAAAACCAGGGAGTATTCTAATCCTTCCACATATGAGATTCAATTTGAATTTTCTTCATCCTATTATTCTAGTTGTTGAGTCAGCTCCCAAGAAAACATCACTTCCATTATATCTTTCATACTCACAAAACCACTCCTTGTGAGGAGTCATATGAAAGGATGCACTTGAGTTGACCAACCATGCCTCATGATATACATGTGTACTTAAAGAATCAAAGTACACATCTCCTCCTTCACTTAAGAAGGTTTTTTCTTCTATAGAAGGAGCATCTTCAAATCCCCTTCCTTTCTCAGGAATTTTATATCTACAATCTTTCTTGTAATTCCCTACTTTTCCACATCTCTAACATATCTTAACAAATTTTCTTATATCTAGAGTATCCTAAAGATTTATATCTCCCACGCGAGGACTTGTTTTTATTTCTATTATGGGAGCGTCCTCTTATAGACAAGGTATCTATGTTTTGACTTTCCATGTTTTTCTATCTCACCTCCTCCGATAACAAGGATGAGAACATTTCATCGAAACTTAAGGTAGTTGCATTAATATCTATGGAAACACCAAACTCTCCCAATCCAGTAAAGAAAAAAAACAAACTTATACACTTATCTTTATGTGAAATCTTAATATCAATAGATAGTAGCCAACTTACCATAATATTAAAGGCATCTGGATGCTTTGTCATCGAGTCTCCGTCCCTCATCCTCAAATTATACAACTTTTTTCCATAAGGTTTTTTTTTTCACCAGGGACTTAAACTGATACAAATCCCCTAACTTGTCCAACAAAGCCTTTGTTGTAGCTTCCCCTAAAACATTTAGCAATATTATCTGAGGGACACAATTGTATTGTGATCTTTTCTTTTCAATCCAACTTGGTCTAGTCTTTTGTTGAAATCCTTGTCAATGTAGAAACTGTATCCACATTGATCTATTAATCTCTATCCACCAACGAATCTTCCATTTTGAGCTTCCACGGCTCAAAACTCTACCCATTGAATTCAATCTTTATCTTTCAATTTCTTGCCATTTCCTTTCTCCAACATAATTATTTCTACATATCTCCCATTGTAATAGGGTCTACCACAAACCTGGGCCAAACCCCTTAGCGACAAAGGCATCCTCTTGAAGCAAAAACTACTATGACACCAAATGTAGTGTTAGAAAAAAGTTCACAGTCAGGTTGGGGGGGGGGCAGTGTTTAATCAATGTAATGGAAAAATTGTCATTTCAAAATATTTCGTCAATAAATAATCATGTAGCAATCTACCATCACAATTTGCATCATAACACTAAATGAAACCATGCATTAAGAAGCCATCATCACATCAACATAATAGGACACAAGCCTTTACATGGAAACCCTTATGGGAAAAAACCATAAATTCTTTTTCTTCTTCCTCTTCAATTCATTTACATAAGTAATTAGGCAAATAGCTACTGGAAGCACCCACCACTAAGATGTGAAACCAACTACTTGCAATAGGCTACAACTTGATTGAGGCACCATGCTTGAAAATTTGAAAGCACACACTTGTACTAGGCTACAACCTGATTGAGGAACCGACCTCAAAAATGTGCAAGCTTTGAATTTCTATAGGCTTCAACTTGGTTGAGGCATCAACATCCATGGAGGCACCCACCTCCTTCTTCAGTCGGTGTGGACCACTTTTCACAATATTTTAGACTGGTTCTACAAGCTCAAATGATAACTAAATCAACTTTTCTTTTCTTCATATAAGATATACTTGTTCACATGCTCATATATCCAATAACCATGACCTTCCCATGCTCAATAGCTATTTACAACATCCCTTTATCAATTTGTAAAAGAATCCATCCAAAACATTTTCTCAAAAATCAATTTGCATAGATTTTGACCCATAAAACATTATAAAACTTAACTCTTTGACAAATTGATCATTTCTAATGCACATTCTGCAATTTGGCAGGAATCTAGTAGGCTTTCTATATAATGACCATCGTTGATTGGTTAAATGTTCAACATTTTGATACTCCTTCGGTGCAAATAAAAATACAGGAAAAAAAACTTGTTAACAAGCTCAAACCCTCAACCTCACAAGGTAAAGGCTATCTCCAAACCAACTGCACTACTATGTTTCTTAGTTGAGATTGGATTAATGCAAATTAAATCATGATGACCTTGCCACGTTAGATTATATATGACCAATCACAATGCTTTCAAACCAATTTAGACCATCCATGTCAAACTATGTTTGTTACCATAACTGGGTGAATCACATAACTACAATGTCACATCATGCTATCTGTTAGTGTCAGTCTTTCCAGCCTTCCTCCAGTGATCAAATATGCTCTTACAAAGTGGTTTCAGAGTGTTAAGGTCAAATTTTGTCATTTCAAAGAGTTTTCAAGCAAAATTTGGTCACTAGGCATTAGGTCTAGGGTTTGCTCTCACTCTTTTCAAAGTTGTCCAAATGCCAATCTATGTCACTATTCAGCTGAGTCTATCATCATTCATAGGGTTTTCATTATCATGTCAGTGTCTAATGAGTCATCTTACACCTTGTCCATGCTTCAGTTGCACCTAGGCAAGGTCATTTCCCTCTCCTAGGGTTTTGAAGCCAATTTCTCTTGGAAGATCAAATCATCAGCAAAACTTGTATCCAGATGTTCATACACCTTCCCCTATCCTTAAAGTACCTTATCAAACACTTCCCATCACTGAGATCCCCCAAATTCTTCATTTTTCCACAAACCCTAGTTTCTAGCTACAACTTGGCAATTTTCTAGGTTGGGCCTGTGTTTTGCCCTTTTGGACTCTTTCCCCTCACTCAATCTCTGAGATTCCACTTTCCCCTGCTTCCTAACATCCCTCCCTACTTCCAAAAATTTCCCCAAGAATTTAGAAGCCCCTTATCCCCTTCATTTCGCTTCATTTCGACAAAATCCCTTGTTTCACACATCGGGACAAGTCGCCACTCAAATAATGTTCCAGAGAAATCAAAGATGAATTTTGGGAAACTGAGAGAGGTTTTTGTCCAAAACATGCCAAAGAAGAAAAACCTCCTTCACTTTTTGCACAGGTGTCATGGTTTGAGAGAAATGTCAAGAATACCGTTGCCTCAGGAGAATCAAAGGCACCTCTGAAGTGACCTTGGGAAAATCAAGTTTTCTCATAGCTTGGTTGGCCAAATGTTTTTATTGATGGGTAAAATGATAACTAGACACAAAGAGCTTTCCAATGAGCTATCATGAGCTCAATTTGGGGTTGCGGAAGGCATTCAAAGGTTGACTGCAACAACACTCTTCCTTGAGGCAGCCTTATTTGGCACATTTTGACCAGTCTTGGGATATTTGATTTTTGACAAGTCAAATCAACTCCAAATTGAAAAATTCCATTTGGGTTCGAAAGTAGACTCAAAGACCTTTCCAACGAGCTATCCTGCGCCCAATTCCGACACTGGGAAGGCCTCCAAAAGCCTCCTGCAAAAGCGCGACCCGTTGAGCCAGGTGCGCGACCCGTCAGGCCAGGTGCGCGACCCGTTGGGCAAGGTGCGCGACCCGTTGAGCTGTCTCCTGCAAAACTCAATTTAAATTTGCTCAAACGCCCTCCAAGCCATCAAATCGTTCGAGGTAGGTGTTCTAATCATGAAATGGTTGCTGGTTATGATTGGTGGATATCATGAACATGTTTTAATGATCAAATTGTGCAAGAAGAAACACTCCATATGGCTGTATGTAAATTTGTAAAAAGATGCTAGGGTTTATTGCTATTTCATTGTTTTTCCCCTTGTAATCATTCTCTTCATTCCCATTTCATTTTCCCTATATTTCCATGTCAATTTCCCTTTTAAATTTGTAAAGAAAATAAACCCTACCCCTTTTCCCTTTAAAAATAAAAATCAAACCCTAAACCTACCCCTCATAACACCCAAGTAAACATATGAAATTGATGATGTGTATGCAATGATGTTTACAGTGTATTTCCCTAAATTCCCTGTTGTATACATGTTTTCCCATTTTCCTTGTAAAAATGCCCCTCCCCTAACATTTCCCTCATGTTCCTTGTCCCCTTGAAACAACATAGAATTCAACACTTTTTACAGGCAGAGACAGCAGTACAGTTTGTCCACTTTGCTCCTAAACAATGTCAGAAACCGAGACTTATGAGCAAAGTGATGACCAGTCATCATCTTCAGAGGTTGAGGTACAGAGGAGGCCTCATAAGGGTGGTAAAGGTGGCCATCATAGGAGAGAGGAGCCCACCTCCTTGACCGATTTGCAGGGGTGGATTTTACAAGGCGAAAATGAAAATGTTTCAAAGGCGGTTGACCGAGGCACTAAAACGGAGAAAGAGGCCAAACCCCTTCCGTATCTTGGCTGAGGCTTCACTCAAGGATCATGGCACTCATTAGCCTAGCCACAGCTCAAATCCCAAATTTTTTTGAGAATTTTGGGTAATTTTGGCATTTTTTGGAAATTTACAGGTTTTGGCTCCTCAACGGGTCTCACCCCCGGTGAGACCCTTTGTCATGGCAGCTCCTTTTTGCAAAAGCTCAGCATTTCTAGATTTTTCATGCAAAATTACATATTCCCATGGATGGACTTGAGTTTTTATGGGGTTTTGGGCCTCCAGAAGGTCAAAATACATGCAAAATTTGACTTTCTGCCCCTTTTTTGAGTTGCAGAAAGCAGTCTTGGGAGAATTGAGTTTTGACTGGGCAAATGACCTCCAAATTCAAAAATTCTAGTTGGTTTGGAAAGTAGACTCGCAGACCTTTCCAACGAGCTATCCTGCACCCAATTCTGACACCTGCAAGTGCCTCAAACAGAGCTCCAAAGGGGTGCGACCCGTTGAGCAGATTTTGCCAGAATTGACTTGTTCAGCCCAGAAAACGCAGATTTGACTCTTTTTGACTTTTTGAGGTTAATGATGGTCCTCTTGGATGTAATTGTGACACTTTTTAGATACTTTTACTCTTGTTTAACACTTCTAGAAGATTCATTTATGTAAAGTGTAAAAATTGAATGTATGAACTGGTTTCCAAGTTTATAGAGGCAAGTTGTTTTGACTGCCTAGATTGTAGTGCTTAGTTTAGAAGTGGTTCAAACAGCTCCTAGGATAGGGAGCTCGACCCATGGAGGCAGGGAAAGAGGTTAGATCATCTATATTATGTACTTTCTTGCTCATTTTCATGGTTTGACTCTTGAGGGAGAAGCTATCATTGTATTATTCACTTGTATCTCTGCAATTTTTGGCTAAGGAAGACCAGGGTTTTGCAGTCATCTTTGGGATTCTTGTGGACTCATGTGTTGATGGTGTGTTCTTCATGTTCTTGTAAGCTTTGTTATGTGATTCATTTCCTTTCTTTACTGCTGCACATTAAACAAATGAAGTGTTAAAGTATGAATTCATGCTAGCCATGCTCTGCTTTTAAATTTGTTTAATTTCAATGTTTTCTTCTGTCTAAAGAGAATTCAAAGTGATTGTTTGCTCTCTTTAGCTCCTCATCTTTCATTCCTCACCATTCATTTCAGTTAAAGGCATCAATACAGGCTCCTATCTCGCCCCAAAGACCCCCCTGCAGAAACTGTGTCAAATCCCCACACCCTAAATTGCAGTTCCTCAATTTGCCACCAAAAACCCAAAAAACCCCAAATCCACCTTTTTAATCAGTTTACTAGCCTAATATCAGTGTTACCTAGTTGGTCATCTCATCCCATTGAAGATCTACCGAGATTGACTGGAGAGAGCCTTCTCCTGCCCCGTAGGGCTAGCTACGAGGCTGAATGGTTTGATGTAGCCTTGAGGTTTACCTTTCTCAGCCTGAGGTGAAATTTCAAGCGCTAACACTATCCACATCACAAATCTATGACCAATATAGAGCTTTGAAACCACGTTAGACCATCCACATCCCAGAGCAAAAAGCAATCTGCATCGATCCAGGAGGATCCTTAAAATTTTCAAAATTTAATAGTCTCATATGATCGTGAAACTAACGCCAAGTTTAAGAGCTCATCGCGTTGATTCCAGTGGTATGTTCGGTTTTCAAATTGGCCTTCGTATGAGGAAGTTAAGACGTTCTAAAGTTTTGTGGAAACAGGTAAAAGGACTGCAAAATCAGTAGTGTGGGACCCACATATGCTGGCGTGGCAAAAAATATGTGGCTACGCAACGACCTCGTGGTAGCGCTAGAGCAAGACAAGTGGTAGTGCCAAAACAGGACAAGTGGCAATGCCAGAGTAGGACAAGTGGCAACATGTGAGCAGGGCACGTGGCAGCGAGTGGTGCACCCATAGTTCCAGCTATCGAGAAGCCTAATCGGGGGTTGAACCTGCAACCTCCTGGCTGTCAGCCCAAAACCTTAACTGGCAGGCTGCGTGATTGTCGTTATAAACCTATGGGCATAAACTATATTTAAATATTCGTTATGTTGTGATGGTGGAAAAGGGTTGGTAGAGCCTACCATATTCGGCAGGCCCGCCAAACCCTAGGTTTGTTTAACGCCGTTGCCAAACAAGTTAATGCCACCTCCAAACATAGCATGGGCACGATTCATATAACATCCACAGTGTAATGTTAAAATGTATGTTATAACCAAATTCCAATGTTACACCATATCTTGGATATTGCGGGGTATAATAAATGTAAAACTATACAACGATGTTATATATGATATATCAATGGTGCCAAATTCCAATATTACAATACAGTTGTAATGCTATACCATATGTTGCCAAACAACTCTCGGGAGGCCAGCAGGTTTGACCCCGGGACCTCCTGTGAGTTCTATAAAATATTTTACCAATGCACCATCAACCAAGGAGTTATAAGAATATGATCCTGTAATTGTTTTGACAGAGCCTGTAAATTCCTTTCGAGGCATATCTTGGCCAATATTGAGCCTTTTTGTAATCTAAAAGTTGTGTTGGAAAGCTGAGGCTGATACCTTTCAACTGAAAATAACCATGGAATCCTGTGAGAAGATTCCAGAATGGTGAATTTTGATGTAAAGAGACTTTATGAGAATTTTCAATACATTAGACGCCCATTGGAAGCAGACCCGAAGATGTAGTCCAGGAGGGATGAACTCCATCATCAAATTTGTTGTGTTTGCTTCTTATTTCTGCTATTCATGGTTGATTTCAGATTTCAAGTTTTTAAGTTTAAGGCACATAAAAATCCATTTTCCTTATTAATTCACTTAAAAACAACCTTAGTTAATATTTGAAGAAATTGAGAAAATAGTCAATTCTGCTGTTTTTGGATCATATTTTGGTATCAGAGCAAGGTTGATCATGTATAAGTAGGATATTTTCCAATGTGAATGTTGACTAGATCTAGGTTGTGACGTGGAGAAGGGAAACTTGAGAAGATAAATCCAGAGATTGGAAAGAGGAAAGTCTCTTAAAAGTTGAAGATGGGAGAGCCAAATGAAGGAGAAGATCCTGAAACAAAGGTCGTTGGAGAGGAGAAATATCAACAAATGTTCCTTAATATGCAAAGTATTGCAAAAATTTATGAAGACAAGAAAACTAGATATGCAACTTCATCTTCTAAAGGCACAAAAGAGAAAAAGGGCAAGGAAAACGTTGATTGTAATGAACCTCCTTCTCCTCCATCTTTATCTTCTTCTTCTTTATTCTCTTATCATTCAAGTTCAGATTCAGACTCACAAAAGAAACAAAAGAAATCTCCTTTTTTGAAGCTTGATGTTAAGTTTGAGTTGCCAATATATGATGGTGAAATGAATCCTGAAAAGTTAGATAACTTGATAAAACAAATTGAGGTGTATTGTAGAATTCAAAATGTTGTTGATGAATCTGTAAAAATTCAGTTAGCTACACTTAGAATGGGAGGAACAACTTTGATTTGGTGGGAAAGTAAAACTCAATCAAATTTGAAGCAAAAAGCTAAAATTATCTCCTCATGGTCTAAGTTTGTTAAAGCTCTTAGAAAGAAATTCTATCCTTTAGGATATATGCAACAGGCTGTAATGGATTGGCAACATTTAAGGCAAGGTAAAGGACAGAGTGTGCAAGAGTTTACTCAGGAATTCAGGAAAAAGGCATTAGCACTTAATGTTCCATTAAACACACGGGAAAATTTGTTGAATTATATTGGAAGTTTGCATTCTTATTTGCGACATACATTGCTTATGTTTAATCCAATTGACTTTGATGAAGTGTGTGTACAAGCCATTCATATTGAATTAGGTGGCAGACCTTTTTAGTCAAACTTTTCAAAGAAACCATTCAAGCATTCAGAGAACAAAGATTCCAAAGAAGGCAAGGGAAAGAGTAAGTTGAAAGGGAAGAAATCGACAATAGCAAAGAAGGAAGGAGAAAGGCCTACTTGTACTCATTGTTAGAGGGTTGGACATGAAGAATCCAAATGTTGGAAGCTTCATCCTGAACTTAAACCAAAGAAGTTCCTTAAGAAGAAGGGTGAAATGAAATCTAATGCTGCAGTCCAACAAGATTTGGGATCTGACTCCGGTGATGAAAAGAAGATTACCACTATGGGTCTAATAGGTATTCCTTCTGAAACTAGCTCTAGTTCTACTTGTTCTGCATCTTCTTAAAAATCTAATAAAGTGATTGAAGAAAAGAAGAGACTTGAATTGTTTCACATAAGGATAATATCCAAGCACACTAAGATAGACACATTATTTGATAGTGGATCACAAGAAAATCTAATTTCTGAGGAACTAGTAAGGAAATTGGGATTAGAAACTAAAAATCATCCAAAACCATACCCTTTAGGATGGTTGAAAGAAAATACTCAGATGCAAGTTACAAAACAATGTCGATTAAGGTTTGCAATTACAACTAATTTTGTTAATGAAGTTTAATCAGATGTGATTCCTTTGGATATATGTGGAGTTGTGTTGGGTAGTCCATATCTTTATGATCGAGATGCCATATTTCATAGAAAGGAGAATAAGTATCATCTCTTTAAAGATGGAATTGAATATGTTGTCAGGGCACACAAAATCAAAGCAAACTTGGATTTAATCAATGTTAGTCAAATGAAAAGGCTAATAAATTCAAGTAAAAAGTATATTCTCATGATTGTAAATAACAACCTAAAGATAAGTTTGATGCTCTGCAAGGGTGTGATTCTCAGTTTAAGGACAAATTCGTTGAAATAGTAGATTCTTATAAAGAATTATTTAAAGAACCAAAAATTTTACCTCCAAAACGAGAAATACAACATGAGATTCAACTACAATCTGATGCTCCTCTCCCAAACATTGGCATGTATCATATGTTAGTCATAGAGAATGAAGAGATTAAGAAACAAATTCAGGAATTGGTTGATAAAGGCTTTATTCGACCTAGTTCTTCTCCAGGTGGATGACCAATCATATTAGTCCCAAAGAAATATGGTACTTGGAGAATGTGTGTTGATTTTAGAGCCTTGAATAAAATCACCATTGATGATTTTCTTAATCAATTAAAGAATGTTGTTTAATTTACAAAAATGGATTTAAGAAGTGGTTATCACTAGATTCGTATTGCAGAGAATGATATATGGAAAACCGCATTTAAGACTAGACATGGGATTTTTGAATGGTTGGTTATGCTGTTTGGGTTATGAAATGCTCCAACAACTTTTATGAGAGTGATGAATGATGTTTTTTGTCCTTTTATTGATAAGTTTTTCATAGTCTATTTGGATGATATTCTTATTTTCAATTCAAGTTGGGAAGAATACGTAAATCATGTTAAACACGTTTTTGATGTGTTGCAAAAAGAGAAACTATATCTCAAACTCTTTAAATGTGAATTTGGAAAAACTTCCTTATTATATATTGGTTACATAGTTGGAGGTGGTCACCTAAAAACAGTGCCAACTAAAATTGATGTCATTTTCAAGTGGCCAAGACCTCAAAATGTGACAGAAGTTAGAAGTATCTTGGGTTCAGTTCAGTATTGGAGGAAGTTTATTTCTCATTTTTCTTTTATTGCATCACCACTTTATGCTTTAACAAGTTCTAAAGCCTCTTTCGAGTGGGGCAGAAAACAACAAAAAAAAATTTGATACTTTAAAGCAAAAAATTGCTACAACTCCAATCTTGGCTTTACTAGACCTTCAACAACCATTTGAAATAGAAACCGATGCTAGTGGGTATGCAATGGTGCAACGTTATTACAAAAAAGGAAAGCCTATTTGTTTTCATTAAGAAGCATTTCCTAAAGTAGTTGCTAACTATCCAAGTTATGGTAAATAATTGTATGCATTACTAGAAAGTGTTAAAAAATGGAAACTTTATTTAATGGGCAAAGAAACAGTGATTCATACAGATCATCAACCACTTCAGTATCTTCAATCACAAACTAAGTTGCAACAGTCTCGACATTATAGATGGAAGGAGTTTTTGTAGAAATTCCATTTAGTAATCAAATATAAGAAAGACACCAGCAATAAAGTAGCTGATATGTTATCAAGACCTTCTTTGAATGCTTTAGTTATTTTGCAAAACAGTTATTTAGCACATGAAAATTATATAGAATAATATGCCGCAGATACTTATTTTAAGGATGTTTATGAATCACTAACTCATGGTTCTCAGGTGGAAGAAGTGAATTATCATATTCATGACAGGTTATTGAACCATCTTGGCAAATTGTGCATACCATAGGGAGAAAGAGTGCATGTAATGAGGGAATCAAAATTTTCACGTGTTTCAGGGAATTTTTGTTTATGTAAGATAGTGGCACAATTACAAAAGGTTTTTTTATTGGCCTCAGATGAATGAAACAGTTGCTAAGTACATCAAAGGTTGTGTCATGTGTTCAACTAGCAAACAAAACAACAGAAAGTTAGGTTTGTATATGCCACTTCCAGTTCCTTCTCGACCAAGGGAGAGTATATCTATGGATTTTGTATTAGGGATTCCAATGTGTAGAAAAGGGCATGATTATTTGTATGTTTTCGTTGATATATTTAGCAAAATGTGTATTCTTGTTCCATGTAAAAAGCAAGTTACTGCTGAACAAACTACACATATGTTCTTTCAAAATGTATGGGTTCATTTTGGGTTTCCTACTTATATAATTTTAAAACGAGACTTCCGTTTTATGGGGGAGCTTTGGTCCACTTTGTGGGGACTAATGGACACTAAGTTGAAAAAGAGCACAACTTTTCATCCACAAACCGATGGGCAAACAAAGGCAGTGAATAGAATAGTGGTACATCTTCTCAGAGGTTATTGTAGCAAACATCCTAAGTTGTGGGATGAATCCTTACTTTATGTCCAACATGCTTACAATTGGGCCTTGCACTCTTCTACTAGCATATCTCCTTTTGAAACATGTTATGGATACTTGCCAAAATCACCAATGGACTTTATGTTTGGTGAAGAATCTAAGGAGGATGGGCATGGAGATACCGAAAAAGAAATCAAGTTCAGTCAAATATGTAAGGTCCATAATCTTCCAATATATATATATATATATATATATATATATATATATATATATATATATATATATATATATATATATATATATATATATATATCTTTTTTAAAAATAAATCACAACAAAATACAACTAGAAGAGAAACAATTGGAAATTCAAATTTATTCAGCACTGTCTAACACTTTCTTGAAACTCATTTCAGAAAACATATCATAAAATTTACATACATTTAACTAAGATCAATAGTATTGAAACACATATGTACCGTTCACTAGAAGGCGAGACTCTGCTTGCCTTGCTGTTACTGGTATTCCCTTGTTGCCGGTCACCTCCGTGAGTGAATGACGACATACTTGATCCGAATGCGAAGACCCACCAATTAACCTCCCAGCCTACTCCTTGGGTAGTCTTCTTCCCTGTGGACCCCTGAGCTGCAATGGGGTTTTACAATGGAAGAATGCACTAGCTGGTAGAGGAGAGCACTCCTTGGCTGAAGAGTCCCCTCTCTAAATTCTTCTACCTCACCAAACTCACTATAGTTTCGTAATCACTGCTTTGACATAACCTCATCCATACAACAATAGGGTTCCCCCCCAAAAGTCCCTTCTCCCCTCGCTTGCCCCTTCTTTTATAGGAGTCCTCATAGGTGACACTTGGCATGTCATGCATAATTAATTATTTGTTTATAATTCAATAGCTTGATTATTCACCCACCCATGTGTTACTCTCTCATCAAGGGTCTCCCAAAATTATTTACTTAATTTTTATTTAAAACTAATATTTTCCTCACCCTGTACAAGATTCCTATTTCTTCTCCTAGTTGCCTCTTTATTCCCCCTTTTTATTCCTTAATTTGTGTTCATTACTTAAAGTCAATTAATGAGTCAAGATTTGATCCCCTATCTACTCCCTAATTTAACTCAAGTTATCTCTTAGATGGATATTCTTATGTTGGTTGTTGCCACATGGAGGTTCTATACACTTCTCTAAATTTAATTTATTTTTAGTTTTTAATTCACCTTCCTCTTTTCTTAATTAGGTTTAATTAGTTTAGGATTAATCTTTATCCTTACAATTATGTCCCGCTTTCCCCTTTTACCTAATTAAATCACATAATCTACCTAGTATTTTCCAACATGAGAAGGGTAGAGTTTTTAAGGTAATCTATTTTATTTCTTCCTATGATCCTCTTAACCCAAGTTTTATTTTTAATTAATTACCTTGGTTTCTAACATCATTTACCCTTGATGTAAATTTACCTAGTTTTCATTCCTTAATTATATTTATTACTTAGTTTATTTTTAATGATTCCAAGGGTGCCAAGTTTGGTTGTGCCCTTCAAGAACTTCCCTTGAAGTTCCAAGGGTGCCATGCCTAATAGTTTATTTGTGATGTCAAGGGTGCCAAGTTGGTCGTGCCCTTCGAGAAATTCCCTTGAAGTTCCAAGGGTGCCACACCACTTCCCCTTCAAGTATTCAGTGACTACAAGGGGAAAGTATAGATGCAACACCATAGACCACTATCATCTCGTATGTTGCCTGCTATAGTGAGACTAATGGTGTCAGGGATCAAGGAATCTGCCTTGTTGCATGTCCCCCTGGTAAAATCCTCATGAGGGACCCAACTTTGGGACCTGCCCTCATGGCATCGTGATCTTCAAGGTGAAGGTGTTTCAACCCTTCCAGCCCAAGTCACGGTGAGAGTGCTAGTGGGTGAGATCAGGGACACTGTCCCACCCCTCCCATGTAGTTCCATCCACCTGTACAACCCCATCACCCATATGTGAGTCATTCAATCAAGCAACTAATCTGTGCCTGCAACCATTAACATATCATCAGAATATAGTTAAACATATATGGCAGGTTTCAAAATCGACTTAGAATTTCAAAGATAAAATAATATGAATTTTCATCAAACCAGGTGTCATCAACTCGTCATATGCGAGTGCCTCTGATGGTTTCCTGCCATACTCAATAATCATCAGTAACAAGGTTTCTCAACGTTAGTCATTGTCATAATAGCATCATTAACAACTCCTAGTCATTCACATCATTGTTCATCGTGAACTAGAACTAATATAAGTAGCCAACATAAGGAGCACATCCATCATAGGTATCATCAACATAACATCAGTAGAAATAATACATATACATCAAAGATATCATCATCATAATATCGAATAGGAAATAAACACATCCATCACATCCACTAATAGTAGAGTTAAGTGTTTGGATCCCCAACCTGAGGTCCCCAAAGAATAATGTGTGAGCCTTGAGGCTAAATCACTGTTAATGTCATGTCATATCAAGGTCAATCAATTGGAGAGGGGCACTACATACACCCCCTCTTAATAATGGACTTCGTCCCGAAGTAATTAGAACATAAAAGGATAATGGTGATGCATCTCCTCCTCGTCCTCCCAAGTGGTTATATTAGGACTATAATCATCCCCCTGGACCCTTTTTTTTAAACATTATTATGGTCCTAATAATGCCACATCTAAATTAATTATCAAAATTGATCATATCTTACAGTGTTATGCCAATACATTCAATATATTTTTAATGGGCTCTCATGATGGTAAATCAACATATTTACCCCCCCTTGTTTTGTTACCTATATTTAGACATTTTTATTCCCACCTAAATTTATGTATACATTATGGTGGGTAGTAAATGTTGGTAAATATTTTATTAATTTAAATGTACTAATAGCCAAATGTCTTATGTGGCTCATATGTCTTGGCAATTTACTAGCAAATTATTTAGAATAATAATTTTCATTTTCTTAATAAGTAAATTCAACAACCAATTTCATGAGCAAATGATAAGTGATATACCATCACTAATGTTTGATAGTCATAAAATAAGTGATATACCATCACTAATGTTTGATAAACTTATTTCCCGAGGAATTGCACAATTGCATGAGAAGAAACATGGCATTCAATTATACAAGTAGTGTTTAATATAGCCATATAATGTTTAATCTAGCCATATAATGCTAACAATGTTGATTGTAAAAGAAACAACTCAAAGGCAATACTAGTTTTACTAATTCAATTTATTACTGAAAATATGTATTCATTTGAAAGAATTTTATGTCATTCCACAATCAATTATTAATTCCATCTATCCACTCACTAAAAGTAAATTTTTATCATATGTTTTTCTTCCATCATTCAAATTTAATCAAATATTAATCTATAGACTAATATTTCTCTTATTGAATGCCAATGTATTAGTTTACATTTTTATCTTAGGTCAAGTGGTGAATATAACAAGAGGATTTATTTAAGTTACATATAAAATATTACTTTATTTATTTGATTTTTTTTTAATTAGATATTAGGTAATTAATGTATAAAGACCTTGTAGCATTCCAAAATTCTATATACACAGATCATACATTTCTATACTTATTTTTAAATATGAGGAGCCTACCATTCCTTCTTGTACCACAATCAATCTTACATTGTGTGTAATACATTATTTTCAAATAATTCTTTAAATTAAAGTTCAAAATTATATATAAATGTAAATTATTTACTATCAAATTACCACAACACATTAAGTGTCTCAATATGTATAATACATACACCATTCTTATTAATATATAATACAACACTGCAACTTTTTTTCTTCTTCTTATAATCGTATTAACAAACTTATTTATTCAATCCGGTAAAACATAGAGTATAAATGTGATACTAACGAACTTATTTGTTCAACTCAGCAAAACATAGAGTATGAATGTGATACTAACATGTTAATACATATGGGATGCAAATAGATTATTTACGCATGTAATTATGGTTTCCATTA
This sequence comes from Pinus tabuliformis, assembly GCA_031772625.1. NCBI lineage: Eukaryota > Viridiplantae > Streptophyta > Pinopsida > Pinales > Pinaceae > Pinus > Pinus tabuliformis. The sequence goes on along the minus strand of CM062820.1, from coordinate 1,463,781,508 downwards.
GATTTTTTTTTTTTTTTATTTTTATTAATTAAACAAACACATAATATATATCCAATATATCTATAAAAATTATATTAATAGTTATTTGTTAACTTTTTACTTTAATGCCCATGGGGCTTTCGATTGACGGTGAATGGGTGTATTGTTAAGGCACTCCTTGCGATCCTTGCGATAGATCACCGGTTCAAATCCCCATGGGTGATTAGGTAGTATTATATAGAAAAAAAAACTCTTTACTTTAATAATTTTATTATAATTCTTAAATGTACAATTAGTAACTTGTATCTATATAAAGTTAAATTATATAAAAAGTGCATCTATATATTTTACTTGTATCTATATAACGTGGTCTTGCGTATTCTTGAAATTGTGCAGTTTTGTTTTTACTCTCCTTTTACAAACCATCTTTTCACTGTGCCTTTTAGTTAGTCGTTATTTTTGAAAGTTTAGCCATTTCAAAATAAAATAATGATCCGATGATATTTGTCTTCTTCCTCTTCATTTTCAAAATATTTTTATGCCTCCCACACTATGTTGGATTGCAAGGTTTTCCTTATTAACAATACAAATTTGTGTGTATCAACAAATTATTTTTGTTCAATTGAATGACATCACCTATATTAAAATGACGGGCATCTCATAATTCATAAAATATTATGAATTATAATTATTTTGAGAGAATTACTATAATTCTTAAAATGTGCAATTAGTAATTTATATCCATATAAAACAAAATTATTAGTGTCATTTCGTGTACGTAAATAACAAATCATAATGAATTAAATATCAAATTACATGGTGAATTACTCTTCTATTGTACCTAGAACCCTCGTGATGCAAGCAAATGGATGCTCTGGATTAATCACCGCTTTGGAGGTGGTATTCTGTAAATTACTTACCCTAACTCCGTAATGATTGGAGGGAATATAGGGGATTGCAATTTACCATCGTAAGTGAAACACAATTATTCAAAAGAGTTAACACAGATAAGTTGCTCTGGATTAATCATCGCTGTGGAGGTGGTATTGTGTAAATTACTTGCCCTAACTCCATAATGAATGGAGGGAATATAGGGGATTGCAATTTACCATCGTAAGTGAAACACCATTACTCAAAAGAGTTAACACAGATAAGTTAAACACCATTATTCAAAAGAGTTAACACAGATAAGTTAAGTTTGCACGGCTAGATTGACTAATATTTCACTCACCACGTGGAGAAACTACCAGATGAGTAGGGGAAGAAAATTGCTTGATTGGTTCAGTCATCACTATACAAGTTACCATTAGGGCTTTCGAAGCTCTCCGAGTGAAAATATTGAGTCCATTTGGTATTAGGGTGACATGTTATACAATTAATACAATGGCATAAAGGTTTGGTCAACTCCAGTTATAACCTATTCCTCGAGTGATGTCAATAGGTGTATTATAGGTTTTGAATATTAATGGTTCATGATATGTTTTAACAAATTGGTTGATATCCGTAGGAAAATAATCTCAAACCTTAAGCGTTTTGGTGGAGAGAGGGTCCTTTATTAGAATTGGGTTTGATGTTATGCGTTAAAATCTCATGTTGAGGATATTAAGCTTGTTTACAATCACTCCTTCAATTTGTTCTGTTAGAGTCTGGGGATTCGAATTCTCCAGAATCCAATTCAACTCCACTTATAATCAAAGCTCTATTCATCACTTGAAAGCTAATATGAGGTGTTGCTCCACCGGTCTTTACGTTTTTTTAGTGGTGTTTTGTTTTTAAGAACAAAACGTTATTTCTCCAGAAAAGAAAGAGCGTGATACCGTGTTATAAATTAAAAATCCATTGTCATTGCCTCATTAATACCTATTGGAATTAATAAAGTATATGTTACTACTATTAAGGTTAATGTAGGTCTCGTGTTTTTAAAGTTGTTAAAAATATCAGGGAGAGATCAAAGTGAGAGGCTGCCAAGGGTTTTTGCTACAGAGAAGATTTCAAAAATGTTAAAGGTTTTAGAGAGTCAATCATTTTACATTTCTAGTTGAATTTTGTCATATTAAATCATATTTGATTGAATATTTGAAGTCCATTTTTTATTTTATTTTATTATTATCTATAGTTTCTGCTGACTTTCACTTACTAAAACATACTTAAGAATACATTTCTAGACTATTCATAATTATTTGTTTATTAGCTTAATTATATGGTTATTCAATTTTTTTTTTGTTCCATTAAAATCAACTGATACAAAATTTCAACCTTTAAACTTAACCCAAACTCAAATTAATCATACATTCCTAAATACTCCAGAAATGTGGTGAATGACAAAATAAAATTAAAATAATTGACTTTATTCTGGCTCATATTTCCAAATAATTTCAAAATCTATAATCTAGATAAAAATGACCAGAAAAACAACACCTTTCAAATAAAGAAAAGACACTGTTGTGGCTGAAATTGAAATTGATTCAATCCGATAAAATACAGTTACTTGGAAAACGTGCACCACTTAATTTCTATCAACAAGACGAGAAAATGGCTGTGGCTGAAATTGAGACTGATTCAATCGGACAAAATGTGGCTGGTTGCAAAATGCGCACTGCCCAGTTTCTATCACCTCAGGGAGAAAATTCATGGAGTATACGACATGATTTATATTTTTGGAAGTAACTGAATATAAAGACAGATAATGTTTGGGTAAAGGTGGTCATGTTATTGTTATTTAAGCCGTGTTCCAGATTGTTTTGTTTGGTTTCGATATGTATGGTTTTTAGTTTTCACCAAATTATTTAGTTTATATTTTACGAAGAAAAATTGAGTTCAAAAATCATTTTTAGAATTAAACTATCCCAAGAAAATTAGAGTTTCATAAACATTCAATCTTTCATTAAAATCAATCAGAGGAGTACACGTTATTATTGTACACGTTATTATACTACTAGTTCGTAGTTTCCAGGGGAACGTTGCTTTCTTAATTAGAAATTATTGTGGAGGATTCCATTGATTTATGGTTGTTTCCAATTGTAAGGTATCACATTCAGTGTAAAATGTATACGTTTCATTATAGACACTCTCTACCATTATTTGCTGTAATTATGCCATTTGGTGTTATCCTCCAATGTGCAAGTTGTGAAATCGGGAGTTGAAGACTTCCACTATTTATTATTATTTTTACCCCTCGAAACATGGCAATGGATCTACGCTATAATTGCAGAGAATCAATTATCAAATCAGTCAAGTCAACTTCAACTAGTTCCAAATTGGGATTGACATATTGGAGTGTGCACCCATCCTTGCAATCCATGCTTTCACTCACAATTTGATGCAAGATTTGTTTTTAATTGTCTGCAACGTTGTGGGATTCGAATCAGGAACCTTTGTACAAAATGCCTCTTGCGTACTTTACCAGTGTGAGGGCTTCGTCCCGTCATCGTATGAAACATTGGGAAAATTGAAACCGGTTATCTTTATGTTATTGATTCTTCATAACCCTTCAACTAGGAAAAACCCTTTATAACCCCAGAAAAATGACTTCCAACACAGTAAATACTTGACAAAGTATTTATGAAATAACAGAGGGATAAACAGATATTTGAAAAATATATATTAATTATCAGAGGGTTAAATAAACGATTGACAAAATGCTGCATTTTATCTTTTTCAGTGCATCAGATTTGAGCTTTGGGGTTTTTGAAGTTTCTCCACTGTTAATTTCTCAGGTTAAGTATTTTTTTTAGGATTCCAATTTGCGATGATCCAGGCTGATAGTGATTTGGATTTTTGCACTAGATTCATCTTTACTTATATTCAGAAATTTCGATTTTCGATTATTATGGATTGAGAAGGAATTGTTACATGGTAGGGGCTGCACCCTACGTATCCTTGAAAGTGGCATTAAAAAGATGAATGCACATATAGATGGCATTTGTAATTGCCTAATTGCTTCAGTACATTTGTGCCCTCTTCCCTCTTAAAAGTAGTTAACTGTTTCTAAAATGGAATCTGAATTTACCAGGAAAAGCGTAAAGCTACCAGCTAATCACCTAAATCCTTTGTTCTCAACATGTTTTATAAAACCGTTGAACAATTGTCTTCCCAAAAGGATGATAAACAGTTAATACGCATTCAGAATCTTGACCAGATGTTAGATTGCCTTCAAAAGTTTTTAATTCACCGAAGACTGATGGATGTTTCAACAATTTCTTCTCCGTCCACTGATTTTATTGGCAAGTCGGTATTGGTTGTCTTTCGATAATGAGGATCTACGCGCAAGTTTCTGTTAGAAGCAGCAGGAGTGGATTTGGGCAATCTAACTTCGTCATATCAATGATCAGAACGTCAGAGCAAGGCAATTTAGAAGCAAGAGGATTGCTGTATAAGAACCTGGCTGGTGTGCCATATTATGAATCTAGTAATTTGACCAGGGATGAACATTCTCATGCCCATTGTGATTTTAAAAAGGAAATCCTGTTTGCTGATGGGAAGCAAAATGATAGATTAGCTTTGAAGTATGCTTATGGTGATGATGTGAAAAAGGACACAGTTCATTCTGTTAATATGGATTTCAGGGTAGAAAACAAAAGGGATATTGAGGCTTCATTCTCTGACACAGATGATTCTCCGACAGAGGATTTGAGAAACGTGCTTGAAGCCAACCTGAATATAGTCAATGCTAGTACACAAGACTTCAACATAATTCTTTTGGAAACAGGAGATGATTTCTCATGCGAAGTCAAGAAGAAAAGGAAGAAGAAGCGCAACAAGGGATCTCCACGAAAGCCTAACCAAATTTTTGCTTTCAATCAAGAAGATATTTCAGAAGAAGCTATTTATTGATTAATCTTAAGAATTTCTATGATTAAAATTTTACGTTAGGATTGAATTTCAATGCACAGAAATTAAAAACACAAACCCTTATTGGAAGCCCTAAATGGTATTGGGGAATATGAGGTTTCTGATGAGAAAATCCACTACAACTTTTGCTTAGAGAGCAACAGAGAAAATGATAAATGCATTCATAGGATTTAAAGTGAATACGCGAGGCAGAGATGCAACAGAATCTCCATATGATGAGGCAAATGAGCCACGACCTCTGATTTCTCCCTGGGCATTCTTAAAATTGTCACGCAAGCGAGATGCTAGAAAGCAGATTGTGGGATCACCATCACAACATATGGCTGTATATGCAATCGGTGATGTAGACACAATTAGTTTTAGAGGTAATCAAGCACCATAGGTAAGGTCCATAGGTCCTAGAGGTTGAACTTAGCTTTGATACCAAGTGTAAGGTCCATAATATTCCAGTATATATATATATATATATATATATATATCACAACAAAATACAACCAGAAGAGAAACAACTTGAAATTCAAATTTATTCAGCACCGTCTAACACTTTTCTGAAACTCATTTCAGAAAACATATCATAACATTTACATACATTTAACTAAGATCAATAGTATTGAAACACATATGTACCGTACACCAGAAGGCGAGACTCCGCTTGCCTCGCTGTTACTGGTATTCCATTGTTGCCGATCACCTCTGCGAGTGAATAACGACGTACTTGATCCGAATGCGAAGACCCACCGGTTAACCTCCCAGTCTATTCCTTGGGTACTCTTCTTCCCCGCGGACCCCTGAGCTGCAATGGGGTTGTACAATGGAAGAATGCACTCGCTGGTAGAGGAGAGCACACCTTGGCTCAAGATTCCCCCCTCTAAATTCCTCTACCTCACCAAACTCACTATAGTTTTATAATCACTGCTTTGACATAACCTCATCCATCCAACAATAGGGTTCCCCCCAAAAAGTCCCTTCTCCCATGGCTTGCCCCTTCTTTTATAAGAGTCCTCATAGGTGACACTTGGCATGTCATACATAATTAATTATTTTTTTATAATTCAATAGCTTGATTATTCACCCACCCATGTGTCACTCTCTCATCAAGGGTCTCCCAAAATTATTTACTTAATTTTTATTTAAAACTTATATTTTCCTCACCTCAACAAGATTCCTATTTCTTCTCCTAGTCGCCTCTTTATTCCCCCCTTTTTATTCCTTAATTTGTGTTCATTACCTAAAGTCAATTAATGAGTCAAGATTTGATCCCCTATCTACTCCCTAATTTAACTTAGGTTATCTCTTAGATGGATATTCGTATGTTGGTTGTTGCCACATGGAGGTTCTCTACATTTCTCTAAATTTAATTTATTTTTAGTTTTTAATTCACCTTCCTCTTTTCTAAATTAGGTTTAATTAGTTGAGGATTAATCTTTATCCTTACAATTATGTCCCTCTTTCCCATTTTACCTAATTAAACCACATAATTTACCTAATATTTTCCAACATGGGAAGGGTAGAGTTTTTAAGGTAATCTATTTTATTTCTTTCTATGACCCTTTCAACCCAAGTTTTATTTTTGATTTAATTACCTCGGTTTCTAACATCATTTACCCTTGATGTAAATTTACCTAGTTTTCACTCCTTGATTATATTTATTATTTAATTTGTTTTTAATGATTCCAAGGGTGCCAAGTTTGGTCGTGCCCTTCAAGAACTTCCCTTGAAGTTCCAAGGGTGCCATGCCTAATAGTTTATTTGTGATGCCAAGGGTGCCAAGTTGGTCGTGCTCTTCAAGAAATTCCCTTGAAGTTCTAAGGGTGCCACTCCACTTGCCCTTCAAGCATTCAGTGACTACGAGGGGAAAGTATAGATGCAACGTCACAGACCACTATCATCTCTTATGTTGCATGCTATAGTGAGACTAATGGTTTTAGGGATCAAGGAATCCGCCTTGATGCGCGCCCCTCGGTAAAATCCTCATGAGCGACCCAACTTTGGGACCTGTCCTCATGGCATTGTGATCTTCAAGGCGAAGGTGTTTCAACCCTTCTAGCCCAAGTCATGGCGGGAGTGCTAGTGGGTGAGATCAGGGACACTGTCCCACCCCTCCCATGTAGTTCCATCCACCTCTACAACCCCATCACCCATATGTGAGTCATTCGGTCAAGAAACTAATCTGTGCCTGCAACCATTAACATATCATCAGAATATAGTTAAACATATATGACAGGTTTCAAAATTGACTTAGAATTTCAAAGATAAAATAATATGAATTTTCATCAAACCAGGTGTCATCAACTCGTCATATGTGAGTGCCTCTGATGGTTTCTTGCCATACTCAATAATCATCAGTAACAAGGTTTCTCAACGTTAGTCATTGTCATAATATCATCATTAACAACTCCTAGTCATTCAAATCATTGTTCATTGTGGACTAGAACTAATATAAGTAGCCAACATAAGGAGCACATCCATCATAGGTATCATCAACATAACATCAGTAGAAATAATACATATACATCAAAGATATCATCATCATAATATCGAATAGGAAATAAACACATCCATCACATCCACTAATAGTAGAGTTAAGTGTTTGGATCCCCAACTTGAGGTCCCCAAAGAATAATGTGTGAGCCTTGAGGCTAAATCACTGTTAATGTCATGTCATATCAAGGTCAATCAACTGGAGAGGGGCACTACAAAATAATCCTAAAGATTCATGAACAGTGCAAGATCAATTAGAGAAAAGTCGGCCCAAGTATGAAATGCATCATGACAAGCATTGGATGGATCATCACTTCCAGGTTGGTGATCAAGTATGGTTATACATTAGAAAAGGAAGGAGGAAAGGTGAAGGTAAAAAGTTGAAACCCATAAGGTATCGTCCTTTTAAAATTGTTGAAAAGATTGGGCACAATGCATTTTGGTTGAATTTGCCACCATATATGCATATATATTCAGTTGTAAATGTTGATAAATTGAAGTTGTATGAACCTCCAATGATCATGGATTAAGAGGAAAATGCTCAAATTCCAATAGTAGATGATTTTGCACCTGAATGTATGACTGAGTTACAAAAAGAGACCATCTTGGATAGGAAGGTCCGCACTTCCAGGCGAGGAGATGTAGAATATCTTCGAGTGAGACTCAAAGGCATGAATCCAAGAAAATTAAGGTGGATGGAGATTAGAAGGGTGAGGGAACAATACCCTCACCTCATATCTTCTTAAAACCAAACCTTTGGTGGTCTAAAAGCTTCCAGTGGAGAGGAATGATCCAGGAGGATCCTCAAAATGTTCATAATTTAATAGCCTTAGATGATCGTGAAATCAATGAGTTGAAGAGCTCGCCACGCTAATTCTAGTGGCATGTTCGATTTTCAAAATGGCCTCTATATGAGGAAGTTAAGGTGTTCTAAAGTTTTGTGGAAACAATGAAAAAGACTGCAAAGTCAGCAGTGTGGGACCCATATATACTAACGTGGAAAAGAATTATGTGGCTATGCAATGGCCACATGGCAGCGCCAGAGAAGGACAAATGCAACGCCAGAACAGGACAAGTGGCAGCGCTAGAGCGGGACAAGTGGCAGTGCCAGGGAAAATTTTAAGAACCCCCCCTAAATTTATAAATATAATAAATGGGCGAATCTCCATGGTATATAGGAAAAATGGAAGGCGATTTTATCAATAATATAATATGTATATATAATTTTTTGGCGAATCTCTCACCAGGCATGGCGAATATTTTACTCAATTATAAAATATTATAAGATCTTGGCGAGTCTTTCACTAAATAATAAAACTTTGTAAAGTCCTAGTGAATCTTAGCATAGGCTACATGCTGGTTTAATTCCCCCATTTAAATAGGCTACATTCCAGGTGAATACCATGGGTCAATACCATGTGCCATTTTGGTGAATACCATGGGTCAATACCATGTGCCATTTTTATTTTTATTAATTATAATATTAGGGTTAATAATGGTTTTTTGCATGGTATTAATAACAATCTAGTCCATGGTATTTGTCCCATAGTATTTTGGCCATAGGTTTCACCTAAATATAACCCATTTTTTGAGTGTTCGTAAATATAAGGTGACTTATGGAGTAAATATAAAAAAATGTTTTATTTGTTTACCATACCTCTCGTTTATTTATATTTTTATTAATTTACCATACCTCTTTTACAAATATGGTATTTGGCCCATAGTATTCACTTAAATACAATCTCTTTCTTGAGCCTTCATAAATAGAACGAGGGTTATGGACTAAATATAAAAAGAGGTTTTATTTATTTACGATACGTCTAGTTTATTTATATTTTTTATTTATTTACCATACCTTTTGAGTAAGTATAAAAAGACGTTTTATTTATTTACCATACCTCCACTTTACTTATATTTTTATTTGTTTACACCCTTACATGTATATAAGGTGACTTATGGAGTAAATATAAAAAATGTTTTATTTATTTACCATACCTCTCATTTATTTATATTTTTATTAATTTACCATACCTCTTTTATAAATATGGTATTTGGCCCATAGGATTCACTTAAATAAAACCTATTCTTGAAAATGGGCGAATGGATTCACTTAAATAAAACCTATTCTTGAAAATGGGCGAATGGAAGGTTGTAAGTCCTAATTTCAAGGGCTAAATTTACCTTTTTTACCCTCTCCCTTAAAATAAGGTGGGCTATTTGAGGTGATTTGTAAAAATGTACTATGATACAAAATATTCGCCCACTAAAAATTTAAAACCCCTTAATTTCGCCAAAGGGCGAACATTCGCCCCTAAAATTATCCTTGGGCAGTGCCAGAGTAGGATAAGTGGTAGTAGGTGGCACACCCATAGTTCCAACTACCAAGCGGCATAATCGTGGGTTGAACTCACGACCTTCGGGTTGTTGGCCCAAAACCTTATCCGACAGGGCACCGGGTTGTCATTATAAACCTATGGGTGGAAACTATATTTAAATCTTCATTATGTTGTGATGGTGGAAAAGGGTTGGTGGAGCCTGCCATATCCGACAGGCCCACCAAACCCCAGGTTTGTTTAAAAATGTTGCTAAACAAGTTGATGCCACCTCCAAACATAGCATAGACACGATTCATATAACATCCATAGTCTAATGTTAAAACATATGTTATAACTACATTCCAATGTTACACAGTATCTTGGATATGGCGGGGTATAATCAATGTAAAACTATACAACAATGTTATATATGATATATCAACGATGCCAAACTCCAATATTACAATATAGTTGTAACGCTAAACCATAAGTTGCCAAACAAATCCTGGTAGGCCCGCAGGTTGACGCCGGGACCCCCCGTGAGTTCTATAAAATATTTTACCAATGCGCCATCAGCTAGGGAGTTGTAAAGGTTTGATCTTGTAATTGTTTTGACAGTGCTTGTAAATTCCTTTTGAGGGATATCTTGGCCAATATTAGATCTTTTTGTAATCTGAAAATTGCATTGGAAAGCTGAGGTCGAGACCTTTCAGTTGACAGTAGCCATTGAAGCATGTGAGAAGATTCTAGAATGGTGAATTTTGATGTAAAGAGACTTTATGAGCATTTTCAATACATCAGATGCCCATTGGAAGCGGACCTGAAGATGTAGTCCAGGAGGGACGAACTTCGTCATCAAATTTGTTGTGTTTTCTTCTTATTTATGTTGTTCATGGTTGATTTCAGATTTCAAGTTTTTAAGTTTAAGGCACATAAAAATCCATTTTCCTTATTAATTCACTTAAAAGAAACCTTAGTTAATATTTGAATATTTTACCAAATAGTCAATTCTGTTTTTTTTTTATCACGCATCAAAATATGTTTGTTTCCATAATCGAGCTAGTCATAGCGCTGCAACCAATAAAAGTGCTTCCAAAGCATGTTAGACCATCCATGTCAAAATATGATTGTTTCCATAACTGAACGAGTCATAGAACTATGAAATCACATCAGACTATCCACATCATAGAGTTACATCCAATACAAAACTTCCAAGAGATATTAGACCATCCATGTCATAGAGCTATGACCAATCCATGTCAAAATACGTTTGTTTCAATAATCGGGCCAGTCATAAGGCTGCAACCAATAACAGTGATTATAAACCACATCAGACAATCCATGTGATATAGCTATGAACAATACTAGAGATTCCAAGCCACATCAAAATATGTTTATAACCAGGTGAGTGATAGAGATTCTAAACCACCCAAGACAATCTAAGTAAAAAATCTATGACCAATACCAGAGCTTCCCAACATAAACAAACAAGGCCACATGGTTTTGACCTTGAAACCTTCCAAATCACACTGCCTCATACAAACCACTAAGGCCGTGCACTCTTGTTTTTCACCATGATATAGTACTTGATTCTTCAAAAACCATGCATACGCTTGAGCTCTCGAGTAGCGCACGCGCACGTGTGTGTGTGTGTATATATATGTGTGTGTGTGTGTGTCGACCCAAAATATGTGTGAGTTGACCCTATTTCCAGAACAATTAGGAGTTTTGACCCATGTGACCAATGTCCTCAATGAAACAAAATAAAAATGGTTTTATCCCTTCTTTACCCATGTGACCATGCCATAAAACCAGGGGACTAAGGGTCATTGAACTTTTCCTACTGACTTCATCATAATTCCACACTTTCTACATGGCTCATTTTAAGTGGTGCATGTGTCATCAAGATTCATGCTCATTGGAAAACCAAATGTGCCTTGTTGGCATGCCCTATGACATCATGACCAGATTCCACATCATCATCATTTCACTGCATCATCTTTACTACCATGTGTACCTACAATAATTCTACATGTGTCCTTGAACTACAATTCAAATATGCCACTTGTACAGCCACTGGATGCCTACCACATGTCATCCTTTCATCGATCCGATGGGAGAGGTTAAATAATGTGCATCTCTTCATACCATCAATCTTACATAATTTTCACTGTCATTAGATATGTTGAAAGAGGCATGTTGTTTAACACTACTAAACAATGTGCATGTTTACATGAAATTTTCCATAGGTTCCACCATAGAATCATATGTCCACCCAAAATATGCTAATTGTTTAACAAATTTGGCATTTTTCAATAAATATGGTGTTGTTGGCCCCTCATTTCAGCTTCCAACTTCAAACAATCATAACTTCTCATTTGGGACCAGTTTTTCCAAGTGTGATATACCATTGGAAAGGTATCAAAGAGGGCTATCCAACAATACCATTCATAAATTTATTAGGGAATCATAACCATGACCAATGCTCAATATACTTCAAACCTATTTGACTTCACTTGATGGGGTTTGCAAAATATCAGACTATCATATGCTTCCTTGATACATTGTTGTTTCCTTAGGCTTCCCCTTTGACATCAATGGAACTGGTTTTCATAAATGAAAACACTATGTGAAATGATCTCCCCCTTTGTCATTGATAGAAACACCACCATACATTGATGGTCATTGATGGAAATGAATAGAACTCCCCCTAACATGTTGCCGGGGACTCACCCTGACTACCTGCAAAGATTCTTTTTGTCCTTTTACTATTTCAATGTATCCCTTGTCAATGCCTGCATTCTCTCTCCCCTTTGAAATCAATAACAAAGGGACATGGTTGCCTACCAATGCTTCCATGACTGTTCTTGAACCTTCCTATGGACCCGATCCTATTGTAAATGGAATCTACCCCTGAGACCATGCTGCCTTCCATGTGAGTTCCCCTTGCCAATAAATTATTTTCCTAATGTACATCTTCCTCCTGTCAAAGGTTGGAGGACAACCCCTTTTAATCTTGGCTGAAGTTAGTGAGATAATCCTTCCTGTGAGGAAGAAGCCACTCCCATCCTTTCTTTGACATATTTGAAAATTTCCCTTGACAATGGCTTAGTAAAGATATCAACTATCTATTCTTTGGTTGGAATGTATTAAAATTTGAATGATTGATCAACAACTTGTTCTCATAGAAAGTGACACTTGATGGGAATATGATTCATTTTCAAGCACATGATCGGATTTGTTGAGATATTAATTCCATTGGTATTGTCACACATGATAGAAATGTGATAATTACTACTTTCTTGAATGTCTTTCAAAATTTTCTTCATGCACAACACCTCAGTACAACAAGAAACCACCACAATATACACTTCTTCAGTGGTAGATAAAGAGATTGAATATTGTTTTTTGTTGAGCCAAGAAACCAAGCACTTTCCTAGAAAGAAATCTCCTTCAATAGTGCTCTTTTTTTCATCCATGATTCCAGACCAATATGCATTTGTATAGGCCTTAAGAGTAAGGTATGTCCCCCTAGGATACCATAAGACATAATCTATGGTACCCTGCAAGTACTTGGAAATTCTTTTAACAACATTAACATGAGATTCCCTTGGACATGATTGAAACCTACTTACTAATCCCACAACTTGCATATGTATTGCCTTGATTCTATTAAATAGAGAAGGTTGTCGATAATCGCACTACATTTTTTTGTTTACTTCAAGAGATTCATCATATTTATTGAGTTTACAACTTGTAACCATGCGAGTGCTCACAGAAGAAAAATTTTCCATTCCAATATTTTTCAGAATTTCTATAAGATATTTGGACTAAGATATGAAAATGCCTTTTTAAAATTGATTAACCTAGGAAGAAAGATGATTCTCCTAGAATGGACATCTCAAATTCTTTCTGCATATAGGTCACAAAGCCCCTACTCATGGAATCATCATCACTACCAAAAATAATATCATCCACATATTAAACAATGATCAACATGCTACATTTTTTAATATTGATATAAATATCGTTGTCAACAGTGCGTGTTTTGAAACCTTATGTTGAAGATAACCATCCAATCCAGAGTACCATACCCTAGGAGCTTGTTTCAAACGATACGATGCTTTCTTTAGTCTACATACACAATTTTTTTATTTTGTTAAAATCCCTCTGGTTGCTCAACATAGAATTCCTCCTTGAGTTCCCCATTCAAGAATGTTGACTGAACATCCATTTGATAAACATTAAATACTTTGAAACAATCACAAGCTAGAAACATTCTAATAGCTTCCATCAAAACTACTAGAGTGAATGTTTCATCAAAATCAATGCCTTCAACTTGTGCATAACCTTTACATACAAGTCTTGATTTATTCCTCACAACTTGTCCATCCAATTGAGCTTATTTCTAAAACCCATTCGGTTCCAATCACATTTTTACCTTTAGGTCTTGGAAAACATTCCCAAGTCTAGTTCTTTTCAATCTGATCCAACTCCTCATTCATGGCTTTAACCCAATTCTCATCCTTGTTGGCTTGTGAAAAAATTTGGGGCTCCATAAGAGACCAAGATGCTATGTTTTCTTGTGATGATGCATTGATAGGATTCCTTATGGTTTGAACTCTTGAATATTTTCCTCCTCAAATTTGATTATCTGGATAATTTTTCTGTACATATCTATATGGAGTCTTTGTGTGCAAAGGCTCATTTTCCTCTCTTTGATCTTCTTCAAATTATTCATCTTCTTGTTCTTTTGATGTTAATTCTTGGAAGATAACAATATTAGGTTGATCTTGGGGAATAAATTCACTATGAGGAAACACTTCATCTAATTTCACATTAATTCTTTCAATGAATTCTCATGTTCTTTTGTTATATCACATGTAACCTTGCTTCGATAGGAACTGTTTATCCATAGAGGGCAGACCCGAGTTTAAATTTAAACAACCAACAAAATCCCTCAGGCACTGATCCTTTTAGCATCACCCATGAGTAGGTGAAGTCTCCCTCAAGGAATCTTATGAGGGGTTGTAGGAACTAGGACAATTCTGCAGTGGTGAAGGGGACATGGGACCTATGCTAAGCATTCTGAACACAACTAATTTTTTTAGGTATATCCCTAATCCACGTAGTAAATAAATTAGTATCAGAAAAAATCATATCAGATAAACCAGATTAATCAAACCATACTGTGCATAATATAAAATTAACCAACCATCCAATTCTATTACTTTGGAAGATTCTTCATTACATCGCAATGCCAAGATTCACCAACCTAAACTATCAAATCAAAACACTATATTACCGAATACTTGTCTTAAAACAAAACATAACACCCTTATAACATAACATTGTGGCCTTATTTATAAGTTTGCATTGGGCACAAGGTCGACTAACAACATACTTTTTACCATGGACAATTCCTAGTACTATGGGTAAAAACCCCAAAACTAGCTTATATTGTTTCACATTCTTCACATCGCTCCTTAGCCAAAATTACCATGTGATATTCGTATGCATGATGCTACTTTTCATGCTACCCTAAACATGTTTCCTCAAAACCGTTGCTCCAATAGGCCCCCAACCTCACCCATGGCTTGTCCCGAGCCACTTAGTCCTTCTTCTATTCCATGTTGCTTCCATCATCACCATTAGTCTTTCTTCTCCTTTGTTTCACTATCCTCAAAAATTGAGCATACTTTTCCATTTGCTGCCACTCCTCTTCCTTGTAGTAGATTCTTCTAAGGATGCACACACAAAATCTTGCACCTCACTTTTCCACAAAGCTATACACGCCACCTCTCAACGGATGCAAGGCCAATTTTTTATGGATATTGTAGTCTACGTAACATTGACCATCTTGATGATGCTTATCGATAAGTATACTCCACTATAGTCTAGGTTCAATGTTTGCATGAGTTCTGTGAACTATTGTTGCGCTCAACTTCCTTAGTGGTACAAATATTTGAGCGAACTTCCCTTGTGTTGCATCGTTCAATTTCAATACTCTATTTGTTTTCTCCACAAGATATGCCAAATCTATGACTTCCCCTGATGGATTAATTCTGACCTCCTTCTTTGATGAACCTATCCTAATAGTTGCTATTTGACACTTCCAATGCTTCCTCACTCCGTAATTCAGAACCATTCTAACTCTCTTCCCTCATTTACTATGCTCCATTCTTTGTAGAAATTATGAGTTTATCCACTACTCTTGTAATTTTATATGCTATCTACCATGCTAGGGTATAATTCAAAATTTGTGTCAGCTGATTCAATCTGCCATGACATTAAATTTTCATGGTGTGGGTAGCCTAGTGCACATAATGGGTTCAACAAACATCCCATCCACAACCTCTACTGCCAAATTTGTTGTCACATATCCTTGTCATCATAGCTTACTCATTTGACCATAAATGAAGTGGTTTTTTGTTTCTGTCATAGCCATGGTGTTCAGTCAATGTGGGTGTACGTAACATTTCCCTATATTGCATTTGTTTCTTGCTCATGCTAAACAAAAATATATCACCTCAGCTTATAATTGTAATGTGCTCTTGCATATTGGTTTGTGGTAAATTCTTTGACCCCGACTTTTTTTTTTTATTACTGTGAGGATCCCCTTATTGCAAAGTGGGGCAACCACTTTTGTAGAGTTTCAATCGAGTCCCACTAATGAATCCTTCGATAGGTTCCCCATTGAACTTCTATAACTAGACTTATCCTACCTATGTCAACTTCAGATCATATAAGGGCTTAGCCAATGCATCTAAAATTTTCCTAAGTGCTTTAGAAATTTACATTCATAGAGAAAAACCAAGTCTCCTAGTTGAAATTGCTCTTGCTTTATGCACCTGTCATGCAAAGATTTCTTGCACACCTTTTGGAAAATATGAGAAACCTTTCCATGACATAATTTTCCTCTAATTGCAGTAGTTTTGAAAGCCTTTATTCTATTGTGCCTCTTTTTTTTCAAATTAGTTAAGGTAACAATGCATAAACTAGGCACTATGAATTCCATAGGCATTACTGCTTTGTGTCCATATGCCAACCTAAGGGGTATCTATCTTGTCAACCTCTTACATGTGGTTCTATATGTCCATAGAATTTCTGAAATTTGTAAGTCCCAATAATCTCGGTTTGCAGTGCATACTTTTTTCATAATTTTTTCCAAAATTTTATTGAAATCTTCCACAGTACCATTTGCTTGTAGATGATATGGGGTGCTCTTCTGGTGATAAATATGAAATTCTTCCATTAGCTAAATAATTGTCCTGTTTAGAAAATGAATACCTTGGTCGCTCATTAGTATCATAGAGCATCCAAATATCATAACTACGTTCTCAAATATAAATTACGTGACTATATCTACTCTGGAATTGTTGGATGGTTCTGCTTCCTCCCACCTGGTAAGATAATCTGTTGCAATTATTATGTACCTTTCTCTTAATCTTTTTTCGGTGTATTGATTGGGTTAATGAAGTCAATGGAACATTTGTTGAATGCTTGTACTGTGACTTGTGGACATAGTGGAATCTCATCCCTCTTTGAGGGCTTTCTAACTCTTTGACATATGTTGCAGCTTTGATAGAATTCCATAGCATCTTTGTGGAGATTGGGCCACCATAACACTACACGCAGGATCTTCTCCGCGATAGCCTTCCCTACATAAGGACCTCCTACAACTCCTTTGCGTGCTTCTACTAGGATCAATGGTCTATCATGTTCCAATACACATTGCTTGAGTATCCCATATGCACTAGGTTATATAGACATCCTGCTATTAGTTGGTAATCTAAGGATTTTTCCACTAGCTATTTTTCCTACATGACTATATATTCCTTTGGAGTTACTCCTATACTTAGAAACTAAACAATGTTTGTTAAATAATGGTCCACTGACTCTATTGAAAACAATTGTGCATCTAGTAAATTGTCATCCAGGTTTGTTGCATCTTCTCTGGTTAAAATTCGTGACAAGTGATTAGGTCCTACATTGAGTTTTCCTAGCTTTACTGCGACCTCAAAGTCATATTCTTGGAGCAACAATAACCCACCTATAGATTCTCCCCCCTAACACTGGCTTATTGGTCTAGATAATTGAGCGCAAAATGGTCTGTGAGAATCTTGAAGTGTGATCCTAGTAAGTAATGCCAGAATTTTTGTAGCCCATGTACCATTTCCAACCCTTCTCGCAGGCCTTAGTGGTATTATTTTTTTCGTTGTCGAGAGTTTCCAGCTAGCAAATACAATAGGGTGATCTATCTCCCCCTCTCTTAGATAGGCTAATACTGTGCCCAAGGCTATTGAAGAGGCATTGATGTGCATGTGGAAGTCCCTTCCCTATGATGGGAAGATTAAGATTGGCACAGTGACCAATTTTTATTTTAACATGTCCAAGGCTTGTTGGCATTATGTTGTAGCCATTGCAACAACCCTCCAAAATTTCCACCCTTTCAAAATTTTGGGACCCTTGCACCAATTTTATACCTTCACTTACCTCTAAACCTTGCCTTGACATCCTGGCAGTAAGTCTAGTCTCCTTGGTCCCCTCAAAAGTCCAATTATGTAGGAATTTAGGTTCATCTTATCCTTAAGTCACAGGTCACACAAAATGAGCTTTCATGTAGCTCAAAATAGCAACCTGCAACCTTCCTTTTCAAAAGTTGCTCTTTAATCAAGTGAAGTTGCAAGGTCGCAATTTACTTTGATACTTAACTTAAAATTTCATGACCTTCATTTCCTTGGGCCATGTGACTACGCGACTAGGTCGTCAGGTTGCAACACAGTGTCTTCCTCAGCCTCTAAACTTGTGATCCCTCTTCCCATGCAACTATGAGACCTCATCCTTGGAGGTTGCTAGGTCACTAAGTCGTAAGAGATGATGATAAATGCCTCGCAACCTATGTGACTCGGCGACCTCTTAGACCACGCACATGTGACCTTTTCTATTTAAATCACTTGCCCCGCTGGTGCATTGTTTTGGGAATAATTAGTTTTTCTAAGAAATGCTAACCCTCTAGGTTTGGTAGCTAACCTAGAAACAACAGTTAAAACAATTCACTATTTTTCCTATGAACGACAGATAAGAGAAAGATTATAAGGAGCCAACCTGCAACTTCCGCTTGATTCCTCGCTTGATCCCTCTCTCCTTTGACTGATCTCGCTGCTCCTCTCCGTACTTAACACACTTGGAGAGTACCTGTGTAATTACAGAAACAAAGACCCGTCAAAGCATAATGATCCATAATTCATAAATAACATAGAATCGAAAGTATGATAAACATATGAATGCATTGACAGATTACACAAACATAGGGGAAAAATCTTGAAAAGCTTTATTAATAGAAAGAAGGATTACAACCCATGAGTTTGATCCAGCGCCATCCTTCTAGCTTCAAACCTTCTTCACCTCATGAAAAACAAGAAATTCCAACATTACCACAATACTTAGCCTCAATACTAAAACCATCAACACCTCCTTACAACTCAGAACTATTTAGCCTTTAGATCCCTTGGATGAGTGATCCATTTATATATGAGTGAAGGAGGTTGGGTCATCAATGATGATGATGAATGCCTTTCTATTTTTAGGAATTGGTTCCATGAAAGAGGGAGATAGGAGGTTGATGTTTCCTAATTCCTTTTGTCATCCTTGGGCAAACTCAGAGGGGCAGGTGGCACTTGAGAAGCTTCTAGATGTTTCCATGTTAAATGATTCTTTAAACTCTCTCAGAACTTTGCCTGAGCTCGCTCATTGCAGGCTAAAGAGGGCCTAAGTGCGATGCATAACACTTAGTCAGTGTGGCACTTGCAATGCATTGTAGCCTAATGAAGGGATTCCTGCAATGATCTCTTTAGAGACACCTTTTGGATGAATTTTGTGATGGAACTTCTTTGGGAGTGAGGCATTCAGATGACTAAGTTCTTTAGGGTATGAAACAACTATATTAGGGGTTGATGAACCCTAATAACATCGACATGTAAGTTGGGGTTGGTGTGCCCAAATAAATCTATAACAGTTGCCCCCTAAAGTATGAGGTCGTAAATATCTATGTCATGTGAGATTCTTTATCATGATGATTGGAAGTTTCATAACGGAAGGCGACTTGCATCAATTACAGTACAATACATCATGATAATCTGATTTTTCTCATGGACTAGCTGAGGGAGGCATTCCCATGCTGAGCTTATAAACTTTCATTACATGTACATAGATCAGATAGTCGTCTACAAATATAGACTTATGATTCTATAGATATAGATTTGTGATCCATGATTAGGATGACCATCTGTGTAAAGCCTTTGTACATTTGATTTGGTACTCTTGAATATGTCGTAGCCCGGATGGATGAAACTAGATCTGGGGTCTTCGATCTCGTTCAATCTTCACTCAATGTACAAGTCTAACCATGTGAATAGATGTTTTGAGGTCGAACATGGAGAGACATTGTTTGATTACTATCCAATGATGTAAGCTATTAACAAATGCGAGAGGGATCACCAACAATAGTGATGATCCTAAAGGTACTATAGTACATTTTGCATGGTGTGAATAAATGATTTGATGTCAAACACCATGCAAAATCTTTCGGTTGAAGACCATTGATGTCAACCTGTTGCCGGAAGCAAGAAACTTGCCATTGATGTATGCAAGCTTCAAAACACTGAAAGGGTGTTTCTAAGTCAACTTCTTGGATGATGAGTTGATGTCGACAAGAAGCGACTTGTCGTAGGAGGGCCTTGATGTATCCCACATCTACGACATGAAACAAAGTAAATGATTTTTGGAGATGAGAATCGACTGATGACACAAAGTTCAGGAATGGAGGTTATGAAAATGAAGGTTTATAGTATTGCAATAGATGAAGTTTTAACTGGATGACTTCTCTCGAAAATATCAGTAACACTGAGATGAATTGGTAGCGTTGACCCAAAACGAAAGTGATGGATGGTGTGATAGACCAACAATATGATAACCATCAAACTGAAAGACCCAACCCAACTTTAGTCATGGAGATGAAGTGAAAGTGTCATGTTCAAGAGCGACTCACTACCATAAGTTTTCAAGACTTTTCCCATTTTCCCCAGTCATTGCTGACCAGTACCTCTTTATTTTTATCAAGCTTGAGGAGGATAACATATGCTTGTTCTATAATTCACCCTTCAGGAAAACCCATTGTTGTTTGATGTTTTAATGAATCTAGCGACGGTGGAACTCGGTCTTGTCTAGATGGACAAGTTTGTCGCTATTATGATATTTTAATGAGGTTAAGGACATAGAGAACTCGGTCCTTTTCATGTTTAGAGAGTTTGAAAAGGGACGGAAAGATGACTCTATAAGTTCTTTTTCGTAAAATAATCCCTCAAGTCCAAAAAAGCATAAAATAATACAAGAGAGATGTCGTTTCCAATACTTTAATGAGCTGGAATAGACAAGCGCTCGACAATATTTTCTTATTTAGAGAGTCTGAAAAGAGTTTAAAGAGGACTCTATGGTTTCTTTTCATTTTATATCAAAGCTCGAAAAGAAAACAAAAAGTTTTCTTTGTGGTCAAAGATGCTCAATTCACCATTTAGTACATCAGATTTTGTTTTCAGTCGTTCATCCTGCTCAAAACTCCACCAAAGATGATTAAAAATACATGTGCATGGATAAAAAATGAATAAAAACCAACATTTACTTGATTTACATGTAAAAGTAAATATAAAAAACAAGTTTTGGTAATTCATTTTAACCATTTCATTTTTACCATTGGATTTGGAGCTCTGGAGCAGTTTTTAACCCCAAACTTCACCAGCTAATTGCGAAGGATTCTGTGGATCATTTCTCGCGCCGTCAAGACCAGGTAGGAGCTATCCTAATGCTCTTTCATTCTATTCCATTCTTTTTCAATTTTGAGCAAAATTTCTTAGTTTTTCAGGCCCCCAGGTTTTCATCTTACATTTTCTGGATCATCACACGCTTTGCCTATCGAAAAGTGCGATGCATTTCAGGCTCCTAACAGGCAGCATGCAATGCATAGCACTGTCTCTAAAGGGCAAGTGCGATGGGCACAAAAACTAAAATTAAATAGTTTTTTTTCCCCAAATTTTTAACTGATTTTTGCCCAAGTTGGATCCTGATTTATCTAATGATTATGTTTCAGATATTCATTGGATCAAAAAGGTCATTTCATGGCGAGAATGAGAACACAAGGAACAAGAATTGTGGGTTGCCGAAGATCTTTCGCTTATCCAACATGCATAACAAATGGAACTGTGATCCAAGTGGATGTTGGTGGCCACCCACCTATCCCATTTGGACCCCCACAACTGTCTCTTTCAGTTTTTCAGTTTCCTTAATTATAGCAGAGTTTACTATTTTTAGTAGTTTTTCGGGTCCTAAACTTCTGGAGCTGTTTTGAGGCCCTAAACAACGTTTTTTGGGAAATCCACCGCCAGTGATGTTTCTTATAAAAATCGTCTTTTCCGTCGTAGTCCTCGGAGAGATATTTCTAACGGGCTATCATGCGCGTCAAACGGAGATAATACGACCAATTCGCGACCCCGGGAAGTTGGCTGTCCAACTCAACCCAAAACGAGGCCCACAATTTGGCGTTTCATCTTCTAGGGTTAGGTTTTGGAATGTGAAGGGTTTTCCATTGTTTCTCAATAATAAATAGGCCTTCGAGCCTCATTGTAAAGACAGTTCGAAACAGTTCAGAGGCATGTAGCCAACACATCTCTTCTCAGAGATAAGCTACCATCGCCCTAGCTGGTTTATTTCCATTTCTGGTTGTAAGCATATTTCAGTATTTTCCATTAATGAAATGAAGTATTATTTGCGCTGCATATCTGTCTTTATGGTTATCTCTATATTTTCTTGCGTTCCTGCTTAAATCTGGATCAGTGGTATCTGAGCGGTCTGCTTTTTCTCTGTTTTTCTTTGCATGTCCCCAACGAGGTCGGGATATAAGGAGTTAGGGCTTGAATTGGTCGAACCTTTGCAAGACCAGCCTCGAAAATCTCGATGACCTCCCATGGCGGATGAGAAGAAAGACGAGGGGGCAGGAGATCCTATCAGAATCTTGCTCGAAGAAGCCCTCGAGCGGCAAAGGAACGCGATGATGGATAACTTTGCGCAGATCCTTCAGTGGCTACCCAAAGGCGACGCATCGGCTTCCAACAGCTACTCTGGAAACGCCACACCGTTTAAGGTACAAGTTAAATTTCAAATCCCCATCTTCGAGGGTCAAATAGACGCAGATGCCGTAGATAAATGGTTAAATCTGCTAGATGGGTATTTTTCTGTTCATGAATTTTCAAGTCAGGAAAAGATTGTTTTCGCTCTTCTCAAATCAGCCCCCCACGTCAAGGACTGGTGGGAAACATACTGCGAGCAGAAGGATGAAAGTACAGGCTCACTGTTTTCAGCCGCCCCCACTTGGAATGACTTCCGGGATGCCATCAAGGAGCAGTACTACCCTGTCAAAAGCTATGAGGACAAATACATCAAATGGACCACACTACGGTAGGGACGAGACCAAGATGTACTAGAGTTCACAAATATTTTTCATACCCTTCGCACACAGTTGGGTATCAAAGATTCTGAGCTGCATCTGGTACTCAAATACCGCGGCTGCCTACACAGATACATCCAGGAAGAGATGGAGTTCTTGAACATCTCCTCACTTGGCACAGCATACCGATACGCTGTCAAAATCGAGCAAAAGTTCAAACAGAAGAAGCGAGACTTTGGATCTGCAAATCCGAAGCCCAAAGGACAAAGCCAAGGCGGGGTGACCCAACACAACCCCTCTAAGCTGCAAGAAAAGAACAACACCACAAAGCCAAAGAAGGACACAGGAAAGTGGTGTGAGTTCCACAAGAGTCCCACTCATAACACAAGTGAGTGTTGGACCAAGCAGTCACTGGTGGCCGAGTTGAAGGCTTCCGAATCAGATGCATGTTCTGACTCTGAGCCAGAACCCGACAAGGGGGATGGAAAAGGGAAGCAAATCATTGATGCGGATCCTAGTGCCACTGTTGCCACTGCCAAGATCCAGAAGAATGAGCCCGAAGAGCCAGAGGAGGGGGAACGTCTTTTCCACTCACAGATGTGGGTGAAGGGTTCGCCGTTGCAATTCATTGTCGATAGTGGCAGCCAAAAGAACCTCGTTTCAGCAGAGGTCGTGAAGCGGTTGGGCCTACCAACTACGCCACACCCACAACCGTATAGTATCGGGTGGCTTCACGAAGGACGAGATCTCAAAGTTCACCAGCAGTGCCGCCTTCCTTACAGCATCAAGCCCTTCACAGATGAGGTATTGTGTGATGTTACACCTTTGGATGTTTGTGATGTACTATTAGGCCAGCCATACTTGTGGAGGCGACATGCTGTGTATGAGTCAAGGCCTCGCGCTGTCATTATTTCTTTGGATAATTCATTATACAGGATACCAGAGGTAGCTCCACCTACCACCACCTCTTTGATCACTGCTAAGAAAGGAAGCAAGCTCATCTCACAGACTAGGAAATTTATTTTCTGTCTGGTTCGCTCCCAAAGTAAGGGGAAGATCGTTGCTACATCCATGACCCTCGCAAAGGGTTCCTCCACGCAGCAGCAACAACATAGGGATACAGTCATGACAGAACACAGGAACAACTTCTCCTTACCCAGAGGGGTACCACACAAGTTTCAGGTGGGCGAAAAAGTTTGGTTACATCTACAGAGAGAACGCCTTACCAGAACCCATCAGAAACTCAGACCGCTTCGACATGGTCCTTACACCAGTAACAAGGCTGTGGGCAACAATGCTTTGAAGCACAACATTCCTCCATTCCTTCGCTTGCACCGATTGTTCAATGTGGACCATCACCGACCAT
The DNA here is from genome assembly GCA_031772625.1 of Pinus tabuliformis. Classification (NCBI taxonomy): domain Eukaryota; kingdom Viridiplantae; phylum Streptophyta; class Pinopsida; order Pinales; family Pinaceae; genus Pinus; species Pinus tabuliformis. Next base: position 1,463,757,018 of record CM062820.1, on the reverse strand, counting down.
GCTTCCCACCATTTCTGGACACATCAGAGATTGCAGAACAGCTCACTAGAGACCCAGCTCAGTAGAAGCTTCCTCATCTCAAGGAGGAACTCAACGCAATGGGGACCATTTCTTCCTAAGGGGGGAGGAATGATCCAAGTGGATGTTGGTGGCCACCCACCTATCCCATTTGGACCCCCACAACTGTCTCTTTCAGTTTTTCAGTTTCCTTAATTATAGCACAGTTTACTATTTTTAGCAGTTTTTCGGGTACTAAACTTCCAGAGCCGTTTTGAGGCCCTAAACGACGTTTTTTGGGAAATCCACCGCCGACGATGTTTCTGATAAAAATTGTCTTTTTCGTCGTAGTCCTCGGAGAGATATTTCTAACGGGCTATCATGTCCGTCAAACGGAGATAATACGACCAATTCGCGACCCCGGGAAGTTGGCTGTCCAACTCACCCCAAAACGGGGCCCACAATTTGGCGTTTCATCTTCTAGGGTTAGGTTTTGGAATGTGAAGGGTTTTCCATTGTTTCTCAATAATAAATAGGTCTTCGAGCCTCATTGTAAAGACAGTTCGAAACAGTTTAGAGGCATGTAGCCAACACATCTCTTCTCAGAGATAAGCTACCATCGCCCTAGCTGGTTTATTTCCGTTTCTGGTTGTAAGCATATTTCAGTATTTTCCATTAATGAAATGAAGTATTATTTCCGCTGCATGTCTGTATTTATGGTTATCTCTATATTTTCTTGCGTTCTTGCTTAAATCCGGATCAAACTGCTACAGTATCTTGTTCGTGCTTGGGATCCTACTGACCAGGTTTTTCACAATAGGGGTAAAGCGATCCCCTTTACCATCGAGGATATTTACTTTCTGATGGGTTTATCGAGGCGGGGTGCCCCCATTTCACTATCAGGATTCACCAGAGGGGGTGAATTAGTGAGAGATTATATTCGCCAGTTCTGTCAGGAAGGATCTCAACCCAAAAGATATGGAAATATTCATATCCGAGATGTTAGTGATCGACCTTTAAGAACAATCCTATTTACCCTCACTAGATTGGCTAATAGTGCAGCTTTAAATTTAGCAAACAGATCTTATATGCAGTGTGCCTTAGAATGCTTGGAACCAAAGGTATTCAACTAGTGTGAGGCAATTTTTCCATCTATGAGAGAACAACTGACCAGGGTGAAGGCTGGAAAGACAATTTTTTTTTTTTTTATGGGTCTATCTTGATTTCCTTCACCTTGGAAAGAATCTCGCTTATGCAGCCATAACACATTTCTTTGGGAGTACTTGGACCTAGAGACCCACGGATGTAGCGGTGGGTAGATCTTATGGCCAGGCATGCTGGCTAGTCACTGATCCCATTTTCATCCGATTTCTTCAAGTGGTTCGACTGTTAGGAGATGGCCTTCGTAGAATATCCATATGCTGGGATGGACTTCCGCGGTGATCCAGATCTGGTATTGCCAGTTGGGGCATAGTGGAGCACTATTGGTAAATTAATTCGACCACACTTTTCTTTTTAAGTTTTCACTTTTTTTTTTTGGTTTTTGATTGCTACCAAGACCAAATAAACTCGTATATATATGCAGATGTTGGATCCGTTCGACTTGTGGTACGCCCACAGGAAGCATGTGCGCCAATGGAGAGAGCTGTTGAGAGGGTAGTTCTCAAAGATTTGGACATAGCAGAGACCTTGTCTTAGCTGCAATATCACATAGAGGGTTTAATCCTCAGCATTCTGGATGTATGGATTGAGGAGTTACCCATGATATTGCAGTGCCATACCATTAGCGTGTCGAGTCACTGGATGAGACTCTTGCGTATGAGAGCACAGGCTGTGACCTGTTATCATCAACAGCACTAGTCTAGGATATTTTTTGCATTCATTTTTGAGTTTTTGGGTCAGATGACCGATTTTGCCTTGGACACAAACTATTTGTAAAAACTTATATACAACTATATATTTGACTTTCAGATTTTTATTGTGGTTAAATGATGAAATCTTGTTCAAATGATGATATGGTTTGAAAAATGCTTTCTTTACAAATGTCTATTTTACACATAGTTTGCTAGAGAGTTAGTTAATGTGTTTAAATGCCTGGAAATATGTTGATATTGAATGAATTCAAAATGTATTTCCAAAATTCAAACTCTTAGGAACATGCGATGAATAGCTGGGTTTCAGACGGAATAGATGCCAGTAAGCTGTAGAATGACAAGCTGTGAATCTAGCCTAACAATGATTCAGCATATGCCATGTGAAATGGCATCAGAGAGGAGTTCAATCAACGCGTTATATTCAGCGATATTTTTTATTGATTGACCAATACATATCCTCTGAAACTCACTAAATCGCTGCTTGGAGTGAAAATGGTCCATGCTGTAGAAGATAAGTTCTACGTACTACGACTAGCTCCATCGGCGTACCCAACAAATGGTTCTGCAAAGTTCGACATCTACAAAAAAATGTGAAGTGGATTACCTAACCAAATCAAAACTCTAAAAGAAAACTAACACACGAAAATGTAATCAAAGCATACGTACAATGAGTTTTACTACACTTAATTAAGCATAGTAATGTTTAAGATACAACCCGTTTCGGGGTTGCGACAATGGAATCCCATCATAATCGACTAACTCGTAGGCTCCTTTTGTCAACACACGTTTAAAAATATAAGGGCCCATCCATAATGGTTCAAACTTCCCTGCTCCTAGTTTGTCAGAATCCTGATCGTAAAGCAAGACCAGGTCACCTTCTGAGAAGACACGAGGCTTAACATTCTTGTCATATTGTGCCTTGATGTGTTTCTTATGTGCTTCGTTAGCCAATGCGGCATCACGATGGGTTTCATTTAGATGGATTAATTCCAAGAGACGTGCTTCTTCTTTAGAGGTATCGGGTTGCAGGTCAATTGCGAGCTTGAGGGACGATATTTCACATTGGATTGGTAAGATTGCTTCCAAACCATACACCAACTGAAAAGGCGTAAATCCAGTCGCATTTCTCACCGAGGTTCGATATGCCCATAGAGCTGAGTACAGGATTAAATGCCAATTCCATTTATGGACTCCAATCATTCTTTGCAACATGCGCTTAAGGACTTTGTTGATTGCCTCAACTTGTTCGTTAGCTTGCGGATAGTATGGAGTAGAACTATCGTGAGACAGTCCTAATTTGGTAGTTAATTCGATCATCATGTGATTGCGAAAATGTGACCCATGATCTGTAACTATAGCTTGTGGCACACCAAACCTAGAAACCACATGGTTAAAAAAAAGAGAGCAGCCATTTTGCCATTGTTGTTCAATGTAGGCATCGCCTCGACCCATTTGGTAAAATAGTCAACAACAACTATAATACCCATGCCCCCTGGCCGAGGTGGGGTTACATGTCATAAAATTAATGCCCCATTTTGTGAATGGGCCAACAACAACGACTCGATGTAGTAGTACAGGTGGTAATCTGGTTTTACGATAAAAAATCTGACAAGCATGGCACCTTCTGACATCAAGTATGCAATATTTGAATATAGATGGCTAGAAGTAACCAGCTCATAGAATTTTTTGTGCAGTTGCGTAGCCAGATAAATTTCCCCCACAAGCACCTGAATGGCATTCATTCAAAGCTTTCTCTGCCTCCTCATGAGTAAGGAACCTACGTAAGATCGTATAGACACCACGACGATAAAGTGTATCACCAATGATCAGATAATCTTTGGCTTGGTATTGAGTATGTCGTTGTTTAGAGTGAGAGGTATTAGGCCTAAAAGCTTGGGTCTAGAGATAGACCAGTATAGCTCCATACCATGGATCACTTGACGAAATTAGAAACAGAGACTCATCCGAGATTGATGCTTCTGATGTTAAATCAGTGGAGGACGAGGGGAGATTGCAAAGTAGCTAAGCAAAGACGAAAGATTTTTTTGATTTGGATTTGATGAAATCCAAATCAAACTCCTGCAAGATAACTATCCATTTAGAATATTTGTCCCCCAGCAATTGACATGACAAGATGTATGTCATAGGGTTGCAATCTGATATAATGGTAGTTTTGCGAAGGAGGATGTAATGATGAAATCTCTGCACAACTTGAACGGCTGCTAAGGCTAACTTTTCAACATATGAATATTTACTTTCTGTATCATTAAGATTGCGACTTAAATAATATATAGGATGTTCGATTCCACTTTCCTCTTGCACTAAAACCATACCAATGGTTGTATCTGCAGCGGTGAGATACAGGTAAAAGTATTTTTGATAGTTTGGGGCATACATTAATGATGCTTTAATCAGGGAATCTTTGAGAGCATCAAAAGAAGCTTGCGCAACTTGGTCCCAATGGAAGGGTACCCCTTTCTTCAATAGACGTGTATAACCTTTAGCTAATTCAGCATAGTTTGGAATGAACCTCCTCAGAAAGTTTTCCTTCCCTTAGAGTCTTTGTATTTGTAACAAATTTGAAGGTGGAGGCATGTCAAGAATTGCCTGAACCTTTATGGGATCGAGTCAAATTCTGTTTTTCGAAACTACGAATCTGAGTAATCGACCAGAGCCAACACAAAACACACACTTGTCCAGATTAAGTCTTATTTTGTAGTGTAGACAATGTAAAAATATTGCTTTCAAATGTTGCGCATGATTAATCCGTTTTCGCGAATGAGCAGGCAGATCATCAAGATAGGGTTGAACAATATGTTTGATGTCATGGAAGGCATAATTCGCCGCTCTTTGAAATGTATCCCCTGCATTCTTCAAACCAAAGGGTAGATTTCGATATGAAAATGTACCCCACAGACATATAAAGGCAATTTTTGATTGGTCCTGTGGGCGGATATTGATTTTATTGTAACCAGAAAATTCATCCATGAATGAAAATATTTCACATTCAGCACATTCGTCTATAATCTGGTTGATAAAAGGTGTAGGATAGTTGTCCTTTTGACATGCTTGGTTTACATCCCTATAATTGACACACACTCGAATTGTCCCTTGTTTTTTCATCACTGGAACAATATTAGATACCCAATCTGTAAGAGTACAAGGAAAATGAGGCTAGCACGCAAAAATTTTTCAACCTTTTCTTTAATGGCAGCGACTTTCTTAGAATGAATAGGTCGAAGCCGCTATCGTACTGGTTTGACGTCAGGATACATTTTAATCTCATGTTCAACAATGCTTGAGTTAATGCCAGGAATTTCCTCATAAGACCATGCAAAGACATCTCAAAATTCATGGAAAAGAGCACAGTAATTATCTAGTTCCAATGGAGAACAAGATTTGCCGACATGAATATTTTCTACAATGTTAGGCTTGGTCAAAATGTTTATAGAAATTGTTTCTTCTATGTTAGACAGATTACACTCAGAATCTACAGTATTTAAAAAATTCGACAAGAAATCAACAATTGATGGGTGATGAAGTTCATTTGAATAATCTTCTTTGTCATCTTGAAGGTGGGAATGATGATGATAATCTTCCTATGGCATCTCTCCTATCATCGTTGATTGGACGATTCCTTCATCCGTAGAATTTATACGTGAAAAAGGATCTTAAGAGGTGCCATATTATAAAGACCTATCTACCCATGCAATTTTTGAGTGCGAATTAGGGTTTGCCACACAAGCCCAATAGTTTGATTGCTATAATGATTCAATGGGGCTTGGCGGCATTGCCTCACCATAATCATCACTTTCAAAGTAGTTGGAATTCTTCTTAAACTCAGATGATGTAGAAGAAATCATGTTGCAGGTCTCCACTCTTTCCAGTTCTGTGAAACCAGATGGTGATGGTAGGGTAAAAGTACCCATCAGGGAAGGATCTTTTAGGAGACCTACTTCAACATTTTTAAGTGATTGTGAGTTTCCATGTATCAATGGAACAACTTTTGGTGAAGTCGAGGTCGAAGTGTAGCCTGGTTATTCAATGACGACGGATTTCCATAATCTTTATTCCTTGTTGACACCAAAACATCATTTTGCGTATTTGTGATAGACAACATGAGTACTTGGGATGTGGAAGAATTATTAGTTGCAACCAAATGTGCTCTGGGGTTGGAAATGGATCTGTCAACACTGCTGAGGTATTCGAAGCCGTTAGAAGTTTAGAGACCTCATATCGATGTGGACAATCTCTTGTAAAATTCTCATCATTACATATTAGACATGGATAACGAGGTTTCCTAGCCGCAGTAGGGGATTCAGATGATTTGTCAGGAGTGGAATTCTCCTGTTTCTTTTTGTTATTCTTTCCCTTCTTCTTACCTCCTGGTTGCTTTGGATTTTTGCCTTTGTTAGATGACACAACATTAATCTCCGAGGCAAGGATGATTTCTGATTAATTTTCATTTTGATTGGAAATAGAAAGAGTTTGACCAGATGATCCTCTTGCTATTTGTGTGCTTGAGGAACCGATCACGCCGTCGTTGGCATGAGAGTGCCTACTTGATTTTGGAGGTGGTGGAATAGTGAAGGCTGGTCTAGGTGCATCGGTAATTTTATCATAGAGCATGCCTGATTGTGTGTAAATCAAATCCAAATACTGGGAACGAGCGATAACTTTCTCTTCTATGAAAACTCCTCCTTTTGCCACATCCTTTGTGATTGATGGCAACAAGGACTTTATGAACCACTCAGCTAAAAGATGATCTGGAACATACGTCTTAACCATTCGATGACGATGCCGCCACTCATGAATATGATCTGATATATGGGTGGAGGTAGTCTGTTTAAAGTTGGTCAAGAGTTTTGTTCTAGTCTCGTACCTGATAGGTAACTGGAAGTGGGTCAAAAAGGTAGTGGCTAGAATGGTGAAGTTATCGAAAGAAGCTCTAGGTAATTCAATATACCATTTAGCAGCTGGACCTGTAACCGTTCTTTGGAAAAGACCAAGTCTGATCGAGTCATCATTCAAGGTATTGGATGAACACCATAAATGAAAGTTCATTACATGATTCGATGGGTCTTCTCCGAGATTTCCATTAAACTTGGGAATGTCAAATGGAAATTTATGAGGAATCACCGGCCACCAAGGTGCGTATGCAATTGGATCATTAGTGAGCCAGTTTAAATCTGGTAATTCTAAAGTTGCTACAAATGGAAATTGTCGATTCAAGTCTGGTGGAGCATACCCAGGATAGGATGGAATCGCCTGTGAAATAGGTCTTTGCATACCAGCATAGGGCATCTGCATCTGGTAACCTTGGTAAGGTTGCTAGACAAAACCAGTATAAGGTGGTTGTTGATAACTAGATTGGAATTGTGATTGTCCATAACCTACAAAGCCTTGTTGCCCAGGTCCTTGGTAAGCTTGATATTGACCAAAACCAGTTTGAGCTTGTGAACCGAGTCCAAAATGGGGATGGGATTGCTGGAATTAAGGTTGTTGAAATTGCAACAACCACGGTTGTTGAACCAACTGTTGCTGCCCAGTAATGAAATATTTATCAAGCTGTCGATCAACTATACCAGTGTACGCCTGGGTAATTCCAGATAAAGGTACACTAACCTAAGGTTGTTTTTGAGCTCCAAAAACAAGTGGCTGTTGTATAACAACTTGAGAAAATTGAACCTCTTGCCTTGAAAATTATGGTTGCAAGGAAGAAGGATCAGTTTGTACCGGTTGAGATACAACATATTGAGCTTGTGACTATGGCGCAGTAGTAACAGTAGGTGTAGTAGGAATATCGGACACAATTTTCATTGGTTGTGTTGGATACACAAGCCTTGGTTGATCAGACAGTACTGGTTGCCATTGACAAAACTCTAATTCTAGTTTGACTTGAATACTGTGGGAAATTACCATATGGTTGTCCCCCGGAAAAGGGAGGAAACGGTGAATAAGCATATTGCACTCCATATGGTGGCAATCTAGTGTTTAATGGATACACTAGTCTTTGGTGACTAGATTTCCCAAAGTGATACTGATGTGTAGGATCAAATTGTTGAGTTCCCATGTGCGAAAAACCAGGTAGAATTCCAGACAAGTTAATGGGTGTTGACCATGGTGCAGAAGCAACCCCTGAGTGGGTTCTAGACAATGATTGGTAATCAACTGGGACGAACAATTCACTGTATAGGTGCGACCCAAGTGTGGTAGAAAACATCGATGGAGTGAAAACAAAAGATTCTACTGCAGCTACATCAAATGATACAGTCTTGGATGTTGACGGTTGTTCAGCCATAGTTAACTGGCCCAAAAGCTGTCCTAAAGATTTGACGGGAACTTGCAAGGAAGCAGGATTAGATGAAGCAAAGTAATCAGGAGTAGCAGGATAAAGATTAATCCTAGTTCCAAAATGAAACAGGGTGCCACGTGTGGAATCCTCTACTATCTCTTCTATGGCAATCAAATCAGGTGGAAGAGGTTGACCGTCAGGTCCGTAAAAGATTTTTGGTGTTGAAGAAAGTGTAGTTTCTACAGTGACTGATGTTGGAGGGGTAACAACTTCTGAATGTTGAAATTCAAAGTCCAGATGTTTAGGTAAATGAACAACAGTTTCAAAGGGAGGTTCCTGAACAACTTCTGGTTCAGATGTAACTTCGGTTTGAACTGGGATAGATTCCAGACCAACTCTTGATGGAGCTATTTCAAGTTCAGAAGCACTTCCTGGTTGAACAATTTCAAATTGAGGATCAATTTGTTGTTGGACAACCTCGGTTACTGTTACACTAGGATCAGTACTAATGTCCTCAGGTAACTGTGAAACTTCCTCTGTAAGAATGGATGTACCAAAAATAATTGGAGTAATTGGAGTCTCTGAATCTGTTGAAACAAATGTTTTAAACAACCCAGATGAAGAACTAGGAGTTCTTGATGTACTAGACTCAACTAAAGTCACTTCGGGAGGCAAAGGTGGTTGACTCACTGTTCTCGGCGAATTTTGGGATTTGGGTTGACTTTCTTCCACGATTGTGGATTACTTTATCAACTTAAAACTCAACTAAAGAACAAGGATGTTATTCATGGTCAATTAATTTTAACGACACTTGGACACAACTTCGATTTTTCAGTTTTAAAGAGTCGAGAAAAAGCAAAAGATGACTCTAGTTGCCTTCGATTTTTAATGAGCCTGAAAGGACAAGTGCTCAGATGATCCTTTTGCTTTTAAAGAGTCGAAAAGGAATGAAAGAGATTACTCTGGAGACTCTAGACAAGAGGGTTTACCACACAAATCACAAAACTGCAATATACACCTTGGTGATAAATGAAAGAAAAATTACCAAGGAATTTACGTACGACAGTCAATCTTCTTGAATGCTGTGTTCAGTGCATTGTGATCGGTAAGGCGGTAGACTTGGCTTCCTAGGGATAAAGGATTTCAACCTATTGGGGTCTCCCACTATATACACGACGGTACAGGGAGCACAAGTCCATACTAGCACTTATCGGATCAAAGAGGAGGAATCACCCAACCTTCAGTGAAAATGTCAGCCACTAGGTTTAAAGACGTTGGAACACGTCTCTAGCCTAGACCTCTAGATGTGTTGTGTTAAGTTCCAAAGCATTGTTAGATTAATTGAAGTTTATTTTAAGTTGATCTTGCTTAGAAATTTTCCTTTGAGGGTTCACCGTGAAATGTGTTCTGAAATTCCTAAAAATGCATCTAGAATGATAAGCACTCTTTTCATTTATTTTCAACAATGAAAATCCAAACTATAAGGGATAGAGCATAGAAGTACTTTTGAGAAAACAACAAAGAGCACAAACTAATGCAATTCCCTAAACCATTCCTTTAAGCACACAAACTAAAACTATAAAATGCAAATGCATGTATTTGTTTTCAGTTCCTCTTAACGTGAATGATGTAATAAGAGAAATTAAATGCACAAATGATTCTGAATGTCTCACACAAAATGGCGATTTACAACAATTTTTCTTCTAAGAGACAAAGGAAGATTGAACGACACTTTCAAGTTGGAAGAAATGAAACTTTTTGACACTTTGAATGAAATCAAATCAAATGCACAAAATAGATTAATCAATCAACTATGAAGGAGTATTTTATGACACTTCACTTTTCGAAGAAAATGAGGACTTTATGACACTTTTCTATCGAAACGACAATCAATCAACACTACTTTTTGACAATGGATTGTAAATGACAAAACAAATACATAAAAACATTCACCTATCCTAGTCTAAATAGGGCTGAATTAAAGAGATGAAAGCTGGTTTCAGTGATGAGACATCATTCATGTTCAGCAAGCAATTAAATCAAAGATGAAGCTGGGCAAAAACCTCAGTTCCTAGATGGGAAAACTGATCTTCAATAAATCAACATAGGCTATGGTGATAGAAAGTGCGATGCATAGCGCTGTGTCCATGTGGGAACTGCAATGCATAGCAAGTCTCGGTTAAGGACAGTGCAATGATCACAGTGAGCGATTTTGAAGGTGTTTTTGGCTCAAATTCAATTCAATTTTTAGTGGATTAAGCTTGAATTCAATAAACACCACCACGTATAGTGTATTAGAATGTTCTAAGAGGCTACTAAACCACCAGAAAGGGAAAAGCGATCTCCCCAGCAGAGTCATCAATTTGTTTTGGGAATAATTAGTATTTCTAAGAAATGCTAACCCTCTAGGTATGGTAGCTAACCTAGAAACAATAGTTAAAACAATTCACTATTTTTCCTATGAATGACAGATAAGAGAAATATTATAAAGAGCCAACCTGCAACTTCCGCTTAATTCCTCACTTGATCCCTCTCTCCTTTGACTAATATCATTGCTCCTCTCCGTACTTAACACACTTGGAGAGTACCTGTGTAATTATAGAAACAATGACCCGTCAAAGCATAATGATCCATAATTCATAAATAACATAAAATCGAAAGTATGATAAACATATGAATGAATTGACAGATTACACAAAAATAGGGGAAAAATATTGAAATGATTTATTAATAGAAAGAAGGATTACAACCCATGAGTTTGATCCAGTGCCATCCTTCTAGCTTCAAACCTTCTTCACCTCATGAACAACAAGAAATTCCAACATTACCACAATACTTAGCCTCAATACTAAAACCATCAGCACCTCCTTACAACTCAAAACTATTCAACCTTTAGATCCCTTGGATGAGTGATCCATTTATAGATGAGTGAAGGAGGTTGGGTCATCAATGATGATGATGAATGCCTTTCTATTTTTAGGAATTGGTTCCATGAAAGAGGTAGATAGGAGGTTGATGTTTCCTAATTCCTTTTGTCATCCTTGGGCGAACTTAGAGGGGCAGGTGGCACTTGAGAAGCTTCTAGAGGTTTCCATGAATAACTGATTCTTCAAACTCTCCCAGAACTTTGCCCAAGCTCACTCATCGCAGGCTAAAGAGGGCCTAAGTGCGATGCATAGCACTTAGTCAGTGTGGCACCTACAATGCATTGCAGCCTAATGAAGGGCTTCCTGCAATGATCTCTTTAGAGACACTTTTTGGATGAATTTTGTGATGGAACTTCTTTGGGAGTGAGGCATTCAGATGACTAAGTTCTTTAGGGTATGAAACAACTATATTAGGGGTTGATGAACCCTAATAACATCGACATGTAAGTTGGGGTTGATGTGCCAAAATAAATTTGTAACATGCGTTTTTCCATTTCACTAGAGTGCTCAAGAGGCAAAAAGGCTAGGTGACTAAGAGAGGCGCATGACTCCCTCCAGGTAGGTGACCCTTGCTTTCCCTTATAATCATTTTTATTTTCCATTTTTCCTCCTCTGTCTTCTGACCCTTCGCCTTCCCTGAGGATTTTATCCACCCTCCCATAGTCTCTCTAAACTCATTATGCCCTTGCAACCCTCCAGTTTAGCATTCACCCATATAGCTCCCACTTTTCCTAGATAACTAGCCCCACCTCTGACCCATTCATTTTTTACCTCGTAGTAACTTAGGCTTTAGATCCAATAAAGCCCCAAGGATGAATTTTGATTTTTGACTCCTCTACCAAGCTGCCCTGAAGAATAGACCACATGAACAAAAGACGCGATAGGTCAAACATTATGACCTTATCGCTGGTCTGACCTCATGACCTCTCTTATCTCGTGACCTTATGACTGGTCTGACCTCGCAACCTCTCTTATCTCGCAACCCTGTGACCTTGTGACTGGTCTAACCCCGTGACCTCCCTTACCTTATGACCCTACAATCCAATGACCCAACGACCTATTCATATTTGTGACCAAGTCAGCCTGAGTCACCAAGTTTCCAATTCACTGATTTGGAACTCCTTTTTCTCCAAACTCCTATGTTGTGTGACTTAGCAACATCCCTCTAAGAAAAACTCTATCCCAAGATTTTTTCCTGTATTCTGAAGCCCTGCACGTGATTTGATTTTGTTTTACGTTATTCATGTTGTCTCTCTCATTGTGGTATTACTTGTTTGACATGCCAGGCGATGACGATCTTGAGAGAATTTTGATTTCTTCTTTCTTTGGAGAGATGCCACCTCCAGTAGTCAAGCCTTCCCGTAAGAGTGCTAAAAGCAATATCCAGGAAAGCTACCGAGGCCCACCGACTCTTATCTACAAAGATATTGCATGTAACATCAACAAGGCTACCAAACTCTCCTAGTTCGACATATATGCAAAATTTTCTAAGCCGAACATACCTAAGGACCAGGAAGACTTCAAGGTATACCTCAACGTCAAGAGGTCTAGGCTCCACGAGGTGGCCTTGCATTAGCCTGTCTTCCCATGCGCAGAGACCATCGATTGGATTATACAGAATACTGATTCAGATCGGTGGGTGGTAAGGAACCATACATGTGTGGCCTTCACAACTATCTCTTCTGCAGTCATTGCTGCTTATTACAGGTCGCTAGAGAAAGAAGAGACCTTTAATACCAAGTGGCTATGTGACTTCTCGGTAGAAACACAGGAGATTTTAAGGTCTTAGTGGCAAGACCCTTCTAAGTTCTGGGTAAAAAATGATCAAGTGTTAGGGAAGAAGGCCTTAGGAAAGTTTACCAACTCTTGCAGCAATGATGAATCGGTTGTATGGGAGGCCTGAGATCGATCCATTTCTCAGAACATGGGTCCCTATCATGTATATTGTCACCATTAGATGCACAATATTCAACTAGTAAAGCATCCTTGCTTCCGCATTGAAGACCAACATACATGCAACGAAGTATCTTATGGTGGATCAACCATCAAAATTATATATGGCATTGTACCTGTTAGATGCGGTATGTGCAAGGTGTCATTTTGACAATTGAAGTTATAACTGGACAACAAATACGGTATGTGAAAGGTGCCATATCGACAATTGGAGTTATAACTGGACAACAGATGCGGAAGAACCTGTGCATTGACATTATAAGATCTTTTCGGACACAAGCTATAAAAGTGTGCATGAGTCGACCTATGAGTCATTCATCACCCCATTATACCAGTTTCTCTTTAGAGAAGATTTTCCTTGCATGTCAAAGAGAGCTATGGAGATGATTACCAGAGTAGCGGATTGGTTTCCCATCCATAAGGGCATGTTCATCAGGGCCTTCGACTCATACAAACCTCCTCACGCACTTCCCAGGATCACCATAGACAAATTACTGTTGTAGGAAGTATGTCACCAGATGACTAAAGGATTCTCAAAGACAATGAATAAGGAAAAGAAAAATCCTTGGCATGCCTTCCCTCTAACTATGGGGGCATATATTGTTGAGATATTTAAGGAAGTTTAAGTAGAGGATGAGGAGATGGAGGGATTTCATTTTGTGGCCCTAAGTCACCATACGTATGACCCCAAAAGGATGGTAGCAATGCATTGTAAGAAAAATAACTTTAACTGGTCATACTTGCATACCAAGTAGTGTCACGAAGATAAAGTTAGGAATTCGTACAATGTGTCTTGAGAATTCAACCCAAGTGAGCAACAAGAAAAGGAGGACGAGCAAGCTGAGAATTACCAGGAGGATATACGCCTACAAGCTAGGTTTGCCTTGCTGAAGAGAAAAGGGAAGCAACGAAAGGAAAGTGGGAAACTTAAAAAGAATAGAAGTGAGGAACCAAAAGACCCTCCAAGTGAGCAAGAGGAAGATGAAGATAGTAAAACTCCGGAAGAAATAAATGCACCCTAGTCAAGCAAAAGCATGAATTGAAAAGGAAAAGATAAGAAGAGCTAAGGAAGTAAAAAAAATCTAGTAATCAACAGCCTGAGGAACTTCAAAAGAAGTGAGAGGAAGAAGAGATGAAAATAAAGAAGAGAGAGGAGGAAGAGGAACAAAGGACCTGGGATGAAGAAGAGAAGCAGAACAAAGGAAAAAATCCGAAGAAGATAAGAGAAAGCAGGAAGAGGAGGAAATGAAGAAGCAATAGGAAGAAATCAACAAGAATGTTGAGAAAGATCCCCACCAACAACATCAAGAGTTGGAGGTGCAGGTAGAGCTTCCTCTATTAGATATCCCTCCATCAACCCCTATCATCGTAGGACACTTGCCCCTTAAGGAATTGGGCATTCCTAACAAGGAAAAAGAAGAAGTATTGGACCTCACAAGACTTACTTTTGACCAAGTCAATTGTAATATTATTCAGGAAAGAAGGAAGTATTATGGCAGGAACCTTGCAAAGCATCTTTCTGTGACCACAAAGAAGGAGATGGTCTTAGATAGTACAATAAATCTTGAGATGATTGCTTTAGCCGAAACTTCCTTTGTAACCACCACTGAGTTGAATGTAGGGAGAATAAGTAAGAAAATTTCAAAACTCCAGGGAAAGCTTTACGCAGATGAACTAAGGATCACCAGAGCTGAAGAGGACCATAAAAGGCTTGATGAAGAAAATAAATCTCTTCTCCTAGCTCACTCTAGCATGAAAGAAATGAAAACATCAATCAAGGAGGAAGTTGATACCCTGATAGAAGCCATGGCAGTGGTGTATGAGAATATGTCGAAGCTACATCACACCGTGTCTCCTATCTTATTCATACAGACTAACATCAAGGAAAAGTACACCATGCTAAAACAAGCTTTCACAGCTCTCAATAACATTCATGAGTGGAAGAATAAGTATTTAGAGGAACCAGAAGTTCTCCCAAAGAAGAATTGGATAACCACCTAGAATGAAAAATTCCATATACACATTAAGATCCAATCATGGGATAAGTTGGCTAGGGATACTGAGAGGTTCTTTCCCCCTACAACCATTTGCTGAGTGGGTTGGAGTTCGTGATTGAATTTCATGGAGTTCCTTCCATTGGATAATTTGGAGAAGTAAGGAAGAAAGAGAAAATCCTATAGGATATTCAAACACTTCTCTACTCTCTCAGGAAGGCTTCCAAAAAAAAGACTTACAGCTTGTGAAGGAAAACATCACACGGTATGTGGTGGAGCTAGTGAGGATGTATAAAAAATTGGTAACTCTATCCAATAAAATCAAGGTAAAGAAAAGAACTATCATTCTAGATGCCCTTGTGTGTCTCCATAGACATGATGAACGACAATAGAAGGTGACCACAATAGCATCCGAATACAAGCTTTGGCACACCTACCTCATGGAGCAGTTGCATATAGATGTTCCAGAATTACCCGTTACCAAGTTGTTAAAGTAGGATCAATTTGGTTTGGTTATGCATAGAAAGATAGGATATAACAGGAGCAAGTAGGGATTTGAAAAGTCATGAGGAAGTCGAAGAGTCACGGCTACACCAATGCTCACCTTATTTTCTATAAATACACCCTCATGACACATTGTAAAGTACGTTCAACTTTGGACTTGTTTTGATATATATGATTTGAAGAACTTGGGACCTTCTAGGGAATGCGAGGAGTAATTGTCTATTTCCACTTTTGGATTTGATGGAGATCATATATGATGGTGCCATGAATATTATCAACTTAATGAATCAAAAGTTCCTATGAGCTTGGTGTGCTATTCCTTCATATGTATTCTCGTGTTTTAATACTTTTCTTACATCAAAGGGATGGTATATGTTATGTGTTCATTATGCTTATGTCAGTAAATTGTTTTATTGATGTTGGCATTATATCATTCTAGATTGTGACCTTACTTATGATTTATTTGATTATTGATTGCAAACTTATTCATGATCATCTCATTTAAGGTCTTCTAAAATTACTTTTCTTGAGGTTTATGCT
Source organism: Pinus tabuliformis (assembly GCA_031772625.1). Taxonomy (NCBI): domain Eukaryota; kingdom Viridiplantae; phylum Streptophyta; class Pinopsida; order Pinales; family Pinaceae; genus Pinus; species Pinus tabuliformis. The sequence goes on along the minus strand of CM062820.1, from coordinate 1,463,740,934 downwards.
TTGTAATTATGTTGTTTCTATTCATGGGATTTATTTTATTTGACACTCATCGGTTATTGACATGCATTTTTGAAGTCTCATTCTTTCTCTTTCAACTCATACTCTCCGCTTCGACCAAGGAAAACATCAACCAACAAATGGTAACTAGGCCTACATACTGGATGGGAATCCTAAACCAAATGGTGTAGAATCTGATTGGGATTCTACATCGGGGAGATCCCCTAGTTGTTAGCAGTACAGTCCAAAACGTCAAAAAATTTGGAGCTTGAAGGAGGGACAATGGTCAACACTAACACCTACACTCACCCTAAAAATTCCCAACAATCTTGTGATCAACCTCGTCCCACTTCCTCCAAAACACCTATTCATCCTGCCTTTGGTCTGCCTTTCAGGGATCTTCACCTCGAGGAATCTAAACCTCCTCCACTTGAGGATGCTTTGGTAGAAGAGGAAACTCCTCTCTACAAAGTCGCGTATGAGTAGATGATTTACACCATTTCACTCGATAGTTCTCTAAGGGTATTAAGTGCATCTTTGCCACAAGTTCACTCCCTAACCCACGCACTTCCAAATGTCACCATACTCGTAAAGGCATCTTGGTTAACTCAGTACTACATTTGATTGGAATGATTTTGGATGACTATGCAGATGTTGTTGAAAGACTCTCTATTGAAGGATTGGAGAGCCCTCGAGGATTCGAGAGAGAAGGCCCTAGGAGTATCGTTACATGGGGTGATAACCAACAGTGGTAGGAGAATATATAGGTTAATAACCAACTGCTGCTAGAGAATGTTGGGGTCAATGATCAACCACCTAGGGGGAACACTGAGGTGGTCTAGAGGCTGGGGGGTTATGAGATTATTAGGAATTAGATTATCCTTTACAATGTAGATCCCCCCCGCCCACAACAAGAGACCTCTCAGGTTCTCGAGGAAATGGGGAAATTTCAGAAACATTAGGAACTTCAAGGATTTAGGACATATGAGGGTCCCTCGAGGTAATGGAAGACAACCCCCTCACACTAGTTAAGGGTCTAGGTCGGGCACTGAAAGTTATTTTGAAGGCAAAACCAACCATGTTATAATTCTTCCACCACCAAGAGCTAACCGTCGATAACACCTAGATGGCCTATTCATCTTTAGGCATCTGAGTTCCTCTTCATGACATGCCTTGCCACCTTGAGAAACATATTTTGATTTTTTACCCTGAAAAGGGAACCATCAATGAAGATCATATAAGTATTTTTTACTTAGCCTTGGAAATGATGAGGGTGCAATATGATGATGTCGCTTGGAGGCTCTTTCCATACACCCCTGAGAATAAATCCGCTACATTGTATCACTCCTTGTCGGTGGCTTCCATATGAAATTGGGATGATTTCCAAAAGACCTTTCTCGAAAATTTCTCCTAAGATAAGACACTATCTATGCTCTTGACAAAATTAAGCACTTTAAAGTGCCATAAGAAGGAAAAGGTCAAATACTTTAGTCAACGATTCACTACCATTTTGAATAAATTCCCAACAGATGTGGCTCTTGATGATTCTATCACTTTTTTTTATCACACCAAAGCTCTACCATGCGATATCATTGAGTTTGTAAAGCGAGAAGCGAAAGCTACTTTAGTTAAAAAATTCGCAGAAGCTCTTGCCGTAGAGAAGGATTTGTTGTCCATTTGAGCAGTCAAGCATAAAACCCAGGAAGATTTTAAGTCGATAGGAAATAAGGCCCAAGCCTCAACTTGAAAATCTGGAGATAAGGATAAGGATTATTTCGATTTCGAGAGCTCATTGAGAAGTAAATCAGCTAAACCTTTCTTTAGAAAGAACACCAATCCCCCCATGAAATTAGCTTAGAGATCCAATGCGAATTTCAACGAAGAAGAGCTAGGTATGGAAAATTAATGCACCTTTCACCAAGCAGCGCATTTAGAAAAAACATGTCTGCAATGGATACCCAATATGATTGCAATAGTTACCAAGGTACTAGAGGATTAGACCATTGGAGATGACGAGGAAGAGTCTAATGACCCTGAGGAAGAAGCCACTCCCCCTGATGAGAATAATGGTTCCCCTTTTCTAGCTTTTGAGGTCATCCACAGAGGAGAAGTCCAATCTATCCAAGAGGTCAACATAGGAGACACACCTCCCCTTAAATCACCAAAGACCTATAACCTTAGGAGTAAGGGGCTAGTACTAGATCCCACACTACAGGAGAAGAAGAAGACATTTTTGAGGAGGATTCTTCCACCGAACAACTCGAATCAACCATTAGCCTCCACTCCCAAGAATTCATCTAGCCAAACTCCAAAAGATACTTCAGTAAGTGGTAAGGGAAACTCCTCGATTCCCAAAACTTCAAGTAAGTCCACGCAGTCCCCTTCCATCCCTCAAGCATATAAAAAAGGCACTACTAAGTTAGACCTGGGGTACAACATCATTGAAGATATGAAGAAGACATTGACCAATAATTTGTTGTATGAGCTTTCCAAGATAGCCAACCAACGTGAATTAATTATTAAAACCTTCACTACCTCGTCCTCCACCAACAAGTCTAGCTCATCCTCAAAAGTTAGATCACCAGGCCAATCCTAGAAATCGATTATCCTCCAATCCATTGTTAATGTCATGAATGCAAATTAGAGAGGCTCAACACCCCCGTTCCTTCTAATGTTTGAGATCTTTAACTACAATGTACACAATTGTCTTGTTGATTCCAACGCATCAACTAACATCATGCCTTTATCCATTTTAAAAATTTGAACATCCAGCCTAAGAAGATGGAAGCCAAAATCATTCAATTGGATAGATCTCAAGTTCTTGTGGTGGGAGAATTAAACAATGTGATAATTAGGTTGTATTTTGATTCTAGGGTGCATCGATGCATTGACATAGTGGTGGTTGACATTCCAAAAACATATGGGTTGTTTCTTAGTAGAGAATGGTCAAGTAAGCTTTAGAGATATTTTACGACTAACTACTCCCACTTATGGATGCCTTATAAAGGTAAGAACAACCATATAAGAGTCAATAGCGAGCCCAATATGAAGCATATGGTCACTGAAGGATGTGGCGATAGGTGAGGAAGAGCATGAGGAAGCCTTACAAGGAGAAGTAGATGAGCACAAGGGAAATCCCATGCCCAAACATGTTGTTACACTAGAAAAGTTATTCGATCCACATAACCATTTTCGGGACCCCACGAATACTAATACTCAAAGTTCCACACTCTTACATGAACAAATCAATCTTGGAACCAAAGCTAACCCCAATTTTATCAATTTGGGTGTTAGATGTTTACCTGATGAGAGGAAATCATTCTTCAACTTATTCAGGAAGTATCAGGATGTGTTTTCCTAGACGTATGATGACTTAAGGATGCATGACACCAGGATCATTCATCATGTTATGCCTATAAAGGAAGGGGTCAAACAATTCTAGCCGAAACTAAGGAAGTACACCCCACGCTGGAAGTCCTTATCCAAAAGGAGTTGAAGAAGTTGTTGGATGCATGCATCATTTTCAAAGTCAAGCATTCCACTTGGGTCTTGAATTTGGTTCCTATACGAAAGAAGTTCTGTGAAATTTGGTTATGCGTCGAATTTAAAAACCTGATGTTAGGTCCCTATAATACTAGTGATTACCCCATTACTATTGTAGATGTATCCCTTATTAATATTTTTGTGCTCCTATTGTCCCCATATTGATATTACTGTGCCCCATAGGATCCCTCTATTGTTATTTTTGTGGCTTTATATTATTATTGTTAGGTCGGCTGGGTTATATTGTGACTCCTTAGACTCCTATATATAGAAAGGAGGTTTTGTCATTTGAATAATCCAAGAATTGTTCATTTATGTAATGTAAAGGAGGTTGTCCCCTCGAAGAGGCTGAATTCTAAGGCGTTGATCTATCCATTCTATCTTTTTTTGAGCTAGTTTCATAACATTTGGTATCAGAGCTTTGGATTCTAGGGTTTCGCTGCTCAAAATAGGTGATCGTGGCATTTTCGCTATAAATTTTTTTTCTGTGACGTTTCAGAAGCTAAAAAAACACCCATTTGAGAAGAAATCACACTAAACCTCAGGTCCGAAATTCAGAGCTTTTTGCAAATACTATATTTTCGGAGATATGATCTGAGGAATTTGGTCTTTTTGGAGACTCCTGAATTACATTCCAAACAGGTGACCTAGGGAAAATCATCATAAATTTCTATCTGGGCATTGGATTGAAATTTTGTAAGAAGGTACAGAAAGAGGACAGACTGTAGTTTCTTGTATATATTTTTCAGAGAAAAAGGTCGAAACAGTGACTCGTGGAACGTCGTACAAGTTTGCACTACTGAACTAGTCTATAATCAGGTCACTGTGGGAGATTTGGCATAACTCTTCCTTGGAGAATCCAATTTGGATCAGATTAGTGGCATTGGAAAGAGGACATAGAGGACTACTGCAGGTCGCAATTTCAGAACTAGATGATCTGAAATTACAGAGATACATCAGAGGCAATATCGAGCTCCTACAAAGTGAAAAAAGGTGTGTAGATTTTTTTAAATTTTTTCTTAAGCTTGGTTTGAAAAATTATTTTGAAGAATTCAAAGGGCATAGTAGAGCATTATTATCGGTAACTGATGCCCCGAGAAAAGAAAATGCAAACACCTAGTAAGCAACTTGAAAGCCCTAACATGACTCATGAATAAGAGGAAGAAATGCTACATGATTATATCAAAATTACAAGACCAAGTGCGACAAATGTCACTCTCACAAAAGCTGACAGAAGCTAAGATAAATGGCGTGGAATCTAAGATAAAGGGCATGGAAGCTGAGATGGATGATTTGAAGATAGATTTGAAGACAGGCATGGAAGATTTGAAGACAAACTTGACAAAGTTTCTACAAGAAATGCTTACTAATGGTGAAAGGGTAGTAAAGGAAACTCATGATGAGAACAAAAGAAATGTTAATCATGATTTCATAAACTCTAATGTTGGACCAAAGACCCACCATATTCCAAAAATCGATATGAGGAAGTTTGATGGCAAGGATCCCACAACATGGATATTACAAATGGAGCAATTTTTCGATCTCAATAATGTGCAAAACACACAAAAGGTACGTATTGCAACTTTATATTTGGAACCAAATCAGTTTGTATGGTATCAATGGCTTTGCTCTCATAAACAAATTATCACTTGGGCAATTTTTACGGAAGAATTGATAGCACATTATGAGGATACAAAAAGCAACACTTTTTTTAGCCAATTGATAAGTCTCAAACAAATGGGTTCAATAATTGAGCACATTGAGGAGTTCCAAAAATTGAACATAAGGGTAAAAAATATTCCAGAGGAGCATAGGATTGATGTGTTCATAGGGAATTTAAAGGATAATATCCAACATGATGTTTGCCTTTGGGAACCTGATTCACTAGAGAAGCATTCGGGTTAGCAAGAAAAATGGAAAGCATAATTATGGCAACCAGGAAGCATACCACTCACAACTATAAAGATGGAAGTGTTGTTGCCCCTAGCCTTCCACAACCTATAAGGTTGACACCACAAAAACTGGAAGAAAAAAGAGCAAAAGGGCTTTGTTACAGTTGTGATAACAAATACACTAAAGGTCATAAGTGTGCTGAGAAGAAATTATTCTACATCAATTGTGAAGAGGAAGAAGAAAAGGAGCAAGAAAGGTCAAAAGAAGAAGATATACTCCAGGAACAAAGCCTATATAAAGAAGAAATGAATCCGACCATATCTTGTGATGCATTGGCTAGAATTACCACTCCTCAAACCATCAAGATAGAAGGAAAAATCAAGAAGAAAAGGGTAATAGTGTTGATTGATTCAGGAAGTACCCACAATTTTATTCATTGTAAGATAGCAAAAGAATTGAATTGCTTCCTATATCCAGCACCAGAGTGTCAAGTGATGGTTGCAAATGGAGGAAAGATAAATTGCTCTAGAAAGTGCCATAATATCAATCTATCCATGGGAGAATATGTATTGAATAGCCCAATGCTTTCCATTCCAATGGGAGGTGCTGATTTTGTACTAGGATCCAATGGCTACAATCCTTGGGAACAATAGCTTTTAATTTTCAAGAACTTTTCATGAAATTTTCTATGGAAGGAAAGGAAGTTGAATTAAGGGGTATTGCAGGGAAACCGGGAAAGATAATAAGCTCTAACGGTATGACAAAGCTTCTAAAAAGGAACAAAGAGGTGTAATTGCACAATTATGTTCGCTAGATGTTTCCACATTGGAATCATCTATTTCTCCAAATGTCCAAAAAGTCTTGGACAGTCATTCCAAGGTATTTGAGACTCCCAAAGGTCTCCCACCTATTGTTGATCATGATCATGCTATTCATCTAATTCCAGGAAGTGCTCCTCCAAACATAAGGCCGTACAGATATCACTATGCGCAAAAGAGTGAAATTGAATGTATGGTTGCAGAAATGCTAGAGGCGGGTATAATTCAACCTAGTCAAAGTTCTTTCTCTGCTCCAGTAGTATTGGTGCACAAGAAGGATGGATCATGGTGCATGTGTTCAGATTATAGGGAGCTCAAAAAGCTCACTATTAAAGATAAGTTTCCCATTCCTGTCATTGATGAATTATTGGATGAATTGCATGGATCAATTTACTTCACCAAGTTGGATCTTCATTCAGGATATCATCAAATCAGAATGAAGACTGAAGACATTCTGAAAACAACATTTAGAACTCATGAGGGTCATTATGAATTTTTGGTCATGCCTTTTGGCCTTACCAATGCACCTTCTACATTTCAAGGTTTGATGAATTCCATTTTCAAACCCTTCCTTAGAAAATTTGTGTTAGTATTTTTTGATGATATACTAATCTACAGCAAGTCTTGGAAGGATCATGTTGAGCATGTTGACAAGGTGCTACAACTATTGGAGGAGAAACAATTATATGCAAAAACATCCAAATTCTTCTTTGGAGTACAAGAGGTGGCATATCTGGGTCATATTATATCTCATGAAGGAGTTAAGGTAGACCCTAGCAAAATTAAATCCATTAAGGAATGGAAAATCCCCACATCCATAAAGCATCTGCGAGGATTTCTCGGGTTGACAGGGTATTATCGGAAGTTTGTTAATAATTATGGGAGAATAGCAACACCTCTAACAACATTATTGAAGAAAGATGCATTTTCATGGACTCCAAAAGCAACAAAGGCCTTCAAACATCTTAAAGAGGCAATGTGCCAAGCACCGGTCTTAGCTACACCGGACTTCAAAAAAACCTTTATTGTGGAATGTGATGCTTTAGGAAATGGAATTGGTGCTGTTTTAATGCAAGAGGAAAAGACCCATTGCTTTTGAAAGTTGTCTAATCAAGGGAAAGTTTTTACACAAAGCTATTTATGAGAAGGAAATGTTGGCAATACTCCATGCACTTAAGAAATGGCGACCCTACCTAATGGGAAGACACTTCAAGGTAAAAATGGATCATGATAGCCTTAAACACTTTTTAGAACAAAGATTATCCTCTAAAGAGCAACAAAAGTGGGTCACAAAGATGTTGGGTTATGACTTAGAAATCATCTACAAAAAAGGGAAGCAAAATGTGCTGGCAGATGCACTCTCAAGAAAGGATGAGGATGTTGAAGCATTGTTGTGCGCCATTTCTATTATCCAACCAGATTGGATAAATGAAGCAAGGGAGGAATGAAAAAATGATGAAGAAGTGTGGGCACTTATTCGAAAGTTACACCAAGATTCCAGTAAATCCGATACATTTAGCTGGCAAAATGATTCGTTATGGTACAAAGATCGCTTATACCTCTGTAAGAATTCCCAACTAGAACAAAAGATTCTTATGGAATTGCACACTTCTCCCTTAGGAGGGCACTCAGGATTTTTAAAAACTTACCACAGGGTTAAGAAGGATTTTTTTTGGGATGGACTTAAATCGGGTATTCAAAAGTTTGTGGCGGAATGTTTGGTTTGCCAACAAAATAAAGTTGAAACAATTAAGACACCAGGTCTATTACAACCTTTATCCATTCCAAGCCAACGTTAGGAGGAGGTTTCAATGGATTTTATCACAAGTTTACCCAAGTCTGATGGAAAGAGTGTCATCATGGTGGTAGTTGACAGACTTACCAAGTATGCACACTTTTGTGCATTATCACATCCATTTAAAGGTAGTACAGTTTCTACTGCATTTATGGAAACAATTCAAAAGCTACATGGAAACCCAAAGATTATTGTAAGTGACAGAGATCCCATTTTCACTGGAAATTTTTGGAAAAAATTATTTTCTTGTCTTGGTACTCAGTTGGCTCATAGCTCATCTTATCATCCTCAATCTGATGGGAAAAATGTTTGGAAGGATATCTTCGTTGCTTTGTATCTGATAAACAGAAACAATGGGTTAAATGGTTGCCTCTGGCTGAATGGTGGTATAACACTTCCTTCCATACAGCAACAAAAATGACCCCATTTATGGCATTTTATGGATATCAGCCACCATCCATCACATCATATTTAAGAGAAAATTCTAAGGTTCAAGCAGTGGAACATCACATCGAACATCAACAACAAGTCCTCCAACTCTTAAAGGATAACCTCGTGTTGGCACATAATAGAATGAAAAAACAGGCAGATCAACATCGTAGCGAAAGAAGTTTTGATGTAGGTGATTGGGTATTCCTACGGCTACAACCATATAAGAAAATGTCCCTCAAGCAAGCTAAGAAGGATAGTAAATTATCACCAAAGTATTATGGTCCGTACAAGGTGTTGCAAAAGATTGGTACTATGGCTTACAAATTGGAGCTTCTTACAACTTCTCGACTGCACCCAGTTTTCCATTTTCATGTTTAAAGAAGGTTATAGGTGACAAGCTCCTAGTTCAAACAATATTGCCAGAACTTGACGAGGAAGGAAAAACTATATTGGAACCGGAAGCAGTCACAGAAGCAAGAACTCAACAGCTACGAAATCGATCAATTTCAGAGTATCAAATCAAGTGGAAGAACTTATCTGCTAAAGATTCCACATGGGAGGATGAAAATTTTATACAGAAGCATCCAAAACTACTCAAGCGTTGAGGACAACACTTTTTTGAAGGAGAGGGGCATGTTAGGTCCCTATAATACTAGTGATTACCCCATTACTATTGTAGTTGTATCCCTTATTAATATTGTTGTGCCCCTATTGTCCCCATATTGTTATTACTGTGCCCCATAGAATCCCTCTATTGTTATTTTTGTGGTTTTATATTATTATTGTTAGGTCGGCTGGGTTATATTGTGACTCCATAGACTCCTATATATAGAAAGGAGGTTTTGTCATTTGAATAATCCAAGAATTGTTCATTTATGTAATGTAAAGGAGGTTTCCCCCTTGAAGAGGTTGAATTCTAAGGTGTTGATCTATCCATTCCATCTTTTTTTGAGCTGGTTTCATAACACCTAAACCGTGATTTAGATAAAGATAACTATCTAGTCCCCTCTATGGAATATATTCTTTAGACAATTTTTGGTTCTGAAATGTTTTCCTTGCTCGATGGTTTCTCCGAGTACAACCAGGTGCTAGTTGTCAAACCATATCATTTAAAGACAATCTTCAGAATGAAATGGGGAATATTTTCATTTTAGTGCATTCTCTTTGGCCTTATCAATGCCAGAGAAACATTCTAGAGGGTGATGGACATCGCTTTCAGAGGATTAATGGGTCAAATCTTAGTGTTGTATCTGGATGATGTCACGATGTTTTCAAAGAAGAGATCAGATCACCTCCACCATCTGAAGTAGATATTTGAGCATTTCCAAAAGTACGAGATCTCACTAAACCCCAAGAAAAGAATATTCACAGTATCATAAGGCAACCTCCTTGGGCATATCATAACCAAATATGGAATTACTGTTGACCCTGGACGCAGAAAAACTATCGCACAAATCTTCCTCCCTAGTAGCAAGAAAGGTATGTAGCTTTTCTTAGGTAAAATCAACTTCCTCCGTAAGTTTATTTTTGATTTTTCTCAGATCGTTAAGCCCTTACAAAATATGATAAATAAGGATGCATGATTTAAATGGAATCATGATGAGCATGAAGCATTTGATCGTATCAAGGAATCCACCGCAGAAGCACCTTCTTTGTACAACCTAGACTTCAAAAAATATTTCATTCTATACACTTTCACCTCAAACTCATCCCTAGTTGTTGTGCTTACCTAGAAGGATGGTAACAACTATGAGGTACCCATATCCTTCATGAGCATAAGATTACAAAGTTTAGAGCTCAACTACCTAGACATGGATAAACATGCATACACGGTCTACAAAGTGGTTAAACATTTCTGACCCTACATTATGAAGAACCATGTGATAGTGTTTGTCCCTCATGCTGCTGTTAGGTCATTGTTCGTCCAACAAGAGTTGGATGAACGAAGAGCTAACTGGATGATTTACCTCCAAGAATATAACTTGGAGTTCAAGTTGGCATACACAGTTAAAGGGTACGAATTATGTAAATTGGCCGCTAAAGCCGTAGATAAAAAAAATGAAGAATTAGAAGATTGGCACACACAATAGAGATGTACCAAAATGACCTCGCAACAACACTCGACCCTTCATCTTGGTATGTGGATCTAAAAAAATATTTAGGAGAAGGGACCCAGTGGGTGTTAAAGGAGCTACATGATGGGTCAGAAGGGGGCCATTATGTGGGCAATACCACAACCCACAAAATCATGAGGGCTAGTTTCTATTGGCCCACCCTATTTGGATGCTCACGCATATGTTCGTAAATGATCTATCTTCCAAAAGTGCACTAGAAGAGAATCTCTGTCATCCACCCTACTCCAATCTATAGCAGTGGAAGAACCATTTTAATTGTGGGGGATGAATGTCAATGGAGAGATTGTGCTGCACTCGTCAAAACAGCACAGGTACATTCTCACAGCTACTGGCTATTTCACAAGGTGGGTGGAATCCACCTCGTTGTGGTAATTCAATGATCAAGAGTAAATATCTTTTATTAATCAGCACATCATGACTAGGTTCGACATTCCAACCTCCCTCGTTCTTGATAATGCTACTTATTTCTTGTCATTAAGGTTATATGATTTTTCTTTGGAAAATGGTACTTTTTTTAAACATTCAACTAAATATTATCCCCAATTAAATGAATTAGTAGAGTCCACCAACAAAAATCTAATCCGTATTATCAAGGAAATGTTTTTGTCACACAAAAGGAACTAGCACAATTCCTTAAACAATGCCCTATGGGCTGACTGTGTCACCCCGAAACCATCTCTTGGAACCTCCCCTTATTTCCTAGTCTATGGGAAGGAAGCCATTTTACCTCCAAACTTGTACCTACCCACTCTCCAACTGTTGCAAGAGTCGTGGGGCACACCTTGTTCTACCATGCAAAGCCAAATCGACACTCTCCTCAAATTGGAGGAAGAAAGACGAAAGGCTAGGGAGAAGTTTTTTATGCACCAAAGACAAATCAAGAGGTGGTTCAATAATAAATCTGTAGGGAATAATGAGTTCAATGCGGGTGACCTAGCTCTTAAATGGGATAAATCCCATGAGGACAAAGGAAAACACACAAAATGCCAGGCCTTGTGGATTGGACCCTTTCAAGTTAAGGATAAAACTGGCCAACATACCTACCGTTTACAACATTATAAGGGAGTATCGACCCTCTCCCCATAAATGGCCACAAACTTAAATTCTATTTCACCTAGCAGCTCTCGTAGCTGCTCCATATCCCTATATTATAGTCTTCTTGTTTGTTTTCTCTTTTCACGATCTTTCTTAGCCCTACTCTCCTTTTTTGTTCTTTTCACTTAGTATCATTTTCTTTCATCATATCATAGGTTACTAATAAAGATCCTACCCTAAATAAGTATTTTTGGAACATTTCCCAAGTCAGACACCTCAGGGTTGGGGTAGCCTCTACGCTAGTGGATGAGTTGTACTCTTGTCTGTGCCTGCACTTGATCATTTCTAAAGTCACAACCAGGATGAGGTTTAAAAATCTATCTAAGTGGGGAACTCTGGTTATCCATGGAAACCTATCCTTCAATAGTAAGACCCTACTTTTGACTTGGCTATATAGCTTGAATGAATTAGTTCCTCCTGCTGACTCAAAAGGGGAAAGGAAAACCTTAATGAGTGACACATATTTGAGGAAAATAATAAAGTTTCTGAAAAACCAGAAACAACCTCTCTTGCAAATAAATAAGACGAGATCCATCATCTGCCCAGAAAACAAATGCTTGATAAATAAGTGTCAATGAGCGCAAAAATAGAATTTAGATAAGGGGTCAAGGATTGAGAATGGATTCCTGCGCAAAGAGGTAATGCAACGACTCCGTTGGGGTAGGCTCACTGGTAGCGGAGCAACGTTTGTGATTTCTAGGACGTGACTTCGTTGAGGTACTGTCTAGGTTCGATGGAAGTGGAGCAATGCCAGATATCTATAACCACAATACCTAAAACCTTTACAGCTTGTATCATTATCCAAACCCCTATTTCGAGTGGTTAGGGATGTCTTTGGTCTGTGTGGTTAACAAGCTGTTGTGGCCAGCAACACCCCCCCTTGTTCATTTAGGTATTGTCCAAAATACTAAATGAATGGGGACCCTTAGTTAAATTTTAGGAAAAAAGTAAGAATTTCTTTTCTTCAAAATAAGGTTACCATCGTAAGCTTAGCAAGGTCCTTTGAACATTTTTTTTAACCTAAGTCTATGATAAGGGAAATATCTTTAAAGCCGCGCTGCAAAAAAGATAGGAGATGCCTCCATTTCTCTATAATATCGGTATGCGCAAGACTCTCGTGTTAAACATAATATCGCATCGCAATATAAGTAATTCTCATAAAGAAAAACTTCAAGATTTACCGATCTGCGACAACGTCGATCGCAAGATCGCATATCACAGAAATAAGATGACAAGATTCAACCAACATTAAACTTCTGCGACCTACGATGTTGCGATCGCTGCGATATTATGTTCGCGCTATCTGCGATGGTACGATTTGCGATGGCGCGATCTGCGATGTTATGTAAGCAAATCATAAATCACTTCATCACGAATCCTTCGGGCACGCCATTCAAAGAAAAGCCACTTACCATAATCTGACTCAAGATCATGCGTTTTTAATGATAGTAAATGAATTAGTTGTCAGCTATTAATTGAAATGAGGACGCGTGCTTTTGTAAAGGATTACTTCACTTAAGGTGGCATATTTGATATATCTGTTGCATTTAAAACTCTCCCATCACCTTTATTGATCAGTCATTTCCATTTCACTCGTAATCTGTAGGAACGAAGAGCTAAGATGATTCAAAGCCAAACACAGGAAGAAATGGGAAAGAAAAATAAAGCTCAAGGCTCTGAGGCGAAGGAAAAGACGAAGGAGATGGCGCCCTTGTATACAGACACAACCTGTAACAGAGACGCAGGGATATCGACATGGGAAAGCATGTACAGGCTGCTTGAAGAAGAAAATCTGAGAATAATGAAGGTTGATGCTGTCGCGGGCTCACAACGCTCTTCCGAGGCGTCCTTAGAGGAGCTAGCATGTTCATTTCTTCACCGGATAGCAGAAAGGCCCAAAATTCTACCATATACGGATATGATCAAGTGGATACTTGACAATGCAGAGATGAACAACAGACAATTCAAGGTTCAAGGACATGGGCTCATCGGATCATTCACGGCGCAAGATTTAAAGCTTATGTATCATCTTCCTGAACCGCAGGCGACTTACAATGCACAATTCGTTAAGAAATTTGCGGCAGAAAACCCAAGCCTAGCAGAGACCACCAAAGATTGGTCTAGAAAAGAGGAGCCGCTCAAAAAAGATAAAAACGGTATGTACAACACTGGTTCCCTCACCTCTCCGTATTGTTTTGCTGCGGCCATGCTTTGTAGATTGTTTGGCATGCCGGATATCAATAAGTTTTCGTCTGAATGGCTACCAATGATAGATGCTGCCACAAATGCCGATATTACGGATTGGGCTAAGATCTTTTCTGATAATCTATACACGGCTATTATCAATTACCGGTCTAAAAGATCCTTGTCTCAAAGGATCTATCCTCCTTTTTATCTGTCTGCTTATGTTATGGATTCTATTTGTTATGTGTCTAAATTTCCCACTATGGGGTAGAAATGGACTACCCAGGACCCATTACCTATCCATGTTTATCATAAGGTGTTATGGGATTCTCAGTTCGTCCCGCACTTCTACCAGATTTGTCACGGGATTATCTTACCCTTGTATAGAATGATGTATGAAGAGACCACCCCGGGGTACCTACCAAATAAGCTACGACTGGAAGCAGAATGGAAGCAGAAAGCACAGGAAAAGGGAAAAGCGATCCAAGCATTAATCAGGTTGAATTGGGAGTATTACTGGGCATACTTGGTCAAGCCGCATAGTCAATAGATGACTGTGAAATGCATCATAAACGCGGCCGAAAAAGTAGTGCCAGATCTCATAGATTCTGTTTTCGCAGCCCAGCTCAGCGCAGAAGTCAGCCAGCCGACTCTCCTCAAGCCCATGATGAACACTTGCAGCTTTAAAGACCAAGTTCAGAAGTAGCCTTATTTTAGAATGTTGTTTTTTCTTTTACATTAGATTAGAAAAAGGATGGTCATTTGAAAACTGCATCGTAAAATTTTGTAAAAACACTATTATTAGAATTAGGAAGTAGTATTTTAACCCTTCTCATTGCATTTGGAGAAGGGTCCAGAAATTTGTCAAAAACTTGTCCTCGGAACATGCACTTCTGCACCCTTAGAGGAGGTTTTGATGAATGGATGGATCGAGATTTATTAATGTTTGCATTTTAATGTCTGCTACTGATGTTGCACTTTTGTACTCTTAGTAGATGTTAGAACAAGTAGAGATGAATCGTTTTTGCTTGAAGTTTATGGGTAGGAACCAGTCATAAATGGTACTTTTATCTCTTGACTGTTTCTGTTTATATTCTTGAAGTGATATACAGTTTTTAGTTGTTTATATGTTACTGCATGAATGTATGAGTTACCATTTGGCACTTTTGTACGGTGGAGCCATTTATTTATGTCTGATATATGAATAACTGATTATGTGATACGCTGTTCACAACTGTTTTGCCTAACTTTTTATGCAAAGTGGTTTATCTTAATTGATTTCTATTCTTATGATAGCTGAATGAGCTTTATTACCAGTTATTATTTGAAATCTCTTTAGATCGCATAATAGAAGAAATTCACCCCGGGTTAGCATAGATTAGATGTGTTGTTTCTCATTAGATTAGAATAGCATAGAGTTAGTTTAAAAGTTTGAATTAAATTAGCTTTAAGTACTCTTAGATCAGCATCATCCAACTCTACACACACACACACCCTTAGATTGGGAAACTGGTCCCATTATCCCCAGTCGGACCCGCTATACCAAACGGATAAGGAGCTGCCAACCAAGGTCCGGACCGGTTGGGTATCCCCCTTGTTGTCGACCCGATTTTCGGGGCTTCAACATATTTGGCGCTAGAAGGAGGGCCTGAACATAGTTTCTGTTGGAATGATTTTCAATTGTAACATCTGAATCAGGATGGCTGCTCACAAACTTCCCATTTGGAGTTGCATCCATGTTCCTACCTCTTCCAACACTCCACCTGATGTGGTAAGACTCTTGTCTCAGGTAAAATTCAATGGTAAGAATAATTCTTCTGCTTTTAATCATGCTCTTCAATTTATTCAAAGAGTTTCAAGTTCTAATGTTCAAAGAATTGATGAAGGCATTTTATGCAGAATTTTTACTCTTACATTCACGGCAGAAGCTAGAAAATGGTGCAGAACCCTCCCAGTTGCATCAATTCACAGCTGGGACCAATTCGTCAAGATTTTCATTTTTGAATTTGATTGTTATGACTATGACTAGGTATATGATGAAATTAATTATCTACGGAAACAAGATGAATTTGTTAGGGATTTTAATATGCGATTTCATCTTAATTGTCTAAAATATGATCTTGAAAGTGAACTCATAGATGAAGAATCTTCGGATTATGCTGAGTATTCCCTGCCTCCTATGTCTGATCAAGCAGAAATTAGTTCAAGCTTTGTCTCATTTTCTTCTAACGTGAATGAGGATTCCAATTTGAATATACAAATCATCCATGATGAAGAAAGCTCCCAAAGCCTAGGAGACATGCATGTTCTAATGCAAGAAGACAAAAGCGAGAATGCTGGAGGAAAGCCTGCCTTGGAACCAGGAGATGACTTCGATACAAGGTCAGATAATATCGTTGCAAACCAACAAATGCAGATGCCAAGGTTAGAACAACAAACTACTTCTCTTTCAAAAAGTATCAGTACACAAAGGTATGATCTAAAGCCCGATGTCTATGATGAATCTGATGAACAAAGATTTTTCCATGATGATATTTTCAAATGCATTGTTCCAGAATCACATTTTTCTCTTTATCCTGATGTTTTTAGTGATGATAATTTTTCCCCTCTCAATATTAAAGATATCTTAAAAAGTATAGAGGATTATTCAAATGAATCATCATTAGGTTTTCAAGATAATAAGACAGCTATAGAACATCCTTTGATTATTTTCAAACAAGAACCACTTGACCTTTCTTGTCTGAAAACATATGACGAAAAAGAGAAATCTAGGGAAACCTGTAAGATCATTTATGATAGCTACTTTGACAATGATGATGTTGTTGATTTATCCCAAGTAACTCAACAAAGCTCAGATAATGAGAGATATTCTAATGCAGAAATCATATCAGACAATCCTCATTTCAAAGTAAAAGATCATTTGCATGATTTTACTATCCAAGACAATACCCCGATCTATGATTCATATCATGAGGAAACCTCCATGCCTGTTCACAATCATAACTTGTCTTCTGATTCACAAGACGGAATTTGAAATTGCTCGGATCCCATAATTATGGCCAGTTCTTGTGAAAAACAAGATATTCCAAGTCAATCCCAGTTGTGCTGTAACACTATTTGTACAGATAATCATTTCTTTCTTTCTCACTTACACTCATTTTGTATAAAATCAGATTGTGTTTTAAATTTTCAAACTTTTGATAGATTACTATGGTATATTGAGCACCTTATCAAAGAACATTCGAAAGATGTGCTACCATTTTGGAAAGCCAAACTGTGTCAAGGAAGTATAGAACTTTTTCAATTCCAAGATCAATCAATATCAGACTTCCTTAGAAAACTTATTTGGCATCCAAAACACTATCAATGAAGGAAAGTACCTTTCGAAACTTGCTGGCAATTCGCGCCAATTGATAAATCTCTTTCCAGAAATTTCCATCTATTCTTCATTGATTTATTTAGTAATTCATATATGGAAACTTTCCTTTTACAAGAAATTGTTAAAAGCTCAACTTCAACCCATAGTAGGTTACAGGCCATTAAAACCAAAGAATCATATTCGCAACCTGGCTTGTCATCTTTCCTATTACGAGATCATCAATCTATAACATAAATTCATCTTGATTTTATGATCCAATAGGTATCCAGTTGGAAAGAAGTTTTCATGAGAAAGAGATTTTAGACAGAATTCCAACTGAACTTACACATTCTTATTCCACATCCAACATCAACAGTCTAAGAAAAATTTTGTTCTTAACACTGATGTTTGAAAGTTACATACGTGTAGGAATAAAAATGAAAAGATGGCTCCACTGGAAATATCATTTCACCTAGTTAATTTTCTGTATATAGTTAGAATAGGAGTAGGAGTAATATAGTTAGGTTATTAGGTTTACTTTTAATAGTTGATAGGCAAAATAAGAGAAGAGATTATCCCTATTCTGTACATACCCTAGGGAATGTCTACCTCTCATTTCGTTAAATATTTTTCTCCATAATAAAATTTGCTATGGTTAACAACATTTGACATTTACTAAAGACACCTTTTCTCTATCAAAGATTTTGAACTTCTACTTCTATGAACAACAAATCTTTTGGAGACTTGATCTTTATTATCAATAGAACTTTAACCCAGATATGATACTAGTTTCAACTCCAAGAAATTTGAAGAAAGATATCTTAGTGAAGAAATTGTTTTATGTCAGTACAATGAAAGGTATCAATACCAAAATAAAGATTCCCTGTAGAAACAGCCATTTCCAAAAAACTTTATTATTTTCATCCAGAACTTTCTTAAGGAAAGAAAATTTGACTTCCTCCCTGCTAAAGGAAATCACAACATTCAGAGGAACAATCCGAAAAAAAACACTATATCTCAAAGAATAAGAGGTCTCATCATGAGCCGGCTTATCATGATCACAGATATTATAACTTGCTGACTTTGCCAATACTGTCCACCAAAACGGGGCAACGACTCAAGATTGTTGCAATCAAAAGACAAGGGGTCTCATCACGAGCCAGCTTGTTCAGAAAAAGTGTAAATCAAGTGAATGACTGTGTCATAATTTGGCCACCAAACCAAGACATTGTTCTTTAGAGAATAAAAAGGAAAAAAGTGTCAAAATGGGTTTTTCTCTGAAAAGTTGTAAATAACCTTAAGCAGGATAAAGGATCATTACTGGGTAATAGGTAACCCTGTCGAGGCTATGGACGACTGCTAGCAGCAGAGGCTCTACCTGCGACAAAGAAGCATATTTAAAAGGCTGCTACACAGGGGAAACTTTATTTTATGTTTTACAAGACCAAGTAATGGCTGATGTAAATGCAAGGACAAGCTGAGGATACAAATAATTAAAATAGAAAGAGGTTGAAATGAAATATCATTGACAGTTTGAAGTATAATATGCTTTATCTTTTTATAATAAAGTTTAAGTTCTCTGACAATTTTTTTTTTTTTTTTTTTTTTTTTTTTTTTTTTTTCCGGAAGTTTGAAAACGTCAATAGAAGATCAGAGATAACTGGTTCTCCCAAGTGAATCGCCAATTGTTGTGGCCAGCAACATCCCCCCCCCCTTGTTCATTTAGGTATTGTCCAAAATACTAAATGAATGGGGACCCTTAGTTAAATTTTAGGAAAAAAGTAAGAGTTTCCTTTCTTCAAAATAAGGTTACCATCGTAAGCTTAGAAAGGTCCTTTGAACATTTTTTTAACCTAAGTCTATGATAAGGGAAATATCTTTAAAGCTGCGCTGCAAAAAAGATAGGAGATGCCTCCATTTCTCTATAATATCGGTATGCGCAAGACTCTCGTGTTAAACATAATATCGCATCGCAATATAAGTAATTCTCATAAAGAAAAACTTCAAGATTTACCGATCTACGACAACGCCGATCGCAAGATCGCATATCGCAGAAATAAGCTGACAAGATTCAACCAACATTAAACTTCTGCGACCTGCGATGTTGCGATCGCTGCGATATTATGTTCGCGCGATCTGCGATGGTGCGATTTGCGATGGCGCGATCTGCGATGTTACGTAAGCAAATCATAAATCACTTCATCACGAATCCTTCGGGTACGCCATTCAAAGAAAAGCCACTTACCATAATCTGACTCAAGATCATGCGTTTTTAATGATAGTAAATGAATTAGTTGTCAGCTATTAATTGAAATGAGGATGCATGCTTTTGTAAAGGATTACTTCACATAAGGTGGCATATTTGATATATCTGTTGCATTTAAAACTCTCCCATCACCTTTATTGATCAGTAATTTCCATTTCACTCGTAATCTGCAGGAACGAAGAGCTAAGATGATTCAAAGCCAAACACAGGAAGAAATGGGAAAGAAAAATAAAGCTCAAGGCTCTAAGCGAAGGAAAAGATGAAGGAGATGGCGCCCTTGTATACAGACACAGCCTGTAACAGAGACGCAGGGATATCAACATGGGAAAGCATGTATAGGCTGCTTGAAGAAGAAAATCCGAGAATAATGAATGTTGATGCTATCGCGGGATCACAACGCTCTTCCGAGGCGTCCTTAGAGGAGCTAGCATGTTCATTTCTTCACCGGATAGTAGCAAGGCCCAAAATTCTACCATATACGGATATGATCAAGTGGATACTTGACAATGCAGAGATGAACAACAGACAATTCAAGGTTCAAGGACATGGGCTCATCAGATCATTAACGACGCAAGATTTAAAGCTTATGTATCATCTTCCTGAACTGCAGGCGACTTACAATGCACAATTCGTTAAGAAATTTGCGGCAGAAAACCCAAGCCTAGCAGAGACCACCAAAGATTGGTCCAGAAAAGAGGAGCCGCTCAAAAAAGATAAAAACGGTATGTACAGCACTGGTTCCCTCACCTCTCCGTATTGTTTTGCTGTAGCCATGCTTTGTAGATTGTTTGGGATGCCCAATATCAATAAGTTTTCGTCTGAATGGCTACCACTGATAGATGCTGCCACAAATGCCGATATTATGGATTGGGCTAAGATCTTTTCTGATAATCTATACACGGCTATTATCAATTACCGGTCTAAAAGATCCTTGTCTCAAAGGATCTATCCTCCTTTTTATCTGTCTGCTTATGTTATGGATTCTATTTGTTATGTGTCTAAATTTCCCACTATGGGGTGGAAATGGACTACCCAGGACCCATTACCTATCCATGTTTATCATAAGGTGTTATGGGATTCTCAGTTCGTCCCGAACTTCTACCAGATTTGTCACGGTCTTATCTTACCCTTGTATAGAATGATGTATGAAGAGACCACCCCAGGGTACCTACCAAATAAGCTACAACTGGAAGCAGAAAGCACAGGAAAAGGGAAAAGCGATCCAAGCATTAAACAGGTTGAATTGGGAGTATTACTGGGCATACTTGGTCAAGCCGCATAGTCAATAGATGACTGTGAAATGCATCATAAAAGCGGCCGAAAAAGTAGTGCCAGCTCTCATAGATTCTGTTTTCGCAACCCAGCTCAGCGCAGAAGTCAGCCAGCCGACTCTCCTCAAGCCCATGATGAACACTTGCAGCTTTAAAGACCAAGTTCAAAAGTAGCCTTATTTTAGAATGTTGTTTTTTCTTTTAAATTAGATTAGAAAAAGGACGGTCATTTGAAAACCGCATCCTAAAATTTTGTAAAAACACTATTATTAGAATTAGGAAGTAGTATTTTAACCCTTCTCATTGCATTTGGAGAAGGGTCCAGAAATTTGTCAAAAACTTGTCCTCGGAACATGCACTTCTGCACCCTCAGAGGAGGTTTTGATGAATGGATGGATCGAGATTTATTAATGTTTGCATTTTAATGTCTGCTACTGTTGTTGCACTTTTGTACTCTTAGTAGATGTTAGAACAAGTAGAGATAAATCGTTTTTTCTTGAAGTTTATGGGTAGGAACCAGTCATAAATGGTACTTTTATCTCTTGACTGTTTCTGTTTATATTCTTGAAGTGATATACAGTTTTTAGTTGTTTATATGTTACTGCATGAATGTATGAGTTACCATTTGGCACTTTTGTACGGTGGAGCCATTTATTTATGTCTGATTTATGAATAACTGATTATGCGATATGCTGTTCACAACTGTTTTGCCTAACTTTTTATGCAAAGTGGTTTATCTTAATTGATTTCTATTCTTATGATAGCTGAATGATCTTTATTACCAGTTATTATTTGAAATCTCTTTAGATCGCATAATAGAAGAAATTCACCCCGGGTTAGCGTAGATTAGATGTGTTGTTTCTCATTAGATTAAAATAGCATAGAGTTAGTTTAAAAGTTTGAATTAAATTAGCTTTAAGTACTCTTAGATCAGCATCATCCAACTCTACACACACACACACCCTTAGATTGGGAAACTGGTCCCATTATCCCCAGTCGGACCCACTATACCAAACGGATAAGGAGCTGCCAACCAAGGTCCGGACCGGTTGGGTATCCACCTTGTTGTCGACCCAATTTTCAGGGCTTCAACACAAGCCAAGTCAAAATAGTAGGGAAATTCTGATCAATAATAAAGGTAACCTGGAGACATCAAGAGGACCCATGATCTTGGAATGACACACTCATAAGGGTCCACTACATCCTAAATCGAGGGAAAGAAGAGATATTATGGTTCTACCAATGAATCACCAATTGTTGTAGCCATTGTAACAAGCCTCAAAATTTATGCCCTTTCAAAATTTTGGGACCCCTACACCAATTTTATACCTTTCACTTACCTCTAAACCTCGCCTTAACATACTAGAATTAAGCCAAGTATCCTTGGTTCCCTCAAAATTCCAATTATGCCGGACATAAGGTTAATCTTTTTCCTAAGTTGCAGCTCACACAAAATGAGCTTTCATGTAGTTGAAAACAATGACCTATGACCTTCCTTTCAAAAGTTTATCTTTAACCAAGTGAAGTCGCAAGGTTGCAATTTAGTTCGATACCTAACTTAAAATTTCACGACCTTAATTTCCTTTTGATCATGCAACTACATGACTGGGTCGCTAGGTCACAACATAGTCTCTTCCTCGGCCTCAAAACTCACGACCCCTCTTCCCATGCAACTATGCGACCTTGTCCTTAGGGGTCGCTAGGTCACTAAGTCATAAGAGATGATGACTTATGCCTCATGACCTTTGCGACTTGGTGACCTAAATCACCCTGCACATGCAACCTTTTCTATTTAAATCGATCGCCCCACTGGTTCATTTATTTGTTTCACTAGAGCACTCAAGAGGGAGAAAGGCTTGACGACTGAGAGAGGCATGTGATTCCCTCCAGGTATGTGACCCTTCCTCTCCTTTGCAATCATTATTCTATGCCAGTTTTCCTCCTCTACCTCCCAACCCTACACCTTCTCTGATGGTAAGGATTTTATCCACCCTCCCACAGTTTCTCTAAACTCTTTGTGCCCTTGCAACCCTACAATTTTGCATTCACCCATCTAGATCCCTCTTTTCCTAGGTAACTAGTCCCACCTCTAACCATTTCATTTTTTACCTCTCAGTAAGTTAGGTTTTGGATCCAGTAAAGCCCCAAGGCCACATTTTGAGCTTCAACACCTCCGCCAAGCTGCCCTAAATAATAGGTCACACAAACAAAAGACGTGATAGGTCAAACATTATGATCATGTGACTCGCCTGACCTCGCAACCTCTCTTATCCCGTGACCCTGAGACCTTGCAATTGGTCTGACATCATGACCTATCTTATCCCACGACCTTGTGACCTTGTGACTGTCCCGATCCCGTGACCTCTCTTGCCCCGTGGCCTTGTGACCCCATGACCAAACAACCTATTAAGATCTATGACCAACTCAACCCGAGTCACCAAGTTTCCAAGTCGCTAATTTGGCACTCCTTTTTCTCCGACCTCCTATGCTGTGCATCCCAACGACTCCCCTATGAGAAGAACTCTAGCCCGAGATTTTTTCTCATATTCTAAAGCCCTCCTTGTGACTTTATTTTGTGTTACATTATTCATGCCATATCTCTCATCGTGGGATTTCTTGTTTGACATGCTAGGTGATGACTACATCGAGCGCATTTCAATTTCTTATTTCTCTGGAGAGATGGTACCTGCAATAGTCAAGACTTACCATAAGAGCACCTAAAGCAGTATCCAGGAAAGCTACCAAGGCCCACCGACTCATATCTACAAGGACACCACATGCAACAACAATAAGGTTACCAAAATCTCCTAGTTCGACATATATGAAAAGTTTTCTAAGAAGGACATCCTTGAGGACCAGGAAGACTTCAAGGTATACCTCGGCATCAAGAGGTTTAGGCTCCACAAAGTGGCCTTGCAACCATCTGTCTTCCCGTGCACAAAGACCATTGTTTGGATTATACAGAATACTAACCCAGATCAGTGGGTGGTAAGGAACCATAGAGGTGAGGCCTTCGTAACCATCTCTTCTGCAGACATTGTTTCTTATTACAGGTTTCTAGAGAAAGAAGAGACCTTTATTACCAAGTTGCTGTTAGACTTCCCAGTACCAACAAAGGACATTTTAAGGTCTTGGTGGTAAGACCCTTCTAAGTTCCAGGTAAAAAATGATCAAGTGTACATGACATAAGGCCTTAGGAAAGTTTACCAACTCTTGAAAGAAATGATGAATCATTTGTATGGGAGGCCTAAAATCGATACCTTTCTTGGAATATGGATCCCTATCATGTACATTGTCACCACCAGAGGCATAATTTTCAACTGGGAAATCATCCTTGCTTCCACATTGCAAACCAACATACATACAACAAAGTATCTTGAGGCGGATCAACCATCCGAATTCCATATGGAATCGTACCTATTAGATGCACTATGTGTAAGGTGTCATTTTGACAATTGAAGCTATAAATGGAAAACAGATGTGGCAGAACCTGTGTATGAACATTATAAGATCATTTGGGACCCGGGCTATAAAAGTGTGCATGAGTTCGCCTCTGAGTCATTCATTTCCCCTTTATACCACTTGTTCTTTAGAGAAGACCCTCCTTGCATGTCAAAGAGAGCTATGGAGACGATTACCAGAGTAGAAGATTGGTTTCCCATCTAGGAGGGCACATTCATCAGGGTCTTCGACTCGTACAAACCTCCTCACGCACTTCCTAGGTTCACCATAGAAAAATTACTTCTGCAGGAAGTATGTTACAAGATGACTACATGATTTTCAAAGACATTGAATAATGGAAATAAAAAGCCTTGGCACACCTTTCCTTTCACTATTGGGGCATATACTGTTGAAAAATTTAAGGAAGTTAAAGCAGAGGCCGAGGAAATGAAGGGATTTCATTTGGTGACCCTAAGTCACTATATGTATGACCCAAAAAGGATGGTAGTAGCGCATTGTAAGAAAGATAAATTTAATTGGTCATACCTACATACCAAGTAGTTTCACGAAGTTAAAGTCAGGAATTGGAGCAATGCAGCCAGAGAATTTAGTGCAAGCTAGCAACAAGAAAAGGAGAACAAGCGGGCTGAGAATTCCCAAGGGGACATAAGCCTACACGTTAGGTTTTCCTTGATCAAGAGAAAAGGGGAGTGACAAAAGGTAGGTGGAAAACTTAAAAGGCATAGAAGTGATGAACCATAGGACCCTCCAAGAGAGCAAGAGGAAGATGAATATGGTGAAACTTTGGAAGAAAGAAACGCAATCATGGACAAGAAAAAGAAAGAGTTGGACGGGAAAAGAGAAGAAGAGCTAAGGAAGTCGTAGAAATTAGGTAATCAGTAGCATGAGGACCTTCAAAATCAACAAGAGGAAGAAGAGATGAAAATAGAGCAACGAGACGAGGAAGAGGAGCAAAGGACCCAGGATGCAGAAGAGAAGAGGAACACATGAGAAAAGATGAAGAAGAGAAGAGAAGGTAGGAAAAGGAGGAAATGAAGAAACAACGGGAAGAAATCAACAAGAAGGATAACCAAGATCCTCACGAACAACAACAAGATTTGTAGGTGTAGGTATAACTTCCTCCATTAGATATCCCTCCATCAACCCAAATCACGAGAGGATACTTGCCCCTTAAGTAATTGGGCATTCCTGACAAATAGAAGAAAAAGTAATGGACCTCACGAGACTTACTTTTGACCAACTCAATTGTAAGATTATGTAGGATATAAGGAATTATTATGGCAGGAACCCTATAGAGCCTCTGTCTATGACCATAGAGAAGGAGATGGTCTTAGATACGACAATAAATCCTGAGATGATTGCTTCAATTAGGACTGCCTTTGTAACCGCCACTAAGTTGAATGTAGGGAGAATGGGTAAGAAAATTTCAGAACTCTAGGGAAAGCTTTACGCATTTGAACAAAGGATCGCCAAAGTTGAGGAGGACTAGAAGAGGCTTGAGGAAGAAAATAAAGCTCTTCACCTAGCTCACTCTAGCATGAAGGAATTACAACCATTGATCAAGGAGGAAATTGAGACCTTGAGAGAAGCCATGGAAATTGTCTATGAGGAGATGTTGAAGCTACATCACAAAGTGTCTCCTATCTTAGCCATACAGACCGACAAGAAGGAAAATCCCACCATGCTAAAAAAACCTATCACAACTCTCAACAACATTCATGACTGGACTAATAAGTATCCAGAGGAATCGATAGTTCTCCCAAAGAAGGATTGGATAACAACCCATAACGATAAAGTCCAAGTACGCATTAAGATCCAATCACGGGATAAACTGGCTAGGGATGTTGACAGGGTTCTTGCCTCGTGGATGCATTTGTTGAGTGGGTTGGAGTTTGTGATTGAAGTTCGTGGGGTTCCTTCCATTGGTGTAGTTGGATAAGTAAGGAAACAAGAGGAAGTATTATAGGAGATTCAAGCATTCCTCGACCCTCTTAGGTAGGCTTCCAGCATAGTGGCCTTATAAGTCATGAAAGAAAACATCACATGGTATGTGGTGGAGTGAGTGAGGATGCATACAAAGTTGGTAACTCTATCCAATTAAATCAAGGTCTAGAAAGGCACTCTCATCTTGGATGCCCTTGATTTCCTGCACAGGCATGATGAATAACAGTAGAAGGTGATGAAAATAGTTGTTGAATACAAGCTTTAGCACACCTACCTCATGGAGAAGTTGCATATAAATGTTCCGGAATTACCCATTACCAAGTTGTTAAAGTAGGATCAATTTGTTTTGGTTATGCATAACAAGATAAGATAGAATAAGAGAAAGTAGGGTTTTGAAAAGTCATGAGGAAGTCCAAGAGTCATGAGTAGACCAAAGGTCACCCTATTTTCTATAAATATACCCTCATGACACATTGTAAAGGACTTTCAGCTTTGGACTAGTTTTGATATATATGATTTTGAGAACTTAGGACCTTCTCGGGAATGCAAGGAGTAATTGCCTATTTCCACTTTTGGATTTGATTGAGAGCATGTATGATGGTGCCATGAATATTATTAACTTAATGAATCAAAAGTTCCTATGAGCTTTGGTTTGTTGTCTCTTCATATGTCTTCCTATGCTGTTAGAATTTTCTTGCACCAAAGGGATGGTATATGTTATGCGTTCATTATGTTTATGTCAGTAAATTGTTTTATTGATGTTGGCATTATATCATTCTATACTGTGCACTTACTTGTGATTTATGTGATTATTGATCACGAACTTATTCATGATCAGTAGCCTACTTGTATATGTATGTGTGAATCTCATTTAAGGTCTCACTAACATTACTTTTCTTGAGGTTTATGATTTGTAATTATGTTGTTTCTATTCATTGGATTTATTTTATGTGATACTCATTGGTTATCAACTTGCATTTGTTGAAGTCTCATTCATTCTTTTTCAACTCATACTCTCTGCTTCATCCAAGGCAAACATCAACCAACATAATGGAAGTTGGGCCTACATGCCGGATGGGACGCCTAAACTAAATGATGTAGAATATGATTGGGAGTCTGCATCGGGGAGATCCCCCTAGCTATTGGAGGTAAATTTCAGCCCATCAACCATTCTTAGGGATTAAAAAAAGTGAAGTTTAAATGGCACATTCTTCACATACCTAATGGCCCTGTTACAATGTGCTCTCCTTATATTTCTAGTATCTACATATTTCTTGGGTCCTCGTCTTATTCATATTCCTTGGTGATATTATAACATTCCACGAACTATTGAAAAGTTGAGACTATTGATGCACAAAACATATAGGTGCTAATCTCGGCACAATTTGGGTCTCTAACGCAGAAATATTATTCTTGATAATTTGCAGTGTTGTATCTAGGGGTGGGTCATCCAACTCAAAGCTAAAAGTTATTTTGAAATTCTATGACATTTCTCCCCAGTCAATGGTTCCTTTGTTTTTTTCCAATTTTGTATACCAATTTTGAGGGATAGTATCTAGTGTATGTATGGACATATGTATCCACTTTGCTTCTGGTATCCTCTTATTGGTCCATGTTTTGATACATCCCTGCACATGAGTAGTTGGAAAACCCAACCCAACATATTTATGTTGTTCATTTTTTGTATTTAGTTGGAACCCTATCTGCATCAAATGTCTACATGTTTTCCAATTTCTTATCCCTTCCTTGTGCATAATCAAACAACATGCAAAAGTCACTTTTAACACAACATCGAAGGACAACAACCTAATATTCTCTAGTATCTATGACTCAAATTATTTTACAAAGGCTTCTAAATTTGTACTACTATCATATTTCAGGGATCTCACACTTTTGTTCCAATCCAACACACTGCAAGGGTAATAAGATCATATCTCCTGGTGGACACTCGTGTAATCTATGAAGCCAATTCTCGAAGGCTGCTTCTAATCTTGATGTGTAAGAGCTAGCACTTCACCAAATAAGAAATCCATTAGTAGTTGGATTATTGTAATCTTCCTTTCACGTTGTTATATTGTAAATATTTTCAAGTCCTACTACGCCGAATCCATCCTTAAATAGTTCCACGTATCATTCTCCCTCCTTCGGATCTAATGGCATAGTCACCCTTAAGTCCCCATATTTGCATATTATCTACCTTATTTTAAGGTTGATTATAACTTGATTGTCAAAGGCCCAATTGATCCCAATTAATGACAGATAATGATTAGCGTTAACCACAATATTAATGATTTCAAAGTCAACAATTCTCTTAACCCCATTAATGTTAACTTCTACTCCTACAAACCTTCCAATAGGGAATATTATTGATTGATCGGCCATTATAAGATAAATAGGTGACTAGATCATCTTTGGTCTACCCATCATCGCTGATGATTGATTCAGAAGAATGTTGACATCTTATCCCAAGTCCAGGATAATGTGGTCCATATCATATGCTCCAATCTATTCATTGAGTTTGAAATCCCTACTTGTCCTCTTCTTGTGCATGATTGGCTTAAATACACACTTGGGGTCTTGTGCTATAGGTCCTTCTTGCCCTTATGCATATTTTTCGATCATTTTGTGTAGCTTATCTAGGGTTGATCTATCTTTTATTAAGTCTAAACAATTGTCCATTTTTTTTTTTGATTTGGCTTACCTCTCCTCCTCTTCCTTTTGGTGTAGACCTGTCATAGGTTGATGGTAAGTCATATATCGGTTTTACTTGCTACGTGGTCTAACATGACCGACCCAATTCTATTGCAAACAACTCCCTTCTTGCCTCCTTGTGTGTTTTTTTCCTTACTAGGTAAAAATTGGGAGGTGGCTCTGCTACCTTCCTTATCCATTGGTACTATTGATTCCCTGTACCATTGGAATATGGTATTGTCCTTGCTCCTCCACGTGTAATTTCTTTGACTTGTGGATGATCAGTGCACTCTTCTGTAGCTATTATTTGCACATTTTGTACCCTTTTTTATTTCCACTTTGTGATTAGTTGGGGACAGTCCTCAGTAGCATGGTCTAGTAGCTTGCAATAAGTACATGTCGTGCATGGGTTAGGGAAATCTCACAAAAAATATCCTAGTTGTCTGTAGTTATAACAAATGATCAGTTCTCAATGTCACCCAACTACTCCTTTTCCTCTACTTGAAAATCCCTGGCCTTTTCCCTGCATCCCTTGGCCTCTTCTTGGATTATATCCTCTGGGTGCGTTATAAATTGACATAACAACTTAAGAACCTTCTACTTTCTATACCCTATATGTATCAATAGTCCATTCTCTTAGTAATTGTAATGTGCGATAAGTATATATGTCATGCCCAACTGATTTTCAAAAGTCACAAAACAATATTTTCACTGAGCTTTGATATTTCTACATCATAAGACATGAAGTTGGTATATTTCCCCAAATCCTGCTAACTTCACACCATAATCTTGTACCTTGTGCCAATGAATTCACAACCCCCATAGTCATGTATGTTGTGATGGTTGGACCTTCATTTCTATGGTGTCCCTCCTTTCTTCATATGGTGCACCATACTTCATGTTTTTCTTTGCGTTTTACTAAGTCTAGCAAATATATTTGTAAAGCTGTCAACTATGATTCACCAGCGCCATTCCTGCGTTTCTTTCACTATATGCAAGTGATGCTTCTAGATTCATGTTAGTCTTGAGTGCTATAGATTGCATGGAAAATTTTTGATGAGTCAACAAAATACGTATATGCGACAATAAACCTGCAATGACCCATTCTCTATGTTGCACATCAAGAATAAAAAATGATAACTAGTCTAGCAAGACTTTGAATCTCTAGTGATAATCCCATACTGAATTGATAACAAACTGCATAATCTCCTTGACCTATGTGATACACTAGGTATTTGATTTCGGTTTTTGGGACTCCTTGTGACAAGGCTTACTTGATCTCCCCTAATCCTCTACCTTTCCCTCTTGGTGCAATGTTCTTGAATTTCTTTTACTAGGTTAATGCACAGTCCCTAAATGTGGACCCTAGATGTGCCACTTTTGTCTATTCATCTTGTACCTTATTAACATTCCAAACTTCCTTGCATACAAAAATATGCTACCTAGGATCCTCCCTTCCAGTGTTGTGAAAGACCAACATTCACATAGAAGGCTCAACATCCATCATTGTTTTCTATGTAGTTATGTTCTATGATACTTTTGGTTGAGTTGATGATATCCTACATCCCACATGACTACTTCCACTATTATGATAACTTTGAATATCCCCTTTACTAACTAAATTTAACTGTAATAAATTACTAGGCAATCTTATCCTATAAGTGTGGCACTGTATCGAATAAGTGATTGGCGTAGATCTCTTCCCAACTTCTGTTATGGTGCTACCTTCTCATTCCTTCACTAGAATTTCCTACTTCTCTTCTCTCTAATGTATGTTCTGATGCAGATCTCTCTCTCACTTCACTTTGGCATGAAAATATCATCCTACTACGCAATCCTCCACTAGCTTCTTCTGTCACATTCTCTTCTTGCATCAATGTTTGTTCTTTAATCTATCTGGTATATTATGCGCTTCTATCTCTCTGATGCCTCAATATCCTTGATCCACCTCATTCTCTTTCTATACCCCTCACCTTTCTATCCTCAAGCATTCATTGGTCAACTCCTAGTCTCCCCATCATGCACAAAAAGATTCAACTACTCATGTTATCAAATTCCATCATCATTACTCCTTTATCACATAACAACATTTTTATCTAGGAGAAGAGTGATTTCACAAATCTTCCTTGTGGTCCTCTGAAAAAGTTCCTCCCGACTTCACTATATTACTGAGAAACTTCTATCACAAATTCAACAATGTAGCCCTTCAATATACTATTCAACTAGGAATCAAATGCACACAAAACTTTGTTGTTTATTGAGCTCACCCTTCAAATTGATTCTAGATTCTAATTATACAATACTATAGTGTTCCAATTTCCGACGTTCTCTGATATTCTTGGAAACCACTCGACTAGAATTATAGGAAACTCAACAAAGAAAATATCATGTAATATATTTAATATTTAAATTTGACTCTCTCTCTCTCTATATATATATATGTGTGTGTGTGTGTGCGTGTATGTGTTTTAATGACATTTTTTTATGAAGGCCACATCTTTGACCTGAATATATTTTTTAGCAAAAATCTGGTAACTTGTCCTTTCTAGAATAAATTTTCTAACTATTTAATTATTCTATATTTAACTATTTTATATTTAACTATATATTTTATATTTCTGGCCAAAATCCAATAATTTTTCCTTTCTAGAACTATTTAACTATTTTTAACTATTTAACAATTTTATATTTAACTATCATTATCCATATTTATCTTTGATATTTAATTGTCTATATTTTTTTTTATATTTAACTATTTTTTCTATTTTTTTGGGGCATGGTTATTTATGTCAAATGGGCTTGCATTTTTAATTTATATTTTTTCACTAATATCAGTATTTCAATATTTACATTGCATTAATAACCTTTTCAATATTACAATTCATATGAGCAAGGTAGGTAAATAATATTAATAAAATATTTCACGAATACCCAAATTAATAATAAAATATTTCACCGATACCCAAATTAATAATAAAATATTTCACAAATACCCAAATTAAACAATTTAAAAGTATTTAAGACACGTAGCTCTTTTTAAATTTAAAGGATTTTGATTGGTTTACATATTATGGCATGAAAATTACATGAAAATTTCATGAGAACTTTTATGCCAAAATTTCCTCTAATGAACGCACTTTTGCAACCACTTCTTGGGATTGATCTGCCCGTTTCTGGTTTGTTCTGTCACAAATTCGTATTCCTTCTTTTGTATCCATTGTCGTATCTCCTCCTTAGTCAACCTCCACATTCCTTTCAATAGGTCCTGAGAATGAAACCTTTTGTTGGCTCGCAGAGGGTAGACCCAGGTTTAAATTTAAACAACCAACAAAACCCCTCAAACACCAACCCTTTCAGCATCACCCGCAAGTAGGTGAAGTCTCACCTGAGGCATATTATGAGGGACTGCAGGAACGAGGACAATTTTGCAGTGGCAAAGGGGACATGGGGCCTATGCTAACATTCTTAGCACATTTATTTTTTTAATTATACCCCTAATCCACACAGTAAATCAATAAATATTAGAACGCATAATAACATATAAACTAGATTAATCAAACCATATTGCACACAATAGACAATTAACCAACCCACCAATTATATTACTTCGAAAGATTCTTCATTACATCACATTGTTGCAGCTCACTAGCCTAAACCATCAAATCATAGTACATTATCTCACATAATAGTTGTCTTAAAACAAAATATAACAGTGAACCCTTATAACATAACATTATGGCCTTATTTATAAGTTTATATTGGGAATAAGGCTGACTAACGACCTACCTTTTACCATGGGAAATTCCTAATATTATGGGTAAAAACCCTAAAAGTAACCTAAAATATTTCACATTTTATGTGATGCTCCTTAGCCGACATTGCCACACACTATCCTCCTGTGTGGTGCTCCTTTGTGCGAAATCTTCAAATTCCTACCTCAAAAATTATCATTCCAATAAGTATATCCTAGGAATATTCCTTCATCGACTTTTTCTTCACTGTGATGTAACATTTTCTTCCAAAAACTTTGAAATGCTTAACAGTGGTTGGTCTTCCTTTCCATATCTCGTAAGGAGTTTTAGTACTTTTTGTCTTGACTTAAGTCATGTTCAAGATTTACACAACTGTTTTATTGCTTCTCCCCAAAATTGATGTGGTAGTTGAGCTTAAAAAATAAGAGATCTTGCCATATCTTGAGCTTTTCCATTCTTCCTCTTAGTTACACCATTTTGTTGAGGTGTTCTTGTGATAGTGAAGTGTTGAGCCTCAAAATTACTCTTTCCCTAGCAACTCTTCTCATTCCTTTTCTTTGTTTTTCCATAAGAAAGATGCATTCTCATCACCAATAACTGGTATATACTGTCTTGAGGACGACATTTAGAGATTTACATGTTATGCTTTTATGTTTTGCTATTTGAATAATTTTTTTTATATTAGCTACGAAATGCAACCTATTATGCAACTAATCGGCTGTTCCGCAGCTACCTTCATGCTCTAACAGGTTCCAGGTGTCAGAAGGAGAAACTAGCCACATGGGCAGCTTGGAAATCATTATGACATGGACCCTATCCTATTCATTCAGCCTAGGTCGACAAAGAAGATGCCATAAGACTACGGTCAATGGATAAGTCAAACACAAAGAGACCGAAGGTAACAAGACTTTGTTTCGTGGTTAATTAATGCATTTCACAATGATGGGAAGTGTTATCCAGAGCAACTACCTATACCTATGGACCCCAGTAGCCACCTGTACAAATGAATCCAACAACCACCATTTCTTGGATTTATGTCTCTAGCAGTTGAGGAAGAAATTCTGCATATCTGTCTTCTACGTGTTTGTCTGTAGCATGTTTTTCTCCACAAACAATTATATGATTTTTCTTATAAATACTTGTGTAAAGGACCAAAGAGGAGGGTAGTAATAATAATAGTTTTATTGTGAAATTGAAGTTCTAGATTCTGTAATTTCTGGGCATTTTGTGTCCCTGTTTTAATATGAGAAGACTGCATGTTTTTATGAACATCTGAAAGAGTTTTCTTGGAGTTGATTGAGCAAGCGTAGCCTAATCAGTTGCAGAGGGCCCCTGCACTGAAGAAGGTTTCATTTCATTTTATTTTTCTTCTTCTTGTTAATTATAGTTTCATCATTTTCTTTCTAAAACAATGTTTATAATCATTTTGTTACTAACAATGTTTATAATGCAATTTCCATCATTTTTTATTAACAGTGTTTATAATTTAGAGCAGTTTCCATTAGCTTGATCTCTTTTTATTTTTTATTAGTGGTTTAGAAGATAGGACTCAATGGTGTAATCTTGTTTCTTCAATAAAAAACTAACCTTGTTTCAGGATGAGAGTAGGATTGAAGAATGATAAGGATACAATGTTGGATAGTTTACTTCATTCACTATTTTGCTAGTTTAAATTCTCAATTAAACTGATTAGTGTCATTTAATGTCTTTTCCATTTCATTTTTAGTTTACTGACTCATGGTGTTAATGAATGTTTATGGAAAACCCTTCAATTTGATAATTCATCCTTAACTAAGTGGTTGAACATTTCATATATGCAATGAGTTATTTCTGTATCTTTGTATTTGCTTTCTCTTAGATTAATGAAGTACATAATCACTCAAATGTCATCCCAATGGGACTTTCTCCCAAAATTGAGAGGTAGAGTAACCAAGTATTTCATTTAGTTTTATTTCTATAATTAGTTAGACATCAATTGCAAATTTCACTTTCAGTTTTAATTCATGATTTGGAAATAATGGTAAAATAGGAATAGAAACTCTATTTTTATTTCTTGCATAGCTTTGTTTCCATTTCTTTCTTAGCTTTGTTTTCATTTCTTTCTTAGCTCTGTTTCCATTTTTAGATTTTGAGCAGTCTTTACAAAAGTTAGATTTAGTTATGATAATTTACATTGTAAATCATTAGGAATTAAAAGACCAAAAACCCCCAAAAACAACATAAAACATAAAAACAATGAAGTAAGAAGGGTTAGCTAGCACAAACAGTGCACTACACTTCATCAGTTTACGATACCCAGATTGATAATTTATGTAGAGAAATTTAGGACACTAAATTGACCAAACATTTTGGCGCCGTTGCCGGGGAAGTGTAACTAGGTAGCCTTATCTCTTACATTAAAAAAAATTATATGCATAGAGAAATAGACTCTAGGGGTAGATTTATAGCTAGGGGCAGTATTTCAATTCCTATAACACCACCTACACCACCAAGAACAAGGAAAGATACACCTCCATCCCAAACTCATACTCCCAGCCATGGAACACCTGAAATTCCAATGGTAGAAATTCAATCAAAAGAATCTCCTACTTCATCTACCAAGTCAGTCCTAGAGGAGAAAAATCTTAAATCTCCAATAGTAGGAATAACCTTTTTCACCTCCACAGGAGAGCACATTTTAATTGAAGAATTAGGAGTACCTAGTGAGGAAGAAGAAGGTTCTCTCCCATATCCCATTAATAGAATAACCAGAGAAGGAGAAAGTAACCTTGTAGGTTGAACCTTATAATGACTCTGAGGAAACTATAATGGTGGAAGAAGGAGAAGATGGGGAATTCAATCTGTTTGGAGGGGGTAGAGGAAGAGGTAAATGAAACAATGGAGGAGGTAGAGGAAATAATGGAGGAGGCAGAGGAAATAGGGAAATAGATAATTCTTTTGGATTCCATATAGTGGATGAGGAAACAAATGCCACAATGAAAAATATATCACCCTCTATCCTCCCAAACTTCCATGGGCTAAAAAGTGAGGATCTTGAAACATTCTTATTTGAGTTTTAAGTCTTGTGAAAAACCTATGACTATCTAGAAGACTCTCATAAACTCAAATTGTTTCCTTCAACACTAAAAGGAGCTACTTTGAAGTGGTGCATGGGGTTAGTCACTCAGTCCATTAGAACATGGAATGACATGAAAAAAACTTTTTTGGATAGGTACTTGGATTATTGCATGCCTACCAATCACAAAGATGAAGTGTTCAAAGTGATGTAGAGAGAGGATGAAAACTTGGAGGATTTGATTGAGAGATTCAACTATAATTTGGAAAGAGCAAAAATGGACAATTTATATGAAAATACCTTGAAAGCTCTTTTATTAAAAGCCATTAGAGATGAGTGGATAGATATCCTTAACATGATGGGGAAGGGAGATATCTCTCAACTTCCATTAAATGATATAGGAGAATTATGTGTTCATCTCTTAAGAGGAAAATCTAAAACTGGGAAAGGTCCAAGAGATCCTTCTCTTGTTAGAGTAAACAAATCTACAACTAGATTTGTAAGTAGGGAAGAAATTGGTCATATGCTTGATGAATTTAAAACTGACATTTTACGGAGTCTTAGTGAGCAAATAGACACCCTTAAATTATAAAATAAGCAGAAAACTGAGGTTGATGCTTTAGCCATTTTTTGTTCAAAATGCAGAAAAAAATATGCTCTAAGAGAATGCCCTTTATATGCAAAAGTTGTAGAAACTTGTATGATTTTCTCAGAAAGCCATGAGACCAAGGGTTGTCCTTCAATTCTAGGTCTTAAGGCTGTCTTTCAAGAGGAAACAGTCCCAAATTCTACAGAACCTCTTTGTTTTGTTTCTAGAAGACCTAGAAGACCTTGGCAGGGGCCACAAAATCAGGGATTTAACAATCAAATGTATCTTCAGCCCCCCACCAAATTGGAATCTTGGCAACAACCTCAATTTCAATATCAACCTTGGCCTCAACCTCAATCTCAATCTCAACCGTGGGCACAAGGAGTACAAAATCCTTATGGGAGATTTTCTCAATATTATCAATATCCTCCATCATATCCGAATTATCCTCCCCCACACATTCAACAACAAAATCAGCAGCCACAACTTCAAAATCAGAACCCTCAACTTTCATTACCATTTCCACAACAATCTCCACAACGAAACCAAAATCCTCAACTCTTACTGCCATTTCAGCAGAAACCAAATCAGCTACCTGCCCAACCATTTCCAAACGGCAAAAATAAAAACCCTCAGTATGCTTACATGGTAGAAGGACAACAATTTCTAACTTATATGATTACTCCTCTAGATCTTAATGATGTTCAACTGAGATCTGGTAGGATATTAGAAAAGGAGAGACCTTCTGTAGTTATTCAAGAACAAGACAGTTCTGAGGAAGAATATGTAAAGGTCAATAAAAGTTTTGAGGGAACATCTCTCCAAAACCAAAACATTGAAAAAGAAAAACAAAAAGAATCAGTGAACACAACTCCTATCATTGAGTAACCAAAACCTACTTCTACACCTCCTTTTCCTGAAAGATTACAAATTTATAGAAGAGTAGAAAAGCAGATTATGTTTCCCAATTATGATTTTGTAGATGAACTGAAGAATGTCAGTATCAAAATCCCTTTGCTACAAGACATTAAAGAAATTCCAATTCTAGCCAAAACAATAAAGGAGTTGAGCATAAGAAACTAGGAAGAAAAACAAAGGAAACAAAAAGAATTCACCTAGTAGGAAAAATAGTAGACACAATGATGGGAAAATTTTCCATACAAAAATATGTGGATCTAGGAAGTCCAATTGTGAAAACACATATCAATGGAGCTGAAATTCCAAATACATTGATTGACTTAGGGGCATCAATAAACATCATCAACAAACAAACTATGGAGTAGCTCAAGCTTCCTAATCTTCTCTACACACCTACCTTACTGCAACTAGCAGATAGATCAGTAATCAAACCAGATGGAGTGTTAGAAGATATTTCAGTATCCTTAGATTCTTGGGAATACCTTGTTGATTTCATGATCTTAACTCCCAAGAACAATCTAGGAGGAAATCCACTCATATGAAGAAGACCTTGGCTGGCCACAGCTGATGCTTTTATTAGCTGTATATCTGGTGACATGTATATTTCTAATGGTAATTCAACAAAAAAAATTACTCTATATCCTCCAGCAAAAGCAATCTCAGAAATAGATGACAAAGAATGGATTGATGATGAAGATGATATTCAACCTCTCTTTACTATTTCAGATATTAGTGAAGATAGTACAATTTTAAATACATTAGAAAATTTTGAATCATCTTTAGAATATGACAATGAGAAATTTCAAAAAAAATCTAATGTTGAATATTTGTCATCTAGGTAGATGTTTCTCTATTCTATGGAAGAGTTTGTTGGCTCTACAATTGAAATTTTTCCAGGTAGGGCATTGAACATAAACAAAAACTTGGAGAAAATACAACAAGAAGAGCTAACCAAAACATTACAAAAACATTCTGCTGCATTTGCATGGGAATACACTGACATGAAATAAATTAATCCTAAGACTTGTATCCATCACATCTACAATGAGGAAAATTGTAGACCTATCAAACAACCTCAGAGAAGGATGAATCCAAATCTTAGGGAGATTGTGAAAGAAGAGCTCCAAAAATTACTAAATGTAAACTTCATTTAGGCAATTTTAGATAGCCAATGGGTTTCTCCTTTGGTAATTGTGCCTAAAAAGAATGGTAAATGGAGGGTGTGCATTGATTATTGAGAACTGAATAAAGCAACCCTTAAAGATAATTTCCCTTTGCCTTTTATAGATCAAGTGTTAGATACATTAGCAGGTAAGAAGTATTTCTCATTCTTGGATGGTTTTAGTGGTTATAATCAAATTCAGGTAGCACCTGAAGATCAGGATAAAACCACATTTACTTGTCCATGGGGAACTTATGCCTACTGAGTACTTCCTTTTGGGTTATGTAATGCACCTGCAACATTCCAAAGAGTAGTACTAGGGATTTTTTCTGATCTAATACATGATTGTGTAGAGGTATATATGGATGATTTTACAGTGTATGGGAATACATTTGAAGAAGCTTTGGAAAATTTGGGAAAAATTCTTTGTAAAGAAACAAACCTTTCACTAAGCCATGAAAAATGTTTTATGATGTTTGCAGAAGGTATTGTTTTAGGACATCACATTTCAAGAGATGGGATTAAAGTTGACAGATATAAAGTTGAAGTCATCTCTAAATTATCAATTCCAAATTGCCAAAAGGATGTTAGAAGTTTTCTAGGATTTACAAGATACCATAGAAGGTTTATAGAAAATTTCACTAAAATAGCATCACCACTCTTCAAATTGCTTACCAAAGATTGTGAATTCAATTGGAATTCTGATTTCTGATTGGCATTTGAAACCTTAAAAACAAAAATTTCTGAAGAACCCATTTTAAGAGGTCCAAATTGGAAACTCCCTTTCCATATTCAACAAATGCTTCAGATACAGCTCTGGGAGCTGTATTGGGACAAAAAGATTTGATTCCTTATGCTATTTACTATATAGGTAAGAATTTGACTCCCACTGAATTAAATTATACTGTGACTAAAAAGGAATTTTTAGCTGTTGTTCATGCAATTAACAAGTTCAGACACTATATAACAGGCTATGAAACCTTTGTTCATACAGATCACTCTACAATTAGATATTTAATGAATAAACCTATTACTAATGGCAGAGTTACAAGATGGATTTTACTTTTGCAAGAATTTAACATTACTCTGCTAGATAGACCTGGAAAACAAAACACAGTTGCTAATTTCTTGTCCAGGATTCAGAATATCAAAGAAGATTCTCCGGTTGAAGATAAGTTTCCTGATGAATATCTTTTTGCAGTAACTACTCAAACTCCTTGGTTTGCAGATATTGCTAACTATTTGGTCACAATAATGTTACCTTCACATTTGTTTCATAGAGAGAAAAGAAAAAATATTTAGGAAAGTGCAAGATATTCATGGATCACTAACGAATTCTATAAAACAGGCCCAGATCTTATGATTAGAAGGTGTGTCAGGGAGGATGAAATACTTGAGATTTTTAAGGCATGTCATGATGATCCGTGTGGTGGAAACTTTGCTGACAAGAGGACAACCTATAAAATCCTTTATTTAGGATATTATTGGACAACCATCTTCAAAGATGCTAAAGAATATTCCAGGAGATGTGACAGCTGCCAAAGGGGGGGGGGGGAACCTGCTCTCTCAAATGAAATGCCATTGCAAATTCAGGTACCATCGAACCTTTTGAAAAATGGGCCTTAGATTTTATTGGGCCAATTAATCCTCCATCTAAGTAGAAGAAGTATATATTAGTATGCACTGATTATGTCACTAAATGGGTAGAAGCCAAAGCATTACCTTTTGCTAATGAAAAATCTGTAGTTAATTTTCTTTTTGAGGACATCTTCACTCGTTTTGGTGTTCCAAGAGAAATTGTGACATATCAGGGATCTCAATTTACATCTAACATGGTGGAAGGGCTTGTGGAAGAATACAAGATCAAACATAGGAAATCTACTCCCTATCATCCACAAGCAAATGGTCAAGTGGAATCTACAAATAAAGTGATTGAAAGAATTCTCACCAAGATTGTGCATCTACACAGAAGAGATTGGGAAAAAAGGCTTCCTGAAGCCTTATGGGCCTACAAAACTACATGGACGAACACACCGGGACATACAACCTATGAACTTGTTTATGGGAAACAAGTCATGTTCCCTATAGAGTTCCAAATCAGAACTTTCAAGATGGCAGTCCAACTGGGACTAGATTTATTAGAGGCACAAAAGCATAGGCTGAAGCAATTAAATGAACTTGATGAAATCAGGCAAGAGGTAGTTCAAAGGACTAGTAGAGTCCAACAACATAGGGATAAATGGCATGACAAATATATCAAGGACAAGATGTTTCAAGTGGGAGATTGGGCGTTATTGTTTGATTCAAATTTTAAAGATTTTCAAGGGAAGTTTCAAACTCATTGGCTTGTGCCATATGAGATTGAAAAAGTCTTTAGTAATGGTTCAGTGAGGATAAGAACAATAGATGAAAGTAAAACTCCTCTTCTTGTGAATGGTCATAGATTAAAGATATATCAGAAACCAATTTCAAAAGAGGAGTTCATTAAGATTTTCCAAGACAATTCTGAAATTAAGCTAGTAAAGAAGAATTCTTCTTCTCCACTAACTTAGTCTTTATTTTTCCTAAAAAAAAAGAAAAAAGAAAAACAATTAAAAAAAATAAATTGTATAAGGTTGAAAACCAATCATTGATTGGCATACTTATATAGAAAATACAAGGTGAAAATCAAAGATTTTTGACACCCTATATTTTACATTTTCTTTCTGTAATAAGTAGTGACAAAAATCTACAGTCACTCTGCAGTTTAGATTCTGCAAATTCATCATCTCATCTCACCTCACCCCATTTTATTTTTGCAATTTCACTTCATCCCATTGTCATATTTCATCAATAAATTTTTCAATTTTTCCTTTTACAATTTTCATTCCATCTTCATTTCATTTACCATATTGTCTTACATCTCATTTCATTTCACTTATGATGATGTGGTCAAGATGACGATGTGACCTACCTATCTACAACTCTCTAAACCCTTACTGTCTATTTATTACATGCAAAATCTTAATTTTATCTCTCATATTCACGCAGTCTTTTCATATACACAGTCTTTCCATTTTCATATATACACAATCATTCCATTTCCATACACACAGTCATTCCATTTCTTAAATAGCACTCGTTTTATAGATAGTGACAGTAATTTTGAAGGTTAACTGAAAACAGGGGATATGGGGCTTATTATCAGGACAGAGCCCGTAGGGGTAAAGTATATGGAGGGTTATCCACAACTTAAAGGGATGCTATAGAAGGCCGGATGGTTAAATTTTTTTAAGAAATTTGACGGCTACCACAAGGAAATTACCAAGTCTTTTGCAAGATCATTTGATGGCGCAGAAGTGGAGATAGGAGATATAAAATTTGTAGTCATAGAATCCTTCATAGCAAAAGCAACAGAGATGGTGAGACAAGGAGAAAGATGGTTTAAAAACAAGGAATTTCATGGTGAATCTTGGAAAGTGATCCTTAGAAACCTAGGTATGGATGTTACAGTATTTAGGAAGGGAATTCCTATTTCAACACTTCAGCACTCAAAAACAAATGGGGTAATATGCTGTTAATATTGCAAAAATTCATTACATGTGAAGGAAGATTTGGGTTTATGTATTTTTACCATATACACTTATTAATGAATTTTTTACAAAATGGAACCATCAACCTTCCCTTATTCCTTCTAAACAATCTAAGAAGGATGGCTACAAATGTCCAAAATAAAATTGAATCCATAGAAACAACTATGTATCATCATGGATTAGTGAAAATACTAGTTGAATACCATCAGTGCACTACACTTCATCAGTTTACGATACCGAGATTGATAATTTATGTAGAGCAATTTAGGAAACTAAATTGACCAAACATGAAGTTCCTCCTAATTCCATGATGTTCACATAATTCATTGAATTCATGGGAGGTAAATACTCCTCCTCTATCAGTCCTTAGACATTTAACCTTCAAATCCATTTCATTATCAACAAGAGCCTTGAAATTCTAAATTTCTCAAAAGCTTTAGATTTTTCCTTAAGAAATATAACCCAAGTCATTCTTGTGAAATCATCTATAAACAACATGAAATATATTTCTCCTTTAAGAGCACATGTCTTGGATGGTTTGCACAGATCTGTGTGGATAATTTGCAATGGTCAAGATGTTGAATATTCTTTTGTCCCAAAGAAGACTATGGTTTGGTTTCCAAATTGACACACTTTGCATACATCATTGTGAGGTTTTGAAATGTTGGGCATGCCCTTGATGACTTGTGCTTTGGTGACCAAACTATCAAAACTAATGTGTCCCAACCTTTATGCTATAAATAACTTTCATTTATCTTTCCAATGCATCATTTTTCAATTTCATATCCATCAAGGATGTATACATTTCCATTGGTCCTGTTATATTTTTCCATCAATTTACCAATATTTGAGTTCCTAAGTTCACAGTTTTTGGAGTTGAATGTGACATTGAACCTTGATCACACATTTGGCTGATGCTTAAAATATTATGTTCCAGTCCTTCGACACACAAGAAATATTGGGATTTGGTCCTTCCATTATCAATGCTAACAATTCCTTTTCCTGTGATTACTGTAGATGCATTATTTTTGTTGCAGCAATTTATATATAGCCACTAGGAGTTATTTCTCTGTAGTCTTGGCCCTGACAAGACTACCAAACAACATAGGAGTATATGGAAAGAAGTAAACAAATCAATGGATCACAAACTAGTCAATTAAATTGATCATTCTTGCACAAATGCTTTATCTAGGGTTTGAGATGAGCACTTGAATTCCTTGCATATTGGCGGTGGATGTTGGGTCTAATGAAGAGATCCTCACCCTAACCGAGAGATTTCATCCTCCAAAATAGATCCAAAACTTGCACACAATCACCACCAAACAAGGAGCACAAATGACCTTTTGCAGAGGACTGTTAGCTTAAACAAATGAACATAAACATGAACAATACATTATACATTCAGATCTAATAGGAGGGGACATTAACTTCTATTAATCATGAAAGAAAATTAATATAAAATGTATACATTGACAAGTGGATTCTTCTCTCCAAATTTCGGTAGAG
The DNA here is from genome assembly GCA_031772625.1 of Pinus tabuliformis. Classification (NCBI taxonomy): domain Eukaryota; kingdom Viridiplantae; phylum Streptophyta; class Pinopsida; order Pinales; family Pinaceae; genus Pinus; species Pinus tabuliformis. The sequence continues at coordinate 1,463,697,496 of CM062820.1, read as the reverse complement.
ACTCCCCCTCTCTGAACAATATGACCTTGAAAACAATATGACTCACAAACGTTGAATCAAAATCAAGATAGTAACATGACTATATGATTCTCTCTCTTTAGCTAGCTTGACCCTCAAGGATGGACCAGTATATAAATACCCAAAGGACTCTCAAGGAGGATGAATGTGGATGCTTAAGGTGAAGATAAGTTAGGAAGCTTATCTAATAATTCACCCAGGCCAACGTGAACATATGCGATAAGGTTTAGCTTCAAATTGATCTCTTAGGGAAAGTAAGCCTTTAGAACATAAGCCGGGGTTGCATGGAACTAACTAGGAAAGTTTGAAGGGATATGGTCACTCTGTCGGAGACTATTTCCCCATGGATATGGACAAAAATAGGTTAAAAGAGAAGTCAAAGCTCAAAAAATGGTCAAGTAGTAAAAGCACTCATAAGTACTGACTCTAGGAGAAAAATAGGCTGATAACAAATGCCCCCTAGTGCATGAGGTCATAAGAGTAACTGATGGTCGAAATGCATTACTAAAGCTCAAAGGTAAAAATATGAGGAAGGAGGCAAATCCAAGGAACCAGATCAGAAGAATCCAAATGTTGAAGTATCACCTATGTTGATAACATCCCTGAGGTGGGAATACCCATGCTCGGTCATAAAGAAATACTAAACATGGCCACCAAACATAAACTGCAGATCCATGACATGAAACTATAAGATATGACCACCAATAATACAAAGTGGACCCATGAGACTAATTAGAAAGATCATAGCCTCCAGTAAATACAATGTGGATCTCTGTCACAATATATATCAGTAAGACTATGAACACATGATAAATAAGGGGTGTCCCAGAATAGTTTTCAAAGTACATAAATAATAAATAGCTCCAACATATCCTGGGAAGGGTGCCATATATGAGTGAGATGTCCCTATCCCAGGGTCTTCAACATAACCTCGATGGTACGAATCTATAACATGTGAATACATGTGTCGATGTTGAGCATGGTAGAAACCATTTGATTACCGATTAATAAGGTATACTGTTAATAGATGAGATGGGACCTACCAATGATGAAATTAGACCCCAAGGTACCTACTATAGTCATCTAAGTGTGAATAGACTATTTGATGTCGAACACTCGCAGACTCAATCGATCATGATTCAATGATGTAAAACCACTATCGATCGTGAGGAAAATTTCCACTAAGGTCTACAAGCTCCAAGGTACTACTAGTTCCTAAATCAATCTTTTAGATAATGAGATGAAGCTGGCAGGAGAATATCTATTGGAGGGGTTTGATGTATCCCCCATCAATTGACATGGAACAAACTGAGATGATGTAGTGAATGGATGAAGTCATGAAATAATGAAGTATAATTGACATAAGGATGGTTGTCTCAAAAAGGTCAATAGGAAATTGTAGATGGATGACACATGCTAATACTTCCCCTGAAAACATAAAAACATGACACTAATGTGACTTGGCAACATGACTAATTAGCACCACATGATATCGCACAACAACACAGGAGGCATGAAGCACGCTCCATAGCGACTGGAAGAGTAACGAACCAAAGGAGTTGACATACTCATATGTATGGTATGGATCCTAGACAAGGTAAAACCCAACTATACGAGAATGATGCAGATGAGTGCCATGTTCAAGGGTGATGCTACTGATTCTGCCATTTTCACGAGTAATTGTACGAAATGTTCCCTTCTTATTTTCTCTTTTTAGCCTCCTTCATGGTTTAATGTGAAAGAAAGGGAAGAAAAGTATGCTCAATAAGTTCTTTTGTCATAAATTTTAATGAGGCCGAAAAAGAGATAAAAGTACACTCATACCCTTCTCACAATTTAATGAGCTTTGAAAATGGAAAATAGATCACTCGCTGACTTTCAATTTACGTAACGAGAAAGAAAGGACGAAAATAACTTGACATTTTCATTTATATTTTACAAGCATGAAAAAATAGCAAAAGAAGCTTGACATTTTCATAAGTTTAACGTGTCATGAAAAGAGGGAAATAATGAACTCAATGTTGTCATTGATTAATGAGGATAAAAACAAGGGAAAAAGGAGCTCAGTGTTGTTCAGGGCTTAACAAGCATAAGAAGCATAGTAAGGAAGCGCATCCTGGAAGAACAAGTGGTATAAAGGTATCAAGTAGTTACGATATGAGGGAACCACTTAAAGCATATGGATGCATAGAGGCTAGCAGATAAAACCGCTCATCCCAACGGTCCCTTCAGGAAAGGGTAAAAACTAAGTGAAAGAAGATGATAGGCCAAGAAAATAATGATGATGGAATGAGGAAACCAAGGTTGATCATGCAGAAATAGGCTGATAAAATATGGCAATCACAAGGGATAAATTGTGGAATCCTCCTGGAGTATATCCAAAAATATGACAAATAAGAGGAAAATGTGGCACAAATTTCAAGTCATGGCGGGTCAGAAGGAGGGAATCTGAGAAGACAATAAATAACTGCATGGATACCAATACGGAAAAGAAGGTTCTAAACTAGGGCATCCATGTATAGGTAGGATCTACCATCAAGCTACCACATGCATGAAGAAGAGTGGATAATGGCACAACATGATGGGGTTAGACTTAAGGCACAATGATGGCACCAACGGTAAAAATTGCATCAATGATGATGATATATGACTTACCCCTATATGCCAATAAGAGAGACACACCCTAGGCCCATTGATAGAAATGGGACCTCGAAAGCGACACTATATAAATAAAACTTGCTATACTTTTGTAAAAAGGTGATTATAAAAACACCATAGAAAAAACACATAAGCCCAAAATCAATTAAAAAGGGAATATTATCTAGATTCTCAATTTTTATATAAAAGAGACACATAGCTCCTCATTTGATTCAATTTGAGTTGAAGAAGATATGAAAAGAGAAGGGTTCCCAAGCATTGTGCAAGGAGGGAAAGAAGTAGCAAGAGCACCACAAGAGCTTCCCAAGCCAAGGTAAGTCGATTTTGATCCCTCACTGATCAATTTACGTGTTGGTTTTATCATGGTCGCAATGATTTTAGGGAAACCTATTTATTTTTACTTATGTATCTTCCTAGACTGTAGGAATGAACGGGAAAATTTCAGCTCAAAAGCCCCAACCGCACTATTACAGTGTCACACTATGTGGATGGAGTTTTCACTTTTGTTTTGGTAAACAAATCCCTAAATCATGTTATATCTTAGGGTTTGACAGTGAAATCCATGTTCTTTTTGTGGCCATGCTCATGAATGCTATATGATTTGTCTATTGTAGGAGAAACCATGATTAAGTGGAGGGTGAGAGAGCATGTGCCAAATGATATGCACACCGCAAATCATCCGCTAACTTTGAAAGCACTGAGGGATTGTGGTTTACTAAAATATTTTAAAATTCGAAGTATGACCAACCAACCATGGTTATTGCAACAAATAATCGATTGGTGGGATGTGGATAACCAACACTTTGTAGTGGGGCCAGATGTTAAAATATAATCCACATCTACATTTATTTTTTAGCCTAAGTATCCTTGACTTAGCCACATGCACTAAAAATCATGTTCACACTTGGTTTTTGGTAAACTAGCTTGGAGGACCAACTTTCCCTTGTTTTTTGCCTTTAAAGGCTTAATATTATAGAAATATTGGTCCAACCACTTTCCTAAACCATTTAGACATCTATGTGCATGTTCACACCTAACCACACCTTGGCGCCCCACATGAAGATTCCCCCTTAAATCAAGGGATTTGGTCCCCCATACCATTTTAACATGTTTTAAAGTTGCCTTCCTTGGAAAATGTGCCCCTCCTCATGCTTTCCTCGTGGCTGCTAGTTGGCTAGGTTGTCTTGAGTCATTGTTGCTATTTTAGGCCTCCCTTTACCTTTTCTTAGCCTTTTCTAGTTTTTTACTAGTTTTTTCCTAGTTTTCTGGATTCGACAATTTCTATATAACCACCTCCCTTTGGGATTAGAGGTTTGGTTGCTCATGTATTACTATTTTTCATTAATTCAATACATTGATTTTATGGAGCAACTTCTTTCTCTCCTCTCTTGAATATTAACAAATTACTTTTGTTTAATTTAACTAGAATTCTAGATCTATTAGAGTTTCTATAGGAATTCTACATGGTATCGGAGCTAGTTCAAATCTAGTGGATTGTACACGGTTTTATTTGTAGGTATAGATCATTAAGAGGCACAGAAAGTAGCAATGGATAATCTCTCTCATCCCACAAAACTTGTTCTAAATCCTTTCAATTACTTCGAATGGAAGACAAAGATCACTCTGCTCCTACGAAGAAAAGGGCTTTACAGGGTAACAATGGGAATGGAGATTGAACTGACTTCTATAGCAGAGAAGATCAAGTATTTTAATCAATTTGATGAATAAATTGGGTTGATATGCCTATAAATTTCCAGAGAACTCCTATTTCATATTAGCAGAGCCACTACTCCCGATGTAGTCTGGACCACATTGGAAGGACTATTCGGCAAGAAGGATGAAATGAGAGTGCATCAACTGGAGAATGAACTCATATCCCTCAGTCCAACTCATTTCTTCAACCTGCAAGAATAATTCACTAATTTTAAATCCCTCCTCATTGAACTTGATGCATGTGGAGTCAAGAAAGAGGAAGGTCAACTCATCCTTTCGATTCTCTCGAAATTAGGCCTTGAATATTCCGTATTTCTATCATCTTTTCAAGCATCTAAATTGACTCAGGAAAAATGGAAAATGCCTCCATTGAATGAATTCATTGCAACATTAACTCAGGAGCAAGCTAAGTTAGTCAAAATGGGTGCCATCAAGCATTAAAATAACCAAGCACTTGTGGCTACTGATGCTCCAAAGAGCAGCAGAAGAGACAATAAAAAAGGGAAGGGTAAATTTAATGAATCGAAGAAGGAGAGACATGTACAATATTTAGAGAGCTCTTCTTCACCTAAGGGTAAGAAGAAGAAGGAAAGAACACTTTTCAACTTCTGTTCCAAAGGTTTTCATCTCGAAGAAAATTGTATGAGGAAAAAAATCGATGAGATGGCTAAGCAATTGCAGCAGCACAATCTCACCATGCCCGAGAATGCAAAAAAGAAGGATGATAATAGAATGGGAGATGGGAGAGGGAGAGCACGAGACGGTCATGATTTAATGGCTATCACATCCATTCCATCAGCTAGGATCCTTGATTCAGGTGCATCGAACCATATGGATGCATCAAAAAGATGAATTTTCCTCCATCGAAGAAAGCACCAGATCCCTAATTTACTTGGGAGATGCCACACCCACAAAGGTGTGCGGAGAAGGAATTGTAGACCTTGAAGGGGGCTGCTTCACAAATGTGCTTCATATTCCCTCGCTGTCCGAAAATATTCTCTTGATATATCAGATCACTCATTCCGGCTCTAGAAGGAAGGTGGAGTTCATTATGGACTCCGCAATGATCACTGACATTTCCACGGGCTCACAACTTGCACATGGAATTGCAGATCATGGTTCTCATTTGTATTTATTCTCCCACTTTGTTCCTAAATCTATTAGCACTGTATTTATATCACAATCTAATGATATCATCAGGTTATGGCATGAAATATTTTTCCATCTAAACTATAAGTACTTGCATCAACTCAGCAAGGAAAACATGGTAGAAGGATTGCTCGCTATTAAATTCACAAGCGGTGTATGTCAAGGATGCATTCTTGGCAAGCATCCGGAGAAAAAGTTTGACAAAGGGAAGGCACAGAGAGCTTCTTCACCTCTTGGGCTGATTCACAGTGACATCACGGGCCCATTCCCGCAGCCTTCAATTAGTAAGGCTTGATATGTACTCACCTTCATAGATGATTTCTCTCGCTTTACTTGGGTATTTTTTCTGAAATTAAAATCGAAAGTATTTGAATGCCTTATAGAATTTAAAGCACTTGCTGAGAATGAGTCTGGGTGTAAGATTAAGATACTCTGTACTGATAATGGGGGGAGTATGTCAAGAAATATGTTCAACAACTTTGTATTGATGCAGGTATACAACTACAACACAAAGTGCAATAGACACCACAATAGAATGGTGTCACGGAGAGGAAAAACTGGTCGTTAAAAGAGATGGCCAATTGTATGCTACAGTCAAAATCATTAGCTCCTAAGCTATGGGCTGAAGCTATTAATTATGCATCATACATTCAAAACTTCATTCCTCACAAAGTACTCAAAGGCACCACTCCATTTGAATGTTGGACTGGTAAGAAACCGAAAGTGTCGTACTTTCGCATTTTTGGTTCACGAGCATGGGCTCACATTCCGACAGATAAGAGGAAGGATTTGAAGCCTCAAAGTGTTGAATGCATATTTGTTGGATATCCTGACAGTGTTAAAGGATATAGATTGCTGGACTCTCACACTCAAAATTTCCTTGTAGCTCGAAGTGTGAAGTTTGAAGAAGAATCACTACATGATTTTTCAGTGGACCCTGCCAAGGAACCGCTTATTGCCACTGATGAGGAGGAGTCTGAAACTTCTTCGAGAACTTCAGAGTAGCAATCAGAGAAGAATATTGGGTATGATTCATAGGATGAGGAGCAGGCCATGGATGCTCCAACTCAGCTGCCAACTTGGGCAGAGAAAACCCTGCAAGATGCGGGTGAACTAGTTGGGATCCTATGGATGCGAGAAGGACTAGATCACAGTTTTTTGGGGCCCTCAAGCCTTGGCTACCATCGAACCATTGATTCCCATACATTGCTATATGAAACTTGGTTCAAATCCACTGTCACACTTTGAGGCTGCTGGAAACCTGCTTTGGGAGGCTGCCATGGATGAAGAGTACTCTGCTCTCATGGAAAACAACACATGGGACTTGGTTCCACTTCCGAAAGGAGGAAAACTTGTTCGATGCCAATGGATCTATCGAACAAATATTGCTACAAATGGTGAGATCAGAAAGTGCAAAGCTTGACTTGTTGCAAAAGTATACTCACAGGTACGTGGCATAGAATACACAGAGACATTTGCACCTGTTGCAAAAATGGACTCCATTCGACTAGTTTTAGCTATTGCTGCTTCTGGCAGATGGGAAGTTCATCACATGAATTTGAAGAGTGCATTTCTTCGTGGAGATCTCAAGGAGGAGATATATATGGAGTATCCACAGGGATACATCTAAAACTCTTCCCTCATTTGCACATTAAAGAAATCTTTGTATGGCCTAAAACAGGCTCTGAGATCCTGGTATGCAAAGATGGATTCTTTCCTACTTTCCATTGGATTCATTCGATGTAAATCTGATCCAAATGTTTATTTTCTGCAACATGATGATTCCATTTTTCTGATAGTACTTTATGTAGATGATTTACTGATGATAGGGAACCTTACCTTAGCTATTGATTTGCCAAAATCAGCATTGCACGATTGATTTTCCATGACAAATTTGGGACTGTTGCACCACTTTCTCGATCTTGAAGTTTCTTAATTTACTTCAGGGATCAAGATGGAATAGTATAAGTATGCATTAGATCTACTTGTCCACTTTCAAATGACAGAATGCAAGCCAACAACATCTCCCTTTCTTTCGGGGATCAGATTTGAGGATGTAGGTACTACACCTTTGGTGGACAGTACACTGTATCGACAGTTGGTTGGGAGTTTGTTGTATCTTACTCACACCCAACCTGATATATATTTTGCAGTAGGAGTTTGTTCCAAATATATGCAGGAGCCCCATGAGCTTCACTGGAAAGCTGTAAAGAGAATCCTTGGATATGTGAAAGGTACTTCCAGTTTTGGTATCTTTTATGCTGCAAATTTCCCACTTTCATTAATTATGTACACAGATTTTGATTGGGCTAGCGACTGTACAGATAGAAAGTCCACCTCTGGTTATGTTTTTAGCTTTGATTCAGGGCATTTTTGCTGGTCTAGTAAGAAGCAATCCATGATTTCTTTATCTACAGCCGAGTCAGAGTATAGAGGTGCACTGAGTGTAGCTACACAGGCTGTTTGGTTGCAGGGGCTTCTCTTCAAGTTTGGTATTCACTATCCACTTCTGACTATCATATTTTGTGACAATCAGGGGTCCATTCAGATATCGATTGATCTAGTTCATAGGCAAATGACCAAGCACATCGAGATTCACATGCATTACATCCGCGAGCTGATCCGTGACCGAGTCATATCACTGCAGTACTACCCCACTGAGCAGCAGGTTGTAGACATATTCACCAAGCCTTTCACTAAAAAGAAATTTTCAGAACTGAGAGCTATGCTTGGAGTGGTGGAGACAGCTGAGTAGGCCCTTCTGGCCACTTAGCCATTTTTTCCTCTTTTTTTTTTTTGGGGGGGGGGGGGGGGGAGGGGGGGTGGGTTTCCCATGAGGTTTTCCCTCTTTCTTCATTTTATAAGGATCTCTTATTTATTGTACCTGAGCACCTAACATGGCATCTTGGCTGGGACACAATTTAGATAAGTGAGTTAGGATGAAGGGGGGGTGTTAAAATATAATCCTAACATCTACATTTATTTTTTAGCCTAAGTATCCTTGACTTAGCCACATGCACTAAAAATCATGTTCACACTTGGTTTTTGGTAAAATGGCTCGGTGGACCAAATTTCCCTTATTTTTTGCCTTTAAAGGCTTAATATTATGGAAATATTGGTCCAACCACTTTCCTAAACCATTTAGACATCTAAGTGCATGTTCAAACCTACCACACCTCATCCACTTGAGTTATTTGAGGATTGGCGCCCCACATGAAGATTCCCCCTTAAATCAAGGAATTTGGTCCCCCGGACCATTTTAGCATGTTTTAAAGTTGCCTTCCTTGGGAAATGCACCCCTCCTCATGATTTTCTCATGGATGATAGTTGGCATAGGTTGTCTTGAGTCATTGTTTCTATTTTAGGTCTCCCTTTAGCTTTTCTTAGCCTTTTCTAGTTTTTTACTAGTTTTTTCCTAGTTTTCTAGATTCGGTAATTTCTATATAAACACCTCCCTTTGGGATTAGAGGTTTGGTTGCTCATGTATTACTATTGTTCATTAATTTAATAGATTTATTTTATGGAGCAAATTCTTTCTCTCCTCTCTTGAATATCAACAAATTACTTGTGTTTAATTTAACTAGAATTCTAGATCTATCAGAGTTTCTGTAGCAATTCTACACCAAAAGAATTCAAGTTAGAGTTTGAAGACATTTATTTCCTCATAGGGTTGTCAAGGTGAGGAGCTCCAGTTATGTTGGCCAGTGTGAGAAGTAGAACTGAAGAAATAATCAGGAAATACATAGGGTGATACTGTAGGAAAGACACAAGCGTAGATGGTGATACAATTCTGATTAAGACCATAAAAGGCTTAGGTCTACAAATTGTAGCATATACCATCACTCATATCACAGGGAAAAAGGTGCTACATGTGGTGACCAAAGTACATATGGACCTGGTAGTGCAATGTCTAGAGCCCACCTTATTTAACTAGTGTGAGGGAGTCCTGGAAAATGGAAAAGATCAACTTAATAGGGAAAGAAGAGGAAGAATACAAAACTTTGGGTACAAGATTCTGATAGTGTCATTATTTCTAGGGAAGGCCCCAATGATGAGGCTGATGGTAGATTATGAGAAGGACCCACCATCGATGGAGCCTTGGATGATGAGATGTTGCACCCTAATGATGGCATAGGAGGGTGTCCATGGTGGATATTGGTTTCCCCCATAATACTTCAAGTGGTTGAAGAGAGTACCACTCGAAATAGATTATTATGCATACGATGGGGAGATTACTAAGAAGACCTAGATCCGGTCCTATCCCTAAGGATGCAGTGGAGTGATATAGGTAACAAAAATTTGAGTCTATTGCATTTCTTTATTTGTTTGGATTTTTAGAATACTTATTTTTTTTGGTGTTTGGTATGGGTACAAAGTTGCTAATGTATAGTGAATTTTATATGCAAATATTTCACCGGTTCATCCCAAGGGATATTCTCTTTTAGGAGAGAAGTACCACTAGCCCAGGCCCAAGTGTGACACACAACAGCTGAAGCAGATGACGAAAACAAGGGTTTAAGAGATTTCACTCGCAATGTCGAGGGATTGACCCTAGGAGTTCCACCTAGGGAGATAACAAAGACTCCTCGACATATTCAAAGGCATATAGTAAGGGTGACTTCCACTTGTCGTGAAGGTCTCCTTCGATGGATTTTGCAGGATGTATTATGTTATCATGAGAACCACTGACCAGGGATAATGTTTTGACTAGGGTTTTCAATATTATTGCATATGTATGGAATTATGGCTAGGGCTTTAGACACTCAAAATTTGAATCATGTACCTAAATTTTGTGATGTAAAAATCTATTATGATATAATAAAATGATGACTTCTATAGTGTGTTTTTAAAAAAATGTGTATGTTACAATGTTTTTTGTCATGTGCATGGTTAAAAATTTAATGCGACAAATGTCAATCTAACACATAATTAGCTAAATAATCAACCAACGTTTTCTATTCTATAGGAATGTGGACATAAGCAATATAACCAAATGATCATTCTAGGAGACATACCCTTAAAGAGCAATGTAATATTGTTAGATTCTTCATAGAATACAATTGAGTTGAGACACTACAAGCTAGGAGCCAAGTTGAACAACTGAGTGGTGTATGCCAAGGCTATTAGCCTCACCTAAAAGCTTGATGATGACACTATGTTAAGTCACATTATTGGTGACCGAGTGGATACACAAACCCCCCAAACTCACAACCTCGCTAGTGGGTGAAAATATAAACCAAGTTGTGGAAACTATGTTTCAAGTGTAATGACTTGCACCATATACAAATACTACATAGGGGAGCGAGGGCATTGACATTTGCAAAAAGAATACCTAACACACAAATCACTCACATAAACGATCAAGAAACAAATAAAGAAACATCGCACCCACACCTATATACAATATGTAAAAGGGACAACAGATTCCCATAACAATAACTAACTTGTAGGCCCCTTTATTAAGGACATGCTTAACAATATAGGGACCATTCCACAAGGGCTCAATATTTCCTTCTCCTAACTTACCATGGCCTTGATCATAGAACAAAACCAAATCACCTTAGGAAAATACAAGGGGTTGAACAACTTTATCATACTGGGCCTTAATGCATGTCTTGTGAGTTTTGTTATTAATAAGGGCGAAAAGGAATTTTTCATCTAGATGGGCAAGGTGTAACAAACATTCTTCCTTTGTCAAATTGTCAGGAAGTAGTTCCATGGCTAGTTCAAGGGAATAAATTTCACACTAAATAGGAAGAATGACCTCTACTTCGTAAACTAGTTGGAAAGGAGTACAGCCTGTGGCAGACTTGACAGAGGTTTGATATACCCATAAAGTAGAAAAGAGCATAAAATTCCAATTTTACTTGTGATTCCCTACCATTCAACGTAACATAGTTTTAAAGACACAATTGATGGCCTTAACTTGACCATTATCCTATTGATAATAGGGGGTTGAGTGTTCTTAACGAAAACCCAACTTGGCAGCCAGTTCCTGTATCATATTATATTGGAAATGTTTACCATGATCAATGAAAATCTGTTTAGGGACACCAAACTGAGCAATGGCATGCTTAAACAAAAATAATGATGAGGTGGCATCATTATTAGAATATGTAGGCATAGCCTCATCCAACTTGGTGAAGTAGTTCATGACAATGTAGTAATGATCACTAGCAGAGGGTGGGTTACAATGCATGAATTCAATGACCCACTGAGAAAAATGACCAATAAAAACCATAGGATATAAAGGAGTGGGATGAACATGCATTTTATGAGAAAATATTTGACATGAATGGCACTTTTGGACTGCATAGATTAAATCCTTGAAGATCAATGGAAAAAAGTACCCATCACAAAAGATCTTATGGGTAGTGGCAAGCCCAGAAAGATGACCACCACATGCCGTAGTGTGGCAATCATTTAGGACTCATTTGGCTTCATCATGGGTAAGACATCGACGTAACAAAATTTCAGCACCACAATAGTATAGAGTATCAACGATAATAACGTAGTGTCGATACTAGTGGCGTATGCATTGACATTCATAATGAGAAAGTTCACGCTAAAAACATTGAGTCTGGAGATATAGAAGAACATATTTATACCAAGGATTCAAAGAGCTAATGAGGAAAAAGGATTCATCAGCTAGGAAATTCATGGCCACAACTTCCTCATTAGTTTGAGGCAACTCAACAAGCAACTCTGCGAACACCAGGTATTTCTTATATTTAACAATGGAAAACTCAAAATCAAATTCCAAAAGAATAACAATCCACTTGGAGTATTTACACACAATTATTTGACAACTAAGGATATTCTTGATATGGTTGGAGTCAACAATGAACATGGCCTTTCAAAAGAGTATGTAGTGCCTCAATCATCAGACAACAACAATGGCTACCAAAGACAACTTCTCAACATGGGAATAATGAAGCTCGGGACCAAGGAGGCCTTTGCTAAGATAGTAGATGGGATGCTCATTACATATTTCGTCTTCTTGGACAAGAAACGTACAAATGGAAGAATAAAAGGTTGCAAGATATAATAAGAAATATTGGTTAAAATCAGGAGGGATGAAAGGTGCATAGAACAAAGCCTCTTTAAGAGCATCAAAAGAACAATGGGCTTGGTCATCCCAGATAAAAGGCACTCCTTTTTTCAACAAATGCATGAAGCTTTGGGGTAATTTGAACCCAGACAAGAAATTAGCTTTCCCCTGTAATTATTGAAGTTGGCAGATTGAGTGTGGAGGAGGCAAGTTGAGTATGCCTCAACCTTAGAGGGATCAACATGAATCCCTTACTTGGATACGACAAAACCTATTAGTCTCCTAGATCTTATGAAAAAGAAACATTTACGAGCATTACTAAAGATTTTATAATAATGACATTAGAGAAATACTTCTGTAAGGTATGTAGGATGATCCTCACGAAGTAAACATCGAGCAGTAAGGTCATCAAGATAGACATCAAGACCAAAGGGAAATTTACCATAGGAAAATTTCCCCCAAGGGCAGATAGAAACAACCTTGTGTTGGTCTTTTGATTTGATTTCAATTTGGTTATATCCAGAAAACCATCCATAAAGGAAAATATATAATTATCGGTACATGCATCAAGGATCTAATCGATAAATGGTGTGGGATAATTATCCTTAGGACAAGCCAGATTCAAGTTGTGATAATTTACAAAAACCCTAATCGTCCCTTGCTTTTATCAACTAGAAGAAGATTATAAACCCACTCCATTAATGGTACCAAATAAATGAAACCAACATCCAAGAGTTTTAGAACTTTGGCTTTAATAATAGCTTCCTTCCTAGGGTTTACCAATTGAAGTTTCTTCTGAATAGGTTTGGATCTGGGATATGTCTTGATCTCATGTTGAATAATACAGGGATCGATGCCAGGAATTTCATCATAAGACCAAGCAAAAAAATCAAGTAAGTCTTTGAATAGGGATATATCAGTCTCAATCTCTTAAGGAGTACAATCTACCCCAATCAAGATGTTTTCCATGATCCTTGGTTTCATGGAAATATTAATAGGAATTGTGGTTGATATGTTGGCCAAATTCTACTAAGAAGAGATAGTGTAGACCCAAGTGAGGAGCTGGGAGCATTTAGCATTTCCAGAGGAAACCAGGATTTGATCTGACACATCCATGTTATCTACTTGAGGAAGAAAATAGGATTGATAATGAAGATCCCAATAGGGATGATCAAAGACCGATATGACCTCTCGAATAGCTTCGTTTGATAGAAGTGGAAAATCTAGGAAGTCACGAGACAAAGGGTGGTCAACAACTTAAGTTGGCATGGGCTAATATTCAAGTGACATAGAAGGAGAATCACCTGACTCATTAGATGCAGATGTTAGCTAAATGGTTTGATAAGAATTTTTTGCTGGACCTAAAGCCATTTTCTCACCATACTGATCAATTTCAGAGAGAGAAGGCACCACCAAAGGATCAATAAGGACCTGTGGTGCACAGGTTTGAGAAGATATCATAGCGGCATGGGAGAAACAAAAGGTGAAGAAGGAGTGCTAGGCAGAGGTAAAGGAAAGACACCAATAAGGGATGATATTTTGAATAAGCCTTCACCAACACTCTCATAACTCCCAGGGTTATCTCCAACAAGTGGGATGGCATTCCCTATAGTGGTAAGTTTGGTTAACACCACACAACTGTCTAAATTATCTAGCATGACTATCTTGACTTCATGGGGAAAGCAAAGAATGTGAAATATTGAAGGTACAACAATGCACATATCATAAAACCAACTATGACCAATGAGTTAGTTATAGTCCAACGAGGCATCTATGACTTCAACATCAAAATAGGTAGTATTTTCCCCTAGCTCAATGGAAAAATTAGGAATAACCCGTTGAGGTATGAAATGGTTTCCCATCAAATTCCTGAAGAGTGGTAGTAGATTTAGCAAGTGCTTGAGAACCTAGAGCTTTCTATCATGGTGTTGACATAACACAAGTAGAAAAGCCTTCATCCACCAAAGTGCATTAATATTCTTGTGAAAGATTCACACACAAAATTGGAAATAAATTTGATGGGAAAACCTATAACGAGGAGCGTAAATATTGAAAGTAATGAGAGAAGACTCCGAGGGATCCACCCCCGAATCACAGTCAACAAGGATTTGCATTGTTGAGGCAAACTATGAAAAACCTCTAGGGAAGACCTGGCATAAGGAGCTTGGGAGAAATCCTTGACAATATTGTAGTGTCAGGCAGCCCGTGCAGATGGATTATGTTTTGACTTGTGAACAACACCCTTAGGTGGGCAGTAGACTAGCTCCACTAGCTTATCTAGCATGAGAGGTCTAGTGGAAGCAACCAGGGTGGTTGAGTCCTTAGAAGAAAAACTCGAGTTAGGATTATCATAAGACTTAGATTGCATAGTCACAATGACTTTCTCTTGGCACCTAAGGATGGACGTGTTATTGATACGATGGAAATATGGCCCTTCATTTCCCACTTGCAGAGGTTTAGGAGCTTGAGCAACCATTTATTGTTGAGGTTGTGCATGAAAGGGATGGCTCAAGACAACTAGTTGTTGAATAGCCAGTGGTGGTGCAAGAAGTTGATGGACTTCATCCATTTGAGGGCACTCATGAGTTAAATAGTCACCTTGACATATCTTACAAGGGCACTTTATCTTGCGATGTTTCTCACTTGTGCCCCCTCCCAAATTAGATGGATTTGATTGAGTCTCTTGAGCAGGTTTATTCTTTTGTTTATTCCTTTTATTCTTTTTCTGCCGGATTGCTAAGCATTATTGGGTGTTGTGGACTTCACCATAAGAACATCAAGGAAGAAAAGTCACTGAAAGATGTTGTATCCAATTCAATATACCATTTAACGACATCTCTAGTCAGGGTTTGTTGGAATATAAATAATTTGATTGAATCATCCACCAAAGAGTTTGATGAACACCAAAGATGGTAAGTGGTAATATGCGTCGGTGGGTTTTCTATAGGCTTCCCTTTAAACTTAGGGATAGAATTTTTGCAGGCGTGGGTGGCCACCAAGGATCATGACGGATGGGGTCATTTTTCAGCTTAGCTAAATCCATAATATCAAGAGAAGATAGAAAAGGATTATGTAGCTCACTAAATGGGTCATAGGAGGAAGAATCCCCTGACCAACCATGAGGCCCCCCCATACCATGGTTCTAAGTAATAGTTTGTGGACCATGGTTATAATTCATCCTATTATATAGAGGATACAAGCCATGTAGAAATTCATAGATATATTTGAAACTGTTTATGAATTTTACTAAATCATAAGACTCAAATCTACTCTACTCATCTGTGGAAAGAAATTTACGATCGAGAACACATATCATAAACATGCAAAAATATTTAACACACATACACATAGATTTATCTATGGGAAAGAAACTTCTCAAAACACATTCTCATATGTATTGCATTAATCAAAGAATATAGAAGAAATACAATTCTTGCTGAAGCTTAAGCAACCGTTGCAAGTGTATAGTCTATCCCTCTAGTTCACTTACTTAATTTGACCAATACTTAGCCAATTTCGCAGCCTGCCAAGCTCCTATTTTCTTGCATTGTTCCTTGAGGAATTAGGTCCCTATTAATTAGTAAATTTCTCAATGAGAATTACGCAATAACTTTAGGTCATTCTCTGACTACATGCACCACCCGTACAACTTGGATTAGTCTACAACTGATAATAAACTTCATGTTTGGTCAATTTAATGTTCTTAAATTGAAAACAAAAATTATCGACCAGAGTTGGTAAACTTATGAAGTGCAAGTGCACTATACATGTTAGAATCCTATTCTTTAGTTTGTAAGATCATGGTTATGTTTGTTTTGATATTTTCGTTGTTATCTAGATTCTTATTAGAGTTAGATTTCTACAAATGGAAGTTAAACTACTATTAGAATAATTGCAAGTTAAGCTACTATTAGATTACTCTATTAGGTCATATTTATTTGAGTATCATCTTAAAAACATATTATCTTATTCATCCTAAAATTATGAATCTATCTAAACTCCTTGCAACTATGAAACATAGTATTGAAATTCAAACAAAAGCTTGTCTACAAAATATATATATATACAAATTATGATTTTAAAGAGCATGAAAGAAATCTCTAATTGCAGACTACAAAGTAGGTACAAGTTATAACTCTAAAAATCATGGAAATATTAACTGTAATGAAGAAAAGAACATTTGAAGGACTAAACTATTGAACAACTGTAAGCATAAACGAAATAACGAAATGGTAAATGAAATAATTGAGTTATAATGAAATAATGAAAACAACGAGGTAAAGAAACTAAACTAGAATGCAGTGATAACAGAAAGTGATTAAATGAAAACAATCATAAAGAAATGAAATAAAGTAAACTAAAACCTTGACTGTCTGCAGGGGCCCTCCGCATCCAGTAGGTGTAATTCACACTCACATATGCATCGAATCACAAAAAGGTAACTTCAAATTAATATGAGAACAAAGGTCTGTTTCACAATTCTTCAACAATTAACTATTACGTCCTCCCTGCTATCGTTTACAGAGGATACATATTTATATAAAATGCATGCTCAACAGTTTGAGACTTCTATGCCTACAGGTATTTTGTTCAATCCTTATTCAAATTTGAAACTAAACAGAAAAGTGTTATTTCGTCGATTTGCTATTTGGAAAGAAAATCAAAGAAACATGATGCACTCGGACTTTTGTTGCTACGTGTTTGACCTGTGCCTTTGACCACGCCACTGTGTGATTCCTTCGGTGAATTGGCTCGAGTGAATAGGAGGAGATCCACGAGGGGATCTATCCTCAACTACCCATGTGCTTAGTTGCTTCATTAGCGTACCAGAACCCCACGAACCATGGAGGTAGTTGCAGATTTATAAAATAGTTGCAGAATCATGTTAATTCTGTAGCTAATGCAATCTTTAACATAAAAATAAGGCACATTAATGAATATGCAAAATAAGATATGTAAGAGTTTTTACGATATCAAAATATATGATTTAATGCCTTTACTGAGTTGATAATGATGATGAAAAAGAGGAAAAAGGAGGAAAAAGGGTGTCAAAACAAAACAGTTATGGAACTTTGCATTCCCCCACATTGAAGATTTTGTATGTCCTCATACAAAATACAAAATTGATATCTTGAACTACTGCATTTTCTTGGACACTTCATCCAGTACATCTAACTTCATCTTTTCACTTTCTTTCTAGTCATTACCATCCTTGGTTTCCTCATGAGAATCTTGTATTTTAAGTTTATAACCTGTCTCCGTAAAGCCTTGTTTTTCTTCTTTAGTTCCTTGTTCTTATTAAACCACATACTTAGATGTAAGAGTAGGATGTCACTCTTAGATATTTGGATTTTTTTCTGTACTTTCAAGGCTTGATTTTCATTTTTAATGTACTTGTTTAATGTCTCCAGTTTAAAGATTACCTATTTCAATATATTGACTACTAGAGGTTCTTGTGGCTCATTAAGTTGGACTTCTTCTTCCTCTTGAATTGGAATTGATTTTCTTGTTGCATCCCTTTTCTACAGGGACTCAATATAATCATAGATCTCTTGCTGCATTGGATCAATCTCTGGCATTCTTCATCTTGGAATTTGAGGAGGCGAGGTGACAATTGGTGATGAAACCCTCAGAGATGAAACCCTTGGAGGAGTTCCTGAATCTTCTTCTTCTGCCTATGAGTTTTCTTCTATTTCTATATTGACATGCTCTGTGATCTTTGAGGGTAGTTCTTTTACTGAGTTGAGTCTGGTACTTCTTCTTAAACCTATGATAGGGGTCTTTTGAGTTTTATTCCTTTCTATTATAGGCTTCTCTGCTTGTGGTGAAATCTCTGTTTCTTTACAGGATTTCTTTCTTCTAATATTTATTTTGTTTATTTTTTATAAAATTTCTGCAAGAGGGATGTCATCTTCTGACAATTTCTGTGGCTGCTGTGGTTGTTGTTCATCAATCTTATCAAATTTTATTTTCCTTCCCCTCTTAGGTCTGCTGCTATTTGACTGCCCATGAGTTTCTTCCTAAAAGTGATTTCTTACTAAAACATCTCCCAATTATAACCTATGTTTTGGAGATGAAATTCAACAAGTATTTTGACTAGACCATGGTGATACATTGTATTATATATAAACTAAATTCTCCTCTGAACATTTCTTGACATCTTTCTAAGACTATTCAACAAGAAATACATAAGGTTTATCTCATTTTCTTCAAGAAAATTCATTAGTAGTTGGATATGATAGAAAAGCATACATCCAAACCTTCCTTCACAAGTAACAAATTTTTGGATTATTAGAAGTAGGTTCCTCCACTTACTTTTTAATGTCGTGCTTGGGGTGCCCTTCTTGAAAATGGTGGTGTCCATGCTTGGTTTCTTCAGGAAAACCTTCCAATCTTCTGTTTCAATACCTCTGTTCTTGAACCATTTCTCCCCAATTCGCGGTAGTCTAGTGGCTTCACTATGAATTTGATGTCCCCTATCTCCACTTTGATTCCATCAAGGCCCAAACGAAGGATTTGGTCACTTCGCTATGGAATCCATCGAATTTCTCTACAAATTCTAGCCACTACGCTTTATGAAATAATTATTTTGTCTGTAGATACCCCTCCAAAAATTTCATCCCTATTGGCTCTATTCTGACTATCACTCTCATGGCCGAGAATATTCATTTCAAAAACTATTTTGTTTGACAAGATAGGATGGCTTGGTAGGGTTTTTAGAGAAGAAAGGTCGAGAGTGTGAATGATGGAATAATGAGAGCGTAGGTAGTGAGGGTATAAGGGAGGAGGAAGAATCTAACCATTAATATCATTCATGCTTATGTTTTGGATGACCGATTCAATGGATCAAGATACAAGTTATGATGACTGGGAGTGAATGTCGAATTGTGCAAAATTTGATATGACACGACCAACTCTTTGCAATAATGATTTTGATTTTTCAATAGTACTATGCCATATAATTCATATATGTAATGTTTTGATCCCTATAATTAAATTAAAGAAGTGCAAACCTTTGATTTATTTGCTTGCTAACCTTTGGTTTCCTTTTATTATGTCTTCAAGTACTTTGTAGTGGAGGGAATCAATCATTCCTTTAATTGTATGATCAGAGGTGTCTATCGAATTGGCTACAGAAAGTAATCAGAGTTGCATAAAATCAATAATTCTATAGCTATTTATTAGTTTTGAAAATAAAGGGATAAAATAAGATGGAATTCTAGAAAATGGGATACAAAGAAAATTTAAGATGCCAAGAATTCTTGGTTTTCATCTTGAATTTTCTGCATAAACATGCCAACAATTGTTGGTTTTCATGTTTATACATATTTATTATTATATATATATATGAAAATGGAAAATTTTTAAGGTGGAGAAGAAGAAGAATTCTTCTTAACCAACTTCAAATCAGACTCGTCCTAGAAAATCTTTACAAATTCCTCCTTTGTCATTGGCTTATGATAGATCCTGAGTCAATGTCCATTCACTAGGAGAGGAACTTTTTCTTCATCAATAGTCCTAATTCTGACTACTCCATTATCAAAAACATTTTCAATCTCATAAGGACCAAGCCAGTGAGTTTGAAATTTTCCATGGAATTTTTTCAACTTTGTATGAAAGAGTAATGCCCAGTCTCCTGGATGAAATTTTCTTTCTTTGATGTATTTATCATGCCATCTGGATCTCTGTTGCTGGACTAAACTAGTCTTCTGGATAACATCT
The DNA here is from genome assembly GCA_031772625.1 of Pinus tabuliformis. NCBI lineage: Eukaryota > Viridiplantae > Streptophyta > Pinopsida > Pinales > Pinaceae > Pinus > Pinus tabuliformis. Next base: position 1,463,677,185 of record CM062820.1, on the reverse strand, counting down.
TGCTTTATTTCATCAAGCTCATTGAGTTGTACCATTCTTTTCTTTCGTGCTTCTAATAAGTCAAGTTCCAAATTGACTGTTGTCTTGTAGGTATGAATCTGGAACTCAATTGGAAATAGGTCCTGATTCCCATAAACAAGTTCATAGGGAGTATTTCCTGTAGTTCTCCTCCATATGGTATGGTAGGCCCATAAAGCTTCCGGAATCTTTTCTTCCCAGTCCCTTCTGTGCAAGTGAAATGTCTTGGTGAGGATTGCTTCAATCATTTTGTTGGTAGACTCTACTTGTCCATTTGCTTGTGGATGCTATGGAGTAGACTTACGATGCTTAATTTTATATTCTTCCACTATCTTTTGCACTACTCTGGATGTAAATTGCTTTCCTTGATATATTACAATTTATCTTGGGACACCAAAATGAGTAAAGATATCCTCGAAAAGAAATGAAACTACAACATTTTTAGTAGAAAAAGAAAGTGCTTTAGCTTCTACCCATTTAGTAACATAATCAGTGCATACAATTTTTTGTTGTTTTGAAGATGGATTAATTGGTCTAACAATATCCAAATCCCATTTTTCAAAGGGTTCGATGAGTACTTGCGGCTGTAGTGGTATTTCATTTGAAGGAACAGGTTTCCCCATTCTTTGACAACTATCACACCTCTTAACATATTCATTGGCATCTTTCAAAAGAGAAGGCCAATAATATCCTAAGAGAAGGACTTTATAAGCAGTTATTTTGTCAGCAAAATGACCCCCACATGGTTCATCATGGCATGCTTTAAGTATTTCATGTATTTCATCTTCTCTTACGCACCTTCGGATGATGAGATTTGGTCCTGTCTTGTATAATTCTTCATTTATCCATGAATAAGATGCACTTGTTTGGATTATTCTTCTTTTTTCTCTAGGAAACAAATAGAAGGGTAACTTTCCTAAAACTAAATAATTGGCAATATCTGCAAACCAAGGTGATTTAGTAGATACTGAAAAAATATATTCATCAAGAAACTTATCCTCTATAGGTGTATCATTGTTATCATTTTGAATTCTAGATAAAAAGTCGGCGATTGTATTTTGTTTTCCAGGCCGGTCTAGAATGGTCATATTGAATTCTTGTAACAATAATAGCCATCTTCTTACTCTACCATTAGTAATTGGTTTATTCATTAAAAATCTAATGGCAGAATGGTCTGTATTAATGAAAGTTTCATAGCCAGTAATGTAATGTCTAAATTTATTAATGGCATGAATGATAGCTAAAAGCTCCTTTTCAATAACAATATAATTTAGCTTTGCAGGAGTTAAATTTTTACTGGTATAATAAATGGCATAAGGAGTGAGGTATTTTCTTCCTAACACAACTCCTAGAGCTATATTTGAAGCATCAGTTGATATATGAAAAGGAAATTTCCAATTAGGTCCTTTTAAGATGGGTGATCCAAAGATATTCTTTTTCAAAGTTTCAAAATTCTTTTGACAATCAGATTTCCAACTAAATTCACAATCTTTGGTGAGTAATTTGAAGAGTGGAGATGAAATCTTTGTGAAGTTTTCTATGAATCTTCTATAATATCCACTAAAACCAAGAAAACTCCTAACATCTCGTTGACAACTTGGGATTGATAATTTGGAAATAATTTCTAACTTAGATGACTATACCTTAATTCCATTCCTTGAAATATGGAGACCTAAAACAATTCCTTCATTAAACATCATAAAATATTTTTCATGAATTAATTAAAGATTTGCTTCTTTGCATCTTATGAGAACTTTTTCTAAATTTTCAAGTGCTTCTTCAAAAGAATTGCCATAAATTGTAAAACCATCCATATATACTTCCACACAATCATGAATAAGATCAGAGAAAATTCCTCGTACTGCTATTTGGAATGTTGCTATAGCATTGCATAATACAAAATCAAGTACTCGGTAAGCATAAGTCCCCCATGGAAAAGTGAATGTGGTTTTGTCTTGATATTCAGGGGCTACCTAAATATGATTATACCCAATAAAACCATCCAAAAATGAGAAATATTTTTTTCCTGCTAATGTATCTAAAACTTGATCTATGAGAGGAAGTGGAAAGTGATCTTTCAAAGTTTCTTTATTCAGTTCTCTGTAATAAATGCATACTCTCCATTTTCCATTTTTCTTAGGAACAATTACTAGGGGTGAAACCCATTGATTGTCTGATATTGGATAGATGAAGTTTACATTTAACAATTTCTGCAATTCCTCTTTAAAAAATTATTTTAAGTTTGGATTCATTCTTCTTTGTGGTTGTCAAACTGGTCTAGCATTTTCTTCAATATAAATATGATGCATTTAGGTTTTAGGATCAATTCCTTTCATATCAGTGTATTACCATGCATATGCAAAAGAGTGTTTTTGCTATATTTCTACCCGTTTCTTTTTCTGTAATTCTTCCAGGTTTTCATTGATGTTTAATATTTTCCTGGAAAACTTTCTATTGAATAATTTCCATAACTTTCCATATAATGTAAATACATTTTCCGAGATGATAGATATTCAATATTGCACTGTTCTTGAAAATTTTGAATATAGTCACATTATAAAGAGGGTTCATTATTTTCTATTGAATTTAAAATTTGATCCTCCTCATTTATTTGTGCAATAGTGAAAATTGGTTGTATATCATTATCATCATCTATCCATTCTTCATTTTCTACTTCTATCATTGTTTTTGCAGGTGGGTACAATGTACATTTCTTTTTTGAGCTTCCATTTGAGATAGACATGCCTCCTGATCTACAACTGATAAAAGAATTGACTGTAGCTAACCATGCCCTTCCTAAAATTAATGGATGTCCTCCTAAATTATTCTTGGGTGTTAGAATCATGAAATCAATAGGATATTCCCAAGAATATAAGGATAAATATATATTTTCTAACACGCCATTAGGTTTAATTACAGACCTATCTACTAACTGTAACAATGTTGGTGTGTATTAAAGATTAGGAAGATTTAATTTATCCATAGTTTGTTTGCTCATTATGTTTATGGCTACTCCTAGATCAATCAATGTGTTTGGTATTTCAGTTCCATTGATGTGTGATTTCACAATGGGGATTCCTGGATCTAAATATTTCTGAATTATTGTTTTCCCCATCATGATATCTGTAATTTTCTCGACTAGTTGAATTCTTTTTATTTTTTTCTTTTTCTTCTTGATCCTTAGGTACTCAATTCCTTAATTATTTTTGCAAAAATCATTATTTCTTTTATTGCTTGTAATAAAGGAATTTTTATACAGACATTTTTCAATTCATCTAACATATCATAATCAGGCAATATGATTTGTTTTTCTACTCCTTTATTGATTTTCAACCTTTCAGGAAAAGTTGGTCTTGAGATAGATACTGAAGGTTGTTCTATAATAGGAGTATCATTAAAATGCGTGGAATTTTTTTCTATTTCAATATTTTCTTTCTGAGGAAGGGAATTTTTTCTTCAGAGTTATATTATTATCTTTTTGAGAATTCTTTTCTGTTTCTTCAATAAAATCAAATGGTTTCTTCCTTTCTAATACTCTACTAGACCTTAATTGAACATAATTAAAATCTAATGGAGTTATCATATAAGTTTGAGGACTCTGTCCTTCTAAGTTGTAAATAGGTTGTGAATTTTTTTTGTTTGGATTTGTGAGTGGCTGAATGGGTAATTGATTCGGCCTTTGTGAAAATGGCAAAGAAATTTGTGTATTTTCATTTTGAGCTTGATCTTGACGTAATTGGTTGGTTTGAGGGAAGTATTGTGGTGGAAAATTTGGATAAGGTGGAAGATATTGTTGATATTGAGAATATCTTCCATAAAGATTTTTCCATCCTTGATTCTAAGATTGAGGTGGTTGAGCCTAAGGCTTCCATGGCATAGGTGGATTCCAATTATTTTGTGAAGATTGTGCAAATCGTTGAGGATTAAAACCTTGAGTTTGATTTGTTTGAGGATTTTGCCATGGTCTTTTGGAAATAAAGTAAAGAGGGTCTACCTGATTTGGCATTCCTTCTTCACTAAACACAACCTTAAGACCTGGTATAGAGGGACATTCTTTTGTATCATGATTTTCCACACATATAACATAGGTTTCTATGCTTTTTAAATCTAAAGGACATTCTCTCATAGCATGTTTCTTTCTACACCTAGGACAAAATATGGATAATGCAACATTTTCGACTTTCTCCTTGTTTTGTATTTTAAGGGTGTCAATTTTATCACTGAGACTCCCTAATTTTTTTTTTTTTTAAGTTATCAAGAAAACTACCTATTTTTTCCCTACTTATTGTCCCGATTGCAGATTTATTTACTCTTGATAAAAGAGGATCCCTTGAACTTTTTCCTGTTCTTGATTTACCTCTTGAAATATGTACACATAGATCACAAATATCTACAAATGGTAGCTGAGAAATATCTCCTTTTCCCATTATATTGAGAATATCAATCCACTCATCTTTAATGAATTTGAGTAAGAGAGATTTCAAAGTTTCCTCATCCAAAATATTCATTTTTTCCCTTTTGATATTACAAACAAATATTTTGACAAAGTCTTCAAGATACTCATATTATTTTTGTACCATTTTAAAGACTACATATTTGATGCTATGAGGCATACAATAATCCTTATATTTCTATACGAATTCATCTTTAATTTTTGCCCATGTCCTTATGGAATTTGTTTCTAAACTCATAAACCATTTTAATGTCGCTGTTGGGTGTGGAGCTTGATTATCATCCTAATTTAGAGGTCTTCTGTTTCAGCTGGATGTATACCCCAGGAAGATTGTACACCCCTCAACGCGGGGGGGTGTAGGGGGGACTTGTCCCCCCCCGAAGGGGTTTGGAGGGGCCCATACCCCCCGGTTGGGGGGTTTGGGGGCCAATGGTCCCCCCTGCGGGGGTTTTGGGGGCAGCGCCCCCGAAGCTAAAAATAGATGTAAAATTGCCTTGTAAAAGTATAATAATTTCTAGTCAATCTAGGCCGTTCATTAGGCGGATGATCTAACAGTAGAATTTATGTTTAGTTTAGGGTTTTTTTCCCTAGAAGGCAACCCCTCTCTTTATATGAGGGTATTGTATTGAGGTTGTGGAATATATGTGTATTCTCAGAGCGAGAAACAGATAGGTGAGACTGTGAGAGAAAACAGAGGATATTATAGCGGATCTGTTGTAGGTTGTGTCTCTTCATTTTGCTGGATAATAAAAAGGAAGGAAATGATGTTTGGGGTGGATGTAGCCCAAACTAGGTGAACCACGTATATCTGTGTCTCTCTGGTTTTATGTGTTTGTGTTTTTCTGCATATTATATGTCTTGCATTTCTCTGTCATATATAATTTTTCTAACAGCTGCATCCTTTAAGGTGGCAGGGAACAATTTTAGTTTTTGAGCATCATGCAGATAATCATATGATCTACATAATACTTCAAATTCAAAGAGAAATGTCTCTAGGTCTTCACTTCTTATTCCATGAAAATTGGGGAGAATAGAGGGCGAGATGTTTTTCATTGTTAATGTTGTATTTTCATCAAGGACATGGAACCCAAAAGGTTCTGGATTTCATCTTCCTCTACCTCTACCACCCCCTCTTCCACCTCCTCTATTTCCTTCTCCTCCTCCAATCCTATGTTGTTCACCATCAACATTATGTACTTCTCCTTCTCCTTCTTCAGCCATGATGGATTCCTCAGAATAGATATCTGGTTCTACAACAGGATTATCTAGTTTTTCTTCTAGTTCTTCTGGTTCCTCTATCAATGGTTTGAAGTAAGTTTCTTCCTCTTCTTCTTCAGAAGGAACTTCCAACTCTTGAGCTAGAATTTGTTCTCCAGTTGAAGATAGAAAAATTATTCAAGTTGTTGGAGATGTAGGATCTACTTCTATCACAACCTCTGTTGATGAAGTTGGTGAACCTTTAGATTGGATTTTGGATCTTAAGACTTCAGGAAGTCTATGTTGGCCTGCTATGGATGGAATTCGAGTTTGTGTGGGTGGTGTGGCACTATGAGGCCGTGGTGGAGTGAGAGATGATGTAGGAATTAAACTTCTTCTTCGACCTACGAACCTACCTCTAGAGTCTCTTTCCCTATGCATGTCATGTTTTTATTTGATTTTTTTTTAAAGGCTTCTATTTACACTTCCTTGACAATGGTGCCAAAATGTTTGGTCAATTTAATGTTCTTGAATTACAAGAATAAATTATCGACCAGATTTGGTAAACTTATGAAGTGCAGGTGCACTATATATGCCAGAAGCCTATTCTTTAGTTTGTAAGATGATGGTTACGTTTGTTTTGAGATTTTCGTTGTTATCTAGATTCTTATTAGAGTTAGATTTCTACAAATGGAAGTTAAGCTACTGTTAGAATAAGTGGAAGTTAAGCTACTATTAGATTACTCTACCAGGTCATATTTATTTGAGTATCATCTTAAAAACATATTATGTTATTCATCCTAAAATTATGAATCTATCTAAACTCCTTGCTGCTATGAAACATAGTATTGAAATTCAAATAAAATCTTGTCTACAACATACATACATTATATATATATATATATATATATATATATATATATATATATATATATATATATATATATATATATATATATATATATATATATATATATATATATATATATATATATATATATATATATATATATATATATATATATATATATATATATATATATATATAATTCTAATTTTAAAGAGTGTGAAATAAATCTCTAATTGCAGACTACATAGTAGATACAAGTTCTAATTCTAAAAATAATGAAAATACTAGCTATAATGAAGCGAAAAACATTTGAAGGACTAAACTATTGAGTGTCTGTAAGAATAAATGAAATAATGAAATGGTAAACAAAATAATTGAGTTATAATGAAATAATGAAAACAACGAGGTAAATAAACTAAACTAGAATGCAGTGATAACATAAAGTGATTAAATGAAAAACAATCAAAAAGCAATGAAATAAAGTAAACTAAAACCTTGACTATTTGTAGGGGCCCTTTGCATCGAGTAGGTGTAGTTCACACTCACATATGCAGTGAATCACATAAATGTATCTTCAAATTAATACGAGAACAAAGTTCTGTTTCACAATTCTTCAGCAATTAACTATTATGTCTTCTCTACTGTCGTTTATAGAGGATACACATTTATATAAAAGTGTGCTCAATAGTTTGGGACTTCTATGCCTACAAGTCTACTCTTCAATCCTTATTGAAATTTGAAACTAAACAAAAAAACTTTATTTCATTGATTTTCTATTTGGAAAGAAAATCGAAGAAACATGATGCACTCAGACTTTTTCTGCTACGTGTTTGACTTGTGCCTTTGATCGCACCATTGTGTGATTCCTTCAGTGAATTGGATCGAGTGAATAGGAGGAGATCCATGGGGGGATCGATCCTCAACTACCCATGTGCTTTGTTGCTTCATTGGCACACCAGAACCCTGCGAACCATGGAGGTAGCCACAGAATCATGTTAATTATGTAGCTATTGCAATATTTAACCTACAATAAGGCACATTAACGAATATGACAAATAAGACATGTAAAAGTTTTTACCTTATCAAAATCTATGATTTACTGCCTTTATTGAGTTAATAGTGATGATAAAAAAGAGGAAAATGGAGGAAAAAGGGTGTCAAAACAAAACAGTTATGGAACTCTACACTTCCCTTGAACTCCAAACTCAACTGGGTAACTCGGATGATTTGCATGCATCAATTATTCTGGGTTGATTGATGAGTTAAATGGTTTATCACTAAAGATGACTGAAATCACATCCCACTACGGGACCTCCCACTGGTTCTTCTAATAGTTAGAACTAGTTTAACTCACAATAACTCAATTTCACTTAAATAAATTGCTAGAAATTAGCAATCAACCATATTGAACTGAACTCAAGTGTATCCAGTCAAATTAACTAAGTTAACTGAGTGAAAATTTCTATTTCTCTGCAGTTAACTACCTCCAAGTATTCTATTGAAATTAAAATTCGAATTTTAATCTAGTTTGACCAAGGAAAAGTCAAAAGTATATTTTCTTGCGCGTTTTCAATGCTCTCTTTCAATAAGAAAGCGATTATTAGATACCCCAATCCTACCTCTATGGAACTCGAATTTTCCTCTTGACAAAGCCTTTGTCAAAATTTCTGCATCTTGTTTCTTTGTAGGAATCTATTCCAACAACATGATCTACCTCTGCACACAATATTACAGATGGTGATACCAAATATCGATATGCTTGGATCGATCATGAATACTGGTTTCTCAGAGAATTTGATAAAACTCTGATTGTCACAGTAAATCACAGTAGGATCCATAGTCTGACCAAATAAACCAACAATAATCTTTCTCATCCAGATAGCCTCACATGTTTCTTGACTTGCAGCCATGTACTCTACTTCTATTGAGTTGAGTGCCATAGATATCTGCTTCCTACTATACCAAGAAACCTCTGCTAACCCAACATTGAAAATTCCTCCTGATGTGTTCTTCCTGGCTGATGGACTCCTTTCCCAATCTGCATCTGTGAAGCCTTGTAGCTTCACTCCCTCTGTTCATTTGTACCAAAGACCAAACTGAGTAGTGCCTTTGAGGTATCTCAACACATACTTTGTTGCCTTGCTTAACCATTTATTGACTAAGATGCTTAACTACATAACACATGTCTAGCCATGTGTTCACCAAATACATAAAGGAACCCACAAGTTTCTTGTAAATGGTAGTGTTGGCTTGAGGGGGCCTGACCTAGGTACAATGTTAAATAGCCAAACAAATCCCTACACTACTAGCCCTTTCGACATCAAGCCGCAGAGCGCAGATTGAAGTCTCACCCGAAGCAGTATGGGGGGATGCTGGAACCAAATTTTCACACCCTGAGATGGTTATGATGTCGTTTGATTCCATCTATCCATGCCCTCACTCAGGTTGCTTCGCTCTAGGGCTTGCAAGACGAGCCCTCTATTCCAACCTTCAATACCTTCACAAAAAGGTACAATCGACCTTCACGCAATCCTAACCTGCTGCTTAGGTGCTTTCGCTCTGCCAAGGCAACGTGCTATGCAGATTTCCCAATTAATCTAAGTGACTTGCTTATCTTATCAAACAATTATAGTTACCACCGTGTAAACAGATATTCGTAAATGCGTTCAGTTATTCATTGTAATTGCATTCATTCGCGCATCACATAAGAATAATAAAGGAAATTCATTCATATCATATCAAGATGCATTAGTGCAACAAAGACATAGAAATTGCAAGATATCTCATCCGCGCACTCAGCTGCGGACTTCCTACCCTAAGCCTCTGTCCACTCCATTACAGAGCCTCTACCTACGCTACGATCCAAGACTTAGACTTATTATTTCAGAGCTACGACTCTCTTATATAATTCATTATTGTCTATCTATAAAACTACTTAGAGCTTAGCTCTTTTTATACAATCCCATGGTCCACGGACCATGGGTAGATCTCTTATAGCTAACTTTACTTACAAAACTAAGGGTGGACTACCCTTTATGTCACATGACACCTTCACGCTATGTGATCAAATAATGCAGAGTCTTTACAATTTTATTACAAAATTTGACTAAAACATGGGCTTTTAGCACCAAAATTGCCCTTGGGGGATCCCGCTCCCAACAAGACCCCAACACAAACATCAAGACTCGCCTTTGAGTCACTCGGCAGGCCCGGAGATCTTTGCATGAAGCCCGTCCAGCTCGACCCCTATGACTGCTACCTCGGCTGTGCACTGAGCTGCCGCTTGCTTCGCGTCCTCCACTATCTTCTCGGTCACTGCTTTTGTGTTGTCAACTTGAAGTTTTTGTTGCATTACTTGTAGAGTTGCAAGCTTGCCTTCAATATTTCCTGTGACCGCGTAAGCTTCCTCCATCCAGGGCTTTAGTCGCGCCTTCAGCACTGTTTCCTTGTGTAGCACTGCGTCCACCTATTCCTTCTGCTACTTGGCTTCCTACAGCTTGGCTAGCCTCTATGTCAGTGCGACGGTTCACACTGTGACCTTATCTTCATCGCAGTGGTGTTGTAGCTCACACACTTCAGTCTCTAGCCTCTATATATTTGGGTCCTCCTTCAATCTTGTCAGGACCTCAAATTATTATTCAGACAACTATGCACAGTCTGCTATTGCACTCTCCACTGCTGCTACTTCCTTTGTGATAGTGGTCGCCTGCTGTTCCTTTACTTTTGGCAGTGTTGAAGGCTGGGCCCTCAACTGTAGCTCTATAATTTGCAGGTTCAACTCCAACTGAACCCACGCCATCTCAGTTCGAGTGTCGCACACCCTTGTGGCCGACTTGTGGATGCAGACCTCGACTGGCTCTTCCTTCGGAATGGACAACTCTGGGACCATTCTAAATGCCTCCTCAATGACCTGCATAATCTTCTTGCTTTGATTGGTCACCTCAGTATTAGTGGCGATGGAAACATTTCTTTGTAGGGCCATCTGTTCATTATTGATCCATTTTTCGCTGATGACCTGGAGGGCGTGGTGCTCACGGGCCCTCAGTTCTACAATTACTCCATCCTACAAGAGGTGGAGTGCTTCATGCAAAAGCACTACCAGGTTCAACCCAACTCCCTTCAAGGTGCTGACAGTGGGCCTGTTAGTCTCATTTTATGTGGTTAGTGCTCCATTTGGTAGCATTATTGCACTGAAAGTCTTTGTGTGCAGCATATCGATAGCCTCTGAAGTGCCGATAGCCAAGCTGGTAGACATCGTGCCAGCCTACGATGCATGGGTCTCCAACTCCTGCAACCTGGTCTGGATGGCCCTTAGGATGATCTGCTGCTGTTGTTAAAAGTGTTGCAGGGCCTCCTTGGTGACATCTTCAACTATGTCACTAATATCATGTAGATCACTCTCTATTAATGTGATGGGATACAGTGAGGTTTTGGTCGGCTTTGACTTCTTCTTGGGCCCTCCATTTTCTAGCTCTCATGGGCCCTTGATTTGAGCAAATGTCTCTTAAGGGTTCGCTTTGTGCTATTTGTCTGTTTCCTCCTCAGTATCAGGTGAAGGCAACCACGCGCCTTTATCAGAGCCTCGCTCTGTCCCACCTGTTTGCTTCGCGGCCTCGCATTCCGCTTGAGCCTTATTAGCAACCTCCTTTTTCCTTTTCTCGACCAGATGTGCCATCTTCAGCTTGGCCTCCTCCTCCTTCTTTTTCGCGGAGGCCTTGGTTCCACCCACCGCCAAGTCCATGGTAGAGCGCCACTTCATCGGCCATTGATCAAGCACCGCATCAATAGCGTCATATGTGGCCAGATATGGCAATTCATACCACTTTTGCACAGGGTCCTTCCTTGCCCTGATGGAGAATCGATGGAAATCAGCTTTGAACTCGGCATAGATTTGCAGGTTATCGTACACCGTGGGCAACGATCACGACTTGTGATTGATGGCCATCCTAATATTCAACTCCTTCAAAATCCAGAAGATCTTGCTATCCTGAACTTTCTGCATGTCCTTGGTCACCCACAACGAAGCATACTTCGCTTCTTCAGGAAGTTCTAGCGCTATCGAAGGGAACTGACTGTCCTCTGGTAGCTCCCATGGTACCAGCACAATCGACAACAAGAGCCACGTGTAGTGGAACATCTTGCTGAGATCTTGTGCTTTGTGGTATTTCTTCAGGAACTCTCCACGAAGGTAGTCCGACTAGTTAAACTGGACTCCTTCAACGCACTGGTGCGAGCATGATGACAAGCACCAACACCTCATCAATGCAGCACTTCCGCATCACCTTCCCTGGAAGGATCTATGTTGCTACCTTCACTGCGAGGTCATAGATGCTAGAGATAGCGTACCTGCACGACTTCTTCACCAGCTTAAATTTCTCCTTCATTGACTTTGCAAGAGCCTGCTCGCCACCCTTGCCACCAAAGATCATTGCCAGATTCTCACCTATATATGAAGGCGCGTTATTTAATGAATCAACCTATCTGTGATGGGTATTGGCTCCTCCAGCCACAAACACCCATCATGCACCAAGAACATTAGCTGCTTGATGACCAAAACTATCACCGGGGTGCGGTTATAGTGCGGCACCCATAGTAGGTGAGAAATCCTGCCTTCTCTACTCCCTTGAGCCACCTCTGCGCTCCAGTGCGGTCATTACCATATTCGTATCTATGATGCGGTGCATCAGCTGCTCAGTTTCCAGGTGTGGGAACTTCTCGTGGTCCGCCAAGTCCAAGTCTTCAAGCTTTAGTATTAGTACTCATGCCAAATGCGGACTGTCAAAAGAAATTTCATCTGGTAGAAGAGGGGTTTGTAGGGGAGTCTTACTTTCATCAATTTCCTTTGGGACCTTAGACTTAGGCTTATGCAGAAGGACATACTCTGGCAACTGCGTAATAGGGTCCACACCTTGGGCTTCAACCTCTTCCACTTCCACTCCCACATCCTCATTGTCCATCGGGATGTCTTCAATGTCCTCCACTTTTGGTTCTAAGATGATGGCCTTACCTTTCTCCTGTGTAGTGGGCTTTGGCAGGTTTCTCCTCAGTGACGTGCGCACTGATATGGTAGGCTACTTGCCCTTCTTGTCCTTTACGGTCTCCTTAGTTGGGGTCAGCTTCGGTCTTGGTGTTCTTGGTGATTTAGGGACCTTCGCCAATACTTTGGCCACTTCTGGAGCAACTACTTCTACCTCTCCCTCCATTTCATGTGCCGACTCCTCTACTACTTGTTTGTTATGTATAATTTCTGGGGGTGCTGACATAACACTTTCTAATAGTGCTCGCATTGTCTCTGGAAAGTTTGCTGTTGGAAATACTCAGGGGGGGGTGAATCAGTATTTACCTTTTTTTTTTTTAAATTGTTCTATTGATTGCCAAAAGCATATATAGATATGTATATGTATACACAGAACACAAAAATCAACAGCTGGAATTAATTCTTTTATTAAAACTCAAGACAGTGCAATGAAATAAATACAATATAAGTATATATCTGATTGTGAATAGTTGCCAAGCTCCAACTTGGACTTCAGTGAGGCTCCAACCTCTAGAGCACCAACTCTGTTTTGCAGTGGTTCTACACTTAGGAGCACCTACCCCCAATGACTTCAGTGTTGTTCAGTTTTGAGGCTCCAACCTCTTGGGCTCCAACCCAACCTTGGTATAAATTGGTATGCTACTGCACTCTATTCAGCTGAGGTTCTCTCACTCCTACTCTCCTGCCTTTGCTGCTTCTACTGCCTCTACAGCCTTCGCTGCTTCTTCTACCTCACACTCTGGTTCTTTAACACAACAAAAACACTAACAGTTCTCTATTTTTACTGTTTTATACATTCCCATGCATCTATCCATTCGTTTCTGCTTACAACGCCTCTTAGGCTTCCTCCTCGGTCGCTGCGGCTTCCTCTGCACTGTGCAAGTTCACTGACTTTCTGGGGACACATAGATTCATTAGACTGGTCCAAACAATCCACGGAGAACACATTCTCCCAGTTTACAGTAACATTTCTCCTTTTGGCAATGATTGTGGCATACACAGAGTTATTTCAATTATAAAGAGATGTTTTTTCTCGATCGCAATCATAATTGCCATGATTCACCCCTTTCACCAACGTTCAGCCTTTTGAACCGTCAAAACAGCCATCATAAGCCTTTTGGCTTAAAACACCCTGCACAAGCTAGAAATTCCATTACACAGAGAGTATGAGAAAAGAATAGTCAAATAGACTAAAATGCGGACTTCGGGAAATATTACAATCACACCTATTCCTGTATTGGGTCCGCGCTTAAATCATAATCGGCGATTCGTGACTCCCGGGGGTCCTTTATATATCGGACCCATGACTCCGTCGATGGCCGACGGTCGATCCTCCACTGCTCCAATGGACTGGATGTGATATGGTATTAAACCATAGTTAATATTCCCATCGGGTCCACAGCCTATCACAGTCGGTGCTTCCAATGTGGCAAGGCTTTACGGCTTGCGATATGTGACGAATGTGATCATAGATTAAGTCATATTTGTAATGTGCGGCGAGTCCGCGTGGATATGCATCGTAGTCGGGAGTTGCCCCTGGCGGAGGTTCGATGCGATATTGCTATCAGTGATCGAAATGGACCGCTTGACATATTGTAGCTCCCACTTTCGAAGTGCCGATGTGATACTCGCTATCGGCGATCGAAAGTCACACAGGGTTAGGGCTTGATGTTAACATAGACCCCTCATAGCGATGCGATGTGCCGGACCCGATACAACTCAACACTCCCATGTATAGAGTTTCAAGTCTGCAATCCGCCTCCGATAGTGTATTTTCCCTAGAGCCAAGTCTTCTGCCTCCGATAGTGTTAAGCCTATGTATATGGGCTTTCTATCCGCTGATAGTGTTAAAGCATGCATACATGGGTTTTACGGGCATATATATATATATAAGGTTCTATGCCTCCGATAGTGTAAAAACACATATGTATGACATATGCTCCTCTGCTTGTATCTTCATGCATATAATTATTTTTTGGCCCGATAGCTCCCGATAATATAAATGTACCCATTGCTCCTCTGATGGCTTTGTCTGCTTCCTTATAGCTCTACTTGTTCCTCTGTTGCTGCGATGGCTGTCTGCATCCTCTGTTTTGCTCCTCTTGGCTCCTTTTGCTCCTCGAATATTGCCATATTGACATTAATGACAATTTGTGTCCAACAATCTCCCCCTTTGTTATTGATGGCAATATTATTTTTCTCTCCCCCTTTAACATCAATGGCAAAGGAATGCATACGGACTCCCCTATCAAACTGCTCCCCCTGTCCTGCTACATCTTTATGAATGAACTTGAGGGATGATAAAGAGATAACCCCCATCTTTTGACGCAGATGTTCGAATGCTTCTCGAGGAAGAGGTTTTGTGAAAATATCAGCTATCTATTCCTTAGTACTGATATATTCCAAGACGATGTTTTGTTCAGCTACTTGCTCATGGAGGAAATGATACTTGATTGGTATGTGTTTGGTTCTTGAGTGCATCACTGGATTTTTGCTGAGACTGATAGCACTTGTGTTGTCACAATAGACGGTAATCGGTTGATCTGTACATATGTCGACATCTTTTAGAGCTTCCTTCATCCATAGTATCTGAGTACAACAGTCTGCTACAGAAATATACTTGGCTTCGGCTGTGGATAATGATATGGATGATTGTTTTTTGCTGAGCGAGGATACTAAACAGTCTCCTAGGAAGAACACATTTCCACTAGTACTTTTCTGATCATCTATACTTCTATCTCAATCAACGTTGGCATATGCAGTTACAAACAGTGTTGAGCTCTTTGGGTATCAAAGACTGAAATCAAAAGTTCCTTTCAGATATCTGAGAATTCTTTTTACAGCTAATAAATGGGATTGTTTGGGAGCAGATTGAAATCTTCCCACCATTCCTACTGCCTGCATTATGTCTGGTCTTGTAGTTGTTAAGTATAGAAGGGCTCCAATAATTGACCTATAATGAGTTGCATCTATTAGAGGGGAGTCATCATCTTTGCTCAATTTGCAGTTTGTGTTCATAGGTGTGCTCATGGGTGCATAGTCCTCCATTCCATATCTTTTGAGCATGTCTTTTAGATATTTGGTTTGAGATATATATAGTCCTGCTCTGGTTTGAGATACTTGAAGTCCAAGGAAGTGAGACAACTCTCCTATCATTGACATCTCAAACTCTTTTGACATGTTTTGAGAAAATTCATGGCTCATTTCATCATTATTGCTAGCAAAGATCAGATCATCGACATAAACAAGAGTAACTAATAACTTACCTTCATCTGTCTTTATGTATAGATTACTTCCAGCCACTCCCTTTTTGAAGCCTTGTTGTTGTAGATAGTGATCCAATCTTGCATACCAAGCTCTAGGAGCTTGTTTCAACCCATATAAAGCCTTTTTCAACTTACAGACTAAGTTCTTTCCTTCTGTTAGATCAAAACCTTCTGGCTGCTCCATGTAGACTTCTTCCTTGAGTTCTCCATTTAGAAATGCTGATTTCATGTCCATTTGAAAGAGTTTGAATCCTTTTGAGCAAGCAAATTCCAAAAACATCCTGATATCATCCATACAGGCTACTGGTGCAAATGTCTCTTCAAAATTAATTCCTTCAATTTGTGAATAGCCTTTGCAAACAAGCCTTGGCTTGTTTCTGATAACCTGTCCTTCCTCATTCATTTTATTTATAAACACCCATTTGGTTCCTATTATGTTTTTTTCCTTTGGAT
This sequence comes from Pinus tabuliformis, assembly GCA_031772625.1. Classification (NCBI taxonomy): domain Eukaryota; kingdom Viridiplantae; phylum Streptophyta; class Pinopsida; order Pinales; family Pinaceae; genus Pinus; species Pinus tabuliformis. The sequence continues at coordinate 1,463,660,911 of CM062820.1, read as the reverse complement.
GAGGTACCAGCTCCCATGTCTTGTTCTTCTCAATTTGGGACATTTCTTCTTCCATGGCTTTTACCCAATGAGGATCCTTACTTGCTTCTACAAATGTTTATGGTTCTATCATAGATAGAAGGGCAATGAATTTTCTCTTGGGTGCAATTGTTATCCTTCTTCGGGTCTGCACACCTTCATCTCTGTCACCAATAATCTACTCTTCTGGATGATCTCTTTGGACAAACTTCATCTTTGAAGGGGTATCAGGTGGTTCTTTCTCCTCTTCTTCTTCCTCATCTATTTCTTCTTCTTCAAGTTCTTCTTCTTTAGGTCCTTCTTCTTCAATGAAAAAATCATCTTCATATTCTTCAATTTCTTTTTCTGGAAGTCCTTCATAAACCTTTACATCAATGCTTTCCACTATTTTATTCAGTCGAAAATTGTAGCACTTGTAAGCCTTGCTCCTTGTAGAGTATTCAAGAAATATCTCTTCATCAACCTGAGAATCAAACTTTCTTGGCGAGCCATCATTGATTTTTATGAAGCACTTGCTTCCAAAGATCTTGAAGTACATTACTGAAGCTGATCTTCCTTTCCATAACTCATAAGGTGGTTTTTCACAGTTTGGTCTCAATTGAGTTCGATTTAATGTATAGACAACCGTCCCTACTGCTTCTCTCCAGAATTTTGACTACAATTCTGCTACTAGTAGCATTGTTCTTGCCATTTCTTGTAATGTTCGGTTTCTTCTTTCAACTACCCCATTTCACTGAGGTGCTCTGGCAGCAGAGAATTCCCTATTAATTCCATGAATATTACAGAACTTACTTAACTTATTTGATGTGAATTCTCCCCCTCTGTCTATTCGAGGCACTTAATTTTTGAATTTTTTCATTTTCTACAAGGGCTTTTAGATTCTTAAAACATTCAAAATTTTCAGATTTATACTTTATAAAATATATCCACATCATTCTAGTATAGTCATCAACAAATAACACAAAGTACCTTTCTCCTTGGAGTGCCTGATTTCTAGTTGGTCCACATAGATCAGCATGGATGATCTCCAAGGGCTTTGATGTAGAGAGCTACTTTGTCTTGTGGCTGGTTCTAGTTTGCTTTTCATGTTGACATGGACCACATACTCCTTGATTTGGTTTGAATAGCCTTGGGATGTCTCGTACAACTCTAATCTTGCTAATATTGACCAAATTTTTGAAGCTTGTATGTCCAAGTCGCTTGTGCCATAATCAAATTTCATTTGTCCAACTCAGGCAGCATTTATTTTCCTGAATCTTGTTCAGAATGTAAATGTTGTTAGGTGTTCTAACCCCTTTCACCACAAGTTCCCCTGAGGAAGAGTTCCTTATTTCACAATCTTTGGTGTTGAAGACAACCTTATGTCCTTGATCACAGATTTGGCTGACACTCAGGAGATTGTGTTTGAGCCCATCTACTAGCAGAGCATCTTGAGCTTTTCCTTTTCCATTGATTAGAGTAATAGTTCCTTTTCCCACAATTCTGGCAGATCCACTTCCAAAGGACACATTTCCTTCCTTTTTTCTCAATGAGACAAACTTCCTTTTGTCTCCTGTCATGTGTCTGGAACACCCGCTATCCACAAACCAATGATTTCCATTATTTTGAGCATATAGAGCTAGGCCGCATTTATCCATGTTGGAATTCTTACTACTCGTCTTTCTTCCTTTGAGTGGGCAGTTTTCTTCATGCTGTCCATTATTGTAGCAGAATGAGCAAATCAGATCGAATTTGGTCAAGGGATCAAATGAATTGAAGGTTTTAATTGTCCCTACCTTTTGGGGGCATGTGAATTGATTATTCAATCCTTTAGCTTAGGTGTTTCACTTCTGCGGGCCATGCAATTTCTGGCTTGATGACCGAAGTTTTTACAGTGAAAATAGTGTCTAAGAAAGATGGTTTTGTACCTATTGAAGTAGCCATGGTTTGAGTCGATTTTCTTCCTGGGAATTACTCCTGCCTCATTCTTTGAATTTGAGATAGGCCCTTGGTGGAGTACAGGTTTGTATTTGTTGTAGTATCCATGATTCAACTCCACATTCTTCTTTGGAGTAATTCTCTCTTCATTCTTCGGATCTGGGATGGGCTTTTGATAACATACTTTTTCTTCTTTTGGATTGCAGGAGAGTGCATCAGCATATCTTTTCGCACTATTCTTAGTGCTTGATGATTCTCCTTTGAAACCTATTCCAAACTTGTCATGTTGGGGTTTTTTACTTTTTAGAATAGTCTCAAGTATTTGAGAGCTTTTACAGCCCTTTTTATTTTTCTCCAACTCCTTTCCTAGAGACACTATTTCGGCCTCATGTTCTTCACAAGTCTCTTCTTTGTCTTTTAGCTTTTCTTCCAGGAGATCTTCTCTCCTTTTTGTTTCCTCGTTTTCCACCTTGAGAGAGATGATTTTATTCCGTAGTTTTTCATTTTCTTCAATGGCACTAATTAACAGTTCATCTATATTTCCTTCTTGCCCTAAATCATCATCATTTGTGAATGCCATGAATAATGTTTCTTTGCTTTCATCATGGTCACTTTCCACATCTGATTTCTTTTTGATGACCATAAACTCATCCTCATCGGACTCATCTTGCTTACAGAAGAAGTTCTTCTTATTGAACCCTTTCTTTTTTCTGTTCCATTCTTTTAGAATTTCCTTCATCATCACTATCATGTTTATGAGGACATTTTGCTGCATATTGACCTATTTTTCCACACTTAAAATAGATAAGAGGGTACTTGCCTTTAAGCTTAGATCCTTTCTTAAGCTTTCGTACAAATTGAGCCAATTCGGATTCCACATCGGACTCATCACTACAGTCATTCCTTTCTTTCCCCTTCTTTAACTTTGAAGCCTTGAATGCTGCATCTTTGGGGCTAGGGCCATATTTCCTCATCTCATAGGTAGTGAGGATTCCATGGAGTTCATCCATCTTGAGGGCATCTAGATCCTTTGCTTCTTCTATGGTGCTTATTTTGGAGTCAAATCTGTCTAGAAGAGATCTTAATACTTTTTGAACAATGGTACTTTCTTCAATTCTTTTGTCCAATCCTTTAAGGGAGTTGACCACTTCAGCTACTTGGAGGAGGTATGTTGCAATATCTTCTTCATCTTCCATCATCAGGCTTTCAAATTGTCTTCTGTGAGTTTGAAGCTTTGCCTTCTTGAATTTTGAGTCTCCATTGTATAAGCCAACTAGCTTGTCCCACATTTCTTTGGCAGAATCAAAGTTCATGACGTTTTTGAACTCGGAATCAGTGATTCCACTAGTGATGGAGTTTAAGGCCTTTGCATTTGCAATGTAGGCTTTCCTCTAGTTTTGATCTGTTGGAAGACTGGTAGGCATATGATACTCATTTTGAACAAAATGCCAGACTTTAGGTCCAAGGGACATTAAGTAGTAGGTCATTCTCTTTTCCAGAAACCAAAGTTAGTGCCATCAAATAGAGGAGGTCTTCTTGATGCTTCGTGATTTCTCATCATGGCTGCATATCCTTCTTCAAGTTGTTAGGCTAGTATGAAGAAGTTGACTCTGATACAAATTGTTGGAAATACTAGGGGGGGGGGGTGAATCAGTATTTCCTTTTCTTTTTAATTGTTCTATTGATTGCCAAAAGCATATATAGATATGTATATGTATACACAGAACACAGAAATCAACAGCAAGAATTAATGCTTTTATTAAAACTCAAGAGAGTGCAATGAAATAAATACAATATAAGTATATATCTGATTATGAATAGTTGCCAAGCTCCAACTTGGACTTCAGTGAGGCTCCAACCTCCAGAGCACCAACTCTATTTTGCAGTGGTTCTGCACTTAGGAGAACCTACCCCCAGTGACTTTAATCCTGTTTAGTTTTGAGGCTCCAACCTCTTGGGCTCCAACCCAACCTTGGTATAAATTGGTATGCTGCTACACTCTATTCAGCTGAGGTTCTCTCACTCCTACTCTCCTGCCTATGCTGCTTCTGCTTCCTCTACAGCCTTCACTGCTTCTGCTACCTCTTCTGCCTCTGCTGCTTCTGCTACCTCACACCCTGGTTCTTCACCACAACAACAACACTAACAGTTCTCTATTTTTATTGTTTTATACATTCCCATGCCTCTGTCCATGCGTTTCCACTTACATCGCCTCTTAGGCTTCCTCCTTGGTTGCTATGGCTTCCTCTATGCTATGCAAGTTCACTGATTTTCTGGGGATACGTAGATTCATTAGACTAGTCCAAATGATCCACAGAGAACACATCCTCCTGGTTTACCATAACAGTGCTCCTTTTGGCAATGATTGCGGCATACACAGAGTTCTTTCAAATATAAATAGATGTTTTGTCTCGATCGCAATCATAATTGCCATGATTCACCCCTTTTCACTGATGTTCAGCCTTCTAAACCATCGGAACAACCATCGTAAGCCTTTCGACTTAAAACACCCCGCAAAAGCCAGAAATTTCATTACACAGAGAGTATGAGAAAAAAACAGGCAAACATACTAAAATGCTGACTTCACGAAATATTACAATCACACCTATTCGTGTATCGGGTCTGCGCTTAAATCGGAATTTGCGATTCGTGATTCCCGGGGGTCCTTTATATATCGGACCCATGACTCCACCGATGGTTGATGGCCGATCCTCCACTGCTCCGATGGACTGGATGTGATATGGTATTAAACCATAGTTAATATGCCCGTCGGGTCCACAGCCTATCGCAGTCAGTGCTTCCAATGTGGCAAGGCTTTATGGCTTGCGATATGTGATAGATGCGATCATAGATTAAGTCATATTTGTAATGTGCGGTGGGTCCATGTGGATATGCATCGCAGTCGGGAGTTGCCCTTGGCGGAGGTCTGATGCGATATCGCTATCGGCGATTGCAATGGACTGCTTGACATATTGTAGCTCCCACTTCCGAAGTGTTGATGCGATACTCACTATTGGCGATCGAAAGTCGCATAAGATTAGGGCTTGACATTAACGTAGACCCCTCATAGTGATGCGATGTGCCAGACCTGATACAACTCAACACTCCCATGTATAGAGTTTCAAGTCTGCAATCCACCTCCGATAGTGTTAAGCCTATGTATATGGGCTTTCTGTCCGCCGATAGTGTTAAAGCATGCATACATGGGTTTTACGGGCCCGATAGTATATATATATATATATATATATATATATATATATATATATATAAGGTTCTGTGCCTCTGATAGTGTAAAAACACATATGTATGATATATGCTCCTCTGCCTGTATCTTCATGCATATAATTCTTTTGTGGCCCGATAGCTCCCGATAATATAAATGCACCCATTGCTCCTCTGATGGCTCTGTCTGCTTCCTTATAGCTCGCTTATTCCTCTGTTGCTGCAATGGCTATTTGCATCCTTTTTTCTACTCCTCGTGGCTCCTTTTTCTCATCAAATATTGCCATATTGACATCAATGACAATCTGTGTCCAACATTTGAAAATTTAGGAGTCTCCTTGAAAGTCTCGAAGAATTCTCGGTTCATGGGTGCCTGAGAGCTCAACAACTCGATTCTCAAAATGGTAAGTGTATCTTGCTGGACAACCACTTGTAGTTTATAGGGCATTTTGAATTCAAATCTGAACGTTCCCCCCAAAATTGGTTCATTAATGCCAGATTAGCGGTAGATTTTCAAGGATCTAAGCCATAAATTTTGTCTTAAATGTCGGCCACCAACTCCATTTGGCCTCACTTCTGTCGTCAAATCATGAACAGTGAATTTTACGATCACTTTCTAGCTGACCTGTGCAATTTCTCTCTGGGTAGTGCAGCTCCCTCATCGTTTCCGCAGACCCAGTGACACTTCCTTGCTTCGCACCATCCTCCAATCACGCAGCTCCCCAACTCGGGTAGTGTAGTTTATAGTCCTGCTTCTCCTTTTAGTTGCCTTGAGCACTAAGACTGTGCTACCTTCATTTAGTCACATGGTCGGACCACCGGTGTATGGCTTCAATCGACTACCATTCACCTTTCCTGGGAAGGGTTCTCCATTCAATTTGACCAGCTATATCGCTCCTCCATCGGTAATTTCCTTAATTTCATAAGGCCCTAACCAGTGCATCTTGAAATTCCCTGGAAATTTATCAAACTTACTATCATATAACAAAACCAAGTCATTTACCTTAAATGGGCACAACTTAATATGTCGATCATGCCATGCCTTTTCACGCTGCTTTTGGACCTGTTTGGTGAAATCCAACTAGAAATCTCTCTTCCTCAAGCTCATCTAGTTGTGCGAGCCTCTCCTCCCGGGCTTCGCGATCTGTCATACCTGTGAGTGCTGCTATGTGTAGAATAGACACAATAAATTCCATAAGAATCATCGCTTCAACACCATAAACAAGCCTAAAAAGGGTTTGTCCAGTCAACTTCTTGCATGTCATTCGATAAGCCCATAGAACTGCAGGTATGCGTAGGTCCCAATCACTTCACTGAGCATTACAAACCTTGGTTAGCGTGGTTTCGAGCACTTTGTTGAATGCTTCCACCATCCCATTAGCCGCCAGGTGATGAGGCGTGCTCTTCTGGTGATATGCCTAAAATTCCTCCATTAGGGCGCTAATCATCTCATTCAGGAAACACGTATCGTTATCACTCATCAAGATCTTTGGACAACCAAATCACGTCAGTACATGCTCAAAGAGGAACTTTGCAGTGGTCGCACATGTGCAATCCCTCATAGGTTGTGCCTCTGCCCAACGAGTCAAATACTCCATCGTGGTGATAATTTACCTTGCTCCTATCTTCCCTTGGGGCTGAATGGGTCCCAAAAAATCTATTGCCCACTTCTCAAAGGGTTTCAACATCATTTCTGGATTCAAAGGCATCTCATCCCTCCGCGATGGCCTGCCAGTCCTTTGACACACATCACATGCCTTGCAATATGCTTTTGAGTCCTGATGGAGGGTTGGCCACCACAACCCTACACATAGAATCTTCTGCGTGGTTGCTCTTCTTGCATAATGTCCTCCCGCTATGCCCCCATGAGCATCCACAAGGGTGCTACTTATTTTGAGGTTAGGTACATACCATTGCAATATCTCTTTAGTCCCCATCTTGTAGAGATTCCCAGCAATGACAGATAAATCTATTGCGCACACCACTAATTCCTTCTTCTGCTGGACAGTGTATCCTTTCGGAGTAGTTCCTGTTGTTAGGAAGTGTATTATATCCTTGAAATGACCATCTGTGATGTGCACTACAAATAGCTGCGTGTCAGGCAATCCCTCCTCCAAATTAGTGGGCTCTTCCCCTATTTCAATGCATGACAGATGGTCTGGTCCTAGGTTCAGTCGTCTATGCTTCACAATAACTTTAAAATCATACTCCTGGAACAATAAGAGCCACCTGTAGGTTCTCCCCCCCAACACAGGCTTATTGACCAGGTACTTCAGCATGGAGTGATCTATATACATCTTAAAATGGCCTCCTAGCAAGTAGTGCCTATACTTCTAGAGCGCATACACCATAGCTAGCCCTTCACGCTCAATGGTGGAGTAGTTCTTCTCCGCTTTGGATAACCTTCGGCTTGCAAACGCTATAGGGTGGTCCAAGCCTTCTCCTCCAATCTACATTAGTACTGTTGCCAGCGCTATACATGATGCGTCAACATGCACATGAAACTCCTTCTTCCAGTCCGAGGAAGACTAGAATCAACGCGGTGACCATATTTTCTTTTAATATATCCAAGCTCTTCTTACAGTCATCATTCCACCAGAATGTGACATCCTTCTTCAACAACTTCTCCATAGGTGTGATGATCTGGGCATAGCCTTTGATAAACTTTCTATAATATCCTGTATGTCCTAGGGTAGTGCACAACTACTTCACACTCCTCGGTGCTTCCAAGTTCAATATCACCGCTATCTTTGCGGGATCTACCATCAGTCCCTGTCTACAAACAACATGCCCCAACAGGTTCCCGAAAGGAACACAAAACAGACAATTCTTGAGATTAAGCGTGACCTAGTATCTTCGACAGGTATCCAGCATTAGGCGCAAGCTTGCTACATGGCATTTTACCAGTGCAAACACGGTCCAATCATAAAAATATACCTCCAAGAACTTATGAATAAATTCCTTGAACATAGCCACAACTACACGTGAGAATATTGCAGGCGCATTCTTCAATCCAAATGACATTACAGTGTACTAAAAACAACCCCACTCAGTTGCGAAGGTTGTCTTGCTCCTGTCCTCTAGCGCAATTTTGATCTGGTGGTATCTTGAGAACCCATTAGTGAAGGAATATGATTCCTAGCCACCTACATTGTCCAACACTTCATCAGTGAATGTAGTCGGGAAAGGATCATGTATGCAAGCGTCATTCAACTTTCTGAGATCCATGCATATCCTTATTTCATCCTTCTTCTTCTTTTCCTGTACCGCCATTGGGCTTACACAGTCAGATTCTTCCACAGGCCCAATGATACCTGCCGCGAGCATCTTGTCTAGCTCTAAGCAGACCTTCTCCTTATATTTCATATTGAGACGGTAAGGTGTTTTCTTAACCGCCTTCACATTGGGATTTAATGTGATATTCATCATACCTAGGTCCCCGATTATCCCCTTCAGATCCATGAACTTGGTAGGGAATAAATTCTGGTATTTGTGGAGCAATTCAATGACCTTATCCACTGTCGTGTCATCCCAGTAGTCTCCAATCTTCGTGAATTTGGGTTCTCCCTCTGTACCAATATTCACTTGTTTCATTTTCAACGGCGTGGTTATATCAGGGTTCTCAATCAGTGGTCCTTTAACCTCACGGTGACCTTCTGTTTCCGTAATGTTAATCTTCCGCGGATCCTCGTCCTCTTCTTTAGTAGTTACATTATAAAACTCTAGCACCTGACTCAGCTGAGTAGCCCATTCAGGCTGAATCAGGTTTAAAGGATCTTGCGATATCCTAAAGATTGTTGATTTCAATACTGTCAAACCCATCCTCAAAGATGAATGTCATCATGAATTGCTCACCCAGGATATCCCATGGCGGAGTTCGGTTTCTACATACCAATTCATCGGGACATCTAGTGTGTGACAGAACAAGTGCACCCATTCAGGTTGGGGCTTCTCTCCATAAGCCTAGGTCCATTTGGTCAAGTGTGGGCATGGGTCATCCTGCCCATCATACTTGTCTGTCATTCACATATTCAACTTCCCGAAGCAAGTTCTCATCATTCTCCTACATTCACGCCATTCATCAAAGCTTCCCTTGTGCATACCCCACCACTTTGCGAGTGTATCATGCACTGCCTAGTCCAATGCCTAGAAGCACTACTCTTCTGGTACCTCCCTCTCAAATGCATCCAAAAGTATATCTACCTCATTCAGGCCATCATAAATAGGCAGATTTCTTACCTCTGACGACACACAGCGCAGCAACCAATTCGTCATGTTACAACTCATCATAGTTACTTCATGTAATAGATTCTGCCAACACTCTAGTTCCTCATCAGAGTCCGAGGTGCATGAACTCTCGTGATCCCATGTAATTCATCCATCTACTATTGGGTTCACCCAGTCTTGGTCTCACGTTGTTATCTTATAAATATAGTCTAGATTTTCATCGCTCTCATAGTCACAGACTGGTTCAGTATAATGCGATCCCTCAGCAGGATCAAGGGGTACTATTACGTGTAGCGATTTCTTCTCAAAGATCATCTTTCACTTCTTCATATTGATTACCCCGTTAATATTAGTAGCCCAATCAATTCGCAGGAGTGAAGGATAGGGATTGCTATCATCCACTATCTCTATTACTTCAAAATCAGCCAGCGCACTCGCATCTTCAATATCCACAGTCATCCTCTGTAGCCGCCCCATGGGGATGATCTTCTGCTGATTTTGCATCCTTAGCTAAATCAGATACCATTGCAGCGTGGGTCTCCCCATCCATTCCCAAGTTTTTTTTGGTAGGACATTCATATCTGACCCCAGGTCCAAATAATATGATCCATTTCATACTATCCTATCTGCGCGGTTAGTCTCATCTCTCGTCCCATCCTTGTTTTATGCTTACCTATATTTCGCAGTACGCGCGACTCAGTTAGAGTGTTTCTGGCGCATCTATTTATTATCTCTTACAGCCCCTTCATAGCCTTGCTATCACGTAGTAACTTCATACAAGTTTCCAGGAAAGTTGTAAGCATAGAGGGGTCCAGCTCCTGATCAGGCTTATCCTTGCTTCCTGAGGTGGAGGCCTCAGTGAAGCTCTTCTTCGCTTCCATGAAGGTTTCATGTGTGCACTCCAAATCAAACTCAGTTTCTTTTGCTGGAGCTTTTTGAACCCATGTACTGCCTTCTAGTTGTTTCCCCTTGTCATCTCCTATCACGATTCCACTTCTGAGCACTATATTTACATTTGGATCCTCTTCGTGCAGCTCAGACCTCATCATCTATAGGTTCTGAGTCGACAGAGGTGGTAGCACCCCTTTGTCACGTATCCTAGCTATCAACATAGACAGTCTTTCATTTCATGATCAAATAGTGTGCAATACTTTCACGACGGACATGTTGGGTGAGTGAAATCGTGGGCATAATGTCCCGGTCCTCTGCAATTGTAGCAGATCAACTGTCCCCAACCTCTACCAGGTCCTCCTCTGCCTTGGCCTCGTCCGTGCCCCTGAAATCCTATTCATACCATCCCTGCGCTCTGGTTAGGGGGCTGCATTTCGGCTTGAACCTTGTAGGTGGGTGTTCTATCCATCATCAACTCATAACTCCTGCAATTACGCTCATCGTGTCCTACCAACCTATAAAAATTGCAGAACAGTTGTTGCGGTGTCTGCACAAACTTCTGCAACAAGTGAGAGTTATCCATGGCATGTTTTCCTGCTACTTGATAGATAGCACACCATAATGCAAGCCCCGCGCATGGTTGTGCTTGAGCTTCTAGCCTTAAAGGCATCGGTCCTCCTCCTGTAAGGTAGTTCACAAAGACTGGACAATGGTGTTTTCATGTCATTGACTTTTACATTTCAAACACCATACCTCTTCACGCACTACTGGTCGAACTATCCTATCCTGCTTCAAGCTTTGCATCTCAAGGCAAAGATTTTTCAACTGTGCATGGATATGTTGAACCCCCAGATTTGGATCTTGCATCGAAGTTTCATGTAGTCCCATTTCAATCTCCAAGGCCTCCGCTTGAGTTGTTATCTTTTGTTGTGACAATGCAACCCTTAAGTGTGGTAGCAGTAAAGCCACAAACCATTCGTGATGATGTCTGTCTGTCAAATTCATAGTGGCTTCACAGATTGTACACTTCAACTTCTGATCTAGTTTCCAAGGTGTCTCGCCTGGTTGCATCGTGATTTATTTGAACCCTACAATAGACTATGATTCATATTTAGGCCTACTGAATTCTCTATTCAGTGCTATCTGGAGGTCTTCCATTCCAACATTCAGGTTATCATTATCATACTTTATATACTAGGTTAGCGCGCGATCATGTATAGCACTAACCAATGTCGCCTTCTTGATGTTGTCATCTGTAACACCATGAGCTTCCCATACAACTTTTACAACGAACCAGAATTGGTTTGGGTCTTCATTTCCCAAGCCTTTGAACAAAGGAAACTTCACTGAGTTTTCCATATTGAACTATGGTGGAGGTGGAGGTGGTACGGGCAAAGTTGGAGGCGATGGTGGTGAAGTCAGAGGTAGTGTGGGTGGAGGTGGTATTCGCAGGAATCCTTGTCTTATTAACTAAATAGCACTTCACGGAGAAACCTTCACTATCCCTTCTTCATCACCTCGCAGAGGTGAAATCAATTGACTATACTCTAAACCCTTTTTTCCTTTGTTCCTGTAAGTTTTTCTGCTTCACGTAGTTTTGAACATCAATGTAGCTGCATAACCCATTTTTCGCACAATAACATTTTAATCCAGGCATTCAAAGATTTCACGTACTTACCTTGCGTTCCTTTGAAAAAGTGTCACTCCACCTCGTTGTGGCTGACTAAGGTGTCGACTGTGAATTTAGTCAGAAATCCTCCTATGACACAATCGATACAATGATCGACAGTGCGAGCGATCTTGTCCTTAGATGCTTCCAATTTCTGTATTAGCTCCGGGGTCCACACAATAGGACCATCAAATTTCCACCTTCCTTGGCTATCTTTTAGCTTCGTGATCCACTCGTATAGCTCAATTGGGAAGGAGGAGAAAAAGATCTCGTGGATCTCTGTGTACAGGTATCTGTCCAACCATTATTCCTTTATCAGTCGTGGGTTTCTGTTCTTTTGCGTCACAAATTCGTGGATATTTCTATCCAACCAGTCTCTGATCTCCTTCTTAGTTGGATTCTAGTGATACGACATCACACATCTCTTATGAAGATTCCAGTCCCAGCAACAGAATAATTTTTTGGCTTGAGAGGGCCTGACCCAGGTTCAACGTTAATTAGCTAAACAAATCCCTACACTACTGGCCCTTTCAACATCAGCCCGCGGAGCATCGACTGAAGTCTCACCCGAATCAATATGGGGGGAAGCGGGAACGAAGTTTCCACACCCTGAGATGGTTATGATGTTGTTTGATTCCCTTTATCCCTACCCTCATGCAGGTTGCTTCGCTCTAGGGCTTGCAAGAGTAGCCCTCTATTCCAACCTTCAATACCTCCGTGAAAGGGTACGATTGACCTTCGTGCAGCCCTAACCTATTGCTCAAGTGCTTTCACGCTGCCAAGGGAGCGTGCTGTGTAGATTTCCCAATTAATCTAATTGGCTTGCTTATCTTATCAAACAATTATAGTTACCACCACGTAATTAGATATTTGTAAATGAGTTCAGTTATTCAATGTAATTGCATTCATTCGCACATCACATAAGCATAATAAAGGAAATTCATACACATCATATTAAGATGCATCGATGAAATAAAGACACAGAAATTACAGAATATCTCTCTTTATTGATATCTTCCAAGTGTTTAGAAACTCTGTCCACCCTGCGCACATAGCTGCAGGGGTCGGTGCACTCAGCTGCGAACTTCCTACCCTAGGCCTTTGCACACTTAGCTGCAGAGACTCTACCTATGCTACGAACCAAGACTTAGACTTGTTACTTCAGAGCTACGACTCTCTTACATAATTCATTATTGTCTATCTCTAAAGCTACTTAGAGCTTAGCTCTTTTTATACAATCCCATGATCCATGAACCATGAGTAGATCTCTTACAACTGACTTTACTTTACAAAACTAATGGCGGACTACCCTTTATGACACATGACACATTCATGTTCCATGATCAAAAAATGCAGTCTTTACAATTTTATTACAAAATTTGACTAAAACATGGGCTTTTAGCCCCAAAAATTCCATTGGGGGATCCCGCTCCCAACAAGTAGCCTCCACTATTTCACATGAAGTAGCATCCTCCTTACTCTAGTTTCCTGCTAGAGGAGTACATGGGTTCACTCTTCTCCATGTGGAACTTCTATAGTATCTCATTGGCATACTTTCCTTCAGCAAAAAATAGTTCCCCATCTCCTTTCCATATTTCCAAACCAAGAAAGTAATGTTTGAGTCCCATATCCTTCATCTCGAATTCTCTTGAAAGATACTCTTTGCAAGAAATGATCAACTTCTCATCATCGGTTAAAATTAAATCATCGACATACAACAAAATAATAAATAATTTACCTTCAAGAACAACGTGATAAAGGTTTGCATCTTCTTCACTTTTTCTGAAGCCCAACCCGAGATAGTTGTCGATCCTAGTGTACTAGGCACGGGGTGCTTGCTTGAGTCCATACAACGCTCGCTTGAGTTTGCACACACGTGACTCTTTGTAAAAGGTCTCAAACCCCTACAACTACTTAATATACACATCTTCCTCAATAACTCCATTGAGGAATGTTGTCTTCACATCCATCTAGTGGATCTTCCACCCCATTTGTGCTAACAGTGCTAGAATTGACCTGATGGAAGAGTACCTTGATACTAGAGAAAAGGTCTCCTCATAGTCAATTCCCTCCACCTAAGAGAACCCCTTCAACACAAATCTAGTCTTGTGTTTCTCTATGCTTCTATATGTTGCATGATTTACCTTGTAAATCCATCTCGAACTAACCACTGATTTGTCTACTAGTCTTGGGACCACTTCTGAAACATTGTTTTTGATGATAGAATCATATTCCTCTACCATAACATCAACCCATAATGGTTTCTCTACAACTTACTCGAATGAGGATGGCTTAGTCTCTACAAGCTCACTCATTAGAGCCATGGATCAAGTGTATCGATCCGGTGACCTCTTCCTACATTGTGATGTGGATGCTCCCACATTCTCTCTAGCATCATGCAATAATATGTCAACTTCCCTAGTTTGCTTCCTTCGTTCTCTAGATGTCTTTGCTTGAGTGGATGTCTCCACTCTATGCTCCTCTACTTGTGGCTGCTCCATAAATTCCCGAGGTTCTTCCTTTGGAGCCAAAAGCTCCTGATTAGGTTGCAACTGAAGCTCCTTGGATGTTGGCATGCCCATAGCATGAGAGCATCCAGAGGTCTAAAAACTCAGTGGGACCCAGGGGCAGGATGCCTAAGTGGCTGAGTTGCCTCCTGGGAGTGTTGTTGCTAATTTGGAAGGTATGGTTGATGTGTTTCCGTCGGTTCCATTTCCTTAAAGTCACCACAGAGGTTGAATCAATCATAGTAGCCTCTCATCACATGTTTAGAGGAGGGTGGTTACAGAGTAGTATCAGAGTGGGTTGCACTCTCTTTGTGTCATATATGATACCAATAGTGGTATTAGAGCATGGTTCACCCCTTAGACTGGATGAGTAGTGTGTTGGTCATGCATTCATGTCATTTGCATATGTGTTGCTTACGTTTTTAGTCCTCTTTGGATGCGGTCCCCTGGGTCAGTTTTGTAAAAATTGTAAGTCTCCGCATTTTGAGGAGCGGAGTGTGCAACGCGCAGGTCAAGTAGGAGTTAAGGGGTTTTAGGAAGGTTAAAACCCCTTACATTTTGGTATTGTTTTGAGATCCGGCCATGGTTTACAGACCATGGTATTGTAATAGAAAAGAGTATAAAAACGTGTCTTAGCAAGTCTAAGGGAATCAATCAATCAATTAATTCATGGATGAGATATTTATAAGTCTGTAATTGTAGATCTTTCTGTATTTGGGTGAAGGGGAGGGCTCCTACATCTGAGTGTGCAGAGACCTTGGTAAGTCTGCAACTAAGTGTGTGGGCCCCTACAATTGCGTGCACAGGGTCTGGAAAGTATGTATTAAGAAAGATCTGGAGTAATAAAGAATATTTGAAGCAACTCTGTGTGTATTTTGTATACTTGTGTATTTTCTATATTTATGCACACTTACATGATACTTATCTGTATTTCTGAAGTTACTGCTCTGTGAAGATTGGAATCCACTATTATATGTGATTTTATGCATGATTAGATGTTTACGTAAAGTTTATATCTTTTTTGAAATGGAAATCACTTAAGCTTCATGAATAAGGGTTCACGAAGGTCAGATCGGACCTAAAACTACATAAAATTCCTTAACCACATCACATAGTCTTCTCGATGTGGAAACTTGGTCCTAACATCCCCCAATACTGCCTCGAGTGAGACTACAATGTGCGCTACACGGTTTGTTGCCGAAAGGGCCGGTAGTGTAGGGTTTTTTTGGTTAGCACAATTAACTCTGAACTTGGGTACAAGCCCCCTCAAGCCAACAAAAGGTTCCATTGCTGGAATTGGGATCTATCTGAGGGATGTGTGATGTGGCATGATTACATATCGACTAAGAAGGAAATCGAGAAGTGGATAGATCAAAAGCTGCACAAGTTTGTAGGCCAGGAGAATAGGAATCCATGCTTATCAAAAGAAAAGTGGTTACAGAGGTCTCTCTACACAAAAGTACGCGAAGATTTCTTTACATTGTTCCTCTCTGAATACGAGTGGTTGTCCAAATTAGCAGATAGCGAACCTACTTGGAAGCACAACGATCCTATTGTGTGCACCCCAAAATTAGTCAAACATCTTGAAAGATCTGATTATAAGGTTGCGAGGGCCATTAATTAATGGATTGATAGTATTTTGGGCACTTTCATCACTAAATTTGAAATAGATACATCTGTGTATTATAGTGAAGTTGAACGACGATTCTTCAAGGGTTCGAGAGGTAAGTACCTGAAATCATTAAAAACATGGATTAAAATGATTTTTTGTGAAAAGGGGATTATGCCTTTACCTTAATGTTTAAGAGGGTTCTAACTAGATCTATGTGAAGTGGAAAACGATTTAGAGTAGATCTGAACAAATTTGTAGAAAGTGAATATAGTCCCTTATTGGGAGAGTCTGAAAGTTAAGAAGAATGAAGTAGCTCTAGTATGCCCAGAGGTGCGGTGCAAATGGTAGATCAGGGTACTTCTGGAAGTCAACATCCAACCACTCCACCTCCACCTTCGCCTCTGCCTCATACACCTACACCTCCATCTACACCTCCACCTAAACCTTTGTTGTTCAGTATGGAAAATACAATAAAAATTCTTGTATTCAGGGGTTAGGGATCAGAGGATCCTGAACAATTTTGGTTCATCCCAAAGGCTGTGGAAAGCACAACAGATCAATGATGATGATATGAAGAAATCAAAACTAGTTATAGCACTACAGGAATGAGCGCTGACTTGGTACATCAGATATAACACAACACATCTGGTTGCTTCATTGGCTAACACAAAGGATGCGTTGAATGCAGAATTTACGAAGCCGAAGTCAAAATCTCAGTGTGTGACTGAAATCAAGGAGATCAAGTAGAGGGTTAATGAATCTACATGGGATATAGATCAATGACTGAAGTTCTTGTTGAGTCAAGCTAACCTTCAGATTTTAGATGAACAACATAAGGATCGATATATAGCTTAGTTGTTACCTCACTTAATATTGTCGTTATCTTAGTAGAAGATTGGGTCTCAGGCCAAAGTGTTGGAAATTGCGATGAAGCTAGAAGCCTTACTGATCCAGGATACGAATGTAGGAGTTCAGTGGATCCAAGTGCAACTAGCAAGCTTGCATATGGAGTTACAAGATCTGAAGAAGGGAAATGAGGTTAAGTTAGAGACACATTCTAAAGTTTGGTGCACAAAATGCAAAGCCGAAGGTCACCATAATGATCAATGCCCTGTATTCCAGGATTATATAGCTCTGGGAGGTCCCAATCCACTAAAGCCAGAGTCTTCCGCTGGATCAAGCATTGATGCAAGTACTTGGTGTAGTATCTTCCAAGTATCAGGACAACATTTGATCGATAATTGTTCCCTATTAGAGAAGTTTATATAGTCTCCAAAGAAACTCTTTCATAACTTTTGTAAATTAGTTGGTCATGACGAGAGGAATTGCCGAAGCTATGAACTAATGATGGACAAAACAATGTTGTATAGGATGCAGGTTGAAAATCATGCGCAAAACAACTAAGGATCACCTATAGCTCACAAAGGATTCCAAGGATGGAGAAGAGGAGGAGGAGGAGGAGCTGGAAGAGGCCAGGGCCAAATTATTTGTTACAACTGCAAAGAACTAGTGCACTTTGTGTGCAACTACTAGAATCCAACACACCCTTCGTGTCAGTACTGTCGTCAATTCAACCATGTTATAGAAGATTGCCTAATCTTAATAGCAAATATGCATAAGAAGAAGAACCAGTAGTCAAAGTAGAATATTCAAATGATGAGATCTGAGCTGTGCGAAGATGATCTCAGTGTCAACATAGTCACACGAAGCAGTGTAGCCACTGGTGAATACAAGGTCAAAGGAAAACAATGAGAATCAGATTCATGGTTCCAAAAAGCCGGTGAGAAGAATGATGGGTTTTATTTACACTGAAAAAGAGACGTTCATGGAAGCGAGAAATAGTTGTATTGATCTAGGTGCTTCTACATCTAAGAATGAGATGATGCTAGTCCCATGAAAGTAGAAACCTGAAGAAGTTTCTGCGACACAAGATTCAAATCTCACAATGTTAAAATCATTTCTGCAGACCTGCATGAAATTATTACGAAATCAAAAGGTCGTAGAAGGACCAAAAGAATTGATAGATAGATGCACCAACAAGGATAAACTGTTACCAGGACAACATGTAGTCAATAAGGTGAACCAAAGAAAGCAGAGAATTGGTAGGGAGATGCGGTTGATTGCACAGATTGGTGATTTTGAAATGGATTAGGTAATCCTAAACTTGGGCTCCAATGCTAGCGTACCACTAAAGCAGACTTGGGAATGTATGGGAAAGAAAAGGTTATAGTGGTCACCAATTCAACTGCGTGTGGCGAATCAACAAAAGATAATTCCAATCGGGCGCCTACATGGAGTAACTGTAGATATTGAAGGAGTAAGAGTAGTGGTTGATTTCAAAGTTATTGAGATCGTTGATGATAGTAATCCATACCTAGTGTTTCTTGGGATTGAATGGGCCTTGTTATAGACATTTTTGTGCCTTACAGCATTGAGCATGAAATGTCCATAATCTAAGGGATCCAAAGTCCCTAAACATGTTGTTCCTACCCCTAGAGGAACAAGGCTAACAAACCACAGCAATTCACAGAAGTTCTACTCAAAACAAGTCAAATCAGGATCATTTCAGTGGCTACACTAGCTGTTTGCGCTGAATGTCAAAGCCAACACTGGCTACCTACGTTGAATGTCAACTGGAACACTGGCTACCTGCGCTAAAAGAGAATGGACAAGTGGCAAGCTCATTTCTCAAGGTGTCAAAACCCAGGAAGCTTCCAAAATGACACTTGCCTCAGGGAATTCAACTGGTGATGAGTAAGAGGTTCCAAATCTCCAAGTGGAAGCAAGAACCTCCAAGTGGACTCAAGAACTGACAGAGGGAGAGGACACTAGTCAAATCTCAAGCTGACTCATCCTCTCTCCAAACATCTATATATGGATCTTTCCTCCATGAGATTTAGAGGCTGGAATTTTTTTATTGCAAAGAATTGCTGTTGGTTTGAGATTGGAATCATTGGGTGCTTAATGCTTTGAAAGGGGGTGAAGATAGGAATTCCATTTGCTGGGAAGGAGATGCTGGATTGGAGCCCTCTGGGTTGTATCTCTTCCTGAACCTTGTTATTCATCAATAAAGCTATCTTGGTTTCTCCTATATACTGGTGTATTTTTTATGTATGAATGCATTAGTATGTTTAGTTTATTTCTAATCCTGAACTAGTTATGAATATGAATCCATGTCTTGTGTAGTGTTCTCTTCTTGTGATCTTGCAGAAACCTCTTGAAGCTGGGCGAGCGAGAAGGCAAGTAGCTGGGAACTCTCCAAGAGAAGAGGAGCCGGATCGAGGGACAAACGAAAGACACCGGTTAGTCCATCCATCTCTCTCTCTTCATTCTTAATTCATAAAGGAAGAATACTAGAATAGCTGTCTCTGTTTGTTGCTAAGGCACTGTCACACCTTAGGTGGATAGGATCGTCCTGCATAGGCATTTTTCCCCACAACAAATTGGCGACTCCATTGGGGAGATTTGTTTAGTCATTTTATTTGTGTTTCTATCATTGTTTACTTCATAGACTTGACAACAACAATCGAACTGCATCTGCTTTTCCCGGATGCAAAGTAGACAATTGCTGCTTTGATCCAATCACTGGACTTGTCTATGATTTGAACTATGGACTCACAAGTGACTTGATGATCCTTTGTGATAGATCTTAGTACTCTCTCAAAGCATCCCTTTGATTGTACCTTGTTTGTTGCTTTTATTTGGCCTGAAACAGTGAATTAAATAGCAATCTGTGACCCAGAACCTGTGGGAAACGAGAGTTTCTCCTTCAGCGCAGACCCAGTGAAGGGATTCTGCATTTCAACGCAGGTCCCGTGAAGGCTACCTGCGCTGAATGTCAAAACCCCTGTGTTGAGGTTGCGCTGAACCAGTTTGCTCTTGTGCAGCTGGGGTTCTCTGCTATGTTTTGCCTTGTTTTGATCTCTGATTTTTGCAGCCTGTAACCAGCATAGGTACCAGTCTGATAACTCCTTTTCTCTGCTTAGATTCCACCTCCTTTTGTACAAAAAGACTGTGAGTGATTTTATGTGTTTGTGGCATCATTTGCAGTCTTCCTTTGCATGAGTGAAGTAATCATCCTGTAGCCCTTGATTCAGATCTGTTGATTGTGATCTTAGGAGAGAGTTCATTGGCTGTTTGCAGTTGATTATACATTTGCTTTTGCCTATTGGTTTGAGTTTGTCTCTTTTAAAGTGTCGAAACAAAAGTTTATTTCGAAAATCGTTAAGTGTTGTAATCTCTTCTACCCTTTCTGATTTCGAAAAAGTAAACTTGTTTGTATTTGTCATTTAAAAGCAATGAAATTCAAAGTTGTGCAAAAAGCTTTCTTTTGTAGGCATCAACACTAAGAAAGCGGAAAACAAACACCTGCATTGTGCATGCATCTTGATAGTTTGCATGCTTGATTTAGGAAAAGTGCATTAGAGTGTGCTGATTGCTCTTTGAGAAAAGATGGTGTCTTTATTTTCCCTTAGTAGCTAGGATTTTCAAAGTTGAAAAGATATAAAGCTTGCTTATCATCTTTGGACTGCATTTAGGATTTTGTATCATACATCTCGTGGTGAACCTTGAAAGGCAAACTTTAAAAAGATCAACCTAAAATAAATCGAATGAACTTAACAACGCTTTGCAACATAACGCACAACATAGAGGTCTAAGCTATAGACGTGTTCCGGCGTCGTTAAGCCTGGTGACTGTCGATCTCGTGGATGGTGGGTGATTCCTCCTGAGGGACGATAGTGCCAGTACAGATTGTGCTCCCACGTACCGTCGCGTATATATTGGGAGACCCCTATAGGCATAAAACCTTTATCCTTAGGAAGCCGTGTCGGCCACCCTACTGATCGCAATGCACTGAACACAACATTCAGGAAGATCGACCGCCCGCACCCTAAAAAGTATTTTGCGGTTTTGCGAAAAGTTTGGCACACCCTCTGCGTATAACTCTAGAGCAGTTCCTTTTGGCCTTTTTCAGACTCTATAACAGAAAAAGTCCATCCGAGCATTTGTCACTTCGGGCTCGTTAAAACATCGAAGGAGACTAGAGTCATCTTTGGCTTTTTCTCGACTCTTTAAAAGTGAAAAAGCAAGTTGTGTCTAAAAGCGTCTAAAAAATTCATTTAATTCGGAAACACACTTTCCCCTTTTATATTTTGGTTGATCGAGTAATCCGCAATCGTGGAAGAAAGTCAATTGAAACCCCATCGTTCGCGGAGACTTACGAGTCAACCGTCTTTGTCTCTGGAATCGAAAACAGTATGGACAAAGCGAACTCGTTTAACCGGTTCAAAATCTCCTATCAAAGTTAGAACAAGTGTTCCAACAACATCTGAGATTCCGGTTACTCCAAACATTTCTGGAAACCCTGCCTCTATAGAAGAAGTTTAATAGTCGCAGAGGGACAGTAACACTGATCCTAGTCTGGGGGCAAATACTTGCGTTACTGAACCAATTCCATCTGTGATTGGTTCAGAGAGTATTGCTCCTCAAACAACTGTCGCTGTCGATTTAACCCCTTCTTCGGCACCAGAAATATTTTACGGACCTGACGGTCTTCCTCTTCCACCTGGTTTGATTGCGATAGAGGAAATTGCAGAGGATCCGCAAGCAAGTACTCCAACACATTTTGGAGTCGGGGTTACTCCATTTCCTTCATCAGAAGTTAGTCTACCATAAGTGGAAGTTCCTGTAGAATCGCTAGGAAATCTATTGGATAGACTCAAAATGTCTGAACAACCGTCAACATCTAGGACTGTGTCAAACGACACAGCGACAACAGAACCCCCTGCCGTCACTCCGACAATGTTTGCCGACATACCATCTGTCCCGACTAGCTCGCAACCGCTAGAAGGAGTCCACCAAGGGACTATTTCGACAGTGTGGTCTGTTCCAGTTTGTTCGTCCAGAATAATATCCAACAACTCTTATGTTGAAACTCGCCAGATTGATCCATTTGGAGGTCAATTTGGGCAATCCAGTCCCCAAGGACAAACAATCCCCTTGAGTTCCGGATTGCTACCGTATGGGGGGCAGTATGCCCTTTCATTACCCCCTCCGGGAGGGTATCCATACGGGAGTTCACAACAGAATTCAGATTATACTGGAATTACATCAAGTGGTTGGGTACCTATGCTACCTCAACAACCAAGAGTTGTATATTCTATGCAACAGTGTGTACCTATGTCGAACATCCCGACCACACCGGTTATTGTGATAGTGTCGCAAGTTCAAACGTTGCATGTTGTATGTCAACCTCAGATTTCTCAGATTGTAATGCAACAGCCCCTTGACCCTGGGACACAACCACAATCGCCAACTGGTGGGGCGACACAGGTCCAAACGGGTACAATTACCTCACACCTTGGTCCAACAGTTAGTATAGCACAACATAACATGGCCTCACAACCATGGCTGGTGCTGTTGGATACCTATAGTAATAGGTTTCATATTTCATGATTGATTATTGAAAATCCAAATATGCTCTGCTTTGTTACTACAAAGATCCCATATTTCCAGGAAATCAGAGGTGTATGAAATACTTCAAATATTGAGGACCTTATTACAAATTTTGTGGATGATTCAACAGTTCAAGCTGGATCATGCCATGTTTCAATTTTGAGTTATAGAATAGAGAAAGAAGTCTGTCCAAATAGCTTAATCTTGGCAGATAAGTAGTTCAGGTAGAGAAACAAAGGTTCCCAAAAGCCTAATCTGGGACCTTGGAAGAGATAAGGGTAGAAGCAGATAGAGTAAAAAAATGAAAAAGCCAAAGAAAAGAAAGGGCAATTGAGGGTTGCAAGTCTAAGTGCCCCTCCAAGAAGAAACTAAAAAATGTTAGGTGAAATAGTTGGGTAGGCAGTTGTGGTTGCAGAAAGGACAGGTTCACCATTACATAGTTGTCAAAGATATTTTGCCAAGGCAATGGACATATCAGCAAAAAAGGTGGTGAATTTCATGGATTCACAGCAGAGAGCATCACTAACCTCACTTTTTCCCCTCTACTCCATCATTAACATCCCCTTTCTCAAAGATTCCCCTCCTTCACTTTACTAACTCCTAAATCTACTATTTAACTCCCTTATTCTACCCCTTGCCCTAATAGTAATAACACTAAGGTGTATAAAGCCCTAAATGTTATATATTCCCTCCCCTAGGCATAATAGCCGAGAAATCTGCAAAGAGGGATCATAGTGGCATCTGGCCACCATGGTGAACCTATCTCCGATACTCTCCCTTTGCTGCAGATCATTTCCCCTCAAAAAATACCTTTGCATGGGTAAAAACCCCTCTAAACCCCTCTAGCCCACAAACCCTCCGCAAACCTTATAAAAGGCAAAATTCCGCCTTCAGCACGCCCCCAAATGCAAGCGCGGGTGGTCAGAAGTTGAAACATTTGAAAACCATGTCAAAAAACCCACAAACAGTTAATATTTCCGCCGCCCCATCCGCCGTGCACCTTACACCTCCGCCAGCCGTCGGATCAAGCCTTCCAGATCCGACGGCCCACAACAATATCGGAGCGCTATCCACGTCCGCACGTTAACTCCCGAGAACATGACGTTGCGCCTCGTCACTCCTCCGCCACGCGTCGCCCGATGGACCATCTCGGAGCTCCCTCTGACACCCTGGGCGCCGTACTCTAACCGCCCCGAGAAACCGTGACGGTTAGAGCCTTAACCATGACCGTCACGGTTTCACCTCCGCCCGTCCCCGTTGACCTGTCTGCCACGTCTCGTACCCGCCTCCACCACGCGTCCAACTCACCGCTGACTGGACTGCCACCCCGTCCCCGTTGACCTGTCGTCTTCCGCCACGTCCTCCCCGATGACGTCAGCTGACGTCACATCACCGTGACCCACCAATGATGTCATGCTGACGTCATCGTAAAAAAAAAAGCGCCAAATGGGTAAAAATCTCATATTAACCAAATTTCACGCGTTTTTTCACCATTTCATCGTTTTGTCTGCTGAACTCTCTGTTTAACCGTTTCTGCCCGGATTTCCGCCAACCTGTAAATTCAACAAAGGCGACCACTCCAGCAACTGCAGTACACCTTATCACGACTTCTGCACGTCGAGTTACAGGTATTTACCCTGCCCTGCCCTCCATACGACCTGCATTCTGCTCTAAACTGCTCACAGGCATAATAGGACCGTAAAACAGACTTTTTCACCGCTAGAACCGGGTTATACCTCCACCATTGTCTCTGTGAAGTCCAAAAATTCCCTGCAGAGTTGTAACAAACTGCAATTCATCTGAAAACCCCTCGTCCTGCGTTTTCTCGGCTAATGCCCCACTGAATACCTCTGAATTACTACCAGGAGCTAAATTGGGCCCCAAAAGAGTCTCTGTAACCAATTACCAGCAGTATTTCAATTTCGAGCTGGTAAATTCCCCTCTGACAGTTCAGAAAATCAAGTTTTTTACCACAGAGGGCAATCTGCAGTCTGTCTTTGCCAACTCACTTGTCAAATTGCAATAGTTTATCCCTTCACAAGCTATGGAGACTCCCATTGCTCTCAATATTAAGCCTATCAATGCCCCCCACCAAGAATTAGCATGGAAGCCCCTGGGAGACATGGATTACCAGATGTTGGACTGGTTTCCTATGGGAACTAAGTATAATATCCAGATGTTAAATGAACTGAGAGCCCAGCACATGAGTGGAGCAGATATCCTGGGAATTTGGGAATCAAATTTGCCCATATACAACCTTCCCCAAGTTAATCCCATGCCAGAGCTTATCTACAGTTGCCAAGAGTGCTATGACCCCAGCCAAAGGGCAGTCATTAGCCCCACAGGCCTAGTCCTGTTTCAGATCACTCCAGAGAGTATAAATCAGATGCTGCATTTCCATACAGCCAAGAAATTGACCCCTCTTTCCATGCAAGATTTGATAAAGAGAGGAAATAACCTGTCTAATGACCAGATTGTGAAGATTAACCAGCTATTTGTCACACCTAGCTCTGAAGCAGTCAGAACCCCTCCCATTGGGTACCAATACCTGAATGAGTTGGGCAGGATGATGGTGGACTTGATTGGATATGTCCTGGGATTCAGAGGACTGGAAGATGTAGATGACAGCATATTGGCCATGCTGTCCATATTTGCCCCGGGTAAGCCTCCAGCTATCCACTATGATTATGCAACTTATATAGCTGAGAAGATTCATGACCAGTTCATGAACTTGAAGAGGGAGAGGCTGTTCAGATACACCTCCTACATATACCATCTGTTCTTGTTCAACCAGCCAGCTACCTTCTCTGTCCCTTTGAGGCCACTCAACGCCCAAGGAACCCCAAGATCAGTTGTTTTTTGGACCCCTGTGTTCCATTGTACCTCAGTATCACCTTATACATACTGTGAGTTTATTGATTTATTTGTTCATCCAGCCCTAACAGTGCTGCAAGGTGCCCCTCCTCCTAGACTGACCGATGACATGAAGAGAATTCTTCATTTGAACAAGCTTTACAACATCGGCAACTGGTACTTCTACCAGAATCACACAGTCATTAGGGTGTATGGATGTGAATTAAATCCATTTAGGCTGCCAAGGTACGTTCCCATGAGACTGTTTGCCTTAGAATATTTCAGGCAATTTGGGAACTCAGATTACCTACACTTTCAGAGTAGAAACAAGAAATCACAGTTGAAAGTGAGAAATCAGCTAGGTCCCTTCTTATACAACAGGAAGGAGGAAGGCTGGAAAGAGGCAGACAGGATCCTGGAAGGACTCCAGTTGAAAACTAGTTTTGAGTGGATTCCATATGACCCTAACCACTCTATTTCCCTCAGGAGGATCAGGTATAAGTTAGGCAACTATGCTCATGCAAGATTACCTGAAATTGAAAAATATGCAAATGCACCAGATTGGGAAGAGGGCACATTAGTAGAGCAAATGACTAATGAAGAAATACTTGAGCAAGAGGCTAGAAATGTCCAAAAACAAGCTGACTTGGAAACTTGTGGACAGGTGCCTATTTCCTACAGGAGGCAAATTGGGGCAGCCACCACAACACCAGCAACACAACAGCGAACTGCCGAGCAGACAACCCAAGCAGCAAGCAAGGACAAAGGCAAACAGGTGGAACAACCACCTATATTAACAGAAGAACAGGTTGACACCTTGCTACAGCAGCAAGAAGAAATGGAAAAACAGGAGTTGGGGCAGCAACAAGATAAACCACAAACTAGTGGGCAGCAGCCATTACAGCAAGATAAAGAGACAGATTTGCCCGGTTCTACAGAACAGCAGCCCCAAACAGAGTTGTCTCCAAGAACAGACATCAATGTGGACAGCTCAGTCCTCCAAACACCTCAAAAGGAGGACTTAACCAGAAAGAGAGAGAGAGAGACTCCCCAGACTTCATCCTTTATCAGAGGAGAGAAGAGACAAAGATTGAATGACTCCCAAGAGGAGGACATAGCAATAAGGCAGGCCATGGGCATGGGCCCACCCAGTGGAGAACTCTCGGCCAGCTCATCTCAAAGAGGACCAGATATGACAATGGGAGGAGAGGTCAGCTCTTCTGGCCAGCATAGAGAGGGGCACTCAAGTATAAAGCAGCAGTTCATAGAAATCAAGAGAAGGAGTGATCCCATAAAAGTGCAACTCTATGATCACTTGTTAAAACTGGCTCCCAGCAACCAGCAGAGACTAATGTCTGCTTTTGATGTGAGTGAGGGCAAAATGATAATGAGCCATTTCATGCCCACAACTCTACATCCTCAGTCCACCTCAGACTATTTGAGAACAAATATGGAAGTTCTGGCTAAGGACATTCACCCCATGGATAAGATAGAGTTACACAAACAAACGGGTGAAATGGTGTATGCCTCCCTGGCAGATGAGACACTGGAAAATTACAAGTTAAAGAGCAGCCTAGACAATACATCATCCCAGCTAGAATTGGAACGAGCATCCTCACAGGCCAAGGACAACAGGATCAAATCCTTGGAGGAGGTAATCATAGATATTGGACATGATCCCAAAGATGTCAAAGGCATCCAAGAACTGCTGAAAATAAGGGATGCAGACATGGCAGCCCTAAGAAAGAAAATCAAACTCCCGGCCACCATCCATCCACAAACAGATGAAGTTGCCCAGCAACGGCAAGAAAAAGATACCACAGACCTGTTGGTATCCTTATACAAAGAGCTGGTTAGGACTCAAGACCAGCTAGGACAAACTGAAGCTGCAAAGGCAGCACTACAAGAAGCCATGAAACAGAAAGGGGAAGGTCAATCCTCCCAGCCTCCTCCATTAATAATAAATCTTGAGGAAGCACCTCCGATCATCACTCCTCCTCCTCAGCAAACAGGAGCTACAGCACCATCCACAGCCCCCACAACAACATCAGAGCAAGCTGCTAGCTTAGACATGCAGAAGCTACAAGCAGAGATCCGAGCTATGGAAGCTCAAATGAAAGAGCTAGATGGGCTCAAACAGAACTTGGCTAATGTTAATGAGAAATTTGATAAAAGCAAACAAAATGAGGCAGCCAAGGAGAGAGAGGTGAAAACCCTTAAGAGAAGGATTGCTGAGCTGGAAAAAGAGCTTGCATTGGAAAAGGTAACTGCTCAGATGAAAGCAGTATTATGGAGCAACATTGGAAGATCCATTGCCAACCAGTGGCAATATATTGAGACTATGGATGAGCAAATGGTGCTCATCACCAAAGCAAACAAGGAGATACAGAGAGCCAGGGCAAGCCTTGGACACATGCCAGAAGCAGCTACCAGGATGATCAATATCCTGAATTACAAGACCAGCACTCAATTGGCTACCATGGGAATCAACAACAGGACAGAAACAATTGCCATAGCCAAGAGAGTTGTTACATTGAGAAACTTGGTTGGGACCCTGGAGAGGAGAACACAGGACATGCAGACAGAAATTAACAAATTCCTGGAGAAATTTGTAACACTGCAGAACAGAGGCATCCCCAACATTTTGAGCAGCGTGGGAAGACTGCTCACCCTGGACAACTATAACAAGAGAATTGATGCCCATGCAGTAGCAGAGATTGCAAAATCTCCCAGCACTTCAGCAGACACAGGGCCAGCCACAGGGCAAATGGTGTATGACAGGGTGGAAAACCTGTTTTTTCTCATGAATGAGATAGAGCATCTGTTTGATACACCACCCAATTTCTTCAAATTCACAGAAGCAGATGAGACTCTAGGCGCAATTTTGGCACATCAACTGCCCACACAGGATGTCTGGAGGCATTTGACCCAGACAATTTTGACAGGCCAGAACCAATAGCGCAGAAGGAAAAAGGCAGACACGCGCAGTGGCAATTTTGGGAATTAAATTTACAGAAAAAGCAGAGGCTGAGCCAACTCAGCCAGACCAGTCACTCACCACCAGCAGCAGTCAAAGTCACAGCTGACAGGTCCGAGACACAGTGTACCAGCCTACAGTCGGGTTTTCTATGCATTAACTCCAAATATTCAGACCGACTTAGCTATTCTTATAAAGCTAAATATCTTCTGACAGAGCATTAAAATGCCTGTACTGTGTATTAAATGTGTAATAAATTTTTGACATAATATCTTAAAGAGTTGGTGAGAATGTAAAGACTGAGATAACGCAGAACTCAGATATTTCTGTAGACCACCGCTAGTATATATACACCCTTCACAGATGCTGAAGGGGTTGCTGGAATTTTCTCTTGGATAACTTCCATCTGCTGTAATATTTTCAGAGAATTAATACAAAGGAGGAATGGAACTTCCAGAAGTTTGGTGTATTTGATGTCTTGTGGTGAAGGATGCATGTTACAGGATTCCATGGGTGTTGCATAAAACTATAAGTATTCACAAATCTCTTTGTCATGTGTTTTGAGTCTTTTGTTCTCTTTGTTGTTCTAACGTTTTACACTTGATAGCAAGGTGAAAGGATAGTACCAGGATTTAACCATGTTTACCCTGGACTCAAACTGAGCTATTATATATGTTTTCCTCATATACAGTGAAAGAATTGTAATTCTTAGTTGCTGCAATTCGAAACTGTATTTTTATTGTAACAGTCATTTTCAGGGATTCAACTATTGCCCCTGTGACCTCTGTTTTCTCTTGTCTCCTGTCATTACCCAAAAAATACGTTTTAATGAAGCACTCAAAAGGCCTTGTACGTTCCATCCTTCATCTTACAGTTTCAAACACACCAAGCCACAGACTCCATTGCCCAATGATATTCAACATATCTGAAAACTACATCACTAAAGTCTAAGGGAATTACATCAACCGAAACACAAACATAACCTGTACTCAATACCTAGCCTAAAACACCATCACTGTAGATATAAATCATAAAGAGAGAGCCCTCTCTGATCACTGTTTGGCTAGAAACAGTGATTAAAAGATTGGTTAGTGGTTACCCCGGCCGTATTCCCTTGGGAGTCATAGGGAACAACCTGGGTGTTAACATAATTGGCGACTCCGCTGGGGATCAGACTATTCAATCACTATCTATCTTCCAAAGCTTTCATCAAGCCTGAAGCTAGCCAAGACATCTTAGGACTGTTTCTCTAATACAGGGGCAGTCTTAGGGAAGAGCTAACTAGGGAAACTTATCCTAGCCTTGAAACATATATAGTCATTCCAGAGTTCTTATTTTTCCCTTGTAAATACAAATCTTCTGTATAAAGTTCTGAAAGAACACTTAGAAGCTGGCTCCTAAAAGAAACCCAAGGCATACTAGGGCACACCCTGACCCTGATCAACCCATCAATGTTGATAACCCAAATATCATCCCAAAGAACATAAGGAAACAGCACAAGCAGGATAAACCTGCTGATTCAGATATAAGGTCAGACCAACCCATCCTCATTCCCACTCCTTGCAAAGTCCTTTTTCGTTCCACACCCAACTCCCCTAGTTCATCTTCAACCCCTCAAAGTCCTACCTTTCCATCTTCACCATCTGCACATACTCACTCGACCAGTTCCCCACTTGTTATCCATCCTATTAACCCCAGTACACCTGTAATCCCAGTTGTCCCATTTGTTCCTATCAACCCTATTAACCCTATAAACATGGCTAACAGATATGCACCATTGCAGATTCCAGCCAATGCTCCGGCTCTACCCCAAGACTACCAAACTAGACTCTCATTTTTTGACTCCCATGGCCCTTTGACAGCCATCCAGCATGCTAAAAAGATGCAAGACCACTTTGAGACATATGAAATAGATGATGACAGTGTTAGAATGAGAATTTTTGTCCAAAGCCTAACTGGGGATGTCAGAACTTGGTTTAGATCCTTGAATGCAAATTCCATTGCAACCTCTGAAGTTCTATACCAGGAATTTACCAACAGATGGGAGAAAAAGAGAGATCCACACCATATACTTGGTGAATATAACACTATGAAAAGAGGTCCCCAAGAAACGGTGTTGGAATATTGTGCTAGGTTTAACAACATATACAATGCTATTCCCCAGAACTTAAGGCCCCCTCCTGATTTGGCCCTTTATAACTTCCCTGATGGTTTTGACTCTGATATGGCCTACCAGTTGAGAGAAAGAGACCCTCCAACCCTTGCAGAAGCCCAAAGAGTTGCAGTCACTGTAGAGGCCAACCTAATTGCCAAAAGAAACAGGGCAAAGCTGGAAAAGAAGGTTGGTTTCAAAGAAGAGCCCTCGGGCTTCGATCAGAAGTTGGATGCAATACTAAACAGCATGAAAAGACTAGGTGAGAGAGTGGAATCAGTAGAAAGAAAGTCATCATGGGAAGCACCACAAAACAATACTCCTAGAAACCCAAATTTTAGGAGAACACAGAACCCCAATATAGGAAAAACAGGTGCTGACCAAGATATCAGACCACCTTTTCAAGAAAATTATGCAGAAACTTCCTCGGCTAATCAGCTCAATGAAGATCCTGAGATCAATTTAATAGGTCTGGATGGTAAAAGCCATGTTTTCCTAACACAAGAAGACCATGATGAGGATGAAAACAAAACATTCCAAACACAATCAGGAGAATCCTTTGACTTTAAGCAAGGATATGATACTGCTGTCTATGAAGTCCATAAGCAGTACAAACTAAGAGGTCGGACTGTAAATGCAAATCAGCCTGAAAAGGTAAAGGAGAAACAGCAATCTAAAGAAGCCTCAGTCACTGAACCTAATGACAAAACAAACTTGCCTGCAAAGGAAGTAGTGGTTGAGGAGGTCACTGAATTTCTGTCCACACCACAAGAGCCCACAGCAACATCATCCTCTCACCCAAATCCGAACATCACCCCTCAAGACATGGGCATGGGGGGCAGGTTCCAAAATCAAGATGAAATCCAACAAGAAGATTCATTAAACAAGGAAAGGACTGCTGTCCGTGACCCTAAAATTCAGGTGGATAAACCCTTTGACCTAGGAACAGAGATTGGCAAGTTAAAGATAGCAATTCCCCTTTTAGAGCTAGCCAAGCATGACATATATAAGCAACAGATCAATAAATCCCTTCAGCTCACCAACAACAAAGATGATGTAAATGTGCTAGATGACACTCCAGAATTACTGTTTGGTCCAGAGGTAGATGGAAAAACAGTAGTCACAGGGGTTTTACCTTTTTATGTCAGCTTACACGTTCATGATAAAATACTGCACAATGCAATGTTTGACTCAGGTGCATCTCACAACCTCATGCCAAAAGCAGTCATGGAAAGATTAAATTTGGATATAACAAGACCATACAAAGACCTGTTTTCTTTTGATTCTAGTCAAGTAAAATGCTTGGGCCTGATTAAGGATTTATGTGTGTCCCTGGTTCAATTTCCCAACAAAACCATTTTAATGGATGTTGTTGTTGCTGATATCCCACCCAAATATGGAATGCTCTTATCAAGATCATGGGGAGCCAAGCTCCAAGGCTCCCTGCAATTAGACATGTCATATGCAACCATCTCTGTCTTTGGACAACCCAAGAGACTTTATAGGGAAACACTCATGAAATACATGGTCAGCAGTGAAGAAAAGCCTCAAAATTTTCCAATATATGCTGTCCATTCGGACATAGACTCCTTCATCCTTTTCAATGACAGCACAAATTCCTTAAGCAATAACATTAAGACCGAAACACCCATACAAGAACAAAACATCCATCAAACAAGTGGCACCTGCCAAAATTTAATCAGCCCAACAATACCCATTCACCCTCCTTTAGTTGTCAAAAATTGTCAAACAAATGATGAAATTATCCTAGGAGACAAATGGGAAAAGAAACCTCAACTCATGCTCACATGGCCATCCCATGAGAAGAATTTAAGATCCCCTGACCAGCAAGATAGTCTGTGGGTCCTAGAGTTTGATGGCTCAGTTAACAAGTTAGGGGCAGGAGCTGGAGTATGGATACATAACAAAGAGAAAGCCTGTGCACAAGGCAGGGCATATAGACTGAACTTTAAATGCACTAACAACATGGCAGAATATGAAGCTCTGCTACTAGGTCTCAAGATTGCAAAATCATTACAAGCACATAGCCTCTCAATCATGGGGGACTCTGATCTAGTAATTCAACAAGTAAAAGGGGATTTTGTCACCAATGACAAAAGATTAAGGTCCTACAGGTCTGCTGTAATTGAAATACTAGAAACTTTCTCCGAGTTTGTTCTCACAAAGATTCCAAGGGGCCACAATCTCCATGCTCACAGCTTGGCAACATTTGCCAGCACCTTCAAATTCCCACTACAACCCAACAATTGTTTCACAGCAGAAGTCAAATATAGGCCTTCTATTCCAAACAATGTCGAAGAATGGCAAGTATTTGAGAATGATAGGCAAATAAACAACTTTTTAACTTTGCAACAAGAGTTTACAGGATTAAATATTGACCTTGAGACAGCAAGTCAATCTCAAATTGTTGATGGAGCAAGTCAATCACAATTACAGTTTCAACAGTCTGCTCACCCAATGTCACTTAGGACAGCAAAACAACTGCTCAGCCCAACCATTTTCAACAATGAAAACATTCAACAAATTAAACAAATGGACTGTGAAGAGATGAGTAACATTGAAACTGAAATCATACAACTCAAAGACAACTTCCTCCCAGTGGGCCTTACCCCATTAGAGGATATTTTTGACTCAAATGACATCCCTAGGAAGCCAAAGATGCAGCCATTAGATGCAAGAGTTGAAGAATGTAATATTGGCACTATGGAAAAGCCTAAGATAGTCAAGCTGTCCGCCTCTTTGCCCCCCGATCAAAAGCCCAAATATGTTGATCTCTTTAAAGAATTCCAAGATGTCTTTGCCTGGGGTTATGAAGACTTGAAGTCTTATGATACCTCTGTTATACAGCACACCATTCCCCTCAAGCCTAATAAAAAACCATTCAAACAAAAATTGAGAAGAATCAATCCTGTGCTTCTTCCTTCCATTGAAAAGGAATTACAAAAAATGTTCAAAGCTGGGATCATAGCACCAATCAGGTTTTCTGAGTGGATTTCAAATTTGGTCCCTACAAGAAAGAAAACTGGTGAGATCAGACTTTGTGTAGACTTAAGGAATCTGAATCAAGTTTCACTCAAAGATAACTATCCTTTACCAAAAATGGACCACATCCTCCAAAGAGTAGTAGGAGCCTCAAGGATATCACTGCTTGACGGGTTCTCAGGCTTCAATCAAATTTTAGTGCACCCTGATGATCAAGACAAAACTGCATTTACTACCCCATGGGGAACTTTCAAGTATGTGAAAATGCCCTTTGGATTGAAAAATGCAGGGGCAACATTTCAGAGAGCAATGGACATTGCTTTTGCAAAAGAAATTCATGATTTCTTGGTCATTTACTTAGATGATCTCACACCCTTCTCAAAATCTGACCAAGAACATTTGAAACATTTAAGACAGATTTTCATAACATGCAGAAAATATGGCATCTCCTTAAACCCCAAGAAGTCTTTATTTGGTTTGGAAGAAGGGAAACTTCTAGGACACATCATTTCGAAAGATGGCATAAGAATTGATCCAGATAGGATACAAGCTATCCTACAAATGCCTCACCCAAGGAATGTCAAAGAGCTTCAAGGATTCTTGGGAAAAATCAACTTTTTGAGAAGGTTTATCCCAAATTTAGCAGAATTGATCAGACTACTAAACAATATGCTAAAGAAAGACTCAAAGGTCAAGTGGACTGTGGAAGCAAAGCAAGCCTTTGAAAGTATAAAATTGGCCTTGACTCAAACCCCAGTGTTAACTAACCCTCAGTTTGACAGAGACTTCGTCATTTTCTCCTTTGCCTCCCAACACACTATTGCTGCTGTTTTATTGCAGAAAGATGACCAAGGGAATGAAAAGCCCATTGCTTTTTTCAGCAGAACTCTTAGGGATGCCCCCCTAAAGTACCAAATAATGGAGAAACAAGCCTATGCCTTGATCAAAGCCATCAAAGACTTTAGGATTTACATCCTTTACTCCCATGTTGTAGCTTATGTACCAAGTCCTATTGTCAAAGACATTCTCACACAAGAAAACTTAGAGGGAAGGAGAGGAAAATGGATTGCAAACATACTTGAATTTGACATTGAAATAAAGCCTACAAAGTTGATAAAAGGGCAAGGTTTGGCTAAGTTAATGACAGAATCAAATTTCCAAGCCTTAGATATCAACCAACTGGACAGTGAAACAGAGCTGGCGACTCCAAAGATCAATGTAGCCTTTGAACAATCTCCATGGTACTCTGATATCTGTTATGTGTTACAAAACCTGTGTGCTCCCCCAGGACTGTCCAGAACTAAGTCTAGGTTCCTAAAAATGAAAACATCCAAATTTTGTGTGTTAGATGAGAATCTACTCTGGAAAAACCATGAAGGTATTTTGCTGCACTGTCTTCTTGAGAATGAAACTGATAAAATTATGCAAGAATTCCATGCTGGAGACTGTGGTGGACATTTGTACTGGAAGTCCACTGTGGACAAAATATTAAGGGCCGGTTATTACTGGCCCACCATGTTCTCAGATGTGAAGAAATTCACAACATCATGCCACAAGTGCCAGCTGTTTGAAGGCAGAAGACAGTTGCTGCCACTTCCTTTGAGGCCCATTTCAACAGAAAGACCTTTTCAACAATGGGGCTTGGATTTCATTGGAGAGATTCATCCCTCATCTTCAGGACAACACAGATGGATTTTGACTGCAACAGACTACTTCACCAAGTGGATTGAAGCTGCCCCATGCAGACAAGCAAATGACTCAGTGATCATTCAATTTTTAGAAAACAATATACTGGCTAGATTTGGCTGCCCAGAAAAGATAATAACAGACAATGCTGCTGCCTTCAAATCCAAGAAAATGATAAATTTCTGTCATAAATTTCACATTACTTTGGGCCATTCTACAGCTTACTATCCTCAGGGAAATGGTCTTGCTGAATCATCAAACAAAAGTTTGATAAACATCATAAAGAAAGTGCTAGAAGAGAACAAAAAGAACTGGCACAAGAAGCTAGTAAATGCTTTATGGGCAGACAGATTAACCACCAAAAGATCAATTGGGACCAGCCCATATGAGTTAGTCTATGGATTAGAGGCCAGATTTCCTTCATCACTAGGTGTGCCAGTTATGAAACTTCTACAAGAAAGTCAAGCAGAGCCAAATGATATGCAAAGAAGGATCAACCAGATAATCTGTTTGCAGCAGACCAGAGAACAAGTTTTCAGCAGAGTGCAAATACTACAGGAAAAACTTAAAAAGGCCTTTGACAGAAGAACCAAAGCAGAAGATTTCAATATGGGAGACAAAGTTCTAAAGTGGGATGCAAGAAGAGAAGAGAAAGGGAAACATGGGAAATTTGATTCTTTGTGGAAAGGACCATTTGCTGTCCAAGCAGTGCAAGGTAATAACACTTATTTCCTTAAAAGTTTGACTGTAACTGAACTGGATGAAGGTCCTGTCAATGGCAGGATGCTGAAGCACTATTATGATGGTCCACTATGATAAGGATCCAAAGGTTCATTGTATATATTCAGGCCTATATATGTTTTCTATTTTTAGTTTGTAAGAAGAGGTTTTCCAAGTGCTGCACCTAGCAGCAATAGGCACATAGAACCAGAGGTTCCCCATCAAAAAGCACACAATTTTGACAGGTTACATGTATCAGAGCTCAAAGATTAAGATGGACAATCGAGCAACAAGGCAATCTGACCTGCTGTTCTTGGTCTTTCAAAAGAAAAACCATCCCCATGTGGAGCCACTGTTGGATACCTATAGTAATAGGTTTCATATTTCATGATTGATTATTGAAAATCCAAATATGCTCTGCTTTGTTACTACAAAGATCCCATATTTCCAGGAAATCAGAGGTGTATGAAATACTTCAAATATTGAGGACCTTATTACAAATTTTGTGGATGATTCAACAGTTCAAGCTGGATCATGCCATGTTTCAATTTTGAGTTATAGAATAGAGAAAGAAGTCTGTCCAAATAGCTTAATCTTGGCAGATAAGTAGTTCAGGTAGAGAAACAAAGGTTCCCAAAAGCCTAATCTGGGACCTTGGAAGAGATAAGGGTAGAAGCAGATAGAGTAAAAAAATGAAAAAGCCAAAGAAAAGAAAGGGCAATTGAGGGTTGCAAGTCTAAGTGCCCCTCCAAGAAGAAACTAAAAAATGTTAGGTGAAATAGTTGGGTAGGCAGTTGTGGTTGCAGAAAGGACAGGTTCACCATTACATAGTTGTCAAAGATATTTTGCCAAGGCAATGGACATATCAGCAAAAAAGGTGGTGAATTTCATGGATTCACAGCAGAGAGCATCACTAACTTCACTTTTTCCCCTCTACTCCATCATTAACATCCCCTTTCTCAAAGATTCCCCTCCTTCACTTTACTAACTCCTAAATCTACTATTTAACTCCCTTATTCTACCCCTTGCCCTAATAGTAATAACACTAAGGTGTATAAAGCCCTAAATGTTATATATTCCCTCCCCTAGGCATAATAGCCAAGAAATCTGCAAAGAGGGATCATAGTGGCATCTGGCCACCATGGTGAACCTATCTCCGATACTCTCCCTTTGCTGCAGATCATTTCCCCTCAAAAAATACCTTTGCATGGGTAAAAACCCCTCTAAACCCCTCTAGCCCACAAACCCTCCGCAAACCTTATAAAAGGCAAAATTCCGCCTTCAGCACGCCCCCAAATGCAAGCGCGGGTGGTCAGAAGTTGAAACATTTGAAAACCATGTCAAAAAACCCACAAACAGTTAATATTTCCACCGCCCATCCGCCGTGCACCTTACACCTCCGCCAGCCGTCGGATCAAGCCTTCCAGATCCGACGGCCCACAACAATATCGGAGCGCTATCCACGTCCGCACGTTAACTCCCGAGAACATGACGTTGCGCCTCGTCACTCCTCCGCCACGCGTCGCCCGATGGACCATCTCGGAGCTCCCTCTGACACCCTGGGCGCCGTACTCTAACCGCCCCGAGAAACCGTGACGGTTAGAGCCTTAACCATGACCGTCACGGTTTCACCTCCGCCCGTCCCCGTTGACCTGTCTGCCACGTCTCGTACCCGCCTCCACCACGCGTCCAGCTCACCGCTGACTGGACTGCCACCCCGTCCCCGTTGACCTGTCGTCTTCCGCCACGTCCTCCCCGATGACGTCAGCTGACGTCACATCACCGTGACCCACCAATGACGTCATGCTGACGTCATCGTAAAAAAAAAAGCGCCAAATGGGTAAAAATCTCATATTAACCAAATTTCACGCGTTTTTTCACCATTTCATCGTTTTGTCTGCTGAACTCTCTGTTTAACCGTTTCTGCCCGGATTTCCGCCAACCTGTAAATTCAACAAAGGCGACCACTCCAGCAACTGCAGTACACCTTATCACGACTTCTGCACGTCGAGTTACAGGTATTTACCCTGCCCTGCCCTCCATACGACCTGCATTCTGCTCTAAACTGCTCACAGGCATAATAGGACCGTAAAACAGACTTTTTCACCGCTAGAACCGGGTTATACCTCCACCATTGTCTCTGTGAAGTCCAAAAATTCCCTGCAGAGTTGTAACAAACTGCAATTCATCTGAAAACCCCTCGTCCTGCGTTTTCTCGGCTAATGCCCCACTGAATACCTCTGAATTACTACCAGGAGCTAAATTGGGCCCCAAAAGAGTCTCTGTAACCAATTACCAGCAGTATTTCAATTTCGAGCTGGTAAATTCCCCTCTGACAGTTCAGAAAATCAAGTTTTTTACCACAGAGGGCAATCTGCAGTCTGTCTTTGCCAACTCACTTGTCAAATTGCAATAGTTTATCCCTTCACAAGCTATGGAGACTCCCATTGCTCTCAATATTAAGCCTATCAATGCCCCCCACCAAGAATTAGCATGGAAGCCCCTGGGAGACATGGATTACCAGATGTTGGACTGGTTTCCTATGGGAACTAAGTATAATATCCAGATGTTAAATGAACTGAGAGCCCAGCACATGAGTGGAGCAGATATCCTGGGAATTTGGGAATCAAATTTGCCCATATACAACCTTCCCCAAGTTAATCCCATGCCAGAGCTTATCTACAGTTGCCAAGAGTGCTATGACCCCAGCCAAAGGGCAGTCATTAGCCCCACAGGCCTAGTCCTGTTTCAGATCACTCCAGAGAGTATAAATCAGATGCTGCATTTCCATACAGCCAAGAAATTGACCCCTCTTTCCATGCAAGATTTGATAAAGAGAGGAAATAACCTGTCTAATGACCAGATTGTGAAGATTAACCAGCTATTTGTCACACCTAGCTCTGAAGCAGTCAGAACCCCTCCCATTGGGTACCAATACCTGAATGAGTTGGGCAGGATGATGGTGGACTTGATTGGATATGTCCTGGGATTCAGAGGACTGGAAGATGTAGATGACAGCATATTGGCCATGCTGTCCATATTTGCCCCGGGTAAGCCTCCAGCTATCCACTATGATTATGCAACTTATATAGCTGAGAAGATTCATGACCAGTTCATGAACTTGAAGAGGGAGAGGCTGTTCAGATACACCTCCTACATATACCATCTGTTCTTGTTCAACCAACCAGCTACCTTCTCTGTCCCTTTGAGGCCACTCAACGCCCAAGGAACCCCAAGATCAGTTGTTTTTTGGACCCCTGTGTTCCATTGTACCTCAGTATCACCTTATACATACTGTGAGTTTATTGATTTATTTGTTCATCCAACCCTAACAGTGCTGCAAGGTGCCCCTCCTCCTAGACTGACCGATGACATGAAGAGAATTCTTCATTTGAACAAGCTTTACAACATCGGCAACTGGTACTTCTACCAGAATCACACAGTCATTAGGGTGTATGGATGTGAATTAAATCCATTTAGGCTGCCAAGGTACGTTCCCATGAGACTGTTTGCCTTAGAATATTTCAGGCAATTTGGGAACTCAGATTACCTACACTTTCAGAGTAGAAACAAGAAATCACAGTTGAAAGTGAGAAATCAGCTAGGTCCCTTCTTATACAACAGGAAGGAGGAAGGCTGGAAAGAGGCAGACAGGATCCTGGAAGGACTCCAGTTGAAAACTAGTTTTGAGTGGATTCCATATGACCCTAACCACTCTATTTCCCTCAGGAGGATCAGGTATAAGTTAGGCAACTATGCTCATGCAAGATTACCTGAAATTGAAAAATATGCAAATGCACCAGATTGGGAAGAGGGCACATTAGTAGAGCAAATGACTAATGAAGAAATACTTGAGCAAGAGGCTAGAAATGTCCAAAAACAAGCTGACTTGGAAACTTGTGGACAGGTGCCTATTTCCTACAGGAGGCAAATTGGGGCAGCCACCACAACACCAGCAACACAACAGCGAACTGCCGAGCAGACAACCCAAGCAGCAAGCAAGGACAAAGGCAAACAGGTGGAACAACCACCTATATTAACAGAAGAACAGGTTGACACCTTGCTACAGCAGCAAGAAGAAATGGAAAAACAGGAGTTGGGGCAGCAACAAGATAAACCACAAACTAGTGGGCAGCAGCCATTACAGCAAGATAAAGAGACAGATTTGCCCGGTTCTACAGAACAGCAGCCCCAAACAGAGTTGTCTCCAAGAACAGACATCAATGTGGACAGCTCAGTCCTCCAAACACCTCAAAAGGAGGACTTAACCAGAAAGAGAGAGAGAGAGACTCCCCAGACTTCATCCTTTATCAGAGGAGAGAAGAGACAAAGATTGAATGACTCCCAAGAGGAGGACATAGCAATAAGGCAGGCCATGGGCATGGGCCCACCCAGTGGAGAACTCTCGGCCAGCTCATCTCAAAGAGGACCAGATATGACAATGGGAGGAGAGGTCAGCTCTTCTGGCCAGCATAGAGAGGGGCACTCAAGTATAAAGCAGCAGTTCATAGAAATCAAGAGAAGGAGTGATCCCATAAAAGTGCAACTCTATGATCACTTGTTAAAACTGGCTCCCAGCAACCAGCAGAGACTAATGTCTGCTTTTGATGTGAGTGAGGGCAAAATGATAATGAGCCATTTCATGCCCACAACTCTACATCCTCAGTCCACCTCAGACTATTTGAGAACAAATATGGAAGTTCTGGCTAAGGACATTCACCCCATGGATAAGATAGAGTTACACAAACAAACGGGTGAAATGGTGTATGCCTCCCTGGCAGATGAGACACTGGAAAATT
Organism: Pinus tabuliformis; assembly: GCA_031772625.1. Taxonomy (NCBI): domain Eukaryota; kingdom Viridiplantae; phylum Streptophyta; class Pinopsida; order Pinales; family Pinaceae; genus Pinus; species Pinus tabuliformis. The sequence continues at coordinate 1,463,620,202 of CM062820.1, read as the reverse complement.
ACAAGTTAAAGAGCAGCCTAGACAATACATCATCCCAGCTAGAATTGGAACGAGCATCCTCACAGGCCAAGGACAACAGGATCAAATCCTTGGAGGAGGTAATCATAGATATTGGACATGATCCCAAGATGTCAAAGGCATCCAAGAACTGCTGAAAATAAGGGATGCAGACATGGCAGCCCTAAGAAAGAAAATCAAACTCCCGGCCACCATCCATCCACAAACAGATGAAGTTGCCCAGCAACGGCAAGAAAAAGATACCACAGACCTGTTGGTATCCTTATACAAAGAGCTGGTTAGGACTCAAGACCAGCTAGGACAAACTGAAGCTGCAAAGGCAGCACTACAAGAAGCCATGAAACAGAAAGGGGAAGGTCAATCCTCCCAGCCTCCTCCATTAATAATAAATCTTGAGGAAGCACCTCCGATCATCACTCCTCCTCCTCAGCAAACAGGAGCTACAGCACCATCCACAGCCCCCACAACAACATCAGAGCAAGCTGCTAGCTTAGACATGCAGAAGCTACAAGCAGAGATCCGAGCTATGGAAGCTCAAATGAAAGAGCTGGATGGGCTCAAACAGAACTTGGCTAATGTTAATGAGAAATTTGATAAAAGCAAACAAAATGAGGCAGCCAAGGAGAGAGAGGTGAAAACCCTTAAGAGAAGGATTGCTGAGCTGGAAAAGGAGCTTGCATTGGAAAAGGTAACTGCTCAGATGAAAGCAGTATTATGGAGCAACATTGGAAGATCCATTGCCAACCAGTGGCAATATATTGAGACTATGGATGAGCAAATGGTGCTCATCACCAAAGCAAACAAGGAGATACAGAGAGCCAGGGCAAGCCTTGGACACATGCCAGAAGCAGCTACCAGGATGATCAATATCCTGAATTACAAGACCAGCACTCAATTGGCTACCATGGGAATCAACAACAGGACAGAAACAATTGCCATAGCCAAGAGAGTTGTTACATTGAGAAACTTGGTTGGGACCCTGGAGAGGAGAACACAGGACATGCAGACAGAAATTAACAAATTCCTGGAGAAATTTGTAACACTGCAGAACAGAGGCATCCCCAACATTTTGAGCAGCGTGGGAAGACTGCTCACCCTGGACAACTATAACAAGAGAATTGATGCCCATGCAGTAGCAGAGATTGCAAAATCTCCCAGCACTTCAGCAGACACAGGGCCAGCCACAGGGCAAATGGTGTATGACAGGGTGGAAAACCTGTTTTTTCTCATGAATGAGATAGAGCATCTGTTTGATACACCACCCAATTTCTTCAAATTCACAGAAGCAGATGAGACTCTAGGCGCAATTTTGGCACATCAACTGCCCACACAGGATGTCTGGAGGCATTTGACCCAGACAATTTTGACAGGCCAGAACCAATAGCGCAGAAGGAAAAAGGCAGACACGCGCAGTGGCAATTTTGGGAATTAAATTTACAGAAAAAGCAGAGGCTGAGCCAACTCAGCCAGACCAGTCACTCACCACCAGCAGCAGTCAAAGTCACAGCTGACAGGTCCGAGACACAGTGTACCAGCCTACAGTCGGGTTTTCTATGCATTAACTCCAAATATTCAGACCGACTTAGCTATTCTTATAAAGCTAAATATCTTCTGACAGAGCATTAAAATGCCTGTACTGTGTATTAAATGTGTAATAAATTTTTGACATAATATCTTAAAGAGTTGGTGAGAATGTAAAGACTGAGATAACGCAGAACTCAGATATTTCTGTAGACCACCGCTAGTATATATACACCCTTCACAGATGCTGAAGGGGTTGCTGGAATTTTCTCTTGGATAACTTCCATCTGCTGTAATATTTTCAGAGAATTAATACAAAGGAGGAATGGAACTTCCAGAAGTTTGGTGTATTTGATGTCTTGTGGTGAAGGATGCATGTTACAGGATTCCATGGGTGTCGCATAAAACTATAAGTATTCACAAATCTCTTTGTCATGTGTTTTGAGTCTTTTGTTCTCTTTGTTGTTCTAATGTTTTACACTTGATAGCAAGGTGAAAGGATAGTACCAGGATTTAACCATGTTTACCCTGGACTCAAACTGAGCTATTATATATGTTTTCCTCATATACAGTGAAAGAATTGTAATTCTTAGTTGCTGCAATTCGAAACTGTATTTTTATTGTAACAGTCATTTTTCAGGGATTCAACTATTGCCCCTGTGACCTCTGTTTTCTCTTGTCTCCTGTCATTACCCAAAAAATACGTTTTAATGAAGCACTCAAAAGGCCCTGTACGTTCCATCCTTCATCTTACAGTTTCAAACACACCAAGCCACAGACTCCATTGCCCAATGATATTCAACATATCTGAAAACTACATCACTAAAGTCTAAGGGAATTACATCAACCGAAACACAAACATAACCTGTACTCAATACCTAGCCTAAAACACCATCACTGTAGATATAAATCATAAAGAGAGAGCCCTCTCTGATCACTGTTTGGCTAGAAACAGTGATTAAAAGATTGGTTAGTGGTTACCCCGGCCGTATTCCCTTGGGAGTCATAGGGAACAACCTGGGTGTTAACAGGTGCAATACCAACAACCACAATTCCAGCAAGTGTAGCAAGGTTCTGAGCAACACATCTTTGTGAATAGTGGACAACCGTATATTCAAAACGGTCAAAACCAACCGCTTTATAGTGGTCAAGTCCACCAACCGTATCAGTCATACCAACATCAATTACATTATGCTGGTATGCAAAGGCCCACTGCTCAGGCGATTCCATCGTACCCTGGATATGCTTCACCTAATCTGAATCAACAGTTACCATTCGTGGCAACTTTAGAGTTACCCGATTTACACCGGTTAACCAACGATCTGATTACTTACGCCCCTTGGTGGCCAGCGATTCCTCACAAACTTCCATCTGACATTCCTAAATTCAATGGAAATCCAGGTGAAGACCCATCGAATCACGTGATGACTTTTCATCTGTGGTGTTCATCAAACACCCTGAACGATGATTCGATAAGGCTTCGCCTTTTTCAGAGGACGTTAACGGGTCCAGCGGCTAAATGCTATATTGAATTACCTAGAGCCTCGTTCGACAATTTCAGCTCCCTAGCCACGACTTTCTTAACCCATTTTCAATTACCGATAAGGTATGAAACGGGAACGGAAATATTAACCAACTTCAAGCAGACAACGGCCACTCACATATCTGATCATATACATGAGTGGCGTCGTCGTCGAAGGATGGTAAAAACGTATGTTCCCAATCAGCTATTAGCTGAATGGTTTATCAAGTCGTTACTTCCTGCCATAACAGAAGATGTGGCCAAGGGGGGAGTCGTAACGGAGGAGCAAGTTATTGCTCGTGCGCAATATCTAGACTTAGTCTATACTTAGTTTGGCACGCTCTACGACAAAATACCTGATGCTCCTAGACCGGAATTCTCAATTCCTCCTCCTCCTAAATCAAATAGTGACTCATGCCGACGATGGTGTGATTGGCACGGTAAACGCGAAGTCGACAAAGGCCAACTCCATGAAGGCCCGTAAGACTTCAGATCAAAATGCAAAAGAAGAAATTCTTGCTTCGGAAGTAAATGATGTATCAGCAGATAAAGGCAAAGAAACCAATCAACCAGGAAGCAAGAAGAAGCAAAACAAAGGGAAGAAGAAGAAACAAGGAGAGTCATCTCCCGAAAAAACTTCTTCAAACCCTCCTAGGAAAGGGAAACCAAAAAGTCCATGCATGATATGTGACGAGGATCATTGGACAGCCAATTGTCCATACAAAGCTGAGCTTAGAAGGTTCTTCAAAAGTTCGCAAACCTCAGCTGTGTTAACTGATCCGTTCCCAAATCCAGGTACAAATCTGGTTGATGGTGGAAATGCTTCCCCGTCACAAGTGCTCATGTTGTCGGTTTCAAAACAGTAGAATGATGCTTTGATTTTGACAAGGAACAAAGATTACGAGAATCCGCAGCTGTCGAACGACAAAGGTAAAGATCAACCGAGTAGTTCGACAACAACTTTGACAAAAGTTGTACCGCCCATCATTCCTGAATTAACAATAAAACCGCCAAAGGGAGTAGTACACAAGTCGACATTTAATCCTCGCGCCAGAGCGGCGCAACATTATAACATAGTGGAAGATTTGGCCCAATCGCCATCCGCTATGTCGACTCTTGAAGTACTACAAAATTGCCCATCCCAAAGGCAGGCTTTGTTATCGGCTATTGGTGGGGTTGATCCTAAGGATTCCAATCTTGTATCCTTCAACCACAAAGGATATGATCCTCAGTTACCAGCTCAACTAGCTTTCCTTATCCAAGTGAAAGCCCTCAACAAAACTGTTCACCGAACAATTATTGATGAGGGGGCATCTACATGTATCATGTCGATGAGTTGCTGGAAAACTTTAGGATCTCCGACCTTGTCGCGATCTTCGACGACATTGAAAGAATTCGACGGAAGGACTTATACCCCGTGCGGTATCCTTAATAACTTGAAAGTTGAACTAGGGGGAAAAACAGTAGAAATAGATGTTGAAGTCATCGATGGGAATCTTGATTACAACATCCTACTGGGAAGACCGTGGATCTATGCCATGGCGGCTGTAGTGTCGACTTATTTTAGGAAGATCGCATTCCATTTTCAAGGAGGGATTACGATCGTCGACCAACAGGACTTCCTCCCTAATGGTTCACAAGTTACAGGAAGCATTCCCATGATCCATGGAAGCAACCATTCGCTTCAAGACATCGGAGTAGGCCTACTGAAAGACCCCACATTAATGGGAACTTTCGCACTTCCACCTCCATTCTATATAGGGGAAGTAGCATTGGTAAGAACCTGCAACATGATATCTTCCACGAAGATCTCAGAAGACGATGTCAACATGGATCATGCAATGGTTTTGCCCCCAAGCCCTATAGAAATATTGTAGCAATCAATGTTTCGGGCATGGGAGGCGAACCCAAATCAACGCTCATCAAGCGTTTGGGTAGACAGGTCTAGAGAATATGGTACCCCATTAGATCCTTGGTCGAAAGTACATGGGACTGACGAAGGAATTCTACAATCAATGTTGATTGAGGGGGCACCATGGAATGATTGCCACCATCGTTCCCTTCTTCCAGAATATGAAGAAGATACTCAGCATGACCTTTACCACCCTTCAGTTTTTGAATTCCTATCAAATACTGTAAATATGGTGGATTTCGAGCGAAACTTATCCAATATCGAAGAGACTATAGCCATAAATATCTCGACTAAGACAAATGTTGTAGAGAATATTTATGTCGGCAAAGGATGTTCTCCTTCAGAACTGGAAATATATAACGCTCTTTTTCGCGAATTCAGAGATGTCTTTTCTTGGTCATATGATGAAATTCCAGGCATTGACTCGAGTATCATTGAACATGAAATTAAGATGTATCCTGATGTCAAACCAGTAAGACAACGGCTTCGGCAAGTGCACCCTAAGAAAGCCGCTGCCATTAAAGCAGAAGTTGAAAAGCTCCTCCATGCTGGTTTCATCTACCCAGTTCCTCTAACCGATTGGGTATCGAATATTTTCCCTGTTATGAAGAAACAAGGGACAATTAGAGTGTGTGTCGATTATAGGGATGTAAACCAAGCTTGTCCAAAAGACAACTACCCTACACCCTTCATCGACCAGATAATTGACGAATGCGCCGGATGTGAAATCTTTTCATTCATGGATGGATTTTCCGGGTATAATCAAATAAATATCCGCCCACAGGACCAGTCAAAGACTACATTCATCTGTCCGTGGGGCACATTCGCTTATCGAAAATTACCCTTTGGTTTAAAGAACGCAAGGGCGACGTTTCAGAGGGCAATGAACTATGCCTTCCACGACATCAAGAACATCGTTCAACCATATCTCGATGACCTTCCGGCTCATTTGCGAAAGCGGACTGATCATCCGCAGCATTTAAGAGCGATATTTCAACGTTGCCGACACTACAAGATAAGACTCAATCCACACAAATGTGTGTTTTGCGTTGGTTCTGGTCGTTTACTTGGCTTTGTAGTCTCTAAGGATGGGATTCGTCTCGACCCTTGCAAGGTTCAGGCAATCATTAATTTACCTCCACCTTCAAATTTGCTTCAGATTCAGAAACTCCAAGGGAAAGCAAACTTTCTGAGGAGGTTCATTCCAAATTACGCAGAACTTGCTAAAGGTCATACTCGTCTTTTGAAAAAGGATGTATCTTTTGTCTGGGACCAGGTGGCACAAGCTTCTTTTGATGCTCTGAAAGATTCTCTAGTAAAAGCATCATTAATGTATGCCCCGGACTATCAAAGAGATTTTAACCTGTATCTGGCTGCAGCAGATACGACCATTGCGATGGTTTTAGTTCAAGAAGTCGATGGAATTGAACATCCTATATATTATTTAAGTAAAAACTTAAATGATACAGAAAGAAAATATTATTATGTTGAAAAGCTAGCACTCGCTGCTGTTCAAGTGATACAAAGATTTCGACATTATGTCCTCTTTCGGAAAACTACCATTCTATCAGATTGCAACCCCATGACTTATATATTGTTGCGACAGTTACTGGGGGGGAAATATTCAAAATGGATAGCGATCCTTCAAGAGTTTGATCTGGAATTTGTAAAATCCAAATCAAAGAAATCTTTAGTCTTCGCAGAATTATTGTGCGATCTCCCATCGTCGTCCAACAATGAAACATCCGAAGAATCAATCGTGGACGAAAGTTTGTTTCTGATATCTACAAGCAATGAATGGTATGGAGATATAATCATTTATCTCCAAACCCAAAAGTTCAGGCCTGACACCTCTCACTCAGAACAGAAACGTATACGATACCAAGCGAAAGACTACATGATCATCGGTGATACACTTTACCGTCATGGTATCGATACAGTTCTGAGGAGGTGCCTCACCCATGAAGAGGCCGAAAAAGCCCTGAATGAGTGTCATTCAGGCGCGTGTGGGGGGCATCAATCTGGATATGCTACAGCACAAAAAATCTTACGAGCAGGATACTTCTGGCCAACCATGTTCAAAGATTGCATAACCACAGTCAGAAGTTGCCATGCTTGTCAAATTTTTGATAGCAAAACCAGAAGACCACCCGCACCTTTACAGCCAATAGTTGCTGTTGGGCCTTTCGCCAAATGGGGCATCGATTTCATGACATGTAACCCCACCTCGACCGGGGGGCATGGGTATATTATAGTCGCCGTTGACTATTTTACCAAATGGGCCGAGGCGATGCCTACATTAGATAACACTGGTGAAACAGCTGCCCTTTTCTTTTTCAATCATGTAGTCGCCAGGTTCGGCGTACCACAGGCTATAGTTACAGATCATGGGTCACATTTTCACAACCACATGATGGTTGAATTAGCTGCCAAGCTAGGGCTATCTCACGATAGCTCTACCTCGTATTATCCTCAAGCCAACAGACAAGTTGAAGCAATCAACAAGGTCCTGAAGCGTATGTTGCAAAGGATGATCGGGGTTCACAAAAGAAGGTGGCACCTAATCCTATACTCAGCCTTGTGGGCTTACCGAACATTGGTAAAGAAGGCGACTGGGTTCACACCTTTCCAACTGGTGTATGGCTTGGAAGCAGTCTTGCCCATCCAGTGTGAAATCTCGTCTCTTAAACTCGCAATTGATCTCCTCCCCGGAACTTCGGAAGAAGAGGCTCGTTTCTTGGAATTAATCCAATTGGATGAAATCCGTCGTGATGCCGCTTTGGCTAATGAAGCCCATAAGAAACGAGTCAAGGCGCAGTTCGACAAAAATGTCAAACCCCGTGTCTTCTCAGAAGGTGACTTGGTCTTGCTTTACGACCAAGAATCCGATAAATTGGGAGCAGGTAAATTTAATTCTTTATGGATGGGCCCCTATATTGTTAAACGAGTATTAGCAAAAGGAGCCTACGAGTTAATGGATTATGACGGAATTCCACTGGCGCAACCCCGTAATGGGTTGTATCTCAAGCGTTACTATGCCTAAATAGTAACCTGTATGCTTTTGTTGTATTTTGTTTTCGCTAAAGTGTTTGTTTTGGTCGAGTAATCCACCTTTTTACATTTATTGCAGATGTCAAACCTTCTGGAGACATGTGTTGGATATTCCGACGGAGCGAGTCGTAGTTCGCGGAACCTGTCCTCCGCAGCCTGGGCCAATTTTGATCCAAGCGGCGAGTTAGTAAGTTTCAGAGGTGTATGTATCGGGCAATCAACGAATAACATCGTTGAATATAGCGCGTTGATAGAGCTACTCTCTGATGCCATCACCCATGGTATACGCCAACTAATTGTCAGGCTAGACTCACAACTCGTAATACTACAACTCAATGGTATATATTCCGTTCGCAATCCAGCTATTTATCGCATGTTCCTAAGGGTTAAGATTTTGGAAAGACAGTTTGATTTAATTCAATACCAGCATATTTCCAGAAACTTAAACACATTAACCGACTCATTAGCAAACTATGTGTTAGATAGACATTTACGACATTTGTAAAAAGAGACACATCATCAATGTTGTACATATGGATCATGTAACTTAACCAAAATAAACCACGAAAATAAAAATATATATATAAGCTGTTTATTGTTCATACATAATGTTCCGTAACCAAGACAAAAATCGGTCGCATGACCCAAAAACTCAAAAACGCTAGGGGGCACCCTAGCCTAGTGATGCTCATGATAGCACGTCACGGCCTGTGCAATCATGCACAAGAGACGAGTCCATCGTCTAGGCACACCAGTAGTATGTCGCTGCAACTGTAAAGGTAACTCATCAATCCTCACATCGGGAATGCCGAGAGTAAGGCTCTCAACCTGCTCCTGCACAGCTGTAAGGGTCTCAGCCACATCAAGGTCGCGGAGAATAACCCTCCCAACAGTCTCCCCTGCTGGGGCAGCAACTGGCGCTCTCGGGCGAACTGCTGGACGAAAAGGACCAACATCTGCATGCACACATGAGTTTGATTAAAGTCTTGATAGAATAAAGCACAAGGAAATTATAAATAAAAATAGTAAACAGTAATATGGTCGAAGATTTTACCAATAGCGCCCCACTGTTCGCCATCCGGCAGTACCAAGTCCGGATCACCTCGGAAATCCATACCAACATATGGATACTCGGAATAGACCATCTCCTGACGCTTGAACCACCTGAAGAAGGTATCAGTAAAAGAAATCTGAGGTTGACCAGCATGCCTAGACATGTGATCAACCCATCTCTGCATGCGTGGCTCGATAGGAGAAGGCAAGTCGAGTGCGATATACTGAGGCTGCATCAGTGGTATTTTCTCCAAGGCAAAGGCAGTCAGAATAGAACCAAATCCAAAGTTCTTCAGCTTCCCGTCCTTTACCTTGTTCAAATGACTTTTCATCTGAAAAAGTACTGCATCACACCAGTTGAATACTTTCGGTTGGAGACACTCCAAGGCGTGCTGCACATAAGATCTGTTGGCAACATGAAGAGATGCGCTGCCGGCCATCCTACCAATAGTATACAGAATGGACCTGAGAGACCTGTCAGTAATCTCACGGATAAAAACCTTGCCGTCTCTACTCAGCTGGGATCCCTCCCTGCAATACTGGCGGACATAATCTCTCACGGAGTCATTCCCTCGGGCCGAACCTGACAAAGAAATGGGGGCACCCCGCCTCAACAAACTAGTCAAGAAGTAAATGTCTACCACGGTCAAAGGGATGGATTTGCTCCTGATCTGAAATACTTGGTTAATAGGATCCCAAGCATCAAGCATATACTGCAGTAAAGAGATCTGTGCTCTCATACTAGAGATACGGAAGAACTTCAGCAGGCCACAGTTCCGCAGCGCGTTCATCGTGACAGGGTCATGGAGGGCAATCATGTCCTCTTCTTCATGTTCTCGTTCTCACCATGTGAGGGTCATTTTGCTCAAAAGTCCCTGCAAAACAAACAAGAGAAAGAGTAAGATCCTGGATTTGATGAGAAACTGGCAAAATTTCATCAAAAACTGTGCAATAGAACTGTTTTTCTATGATCAACGCAACTGGCTAGTGTCCTACCTGCGTTGAAGGTCAAACTGCCTTCATGCAGCTTGACATTCAACGCAGGTTTCGAATGGACTGCCTGCGATGATGGCAGAGCGCCCTAGCAAAACCCCAAGGGCTCATGGGAACAGGAAAACAGGCACAGAATGGAAAAAGGAAACCATGAAAATAAAGAGCTAGAGTTTAGCTCCTACCTGGTCCAGACGGCGCTGAAAATCGTCCGCAGAATCTCTCGGAATCAGTTGGTGAAAATCAAGGGGGAAGAGGCACCTCCAAAGCTCCAACAAACCAAGTTCAAATGAAATGGTAAAATGAGAGGTAAAAACACCTTTTAATTGCTTTTTACGTAGGTCAAAGCGAAATATTAGGGTTCTAATCTCATTTTCATGCAAATGTTATTCATTTCTAACTAGTTTGATGTAGCAAGTGAGGATACAGTACTATCTTTGAAAAGGGCAAAGTTAGTCATGGTAAAAATCAAAATTTGACCATATGTAATCGAGCAGTTTTAGCACAAAGTTCATGCTCGTTAAAAAATAAACGCAAGATCCGAGTAGTTTTAGCACATAGTTCATGCTCGTTAAAAAATAAACATAAGACCGAGCAAATGTTTCCACCCGCGTTTAAGCTCGTTAAAAAATGAACTATCCCGGTAAATAACCACTGTGAATGTTATATCATCAGCCATTAAAGCCTTGGTCGTGTTTGCACTGTCACCTCCACTTTTCATTTGGCCGATCGTTCACCTCCATATGATTGTTTACCCATTTTGAGGAACAGCTGCGAAGAGTGATTTCACCTAGCCATCCTTGTGACACTGCCGTGATTGGAAAATTCCAACCTGTACCTGGAATCAACTGCTAACCCTGTTTATCACTCGTTCCTCAAAAGACGAGTCTTCTTTAAGCTCTTTTCATCTGACTCGTAAAATATGAAAAGATTGCCGAGTTTTGGCCTTCCAGCTCGTTAAAGCGACCGGAAGAGCTATCCCTCCTCTAGATTTTAATCTTTTTGGACCTGAGGGATTATTGCACAAAAAGATCGAGCGCTTGTTTATTCGGCTTGTTAAAACTATCGAAAACTCATCCCTTCTGTATTGTTTTATACTTTTTCGGACTTAAGGGATTAGATGACGAAAAAGGACTTTTGGAGTTAACTTTATGTACCTTTTCAGACTCTCTAAAAATGAAAAGGACCGAGTTATCCTTGTCGTTAGACTTGTTAAAATCATTAAATAGCGACAAACTTGTCTTTAGATGAGAACGAGTTTCACTATCGCTAGGCTCGTTAAAACATAGCGATGGGCTTGCCTGAAGGGCAGGTTATAGAACAAGCATATGTTATCCTCCTCAAGCTTGACAAAAATAAAGAGGTACTGGTCAGCAATGACTGGGGAAAAATTGGGAGAAACTAAAGAAAACTTTGATGGTAGCAAGTCGCTCTTGAACATGACACTTTTCCTCCGTACCACAATCGGGTTGGGTTGTTTCATTCACCGGTCACATCCATGGTCTCGCCATACCATCCATTTTTGGGGTAATGCTACCGATCCATCGCATCAGTGTCGCCATATGTTCAAGAGAAGTCGTTCAGAAAATTCAACCGTGTCCCATCCACTACCATACATTATCCTTCATCCTTTCATGACCGCCACCCTGAATCATATGTCACAGATCGTTTTCACCTCCATTAAAATCATTAGCTCCGTTCTGTGTCACTGATGTGGGATTCATTAAGGCCCTCCTTTGACGGATCGCTTCTTGTCAACATCAGCTCATTATCCGAGAAGTTGATCTAAGAACAACCCCTTCAGTACTTTGAAGCTTGCATGCCTCAATGGCAAGTTTCTCACTTCCGGCGACAGGTATACATCAATGACCTTCGACCGAAAGATTTTGCGTGGTGTTCGACGCTAAGTCCTTTATTCACACCACGTGAATTGTACTGCAGTACCTTGAGGGTCATTATCATTATCGGTGATTCCTCTCGCGCTTGTTAACGGTTTACATCATTGGCCAGTAATCAAGTGATGTCTTTCCATGTTCGACTTCAGAACAATTCTCACATGGATCAACTTGTACTTAGAGTGAAGATCGAACGAGTTTGAAGACCCCGGATCTAGTTTCATCCATCCGGGCTGCGATATATATTCAGGAAAGATAAAGACATTGACAAGTACATCATTGCAGCAGATGATCATCCTACTCAAAGGATGATAATTTCATCAGAATTATCAGTCTACCATCAGACGATTGTCTATTCTATGTACAGAAAAATGAATTTATAAAACTAAGCATGGGAATGCCCGCCTCAGCTAGATCATGAAAGCAGTATGAAAAATAATGTATTGTATTGTATCTTATTACAGGTCTCCTCCCAGCATTGGATGAACTTCGGATCCCCCTGATAAAGCATTTCACCCGATAAACAACCTCATACTTTAGGGGGCAACTGTTATAGACATTTTTGTGCCTTACAGCATTGAGCATGAAATGTCCATAATCTAAGGGATCCAAAGTCCCTAAACATGTTGTTCCTACCCCTATAGGAACAAGGCTAACAAACCACAGCAATTCACAGAAGTTCTCCACCAAAAACTACTCAAAACAAGTCAAATCAGGATTGTTTCAGTGGCTACACTAGCTGTTTGCGCTGAATGTCAAAGCCAACACTGGATACCTGCGTTGAATGTCAACTGGAACACTGGCTACCTGCACTGAACGAGAATGGACAAGTGGCAAGCTCATTTCTCAAGGTGTCAAAACCCAGGAAGCTTCCAAAATGACACTTGCCTCAGGGAATTCGACTGGTGACGAGTAAGAGGTTCCAAATCTCCAAGTGGAAGCAAGAACCTCCAAGTGGACTCAAGAACTGACAGAGGGAGAGGACACTAGTCAGATCTCAAGCTGACTCATCCTCTCTCCAAACATCTATATATGGATCTCTCCTCCATGAGATCTAGAGGCTGGAATTTTGTTATTGCAAAGAATTGCTGTTGGTTTGAGATTGGAATCATTGGGTGCTTAATGCTTTGAAAGGGGGTGAAGATAGGAATTCCATTTGTTGGGAAGGAGATGCTAGATTGGAGCCCTCTGGGTTGTATCTCTTCCTGAACCTTGTTATTCATCAATAAAGCTATCTTGGTTTCTCCTATATACTGGTGTATTTTTGATGTATGAATGCATTAGTATGTTTAGTTTATTTCTAATCCTGAACTAGTTATGAATATGAATCCATGTCTTGTGTAGTGTTCTCTTCTTGTGATCTTGCAGAAACCTCTTGAAGCTGGGCGAGTGAGAAGGCAAGTAGCTGGGAACTCTCCAAGAGAAGAGGAGCCGGATCGAGGGACAAACAAAAGACACCGGTTAGTCCATCCATCTCTCTCTCTTCATTCTTAATTCATAAAGGAAGAATACTAGAATAGCTGTCTCTGTTTGTTGCTAAGGCACTGTCACACCTTAGGTGGATAGGATCGTCCTGCATAGGCATTTTTCCCCACAACAGGCCTTTGACATGAATGCAATCATTAACTTAAAGAAACAAAGCATGGTATTTGAAAAGAATGAACTTTGAGTAGTTGTCCCGTTGGATCTATCTAAAGGTGCACGATACACAAAAACAAATCATGACTATTATGAAGATGACGACATTGAAAACATCTATGAGTTAACTGCATGAAATGAATATTGGATTAATTCTACTATGGATGGAAGGATCAAGTGGGAGAAGGACAACTCTTTCCAATCAGATTCAGATGAAGAGTTAGAAACTGGTAGAATCAGTTGCATGAGTTATCTATGCTAAGATGTAATCAACTTACAAAGTCGCTACATTGTGTATCTACTGAGGTACATAAATTACCCTATTATGATGGCTTGGGCAATTAATATATGTCTTGAGCATTTTGAAAGGGATGAACCAGAGGAACATCGGTTCCATGCCTTAGATCTAATATGAAGAGCTACGCCTGCAAGATGGTGGGGTATGCACAGGGATAATTTTTTTGTCTGGAAGGAATATCGTAGAATGATGTGCTTAAGATTTGGCTATGTGAACACCTGAATCACTAAGAAAGACACGGTGAAGGATGATCCACGCGAACATCTGGTGAGATGGACTAAGGCATGGGGTGAGATACCTCAACTTGAGTGGGTGCATATCTTTATTCATACCCTAGATGTTATCCTAAAGAACTGGTATTTAGAAACAGAGCTGCGACATAGGACTGCTGACTGGGATGAGATGAAAGAAATTTTGTTGTTGACGTCCAATTTTGAAGATGAGTTTGAATTTATTGATGAAGCGCTTTAGGAAATTAAATAAATTATCTTTCAAATACCCGTCGAACCTATCACGTGGGTACACCCTAACTGGAGTACGTAGCTACAACATGCTTTAGAATGTTACAATGTGACAACGAAAGAAGTTGACAATGATCCATAGAATATTAATATCCCTGAATCAGATGGACAACACGAAGTTGTGGGACCTAATGCGGAGATCCCTGATATTTTGCAACCGGTGCGCACAAAGCAGGTAAACATTTGATCATAAGCATAACCAAAAATCACGAACATTAGCAATTATTGGGATGAAGATACAATGGATAAGGTAGCTGAATTATTAGATGAATATAAGGATTTATTTCCAACCAGGTTTTCTGACTTGAAGGGGATAGTAGGAGATTTGGGGAGGATGAAGATCAACTTAAAACCTGATGTGAAGCAAGTTAAGCAGCAACCATATCAATTGAATCCCAAGGAGAAGGTATGAGAGGGACTCGATAAGATGCTCATAGCTGCAATAATCGAGCCTGTAGAAGGATTCAAGTGGGTCAGTCATATGGTGGTCCAAGAGAAGAAAACAAAAGGCAATATCAGGATCTGCGTAGATCTGCGAAAGTTAAATGATGCATGTGTACATGATCCATTCCCTACGCTGTTTACAGATGAAGTTCTTGAGAGTGTTGGTGGAAAGGAAGCATATTCATTTGCAGATGGATTCTTAGGATACCACCAAATTAAGATTGCGATGGAGGATCAAAGCAAGACTAACTTCACTACAGAATGGGGGTCATTCCAGTATACAGTCATGCCTTTTGGACTGAAAAATGCTCTTGTGATTTTCTCAAGGGTGGTTGTCACAATATTTAAGGAATTCATTCATAAGTTTTTGGAAGTCTACTTCGACGATTGGATAGTGTTTGGGCTACTCAAAAAGCATGTATCTAGTCCGTGCCTGATGTTGGATACATGTGGGAAGTATCAGATCTCCTTGAAATTGAAGAAATGCATTTCTGTGTACCTTATGGAATATTGTTAGGCCATGTTGTCTGTAAGTAGGAATTGATGGTAGGCCCTACTAAGATCACCATAATTATCAATATGGAGCCCCCTAGAAACATAAAGCAGCTACGCACGACATTGGGTCATACTGGGTACTATAGGAAGTTTATTAATGCATATGCATAGATCACTGCACCCATGGAGAAGATGTTAAAGAAATATTTTATGTTTCGCTGGGACGATGATTGTTAAAAGAGCTTGGATAATCTAAAGGAGAAGATGGTTATAGCGACAATCCTAGTATTCCTAGATTGGAAGAAGGAATTTCATGTACATGTGGATGCATCTTGCATAGCGTTGGGAGTAATCTGAACATAACCAGGGGTAGGAGATATCGATCACCCAATTGTCTTTGCTAGTCGAAAACTATATGAGGCCAAGAAGAACTACTCAACTATAGAGCGTGAAGGTTTGGCCATGGTTTATGCACTACAGAAGTTTAGGCATTATCTACTAGGTGCACACTTTAAGATGTACATGGACCATTCTGCTTTGAAGTATCTAATCAATAAGCCTATGCTGGGGGGGGATATGTAGATGGTTTCTCCTTTTCCAAGAATAGGAATTTAAAGTAATAGTGAAGCCTGAGAGAATGAATGCTGGACTGGAACACCTTTCTCGAATCGAAAAATGTTGAAGAGCCTATTAATATTAAGGGAGGATTACTTGACATGCAGCTCTTTGCTATCAAGGCTGGGGATGAGAATTTTGCTGACACTATTTAGTTTTTATCTACTGGCGTAGCTCCTAAAGGTTATACGATGTAGTAGAAGAAGGAATTAGTTGTCAAGGCTGCATATTTTTCTGTGATTGCAGGACAATTATATAAGATGGGGTCAGATGAAGTTCTACACTGATATGTCCCTGAATATGAAAGATAGACTATTCTAGCTGAAGCACATGGTGGTGTTGTTGGAGGACACTATGAAGGCAAGACAATTGTGCAGGATTATGGTGGCCAGTGGTACATAAAGATTCCAAGGAATATGGCAATACGTGCGATGTCTGCCAAAGGACCGGTAGACCATTATGAAGGGATGAACTTCCATTAAATCCAAAAGTCACATTACAAGCATTTGATAAATGTGAAATTGACTTTGTTGGACCTATTCAACCACTAGGTAAGAAGAAGAGAGAATGTTATATTATCCTTGCGACAGAGTACTTAACTAGGTGGGCTGTGGCATAACCTGTGAAGGATTATAGTGTGGATACTACTGCAAAGTTCATATTTGAATTTATCCTGTCAAGTTTTGGATGCCCAAAGATTCTGATGAGTGATAGAGGGTCACACTTCCTGAATGAGACAATTGCATCTTTAACAGAAGATTTCTAGATATACCATCAGAAGAGTACACCATATCACCCCCAGGTGAATGGCACTATTGAACCTTTCAACAAGATCTTAGAGAATGTCGTCACAAAGGTCTGCAATGTTAATAAGAATGATTGGGATGTGCGCATACTGACGTTTCTCTAGGAATATAGGACTAACTGTAAGAAATTGACTGGGAAAACACCCTTTCGATTGGTTTATAGACAAGAAGCAGTAATGCCGATGGAATAAATAGTTCCCAGCCTAAGGATTGCAGTAGTAACTAAGATGGAAGATCGCGACATCATGGAGGAGCGCCTAACTATTGGCATTAGAGGAAGACAACTTTTTGGCTGGATTTCATTAGTACGTACAAAAATCTCGAGAAAATACATGGCACGATTGTCACATTAAGCATCACACCTTCAAAAATGGTGATTTGGTCCTAATGCATGATAGCAAGTTTACCAAATTTACAGTTAAGTTTCAAATGCATTAGATCAGATCGTATGTAATTAAGGACATTTCAGATGGTGGTGTAATTCAGCTCGCGAAGCTGAATGGGGAAATATTTCCTGGCAAGACTAATAGGAGCAGTTTGAAAGTTTATAGGGACAATCATACTGCTACACAGTGACTACATGGTCGTAGGAAAATATTAGTGCCTCTGGCAGTTGAAAGAAAGTGTAAGACTATACAAGACAATAAACTACTCTGCCAAGGAAACATTTTATCGAAGAAGGAAGGTTGTGCGATGTTTTGGAAGAGCGCGCAGGTGCAAAATGCGATGAGGTAGATATGCCACAAGGAGGATTGTCGTGCAGCCTGCCTAGAAAGTGACCATTGAAGCAACTACAGTTGATTTGACAGCGATTTTTCCGTTAAAAGGAGCGGAGGAAATACATTTAAGGCATAAATCTGGGAAAATTTGCCGCTGAATTCGTATTTATGAGGAATATTTACGGGGGAATGGACAGTTTGAATTCGAATCAGGTTATAAATATTGCACCCCACTACACACTTGGGCACTTTTATTCTTGAGAAACTTCTATGTGTTTTTGCGCTTAAAGATTTGAGTGTGTTGTTGCATGTCTGGTTACCTGAGTTGGGCAGAAGTTGAGAAAGAATTATTGAAGAGAGGGTTAGGAAACATCATGAATCCAACACCTCCAGTCCCTGCTACAACACCTGGGTCACTGAGACCAAAGCCTACTGCCTCTGTAATAGGAGAGAAAAAGTAGAAAAAGCCACAATAGCCCCGAGTTTGGAAATCACCAAGGAAGATCCCAACTTAGCAAAGGAAGAAGGGTAGAATGGATAAAAACAAGAAATCTATGGAACCTCAAGAGTTGGAAGAAGAAGAGATGAATGTGGGGATTGAGGATATCAACGCAGAAGGCACAGAGCAAATTTCTCGACTATCATCGTATATACCACCACGGAAGCCTACCGCCAAAGTAACTAAGGACCCAAACTCTATAAAATTCAATGTATTCACATTGTTTATGCTGAAGGAAGTACCTATTGAGGGAAAATTGTTCGCCTAGGTACCATATCTAAGGATGGAAGATTGGGATTTGGGCGACCATGAGAAATTTCGACAGCTCGAACCTAGAAAGTATTTGAAGATAGTATACTATGAGGAGGCGGGTGTTACAAGACTGGAACCAATGAAATGGGTGGATGGTATTGAGCACGCAAGGTTGCTCAATATGTTGTATGTCCTGCATTTTAGCTGCAATATTATTAATACTATTTGTGTGTGCCATTTGTTGGCGTTATTCCATGGTGTATATCTCTGGCTGGGAGGACCCATCCCAATTGATGACATGCTAATACGAAGAATTACGGTTTTGCCATATCAGGGTGAGAACCCCACAGATGCTTTTGTGGGGAAGTCACACGACAAAAAGATCGCGGATAAAATGAAGAGTGACTTTGGGTTGGTTAAGGAGTAGCGGGGATATGCTATCAGTTCCATCTTGGATGAAGTTGTGCAGTTTGCTGCACAGATCTTGGCAGGAAAAATCATGAGAAAGTTTCGTGCTGCTGAAGTGCTGGCACTAGTGGTATCCTTGGCTGCACAGTGCAGCAAGGGGGTCCATTTCAATTAGGTGAATTACCTATGCCAAGAATTCTTGAATGATTTCCATGAAGCACAAGAGGAAGGAAAAAAATTCCACTATGCATGGTTGCTATTGTTGATTGCACTGATAGCTTGGAGGATGCTAGAGGATTCCCAGTTCCCTATGACGGATCCAGAGTTATGTGAGGCTGCCAAATTTGCCTCGCTATGGGCAACAAAGGGCCCTGCTCTTGTCATTGAAAATAAGATGTTATGGGTAATGTTTGAAATAGAATTACGAATGGTGATTAACCATAAGCCACAGTTGTCACCAAGTCTATTCATAGATCAAAGTGAACATCACTCATGAGCATGGTGCCGAATCCAAATTGTATATTCAAAACATGAGAATTTCCCCAACTTTGCACATGTCTTTCAAAGGAGAAGGCTCTCCTATTTATACAAAAGCATAGGAAGCTACCTCATTAATGGAGGTCCATTATCCTCTCCTTAGATCCCTAGAAAATCTCATAGAGTTACAACTCAAATATGTAATGATGAGACAGATATCCTCTTTGACATTTATTCAAATCTTCATCCATATCTTGAAGATAATTCGAATTTGAGAATTGGAGGCCACATAAGGGTGCCTTGGAAGCTTCCAAATGACCTACACATGTCATGAAACTCAAGCCACATTTAAGGATTAGCAAGTATATGTCATTTTTCTAAGTTTTAACCATTTAATTCACTTATAATACTAAATAATTAAGTTTTGTAAAACACAAAGGTAACCCATATAATTATGAAAATGGAGGCTAATAAAAGGTTATATGGTCATGGAGTTGTGATATGTGAGTGAACTGGTGGTGATAAAGGTGAAAGTGGATGATATTTTGAATACATTTTGGAGACTCTACATTCCCCCGAACCGACTTTATTGCATGTCCTCATGCAATCTACTGCATTGATTAATCACGATTTTCTTTTGAATGAGCTTGGATTATATCATATGTCTTTAAAATTTGCATTTGATAGTATTTGACAATTTTATTCGTTTTGCAAAGTATTCCTTGTCATACATTGAATTGCAACATGTTTGGTTGGTTCTTGTGTGACAACCAAATCTTAATTAGTATTGGTTCTTGTGCTTCAATACCTTGTTTCTTTTTGTTGCAACAAGATTCATTGAACATATTTAAGAATGGATCTTTAAATCAGCCCTATAATATGCTCATCATTTAGGAATTTATTTGCAAGTCACATAACTTTTGAACCATAATGCAATCATAATTGATTAGGACAGGTATGTTAGGATGAAATGAAGTGATATGGATGTGATAATAAATGGATGTCCCAGCCCCCCAACTAAAGATGTTTACAAATTTTTCAAATGAGAAATGAAATATGGTGAAGTATTTTCAAAAAATTATAACTTCAGTATTCAAGGAATTCTATGATTAAAATCTAGAAAATAACATACCTTTACTTACCTAGGAAGTGGACAAATTGTGCATATGTAGAGAAGTTGTAACTGTTGCTAGATCATGGAACATAATGTAGAATTTAATCTGCTTCTTAATTGCATAAATGGTGGATGAGGTGGTGAAATTGGATTCTTTATTTCTGCTGCTAAATTTGTTGTATCTGGTGCAAAATGTTGAAATAATATAGTCTTCACCTGCTACAAAACCCGATGGTATAATTCTAGTCATGCAAATAAATGTGTTGATGTTGAGCATGAAGAGAAGTCATTGGATTACCGGCCATTGATGAATGTCATTAACCAATAAGAGGCAAACTTGCCATTAATGTCAACGAGCGCTAAGGTAAATAAGTACATCTTGCAAAGTGTGAATAGATGAGCTGATGTCAAGCCACTTGCAATATCTAATGATCAAGGAACATTGATGTATTCCCATGATTGTTAGTTGTCATTGATGCATACAATTTTCAAGGTACTAATAAGGACTATAGCCCTGAACCTAGATAATGTGCTGATGTTGATAGGACAAGACTTGTTAGAAGGGAGGCCTTAATGAATCCTCCATCATCTAACGTGAATATGAAATGATGATTTTTGAAGGACTATGAATGAAAATTTTTGCAGTGGATCAAGGTTTATTTAATGGAAAGGAAAATGACAAGAAGGTAAACAAGCGAATGGAAAGCAAAATGACAAATCAGCATGCAAGCGAGCTGAATGTATCTATTAATGGGTTAATGAATGGAAATTATGGAAAATGTGAATGGAAAATGTAAGTGGAAACATGTGTCTCTTGCAAGGAAAATAGTGATGATGATGCTTAGCGAAAATGCTTGGATAGCTTGTGAGTTTGGAGAGGAAAAATGATGGCATTTATGGATGATAGAAATGGATTCAATTGGTTCATGTTTCTTGAAATTGGTCATGGAAAACCAACCATGCACAAATTGGCTTCCTTTGATTCTCTGATTGCATTGAAACTTGAAAACAGACATGGCACTAACATTGCAACAAACGTGAGTGTGTTCAAAGAGAAGTGATCAATTTCTCTAAGTACATACGAAAAATTTGCTCATGATGTGTTTTTATTTCAAATAGTTAGTCCAATTTCACAATTGTGATAATAAATCCAATTTCTAAAAGAAAACAATTTCCTCAATTTATGTTTGAATCATAGAATTTCATAAATGTAAAGAAATATTATTTGTGAATGCTTAATGATTCCTGCAAAAGTATCCTTAATAAAAAATTCATCAATCAATCTTGCAGATAAAGCGCTTTCATAGTTCTTCTTCTTTCCTGCATCATGCTTGAAAACACAATCATTAGACAAAACCAATAAATTTTGATCGTGATTTTCTAATTAGAATGCATTGCTGACAAGTAGATCATTGAGTTAAATACATAGCTGCAAAATTGTGGTTCAGCAACAAAATTGCACAATTTCTGTAGCTAAAATCTTGAACAGACAGTTAAGTACACACAACTATGCATTTTTGTTATGAACAAATAACCATCAAATTGATCAATGCCTCTTTCAGAAAAAATTAGTAAATAAACTATTTATTTATTTATTTATTTTGACATGTGTGTTTGAGTGGACCATCACAAAAACGTTTTCTCAATTTTCTCCAATTACTAAACGAATTTCATATCAAAATTTTTTATGAAAATTTTCTAAATAATAATAATAATAATAATAATAATAAAACACACAATCTAAAAATTAATGAAATATTTACAAAACTAAAAAAAATAAAAAATAAAATAAAATAGATATACATAAAAGAAAAACATATCTACAAACTAAAATACATATACAAGCAAATTAAAAAAAAAAAAAAAAAAAAAAAAAAAAAAACTATAACATAAATGTACAATCTAAAACATAACATACATAACAAAAAAAACATAACATTAAACATTAAAACACATTAAAAAAAATGTAACATATAACATAAATATCATATAACATTCTTAAAAAAAAATTAAAAAAAATATAACGTAACAGAAAAAATACAATGAAATTGCCAATGTAATCAAAAGAAAACAAAATTGCCATGAAAATCGTTTTATCGAAGTCATAGTGGAAAATTTTCACTCCCGGGTTAAAACTAACGCGGAAGTGATTGGCATAAAGTCTGATAGGGCCAATGGCTCTCCAAATCTCTAGACTTTATCCTTCCTGGGATGCAACCGATTGTTGTTCCAAATGGCAGCTAAGCAACTGCAACATGTCTCCCCAGAGATACCATTGCCATTGTTGAGCCAACCTTGTATGTAGTCAATTTGTGCTTAGAATTCAGCATCAACTTCTTAATATTGCCAGCCACCACCATTGCATGCCTCTCAACAAGGAAGCCTTGCTTGATTTCCTTAACATCCACAATATCTCTGACTGCAAAGACATTGGTTTTCCCTCTTAATCGCAAACAATCATCAACTTTCAGGCGCCCACCCTTATCAACAGAGTCTTTGAAAATGGATTCTTGAAGCCAAGAGGAGGCAACACAGTTTCCCACACACACGAAATGACAATCTGCAGAGATAGTCATTCCACTTGATGTGGTATATGTGTTGTTTGATTCCGAGAGGCTTTCCAAATCAATGCGTTCATTCAGGTGCACCTCAATATTTTTGGAAACTAACCAATCCAAAGCTTTCTGTGAAGCCTTTTCTCCAAGAAATTTTATAAGTCTGTGACCTGCATGTATGATAATTACCTTCTTATTAGGGAAATCTACTTTGATTTCTGCAGCTAACTCAACAATCTCGATCCTCGCTATACTTGACAACAAAACCATGATGTCTATCAAGAGTTGAGCCACCAACATTTGAGTATCTCCATGGCGGATCTACCTCTTGTAGATCAAGGAGATCAGATTAGGACCGCAACTGCCTTTATTCGTTAATTGCAAACTGTTTTTTCTCACGTAATTTGCCAACTAAGGCTTCAGAGAACCCAAAATATCTCCCAAGATATTATGAATTTGAGTAAATTGCTCTTGGGTTTTATAATTGACCCCATTTTGAGAAAAACCCATGTTTTATTTTTTCGAAATACGTTTTCATTTGGCCATAAATCGTGTTTTAAAAATGACGTTTTTAAGCTGCTATGCATTTCTGGCAAATGCTCAAGTAACTGCTAGGTCTTGAAATTAAATAATGGTTGTTGCTTCTCCTACCAATCTCAAGTTGCTCTAAAGCACAAGCTCGACTACTATTTTCCAAGTATTTAAAAACATGAATTATATATATATAATGTTACTATTATTTTTTAATTAAAAATCTAGCATGATTTTTTTTTTTTTTTTTTTTTTTTTATATATATTTTTAATTTTTAAAATCAAAACATGAGTTTTTTATTGAAAATATTTGTGATGTTAATGAAAAAAATGCAAGAAAATAAATAAAAATTAAAAATTAAAAAAATGCAATCAAGAACTTAAAAAAATGTAATCAAGCTTAATTTTATTTTTCCTAATTTATCTACTTGAAAGAATTTTTTATTTTTTATTTTACTTTCAAGTATATGCATGTTATCAATGGAGCCATTTATGGATTATACTTTCTGGAATGTTCATATCCAAATTTGAAAAATGTCCCTGATTGTGCATAAGGACATGAAAAATCGTTTTAACCTTTAGATTTTCTACAAAGATCTCTTGACGAAGGGATGAATGTCATGGCACAATCACATTTCGATACCATTCCTCAATGTAGTCCTTGTGCTCCAAAGAATGTTTAATCTGCATTCTAGATCCTTTCATCCATAAATGGTTAATATCGATTTTTTTTTTATAATTTTATTTTTATAAAAATGATATGCAGCTAAATGATCCATGCATCTACATGCTTTAATCATGCATCTAGAAAAAAAACTAAAAAATGAACTCTAGACTGAAAGCTAGTTCCTATGCACACTTCCTCGGCAACGACACCAAAATGTTGAGGTAAATTAATTAACTATCATTTAATTGTCAACCCAGGGGTTTCGTAAAACTTGCGAAGCATGCGTGCACTATATATGCTAGAAATTAACTTTCAATTTAAATCAATCTAACCATGAAACCAAATAACGAAAAACCAAATTCACCTATTCTAATTCAGCACTCAATTCAAAATAAATTATAGTACAACACACGGAATTGAAATCTTAATCTTTCAACCTTTTAGGAACTGAAAAACACACCACTCTTTCAGAAATGAAAGCAAAAACAATCATTATTAACCTCTCATACAGGAAAAGATATGAAAGCAAATAAAAACAAATGCTCTTAACTTCTAGGTAGAAAGCAAATAAAAACAATCACTCTTAACCTCTCACACAGGAAAATATATGAAACCAAATAAAAACAAATTCTCTTAACTACTAGGTAAAAAGAAAATAAAAACAATCACTCTTAACCTCTCACATATGAAAAGATATGAAATAAATAAATCTTAATCTATGAAAGCATTAAATCTAAAAAAACAATAAATCTCACACATTGTAGGTGGCCAATCCAAAAGCATGAGAGATGGAAAGTTGAGAGGCTCCAAATGCAAGCATAACCAAATCAAAGTGAACATCACTCATGAGCATGATGCCAAATCCAAATTCTATATTCCAAACTTGAGCATTTCCCCAACTTTACACATGCCTTTCAAAGGAGAAGGCTCTCCTATTTATAAAAAAACATAGGAAGTTACCTCATTAATAGAGGTCCATTATTCTCTCCCTAGATCCCTAGAAAATCTCAGAGAGTTACAACTCAATTATGTAATGATGAGACACATATCCTCTCTGACCTTTATCCAAATCTTCATCCATATCTTGAAGATAATTCGAATTTGAGCATTGGAGGCCACATAAGGGTGCCTTGGAAGCTTATAAATGATCTACACATGTCATGAAACTCAAGCCACTTTTAAGTATTAGCAAGTATATGTCATTTTTCTAAGTTTTAACCATTTAATTCCTTTTTTTTGCTAAAGCAAGAGTGTTTCTTTCTCATTCAAAGGCTTAAAAAATTACAAAACTATATTACAAGTCCCGGACAAAGTCAACGGGAGCAGTCAGAGACCGCCAAACCTCAAAAATCAGGCATCATTTCCTCAAAAACCTACAAAATAACCAAACCCCCGTACACGAAAGGAAAATAAACTCAAAGCAAGGAATTTTTCGGGTCCGCCCAGGGGATAAAACCCGTGCAACTAAGACATCCGTCATCCAGGAGCCACCACGATGAACACGAGAAGCCCAGAGGATAACCCCTCGAAATAGCTCGATGAACTAAGGCCGTTGATCTTCACTCCCCGAATCCGACGGCTGAGGAGAATATCAGATGGAGAAGAAGCATGAGGATAACCCGCCCGATATAGGCGGTTTTCTCTCTCCGCCCACTGCCACGTGGTGATAGAAGAATGGCATCAGAGGAAAACCATGAAAAACTGCTTGGGGGCTTGGATGCGTCCAATAAACCACAAAACCGCTTGACCACTGAAATATTTGAGAACGAAAACCACTTTTGTTCCACTGCCTGCCATCCAAAAGAGAGCTTCTGTCACGCCGAGTTCGGGAGCAAAAGCTAGCTGAACCCTAGTTCTCCATCCTCTTCATTACCCAATTGCTGCTTCTCCCTCATCTTGAGATAAAGCTCATTGTTTGCTCGCGCCAGACTGTGGCATTCCTCTCGCAAATTCCATGTAGGTGTAAGTTCCCACCTGTAAAAACTATAGTCATTCTTACAGAGGACCCCTTCATTTGCCAGCCGGTCCACTAATCTATTGGTATTTCTTCACACATGAAAAAAACTTAGGGTTCTCAAGATTCTCATATGTGATTGAATACGTCGATAAACCTACAAAAGTCTCTAGTGGTGCGAGATTTTCTCAGGATCAGAGCCATTAGCTATTTTTTATAGAATTGATTGTTAATTCAGAATCAGCTTCCATTATGGAGTTCTTCATGTTGAGATCTCTCAGAATCTCTAAGCCCTGCTCTATGGCCATAATTTCCACCATGTTGTTGGTGGCATTCCCTAAATGACTGTGGAAGATGGCAATTAAATTCCCCTTGTCATCTCGAATGGCACCTCCATACCCTACCTCCCCCAAGTTACCTTTCGAGGCTCCGTCTGTATTTAATTTTAAGTAACCAAGGGGGGGGGGTTGCCAGAAGTCCTGCCTCATTGAAGCATGTGTAGCAATCTGGATTGAGCCCTGGGGGACCAACTTCTGAAGGCCCAAAAGAAGAAGAATTCTAGCCTCCTGTTGAGATGGAGGATTCACAGGAGGTTGCTTCTGAATGGTATTAATAGTTTCTTTGAGTTGCCTTAGGAGCTGATTTATTATGATTTGGGGCATGCTGGATTTGTCCTTGAAAATTTTGTTATTGCATTCTTTCCAGACATTCTAGATTAGAAAGCCTGGAATCAATGTCCAGGCTGTGTTGACAGTCTCATTCTCTGAGAGTTTTTTCCTCCAATTCTTTAAGGTATTGGAGATGTCGTTTTCATCTCTGTCAGTTTGTCTAAAGATAGAGGCAACCCAGTTCCATAGGGTAGAGGTGAAAGTGCAGAGGCTGAGAAGGTGATCCCTCGTTTCTTCCTGTATACCACAAAGTTGGCATCTAGATGGTCCCGCAAAACCTTTTTTCCTAAGATTTTCCCAAGTCAAAATCTTTTTGTGAAGAACCATCCACATAAAGAGCTTGATTTTCATCCATTGAGGGTGCTTCCATAGGTTCTTCCAAGTTTTATCTGGGTTTGAAAAATTGTACCTGGTGACCACTTCTTTGGCTTCTTTGAGATTGAAATTGCCCTCACTGCTTCTTCCCCATCTAAGTTGATCTGTGGATGTCGAGATCAAAATTTTCCTTTTTTCCAGGATTTTAGCAAGAGCTTCAGCTTGGGTCTTCAGAGGAGACTCTTCACTATTAATTGGTACTTTCCAAGTTCTCCACTTGTCACTGTTCCTTGTCTTATCCCAAAAGTCGCTGACCTTTTTTAGTCCTTTGTTGACAGTTTCCTCTCTGAGAATGTCCAGTCCTTCTCCACTTAAGTTGGGTTCCTGCTGCCAGTTGTCCTCCCAAAACCAGGTGAGGTTTCCATTACCAATCTCCCAGAAGCTATGTTTCTGAACTAAAGCTCTGTTCTCCCAAGCATTATTCCAAATGTGGGAGCCCCTGATATGCCCTGTCATTCTGATCAAGTCCCATTCCCTCCAGTCCTTTGCATATTTCTGCTTCTAGAGCTTGGCCCATGGGTTGCTAGATTCCTTCAGCCATCTCCACCAAAGTTTGGCCCCCAAAACGTTTTTAAGAGTTTCCGGGTCATGGAGACCAAGACCCCCATGAGGTTTGGGCATGCAAATTTTTTCCCAAGCTACCAGCGCCCATTTCTTTTTTCCTCACCTTTTCCCCATAGAAAGTCTCTTTGCATGTTCCTGATTTGATGCGCAACTCCTCCAGGGATAGGAAGTGCCGAAAACATATATATTGGAAGAGACTGCAGGACCGCCTTTGTGAGAATGAGCCTGCCAGCAAGATTTAAAGATCTACTTGTCCACTTGCAGATTTTGTCCTTTAGTTTGTTGATCAAAGTTTCCCAAACCTCCTTGCTCTGAGGTTTGTCAGTGAGAGGTATTCCCAGATATGTGGAGGGGAGTTGGTCTCTCTGAAATCCGAGAATTCTGGAGAGGTTTCTCTGAATGGAAATATTTGTATTGAAAAAAAAAACTTTAGATTTTGAGAGACTTACCTCTGTACCAGCCGCCAAAGCAAAATCATGCAGGATTTGTTTGTAGGCTTTGGCTTCTTTGACCGTTGGTATGCCCTGTAACATAGTGTCATCTACAAATTGTTGATGAGTCAATGAGTCCCCTTCCTGGGTGAGCTTGAGACCCTGGATTGTTCCCTGCCTTTTGGTAGAAGTGATCGCTTTGCCTAAACCTTCCATCATAAGAATAAATAGAAATGGTGAAAGTGGATCTCCCTGCCTAAGGCCTCTCGAGGGCCGAAAGGATTTGGAGGGAGAGCCGTTGAGAAGGATGGAAAATCTAGCTGAAGTTACCAAAGCCATAACCCATCTTATCCAATTCTGGTCAAAGCCATAAGTTGTTAGAACTTCTTTGATATATAGCCAGCTCAGTTTGTCATAAGATTTTGCTAGGTCCAGTTGAATGATCATCCCTGCTTGCTTATTTTTCTTGAGAGAGTGCACTATTTCATGTGCTTGAATGATGTTATTGAGAATTTGCCTTCCTTCCACATACCCAGTTTGCTCCTCCGAAACGAGAGTTGGTAGGAGGGGCTTGAGTCTGTTTGCAATAACTTTGGAGATGATTTTGTATATCACATTACAAAGGGCTATGGGTCTGAAATGATCTGGAGTCATTGCTTTATCCTGTTTAGGAATGAGAGAAATGAAAGAGGTATTTAGCGCCTTTAGGATTGTTTTTGAAATCCTTGAGTCCTCCACCACCTCCAGAATGTCCTGTTTGACTATTTCCCAGCTTGCCTTGAAGAAGTTGATGTTAAATCCATCCAGTCTAGGCGCTTTCCCATTGTGCATCTCATTTATTACTTCCTTTACCTCTTCTTCTGACACTGGTCTGTTGAGATTGAAATTATCTTCCCTGGTCACCAGTTTCGGAATATGCTGCGTAAATTTTCTGATAGCTAGTGATCTGTTTAAGATAGGCTCCTCTGCTATATTTTGAAAATGTTGTACTAGAATGGACTCCATATCTTTGTGTGTGTTGAGCTCTCTCCCCAGCGGATCTATGAGCTTTGTGATTCGATTATGAGCTCGATGTTCCATGGTTGATTTGTGAAAAAACCTTGTGTTTCTTTCTCCTTCTTTAAGCCATTGTACTCTTGATTTCTGCTTCTAGAATATTTCCTCCTGCTGACATCTGGTGTCCCATTCCTGTTGTAGAGAGTCTGCTTGCAATTTCCTATCCTCAGTGAAGCCTTCCTTGATCATAGTTTGGTTGATATTCTGAAGCTTTTGTTCCACTTCTCTTTTGACTTTAAAAATATTTCCAAACTCGCTTTTGTTCCAATCTTTGAGTTTGACCTTGATATGCTTGAGTCTCTGTTGCAGAATGAACATTTTCGTGCCTTGAACAGGTAAATCTTCCTTCCACCACTTATCAATGTTGGATATGAAATTAGGGTGAGTAAGCCAAACATTCTCAAACCTGAAGGGTCTGTTTCTTGGAGTGCCAATAAAAGAAGCTTCTAGCTGAATTGGCCAGTGGTCCGACCCTCCAAAAGGTAGGATGAAAGCATTCAAGCTGGGCCCAGAGAGGAAGAGGTTCTCTGAGATGAGGAATCTATCTAGTTTTGAGGCAACTTGGGAAGCTCCTCCCCTCTTATTGTTCCATGTGAAGGTTCCATTTGCTGTTTCTAAGTCCACTAGCTTCAAGTTGATGAGGAAGTTCTGGAAGGCAATAGAGTCCTTTCCCATCAACAGGAAAAATTTTAAGAACCCCCCCTAAATTTATATGTATAATAAATGGGCGAATCTCCATGGTATATAGGAAAAATGGAAGGCGACTTTATCAATAATATAATATGTATATATATATTTTTTGGCGAATCTCTCACCAAGCATGGCGAATATTTTACTCAATTATAAAATCTTGTAAGATCTTGGTATTACCATGGGTTATCATAAACCTGGAGCTTAAAAATTACTATTAGTAATTTATAAAAATTAATAAAATTAATAGTTGATTTTTATTTTATTTTTTTATTTTAACCAAGCTAAAATGTTTAACATACATTAAATTACAACATCCAATCTAGTCCATGGTATTTGTCCCGTAGTATTTTTCCCATAGGTTTCACCTAAATATAAGGCACTTTTTGAGTGTTCGTAAATATAAGGTGACTTATGGAGTAAATATAAAACCTCTTTCTTGAGCCTCCTTAAATAGAATGAGGGTTATGGACTAAATATAAAAAGAGGTTTTATTTATTTACCATACCTCTAGTTTATTTATATTTTTATTTATTTACCATACCTCCACTTTACTTATATTTTTATTTGTTTACATCCTTGCATGTATATAAGGTGACTTATGGAGTAAATATAAAAAATGTTTTATTTATTTACCATACCTCTTTTATAAATATGGTATTTGGCCCATAGGATTCACTTAAATAAAACCTATTCTTGAAAATGGGTGAATGGATTCACTTAAATAAAATCTATGAGAATGGAAGGTTGTAACTCCTAATTTCAAGAGCTAAATTTACCTTTTTTACCCTCTCCCTTAAAATAAGGTGGGCTATTTGAGGTGATTTGTAAAAATGTGCTATGATACAAAATATTCGCCCACTAAAAATTTAAAACCCCTTAATTTCGCCAAAGGGCGAACATTTGCCCCTAAAATTTTCTATGCGCCATCAAACTAGTTCCTCCTTTTTTTCTGTAAGAGATTTGATCATGTTGAAATCTCCACCCAGAATCTAGGGTATTACTGGGTGTCTCTCTCTAAGATCCTCAAGTGAGGTGAGAAGCTTGGGTTTATCTCCAGGATTTTGAGGACCATAGACATTTGTGACCATATAGATATCCTTGTTGCCCAAAGGTCCATAGACATTTGTAACCATATAGATATCCTTGTTGTCCAAAGGTTGGATAACCATTGAAAGATAGTTCATGGATGCTTCCGCATCCAAAATGTCAAATTTCTGAGGATTCTAGAGAGTAAGAATCCCTCCGGCTGTATTATTGGCTTTGACTTCTAGGTATTCATATTTACTGAGCCATTTGTTATGTATCTTCCGAACTTTGTCTATTGAACATTTTGTTTCTTGTATGAACACCATATCTGGGTTTTCTTCTTTTAATCTGTTGCTGAGATTCCTCTGTTTCCTTTTACTCCCTAGACCCCTGATATTCCATGATGTGAGCTTCATGATGGTGGGTTTTTGAATGAGTAACTGGTGAGGTCTTTCATCTTACCTGAGTTGATCATGAGCTTCCCACACTCTATGAGCAGTTCATTTTGTCTCTTTCTACCTCTTTTCCTGCCTGGGTTTTTGGCCGAGTGTCCTGATATTTCCTCCATTGATTTGACCCCTCCATGGTCCTGACTTTCATGGCTTCTTTTGTTTCCTAAGGTTTTTGTCTGAGATCTCCAAAGGAAAAGCTATTGTACTCTATCAAACTCCTCTTGTGGTAGGGAATCTATCCCTTTGTTGGTTCCCTGGTTTAAGAATTTCTCTAGATCAAGATTCTCCCTCTCAAGAATCTCATGTAGTTCTTGGTCCTCTGTCCCAACTTCACTAGGGGTCATCTCTTGGTCCCTGCTTAGTTCCATGTTGTTTGGTGTGGTTTCCTATTGTTCGTTGTTTTCCTATAATATTTCCATGTTGTCCTTTTCTTTCTCTCCGGGATGGTTGTCTAGAGTAACACCTTTTCATTGTTCCCCCCTTCTTCTTCTAAAATTTCAAAACTATTGTGACTTGCTAGTTTGTAATCACTCTGTTTTTTTTGGTACTTTCTTCCTCCTCCTTTCCCTCTGCCTCCTATCTTGGTGAGCTTGTGTTGGTCCTTGGATTATCCTCCCTCTTGTTTTGTGGGAAATCTCTGAAAAGGTGTCCATGTTCATGACATTTCTAACATCTAAACGAGACATGCTCATAGTCCACCGTCTATACCCATTCCTCATCATAAACTTCTAAGACCACTTCATCCGGGAGTGCTCCCGATAGATCCATTTCTACACATATTCGTGCGAAGGAAGTATATTTCCCTCGCAGAGTTGCCTCTGAGATTTTTAGAAAATGTCCTAATTTATTTCCTATAGCTTTCAAGGATTCAGGCAGCCAATAATCTAGAGGTAGGGAGTAAAGTCTTATCCATACCGGGACCGATGAGAACGTTTCTCACTTCGGGACAAAGTTCATTACCCAAGGTCGCATATATAGTCCTGCAGTAGCATAGAAATAGGGTCCTCCTTCGAAAACTCTGTCTTTATCCTCTAGGTTGTTGAAAACCACTGTGAAGAAACCCTTGGACCCTAGATGCAGAGTTATATCCCCCTTTGGTTTCCAGTTGTTTCTAATCCAAATATACAGATTCTTCTCTGTGGGCCATATGCCCATAAACTTGCATATAATAGCATAAGCCGTCATGTGATCTCTGTGCTCCTACAGTGCAGGATCATTCAGAACCACCCGGGGTTTGATGGCAGTCTTGGGCTTACAGGGTCCTTCTGCCGAGTTGTACACATTTTTCTGACTGCTGTTCTCTGGTCTCTTCTCCCTTCTGACCATCCCGTGAGTTTCTTCCTGTACATCTGCTTTGCTGCTTTTCAGTTCTTTTGAGTCTAAACAATGTAAACTTTGAAACAGGAACTGATACTGTTACCCGTTTTGTAGAGGTGGCAAAAAAATGACCCGATTTTCAAAAGTGGTGATGCAGAATACACATGTTTTTTTTAGAACATGGTTTTTGGAACTTTACTTTGAAACGGAAACTGATACTGTTACCCGTTTCGTAGAGGTGGCAAAAAAATGACTTGATTTTCAAAAGTGGTGATGCAGAATACACATTTTTTTTTTAGAACATGGTTTTTGTAACTTTAATTTTTTTAAATTCTTGTTATGTACATTGCGTTTTAGAATGGTAGTGATTTTCATGCCGATTTAAAAAAATGGTTATTTTGCATCAGACCCTTTTTTTAAAAAGCCTGTTTTCTTGACTTTAACTTTTTTAATGTATGAAATGTAAACAATTATTTTGTAAATTTAATAATTTTGGAAGTGATCTTCCTCTTCATAGTTTTTTGTTTTTATTTATTATTTTTTTTTTTTTGTAGTGAGGTTTTTATTGATTTGTATATTTAAAGAAGAAGGTCGATATTTTTCATTTTCGATATTTTACATATTTATACATCGTTAATTAAATTTTCAATCCAAATGAAATAATTCTCTCTAAAAAACAAATAAAAAATTATATATATAAAAAGGCAAAAATAAAAAATAAAAAATGTTAAAAAAAAATATCTTATAAACCATAAAACAATTTGGGAAAAAAAGCAAAATTAATATAGATATATATAAGTCAGTAAAAATTGAGGGAAAAAAAAAACATGAGCAAAAACTAGGGAAAAAAATTAAAAACAAAATAATTAAAAATAATAATAATAATAATAATAATAATGAAAAAAATTTAAAAAATAGTAACATTAATATTTAAAAAAAAAATGTTAAAAAAATTATCTCACAAACCATAAAAAGATTTGGAAAACAAAAAAAAACACAAAATTAAAATATATATATATTAAGTAAGTAAAAATAGAGAAATAAAAAAAAACATTAGAAAAAACCGGGAAAAAAAAAAAAATTAAAAACAAACTAGTTAAAAAAAAAAAAAATATATAGAAATTAATGAAAAAAATTTAAAAACTAATAAAATTAATATTAAAAAAGAACAAAAAAAAAATTTCAAATTATAAAAAAAAAAATCCAAAAAAAGTGTATTTTTTATTAAAAAAAAAATGTTATTAATTTTTATTAAACATAGATATTTTGTTTAAAAAAAAATTCAAAATTTAATTAAAAAAAAAAAAAGAAAAACGTTTTTTATTATTAAAAACAATTTAACTTTTATTTCTATTTTTTATTTAAAAATAAAACTATTCAACAGATCTTTTATATTTTAAAAAAAAAATAAACCTATATTTTATATTTAAAAAAAAAAATTACATTAAATTTTTTTTTTTAAACAATGTTTAAAAAAAAAAAAAATTGATTTTTTTTTTTTTAAACCATTATTTTTGGTTATAATTTAGAATATTTTTTTTTAAACGATTTTAATTTTTTTTTTATTTAAAATTTTAAAAATTATTAAAAAATAAATAAAAACTTTAAAAATGAAATGGGTTTTTTTATTTTTTATAAAATTTTAAATTTTAAAAATTAAATAAAATTTAAAAAATTTAAAAATTTAAAAAATTAATATGGTTTTTTTTTTAATTAAAAATTTTAAAATTAAAAATTTTAAAATTTTAATTGTTTTTTTATTAATTTAAAAAAAAATAAAAAAATAAAAAAAATTGGCGCCCCCGGGCGGCCCGCGGCGGAGGGCCTGCACGCAGGCCCTCGGTCCCGGGCCGCGCCGCCGCGGGCCGCCCTAGGGCGGAGCGTCGATTCCGGGAATCGACGCTCCGCCCCCGGGCGGCCCGCGGCGGCGAGGCCGGGGCGGAGGGCCTGCGTGCAGCCCCTCCGCCCCGGGCCGCGCCGCCGCGGGCCGCTCGGGGGTGCCAATTTTTTTTTTTTTTTAATTAATTAAAAACAATTAAAATTTTAAAATTTTTAATTAAAAAAAAAAAACCATATTAATTTTTTAAATTTTATTTAATTTTTAAAATTTTTAAAATTTTTAATTTTTAAAATTTTTAATTTTATAAAAAAAAAAAAACCCATTTCATTTTTAAAGTTTTTAATATTAATTTTATTAGTTTTTAAATTCTTTTCATTAATTTCTATTTTTATTTTTTTTTCGCGGGTTTTTTCTAATGTTTTTTTTTTTTTTTTTATTTCTCTATTTTTACTTACTTAATATATATATTTTAATTTTGTGTTTTTTTTTGTTTTCCAAATCCTTTTATGGTTTGTGAGATAATTTTTTTAACATTTTTTGTTTTTTTATTTTTGTCTTTTATATATATTTTTATATTTGTTTTTTAAGTAATTAACATTTTAATCTTAATTTTAGTAGCTTATAATTTTTTTTTTTAATTTTCTATTTTTTTTGAAATTTAGTTTGTTTTTAATTTTAATTTTAAATTTTTTTGTTTTTTTTTGTTTTTATTTATTTTTATTTTTTTTTCTATTTTCACCCACTAATTTAATTGTTTCTTTTAAATGTTTTTTTTTTTTTTTTTTTTTTCCATATATATTTTATTTTGCCAATTTTTTTTGGTTTACAAGATTACTCATTTTTTCCCTATTTTTTTTTACTATTTAATTGTTTATAATTTTTTTTTTTAGTTTTTTAGTTCTTATCATTAATTTCGTTCTTTTTACATTTTATGATTGATTTTTTTTTTCATTTTTTATTTTTGTTTTATATTTTTCTTTTAATAGATATTTTAATCTATGTTTTTTTTTTTTTTCATTTTCATTGTTTTATTTTTTTTATTTTTTTTTTTAATTTTATGTTTTCATTATTTTTTTAAATTTAATGTTTTTTCGGGGTCATGATAATTTTTTATTTTTTTTATTCATGCCATTATTTCGAGATGTTGAAATTTAGCTTTTGAAAAAAAAGTCTTCTTCAAGAATCAACCCTTTTCATTTTGAGGGTGTTTTTTGGATAATTTTTGCGCAAAAAATTGGTTTTCACCGCCATTTTTAAAACAGCCGCAAAATTGACACCTAAAAAAAAAAACATCGTTCCAGTATACACACTTTTCGTTTTGAGCACTGTTTTTGTGGTTTTTTTGGGGGTTTTGGGCCAGAGTTCCCGTTTTGAGTTTATAGTTCCCATTTCAAAGTTTACATTGTTTCTACATTTTTTTTCCCAGCCTCCAAGGGTTTCCTGAATCCGTTCAAACATGTTTCCCTGCTTCTGCTCGATACAATGTTTCTATAGGAGGGAGTAGAACCCCATCCTCCTGGCACCTCCATTGTTGTCAATTCACTCCTCCTGTTTCTTTCTGCTCTAAACCCTAGCCGTCTCTCCCCTACCTGTTTTAACCATTTAATTCACTTATAATACTAGAAATCATTAACTTTTGGAAAACACAAAGGTAACTCGTATAATTATGAAAATGGAGGCTAATGAAAGGTTATATAGTCATGGAGTTGTAACATGTGAGTGAAATGGTGGTGATAAAGGTGAAAGCGAATGGTATTTTGAATATATTTTGGAGACTCTACAGTAAGTATTAACCTCGCGGTGCTGCCCCTATCCACATTGCATGAGCTACAGCAGGGTGTAGCCGATGAGCTTAAGGTGCGAGAGCAACGAGCTCTCATGGTGATCAAGGATGAGCAGATCACCAGTCAACAGATGTGTGATGAAAAACATAATGCTCTTAAAGATCGTGATGAGGAAGCTGCGAGAAGGGCACATTTAGAGCATGCCATTTCCAGAGAATGCAGTGAGATTCCCGAGCTCCAGATTCAGTTTGAGGCTGCTTCTGAAGAAAAAAGTGTAGCAGCTGGAAGATGCATTTAGAGAATCAAAGGCGCAGGTGGATAAAGTTTCGATTTGCAACTACAAATCATTGAGTTTCAATTGAAGTTATATCCCACCACACCACTGAAGATTCAAGAGCAACATGAGGCTGCCATCAAAATAGATAGGGAAAAGCTTAACGTTGTAGTCAAGGATTGTAGCCAGTTGTTCGAAGAGACTCTCGAACTATGGGCCTTGTTGTAGGAGGACCCACAGGCGAAAATTTTTGAAGTAACCATCTGAGATAAGTAATTGTAGTATGACGAGATAAAGACAACGACATGAGCCTTAGCCCCTGTGCAATGGTTCGCCCGATTGAAAGAAGGGATATCCCTGCAAGGACAGATCGAGGAGTTGTGAAAGAAGATGCATATTATCACTGTACAGATGCATCCATGGGAAGAAGAAGCAGGGAAGCTCTCACAGATTGTGGAAGGAACTCTCAAGAGGATGCAATAAACATAATGAACAATTGGCTTAGCAGTAGAAGGGCCAGCTATGGAAAATTTGGTCGAAGGATTTCGACAGGAAACGATTTAATGCATGGAGCTGCTTCACCCAGTGAAGTCTTCGTTCAATAGCTTGAAAGAAAAGATCCATAGCGTACCAGCAGAGTGACTCGAGGACGAGTCACATATTTGTGTTAGGGGCCTGTTGGGATGGGGTACCCTAGGTAAGTTTTGTTAAAATATTGTAAATCTCCGCATTTTGAGTAGAAGAGCATGTAGTGCGCAGGTCAAATAGGAGCCAAGGGGTTTTAGGAAGTTCGAAACCCCTTACATTTTGGTATTGTTTTGATACTTTCTCATGGTTTGTGGACCATGGTATTGTAATATAAAAGAGTATAAAAAGGTGTCTTATTAAGTCTAATGGAATCAATCAATCAATTAATTCATGGATGAGATATTTATGAGTCTGTAATTGTAGATATTTTGTATTCGGGCGAAGGGGAAGGCTCCTACAGCTGAGCGTGCGGAGACCTTGGTAAGTGTGTAGTTAAGTGTGCGGGCCCCTGTAAGTCTGTAGTTAAGTGCGTGGGCCCCTGTAGCTATGTGCGCACGGTCTAGAAAGTGTGTATTAAGAAAGATTTGAAGTAATAAAAAAGATTTGAAGCAACTCTATGTCTATTTTGTATACTTTTGCATTTTCAATATTTACGCGCACTTGAATGATAGTTATCTGTATTTTTGAAGTTACTGCTCTGTGAAGATCTGAATCCATTATTATATGTGATTTTATGCATGATTCGACATTTACGCGAAGTTTATATCTCCATTTAACTGAAAATCACTTAAGTTTTATGAATAGGGGTTCACGAAGGTCAAATCAGACCTAAAACTACAAAAAATGCCTTAACCACATCACATATCCTTATGGATGCAGAAGTCTTGTTATAGCATCTGCTAATACTACCTCAGGTGAGACTGCAGCCTGCGCTATGCGAGTTGTTGCTGAAAGGGTTGGTAGTGTAGGTTTTGTTGGTTAGCGCAACTAACTCTGAACCTGGGTCCAAGCCCCCTCAAGCCAACAAGTCCATGTGCATGTCGCATTTACATGATGTTGATCATGGTTGTAGTGATTTCTCCATGTGAAGGTTGTTGTAGAATGTGTCATCATGAGTGTTGGTGATCTATGCACTTGTTATGCATGTTAGTGTCTATATGTTGTTATGCATACATTGTCATGGTTATGGTTATGCATGTATGGTCGGGGTCAGACATGCATTTTGAATTCATTGTATGAAATTAGGTCATCGTGATGATATTGGTATATTATGATGCTAATGTATTGGCTGAGATAGAGTAGGGGATACAGATCTTAAAGTAAAGTTGCAACACTAGACTTTGGTGTAAGAGAAGATTGTCATATGGGTATTGTATGTTTTGCATGCAAATATGTAGGTTAAGGATTGTTATATGAATTATGGTTATGTGTATGCCTTTCATTCTATTGATGTTATGATTACATACACAATAGATGCTAGTTGATTAGTGTGTTCATATGCACATGTGTCAGATAGTCATGAATGATAGTAACCTGTGGTTGTATGCATTGCTATTGTTGTTTTATGTTAAATAACTTGATGATTATGTTATGTGTTGTTGAGGAGCATGTTCTATGTTAAATTGTTGTTGTTATATGCTAGTAACTTGATGATTAGGGTTGTTACATTAAGATCTTGATTTTATATGTATCATGCTAAATTGGATTGGCCTATGTAGATGGTTATGGTTATGACATTCATATATGAGTTAATATGTTGTGATATTATGTCATACTAATTTCGACTGATGGTGCTGATGTGATTATTATGCATGAATGATAATTGTTTATGAGTTTATGATGTGAATGTGTTAGCTGGTGACTATTATGGGTATCATGACCTTCTGTATGTTTGAGTTGATATGTCGTGAAGTTATATCATGTTAATTTGGATTGATTGTGAAGACAAGATAGCCTCTCCTTAGATACATTAAGGTATGAGATTTCTTATTTCATCTACTTTGTTCTTTAATGTTTGATTATGTCTTTTAATTAGTGTTTGAGTGTCGATGTCTATTAGGCTGCTTATCTGTTGTCTGAATGTTTTGATTACTTACATGATATGAGTATGTGTCTGTAATATTGAATGAATGAATGCTCTTTTTTTAAGATGATTGTACTAACACATATGTGTTGAGATAACTGACATGTACTTGAGCGTAATAGGTGACAGTTGTAGTATTATGTCTAATGACTATGAGTTGAGTATGAATTATGACATGATTTCTAGTCTTGGTAAAGGTTGATTTCAAATTGATAGATATGATTGTCTTGATATTTGGAACATGTGTTTGACATGTGTAAACAATGCAGGAAACATGTTTGGTATTAGCATAAAAAGGTAATAGTTGATGTGTTTATATAACTAATAGTTGGGTGATGTGACAGTGCATAGTAACACTCAATTGCAATAAAGAAAAGGTCAAAGAAAGAAATTGGACAAGAATTCTTTTGGCTATGTTTGGAAACCCTAATTCCAAATGAATGAGTGCCGACATTATGTGGAGATGTGCTAGATTCATGAACTTGTATTTGACAAGTATATTAGCTAGTCTCTAGTTACAGATGGATCTTCTAATGGATTTGGAGTCCCTTGAGAGATGGTGTGTATGTGTTCAGTTGCAAGCAATGTGCTTGGCACAACAAGGTAAGGTAACCAGTGTATTGTTATGTTTATTTAAGCATTGATAGTTATGTGTTGATGGTAGTATGATGCAAGGGATTGCATGGAAAAGAAATTGCCATGGAATCTT
Source organism: Pinus tabuliformis (assembly GCA_031772625.1). Lineage (NCBI taxonomy): Eukaryota > Viridiplantae > Streptophyta > Pinopsida > Pinales > Pinaceae > Pinus > Pinus tabuliformis. The sequence continues at coordinate 1,463,580,447 of CM062820.1, read as the reverse complement.
GAAGAAGGATCAGGTTGAGCTTTCCATTGGAAGCACTGGGAACCGTGGGGATTGAGTCATGGTATCTGTTGTTAGTCTTGTGCTTATGGTCTTTTGGTGATTTGTTGTGTTTGGTTGTGGTTTTGTTTACATCTTGTGCATGGCCATGCCACTTTGGTTGTGGTGTCGTATTGTTGTTGGTTTTCCATGGTTTTCTTGTTGTTTGTTTCTTGTCTTTCCTTTTATGTTTGGGGTCTGGGGAATTGGTTGGGAAAGAGGAAAGTTAATGGAGCCCAGGGAGAGTTGAATGAAACCCAACATGTGATGTAAGGACCGGATGAATCTCAGTGCATGTATAAGGGTAGTTGAAGACAAGATTATAATAGCCAGTTGGACTGGTTGGGTCCATTTGTGTAACTAAACGAAGGTAGGACAGTCATGGGAAATGTAATCAAGAAAGGTAAGGTGAATGGATTTGAGGTCCTTGGCTATGTTGGGAACTGTTGTTCTCAATGTTGTGCATGTGTTGCACTCATAAAGGGAGTTCTCTTAACCTTAACCTTATGATAACTAGTAATTATGTTGTAATCAAGATTGTGCTTATGTCTATATATGTGTACATGTATGTATGTATGTCATTGTTTGATAGGATCATGATTGTATATGCTAATATATATATATATATATATATATATATATATATATATATATATATGTTGTTTTATGATAAGATTATGATTGTTTTACGTTGAAGTTTGTGTATATATATGTATGTATGCATACCGTTGCTTGACAAGGTCATCGGGAATCGTTCTTGTGGAGGAGTGATTGCTTATGCAGGTGAATGGCATGAAGAGATTCTCGGTTCATGAGGAATCAATTGGGAAGAGTAGTTTGAAAAATCTCCGAGGTCAGTATCATGCGGATATGAATTGATATTATGTGATTATACTATGTCTATGTTTATGTTATGGACAAGCTAACGCTGAAAGATACATCAACGAAATAAAAACATCATGATGCATGACATGCTAGGATAAGCATGGATGGCGGAGAGACACTGGAAGAAATGTTTCTTGGTAGAGACAATGTGGCTTTGGATGTGTGGTACTGTTGTTGTCCATATATTGTGTATGTTGCATTTGTGATGTTGTGTGCATGTGGTGTTGTGTATATATAGTGTGTGTACATGTTTTTTATGCAATGTTATGTACATGGTGGTACAAATAGTATTGTGTGAATATTCCATATGCAGTGTTGGGCATAGATGGTGCTATGTACGTGTTGGATATGCAGTGATACATACATATGATGCAATGTACATGTTGGATATGTAGTGCAATGTACATGTGGTGTTGTGTGCATGGTTATACAAGTGGTGTTGTGAGCATGTGGCATTGTGTTTATGTTGTACATGTGGTGCCGTGTGTAGGGGGTGTTGTGTACATGTCGTGCATGTAGTTTTGTGTACATGTGGTGTTGTGTATATGTTGTGCATGTGGTTCTATGTACGTCTAGCGTTGTGTACACATTGTACAGGTGGTACGGTGTACATGTGGCACTGTGTAGGAGGTGGTATGTACATGTGATGTTGTGCACACATCGTGCAGGTGGTGCTGTGCATAGGTGGTACTGTGTATATGTTATACATATGGTACTAGTGTACATGTGGTATTGTGTGCATATTGTACATACTATGTTGCGGGCATGTGATACTATGTATGTGCATAGTGTAGTTGTGGTATCATGACATGTGTTTTTGTTGTGTTGTACTCTGTGTATGTATATGTATTGTGTTAACAACATAAAATTTGAAATGAGAACTGTAAACTCAAAACGAGAACGCTAGCCAAAAATCCCCAAAAAACATAAAAAAAAATAGCCCAAAAACAAAAAATGTTAATGCTGGAACACTGAAATGCTGGAAGACCTTACAATTTTGACAATTTTTCAATCATGACATTATGGAAAATTTTATGACTAAAAAAACTTTAATAAATACCTGAATGAAAGAGTCATTATACTAAGAGTAGTTTCTTTTTTAAATGCTAAAATATGATGACTTTAAAATCTTAGCCTAAGAGAACTTAACACATTGCAAAAGAAGTTTAAAAGTCAACCATCAAATTGACACAGTGTAGGAAAATTCGACCTAATGTAATGAAAACTTAAATATCAACCATGAAATTGACACATAATGAGATGGGGTCGCCAGTCGAGGATCGACATGGACTCTGTAGAAAAAATAAATAAAAATATAATAAATAAATAAAATGAAAAATACAAAAGAGAATAAAAATTAAAACATTGAAAAAATTTAGAAAAAAAAAGACATAAAAAGTTAAAAAAAAATACTAATAAGTAAATAAAAATATACATCTTAAAAGAAAACATGAGAAACATAAAAATAAAAACACAAAAAATTAAAAAAAAAATAATAAGTAAATAATAATATATATTAGAATTTTTTTTTTTTAAACATGGCCCAAAAAAATATAAAAAACATGGAAAAAAAACACAAATATAAAAACATATATAAAAAAGCCAAAAAATAAATCAAATATTAAAATATGTTCGGAAAAAAAATTAACATAAAAAAATTATCTATATATATATATATATATATATTAAAAAAACTATAAAAATACATTTTTTTTAAACAAACCTAATTAAAAAAAAAATTAACTAAAAATAAAAATAAAAACAATTAAAAAAACCATTAAAATAAAAATAAAAACAATAAAAAAATAAAAGCATTATATTAAAAAAAACATTAAAAAATTCATATTAAAATAAAAAACCATAATTCATTACAAAAAAAAATTGAAAACATAGTTGAAAACAAAACTTAATAAAAAGACTTTGAAAAAAATTAAAAATTACTGGCCCTGGGTTTGGCAAGCCAATTCTTGGAATTAGTCTGCCAAGCCCACAGCCAACTAGCCCAGTGGTTGGGTTGCCCTGGGCCTGCCTGGTCGATTCCAGGAATCAGCTAGGGAGGTCCAGGGTAGCCCAACCGCAGAGGTTGTAGGAAACTCCACGGCTAGCCAGTGCAATGGTTGGTTCGCCCTGGGCTTGCCTGGTCGATTCCCATAATCGACGAGGCGTGCCCAGGGTGACCCGGCCAATGGGCAGTCCTAGAGCAACCCAGCCACTAGGCTGGTCAACCGTGGAGCTATAGGAGTTGGGCTGCCCTGGCACTGCCTGGCCGATTCCAAGAATCAGTTTGCCAAGCCTAGGGCCTCCGATTTTTATTTATTTATTTAAAGTCTTTTTAGTAAAAAAAAATTAAACATGTTTTTAATTTTTTTTTATTAATTATGATTTTTTTCTTTTTATTTATTTTTGTTATAATTTTGTTATGTTTTTTTAATGTTTTAAATTTAATTTTAATAGTTTTTTAATTTTTTTTTTTGTTTTTTAATTATTCAAAATTGTTTTTTTGTTAATCTTCTACATTTTTTTTGTTTTTTAAATTTTATGTATTTTTATTTATTTATTTTTATAGCTTTTAATTTTTTTTTCTCTTACAAGATAATTTTGTTTGTTTGTTTGTTTGTTTTTTTACATCTTTTTATGTTTTTTGTACAATTGTGCATAATATGACATAAAAAATTTAAAGTGTCAAAAATGTCTTTAGAAAATATAATGTTGATGCTTTTCAAAATCTGCATGAAAATCACCAACATTTAAAAAAAATATCCACACTTAATACATTAAAAAATTTAAGTGTAAAAAATAAACCCTCTAAAAAAAGGAGTTGATGTTGCATCAACATGTTTCAAAATCAGCTTAAAAATCACTAACATTTAAAAACAAATATTTATACTTGATACATAAAAAAAATTAATGTGTCAAAAATATGCTAAAAAAAAGTGTATTTTGAGTCAGTGCTTTTAAAAAACGAATGATTTTTTTGCTACCTCAAAAAAATGGGTAATTGTATCAGTTTCCGTTTCAAATTTTACATTGTTTGTTGTACATCAGGTGTAAGTGTATGTATTGTGTTGTGGTGTACACCGGATGTAGGAGTATGTATTGTGTTGTGTTGTACACTAGGTATAGGTGTATGTGTTGTATGTCTGGTGTAGGTGCCTATATTGCATGGTGTTGTATGTCATGTGTGGTTGCATGTGTGTGATGCACATTATGTGTATGTGCACATGGTTTAAGAGAAGGCACTAGGTGTTTGTCGGGTGTGGAAATCAATTCAGAGCACGTACGAAATAAAGACAAATGTAGAAGTTAAGGATTGATTAAATGATAAGTATCAATATTTTATTCAATTTTATTATGTTTATGAATTATGATTCTAGTTTATGATGGTTACATGTGATTTATGATTCTGATCTATGATGGTTGTGTTTTGAGCTAACCTGATGTGATATATTTATACATGATGATTTGGTCAAAGATGCTAGTTTGACTTGTTGTGACAGGAAGTAAACATGATTGCAAGTGTACCTTATTAATGACCTACCAATGAGGTATGATTTGAAGTTATTTCAATTTATTTTAATCTAATGGAAGTTATGTGCTTGGTACATGAAGCATGGAAATTCTTAGTTGGGTGGTTGAAATAAACTGCAAGCACTAGCAACAACGATAAAAGGAATTGGAACATGTAGCAATATGCTAGTAAGGTAGGGCCATTGTGGGACATTGGTACCCAATAGTGTCCATTGATTTCTATGAGCATGCTATGACCGATATGATGGTTTTGCGGCAGGTATATGACTTGGTTGTTTGATCTTCCGATGTGAGGAAGTCTTGCCAAGGGATCAATCATCTAGATAGGGGATGTTGGGGAACTTGGAAGGTGAGCGACTGCACGGAAGGGGCGACTAGATTTCCTGAGGGACTGTGTAGCAAAGAAGGGAAGGTCATGGATGTATTTGTTTTGGTCATTAACATTGCTAGATGGAATCAAATGCACATTGGGAGTGCACCATGGAACAATGAGTCGGTAACTGTTCGCTGAGAGGACAAGTGGCATAGGATTATAGTGCTGGGCTTTGGATGCAGTTTGACTGTGGCAGTGGATTTTGGAATTCCTGGGAAGAAGGTGAATCCTAGTATTACTTTGAAGGTGGAGGTGTGAGCTTTTGGATTCCCTTGTTGTGGATGTAGGCATCATATTTTATTTGTTTGTTCATTTAACAAATGTGCATACGTGTATGTGATTATTGTAAATATTGTAATGAAATATGTTATAAAGCTCCAGTAAGCGATATGGTTGTTATCTTGTCATGTTATCATGATGTTTTGCTTTTGAGCAGGTCTTTCATTGTAAATACTACAATGAGCTAAGTATAAAGCTCCATGGGAAGTATGTTTAGTTTTTAGTGATTTTGCTGAGGTCATGGTGTGGTTTAACACCGAGGACAATGTTCCCAAGGGGGGGGGGGGGTTCTGTAACAACCCTGGTGAAAATTTCATGTAATAAAAGTTAATAAAGGAAAAATAAGACCACGATTAAGGGACACTTATTCCAAGCTAAATGTTGGGCAAAGATATCTTAGTGGACATCACTCGATGTGTTTATGGCTAAAGAAAATTGACAAAGGCATTTTTGGCACACTTATTTATGAAAATAAAGGAAAATAGGAGAAATGGAGGTGAAAGGTTACAGGTTGCATATGAGGAGGAAAATGAAGGAAAATAATGGAAATTGAAGAAAATAGAGGCCTCATTGATAAAAAGGCTTCTAAGGATCAGTTGGCAAGCTTGATCAGTGTAAAGATTTGTCAGTTTAGTTTTGGAGCTCTCTCACTCTTGGGCACTTAGAGTTTTCTTGGAGCACTCTAGCTTTGGATGAAGGAAGGAAAAACGAGTAAAGGAAATGAAGGAAAGCGAAGATCAAGCAAGGAAGAGTAGGATCAAGTAGCTTCAATAGTAATATTTGCGGGTAACATATTGAAGGAGTGATTTCCTAGCTAGTTTTGACATGCATGGATTTGCATGTTGGTGTATTTTTCTCTTGTTGTCGGTGGTATGGTTTTGTCGGGTTATGATAGTGGTTTTTAGCCTAGCCTTGTCTTTTTCGGATGCCTTGGTATGTTGGGATGTTTATCTCAGTTTTGAGCTTTGGAATTGTCAGATGGATTTTAGAATCCGAGGCGTGGGTGGTATCAAGGTTCATTCCCAAAGCCCTAGGAATCTCTTGACCAATTTTGGCGGGATACACAGTAAAGCCTAAGGGAGGAGTCCCGGTTTAGGGCCTAGTGATTTGGTGTGGATTGCAGTAAAGCCCGAGAGGCTAGTGTCTCGTTTTAGGGCCTAGTGATAGAGGATTGGATTGTGGTAATTCCTGAGAGACAAGGAGACAGAAAATTCCTCAAGGATAGTGATGGATTTCGGATGGCATTCCAAGTTCAGTTCGGTTTGTGATCGGAGCACCTGTTTGGTGAAGGTGGAGGTGTTTTAACCTTTAGATTCCCTTGGTTTTTTTTTGATTTGTTTATTCATGTGATCCCACATTCATGCTTGGAATGTCGCACGGGGGTGACTGGTTGAAAGAAATATTTGGTTCAGCCATGTCTACGGTCGAGTGATACGTGGAAGTCCTGAACTTGGTCAAATTTTCCTATGGTTAGTAAAAGCTAAGTTCTCTTGCTTTTGTACTTTTTTATATGTGGATTTAATGGTTTTTATCTCACTATTATTTCCATGGTTTTATGATGGTTATAAGCATGGTTAATTGACTAGTTCATGTCATGGTTACTTCATGTATTTACTTGTAATGGTTAAAATGATAGATGTAAGGCCTGATTAATGTCGTAACAGTTCAAGGGAGAAGGTGGTGATCCTTCTTGTCATGTTTCATAAGATTTTTCAGTCATTCATGGTCTGTCTTGTAACCTAGACCTATAGACTGCATTGATTCCAAGTGTTTGACATAATGCCAGTTCCGGTTGGGGACGGTTAGGCTTAGTCCTAAAGTTGATTTTTGGTTTATTAGTATTGTCATCATGTGTTCAATGGATATCTAGAAGTTACAACAAGTTTTGGCATGTGGCTAGAATTATGGGCTAGAAAAGTACCTTAAATTTCACAGACATTGGCACAAGTCTACAGGGAAAAGTCCCTGGATGCAGGCATGCAAGCTTGTGCGAGCGTCCATAGGTCCCTAGACGCTGACATGGCCATAGCATGAGAGCGTCCAGAGTTCAAGAGGTCTAAAATCTCAGTGGGACCCACGGGAAGGATGCTTGAGTGGCTGGGTTGCCTCTTGGGAGTGTTGTTGTTGATGTGGAAGGTATGGTTGATGTGTTTCCGTCGATTCCATTTCCTTAAGGTCACCAAAGAGGTTGAATCATATCATAGTAGCCTCTCGTCACATGTTTACCTCGGTTGGCTAGTTACTTTGACATGTCATTTAAACAAAAAGTCTCAAAATGTGTATTTTTTTCATTATATTTATATTGAAAATGTGTATTTTTTGTCAAATGTTTAAAATTTTTATTTTTTTAGTGACGAATATTTTAATGTGCATTGAAATATTACTTAACATTACATAAACATATAGAAAATGCTAACTTGAAAATATTGACCATTTTTTAATTTTTTAACTATGTGAAAAAATGAAGATTTCGTTACAAAAAAAATTGGAAAGAAAAATTAAAAAACACAAATACATAAATACACTTAAAAATAAATATCTCAGGGAAGAAGAAGACATTATAAAATTTAAAGTGTAAAAAAAAAACCCTCTAAAAAAGGGTTTGATGTTGCATCAACATGTTTCAAAATCACCATGAAAATCACTCACATTTCAAAAAATTGTTCATACTTGATACATAAGAAAATTTAAAGTGCCAAAAATATTCTAAAAAAAAAGTGTATTCTGAATAACCACATTTCAAAATCGGGTGATTTTTTTGCTACCTTAAAAAGACAAGTAATCGGTAATCTTCTCGTTTCATCTATAACTATGTTGAATGCATGCTTGTTTCTTAGAAACATTATGTGCATTGAAGTGAGGATCATTGTGTTAATAAAAAAAATACATGTTGCGTGCACAAAAAGGTAGTCATTGTGATATAGAAAATATGTTTTTGTGTAGATAAAAAAGGTTATCATGTTAATTTTCTTAAAAAGAATAATCTCTGAAAATATTGCCTAACTAGATGAATTGTGTTAATTTATTGATTTAGGTGCATAAAAGGTTAAGTTAACCTTGTTATTGTTGCCTGGGTTTTATGCATAAAAATATGTTTATCTATTGTAATTTCTTGAAAAAGGAAGTATGATAAACTTGCATGTAAAAGGATAGAAAACGAGGTTATATTAACTTCATTTTGAAAAGGAAGTATGTATTTGTTTACATGAAATAATTGCTAATGATGGTAGAATTCTAGAGAATGGGATATGTGTTGCATACATTAAAGAAGGGCTATTATGATAAGCTCTTACATGCACAAAGAATAGTCATTGAGTTATAGAGATATGCTCTTTACATGGATAGAAGAACTAATGAGCTAATTGGTTTGATTAATATTTGATTTAATCATGATATCAAAGGTTACTGACAATATCAGTTGCAAGAAAAGACCGCAACATATAAAGATGAATTAAGTTACCGTTATGGCAGGCAATAAGTTAATGTTCTATGCAGATTTAAGGAATGTCGATTGTAGGATAATCTACTGATGACAAGAACCAGGCCCTAAAGTCACAATGCTCAAGTGTTTGTGGGTAAATGATGTCATGATGATTGTATTAGCTTATATCAAGTTATGTTGTTTTTGAAATGATATTGTTTGTAATATTTTATGACAATGGTCAAGCGATGGACTGCCTTATAGCCATTGAGTGAGGGGTGAACACCCTCACGAGCCTTTAATAATAAAATTAAAAGTTTTCTAGTTTTCACCCTATGGGGTTTCTAGGGTATATCGGTGTCTAATGGCATGGTTTCCTATTGTGTCATTTTTATGATTTTGATTCCTTGCATGATGTGATGTTTTTATTATTAAGAATACGATTAACTAACTGAGTTAAAATAATCATATAATTGATGCAAGGTTACATCAGAAATTTTATGTTAATATGCTACAACAATGGTTGTTAATGGTTATGTAATTTACTATTCTCTTACTAAAGTTTACTCTATGTAATGATGAAGATTCTATCTAATGGTTAATGAGGAATTTGAAATAGTAATTTGGATAGTTACTTGTGGGTAAATTGTGTAAAAAAAATCTAACTCCATACATTTTCATGCGAGGTTACTAGGGGATGTTATAAGTGGTATCAGAGCTTAAGGTTGCAGCACTAACGCCATTTGGAAATTGGTAAGCGGAAGTTGAGGTATGAAACTAGTGGGAAACATTTGAGGTATGATTCTAAAAAATTACATATCGAGACTACTTTTGACCTTAGATGCATGATGCATGTTTATAACTGCATTGAAGAGTAGTAAGTAATAAAGTCTACTGCAAAACTATGCTCATGAAATTTGAATATTGATGAGGATAAAAGATAATAAAACCTCTATTGCACCTATGAACAATCTTGAACACTCACTAGTGAAAGTGAAAATTGACTACCAACCTTTGCAAATATGAAAATATTAATGATACATTTAATGAACATGACTAAAGTTACAATGCACTTCTTTTAATGAATGAATGAATGAATGGAAAATATGGGGAATGTCATTAAAAATGATGATAGATTTCTTTAAAAGGACATTGGAAGAACCCCTTTAGATGTTAAAAATAAACAATGAGTCGAGTAGTGAGACTTGACTGTAATAGCTAGTTGTTGATTGAGTCTTGTCATGGTTGCATTAAGATGGTTGGTAGCATTGATTAGTTAGTGTTGCATGAATAACTATTAAAACTTATATGCATGAATTGGATTTGATTAAAGCTTATTGCAAGTTGTAAACAAGTGATTATGGTAGTTACTTCATGTGTTGGTCTGTTGGTAACAATACACTGTGGGAAATTGGAAATGTTTGGATTGTTACCCTAATTGTTATTAACATTTACACATTAATGAATATTTGCATATACTTTTATGCATGACAGTATTGTATGCATGAAACTAAAATGATTGGGAAAGTGAATACTTGTTTAAACAATGCATATTTATGACTAACGTTGTTGATGGGATAAGCAGAAGTAGCTTAATGGCAACAAGAAAACTTGTGAATGTAAAATGTTTCAATGCGAGTTGCAACTGTAGATGATAAAGAATAACATTATGATATGCATGATTATGTTATTTGGAAAATCAGAATGTATACCACTTGTATGTTAGTTATGTTTCCTGTTAATCTAGATATTGTGGACCCATGTTGTATGAATGCATGATGTACATAAATGTTACTTCTATTTTAATGATAATGTGCATATGGTTTATTATGTAAATTATTGTGGAAAGAGTGTTAAAAGAGAATTTCACATGCCAGATAGTTGTGGAAAGTTGTGAAAGGTCAGGAGGCCTTGAGTTCATGGTGTTTTCCTACCCAGAGGGGTTGATGGCACTTGCCTGCCTAGATTTCCTCTCCCTAGAGATACAATGATCTTAATAAGGGAAAAGAGTTGGCCAATATGGAAAGAGGGGAAAAGGATTGAGGCAACTATGTTGATTTGGAGCTTGTTGGAGGAGGCCCAAAATTCCTCATAGATGGGATTCTATCAGAGGAATAGGCAGGACACTACCAAGATGAATCCTGTATTGGACCCTGTGTGGTCATTGAAATTCTTGAGCTGGTTGGCTAGTGGAATTCCATACTAGACCAAGAATGGTTTCTGTCAGAGAACTGTCTAGATGTGAAAATTACTTTATCTGGTTTTGGAAATCAGTTCCCATTGGTTGGGAGGAACATTCTTTTGCCGACTATGGTTCTCATAGCAAAACAAGTTAACTAATAAGTTATGTGTTGTATTAAAATGATTTTTCTATATGATTGTGTAAATATTTTATGTACATCTTGACAGGAAAGGATTCTAGTGTTCAGAAATGTATTACTGGAAGTATAAGTTCCTTTATTGTATTACTAATCTTTTGAATGTCTTATCAGGGGTTAGGACAATATGCACTTGGTTCATTTATTGATTATTTCGATGATTAGAGAGCTATGTGCTCTCTGAGTACTTTTAGAAGTATTGTGTGGATGTATTTAGTGGGAACTAAGACAATCTGTACATGGTGTAGTGATTTATCATTTTGAGGATTAGAGTGTTGGTGCTCTCTAAGTACTTATAGAAGCACTGTGATTGAAATATCACTTGACAATACATAATTGATTGATAGTTAAAATTATTTCATTTGATTGAAAATTTTGTGACTAATATGACTATTTTGGATTTGTTAGTCATACATTATAGGGTGTTTTCCATGGAGTGTGGAAGGGTTATCAAAACATTCTGAGAAAACTTGCATAAAAGTGACCATGACTTCTAAGAGTAATTGGTAAGTAATGGTAAGTTGATATAGAGATTTTGTTTTGTATTTTATGAATTGGAATAATGGTTATGTGATGGAAAGTAAAATTTGCATATTTTTGCAGCTGTAAATACTTATGACTATTGATAAATATTATTGATTTTTTTATTATTATTGATATTGCCTAGAAATAAAATCCTTCATTTTAAAGGGAAAAGTTTCTATTTTGGTTATTTAGATCATTATATCATGAGTAAAAGTTAATGATAAGCACCATAATTTTTTCACCTCCCTGAGCTCTGCAACCTGCTGCGTGCGCTCACAGGCTGTCGTTGGCCGCGTTAGGGCTACGCCTCCTCTACCATGGATGAGTTGGGATCGTCCCAGGCTCCCCCCATATTCCTACTATCCTCCCCTACTACTGAAGATGCTACATTCAAGACCCTTCTAGCTTCGATGCCAGCCAAGAAAAAATCGAATGCTTCGAAGTTTGTAAAAAAACTGGAAAATATACCAGAGGTCTCCCTTCCTCTGGAGGGGCCGATCAAGGTAGCTTTGTCACTGGCAGAGAGGGCCCTGGTAGGATAGTTCACTAGCCTTTTGCCTTCTCCCAAAGCCACAGAAGGCTAGATCTGCAGGAGTTTATTTCAAAAGAAGACAAGGATCTAATCTTCAGGAATGAGCCCTATTTTATGGGCCCTCAAGGTCTCTATTTGAATAGATGGGCTCCCGATTTTGATCCAGTTGAAGATGTTCCATCGGCAGTTCCAGTGTGGGTAAGAATTCTGAATCTTCCTGTACATTACTGGAACTGGGATTCCATCCAACATATAGGAAACATGCTGGGAAAATTCATAGATCGCACAAGTACTAAGGATCAATATGACTGCGCTAGGATCTGTGTTGAAGTGGGTCTAGAAGTGGGGCTTTCAAAGGCTATAAAGATAAATGTAGGGATTTGGACTCATGTGCAAAAACTTGACTATGAGCAGCTTCCTTTCAAGCGCCGCAAGTGTCAGGAATACGGACACTTTTCCAAGAACTATACTAAAAATGAAGAGGCGGTGCAAGGTAAGGAAGAAGGATGGAAGCAAGTCAAAAGATCAAGGGCTAACCCCAAACCCTCAAACCCTCCTGGAGCTACAAAGGGAAAAGGGCAACAACCTTCTTCTAGTAGCCAAGGACAGCATCCAAAGGCATAAGAGAATGCATTCACCCCCCTTTCCTCAGCCTCAATTGAAGTGCAAGAAACAGAACAACAGTAGAAGGAGGAAAATGAGAAAGAGATCCTCGAAAACTCCAGGCAAGGCGAGAGTGCAGCAGTAAGCCCTAAGGGAAAGGCTACAGAGATGGAAGAGGAAGAGAAAGATTCGGAAGAATCTGAGGAGGAAGGAGAAATAGGTGACTCCCAAACATTGTCCCGCAGATCGACAAGAGGAAGGAAGTCTGACTGGGAAAAAAGAGAGCGAGAAACATATAAAGACAAGCTCCAAGGTAGTCAACCAACGTTGGAGAAGCTTCTAGCAAAAACACCAAAGATTACAAGAAGTCAGGGACAGGGCCCCAAAGGGGCCACCCAATCTCAGAAAGGTAAATAATGAATATTGTCTCCTAGAATTACAGGGGGTTGGGGAGCAAGAAAAAAGAAGAAGCTATGCGAAGCTTGATTAGGATAGAAACCCCAGATATCCTACTGATCCAGGAGACTAATTTGGAGGAGAAGATCTTCCTTCAAGTAAGTAGGAATCCTTGGAGAAAACGTGAAGGGTAGGCTGTCTCAGCTCGAGGAGCATTGGGAGGGTTGGGAGCTCTCTGGAATGAAGCCAAGTTGGAATTGGTCAATGGAAAGAAAAGTACTCACTTGCAGCTTATGAAATTCATAAGCCGAGAAACAAGGGAGACCTTTAGCCTTTTTAATGTTTATGTGATGGTAAATGCAAGGGAAAAGAATTAGTGTTGGGACTCAATCAAACTCATGGTTGAGGAAGAAACTCTAGGAAATATTATCATCGCAGGGGATCTGAATATAAATTTAAGCTCTTTCGAGAAGAGAGGTGGAAGCATAGTAAGGGATCTAGCGAGGGAATAGGTGGAGGACATCATGCAAGATTGGGATCTGCTCGACATCAAGCCCTTAAAAGGTAAGTATACTTGGTCAAATAAAAGAATGTGTCCTGGCCATATTGTTGCGCGATTAGATAGATTTCTTGTTCAAAGTTCCTATATTCTCCTTGGTTTAGAAGCTAGGATGCTCATTTTGTCATGCAAGATTTTGGATCATAAACCCATATAGTTGGAGCTCTCAACACACAGAAATTTTGGGCCCATACTTTTTCGATTCAATCCCTTATGGATTAAGCACTTAGAATTTATGGATAAGGTTAAAGAAAGCTGGAATCGGCCCGTCACAGGGTCTCCTTTCTTTGTATGGGAGGAAAAATTAAGAAGAGTAAAGGTTGTTCTGAAGAGCTGGGCTAAAACGCTTCCCAATCCGTCTAATGAAAGGAAGATGGCCCATGCCTCCCTCGAGAAGCACAAACTGCAGATGGAAGAGGAGGACCCCTTGGAGGATTCTATAGCCAAAGAAGGAAACCTACAACAAAACTTCCACAAATCTTGCTTGTAAGAGGAAGAATATTGGAGACAAAAATCCCTAGTCTGTGGTTGAAAGCGGGAGACAGGAATACCTCCTTCTTCCACAAGTAAGGCCAAGCTAGAAGGTCCTTTAACACAATATCTGAAATAAAGGAAGATCTCGTTACCCACAAAGATTTCACAAGTATCAAAGGGGCTGCCTTCTCCCATTTTGAGAAACCCTACAGTAAAGTCGAGGTTCTGAGTCAGGACACAAGGTTCTTGGATGTTATCCCTTCCAAGATCTCTTTAAGTATGAATCAACAGCTGGAAGCTAAAGTTACCAGAAAAGAAATAAAGGCTGGGCTCTATGAAATGGAGCCGAAAAAAGCTCCGGGTTCGGATGGCTTTACAGCCAGATTCATCCAAGTCTATTGGTAAATAATGAAGAACTACCTGCATAGAATGGTTTTAAAATCTCAAAACTGCCAGAAAATTGGAGGCAACACAAATTTTTCCTTTCTCACCCTCATCCCAAAGGAGAAGGGATCCAACTCTTTTAACAGATTTCTTCCAATTTCACTATGCAACATTGGTTACAAGCTCATAACAAAGGTGATTGCCAACAGATTGAAGGTTCTCTTGCCCTCCATTATCCCTGAAAATCAAGGGGGGTTTGTTTAGGGTAGGTAGATCATGGACAACATAATCCTCGTGCAAGAGGCTATTCATTCTAGTTTGCAGCGGAAAGAAAAAGGTATGGTGGTCAAGATAGACCTAGCTAATGTGTTTGATCGAGTTCGTCACAATTTCCTCTTTGATGTGATGCACAAGTTTGGGTTTGGTCAGGAGTTTATTAGATGGGTTTGGGCTTGCATCTTTGAGCCCTGGATTGCCCCTCTGGTGAATGGAAGAGCAACAGAGTTCTTTAAAGCCTCTAGAGGGTTGCACCAGGGCTGCCCTCTTTCTCCTCTTCTTTTTGTTTTGCAAGCTTCAGTTCTGAGCTTTTATTTAGAAAAGTGTCAGGTGGATCAAGAGATTATGGGTCTTAGGATTGCTAGAGGTGTCAAGGATATTAATCATGCATTGTTCGCTGATGATTCTCTTTTGTTGGGTGCTGCCTCTGTATACTCTGCCTCTAGATTTAGGAAAGTGTTGGATGACTTCTGTGGTACTTCGGGCAGTAAACTAAACGAAGGGAAATGCCATTTCTATGGCTGGAATATCTCCAACAATGATCTCTCCTTAATATCTAGATGTTTGGGCTTCGTTGGTTCTACTAGTTGGAATTCTTTCATCTATTTGGGCCTTCCTATCTTCCAAAGGGTCACTCTAGCAAATATTGGCTCCCAATGGTCGATAAATTCAAGAATAAAATTCACTCTTAGGGTTTCTCATGGCTGAATCTTGCTGGGAAGATAGTGCTTATTAAGTCTGTTTTGACCAGCCTGCCTATCTTCCAATTCACAGCCATGTTGGCTCCCACCAGCATTCTCAAGAAGATGGAGGAGTGGATTCGAAGGTTTTTGGAAGGGTGGCAAGCAAAATGACAGGAAGATCCCTCTAGTTAGTTGGGACAAAGTTTCTAAGGCTCTGCTAGAAGGAGGTCTGAACTTCAAGGACTTGAGGACACAAAATATCGCTATGGGGGCTAAGATTCTGTGGAGAGAAATAGCCCTGAAACCGGGCTGGGCTCAAAAGGCGCTATGGAAGAAATATTTCAGGGGTCGGAGGTTACGAAGCTTGGATGATCTCACCCCCACCATTAAAGGTTCTCAAATTCACAGGCTTTGCATGCAGGCCTTACCTCTGATACAAAAACATTCCTTTTGGATCCCGGGTAATGGCAAGCTCATCAATATCTGGAACGACAAAATTATGAACGAAGAACCATTAGGTGGTGTCCAAGAGCTCGCTGAGCTTCGAAGCTGGACATTGAACAATGACATCAAAACTTTGTGGGATATTTCTAGTTGGAAGGACAATGCGTGGGCAGGCTGGAAGAAACCTCAAATGTCGATTGCTCTAGATCAGGTGTGGTCATTCCTGCTGACTAAGCTGAAAGGAATGAGCCCGATTAATATCAGAAAACAAGATAAGAGAGGTTGGGGCTCTCAAACTGGTTCTTACACAGTTGCGCAAGGCTATGCACAGCTCAAAAAAATTCCCCATGTTCCTTGCTGCCCTGCGACTTGGAGAGGTCTTTGGAGGTAGAAGTGTGTGCCAAAAATTGATTTCTAGAACAAGAGTGGTTTCTAGAATAAGAAAGCTAGTTGGCTCCTTTCTTCAAGTGAAATTTTTCCATGTTTTTCGGCAAAATAATAAGGAAGCAGATGCGGAAGCTAACAAAGTTTTCCTCCTTCCTGTTGGCATTCAGATAAGAGACAGGGTTGAAGATTTGTTAGGTTGTGTTATATTCTTTCCACGACTAGCCCACGTAGTAGTCCCCCTTCGTTGCACCGATTGCGTAGTGGGGAGGGTTCACAGGGGGTTTGAGGCGTATCCGTAACCCCACTTTATGGGGTCCGGGGTAGTGCCCCGAAAATTTTTGGTTTTGGACCCTGTGTTAGGATGGGAGGACCCACCTATGGTTTTGTGCATGATTTTCACACATATTTTTGGATGTGATGGTTTTCGGTCCATGGTATTGGATGCGATGGTTTTTGGTCCATGGTATTGGATACTTCGGCATGTATAAATATGTATTATAACATTGAAAGGAACATAATGAAAAATCAAGCTAGTAGTCTCGGTTTTGGGATCCAGGAGAAAATCTTTGTGTATATGTGTTTTATGTGCTATGCTCTCGCATTGTTTATTTTCTGTGTTTTAGAATTCATATGCAGGTAATTTTTGTATGGGGTTAAAACCTACAAGATTAGGATCCAATCCCTTAATTTTGTTTCTCATGTTCTACTGTCTTTTACTTCAGCAGATTGTCCGTATCCACAAGCTTGGGGAAATTCGGGAAATCGACTCGTTTGACGGAGTTAAGAAGATCTTGATCATTAGGGCTACAGTATTAGTTTATCTATCTATTGAGGATAGTCGGTTCTTGGGCTATCTGAATGTAACTGGGCAGTAGGCTTTGACTCTCTTTTAATACAAATTATAACCATTTTTGTTTAAAAAAGAGAAAAAAAAGTTAATGATAAACACGAATGACAGTGTTTACTTCAAGGGGGGAGTATGTAATATCTCTATAAATTGCATTTACATTAACATTCACTATGGAAAAGATTTAAGAAATCATACTACTTTTCATTAAGAATGCATGCGAACTTCTCATTGTAAAAGATAAAGAAACCATATTACTTTATTGAAAAAAAAATCATGGTAAAAGGTAAAGAAATCATATTACTTTATTGAAATAAAAATTGCATGGTAAAAGATAAGTTAGGGATGTTGTTTTCTTGGAAAGAAAACACAAGTGAAACATGCATACAAAAAGATTAAAGAAATCATGATATTTTTTCATGAAAATAATGTATGTAAATGATTCTTTTGAAAAGAGAAAGAAAATAAGTTATCTCATTAAAGAAAAGATTGCGAGCGAATTATCAGAGAAAATTATATTATTAATTTCCTTGGAGATATTAGCATGATTCCTATAGACTCTTAATAGAAATATGTGCACAATAATAATATCCATTATATTGGAATTCTTGAAATAAATTTCTATGTTAATTCTTGAAAATAAAATATTAATTGCATGCATCATTGTATTAGATTTCAAAGTGAAATGTCTTTGCATACATTATCAAATTCTTGGAAAAGAGAAAATTTAATTAGATTAATTTTCTTGGAAGGGTTTTCATGAATTTGTATGCATATATTACCCATGTTGTTTATTTAAAGACTGCAAGGATTTGAGTGTAGAAAGACTTGCATAGGATTTTTGTGCATGAATTGATGAAAAATAAAAATTGTTTCTTAAAATATGCATATGAACCTTGTTCATACAAGAAAAAGAATGCATGCTTGTTTCTTAAAAAGATTATGTACATCTGGTGGGTTGAGTTACTAGTCCTGGAAGCTTTGGTTGGACAAACACTTTGGAAGCCCGACGATAGTTGTGGGTTGAGGTACTAGTCCTAAAAGCCTTGGTTGGATAAACGATTTGTAATCCCAATGACAACTGTGGGTTGAGTTACTAGTCTTGGAAGATGGGTTGAAACAAACACTCTGGAGACTTCAATTGCTTGGGTAGAGACTAATCTGGTGATAGTTAGTGATGTCTGATTGTGAGGTGGAATCATTGAGATGGTTTGGCCTCTGGAAGCCCTGGTTCAGTCTTGATGAATTGTTCCATGATATACCACATTCATGCTTGGAATATGGCATGGGAGTGACTGGCTGAAGAGAGATTTGGCTCAGCCATGTCTATGGTCAGGTGGTATGTGGAAGTCACATACTTGGTTGCATTTTGCTTTTGGTAATAAAATATCTTTCCTATGGTATTGATGGGTAAATATGCTTATTTCTATGTGGATTATATGATTTTTTTATGCTTATCATCTCTGATGTTTATATGCTGGTTATGAATGAGTTTTATGACAGTCATGATGTTTGTCTCATATCATGTTTTTACTTGTAAATGAATGAACAATGTATCTATGGCCTAATAGATGAAATTGCAACTAACGTGTTGAGGCATCAATGCTTCTTAGTGATTCTCATATAAGTATGAGACTACTATGCTCATTTCTATTGTTAAGACCTTTAACTTTCATGTTTATGACATGTTTGATGAAATGCATGTCATGCCTAGTAGGGGTCTAGTCTAGTTGTTATTGATGTTTTTGTAAATGTATCTTTGTTCTGCTGTGAAATTTCATTTCTAAAGGTGCCATCGAGTTTTGGGAAGTGACCAGGGCTCTGGGCCTGAAAACGTGGCACAAATCCCAGAGTCGCATGCACAACACTGGGGAAAAAAGTCCTTGGATGCTCCCTTGCCCTTGCTGTGGGAGCGCCTGGAGCCTCCTAGACGCAACTTGGTCCATATCAAGGGAGCGTCCAAGGTTTTAATGCATTAAAACTTTAGTTGATCTTATGAGTTGGTTACTTGAGTGGTTGGGATGGCTCCTGGGAGTTTGTTGTTGATGTGAAAAGTTTGTGCAACATATTTCGTTGGTTCCACTTCCTTAACTGACACATAGGGAGTCAAATCATATCATAGTAACTTCTCGTAACATGTTTACCCCAGTTGTTCGAATACTTGGGTAGATGTGGGAGGAGGGCGTTACATTGGTGGTATTTTGTTTATCACTCCTGTTGTGGGCTCAATAAGGTAACAACTCTTTCCCTAGTGCTCTGGGTGAAACTTTCCCTTTCATTCCTTGGTCGAAGGGTGTGATATTTCAAGATATGGTCGGTTCTAAGCATTAATGTTTTGGGCTTGCATGGATTCTTTCTTTGGAATTTTGGGCGGTGGCTCTTTCTTTTTCTATGTAAGGTTTCTGTTGCTTTTATAAGTGGCATTGGGGCTTCTGGTGGCGGCGGTTTTGCTGGGGCAAAGGTTTTATTGATGGTGTTGTTTGGGCTCTTTGGCGTAGGCATTTCTAGGATTTTCCTTCCTAGGGTCGTTGATAGAATAATTCACTTTGGTGAAACCCAGTAGCTTTTGCATTAGTCGGGTTTCTCGGAGCCTGGACTTCTAGTTCTTCTTGTGCACAACTAAGAGGTGTCCTTCTGGGTTTTTTAGGTGAGGGTTTGTCTGCAAGTTCTAACCTAGATTTGTGATTGTTTCGTAGCAATTTTGGGTCAAGGTGACCAATGGCACTAGGTTACCTTTCCTTCTCTGTCTGTTGTGTGAAATGTTGGGTTTTTAGTGGAGGGTGGCCGATTAGTATTGTGCATCATTTCTGGGTGTGTGGTGCTAGGTTTCATTAGGTTCTCCTTGGTGTGGATTGGGGTTATCCTCAAGGGTCTGGATTTTGACACAACCTCCATCATGAAGCCAAGTTCGTGTTCCTTATGTGCCCCTGTTCAGGAAAAGGCGGAAGTGCCCCGTCTTGGGGAGGGTTCAATTGTTCTGAATGGAGTCCGGGGTGGCGGTGTGAGAGAAGATGGTGATAGCAGTAGCCAAGGTGCTGAAATTGTGTGCGGATTTGTGCATGGGGGTTGTGTAGCACGTGCTAGGTGAAGGTCTTTGGCCATTCCTATGGTTGGAAAGAATAGCAGGATGTTGGCTTAGAATGGTCGTGGAGAAGGTAGTAGGCATAGGGGAATGGGTCATGGTCGGGCCTCGAGCACACGAGGGCGGAGCAACAATCCGGGTGGTGTTGGGTTAGTTGGAAGCACATCTGTTAGGTGTGCTGGGAGAACTACGATGCTCCAGGAGATGGTACAATATGTCATAGACATGTTGGAGTCTCATGATAGGATCTGTAGGGAGGAACACAAGGAAATTATGGCCAAGTTGGAGAAAATACATTATTTTTAATGCCATGTCTGCGAAATAATTGTGGTTGTCTGGCATGGGCAGAATCTATTGACTGAGAGGATAAAAATTATGGAATCTTAGCTGTCTCACTTGGAGCAACATGTCAACTTCTTGTACCGTCCTCCTCCTCCTCTAAGAATGGGGCCAGATAATCCTGCGTCAATCACTTCTGATGATTGATTATTGTAACGAGTGTCTTTCTAGTTCTTTTTGTTTTCTGGTATGTAAGGCCTATAAGGCCATGGATCTCTTCATTGGGAATTTTTATTTTTGTATGTAGCATGGTAATAGAATTGGTCAACAAACCTGGTTGGGGTGAGACCACATGCATTTTGACATCTTTGCATATGTTTTTTGAGTAATGAAAAAACTTCGACCTACAAAAAAAAATTATAATATATTTTTTTTAATGGAAATATCTAGTTTAAATGAAAGTGAGTTATTTAATTGTTGTGATAATTTCTCTTTCACTTAAATGTTAACATTGTTAATATTTTTGTTATTATGTTTTACTTTTATTTAATAATAAGTGAGTAACCATCTTCCCCATTTTTAATTTGAAACCATAAATAAACACTCATTTCTCTTGATTTTAAGGAGTACCTACTAAGTATATGATATGCATTTATAGTTTGGAATTTTTTCACACTATTGAAAAGTTTATTTTACATATATTTGTTTTTTTTATGTAGAATGGAAAAATTATAAATCTCAATTTCATACTAACAAAATACAAATATAAAATAGAGAAATTTAATCTATCTATCTATCTATCTATCTATCTATATATATATATATATATATATATATATATATATATATATATATATATATAACAATGGTTAAGAATATGTGTTTCTTGATAAAATGTTATAGGTTCAAATTCAAAGAAGATTAAAATATATATACCTTTACAAACATTAAATGAAAAAATCTCATATATCAATTTAATATCATCTAATTTAGCCATAATCTTAAAATTAAATTATCATTATTATTATTATTCTTTTTCAAAAACATTAAAAATAAATAAATAACAAACTTAATTTTAATTTAGATATTAAAAATTAATTAAATATATTTATTCCTACTTTATCGTGGAGATTCGTGTAAAAATTAGATCCATGTCACGTGACTCCCCACCCACCAATTTCCTAGGGATTTGAGATTATTCAAATACTAATGAGTCTATTTTAGAATAAGATGTGTAATTCATTTTTTTCTTAAATTAAAGTCGACCCATGTCAAAACAACAGATGGAAAAATGTCAAATGGCAATGAAAAAGGTAGACAATGACTAGCCTGACCAATTTCAAAAAGGGACACCTTCGATATAAATATAATATTTGTTGATGAAATTATAAGATAAATATTTTTAAAATATAGTTAAAAAAATTATGATAATTGGTTTTTTGGTTTGTTGATTTCTTGAATTGTCTGACTTGTCGATTTTTTGATAATCCATTAGTTAGCTACCCTACCTATTTCAATTTGTACTCTATTTCTCCAAGGATATCCAAACCACAATGGAGCTATATAGAAGATACCATTTTAGGAAGCCACTAAGTTTAAGAAGAAAATCCCCCCTTCACAACACTCTTCAATGGAATAAAATCTAAACAAGAAACAATAGAAAGTTCTCAAAGATAGGTAAAATTTATTTTCTCTTAACTCAATTTGTGCGTTTATAAGATGTATGACTCATGTCACTTGTCTAAATTATGCAAATATATAATTTACCGATTATTATCTATTATCATCTACCCATGTGTCATTCATTTGCACTAAGTACATAAATAATTACTTATCTGAAATTATAGCATAATGAATTATCTTCTCCCAACCCTGTCATTCAATTTTTTATTCTTAGGTTTCTCCTCACTTTCTATCTTTTTATTTTACTAGATGCATGTGGAGTTACTAAGTTTTTTATAAACTCCTTGTAAGTTCTTCCAAGCCACTTTTCTCTCCCCACACTTCTCTTTGAGTATGAATTCTTGTTCCTCTTTATTCTACTTGATTTATGGTGCAATACTAATTATTTTTAGTTAATTAATAATTACTTTATTTTAATTACATGCATAGTTTCTTGAATTGTATTTATCTTTTTTTAGTAACTTTTAATTAATTACATCACTTTCGTTATGAAATATTAAATAATTTATATACTTACTCACACTAATATCATTTAGTTAATTTTTCTCTTTATATAAAATATATAAACTATATGGCTATTTTCTATAGAAATTTTTACAAGTCTAATTTTGATACCATATAGAAATTCCTTGTAGATTCAAATTGCTAATTATAATATGCTAAAACAATAGACTTAAATCTACTCTACTCATCAATGGAAAAAATTAAATGATCATGAAATCACGAAGCATACAAGAGAAAGAATTCAATCAACACATTAACACAATGATTTCTTGTGGAAAGCCACATCTAAAAAGCCCTGCTATTTGTATATCGCATTAGTCAGAAAATACGAGAAGATTACAATGCTTTGCTCAAGCCCGAGCAATCTCTCCACTATCTCTATCTATCTCACTGCTTGCTAGGCTGACTCTAGCAAACACTTCACCAATTTCCCAGCCTTCTAAGCTCCTAATTCCTTGCATTGTTCAATGAGGAATTAGGCCCCTATTTAATGGGAATTTTCCTGCATTGGATTGCACACTTCCTTTGGGCTCTTTCTCTCACTGCATGCACAATCTGTACAATTTAGATGATTATACAACTAATAGTACATTGTCCCTGAACTCCAATCTCAACTGGGTCTTTCTCAAATCTGACATGCATGATTTATTTATGAGTGAATCATCATTTTACTGGTTGATCACTTTAGGCAACACCACACTACACTTCAAGAAACACCACACTGCACTTCAAGCAGCACCATACTACACTTTAGGCAACACCACACTACACTTTAGGTAGCACCACATTGAACTTCATGCAGCACCACACTTGACTGTAGGCAACACCACACTGCACTTCAGGAGGCACCACACTGCACTTCAGGCAACACCACACTCGACTGCAGGCAGCACCATACTACTAGACCTTCAAGTAGTTCCTCCATCAGTCGGAACTAGTTTGACTTACTTTAACTTAGACTGAATTAATTAATTACAAATCAAAATAAACTCAATCATGGCTCCTATAAAGTAGGAGACACTCTACATAACTCTAGTTAGATCCTCAAATCGAATTAATTGAGCCAACTAAGTCAAATTAACTTAGTTAACTAATGCAAGTTGTCATGAGATGTGGAATTACAATTTTATTCTTAATTTAATTCAAGATTAAATTAAATTAGAATATTTCTTGATGTTATTTTTTAACATTTCTTCTTGTTATTTTCAACACTCCCTCTCAATAAGAAAGGTATTCACATCTATCCCAATCCAGTACCTTTGGAATGTTTTGCATGCAGCACTTGGCATTGTTGTTGTTGCTACTGCAACATCTGCAACTAAAAATCATATAAAAAGACAAAATAAATTGAATCAATTGTATCTACAACTGTCTACTGAGAAAAATGATGTTGTTGTTGATTCTGCTACTGAGCCTCTTGCTCTATTGTCAACACTACTTTGCACTCCTTAGTATCTGACTGAAACTGATCCCCCTGCTACTAAATATTGTGGGCCCCCGTAGCAAGGTAATGATCCATGAGACAAAAACACCGCAATGGATCCTGCCCAAATTTTTTCACTCTTGGGACTATTTCTTCACATCGCCCCACCTCATCCCTGGAGGTATGGATGCATGTACTCCTTTTTCCCACTTGGCTTGAAATCTCCCCCTACTAGAGGTCTCTACTTGAGTGGATGTCTTCACCCATCCTCCTCTCCACTTCTCCAATTGTGGTTGCTTTTGATGCTGCATGTATAGAGGTAATTCATGCTCCATCTCAACCACCAAGTCTATAACCTTTTCCTTACTCCTTAAGGCTTTGCATGCATGTTCTAAATATGATCTACTCATACCACGATCGCGACTACTTTGATGCTGCTTACGTACTATTGTTGCAACTACTGCAATAATGAATTTGATCTCCCCAAATCCTAGAGTACTAGCTTCCATAGGGTTGCTCTCTTTGAAACTAGACTCCCTCTGAGTCTCGATATCCCTGTGGGAAATCTCTCTGCTCCTCAATATGCAAATATGAATCATCAGAACTCCTTTTTGTATCACTAAACATTGACTCATTGATCTTCCCACTAGCAACCTTCTTGCTCCATTAAGAAGTCTGCACGTAGGGTCTTCTGGATCTACGCTGAACTAGGGCTTCATCAAATTTGCAATTCGAATTATTATCTTCTGTTGCGGTTTCATCTCTTATACCATGTAGAAATTTCTACAAATCTAGCTCTGAATACCATGTAGAAATTTGTATAAATCTAGCTCTGATACCATGTATATGTTGTGTGTGGAGCATGATTGTTCAGAGGTCTTTGTTTCAGCCGGATGTATACCCCAGGAAGTTTGTACACCCCTCCATGCGGGGGGGTGCGGGGGGGGCCGATCCCCCCCGGGCTGGGGGGTCCGGGGGCCAGTGGTTCCCCGGCGGGGGCTCGGGGCAACGCCCCCGAAGCTAAAAACAAATGTAAAATTGCCTTGTAAAAGTATAGTAATTTCTAGTCAATCTGGGCCATTCATTAGGTAGATGATCTGACAGTAGAACTTATGTTTAGTTTAGGGTTTTTTGCCCTAGAAGGCAACCCCTCTCTTTGTATGAGGGCATTGTATTGGAGGCTGATATATAGATGTGTATTCTGTGAGCGAGAAACTGAGAGGTGAGACTGTGAGAAAAAACAGAGGATATTACAACGGATTTGCTGTAGGTTGTGTCTCTTCATTTTGCCAGATAATAGAAAGGAAGGACTGGCTGTTCAGGGTGGACGTAGCCCAAACTGGGTGAACCACGTATATCTGTGTCTCTCTTGTTTTATGCGTTCTCTGTGTTTATATTTTTGCAATATTTTATGTGTTCCATTGCTCCGTAATATATAATTTTCTAACAGTATAAATTCCTTATAGATTCAAACTACTAATTGTAGATGCTAAAATAATAGACTTGAATCTACTCTACTCATCAGCGGAAACAATTAAATGATCGTGAAATCACGAAGCATACTATTAGCACTCTGTAATTTCCTTAAGGCCGAGAAAAGATTACAAAGGTAACCTCAGACCACTTTTAGGCTAGGATCCAACCCCACTAGCCTTGGATAGGGCTCTCTCACTAGGGTTTTCCTCAGTCAACCTAAAGACTCAATAATTTTTTGATCTTAGGTTGGTTATGAGGATCAAAAGAGCATATTTGATTTAATGTTTTGAAGGTAAGTAAGAAAATAAAGACTCACTCGACATCGAACCAGTCACAGCTGATGATTTCAAGAGAATAGGGATAGTGAAGGTAATTTAGGTAGGGGAAGGATAGGAAATTTTTCTGATAATATAACTTGGTTCATTTTAGGAAGGGTGAGTGAAAAATCATAAGGATTACAATCAAAGAATCAAGTCACAAATTAATTCAAATTTCCAATGGGAGGAAAAGGAAACATAAAATGTTCAACTTATATAAAACAGAGGACAAGAGTGAATTCTGAAATATTTACTGTTAAGCTCAAACATTAAGACACATGTTTAAACTATGGAATCAAAATATAAAACTAATATCACATAGGACAAAATACCAACAAAGCTCTGACACAAGAATCCCTGTCAAACTCCTTCTACCTTCTATTCACTTGAGAAATTCATACAAAATACAAAACAATAGTCTTCTTTCCACACTGACTAACTCTTTGTTCATGTAGATTCTTGATTTATATACAATGAAATTATCCTCAGACTTAGGGGGTCGAAATACATACTTTTACCAAATTTAGGAAGATGTTACAATGCTTTAGGAATAAAATATCTGGAAAGTATGCCATATCCTACTATCTAGGGTTTGGTTTTTGACTAACCAAAAATATGCTAACTGAAGATAAAATAATGGCATTGGCTAGAAAAATATTCAAACTTCATCATCCAAATCAGCTTGAAATAAATTATGCCAAGTTGGAGGTCCACCAAGTCGAATTTGAAAAATTCTAGAACTCTGTCAACAAATTTGGCTTGGAAAATTTGTGAAAAATGGGTCTCAAAGTGACACATATAATTCCCAAACCATAATTATTGTGAAAAACATAAGAGATTTATTTATTTATTTATCTAGTTTTTGACAAAAACCTCTTTCACTTTTTCAAAATTCATTTCCCTTAGGCCAGAAACCGATTTTGAAGTGAAACTATAAAAAACGCAACATCTCCCCTGCCTCCTTTGTGCATCAGCTGTGTTTTTTGAATATATCCCAAATGTTGAGTTTGATGGAGCCGAACTTTTTGCAGCAAGTTACTATCATCATACCTCATCTCCAAAAAAAATTGATCCAAATTCGACACACGAATCTAGAGAAAATTCAAAAATGGTTGTAGGTGACAACACCTTGTTTCTCAAAACCCTTGAATCATTTTGGGCTAAAATTAACCGAGTTTATTCATCTCACCCCCATGCATCTACTATAAAAACTTCAAGGCAAATGGGTGCAAGGTTTAAGATATATGGTGAAAATACATTTGTGCAACACACTTTCGCATCGCGCTGTCTTTGCATGGCTTTAATCACATGCTTGAACTTTGGCTGAGAAAAAATGGATGATTGATGATGTTGCCACCCTTGTAAACCTTTTTAGAGTTTCCACAAACAAAAATAGTGCCAAAAGTTTGTTTTTTAATTAAACCCTAATTCTTCTGACAATTTAGTAGCAACTTGTGTAGCATTCAAAGTCCTGTATATTTGTAGCCTATCTCTGACAAAATGAAACTAATGGCTCATCTTGGCATGTCACTGTGAATCTTATGAACCTATGAAACAACCCCAAAACTGAAAGCAAGCCTATAAAACACTATCTCCCTTTGTTATCTGATTCACAACAACTTTCACAATAGTTGTGACTAGGGTTATTTGAGAGATACAAACAAACAAGGGGTTGGTCAATGAAACTCAACTGAATTTCCAAATATATATATGTAGGGTTCAAGGAACATATTGCCAACGACTTGATGATTTTATGATATGTGCAAGAGTTCCTCAGTTGCGTAGCAGATTCCCACTTTCGCAACAGTTTGAACTTGCAGATATGTAGTTTTCTTCCTTTCTACCTTCCAAGTGTTTCAGAGCATGTGTTTCGAATGAGAGAGAAGAGGGTGAGGAAGCACATTTAGGGCTTTCATATTTTTCTAAGATTTTTTTAGGACAATGATTACTCCTTGATATGAAAAATAGATAAGTGGTGTTTTTGTAATGATGACAACATGACATGCCTGAGCATAGATTACCATAACTGACATGACTCAGCTAACTAACTCATGATGAACAAAACCATTCATGATATTACCTTTTAATACCTTTTCATGGTGACCAATGACCCCTTATGATTACCCTTTTAATGATGATCTTCATGACATTACACTTTGGATTTTTAGCAAATAGACCTTTTTGACTCAAAAATTTACATGACACTCAATCCAAATCTAGACCTCTTATTCATAACAAACCCCTTTAGACCCTAACGCACATTAAATCAAAACTAACATTTACAAATTTACCTCAAATGAATAGAAAGACTAAAATGACAAAGATTCCTATAATATAGGACCCTAACACATACAAGAGAAAGAATTCAATCAACACATAACACAATTATTTCTTGGGAAAGCCA
The DNA here is from genome assembly GCA_031772625.1 of Pinus tabuliformis. Taxonomy (NCBI): domain Eukaryota; kingdom Viridiplantae; phylum Streptophyta; class Pinopsida; order Pinales; family Pinaceae; genus Pinus; species Pinus tabuliformis. The sequence goes on along the minus strand of CM062820.1, from coordinate 1,463,552,269 downwards.
CAACTAAAAACCCCTGTTATTTGTATATTACATTAGTCAGAAAATATGAGAAGATTACTATGCTTTTCTTGAGCAACCTCTCCACTATCACTATCTGTCTCACTGCTTCATAGGATGACTCTGGCCAACACTTAGCCAACTTCCTATCCTTCCAAGCTCCTACTTTCTTGCACTGTTCAATGAGGAATTAGGCCCCTATTTAATGGGAATTTTCCTCCATTTTCTTGTGTGGTTCCTTTAGGCTCTTCCTCTGACTGCATGCACCATCTATACAATTCGGATGATCATACAACTGATAGTACACTGTCCTTGAACTCCAATCTCAACTGGATCTTTCTCCGATCTCATATGCATGAGTTATTTTTGAGTGAATCATTAATGTACTAGTTGATCACTTCAGGAAACACCACATTGCACTTCAGACAACACCACACTGCAATTTAGGCATCGCCACACTTCAATTCAGACAACACCACACTGAACTTCAGGAAGCACCACACTCAACTGCACGAAGCACCACACTACACTTCAGGAAGCACCACACTGCACTTTAGGAAGCACCACACCGAAGGAAGACCCACACTCAAGTGCAGGAAACACCACACTGCACTTTAGGAAGCACCACACCGAAGGAAGACCCACACTTAAGTGCAGGAAACACCACACTACTAGATCTCCCACTAGTTCCACCATCAGTTAGAAATAGTTTAACTAACTTTAAATCAGTTAGATTGAATTAATTAATTATGACTCAAAATAAACTCAATTAGGGCTCCTATAACGTAGGACACACTCTATATGACTCTAGTTAGATCCTCAAATTGAATTAACTGAGCCAACTAAGTGAAATTAACTTATTTAACTAATACAAGTTGTCATTAGATGTGGAATTACAATTTTAGTCCTAATTTAATTCAAGGATAAATTAAATCATTATCTTTCTTGATGCCATTTTTAACATTTCTTGTTGTTATTTTCAACATTTTCTTATTTATATAGAATGTGCACACTAAGGTAATCCTCCATTATATTCTTCAGTCAATATTCTTTCACTATATACTTGATAATTCATAACTAAAGACAAGGGTGCCATGTTTCTTCACATGATTCAAGAATTATCTTGTAGTATGTTCTAGATGTCATGTTTTCACATGCCCTTCAAGTATCCAACTTTCTTGGTGGAGGAAATGGTGCAACTATTAAGACTTTGTTAACCCAAAATTTGTTTCCCTTATTTGGGGATTAATATTCATGGGTGACTGAATCTATGGTCTACTTTCATGGAAACATGCACCTCTAAGTAAAAGCATCACCAATTTTTCAACTCAACTCATAAAATGAGTGTTAGTAGGTGGAAACATGAATTTTATTCCTTTATTGTCATGATGGTAACCTGTACTCTTTATAAAACCTCATTACCCATATGTGGATCAATTCACAAGCACGATCTCTATGCCTTCACACACTATAATGGATGCATCAAATGATTTCATAATCAAAACCAATTTTTAACATCAATCAAATGAAATATGTTGGCACCCTTACTTAATCCAAAGTCTAGTATAATATTGACATAATCCTACATCAACATATACATATGTTTTCCTATCACAATAGACATGTCGTTGGTAGCATCTGCAAGTTAATGTATTAACATTTTCATTCTAATATTTCAAGATCCTATGAATTGAAAACATCAGTTAAATCCTAATAGTGTGCATATGTAATTCATTCATATTATCATATAAAAAATTAAGTGAATTCATTCAAATTCATAGTTTAAAACCAATTACTTAATTAAAATTTCTAGTTCCATCATAAAAATACAAGTAAATAAGTCAAGTCACTTATAAATAGATACCCTCAAATAGTATATCAAGTCTATTAAACAAGTAGGAACAAATGTGCCTCAAAGACACAAAAAGGCATGCCCTGAAGTAAGTACAAAAATACATGCCCTTAAGTAAGTAGATACACTCAAAGACATGCCTTTAAGTAAGTATAAAAAGTGTCATGTCTATACATAGCCTTCAAGCATCCAATATCTTAGTGGAGGAAATGATGCAACTATTGAGACCATATTAACTCAATATCTGTCACTCTTTTTAAGATATTAATGGTCATTATAGAATAAACATATTTCCTTATTACATGCATTTCAACTAAACCTCATGAGTGATTGAATATATGGCTTATTGTCACGACAATGTACAACCTCTAGGTAAAAGTTTCAATAGATTTTCGACTCAATTTATAGAAAATGAGTGCTAGTAGGTGAAAACATGAATGTTGTTCCTCCTCTTCTAACGATACCTCGTACACTTCCATACAACCCCATTATCCATATGCGGATCAATAAGAAAACAGATTCCCTATGACTGTACATATTACATTCAATTTATCAAATAGTTACATAATCAAAACAAAAGCATAATATTAACCATAAAATATATGATAATATCCTCACTAAATCCATAGTCTAATATAATGTTGATGTAATCCCATATTAATAAACTATAGTTTCTTATCACACTATGAAAACTATTAGTACCATTTGCAAGTTAATCTCTCCAACATTTTCATTTCAATCATATAAATTAACAACATTATTTACATCATATCAATTCGTTTAATCCATTCATGTTATCATAACAACATTTAAATGAACACATTCCAAATCATCAATTTAAGCCAATCAAACAACTAATAAGTTTGAGTTTCAAAATCAAACTACAATTTAATAAACTAGGCCATTTACAAGAAAATGTTTGCAAATCATGAGATCCACTCTATCAAACATGTAGAAAGAAATGGAGTAATATAATATTGCATAATACATCCTTTCCACTTTGATATTTTCTTGGTGCAACACAAAAAATATTGGAAAAAAAATGAATGTATAGATTTTGATGTTGCATTTTAAAACGGGTACTTGTTGGGATCTGGAGTATTTGATTCAAGGGTTGTTATTATATGAAGATGCATAACATCCAACTTTATTTCATGCTAAAATTTTATTTATCTATATTAACTACAAGAAATGTTCATTACTAAGTAATTTTAGTGGTGCCTGTTTATAGTATTGTCTTGGCATTGTTGTTGTTATGGTGTATGCTCGAATTATGAAAAAATATGTTTTCATGACTATTTATAGTCTTAATGTTGTTTTCTTAGTTGAAATATTACTAAGAATATAGGTTGCATATCCTTTTATGAGTATTTTCTTTATTTGACCCTAATATCATTGTTATGAGCTTTTATCTTTGATGGATTCCCATTTAGTGCTCTCTATCTCTCTCCCTCTCACACACACACATAAGCCTAGTGGTGGAAACATGTAAAAATATATAAGCATAAAATACATATTAAGGGGGTTTGAGAGAAGAGGCCCTCAGGGGATAGGCCTCATGTGTTTCCTTGTAATAGATATATTGACATTTCTTCCTATCCTCTATAATGATGGGATTAGAGCTAGCACCCTCGAAAATGGATGTGCCCATGAACTCAATAGCTTCCTCCTCTTTCCTAGACCCATCACCATAGGCTTTGAAATTGAGACCTTAGAGAAAAGTGAAATTGGACTCCAACCTTTTGATTTTGTTAATAGGTAAAAGAACATAATGACATTTGTTTTCCTATATGAAAACAACATGTGTCTTAGCGAACAAATGAAAATTTATGGTGAGAAATAACTTGGTATATCTGAATCTCAAGAACCTTGTGTCCACCCATCCTTGGAACTCCTTCATAATTTTTTGGATCTCACTATTATACTTAGAGTGGGGTTGAATCAATATAATGACAATTTTTACTTATTTAATTTCATTTGAACATTATAAAACATCAATCTCATGAATTGAACAATTAATACGATGTAACAACCCTTGGTTGATTTTCCATGTAAATAAAATAAGACCAAGGTCATGTGACATGTATTCCAAGGTAAATGGTGGGTAAAACATTATAGTGGGAATTACATGTGGATTAATAAAGGCTATGAAAATTGGAAAATGCATTGGCAAAGGAAAAGAGGCAATAAATGGCATTTCATTATGAGAAATAAAGGAAAATAGGAGAAAAGGAAGGTGAAGAGACATTATTTGCATGCAAGAGAAATTATAGGAAAAATGAAGGAAAATGAAGAAAAATGAGACATCAATAATAAAAATGCATCAGAGAAATTGTTCAAAACTTTTGTCCAGTTCAGTTTTGGATCTCTCCTTTCACATTCTCATTCTCTCATACTCTTGCACACTTAGAGCATTCTTGGAGCATGCTTGGACAACTTTACCATTCACCTGGATTGGAGAAAGAAAGAAAAGGAAAGCAAGGGACAACAAGGGGGACAATTGGATCAACAACTACGACAAGGATACTTTGTAGGTAATAGGTTGCATGTGTGATTTCCTTGCTGATTTTTGGATGCATGGTATATGCATGTGGTTCCTTGGTTATGTGTTGTCATTGGCATGGATATTTGCCTAGATTGACAATGGTTTCAACCTTTTCTTTCCATTTCTTAGATATCCGTGTTTTTGTGGCTTTCCAACTTGTTGTTTTAATTGGTTCTTAGGTTCCCTATGGCTATGGGATAGAACAAATGCTTTGGAGCCTTGAAACAACTTGGGTTGAGTTACTAGTTCATAGAGCCTGCAGGTTGGGACAAATGCTCTGGAGCCTTGTGGGTTGAGTTATTAGTCCCTGGAGTTGTGGGTTGGAACAATTTCTCTAAAGCCCTGATTTAGTTGTGGGTTGAGCTACTAGTTCCTGGATCCCTAGAAATCTTGGGTAGAGACTGATCTCATTGATGTTAGTGATTTCTGGACCATATAGGTGAGATAATTGTGGTTGATGGTTGAGGTGGTTTGGCCTATGGAAGCCCTGGTTAGTTTTGTTTTGGTTTAACCCTTATGATCCCACATTCATGCTTGGAATATGGCATGGGGGTGATTGGATGAAAGAGATATTTAGTTCAACTCAATCTATGGTCAAGTGGTACGTGAAAGTCCCTGACTTGGTTGACATTATCATATGTTAATAAGAGTTATTTTCCTATTGTGATCTATGAGTGATAGAAAATAATTAACAGAGCAATGAAACACAAAACATATTGTGGGAACACAAACACACAAACACATAAAACAATAGAGACATAAATATATGTGGTTCACCCAATTTGGGCTACATTCATAGAGAAATAACTAGTCCTACAACAAATCCACTATAATTTCCTCTTCGATCTCACACAGTCTCCTCTCTCTTTCTCGCTCAAAATAATAATCCCTAGTCTCAATACTCTTCCTTCCTATAAACCAAGGGTTCTCTTCTAGGGAAAATATCCTAAATTAACATAACTTATACCGTCAGATCATCTGCCTAATGAACATCCCAGATTGACGACAGAATTACAATATTTTGCAAGGAAATTTTTCATCTATTTTTAGCTTCGGGGGCATTTCCCTTGAACCCCCGTTGGGGGCCCGCTAGCCCTAGGACCCCTGCGAGGGGGGAAAAGTCCCCCCTACACCCCCTTTTGTAGAGGGTTGTAAAATCTTCCTTGGGAATACACCCAGCTAAAACAAGACCTCTAAATCAGGAAGATAATAAGGATCCACACCCAACAATCTCCCACTTGGAGACTAATTATAACAACTCAACCGCTACTTCACTTGTTAGAAAATGATTCCACTTTGGACTTGGTTGTTTCTCATCTTCATCATCATACTCGAAGACCAATTGAAACTAAGAAAAATCTTTGTTTCTCCTTGGTTACAACTTTTGTTAACATATCTGCAAGATTCTAGCTAGTGTGTATCTTTTCTAGCTTCAATTGTCCATATTACAATACTAACCATACGAAATGGTACTTGATATGTATATATTTAGTTTTGGAATGAAATGCTGAGTTATTTTCAATATGAATGGCACTCTAGTTGTCACTATATAACTTTCCCATCTCATGCTTCTTTCCCAATTCATCCATAAATCTTTGTAACCAAACCATTTCTTTACTAACCTCTATAGCAGCAACATACTCTGCTTCCGTTTGTTGAAAATTTTGAAACCCAAATGACAGTTGTTCCACCTACAATAGACACATACTCGGTGGCACTCCTCATGTTATATCTATCACTTATCATATCTGCATTAACATATACCTATAGAGAAATATTTGAACCACCAAATCATAATGCTTTATTTGTGGTACCTTGCAAATACCATAGAATCAACTTCAATACCATCCGGTTCTATTTTCTTGGATTGTTCATATACCTGCTTATAACTCCCACTGCATGTGCAATATCAAGCCTTGTTCATACCATTGCATACATTAAGCTTCCAACTGTTGATGCATATGTAACTTTACACATATAATCCATCTCTTCCTGGGTCTTGGGACACATCTCCTTACTTAGTTTGAAATGGCTAGCCAAAGGTGTACTAATTGGTTTTGCATTCTGCATATTAAATCTTTCCAACACCTTTTCTATGTACTCACTCTAAGACAATGTTAATTTGCAATTTTTATTGCCTCTAGTTATTCTCATACCAAGGATTTGTTTTGCAGCACTCAAATGCTTCATTGCAAATGAATTTTCCAATTTCCCTTTGAGCACATTTATTTCCTTCATGTTAGACCCTGCAACAAACATGTCATCTACATACAATAGAAATATAATACAATTGCAATCATTTTTCCTTTTAATATAAACACAATGGTCAGAGTGACATCTAGTATAACCTTCTTCAGACATAAACCTATCAAATTTTAGATACCACTACTTGGAGCCTGTTTTAAGCCATAAAATATCTTCTTCAATTTGCACATTAATTTTCCTTTCCTTTGACCTCAAACCTTGTTTTTGTTGCATATATATTTCTTCCTCCAAATCCCCATGGATAAAGGTTGTCTTTACATCTAACTGCTCAATATGAAAATCTTTTGCTACCACTAGACTTAAAATAGTTATGGTTGAAGTCATTTTAACAATAGGAGAAAAAAATCATCAAAGTTTATACCTTTGTTTTGTGCAAACCCCTTCACCACAAGTGTAGCCTTATACCTCTGTTTACCTCCATCTTCTTCCTTCAACCTATAAACCCATTTATTCTGCAATGTTGTTTTACCTGCAAGCAACTTGACTAAGTCCCGAGTCTACTTATGCATAAAGGAGTCCATATATTCTTCCATGGCTTGCTCCCAATTCTTCCTGGTTTCTACATGAATTACTTCTTCATATATTTCTAGTTCACGAGAATCAATTAAAAATATATAATATAATGAAGGATAATATCGTTCAGGGGGTCTACTTATCCTGGTAGATCTTCTAACACCTCTTTTAGGTGTTTGAGGTACATGTTTCTATTGTCGTTGTTGTTGTGGTTACTGTTCATTATGATTTTTAGGTACCTTTACTTTTTTTGTGATCTCATCAAGCAATGTGTATTCTTTGTTTTCCTTTTATTTTTTCTTTCCTTGCGTCTGATCCTTATACAAGACCTTTTCATTGAATATGACATCTTTGCACCTAATGATTTTTTTATTTTCATAATCATATAAGAAATTACCAAAATTGTTAACACCATATCCAATAAAAGTACATTTATTTGATTTTACCTCAAACTTTTTTCTATTTTCTTTATTAATGTGGATAAAAGCTTCACAATTGGAAGTATTTAAAAATGAGTAGTTTACTTTTTTACCTATCCATGCCTTCTCTAGAATACCACCATCTAAGGAACTTGAAGGCCCTCTGTTTATCAGATAAACGACAATATCTACAACATTTGCCCAAAATTGTAAGGTAAATCTTGCATTCAATCTCATGCACATTGCATGCTCCATGATTGCCATGTTCTCCTTTCTAACACATCATTTTCCTCTGGTGTTCTTGGAACTATCTTCTCTCTCTGAATTCCATTCTCTAAACAATAGTTTTTTTTTTTTTTTTTTTTCTGAATAAGGCTAATTCTATTATAATACAAAAAGGTCAAAAATTACATAGCAGTTACAAAAGGGCATGGCTCAGAAATCTTGCCCAGAAAATGTTCATTTACCTAGCTTGTATCTACCAAGATTGAACACCGTCAAAATTGAATTACTGTCTTCTGCTGTATCTATGGCCTCTATGACTCGAAACCATGACTCTAAACGATACATAATAGGGACCCGAAGACATACAGACAAATAAACCCAAACGGCCGACACATAGACAGACAGACCCATGCTGTCGAACTGATACATAGACACGGAAAACAGAGACAAAATGTGGCTCTTGCGGCCTGAGTTGCCGAGAGCACCCTTCTTATCTTGCTCATTCATCATCAGTGGTGTAGGGCGCTTCCTCAATTTGGCACCCAAAATGAAGAGAGTCATCAGAATCAGAGAGAGGGATCATCACGCTGGAAGGCCGTCCCTGAACAGGCGCGCTTGGGCCTGCGAGAGCTGGTGGACAAGCTATGGGGGAGCTTTCCCTGTCAGTTTCGCTAGGACCTGCAAGAGCTGAAGGACCGGCTAAGGGGGAGCTTTCCCTGACAGGGCGTTGCAGGTCGATAATAGGCCCTGTCCCATGAACAGGAGGAGGAAAATCCAGCGTGGCTTCTGCCGAATCTCTTAGAATATCACAATGCTCAACCGTTACAGAGATAATGAAGGTGGAATTAGCGAGAGCACAGGGAACCCGGTACCTTACCATAGGATTCTCGTGATGCCCATAGTCCATATTTTGATCGCTTTCCATGCCTCTGCCGCGCCCAGCTCTATTGCCATGAAAATGTTGCGGCTCAGAAGTGACTTCGACGGAGGAGGAAGGAGAATTGGGGCCAGGCCGCTGGATGGTGGCCCTTCCGCGAGAGCTACCGCGCCGACTGCACATTCTTTGTCTTTCACCCCTCATGTCTGAATTCCGATAATGAACTCGCGTACCGGGACCTGGTGAGGAGACCTTAATCGGGCCGAGGGTGGCCAAATCGAGCTCACGACGCAGATTTCTGAGGCATATAGCAGTCTCTAAGAAGGCTGCAGAGCATGGATGCTCTTGTTCCCTTCCCCAGTCCGCCGATTGATGCACCAGAAGAGCGGCAATATGCCAGACGAAAGCAATGGTATGCTTAAATGCCAGAGGGGTTCCGTGAATATTAACCTCCATAGCGCAGTTCACCAGGTAGTGCAGAATGGACGACATGACCAGCATTAATGTCGGCATAAGTTCTACTGCATGCGAGCCTACTATATCAGCTGCGGGGTACTGCATGTCACTAATGGGCTAACACATGCCCATGTGACACCCCATCTGTCCTCCACTCACATTAGACACCCGCATCCGGGAGTTCTCTAAATAATAGTTATCAAACTCTTTGTTGCAGTATTCACCTCCATTGTCTAATCTAAGACACTTCAAATTCTTTCTTGTCTCATTCTCAACCAAAGTTTCCCATTTATTGAAAGTATCAAATACATCATATTTATTATGAATATAATAAATCCAGGTTTTCCTACTTACATCATCAATAAAAGTAACATAATAACGAGAGCCATCGAGAGATGATACCTAAGAAGGTCCCCATACATATATATGCATAAGCTCTAATTATTTTCTTTTCTTTTCTTTTCGAACTTTGATAAACTTGATTCTCTTCTTTCCATTAACACAATTTTCACAGAAATCCAAATCAACATGCTTCAAACCTGGAAACAAATTTCTTGAGTGAAGAATTTGCATCCCTTTGTCAGTCATGTGCCCGAGCCTATGATGCCACACTGTTGTATCTGCTCCAGTGGAGGTTAAAGAATTAACATAATTAGAAATACCATTGCATAAATGCAATGTACCAACCTTTTCTCATTTTGCTATTATTAGGGCTCCTTTTGTGACCTTCCAGGTTTTGTCTATAAATGTAGTTACAAAACCTTCACCTCCCAACTTCCTTGTTGAAATTATATTTTTCTTCAGATATGGAACATGCCTTACCTCCTTTAATAGCAATTGGTTTCCATTCTATTTCTTTATAAAAACTTTACCCATTCTAATGATTTTATAGGGTTTATCATCACCTAGACGAACATGTCCAAAATCTCCTTGAACATAGTCATGAAATGTTTCCTATCAGGTGTGGCATGGAATGAAGCCCTTGAATCTACTACTCAAGCATCAATAGTATTTTCTAATGAAATAATTAGAGAATCTTGTAAAACATCACCTATTACATCTACTTCTTGATTGTTCTCTTGATGTCCATCTCCTTATTTTCCCTTTTGATAATTACAATATTTCTGCAATTGTCCTTTCTTCCCACATTTCCAACACACTATCCCTGATTTAGACTTGGATCTTCCTTTCCTTGTCTTACTGTGATGTCTGGCACTCTTTCCTCTTTCCATTTTCCTTTCCCTAGTCTTTGCATTCAAAACATTACCTGTTGTCTCACCTGAGCTTTTCCTTCGCATTTCCTCACTAAGGATAGCACCAGCAACACTATCAAACTTTAAAGTACTAGATCCAGAGAAAGAGTTACTAATAGCCATAACTAACCCATTCCAACTTTCTGGTAATGAACACAAAAATAACAGAACCCTAACTTCATCATCAAAATTTAGCCCTACATAAATTAACTCACTAGTAACTGTGTTAAATTCATTTAAATGATTAGCAACATATCCACTTTCTACCATCTTCATATTAAATAGACGCTTCATAAGAAATACCTTATTTGAGGCCAAGGGTTTTTCATATAGTTTGGCCAATGTCATCATTCAACCTTCTGTTGTTGTTTCCTTTGAAATGTTGAATTCCACTAATGCTGCTAGACATAGTCGTATTGTTCTTAATGCCTTTCTATCGAGAAGGTCCCATTCTTCGTCTGTCATACTTGTCAACTTATTTGATTTTCCATTCAATGGTAGGTATAGATCTTTCTGATATAGATAATCTTCCATCTGCATCTTCCACAACTGGTAGTTTTGGCCATTAAATTTCTTGACCCTAAACCTACCATATTCTGCCATTGCTCCCACTCAAATGAGGAACCCTTGTCTCTCGCACGTCTATCATCCAAATATGCCTTTGGCTCTGATACTAGTTGTTAGAAATTTAATAACAGAGCAATGAAACACATAAAATATTTTGGAAACACAAACATAGAAACACATAAAACAAGAGATACACAAATATACATGGTTCACCCAATTTGGGCTAAGTCCATGGAGAAACAGCCAGTCCTTCCTTTTATATTATCCAACAAAATGAATAGATACAACCTACATCGTATACACTGTAATTTACTCTTCGATCTCACATAGTCTCCTCTCTCTTTCTCGCTCAGAATAATAATCCCCAGCCACAATACAATTCCCTCATATAAACTAAGGGTTGCCTTCTAGGGAAAAACCCCTTAATTAACATAACTTCTACCATCAGATCATCTACTAAATGAAAAGCCCAAATTGACTACGAAATTACAATATTTTATAAGGAAAATTTTCATCTATTTTTAGCTTTGGGGGCACTTCCCCTTAACCCCTGCCTAGGGCCTGCTAGCCCCCATACCCCCCAACCAGGGGTAATGCACCCCCCCCCCCACACACCCCCTCATGTAGAGGGGTGTATGGTCTTCTTGGGGTATACACCCAATTGAAATAATACATCTAAATTAGGAAGATAATCAGGCTCCACACCCAACAATGAGCACTTGTACTAGTTGTCATGTTGACATTATGTTTGACTTCTTATGGTCTATATTATGGTTATATATTGGTTATACACTTGGTTATATGATGTTCTCTAGGTATTTCTCTTGCTCATGATTTGTTAAGTTACTAGATGGTTGATGAATGCATGGACTAACAAGTGTTGTTGCAACTAGTTAGAGAAGGCTTGGAGCTTTCTTGGTGATTCTAAAATGAAATTCAGAAGTTTATGATCAGATATGCATTCATGACCTGTAGCTTTCATGTTTACCATGTGTTTGAAGAAATTCCTATTGTGTTCTACGCATCTTGGTCAAGATCTTTTTCAAGTTTGAATGTTTGGCATTGTTGTCATCTTAATCATGATTTTGGAGACTTATAGGTAGTTCTGGGTAGTGGTCTAGAGGTTTTCCTGAAAACGTGGAATAGATCTCGTGACCACATGCATTGAACCAAGGAAACTATGTCATAACCACATGCAAGCAAGCTTGTGAGTGCAGTTATAGCCTCCCAACCGCATGCATGTAGTCTTGTGGGTGCGGTTGGAGGGAAAATTGTGTGAAAATGAGTTCCAGCTAAGGGATTGATCACTTGGGGTGATCTGTAGGATCTTATGTGGTTTATAGTCCCTATGAGATGTCAGTTTTTTTTTAGGTTGTAGGCCCTACTTCCATAACTGGAACTTGGAGGTTGGGTCATATAATAGTGACATTCATCTCATGTTTACCCTCGAGAGCTTGCAAAAGTGGGTAAATGTGGGAGGGTTGGTTACATATTGGTATCAGAGCTTGCAGGTTAAAACACTTGGACTAAATGGGCTAGATTTGATTGTTATTCATGCATGTTAGTCATATGTGTGTCTATTATGCATGCATTCTAGTGGCTATGGTTTTCATGTATATAGTCAATGTTACAATTTGTGTTATCATGCATGATTATGTTGATATAATTGATGTCATCATGCTAATCTAGAATAGTTTGTGTAGAAGAGATAGCCTCCCCTGAAGTTCACTAAGGTATGATTTTGATTATGAATTCTATTTGGTTTATATAACATGGCATGTTTGCAGGAAATAGAAGATCAAAGATGAAGAGTAGAATGGAAAACTACAATTCACATGACTCCCTTTACAAGGCTAATATGAATTCAATGGAATGGTAAAGTTAAGTTGAGCAGCAAGGAGAAGAGAACTTTCCTGATATAGTAGATACATCTAGAAGTTTGAAGGCAGAAGTCAAAAGTTGTAAGGCAGATAATAGCAGGTTATTGAGGCACACAAAAGGCTTACCAGAGCTCAAGAAAATAAAGTAGAATTTAATGTAGTCATCCTTCAGAGTATTTCAGATTTACTGAAGAAGGGATAGTTGAGTACCATTCATGGATAGGAGGAAAAGACTAATGGGGCATATGGTAGCAGGTCTCAATCAGGATATAGGTTGTATAGGGATGACACAACCAGAGGTGGAAGATCCTTGGATACACCTGATAGGCGGGCTAACACTCATGGATTTTATTCTAGCTCTAGTTCTTAGAGAAATCATCATCACTACCACCAACATTCTTATGGGAGGAGTGAGAAGCATTGTTTGCCAGAGGAGTTCAAGAAAGTTAAGCTTCCTACTTTTGATGGGGATGTGAAGAGACAAAAAGATGTAGAAGCATGGGTAATTGGTATGAAGAAGTTCTTTGGATTGCACGATTATTCAAAGAATATGAAAGCCAATATTGCTATTTTCAGTCTCAAGGGAAGAGAAAACATTTGGTGGGAAGATGTGAAGCATGCCAAAGGCATCAGGGTATAGGAGCTTAGTTGGCATGAGTTTAAAAGACTTTTCAATAAGAATTACTTGCTAGAGAGGTATTATGATGCAAAGACCAAGGATTTCTATGAGTTGAAGATGGGTTCTGTAACAGATGAAGAGTAAATGACTAAGTTTCTGGATTTGTTGAGGTATGTGCCCTACCTTAAGGATGAGAAGGAAAAGGTCCAAAGTTTCATTAGTGGACTGCCTTTAGAATTTAAAGATCAGATTGAGTATGATGAGCCTCGGTCATTGGAGGAAGTCATTGGGAATCTAAATCATTGTTATGAGAATTGTAAGTATAACTTTGAGCCTAAGAGGGATTGGAAGGTTGATGAGAAGACTAAAGGGAAGTAGCCTAAAAAGCGAAGAATACCTCAGGATTCAGGTGATAAGGAGAATGTAGCGTCATACAAGAAGTTCAATGCAATTGACAGAGGAAATGGATTTCATCCTGAGGAGCAGAATAAGGGCGGTGGAAGGATGCCTTTGCATTGTTGGACTTGTGGTGGAGAGCATCGAAGTAAATATTATCCATAACACCAGGGTGGAAGGCCTCAAATTTATAGTGCTCCGGAGGCACAAAAGTTAGGGATGTTGGTCAAAGTATCCCTCCGATTTATGAAACAGTGGATAATAGGCAACTTGATCATTAGGCATCCATTATTGAGATGGAAGGTAAGCGTCATGACCAAGTTGCTTCTATTTTGATTGATCATGGATCTAATTATAGTTATATCAGTCTTGACCTGATGGACAAGTGTTGCTTGAATAAAAAAGTGCATGCAAAATCTGTAGTTGGTTATAGATACCAAGAGAGGAGTTCATCATTGGGTGAGATCTTGTGCATTTGATTTGAATGTCATTCCTACGTCAGCACATCTAAATGTGCTTTCTTTGGGATCATACAATATGTTTTTTGGCATAGATTGGTTGTTAATGTAGGAATTTACAGGGTAAGTTCCTCAGAAAGAACACCAAAATGACAATGCTCACAACCAGATCACAGATCAATACACCAGTATTTTTGACGTGGTTAAAACCCTCAAAGAGGGAAACAGTCCACGGCCTGTCCCAACGTGGATACTACAGGCAATTTATTAATCAAAGAATGAAAATTTACATAAGCTTCTCTCATGCATGGATTACCCGAACAATGACCCTCCATGCGCTTTAAATAGAACTCATGGACCAATCGGGTGTCAAGCCACGGATCAAGTGTCGGTAATACCGAGGAGAGAATGAACCGTCGGATCACTACATATCGTGACCATCGGATTGTAAGTTACAAAATGTACAACGGTAAAGAAACACACTTTACCTAACTCTATACCTAACTCTAAACTAGACCAAGTTGTACTTAACTATTTCCTATGTGTCGGAATATCCTAACATCCCCCCTTAAGAACAACTTGGGATAGGATTGAAGGATTTACAAATATGACACAATAGGAGAAGGAAGGAGGCACTAGAGCCTATCCCCCCTTAGTGACAACTTCCTGAACTCCAAGCATAAATCGAAGTTTAGTGAACTTCGCCTCTGTGAGAGCCTTTGTGAAGATGTCTGCAACCTGATCATCTGTTGAACAATATTGCACTTCAAGAACATGGTCATGAATGAGCTTTCTGATGAAGTGCATGTGTAGTTCAATGTGTTTGCTACGCTGATGCTGGACTGGATCTTTGCATAGCTGAATGGCACTTTGATTATCACACCAAAGTGTGGTTGGATGCTGCTGCTCAAAGCCAAACTCTGATAGGATCTGACGAAGCCACAAGGCTTCCTTACTAGCTTCCACGGCACCACGATACTCTGCTTCTGCTGACGAAAGAGAAATGGCAGCCTGTTTCTTACAAGCCCATGTAATAGGTCCTGAACCAAGAGTGAAGACATAACCGGCAGTAGACTTCCGATCATCAGGGTCACCAGCCCAATCAGAATCAGTGAAACCAACTAATAGAGGAGCTGCTTTGGCACTGTAATGAAGCCCAAACTATACTGTACCTCGAACATAACGAAGTATTCTTTTAGCTGCTTTCCAATGACTTTCACGGGGGTTTTGCATAAAACGAGCAACAAGGCCAACAGCAAAGGAAAGGTCAGGATGAGTATGGGTTAAATACAAGAGTTTTCCTACAAGTTGACGGTATAAGGTAGCATCAACTTCAGGAGAAGTACAAGAGACTGAAAGTTTGACTCCAGACTGAAAGGGAGAAGGGGCTGGCTTACAGTCTTCCATGTGAAAATGACGAAGAATATCACAAGCATACTTGGACTGGGAAAGGAAAATACCCTCCTTGGATTGCAAGACTTGAAGACCGAGAAAATAGTGTAAGTGTCCTAAGTCTGTCATTTCAAATTTCTTTTTAAGGCTGGACTTCACATGGTTTATAAGGTTGGGATCACTACCAGTAAGAATAAGATCATCAACATAAAGAACAAGGATGATAAGAGAGTTGCCTACTTTCTTGGTGTAGACAGTATTGTCAGAATAACACCTAGAAAAGCCAGATTCTAAAAGAAAGCTATCCATTTTGGCATACCAAGCCCGAGGAGCTTGCTTGAGACCATAAAGGGATTTCTTAAGTCGACAAACAAGGCTGGAGTCTGTTTGTATGAATCCAATGGGTTGTTCCATATAAATTTCTTCCTACAAGTCCCCATGCAAGAAGGCAGATTTAACATCCATCTGATGGACTTCCCATTTTAAAGAGGCAGCAAGGGAAAGAACAAGGCGGATTGAGTTCATTTTGGCAACAGGGGAGAAGGTTTCAGTGTAGTCAATGCCTTCAACCTGTGAAATGCCCTTAGCAACAAGATGAGCTTTATGTTTATCAACTTTCCCATCTGGTCCATACTTGGTTCTGTAAACCCATTTACATCTAACAAGTTTGCGTCCCTTTGGTAGAGGAACAAGATCCCATGTATCATTTGCCAACAATGAATGATATTCTTCATTCATAGCTGCTTCCCAATGTGGATGACCTGAATCTTCTGCAAAAGTGTCAGGATCATGATTTACTGGAGCTTGAGCCAGTAAAGAAGAGGCTCTTTCAAACTGAGAACGTGTACGTCGCTGATCTGTAGGATCACCGGCAAGATCTCCTGCTGCATCCCGAGTAGCACGGACCCATCTTGGAAGTTGAGGATCCTGAGAAGGTGGGGGAGGATTATCATCCTCACTTTCATCATCTAAAGAAGAAATGTTTTCAAAAGTAGAAGAGATAGGAAGAGGTGGCACATCCGCCGGACTAGGCTCGCAGGCCGATTTATTTTCATCAAATTTTACATCTCTTCTAATGATAACATTTTTGGACTTAAATGGAATAAGTCTATAACCTTTTACATCTTCAGAATATCCAACAAAAGTACATTTCTCACTCTTAGGTTCTAAAGCTTTATGCTTTTCATCTGGAATATGGGCCCATGCTTCACTTCCAAAAACACGAAAGTGACTTACATCTGGTTTAATGGAACTCCAAGCTTCTTCTAGAGTGATATTCTCTAGAACCTTAGTAGGAGTGCGATTGATTATATAATTTGCACAATTAATTGCTTCGGCCCAAAAACTAAGACTGAGTCCTTTAGATTGCAGCATACAATTAGCCATTTCCTTTAAGGTGCGATTTTTCCTTTCAGCTACACCATTTTGTTGTGGAGTGTATGGAACAGTATGTTGCATTTGAATTCCATTTTCGGTGCAAAAGTTGATGAATGTGTTTTTAACATATTCTCCACCATTATCAGTTCTTAACTTAAGAATTTGATGTCCAGATTGTTTTTCAACAAAAGCTTTGAAGGCCAAAAATGTGTTAAATACTTCGCTCTTGAGTTTTAAGAAGTATACCCAAGTGCGTCTGGAGAAATCATCAATGAAAGTTAAGAAATACTTGCAGCCAGAGAATGAAGCAACAGGAAGTGGACCACATAAATCATTGTGCACAAGCTGTAAAGGGGCTGAGGCGTGCCAAGAGGCACGTTTTTCAAAACTGTCCCGATGATGTTTTCCGAGTACACATCCGGAACAAACACCATCTCTGCAAGATACCATAGGAAGACCTGTCACCATATTTTCTTTACATAGATGCTGAAGGGAGCGATAGTTTAAGTGACCAAATCGCTCATGCCAAAGTTTGCTCACTTCATCATTATGAGCAACAAATACCGAGGGAAAATTTGATGACCCAAAGTTGTGAAACTTATACAACCTTGTGGAATCATCAGCAATACCAGTAGCTAGAATCTGTTTAGGATCTCTCAGATCCTTGATTACAACATCATGAGGTGAAAATTCAACAATTTTACCTTCACCTGAATGAGTTATCTGATATACAGATAGAAGGTTGCAGGATAAGGTTGGAACACATAATACATCATTAAACTGACCATTGTCTAGATGAACAGTTCCAGTCCCTACAACATTAAGAGATCTATCATCACCAACATATATGTCTTTGGTGTTACAATCATTTAAAGAAGAAAACATGGCTTGGTTTTTGGCCATGTGATAAGAGGCTTCAGAATCAATGAGCCACTCATGAGAATGAGAAGAAGAAGATACATTTAATGCATAACCAGACTGAGATGATTGACAACGACATGCAGAAAGTGCCATTCCTGAAGATGAAGTTGAAGTTGAAGTTGAAGAATGCTCCACATGGATGTTATGTTTCTTCATTGCGGCTTCCAAGGCTTCCATCTTCATAAAGCATTTAGATTCTAAGTGGCCATCTCGATTACAAAAGTTACAATGTCTATCAGTCTTCTTCCATTTGTTTTTATTGGTCCTATCATTTTGCTGAAATGATATTTCATTTTGAGGCTGAGTTGGTTTAGGACCATTCTTTTGAGGATATGACTTCTTAGGATTCTTTGAACTTGGTTGCTGCTGGGCGGCTAACGCTTTCGTGGAAGAGTTTCCAAGATTAAGAAGACCAAGGTGTAAGAGTTTTTCTTGTTCTCTTATTAAAGAATCACAAAAAGAGTCAAAGGAAGGGGCCTTGTAGTCTTTTCCTTGACAAATGAAAGCTTCCCTTGTAGAATGGAAGGTGGAAACAAATACAGAGTAGGCTGGTCCCAACTTAGTAAGGATGGAATAAATAAGGTTACTATCTTCTTTCTTAACCTTAACACCTTCCAAAAGATATCTAAGGGTCTTGAATTTGGACAAGAAATCTTCAATGCAAGAAAAATTATTAGGATCCAATGTAAGCAACTCATTTTCAAGTTGATGGGCTCTAATTTCATTTTTAATCCCAAAAACTTTAGTGAGTTTTTCCAATGCTTCATGAGGAGTCTCAAGTTCTGCAATATGGAATCTAAGATCAGGAGAAATAGACATCCCTATCAAACCACGTGCTTGATCTTGTCTATTTTCCCATTTTGCAGCTTTGTCTTCATCTTTTGGTTTCTTCTCTTGGTCTGTGGCTATTCTGTAGAGACCTTTACTTCTAAGTAAATCTTCCATGTAGGCTATCCATTGGAAGTAGTTAGTGCTGTCAAGAATGACTTGGCATGGACTTTCCATTTAAAAAAAAAAAAAAAATGAAGCTGAAGATGCTGAAAGTAAGTGTTCCAATGGATAGATCTCGAAAAATTAGGCGGTTTAAAAAAAAACGGCTCTGAAAAAGGCTTCCGGATGAAGAAGTTATGGCTTTTTGAAAAAAAAATTGTTGAAGTTGCCGGCAAAGTGCGCGAATGTGCGGGAATGAAAAAATCTGCCCCCACAAAATGGAGACTTGAACCCAAGACCTCTACTCTCTTAAAATAGCTTTGAACCAATTGATCTATACAAAAAATTTGAGAGAGAGAGAGAGAGAGAGAGGGGGGGGGGGCCTTGGTTTGCGTGCTTGCCTTGAGAAAGCTCTTTTTCCCTACAAAACACAAAACCCAACACGGACATGCAAAGAAAACGAACCTTATGGCTCGAAGTTAGCTTTAGCCAAAAAACTAGATATTTTCAAAAATGAATCTTGCGGCTAAAAGTTAGCTTTGGCCGGAAACTAAATATTTTTCTCAATGTTTCTGATTTTCCAAGATCACACTAAGGTGCAGGGAAAAGAGCATACGCATGAGAAAAAAAACTTCCTTTCTGTTTCTGATTTGCCCAGATCGCACAGAGTCGCAGGGCAAAGAGCATACGCAGAAATGAAAGGTATAGATCCGGTAATAAAAAAGGCTAAATAAACAGAAACCGAAATAAGCAGAGAGAAAATAACAGTAAACTGCAAAAACACTGTATACCTCCCGATCTGAAAAATGACGCAGCTAGGGCTACCGGAAACCTTTTCGCGTGAAATGAAAGGGGTTCCTCACTGGAACAAATGCTCCGAACGCAACAGAGCAGTCCTCTCGGCCCGAAAGCAGTCATAAACAGCAGATCTAGGAAACAACAGCCGCATGCAGTTCTACCGGCTTCAGATTTGGATCACCAACGGACGCGGCCCTCAAATAGCTCTGATACCATGTAGGAATTTATAGGGTAAGTTCCTTAGAAAGAACACCAAAAGGACACCGCTCACAACCAGATCACAGATCAATACACCAGTATTTTTGACGTGGTTAAAACCCTCAAAGAGGGAAACAGTCCACGGCCTGTCCCAACGTGGGTACTACAGGCAATTTATTAATCAAAGAATGAAAATTTACATAAGCTTCTCTCATGCACGGATTACCCGAACAATGACCCTCCATGCGCTTTAAATAGAACTCATGGACCAATCGGGTGTCAAGCCACGGATCAAGTGTCGGTAATACCGAGGAGAGAATGAACCGTCGGATCACTACATATCGTGACCGTCGGATTGTAAGTTACAAAATGTACAACGGTAAAGAAACACACTTTACCTAACTCTATACCTAACTCTAAACTAGACCAAGTTGTACTTAACTATTTCCTATGTGTCGGAATATCCTAACATCCCCCCTTAAGAACAACTTGGGATAGGATTGAAGGATTTACAAATATGACACAATAGGAGAAGGAAGGAGGCACTAGAGCCTATCCCCCCTTAGTGACAACTTCCTGAACTCCAAGCATATATCGAAGTTTAGTGAACTTCGCCTCTGTGAGAGCCTTTGTGAAGATGTCTGCAACCTGATCATCTGTTGAACAATATTGCACTTCAAGAACATGGTCATGAATGAGCTTTCTGATGAAGTGCATGTGTAGTTCAATGTGTTTGTTGCGCTGATGCTGGACTGGATCTTTGCATAGCTGAATGGCACTTTGATTATCACACCAAAGTGTGGTTGGATGCTGCTGCTCAAAGCCAAACTCTGATAGGATCTGACGAAGCCACAAGGCTTCCTTACTAGCTTCCACGACACCACGATACTCTGCTTCTGCTGACGAAAGAGAAATGGCAGCCTGTTTCTTACAAGCCCATGTAATAGGTCCTGAACCAAGAGTGAAGACATAACCGGCAGTAGACTTCCGATCATCAGGGTCACCAGCCCAATCAGAATCAGTGAAACCAACTAATAGAGGAGCTGCTTTGGCACTATAATGAATCCCAAACTGTACTGTACCTCGAACATAACGAAGTATTCTTTTAGCTGCTTTCCAATGACTTTCATGGGGGTTTTGCATAAAACGAGCAACAAGGCCAACAGCAAAGGAAAGGTCAGGACGAGTATGGGTTAAATACAAGAGTTTTCCTACAAGTTGATGGTATAAGGTAGCATCAACTTCAGGAGAAGTACAAGAGACTGAAAGTTTGACTCCAGACTGAAAGGGAGAAGGGGCTGGCTTACAGTCTTCCATGTGAAAATGACGAAGAATATCACAAGCATACTTGGACTGGGAAAGGAAAATACCCTCCTTGGATTGCAAGACTTGAAGACCGAGAAAATAGTGTAAGTGTCCTAAGTCTGTCATTTCAAATTTCTTTTTAAGGCTGGACTTCACATGGTTTATAAGGTTGGGATCACTACCAGTAAGAATAAGATCATCAACATAAAGAACAAGGATGATAAGAGAGTTGCCCACTTTCTTGGTGTAGACAGTATTGTCAGAATAACACCTAGAAAAGCCAGATTCTAAAAGAAAGCTATCCATTTTGGCATACCAAGCCCGAGGAGCTTGCTTGAGACCATAAAGGGATTTCTTAAGTCGACAAACAAGGCTGGAGTCCGTTTGTATGAATCCAATGGGTTGTTCCATATAGATTTCTTCCTGCAAGTCCCCATGCAAGACGGCAGATTTAACATCCATCTGATGGACTTCCCATTTTAAAGAGGCAGCAAGGGAAAGAACAAGGCGGATAGAGTTCATTTTGGCAACAGGGGAGAAGGTTTCAGTGTAGTCAATGCCTTCAACCTGTGAAAAGCCCTTAGCAACAAGATGAGCTTTATGTTTATCAACTTTCCCATCTGGTCCATACTTGGTTCTGTAAACCCATTTACATCTAACAAGTTTGCGTCCCTTTGGTAGAGGAACAAGATCCCATGTATCATTTGCCAACAATGAATGATATTCTTCATTCATAGCTGCTTCCCAATGTGGATGACCTGAATCTTCTGCAAAAGTGTCAGGATCATGATTTACTGGAGCTTGAGCCAGTAAAGAAGAGGCTCTTTCAAACTGAGAACGTGTACGTCGCTGATCTGTAGGATCACCGGCAAGATCACCTGCTGCATCCCGAGTAGCACGGACCCATCTTGGAAGTTGAGGATCCTGAGAAGGTGGGGGAGGATTATCATCCTCACTTTCATCATCTGAAGAAGAAATGTTTTCAAAAGTAGAAGAGATAGAGGTGGCACATCCGCCGGACTAGGCTCGCAGGCCGATTTATTTTCATCAAATTTTACATCTCTTCTAATGATAACATTTTTGGACTTAAATGGAATAAGTCTATAACCTTTTACATCTTCAGAATATCCAACAAAAGTACATTTCTCACTCTTAGGTTCTAAAGCTTTATGCTTTTCATCTGGAATATGGGCCCATGCTTCACTTCCAAAAACACGAAAGTGACTTACATCTGGTTTAATGGAACTCCAAGCTTCTTCTGGAGTGATATTCTCTAGAACCTTAGTAGGAGTGCGATTGATTATATAATTTTCACAATTAATTGCTTCGGCCCAAAAACTAAGACTGAGTCCTTTAGATTGCAGCATACAATTAGCCATTTCCTTTAAGGTGCGATTTTTCCTTTCAGCTACACCATTTTGTTGTGGAGTGTATGGAACAGTATGTTGCATTTGAATTCCATTTTCGGTGCAAAAGTTGATGAATGTGTTTTTAACATATTCTCCACCATTATCAGTTCTTAACTTAAGAATTTGATGTCCAGATTGTTTTTCAACAAAAGCTTTGAAGGCCAAAAATGTGTTAAATACTTCGCTCTTGAGGTTTAAGAAGTATACCCAAGTGCGTCTGGAGAAATCATCAATGAAAGTTAAGAAATACTTGCAGCCAGAGAATGAAGCAACAGGAAGTGGACCACATAAATCACTGTGCACAAGCTGTAAAGGGGCTGAGGCGTGCCAAGAGGCACGTTTTTCAAAACTGTCCCGATGATGTTTTCCGAGTACACATCCGGAACAAACACCATCTCTGCAAGATACCATAGGAAGACCTGTCACCATATTTTCTTTACATAGATGCTGAAGGGAGCGATAGTTTAAGTGACCAAATCGCTCATGCCAAAGTTTGCTCACTTCATCATTATGAGCAACAAATACTGAGGGAAGATTTGATGACCCAAAGTTGTGAAACTTATACAACCTTGTGGAATCATCAGCAATACCAGTAGCTAGAATCTGTTTAGGATCTCTCAGATCCTTGATTACAACATCATGAGGTGAAAATTCAACAATTTTACCTTCACCTGAATGAGTTATCTGATATACAGATAGAAGGTTGCAGGATAAGGTTGGAACACATAATACATCATTAAACTGACCATTGTCTAGATGAACAGTTCCAGTCCCTACAACATTAAGAGATCTATCATCACCAACATATATGTCTTTGGTGTTACAATCATTTAAAGAAGAAAACATGGCATGGTTTTTGGCCATGTGATAAGAGGCTCCAGAATCAATGAGCCACTCATGAGAATGAGAAGAAGAAGATACATTTAATGCATAACCAGACTGAGATGATTGACAACGACATGCAGAAAGTGCCATTCCTGAAGATGAAGTTGAAGTTGAAGTTGAAGAATGCTCCACATGGATGTTATGTTTCTTCATTGCGGCTTCCAAGGCTTCCATCTTCATAAAGCATTTAGATTCTAAGTGGCCATCTCGATTACAAAAGTTACAATGTCTATCAGTCTTCTTCCATTTGTTTTTATTGGTCCTATCATTTTGCTGAAATGATCTTTCATTTTGAGGCTGAGTTGGTTTAGGACCATTCTTTTGAGGATATGACTTCTTAGGATTCTTTGAATTTGGTTGCTGCTGGGTGGCTAACGCTTTCGTGGAAGAGTTTCCAAGATTAAGAAGACCAAGGTGTAAGAGTTTTTCTTGTTCTCTTATTAAAGAATCACAAAAAGAGTCAAAGGAAGGGGCCTTGTAGTCTTTTCCTTGACAAATGAAAGCTTCCCTTGTAGAATGGAAGGTGGAAACAAATACAGAGTAGGCTAGTCCCAACTTAGTAAGGATGGAATAAATAAGGTTACTATCTTCTTTCTTAACCTTAACACCTTCCAAAAGATATCTAAGGGTCTTGAATTTGGACAAGAAATCTTCAATGCAAGAAAAATTATTAGGATCCAATGTAAGCAACTCATTTTCAAGTTGATGGGCTCTAATTTCATTTTTAATCCCAAAAACTTTAGTGAGTTTTTCCAATGCTTCATGAGGAGTCTCAAGTTCTGCAATATGGAATCTAAGATCAGGAGAAATAGACATCCCTATCAAACCACGTGCTTGATCTTGTCTATTTTCCCATTTTGCAGCTTTGTCTTCATCTTTTGGTTTCTTCTCTTGGTCTGTGGCTATTCTGTAGAGACCTTTACTTCTAAGTAAATCTTCCATGTAGGCTATCCATTGGAAGTAGTTAGTGCTGTCAAGAATGACTTGGCATGGACTTTCCATTTAAAAAAAAAAAAAAATGAAGCTGAAGATGCTGAAAGTAAGTGTTCCAATGGATAGATCTCGAAAAATTAGGCGGTTTAAAAAAAAACGGCTCTGAAAAAGGCTTCCGGATGAAGAAGTTATGGCTTTTTGAAAAAAAAATTGTTGAAGCTGTCGGCAAAGTGCGCGAATGTGCGGGAATGAAAAAATCCGCCCCCACAAAATGGAGACTTGAACCCAAGACCTCTACTCTCTTAAAATAGCTTTGAACCAATTGATCTATACAAAAAATTTGAGAGAGAGAGAGAGAGAGAGAGAGGGGGGGGGGGCCTTGGTTTGCGTGCTTGCCTTGAGAAAGCTCTTTTTCCCTACAAAACACAAAACCCAACACGGATATGCAAAGAAAACGAACCTTATGGCTCGAAGTTAGCTTTAGCCAAAAAACTAGATATTTTCAAAAATGAATCTTGCGGCTAAAAGTTAGCTTTGGCCGGAAACTAAATATTTTTCTCAATGTTTCTGATTTTCCAAGATCACACTAAAGTGCAGGGAAAAGAGCATACGCATGAGAAAAAAAACTTCCTTTCTGTTTCTGATTTGCCCAGATCGCACAGAGTCGAAGGGCAAAGAGCATACGCAGAAATGAAAGGTATAAATCCGGTAATAAAAAAGGCTAAATAAACAGAAACCGAAATAAGCAGAGAGAAAATAACAGTAAACTGCAAAAACACTGTATACCTCCCGATCTGAAAAATGACGCAGCTAGGGCTATCGGAAACCTTTTCGCATGAAACGAAAGGGGTTCCTCACTGGAACAAATGCTCCGAACGCAACAGAGCAGTCCTCTCGGCCCGAAAGCAGTCAGAAACAACAGATCTAGGAAACGACAGCCGCATGCAGTTCTACCGGCTTCAGATTTTGATCACCAACGGACGCGGCCCTCAAATAGCTCTGATACCATATAGGAATTTATAGGGTAAGTTCCTTAGAAAGAACACCAAAAGGACACCGCTCACAACCAGATCACAGATCAATACACCAGTATTTTTGGCGTGGTTAAAACCCTCAAAGAGGGAAATAGTCCACGGCCTGTCCCAACGTGGGTACTACAGGCAATTTATTAATCAAAGAATGAAAATTTACATAAGCTTCTCTCATGCACAGATTACTCGAACAATGACCCTCCATGCGCTTTAAATAGAACTCATGGACCAATCGGGTGTCAAGCCACGGATCAAGTGTCGGTAATACCGAGGAGAGAATGAACCGTCGGATCACTACATATCGTGACCGTCGGATTGTAAGTTACAAAATGTACAATGGTAAAGAAACACACTTTACCTAACTCTATACCTAACTCTAAACTAGACCAAGTTGTACTTAACTATTTCCTATGTGTCGGAATATCCTAACAGTTAATTCACAAGACTAAGGTAGATTTCTATGACAAGGCTATTGAGTGTTTGGATGATGATGGGGAAAGGAGAGTCTTGCAAGGAAAGAAGAAGTCGACATCATAGCTATGCAGGAAAAGTGTAGTTCCCAGAAAGGATGTGTATTATTTATACTTCATATTTCCAGTGACAAAGGGAAGGATGTTGAGGACGATGAAGTTTTGAAGAGGTATCTTGTTTTGTAGTAGTTTTAGGATGTGTTTCCTATAGAGATTCCAAAGTTACCTCTTCATCGGGAGGTGAAAATTTCTATTGAGTAGATGTTGGGAGCAACACCAACATCAAAGACATTGTACATGTTGAGTACTCCAAAGTTGTTGGAATTGAAGTTGCAACTTAAGGAAATTCTTAACAAGGGATACATAAGGCCAAGTGTGTCACCTTGGGGTGCACCAATATTGTTTGTAAAGAAGAAGGACTATACTCTTAGATTATACGTTGATTGTAGACAATTTAACAAGGTGACTATCAAGAATAGGTATCCATTGCCAAGGATTGATGACTTGTTTGATCAGTTGAAGGGAGAAACAATGTTTTCAAAGATTAATTTGAGATTAGGATATCGTTAGGTGCACATCAAAGAAGAAGACATATACAAGACTGCATTTCACACGAGCTATGGACATTATGAGTTTTTGGTGGTTCTGTTTGGTCTTACTAATTCTCCAACCACTTTTATGTGTTTGATGAAAAATGTGTTGCGTCCTTATTTGGACACATTTGTGATAGTGTTAATTGATGATATATTCTAAGAATGAGGAAGAGCATGCAGAGCACCTGGTAGTGGTATTAAGGTTGTTGAGAGAGCATCAGTTGCATACCAAGCTCAGTAAGTGTAGCTTCTTTTAGTCTCAGATTCACTATTTGGGACATGTTTTTTCCAAGGAGGGGATATTAGTGGACCCAGAAAAGATTAAAACTATCATGGAGTGGCCAACTCCTAGGAATATAAATGAGGTCAGATCATTCATGAGACTAGCAGGTTATTACAAGAGGTTCATCAAGAACTTCTCATAGATTAGCTATCCTATTACATATTTACAAATGAAAGAGAAGAAGTTTGAATGGACTGAGGAGTGTGCATCTAGTTTTGAACAGTTGAAGCATTTGCTTACAAATGCTCCAGTATTAAATATTGTAAATATTGATAAGGAGGTTTCTGTATGTACAAATGCTTGCAAGGAAGGACTTTTTGGGGTCATGATGCAGGAAGGACAGGTGGTTTTCTATGAGTCAAGGAAGTTAAATGAGGACGAGAATAACTATGTGAGTCGTGATCTTGAGTTGGCAATTATATTTCACGCATTAAAGATGTGGAGACATTATCTTCTTGCAAGGAGGTTTATTATGACAAGCGATCATAATGGACTAAGGTACTTATTTGACCAACTTAATCTAAATGTCAGGTGATGAGGTGCTCAAAAAATAGCTCAAATATCAAAGTTGTCAGATTAGTGTGGAACCTAGATGACCACGTAGTGCTCATCATCCTGAATCATCTGCAACTCGTTTCACATGAAACGGACTTTGTATGACTCCATAAACAAGTTTTGTTCACTTTCCTAAGTAGGCGAACTTTAAAAAAAGGACAACATAATCAGCAGTCCGTACTACTGACATGGGGCTGACTGGGCAGGTGAGGTGGATGTTGACTTGGTCAAAGCACTTCTCGGCTAATGAAATCGTGCCAAGTGGCACATCCTGTCTGGTCAAATTTTTGTGGTTTTTCATTGGTTGAACGATGGCCACCTTGAGAGGCCACCAAAATTGTTGCTATAGACCAGGCGGAGGAAGCGAGGGTCGAACCCGCGACCTCCCAACACACAACGGAGCCCATTACCAATGTACCACGTAGATAAGACTTAACCATATATATTGCGCATTTGTTATAAATTTCAATGTGACATAGTTTGAGGTGGGGCGGACTTAACTGCCCCATGTGAACACTGTTATGTCTAACCGCGAGGAGTTATGTCACTGCTAGAGTTTGACTATTGGGGAAAACTGCTAACCCATGCAGTTATATAACCGCCCGGCAGCCAAATTAACTGTCCGACAAATCTGCCCCGATTTTGGTGGATTTGGTGGCATGTTAGTGGAAATCGGGGCGAAAATGAGGGTTCGGTGCCAAATTTTGGGCAATTTGTGGAGCAAATAGTGGAGAAACTAGGAGAGGTCATAACTTCTCCAGTTTTCAACCAAATTGGGTGGAGAAAGAGGCTAGGTAACCATTTTTGGACATTCAGGATTCATTGGAGCAGGTTTCAAAAGCATTTGATCATTGTAAACACATCGTTTTACACATTTGAGAATAATAGAGAGGCCCAAGCCACTGGAAGTTGGACTAAGGAGACGTAGCCTAGGAGGGGTGAACTTCTTCATCATGTTCCTATTGTGATGTGTTGTTGGTGATGTTTTGTACATTTATATGTTGCTATTAAGTTTCTTATTTATGTTAAAATTGCTCATAAAATTAACATAAAAACTCAGTTTCACTTACAATAAACTCATGAATCCTTACAAACATGAATAAAATTTTGTTTATATTCTGAGGAGGATCTTAGCACATCAAAACTAATATTCCTAATTAGATCATTTTGGTATCAGAGCACTAGGTTTTCTTTGTGCAAGAAGGATTTAATTGTTTGCAAGTTTATGTCATGCTTACAAGGTTAAAACTCAAAAGATGAGAAGGGAAGCTGGTTAGAAGACCTAAAGTTGCGTCAAGGGGAAGGAGGGAAAGGTTGCCACAATCTCCAACATCATTTCATCCTCAAGTTGTAGTTGAGACTCCAGTGATCATGTCTCATGAAGGAGAACCTACACATATGACAGAAGATGAGAAGGTCTTCAGAAAGTCTTTCTTTGATATGACAGAGATGGTAAAGGTCCTCTATGAAGAGAGGAATACCAAGCTGCAGGGTGAAAGCTCCAAACCTCCCAAAGGAGAAGGTTCTTCAGGAGGAGGTAATGGAAATGGAGGTAAACCTCCACCATCTTCTTCATCTTCTTCTTCACAGGCATCTTCACCCTCTTCCACTAACACAACTCTTACTCATACTCATCAACATACCTCAAAAGGAACTGGTAAATCAGCCTTACTAAAACTTGATGTTAAATTTGAGCTACCCATGTATAATAGTAAAGTGAATGTAGAGAATATTGATAATTGGATTCATCGGTTGGAGGTCCATTGCAAAATTCAAAGCCTTCAAGAGGATGACATAAAGATTCAATTAGCTTCCTTGAGAATGGAGGGTGCAACACTAGTATGGTGGGAACCAAAGACAAAAGAGGAGATAAAAAAACACAATAAGATATCAATTTCTTGGTCTGATTTCATTGCTGCAATTAAAAGACAATTCTACCCTCCAACTTATATGCAGAAAGCCATCATGAATTGGCATAACTTTAGACAACTTAAAGGTAAAAATGTGCAATATTACACCCAAGAATTCATAAAAATGTCTCTAATGTTAGGTGTATATTTGCAATCACAAGACATGTTGCTGAAATATATACAAGATTTACACAGTTACATTAGGCATACTATCTTAATTTTTAATCCCAATAATCTAGATGATGTGTGTGTGCAAGCCACTCATCTTGAGGAAAGAGGGAAAAACACTCCAGAAGAAGGTATTAAAAATCCATTTAAGGGTAAAGGAAAAGAAAAGGGTTTCAAAGGGAAGGGAAAGAAAAATGCATTTATCAAGAAGGAACGAGAGGAATTAACATGCAAACATTTTTCCAAAGAGAGTCACGATGAAGCTCATTGTTGGAAACTTCATCCTAAAATGAAACCAAAGAAATTCAACAACAAGGGAAAACAAAAGACAACTACAACCACTCAACAGGATTTGGGATCCAATTTGGGTTATGAAACTAAAATTACAACCATGGGCATGAAAGGAAAATAACACATTTCTAGGACTAGTACTTTAAATTCACACAATGAAACTCCAAGTGAAAATAAGAGGATAGAACTTTTTCACATAAGGGTGATCTCAAAACATAGCAAAATTGATACACTTTTCGACAGTGGCTCTCAAGCCAATATTATCTTTGAAAACATTGTCAAAATTTTAAACTTGGAAACCATTCCACATCATAAACCATATCCACTTTGATGGGTGTGTGACAATGCACAATTGCAGGTTACTAGAAAGTGTATAGTGGAATTTGCCATTACTGCAAATTTCATAAATGAAGTGGAGCTTGATGTTGTGCCATTAGACATATGTGGTATAGTTTTGGGCATCCCATACCTCTATTATAGAAAAGCTATCTTCCATAGACATGAAAACAAATACCATTTGTTCAAAGATGGAGTAGAATATATTGTGAAATCTCATAGCAAGAAACTAAATCTTTCACTCGTTAATGCGGGGCAAATAAAAAGACTAGTGAATGCAAGCAAGAATTTTGTGCTTCTAGTGATCAAACCCAAGAATGATGTTGATAATGAAGCTTTTAAAGGTTTTGATTCAAAACTGAAATCTAAATTGGTTGATGTAGTTAACCAATATGATGAGATGTTTTAGGAACCAAAAGGATTGCCTCCCAAGAGAGGAATCAAACATGAGATACATTTGCATCAAGATTGTCCTCTTCCTAGCATTGGCATGTATAGGATGTCAGTAATGGAAAGTGAAGAAATTAAAAATAAAATTCAAGAGTTGTTGGATAAAGGGATCATCATGCCATCTTCTTCGCCATGTGGTTCACCTATTATTTTGGTGCCAAAGAAGGATGGAACATGGTGCATGTGTGTGGACTTCCGTGCTTTGAGCACAATTAAAGTAAAGAACCGTTACCCACTACCTAGAATAGATGATTTACTTGATCAATTGAAAGATAAAAAATATTTTACTAATTTGGACTTAAGAGTGGCTAACATCAAATTAGAATTGCTGAAGGAGACATTTGGAAGACAACATTCAAAACAAAACAAGGTTTGTTTCAATGGCTAATTATGCCTTTTGGTTTATGTAATGCTCCTGCTACATTCATGTGTGTGATGAATGATGTGTTGAGGCCATTTCTTGACGAGTTTGTTATAGTATACTTAGATGACATCTTAATTTTTAGTAAATCTCGTGATGAACATGTCATGCATGTGAGAAAAGTACTTGATGTCTTAAAGAAATAAATGTTGTATCTTAAGATGTCCAAGTGTGAGTTTGGAAAAGCTTATTTAGTTTACTTGGGTCATATTGTTGGAGGAAGTGAGTTGAAAATAGATCCCTACAAGGTTGATGTCATTTTGAATTGGCCAAGGCCCAAGACAGTTACTAAGGTAAGAAGTTTTTTGGGAGCAACCCAATATTGGAGGAAACTCATTGCTAACTTTTCTTCTATAGCGGCTCCTTTGCATACATTGACAAGTGTGAAAAGAATTTTTCAGTGGGGAGGAAAAAAACAAAAGTCCTTTGATGCATTGAAGGAAAAGATCAGTTCAGCTCCAGTACTTGCACTTCCAGACTTGAGACAGTCATTTGAGATTCAAACTAATGCTAGTGACTACGCCATGGGTGCAGTCCTCATGCAAAGCCTATATTTTTTCATTTGGAAACTTTCAATGGTGCAGTGATTAATTATCCTACATGTGAAAAGGAATTGTATGCACTGGTGCAAAGTTTGAAAAAGTGGAAACACTACTTGATGGGTAAGGAAACAATTATTCACACTGATCACCAGCCATTGCAATACTTGCAATCTCAATCAAATTTGTAGTAATCAAGGCACTTCTGATGGATCGATTTTCTTCAACAATTCCACTTGGTAATCAGGTATAAGAAAGGTATCTACAATCAAGTTGTTGATATTATTTCTAGGCCTGTTGTTAGTGAAACTACTTTACTCAAGCATAATTTTGTTTTCCATGAAAGTTATATCGAGCAATATGCATTAGAAAATGACTTTTAGGATGTTTATGCAAGCTTGAGTCAAGGTAACCAAGTAGAGGAATTGGATTATCATTTGCATGATAACTTGTTGTACCATCTTGGCAGGCTTTGTATTCCATGGGGAGAAAGAGTCAACATCATAAGAGAGGCACATACTTTTCTTATTGTTGGTCATTTTGGTGTAAGTAAAACGGTGGCACATCTATAGAGGTATTGTCATTGGCCTCGTATGTTTCAAAGTGTGTCACATTTTATTAAAGGATGCTCATTACGTGCAGTCAGTAAGCCTAGCAATAGGAAGTTAGGATTGTACAGACCACTTTCGGTTCCTTCATGATCGTGGGAAGGTGTTTCTATGGATTTTGTAGGAGGTCTTTGTTGGGTCCCTATAATACTAGTGATTACCCCATTACTATTGTAGTTATACCCCTTATTTATATTTTTGTGCCCCTATTCCCCCATATTGTTATTTATGTGCCCCATAGAATCTCTCTATTGTTATTTTTGTGGCTTTATATTATTATTGTTAGGTCGGCTGGATTATATTGTGACTCCTTAGACTCCTATATATAGAAAGGAGGTTTTGTCATTTGTATCATCCCAGAATTGTTCATTTATGTAATGTAAAGGAGGTTGCCCCCTCGAAGAGGCTAAATTCTAAGGCGTTGATCTATCTTTTCTATCTTTTCTTGAGCTGGTTTCATAACATTTGGTATCAGAGCTTTGGATTCTAGGGTTTCGCTGCTCCAAACAGGTCATCGTGGAATTTTCGCTATAACTTTTTTCTGTGACGTTTCAGAAGTCGAAAAAAAAACCCATTTGAGAAGAAATCGCGCTGAACCTTGGGTCCAAATTTCAGAGCTTTGCGCGTGATATTTGCGGAGATATGATCTGAGGAAGTTGGTCTTTTTGCAGACTCCTGAATTACATTCAAAACAGGTGACCTGGGGAAAATCGTCATAACTTTCTCTCTGGGGATTGGATTGAAATTTCATAAGAAGGTACAGAAAGAGGACAGACTATAGTTTCTTGTGTGTGTGTTTCAGATTCAAAGGTTGAAACAGTGACTCGTGGCACGTCATACAAGTTCGCTCTACTGAACCAGTCTAAAAGAAAGTCACTGTGGGAGATTTCACATAACTCTTCCTTGGAGAATCCAATTTGGCTCAGACTTGTGGCATTGGAAAGAGGACGCAGAAGGCTACTACAGGTAGCAATTTCAGAACTGGATGATCCGAAATTACAGAGATACATCAGATTCAATATCAGGCTTCTATAAAGTGAAAAAAGGTGTGTAGTTTTTTTTTAAATTTTTGTGTAAGCTTGGTTTAACAGAATTCAAAGGGCATAGTAAAGCATTATTATCGGTAACTGATGCCCGAGGAAAGAAAATGCAAACACCTAGTAAGGAACCTGAAAGCTCTAGCATGACTCATGAAGAAGAGGAAGAAATGCTACATGATATATCAAAATTACAAGAACAAGTGCAACAAATGTCACGCTCACAAAAGCTAACAGAAGCTAAGATAAGTGGCGTGGAATCTAAGATAAAGGGCATGGAAGCTAAGATGGATGATTCGAAGACAGATTTGAAGAGAGACATGGCAGATTTGAAGATAGATTTGAAGACAGACATGGAAGAATTGAAGAATTTGCTACAAGAAAGGGTCACTAATGGTGAAAAGGTAGTAAAGGAAACTCATGATGAGAACAAAAGAAATGTTAATCATGATTCCATAGACGCTAATGTTGGATCGAAGAATCACCATATTCCAAAAATCGATATGAGGAAGTTTGATGGCAAGGATCCCGCCACATGGATATTACAGATGGAGCAATTCTTCGATCTCAATAATGTGCAAAACACACAAAAGGTACGTATGGCAACTGTATATTTGGAACCAAATCAGTTTGTATGGTATCAATGGCTTTGCTCTCGTAAAAAATTTATCACTTGGGCAATTTTTACGGAAGAATTGATAGCACATTATGAAGATACAAAAAGCAACACTTTTTTTAGCCAATTGATAAGTCTCAAACAAAAGGGTTCAATAATGGAGCACATTGAGGAGTTCCAAAAATTGAACATAAGGGTAAAAGATATTCCAGAGGAGCATAGGATTGATGTGTTCATAGGGTCTTTAAAGGATAATATCCAACATGATGTTCGCCTTTGGGAACCTGATTCATTAGAGAAGGCATTCAGGTTAGCAAGAAAAATGGAAAGCAAAATTATGGCAACCAGGAAGCATACCACTCACAACTATAAAGACGGAAGTGTTGTTGCCCCTAGTCTTCCACAACCTATAAGGTTGACACCACAACAATTGGAAGAAAAAAGAGCAAAAGGGCTTTGTTACAGTTGTGATAGCAAATACACTAAAGGTCATAAGTGTGCTGAGAAGAAATTATTCTACATAGATTGTGAAGAGGAAGAAGAAAAGGAGCAAGAAAGGTCAAAAGAAGAGATATACTCCAGGAACAAAGCCTAGATGAAGAACAAATAAATCCGACCATATCTTGTAATGCATTGGCGGGAATTACCACTCCTCAAACCATCAAGATAGAAGGACAAATCAAGAAGAAAAAGGTAATAGTGTTGATTGATTCAGGAAGCACCCACAATTTTATTCATTGTAGGGTAGCAAAAGAATTGAATTGCTTCCTATATCCAGCACCAGAGTGTCAAGTGATGATTGCAAATGGAGGAACAATAAATTGCTCTGGAAAGTGCCATAATATCAAGCTATCCATGGGAGAATATGTATTGACTAGCCCAATGCTTTCCATTCCAATGGGAGGTGCTGATGTTGTACTAGGAGTCCAATGGCTACAATCCTTGGGTACAATAGCTTTTAATTTTCAAGAACTTTTCATCAAATTTTCTACGGAAGGAAAGGAAGTTGAATTAAGGGGTATTGCAGGGAAACCAGGAAAGATAATCAGCTCTAATGGCATGACAAAGCTTCTAAAAAAGGAGCAAAGAGGTGTAATTGCACAATTATGTTCGCTAGATGTTTCCACATTGGAATCATCTATTTCTCCAGATCTCCAAAAAGTCCTGGACAATCATTCCAAGGTATTTGAGACTCCCAAAGGTCTCCCACCTATGCGTGATCATGATCATGCTATTCATCTGATTCCAGGAAGTGTTCCTCCAAACATCAGGCCGTACAGATATCCCTATGTCCAAAAAAGTGAAATTGAACGTATGGTTGCAGAAATGCTAGAGGCTGGTATAATTCAACCGAGTCAAAGTTCTTTCTCAGCTCCAGTAGTATTGGTGCACAAGAAGGATGGATCATGGCGCATGTGTCCGGATTATAGGGAGCTCAACAAGCTCACTATTAAAGATAAGTTCCCCATTCCTGTCATTGATGAATTACTGGATGAATTGCATGGATCAATTTACTTCACCAAGTTGGATCTTCGTTCGGGATATCATCAAATCAGAATGAAGATTGAAGACATTCCGAAAACGGCATTTAGAACTCATGAGGGTCATTATGAATTTTTGGTCATGCCTTTTGGCCTTACCAATGCACCTTCAACATTTCAAGGTTTGATGAATTCAATTTTCAAACCATTCCTTAGAAAATTTGTGTTAGTATTTTTTGATGATATACTAATCTACAGCAAGTCTTGGAAGGATCATGTTGAACATGTTGACAGGGTGCTACAACTATTGGAGGAGAAACAATTATATGCAAAAAGATCCAAATGTTTCTTTGGAGTCCAGGAGGTGGAATATTTGGGTCATATTGTATCTCATGAAGGAGTTAAGGTAGACCCTAGCAAAATTAAAGCCATTAAGGAATGGAAAATCCCCACATCCATAAAGCATCTGCGAGGATTTCTTGGGTTGACAGGGTATTATCGCAAGTTTGTTAAGAATTATGGGAGAATAGCAGCACCTCTAACAACATTATTGAAGAAAGATTCATTTTCATGGACTCCGGAAGCAACAAAGGCCTTTGAACATCTTAAAGAGGCAATGTGCCAAGCACCGGTCTTAGCTACACCGGACTTCACAAAAACCTTTATTGTGGAATGTGATGCTTCAGGAAATGGAATTGGCTGTTCTAATGCAAGATGAAAGACCCATTGCTTTTGAAAGTCGTCCAATCAAGGGAAAGTTTTTAAGCAAAGCTATTTATGAGAAGGAAATGTTGGCAATACTCCATGCACTTAAGAAATGGCGACCCTACCTAATGGGAAGACACTTCAAGGTAAAAACGGATCATGATAGCCTTAAATAATTTTTAG
Organism: Pinus tabuliformis; assembly: GCA_031772625.1. Taxonomy (NCBI): domain Eukaryota; kingdom Viridiplantae; phylum Streptophyta; class Pinopsida; order Pinales; family Pinaceae; genus Pinus; species Pinus tabuliformis. Next base: position 1,463,516,122 of record CM062820.1, on the reverse strand, counting down.
AACAAAGATTATCCTCTGAAGAGCAACAAAAGTGGGTCACAAAGATGTTGGGTTATGACTTTGAAATCATCTACAAAAAAGGGAAGCAAAATGTGGTGGCAGATGCACTCTCAAGAAAGGATGAGGATGTGGAAGCATTGTTGTGTGCCATTTCTATTATCCAACCAGATTGGATAAACGAAGCAAGGGAGGAATGGAAGAATGACGAAGAAGTGTGGGCACTTATTCGAAAGCTACAACAAGATTCCAGTACTTCTGATACATTTAGCTGGAAAAATGATTCGTTATGGTACAAAGATCGCTTATACCTCTGTAAGAATTCCCAGCTAAAACAAAAGATTCTTATGGAATTGCACACTTCTCCCTTAGGAGGGCACTCAGGATTTTTAAAAACTTACCACAGGGTTAAGAAGGAATTTTTTTGGGATGGCCTTAAATCAGATATTCAAAAGTTTGTGGCAGAATGTTTGGTTTGCCAGCAAAATAAAGTTGAAACAATTAAGACACCGGGTCTATTACAACCTTTATCCATTCCAAGCCAACGTTGGGAGGAGGTTTCAATGGATTTTATCACAGGTTTACCCAAGTCTGAGGGAAAGAGTGTCATCATGGTGGTAGTTGACAGACTTACCAAGTATGCACACTTTTGTGCATTATCACATCCATTTAAAGCCAGTACAGTTTCTACTGCATTTATGGAAACAGTTCAAAAGCTACATGGAAACCCAAAGATTATTGTAAGTGACAGAGATCCCATTTTCACTGGAAATTTTTGGACAGAATTATTTTCTTGTCTTGGTACTCAGTTAGCTCATAGCTCATCTTATCATCCTCAATCTGATGGGAAAACTGAGATAGTAAACAAATGTTTGGAAGGATATCTTCGTTGCTTTGTATCTGATAAACAGACACAATGGGTCAAATGGTTGCCTCTGGCTGAATGGTGGTATAACACTTCCTTCCATACAGCAACAAAAATGACCCCATTTATGGCACTTTATGGGTATCAACCACCATCCATCACATCATATTTAAGAGAAAATTCTAAGGTTCAGGCAGTGGAACATCACATCGAACATCAACAACAAGTCCTCCAACTCTTAAAGGATAACCTCGTGTTGGCACAAAATAGAATGAAACAACAGGCAGATCAACATCGCAGTGAAAGAAGTTTTGATGTAGGTGATTGGGTATTCCTACGGCTACAACCATATAAGCAAATGTCCCTAAAGCAAGCTAAGAAGGATAATAAATTATCACCAAAGTATTATGGTCCGTACAAGGTGTTGCAAAAGATTGGTACTATGGCATACAAATTGGAGCTTCCTGCAGCTTCTCGATTGCACCCAGTTTTCCATGTTTCATGTTTAAAGAAGGTTATAGGTGACAAGCTCCCAATTCAAACAATATTGCCAGAACTTGACGAGGAAGGAAAAATTATATTGGAACCGGAAGCAGTCACAGAAACAAGAACTCGACAGCTACGAAATCGATCAATTTCAGAGTATCTTATCAAGTGGAAGAACTTATCCGCTGAAGATTCCACATGGGAGGATGAGAATTTTATGCAGAAGTATCCAAAACTACTCAAGCGTTGAGGACAACACTTTTTTGAAGGAGAGGGGCATGTTGGGTCCCTATAATACTAGTGATTACCCCATTACTATTGTAGTTATACCCCTTATTTATATTGTTGTGCCCCTATTACCCCCATATTGTTATTTCTGTGCCCCATAGAATCCCTCTATTGTTATTTTTGTGGCTTTATATTATTATTGTTAGGTCGGCTGGATTATATTGTGACTCCTTAGACTCCTATATATAGAAAGGAGGTTTTGTCATTTGTATCATCCCAGAATTGTTCATTTATGTAATGTAAAGGAGGTTGCCCCCTCGAAGAGGCTGAATTCTAAGGCGTTGATCTATCTTATCTATCTTTTCTTGAGCTGGTTTCATAACAGTCTTCCATTGTCAAAAATAGGTCATGCTTATTTGTATGTAGTTGTGGATAGGTTCAACAAAATGTGTATTTTGATGCCATGTAAAAAGCAAGTTAAAGCTGAAAAAACTACTTAGATATTCTTTCATAATGTATGGGTGCACCGTGCATTTTGGATTTCCCACATCCATTGTTAGTGATCGATATTCTCACTTTGTTGGGAATTTTTGGTCAAGCTTGTAGGGATTCATGGACACCAGATTGAAAAAGAGTACAACCTTTCATCTGCAAACAAATGGTCAAACATAGGTGGTGAAGATGACAATGATACATATTTTTTATGGATATTGCAGCAAGCATCCTAATTTGTGGGATGAACATTTTCACTATATTCACCATGTGTTATGAAACCAGCTCACAAAAGGATAGAAAAGATATATAAACGCCTTCAAAAAAAGCCTCTTCGAGGGGGCAACCTCTTTTACATTACACAAATGAACAATTCTTGGATGATACAAATGACAAGACCTCCTTTCTATATATAGGAGTCTAAGGGGTCATAATATAATCAGAGCCGACATAACAATAATAATGTAAGGGCACAATATTAACAATAGTGGGTTTCCACGGAGCACAATAATAATAATATGGGGACTACATGGGCACAACAATATAATAAGGGGGTTGTACTAATAACAATAAGGGGGTACACTAGTAGTATAGGGACCTAACATGCCCCTCTCCTTCAAAATGTGTTGTCCTCGACGCTTGAGTAGTTTTGGATGCTTCTGTATAAAATTATCATCCTTCCATGTGGAATATTTAGCAGGTAAGTTCTTCCACTTGATGAGATACTTTGATATTGATCGATTTCATAGCTGTCGACTTCTCGGTTCTATGAATGCTTTAGGTTCCAATATGATTTTTCCTTCCTTGTCAAGTTTTGGCAATATTGTTGGAATTGAGATCTTAGACAACTTTTGAATGAGTTCCCACCCTGCTTCGGCATTCTTCCATTCATCCCTTGCTTTGTTTATCACATTTGGTTGGATAATTATACCAACTTCTATCATTTCTGCAACCATATGTTCGATTTCACTCCTTTGGGCATATAGATATCTATAAGGCCTGATGTTTGGAGGAACACTTCCTAGAATCAAATGAATAGCTTGATCATGTTCACGAATATGTGGGAGACCTTTGGGAGTCTCAAATACCTTGGAATGATTGTTTAAGACTTTTTGGAGATCTGGATAAATAGATGATTTCGATGCGGGAACCATTAGCAAACATAATTGTGCAATTACACCTCGTTGTTCTTTCTTTAGAAGCTTTGTCATTCTATTGGAGCTGATAATCTTTCCTAGTTTCCTTGTGATACCCCTTAATTCAACTTCCTTTCCTTCTGAATAAAATTTCATGAAAAGTTCTTGAAAATTAAAGTTATTGTACCCGAGGATTTTAACCATTGGACTCCTAGTACAACATCAGCACCACCCATTGGAATGGAAATCATTGGGCTATTCAATACATATTCTCCCATGGATAGCTTGATATTATGGCACTTTCCAGAGAAATTTATGGTTCCTCCACTCACAACTGTCACTTGACACTCTAGTGCTGGATATAGGAAGCAATTCAATTCTTGGCTATCTTACAATGAATAAAATTATGGGTACTACCCAAATCAATTAACACTATTACCTTTTTCTTCTTGATGTGTCCTTCTATCTTTATAGTTTGAGGAGCGGTAATTTATTCCAACGCATTACAAGATATGGTCGGATTCATTTCTTGATTCTCGATGTGATCTTTCACTTCTTGAACATTTTTCTTGTTTATATGTCCTTCTATATTGATAGTTTGAGGAGTCATAATTCCAGCCAATGCATTACAAGATATGGTTGGATTCATTTCTTCTTTCTCGATGTGATCTTTCACTTCTTGAACTTTTTCTTCTTGATATGTCCTTCTATCTTGAGAGTTTGAGGAGTGGTAATTCTTGCCAATGCTTTACGAGATATGGTCGGATTCATTTATTCTTTCTCTAGGGTTGGTTTTTAGTGTATATCCTCTTCTTTTGATGTTTCTTGATCCTTTTCTTCCTCCTCTTCATAATCTATGTAAAATAATTTCTTCTCAGCACGCTTATGACCTTTAATGCATTTGTTATCGCAATTGTAACAAAGCCCTTTTTCCCTTTTTGCTTCTAATTGTTGTGGTGTCAACCCTGTAGGTTGTGGACGGCTAGGAGAAACAACACTTCCATATTTATAGTTGTGAGGGGTAGACTTCCTTGTTTCCATAATTTTCCTTTCCACTTTTCTTGCCAACCTGAATGCCTTCTCAAATGAATCAGGTTCCCAACGATGAACCTCATGTTGAATGTTATCCTTTAAAGTCCCTATGGAGACATCATTCCTCTTCTTCTCTAGAATATCATTTTCCCTTATACTCAATTTTTTCAAGTCGTCAATGTGCTCTTCCATTGAACACTTTTGTTTGAGATTTATCAATTGGCTAAAGAAGGTGTTTCTCTTTGTATCCTCATAATGTGCTATCATTTCCTCCATGAAAATTGACCACGTGATAAGTAGTTTACGAGAACAAAGCCCTTTATACAATAAAAATTGATTCAGTTCTAAATAATTATATGCAATATGTACCTTTTGTAACAGTGGTACACCATGTAGATCAAAATATTTCTCCATCTGTAGTATCCAATTTACCGGATCCTTGCCATCAAACTTCCTCATCTCGATTTTTCTTAATTTTAGGAGCTTGTTCTTGAAACGATTGTAACTCTGTAATTTTGAATCTTTAAGTTTGGAAATTTTGGCCTGTAACATCCCTCTAAGTACTCTTTCTAACTCCGTGAGTCTGATCACAATTGGATTCTCGAAGAAAGATTTATTACCAATCTCCTGCGGTGACGTAATTATAGACTAGTTCAGTAGAGTGAACTTGTATGACGTGCCACATGTCACTGTTTCAACCTTAGGTTCTGAAAATTACACCCAAATAAAGTAAATTCGGTCCTCTTTCTTCAACTTCTTACGAAATTTTAATTTGTTGCTTAGAGAGAAATTTATGACAATTTTTCCAAGGTCGCCTGTTTAGGATGTAATTCGGGAGTCTACAAGAACCCTAACTTCCTCAGATCATATATCTGGAAATATAGCGAGACAAGATCTGAAATTTGGACCCACAGTTCAGACTGATTTATTCTCATATGGGTTTTTTTTATCTTCTAAAACTTTGTAGCGAAAATTTTATAGCGAAAATTTCACGATGACATGTTTTAGATGAAATTCTAGAGCTTTCAAAAACCCTAACTTCCTTAGATCATATCTCTGAAATATAGCGATACAAGATCTGAAATTAGGACCCAAGGTTTAGCAAGATTTTATCTCAAATGGATTTTGTTTTTAACTTCTGAAGTGTCACAGAAAAAAATTTATAGTGAAAATACCACGATGACCTGTTTGGAGCAGTGAAACCCTAGAATCCAAAGTTTTGATACCAAATATTCTGAAACTAGCTCACAAAAAGATAGAAAAGATAGATAAACGCCTTCAAAATAGCCTCTTTGAGGAGGAAACCTCCTTTACATTACACAAATGAACAATTCTTGGATGATACAAATGACAAGACCTCCTTTCTATATATAGGAGTCTAAGGGGTCATAATATAATCAGAGCCGACACAACAATAATAATGTAAGGGCACAATAATAACAATAGTGGGTTTCTATGGGGCACAATAATAACAATATGGGGACTACATGGGCACAACAATATAATAAGGGGGTTTTACTAATAACAATAAGGGGTTACACTAGTAGTATAGGGACCTAACAACATGCTTACAACCGGGCCAAGCACTCTTCAACTCAAACATTGCCATTTGAGGCATGTTTTGGATACTTTCCTAAATCTCCTTTGGATTTCATTTTTGGAAAAGATGTTTCTATTGATGGTCAGAGTGACAGAGACAAAGCAAGAAGGTTCATTTAACAAATCCAATTGGTACACCAAAATGTTCAAGAATAGCTTGACAAGAGCCAAGGCAAATACAAAGCAAGGCACGATAAGCATCGTGTAGATCACAAGTTTCAAGTCGATGATGAAGTTTGGCTTCACATTAACAAAGAGAGGCTCCAAGGAGAAGGTAGAAAGCTAAAACCAATTAGATATGGTCCATTCAGAATTTTGGAAAATGTTGGTAACAATGCCTTCAGGTTGGATTTGCCTTCATATATGAAAATTTATGTTGTTGTTAATGTTGAGAAATTAAGGTTGTATGAGCCTCCATTGATTGAAGATCAAGGAGAAATGTCCAAATTCCTTCCATAGAGGATTTTTCTCCTGAATACCTTGATGAACTACAAGAAGACACCATTCTTGAAAAAAGAACAAGGCCTTCAAAACAAGGGAATGTGGATTACCTTCGAGTGGGGATCAAGGGAACAAATCCTTCAAAGGCCAAATGCATAGAGATTGGAAAGGTGAGGAAACTGTACCCTCACCTTGTGGACAACTGAAAGTGATCTTTTGGGGTCCAAAAGGCTTCCAGTGGGGAGGAATGATCAGGTGCTCAAAAATAGCTCAAATCTCAAAGTTGTCGGATTGGTGTGGAACCTAAATGACTGCATAGTGCTCATCATCTTGAACCTGACACAACTCATTTCACACGCAATGGACTCTGTATGACTCCAAAAAAAATTCTGTTCACTTTCCCAAACAAGCAAATTTAAAAAAAGAAGGACAATCCAGTCAATAGTATGTACTGCTGACATGGCACTGATTGGGCAGGTGAGGTGGATGTTGACTTGGTCAAAGATCTTCTCGACTAATGAAATCATGCTAAGTGGCACATCCTAACTGTTTGGATTTTTGTGGTTTTTCATTGGTTGGAATGATGGCTAACCACGGGCTGACAAGTGGCTGAACCAGAAGCTGCCACGTGGCAGCCCGGGAGGCCACCAAAATTATTTCTATAAATATGGTGGAGGCAGCGAGGGTCAAACCCACGACCTCACAATAGGCAACGGAGCCCATTGCTAATGCACCACACATATATAACCATATATATTGCCTGTTTGTTATAAAGTTCAATGCGACATAGTTTGGAGGTGGGGTAGACTTAACGCACCATGTGAACGTTGCTACATCTAACCACCAGGATTTATGTCACCATCGGAGCTTGATTGCCAAGGAAAACCGCCAGCACATGCAGTTATCTAACCTCCCCATGTGAACACCTTACCATTAACTGCCAACATTTTATGTGACTGCTGGAGGAAAGGGGTTAGCACTGGGGGCCAGCCCCTAGGTGCATGGCCCCCCACATGACTTTATTTTCTACATTTTAGGCCTCGGCGGCCAAATTAACCATTCAAAAAATTTGCCTGGATTTCGGTAGATTCGGTGGCTTATTAGTGGAAATCGAGGCGAAAATGAGGGTTCGGTGTTGGATTTGGGCAATTTGTGGAGCGAATAGTGGAGAAACTAGGAGAGGTCATAACTTCTCCAGTTTTTGACCAAATTGGGTGTAGAAAGAGGCTAGGTAGAAATTTTTGGACATTCTGGACTCATTGGAGTAGCTTTTAAAAGCATCTGAGCAACACACCTTTTTACACATTTGAGCATAATAGAGAGGCCCAAGCCATTTGAAGCTGGACCAAGGGGACATAGCCCAGGAGGAGTGAACTCCTTCATCATGTTCCTATTGTGATGTGTTGTTGGTGATGTTATGTACATTTATATGCTGCTATTTAGTTTCTTATTTATGTTAAAATTTCTCATAAAATTAAATTAAAAACTCATTTTCACTTGCAATAAACTCATGAATCCTTAAGCACATGAATAGAATTTTGTTTATATTTTGAGGAGGATCTTAGCACAACAAAACTAATATTCCTAATTATTTCACTAGGAAAGCTAGATGGTTGGCTACCCTCAGTGAGTTTTACTTTGAGATAAGGTACATCAAGGGCTAGGAGAACAAGGTTGCAGATGCTCTTAATAGAAGAATGCAGGTGAATCATATTTCAGTTGTGAGTTCATATGGGACAAATTTAGAAGAGTGAATCTTGTATGCAGGGTAGCATGATGACAAGTACCAATAGTTGAAGTAGATATTGTAGTAGTAGGGTGAGCATGGTAGGGATGAGGAGTATCACCTCATCGTAGATGGCTTGGCCAGATTCATGAACAAGATTTTTATTTGCTAGATAACAGTGAGCTCAAGAATATTATCTTGCAGGAGTTTCATGTCAAGCCATATTCAAGTCGCCTAGGAACAAAAAAATTTGATAGTTGTTAAGAAGTTTTATCATTGGCCGAACTTGAAGAAAGAGGTAGTTAAGTTTGTTGTGATATGTTTGGACCGTAAGTAGGTGAAAGCAGAGTGTAAGCATCCAACTAGTTTGTTTCAGCCTATCCTGATTCTATAATGGAAATGGGAGGTCATTTCCATGGGCTTCATTATAGGTTTGCCGAGGACATTGAAGCAGCATGATTCCATCATGGTTGCGGTTGACAGGTTGATCAAGGTATCTCACTTCAGTGCAGTGAAGTTGACTAATTCAGCTAGTGAGGTAGCTCGCATCTTCATCAGGGAGATAGTAAGGTTGCATTGTGTTCCCAAGAAGATCATATCAAATAGAGATGCCAAGTTAAATTCAAGGTTTTGGAAGGAGTTATCTGCAGGTTTGGGGATAGAGTTAGCCTTCAACACAACTTATCATCCGAAAAAAGAGGGTTAATGAGATTCTTGAGGATATGTTGAAGATGTATGTCATGCATCAACAGAGGAAGTGGGAGGAGTATCTTTCTTTGGTGGAGTTTGCATATAACAATGGGTATCAGGAATCCTTGAAGATGAGTCCATTTGAGTCTCTTTATGGGTGGAGTTGTAATACTCCTATCAAATGGATTGATCCAATGAACATAATGCTAATTGGACTGAATATGTTGGCTGATATGGAACATGAAATGTAGGTTATTAAGAGAAATTTGAAGGCATCAAAGGACATGCAGAAGAGTTATGCAAATCAACATCAAGCATTCAAGGAGTTTCAGGTTGGAGAGCATGTGTACTTGTGCATCAAACCCAAAAGGAGCTCCTTGAGGATTGGATCATGTGCCAAGATGACACCTCAGTATTGTGAGTCTTTTGAGATCCTTGAGAGGATTGGACTAGTGGCCTACTAACTTGCACTGCCACCAACAATGAAATTGCATGATGTTTTCCATGTTTCATTGCTTAAGAGATATGTCCAGGACGTTGATCATGTGATTGATTGGTATGTATTAGGGTGGAACCAACGAGAGAGTTCTAGCCAAAACCTCAGTGCATTTTGTAGCAAAAACAACTCATGCTCCAGAATAGAGCAATCGAACAAGTTAAACTGCAGCGGAAGCACTTTGGGAATGATGAAGTTGCATGGGAGATGGATGATCAAATGCGGGATTTGTGTCCTTCATTATTCATTGGTTAAGAAGATGTGTCCGATTTATTTTTTTTAGTTTATATTTATATATGCATATGTATGTTGTAAATATTGCATCGATTTGTGTTATAAAGCTCCAATAAGTCATATGGTGTTTGTGATTTCAACAATTTGGTATGATGTAAATGTTGCATCGAGTTATGCTATAAAGCTCCACGAGAAGCATGTTTCTATAGTTATAAGTGTCATTAAACACCTAAGATAGTGCTTCCCCGAGGGGGAGGGGCTTGTAACAACCCCTAGCTGATTTTACATGTAAATAAAATAAGACCAAAGTCATGGGACACGTATTCCAAGTTGAATGGTGGGTAAAACATTATAGTGGGCATCACTTCTGGATTAATAATGGCTATGGAAATTGGAAAAGGCATTGGAAAAGGAAAAGAGGCAATAAATGGAATTTAATTATGAGAAATAAAGGAAAATAGGAGAAAAGGAAGGTGAAGACACACAAATTTGCATCCAAGGGAAATTAGAGGAAAAGTGAAGGAAAATGAAGAAAAGTGAGACATCAATAGATAAAAGGCATCAGAGAAATAATTCATAGTTTTTGGTTAGTTCAGTTTTGGTTTTATCCTTTCACACTCTCATTCTCTCATACTCTTGCACACTTAGAGAATTTTTTGAGCATGCTTGGAGCACTCCACCATTCACCTGGACTAGAGAAAGAAAGAAAAGTAAAGTAAGGGACCACAAGGGGGACAGTTGGATCAACAACTACAAGAAGGATACTTTGCAGGTGACAGGTTGCATGTGTGATTTCCTTGTTTATTTTTGGATGCATGGTTCCTTGGTTATGTGTTGTCATTGACATGGATATTTTCATGGATTAACAATGGCTTTAGCCTTGAGTTACCATTTCTAGATAGCCATGGTGTTGTGGGTTTACCATTTTATTTTATTTTTTTAATTTTTATTTTTAATTTATACCTACAGATATATATATATATATATATATATATATATATATAATATATATATATATATATATATATATATATATATATATATATATAGATATATATATATATATATTTTCTGATTGGTTCTCAAGTTCCCTATGGTTGTGGGTTGAAACAAATGCTCTGGAGCCCTATAACAACTTGGGTTGAGTTACTAGTTCTTCGAGCCTACAGGTTGGGACAAATGCTTTGGAGCCTTATGGGTTGAGTTATTAGTTCTTGGAGCCACGGGTTGGAACAAATTATCTGGAGCCTTGATTTAGTTGTGGGTTGAGTTACTAGTTCTCAGAGCCCTATATATCTTGGGTAGAGACAGATCTAGTTGATATTAAGGATTTATGGATTGTATAGGTGAGATTAATGTGGTTGAAGGTTGAGGTGGTTTGGCCTATATAATCCCTAGTTTGTTTTTTTTTGGTTTAACACTTATGATCCCACATTCATTCTTGGAATATGGCGAGGGGGTGATTGTCCAAAAGAGAGATTTGGTTTAGCCCAATCTATGGTTAGGTGATAGGTGGAAGTCCCTAACTTGGTTGGAATTTTCATATGTTAATAAGAGCTATTTTCCTATTCTAATATATGAGTACTTGTACTAGTTATCATGTTGACATTATGGATGATTTCTTATGGTCTCTATTCTAGATATATGTTGGTTATATACCTAGTTATATGATGTGCTCTAGATATGGCTCTTGTTCATGATTTGTTAAGTTACTAGATGGTTGATGAATGCATGAACTAACAAGGGTTGTTGAAGCTAGTTAGAGAGGGCTTGGAGCATTCTTGGTGATTCTCAAATGAAATTTAAAAGTTTATAATATGATATACATTCCTGACCTGTAGATTTCACTTTTACCATGTGTTTGATGAAATGTTTTTTGTGTTTTAGGCATGTCCTGGTCAAGATATTGTTCAAGTTTGAATGTTTGTTATTGTTGTCATCTTAAGCATGATTATGGAGAGTTACAGGTAGTTCTGGAAATTGGTATGGAGGTTTGCTTGAAAAAGTGGAATAGATCTTGTGACCGCATACACTAAACTGAGGAAACTGGGTAATAACCACATGAAGACAAGCTTGTGAGTGTGGTTATATCCTCCCAACCACATGTATGTAGTCTTATGGGTGTGTTTAGACGGTAAACTATAGGAAAATGGGTTTTGTCTTAGGGATTGATCACTTGGGGTGGTTTATAGGCTCCTAAATGGTCTGTAGTCCTCGTGGGATGTCATTTTATTGTCGGGTTGTCTACCCCACTTCCATAACTAGACCTTGGAGGTCAGGTCATATCATAGTGAAACTCATCTCATGTTTACCCCAGAGAGATTGTAAATGTGGGCAAATGTGGGAGGGGTGGTTACACATGAGATATACCTCAAAATCCTTGTGGGAGAAAACCGTAAAACTTATTTATATGAAATATATTGTAGGAACCAACCTACTGTTACATCAATTTGTAAGCACCAACCTATAAGAGACACCAATCCCATTTACTTTTTTGTAGGAACCAGCCTATAAGAGACACCAAACATGACCTTCTGCTACTTTGTAGGCACCAACCTACAGGAGACACCAATCTCTTCTACTACTTTGTAGGCACCAAACTACTAGAGACATCAATCCCCTCATTTTTTTATAGGCACCAACCTACAAGATACAACAATCCCCTTTGCTACAAGATTTGTAGGCATAAACCTATAGGAGACACCAATCCCCACTAGAGGGATTCTATGGGGCACAGAAATAACAATATGGGGGTAATAGGGGCACAACAATATAAATAAGGGGTATAACTACAATAGTAATGGGGTAATCACTAGTATTATAGGGACCCAACATGCCCCTCTCCTTCAAAAAAGTGTTGTCCTCAACGCTTGAGTAGTTCTGGATACTTCTGCATAAAATTCTCATCCTCCCATGTGGAATCTTCAGCGGATAAGTTCTTCCACTTGATAAGATACTCTGAAATTGATCGATTTCGTAGCTGTCGAGTTCTTGTTTCTGTGACTGCTTCCGGTTCCAATATAATTTTTCCTTCCTCATCAAGTTCTGGCAATATTGTTTGAATTGGAAGCTTGTCACCTATAACCTTCTTTAAACATGAAACATGGAAGACTGGGTGCAATCGAGAAGCTGCAGGAAGCTCCAATTTGTATGCCATAGTACCAATCTTTTGCAACACCTTGTATGGACCATAATACTTTGGTGATAATTTATTATCCTTCTTAGCTTGCTTTAGGGACATTTGCTTATATGGTTGTAGCCGTAGGAATACCCAGTCACCTACATCAAAACTTCTTTCACTGCGATGTTGATCTGCCTGTTGTTTCATTCTATTTTGTGCCAACACGAGGTTATCCTTTAAGAGTTGGAGGACTTGTTGTTGATGTTTGATGTGATGTTCCACTGCCTGAACCTTAGAATTTTCTCTTAAATATGATGTGATGGATGGTGGTTGATACCCATAAAGTGCCATAAATGGGGTCATTTTTGTTGTTGTATGGAAGGAAGTGTTATACCACCATTCAGCCAAAGGCAACCATTTGACCCATTGTGTCTGTTTATCAGATACAAAGCAACGAAGATATCCTTCCAAACATTTGTTTATTATCTCAGTTTGCCCATCAGATTGAGGATGATAAGATGAGCTATGAGCTAACTGAGTACCAAGACAAGAAAATAATTCTGTCCAAAAATTTCCAGTGAAAATGGGATCTCTGTCACTTACAATAATCTTTGGGTTTCCATGTAGCTTTTGAACTATTTCCATAAATGCAGTAGAAACTGTACTGGCTTTAAATGGATGTGATAATGCACAAAAGTGTGCATACTTGGTAAGTTTGTCAACTACCACCATGATGACACTCTTTCCCTCAGACTTGGGTAAACCTGTGATAAAATCCATTGAAACCTCCTCCCAACGTTGGCTTGGAATGGATAAAGGTTGTAATAGACCCGGTGTCTTAATTGTTTCAACTTTATTTTGCTGGCAAACCAAACATTCCGCCACAAACTTTTGAATATCTGATTTAAGGCCATCCCAAAAAAATTCCTTCTTAACCCTGTGGTAAGTTTTTAAAAATCCTGAGTGCCCTCCTAAGGGAGAAGTGTGCAATTCCATAAGAATCTTTTGTTTTAGCTGGGAATTCTTACAGAGCAATCTTTGTACCATAACGAATCATTTTGCCAGCTAAATGTATCAGAAGTACTGGAATCTTGTTGTAGCTTTCGAATAAGTGCCCACACTTCTTCGTCATTCTTCCATTCCTCCCTTGCTTCGTTTATCCAATCTGGTTGGATAATAGAAATGGCACACAACAATGCTTCCACATCCTCATCCTTTCTTGAGAGTGCATCTGCCACCACATTTTGCTTCCCTTTTTTGTAGATGATTTCAAAGTCATAACCCAACATCTTTGTGACCCACTTTTGTTGCTCTTCAGAGGATAATCTTTGTTCTAAAAAGTATTTAAGGCTATCATGATCCGTTTTTACCTTGAAGTGTCTTCCCATTAGGTAGGGACGCCATTTCTTAAGTGCATGGAGTATTGCCAACATTTCCTTCTCATAAATAGCTTTGCTTAAAAACTTTCCCTTGATTGGACGACTTTCAAAAGCAATGGGTCTTTATCTTGCATTAGAACAGCACCAATTCCATTTCCTGAAGCATCACATTCCACAATAAAGGTTTTTGTGAAGTCCGGTGTAGCTAAGACCGGTGCTTGGCACATTGCCTCTTTAAGATGTTCAAAGGCCTTTGTTGCTTCCGAAGTCCATGAAAATGAATCTTTCTTCAATAATGTTGTTAGAGGTGCTGCTATTCTCCCATAATTCTTAACAAACTTGCGATAATACCCTGTCAACCCAAGAAATCCTCGCAGATGCTTTATGGATGTGGGGATTTTCCATTCCTTAATGGCTTTAATTTTGCTAGGGTCTACCTTAACTCCTTCATGAGATACAATATGACCCAAATATTCCACCTCCTGGACTCCAAAGAAACATTTGGATCTTTTTGCATATAATTGTTTCTCCTCCAATAGTTGTAGCACCCTGTCAACATGTTCAACATGATCCTTCCAAGACTTGCTGTAGATTAGTATATCATCAAAAAATACTAACACAAATTTTCTAAGGAATGGTTTGAAAATTGAATTCATCAAACCTTGAAATGTTGAAGGTGCATTGGTAAGGCCAAAAGGCATGACCAAAAATTCATAATGACCCTCATGAGTTCTAAATGTCGTTTTTGGAATGTCTTCAATCTTCATTCTGATTTGATGATATCCCGAACGAAGATCCAACTTGGTGAAGTAAATTGATCCATGCAATTCATCCAGTAATTCATCAATAACAGGAATGGGGAACTTATCTTTAATAGTGAGCTTGTTGAGCTCCCTATAATCTGGACACATGCGCCATGATCCATCCTTCTTGTGCACCAATACTACTGGAGCTGAGAAAGAACTTTGACTCGGTTGAATTATACCAGCCTCTAGCATTTCTGCAACCATACGTTCAATTTCACTTTTTTGGACATAGGGATATCTGTACGGCCTTATGTTTGGAGGAACACTTCCTGGAATCAGATGAATAGCATGATCATGATCACGCATAGGTGGTGTTGGATACCTATACTAATAGGTTTCATATTTCATGATTGGCCAAAGAAAGTCCAAATATGCTCTGCTTTGAATTCACAAAGATCCCATATTTCCTAGAAAGCAAGAGGTGGGTAAAGTGTTTCAAGTATTGAGGACCTTATTTCAATTTTGTGGATGATTCAACAGTCTAATCTGGATCATGCCATGTTTCAATTTTGAGTTATAGAATAGAGAAAGAAGTCTGTCCAAACTGCTTAATCTTGGCAGACAAGTAGTTTAGGTGGAGGAGTAAAGGTTCCCAACAGCTTAATCTGGGACCTTGGAAGAAATAAGATTAGAAGTAGATAGAAAAGAAAAAAGAAAAGCCAAAGAAAAGAAAAGGCAAGTAAGGGTTTGCAAGTCCAAATGCACCCTCTATGGAGAAACAAAAAATGCTAGGAAAATAGCTGGGTAGGCAGTTGTGGTTGCAGAAAGGATATTTTCACCATTACTCATATATCAAGAGGTGTTTTGCCAAGGCAAAAATCTGTCAATGGACAAAGTGGTTAATTCCATCAAATTACAGCAAGGAGCATAACTAACCTCCCCCTTCCCCTCTATTCCATTGCTAACACTCCCTTTATTTAGCTGAGATTTATGAAGAGAGATCATGGTTTTATGGTGGTTCTAGTTCATTCAGAATCCACATTTCTTGTCTAAGATCTTTTCATTTTGATCTACTCTCAAAACCAAGTCAATTTCAGATAAACTCAGTAAAATCCCCTTCATTTGCTCCCTTCATTCATATTAACCTCTAATTTTACTATATAGCTCCCCTATTTTACCCTTTCCCCTAATAATATTAACACTATGGTGTATAAAGCCCCAAATCTTATAAATACTCCCTCCCCTTGGCATTATAGCCATATGTTCTTCAAAAGGGACCAAAATGACCTCTGGTCACTTTGGTGAACCTGTCCCATCCCATTCCCCCTTGCTGCAAGTCAAACTGCTCCTCAAACCACCATTTGCATTGAAAAAACCTTATAAAACCTCTTTTGCCTATAAAAATCCTTTGCAAAAATAACCAAAGCCAAAAAACCCGCCTCTGGCGCATTTCCAAGGGTTAGCGCGCAGTTTGATTTTATGAAAAAACATTGAAAAAACCAATAAAAAACCCTCTACCCAAAGTTTTCCGCCTGCATATAACCCGAGCATCTTCGCACTCCGCCCACCGTCGGATCAAGTCTCTGAGATCCGACGACCCACAGCAATATCGGAGCGGCCCCCACTGCCGTCCTTTACCGCCCGAGAAGGTGACGTTGCGTCACGTCAGTACCTCTCCACGCGTCAAGCGCTAAGGTATCTCGGAGCCGGGCCTGACAACTTCGGCGCCGTACCCAAACCGCCCCGAGAAACCGTAGCGGTTAACCTTAACCGTAACCGCTACGGTCCTAACCGCCAACTGTTTTCCGCCAACGAACCGCCACGTCACCCGATGACGTCAGCTGACGTCACCTCACCTTGACCCACCAATGACGTCATGCTGACGTCATCACTAAAAAGCGCCAAAATGGTAAAAAGGTCTATATTTACCCAAAAAACCGTGTTTTTCCCACTTTTCTCTCCTGTCGCTATTGTTCTTTCTGCATGACCGTTTACGTTCGAAATTTCCGCCAACCTGCTGAGTCAACCTGGGCGACCTCCTCAGCATCAACCGTGCACACCTGCGCAACCTCTGTTCGTCAATTAACAGGTATTTACCATTGTTCTGCCCTCCATACGACTGTTGTTGAAATTTAAGTTGCTCAGAAGGCTTAAGACACCTTGAAACTACATTTACACCGCCCATTTCCCTCTGCACGTCCACCATTGTAACTGTGAAGTCCAAAAAGCACCGGCCGAGCCTTAATACTTGTAATTTCGCTCAAAACCACTGTCCCTCTGCATTTCCCGGCAGATTTCTTGATAAATACAATTCACCCGCTGGAAGGGGACAGTTAGACCTTAGAGAAGCTCTGCTCCTAAAAACAAACAGTATTTCAATTGCTGTTGAGTAAATTCCCCTCTGGTATCCAAAATACAAACTGTTTTCACAGAGAATCACCTCTATTCTGTGTTGCTTCCATTTTGACTATTCACCTACAATTGTTGCACTTTGAAGAACTATGGAGACTCCTATTGCTCTAAATATCAAGCCCCTCAATGCTCCTCACCAGGAATTAGCATGGAAAGCCCTGGGAGACATGGATTACCAAATGCTGGACTGGTTCCCTATGGGAACCAAATACAATATCCAGATGATGAATGAGTTAAAAGCCCAGCACCTGAGTGGGGCAGACATCTTGGGAATTTGGGACTCAAATTTGCCCATCTACAACCTTCCCCAAGTAAATCCTATGCCAGAACTGATCTACAGCTGCCAGGAATGTTATGACCCAAACCAAAGAGCTGTCATCAGCCCCACAGGCTCAATCCTGTTCCAGATTACCCCAGAGAGTATAAATGGAATGCTGCACTTCCAAACTGCCAAGCAATTGACCCCCCTCTTTATGCAGAATTTGATAAACAAAGGGACCAAGCTGTCAAATGACCAAATCATTAAAATCAATCAGTTGTTTGTAAGACCAGGCTCTGAATCAGTCAGAACCCCCCCTATTGGGTATCACTATTGAATGAATTGGGCAGGATGTTAGTGGATTTAATCAGTTATGTCCTAGGATTCAGGGAATGGAGGATGTGGATGATAGCCTAATCGCAATGCTGTCTATATTCTCTCCTGGTAAGCCCCCAGCTGTACATTATGACTATGCAACCTACATTGCAGATAAAATCCATGAGCAGTTTATGAACTTGAAGAGGGAAAGACTATTCAGGTATACTTCATATATATACCATCTATTCTTGTTCTATCAGCCAGCCACCTTCTCTGTTCCTTTGAAGCCACTCAATGCCCAGGGAATTCCAAGGTCAGTTGTGTTCTGGACTTCTGTTTTTCATCATACCTCTGTATCACCTTACACATACACTGAGTTCATTGACTTATTCATCTATCCAGTCATGACAGTATTGCATGGTACTCCTCCTCCTAGACTAACTGATGACATGAGGAGAATTCTCCATTTGAATAAGTCCTACAGCATTGGTAATTGGTACTTCTACCAAAACCACACAGTCATCAGGATATATGGCTGTGAGTTGAACCCATTTAGGTTGCCAAGGTATGTCCCCATGAGGCTTTTTGCCTTGGAATATTTCAGACAGTTTGGGAACTCAGACTATCTTCATTTTCAGAGCAACAACAAGAAGTCACAGTTGAAGGTAAGGAACCAGCTGGGTCCTTTCCTATATAACAGAAAAGAAGAGGGATGGAAAGAGGCAAACACTATCCTGGAAGGCCTCAGACTGCAAACCAGCTTTGAATGGATACCCTATGACCCCAATCATGCTATCTCCCTCAGGAGGATTAGATACAAATTGGGTAGCTATGCACACAAGAGACAACCCGAGATTGAACAGTATGCCAATGCATCAAATTGGGAAGAGGGTACCCTAGAGGAGGAAATTACTAATGAAGAGTTACTTGAGAGAGAGGCTAGAAATATGCAAAAGGAAGCTGACTTGGAAACTTGTGGACAGGTGCCCCTCTCCTACAAAAAGCAACTTGGAGCAGCTGCTACATCATCAACAGTACAACAGCAAACTGCCGAGAAAGCATCACAGACAGCAAGCAAGGATAAAGGGAAGCAGGTGGAACAGCCACCTCCATTGACAGAAGAACAAGTGGACACATTGCTACAGCAGCAAGAAGAGATGGAGCAGCAGGAACTTGGGCAGCAACAAGAAGAAGAACAGTTTAGTGAACAGCAGCCCTTGCAGCAAGAAAAAGTGATGAATGCTCCAAGCTCCACTGAGCAACAGGCTCAGACAGTGGTGCCTCCTAGGGCAGAAACTACTGTTGATACCTCAGTCCTCCAAACCCCACAAAAGGAGGACTTAACCAGGAAAAGGGATAGAGAGACTCCCCTGACTTCATCCATCAATCGGGGAGAGAAAAGACAAAGACTAAATGACTCTCAAGAGGATGACATAGCAGTGAGGCAAGCAATGGGCATGGGCCCACCCAGCGGAGAAGTTTCAGCCAGTTCATTTCAGCATGAACATGATAGAACTATAGGAGGAGAGGTCAGCTCCTCCAGCCAGCACAGAGAAGGACAGTCCAGCATCAAACAACAATTTATTGACATTAAGAGGAGGAGTGATCCTATTAAAGTACAGCTGTACAATCATTTGCTGAACCTGGCTCCCACCAATCAGCAAAGACTCATGTCTGCCTTTGATGTAAGTGAAGGCAAGATGATCATGAGTCACTTCATGCCCACAACGCTGCATCCTCAAACTACCTCGGATTACCTAAGAACCAACATGGAGGTGCTGGCCAAAGACATACACCCTATGGATAAGATTGAATTACATAAACAAACTGGTGAAATGGTGTATGCCTCCTTGGCAGATGAAACGTTGGAGAACTACAAATTGAAGAGCAGCCTTGATAACACAGCATCTCAGCTGGAATTGGAGAGAGCATCATCACAAGCCAAGGACAACAGGATCAAGTCCTTGGAAGAAGTAATTATAGAAATAGGACATGATCCTAAAGATGTTAAGGGTATCCAAGAACTCTTGAAGCTAAGGGATGCAGACATGGCGGCCTTAAGAAAGAAAATCAAGCTCCCAGCTACCATCCATCCGCAAACAGACGAGGTTGCCCAGCAAAGGCAGGAAAAGGATGCTACAGACCTACTGATATCCCTGTACAAGGAGCTGGTTCGAACTCAAGACCAGCTAGGACAATCAGAAGCTGCAAAGGCAGCACTACAAACAGCAATGAAGCAAAGAGAAGAGGGCCAACCCTTCCAGCCTCCTCCTGTGATAATTAATCTTGAGGAAGTCCCTCCAACAACTACTCCTCCTCCTCAGCAAACGGGAACTACAGCACCATCTACAGCAACAACTACACCAACACCAGGACAGACTCCCAGTCTGGATATGCAGAAGCTGCAAGCTGAGATCCAAGTTCTTGAATCTCAAATGAAAGAGCTTGATGAAGTCAAGAAATCTTTGGCCAAGGTGAATGAAAAATTTGACAAAAGCAAGCAGAATGAAGCAGCAAAGGAGAGAGAGATAAAAGCTCTAAAAA
This sequence comes from Pinus tabuliformis, assembly GCA_031772625.1. Taxonomy (NCBI): domain Eukaryota; kingdom Viridiplantae; phylum Streptophyta; class Pinopsida; order Pinales; family Pinaceae; genus Pinus; species Pinus tabuliformis. The sequence goes on along the minus strand of CM062820.1, from coordinate 1,463,495,921 downwards.
AGAGAATAGCTGAACTAGAAAAAGAGCTTGCACTAGAAAAAGTAACAGCAGAATTGAAAGCAGTCCTCTGGGGCAACATTGGTCGATCCATCACCAATCAGTGGCAGTATATTGAGACTATGGATGAGCAAATAGCACTCATCACCAAGGCAAACAAGGAAATACACAGAGCCAGAGCAAGCCTTGGCCACATGCCAGATGCTGCCAGCAGAATGATCAATGTTTTAAATAACAAAACTAGCTCTCAACTAGCTACCATGGGAATTACTAACAGGACTGAAACAATCTCAGTAGTTAAAAGAGTCCTGACACTAAGAAGTCTAGTTGGTACGTTGGAGAGGAGGACACAGGATATGCAGACCGAGATCAACAAGTTCCTGGACAGATTTGTGGCATTGCAGAACAGAGGCCTCCCCAGCATTTTAAGCAGTGTAGGAAGACTGCTCACCCTAGAAAATTACAACAAAAGGATTGATGCCCATGCAGTAGCACAGATTGCAAAACAGCCCAGTACCTCAACAGACACAGGGCCAGCATCAGGGCAGAATCTGTATGATAGGGTGGATAACTTGTTTTTTATCATGAATGAAATTGATCATCTGTTTGATACACCACCAAATTTCTTTAAGTATACTGAAGCAGATGAGACTATGGGGGCAATCATAAGACACCAATTGCCCACACAGGAAGAGTGGAGGAATTTGACACAGATAATTTTATCAGGCCAGAACCTGTAGCGTTAGTTTTCTCCAGTACATGAGCAGTCATGCGCAGGCACAATTTTGATGAATAAAATCTACAAGGAAGAGGCAGATGCTGAGCCAACTCAGCAGAGCTATTTACTCACCACAGCAGCAGTCACAATCACAGGTGACAACCCAAAATACAGCGTACAAGCCATAAAGTCGGGTTCCCCAGCATTTAATCAAAGTATCTCAACCGACTCAGCAGATCCCAAAGGCCAAAATATCTTCTGACAGAACATTAAGGCGCCTTTATTTTGTATTCAATGCTGTAATAAATTTCTGATAATAATATCTCAAAGTTGGTGAGAATATTAAGTCTGAGATAACTCAGGACTCAGATATTTTTGTAAAAATCGCAAGTATATATTCACCCCTGGCAGAAGCTCAGGGGGTTGTTGTTATTTTCCTTTTGGAAGTCTCACTTGCTGTAAAAATTCTCAGAGAAGCAATGCAAAGGGAGAATGGAATTTCCAAAGCCTGGTGTATTTGATGCGTTGTGATGAATGGTGAATGTTGCAGGATTCCAGAATGTTTCATAAAACAATAAGTTTTCTTAAATCTCTGTGTTACATGTTTTTGAGTCTTTTGTTCTCTTTTATTGTCTAAATGTTTTAAACTTAATAGCAAAGTAGAAGAATAGTTCAGGATTTAATCACTGATTACCCTGAACTCAATCTGAGCTATTATCCATGTTTTCTTCAGATACAGTGAATGAAGTGTAATTCTTAATTGCTGCACTTTAAAAACTATATCTTTTACAGTGATAGACATCCCCAGGGATTCAAGCTTTGCTCCTGAGGCATCTATCTGTTTCTCATACCTATTTTGGTGGAAATACTCGAATACTTTAGTGAAAATTCTTAATTGCTTTCACTGGTTTTTTCACCTGTTTGTGTTATAAATCAAAATTTGTTCTATGAAGTATCCAAATGGCCCTGCAAACTTCACCAGTTCACCTCAAGGTTTCTAGACACCTACAGCCATAGACTCCATTGCCCAATGATATTTGACTCTTTGAAAATTACATCATAAGACCTAAGAGAAACTCTTCAACCAAAACATAAACAAAACCTGTGCATAATAGCTAGCCTAAAACCCTATCATAAACAGTTACAAATCATAAAGAGAGAGCCCTCTCTGATCACAGTTTGGCTAGAAACAGTGATCCAAAGATTGGTTAGTGGTTACCCCGGCCGTATTCCCTTGGGAGTCATAGGGAACAACCTGGGTGTTAACATAATTGGCGACTCCACTGGGGACTCTTAAAGATTTTTCAATTACTATCTATATTCCAAAGCTACCATCAAGCCTGAACTAGCCAAGAGGCCTTAAGACTGTTTCTGTGCCACAGGAACAGCTTTAGGGAAGAGCTGATTAGGGAATCTTCATCCTAGCTTTGAAACATATATAGCCATTCCAAAATTTTCATCCAGTCCTTGCATATATAAACTTCTTGTACAAATTCAAAAGAATATTTAGAAGCTGGCTCCCAAAAGAAATCCAAGGCACACTAGGGCAAACCCTGACCCTAATCAACCTATCATTGTTGATAATCCAAATATCATTCCAAAGAACACTAGGAGACAGCAAAAGCAGGAGAAGCCTGCCGATTCAGATATAATTTCAGAACAGCCTATCTGCATTCCCACACCCTGCAAAGTTCTGTTCCGGTCCACCCCTAGTTCCCCTAGTTCATCATCAACACCTCAAAGCCCTCCTCTCCCATCTTCACCATCTGCACATACTCTTTTAACCAGCCCCCCGCTTGTTACCCATCCTATTAACCCTGTTACACCCGTAATCCCAGCTGTCCCATTTGTTCCTATTAACCCCATAAATCCCATAAACATGGCCAACAGGTATGCACCTCTGCAGATACCAGCTAATGCTCCAGCTCTACCCCAAGATTACCAAACCAAAATCTCATTTTTTGACTCCCATGGCCCTTTGACTGCTGTCCAGCATGCTAAGAAGATGCAAGATCACTTTGAGACCTATGAAATAGATGATGACAGTGTCAGGATGAGAATTTTTGTTCAAAGCTTAACTGGGGATGTCAGAACTTGGTTTAGATCCCTGAATGCAAATTCCATTGCAACCCCTGAGGTCCTGTACCAAGAGTTTACCAACAGATGGGAGAAGAAGAAAGATCCTCTACACATACTCGGTGAATATAACACTATCAAAAGAGGTCCCCAAGAAACAGTTTTGGAATATTGTGCTAGGTTTAACAATGTATATAATGCTATCCCCCAGAACTTAAGACCCCCTCCTGATTTGGCCCTGTATAACTTCCCTGACGGTTTTGACTCCGATATGGCCTATCAGCTGAAAGAAAGAGATCCCCCAACCCTTGCAGAAGCTCAAAGAGTTGCAGTCACTGTAGAGGCCAACCTAATTGCCAAAAGAAACAGGGCAAAGCTGGAAAAGAAGGCTGGCTTCAGAGAAGAGCCCTCAGGTTTTGATCAAAAGTTGGATGCAATACTAAACAGCATGAAGAGACTGGGTGAAAGGGTGGAATCAGTTGAAAGAAAATCATCATGGGAGACATCACAAAGCAACCCTCCTAGAAACCCAAATTTTAGGAGAACTCAGAACCCAAACATAGGAAAAACAAGTGCTGACCAAGATATCAGACCCCCTTTTCAAGAAAACTATGCAGAAACCTCCACAGCCAATCAGCTCAATGAAGATCCCGAAATTAACTTAATGGGTCTGGATGGTAAAAGCCATGTATTCTTAACACAAGAAGACCATGAGGAGGATGAAAGCAAAACATTCCAAACTAAATCAGGAGAATCCTTTGACTTTAAACAAGGATATGATACTGCTGTCTATGAAGTCCATAAACAATACAAATTAAGGAGTAGGACTGTAAATGTAAATCAGCCTGAAAAGGTAAAGGAGAAACAACAGTCCAAAGAAACCATGGTCACTGAACCTAATGACAACACAAACGTGCCTACAAAAGAAGTAGTGGTTGAGGAGGTTACTGAACTACTGTCCCCACTACAACAGCCCATGGCAACCTCGTCCTCCCACCCAAATCCGAACATTACCCCTCAAGACATGAGTATGAGGGGCAGGTTTCAAAATCAAGATGAAATCCAACAAGAAGATTTAGTGAACAAAGAAAAGACTGCTATCCGTGACTCTAAAATCCAAGTTGACAAACCTTTTGACCTAGGTACAGAGATTGGCAAGTTAAAGATAGCAATCCCCCTCTCAGAGCTAGCCAAGCATGACATATATAAGCAACAGATAAAGAAATCCCTACAGCTCACCAATAGCAAAGATGATGTAAATGTGCTAGATGACACTCCAGAATTACTGTTTGGCCCAGAGGTAGATGGAAAATCAGAAGTCACAGGGGTTTTACTGTTTTATGTCAGCCTGCATGTTCATGATAAAATACTGCATAATGCTATGTTTGACTCAGGCGCCTCTCACAACCTTATGCCAAAAGCAGTCATGGAAAGATTGAACTTGGATATAACAAGACCATACAAAGACCTGTTTTCTTTTGATTCCAGCCAAGTCAAATGTTTAGGCCTAATAAAAGATTTATGTGTGTCTCTGGTTCAATATCCCAACAAGACTATTCTAATGGATGTTGTAGTTGCTGATATCCCACCCAAATATGGGATGCTGTTATCAAGATCATGGGGAGCCAAGCTCCAAGGCTCCCTGCAATTAGACATGTCATATGCAACTATCTCTGTCTTTGGGCAACCAAAAAGACTTTATAGGGAAACACTCATGAAGTATATGGTCAGCAGTGAAGAAAAGCCTCAAAATTTTCCAATATATGCTGTCCATTCGGACATAGACTCCTTCATCCTTTTCAATGACAGCACAAGCCTCTCAAACAATGACATTAGGACCGAAGCACTCATACAAGAACAAAACATTGATCAGACAAGTAGCACCTGCCAAACATCAATCAGCCCAACAATACACATTAACCCTCCTCTAGTCGTTAAAGATTGTCAAACAAATGATAAAGCTGTCCTAGAAAACAAATGGGGGAAGAAACCCCAACTCCTGCTCACATTGCCATCCCATGAACAGAACTTTAAATCTTCTGTCCAGCAAGATACCCTGTGGGTCCTAGAATTTGATGGCTCAGTTAACAAGTTAGGGGCAGGAGCTGGAGTGTGGATATATAACAAAGAGAAAAGCTATGCAGAAGGCAGGGCTTACAGATTAAATTTTAGGTGCACTAACAACATGGCAGAATATGAAGCTCTCTTGCTGGGCCTAAAGCTAGCAAAATCACTACAAGCTCCTAAACTCTCCATTATGGGAGATTCTGATCTAGTAATTCAACAAGTGAAAGGACATTTTGTCACCAATGACAAAAGATTGAGGTCCTACAGATCTGCTGTAATTGAAATATTAGAAACCTTCTCTGAGTTTGTTATCACAAAAATTTCAAGGGGCCACAATCTCCATGCACACAGCTTGGCAACGTTTGCCAGCACCTTCAAATTCCCATTAGAACCCAATAATTGTTTCACAGCCGAGGTCAAATACCGACCCTCTATTCCAAACAATGTCAAAGAATGGCAAGTTTTTGAGGATGACATGCAAATAAACAATTTCTTGACCTTGCAACAAGAGTTCATAGGATTAAGTATTGACCTTGATGGAGCATGTCCATCACAAATACAGTTTCAACAGTCTGCTCACCCAATGTCACCTAGGACAGCAAAACAACTACTCAGTCCAACCATTTTCAACAATGAAAACATTCAGCAAATCAACCAAATTGACTGCGAAGAGATGAGCAGCGCTGAAGCTGAAATCATACAACTCAAAGACAATTTCCTTCCAGCAGGCCTTACCCCACTAGAGGACATTTTCGACTCAAATGATGTCCCCAGGAAACCAAAGATGCAGCCATTAGATGCAGCAATTGAAGAATGCAACATTGGTACCACTGACAAGCCTAAAATAATAAATCTATCTGCTGCTTTGCCCCCTGATCAAAAACCCAAATATATTGACCTCTTTAAAGAGTTTCAAGATGTTTTTGCTTGGGGTTATGAGGATCTAAAGTCCTATGATACCTCTGTTATCCAGCATACCATTCCCCTCAAGCCTAATCAAAAACCATTCAAACAGAAATTGAGAAGAATCAATCCTGTGCTCCTTCCTTCCATTGAAAAAGAATTACAGAAAATGTTCAAAGCTGGTATCATAGCGCCAATCAGATTCTCTGAATGGATTTCAAATTTGGTCCCTACAAGAAAGAAAACCGGTGAGATTAGACTTTGTGTAGACTTAAGGAATTTGAATCAAGTATCACTCAAAGATAACTACCCTCTACCCAAAATGGATCATATTCTTCAAAGAGTAGTAGGGGCTTCGAGAATATCATTGCTTGATGGTTTCTCAGGTTTCAATCAAATCCTGGTACACCCTGATGATCAGGACAAAACTGCATTTACAACCCCATGGGGAACTTTCAAGTATGTGAAAATGCCCTTTGGATTGAAAAACGCAGGGGCAACATTTCAGAGAGCAATGGACATTGCTTTTGCAAAAGAGATTCATGACTTCTTGGTCATTTACTTAGATGATCTTACACCCTTTTCAAAATCTGACCAAGAACACTTGAAACATTTGAGACAGATTTTCATAACATGCAGAAAATATGGCATTTCCTTAAACCCCAAGAAGTCATTATTTGGCTTAGAAGAAGGGAAACTTCTAGGACATATTATTTCAAAAGATGGCATAAGAATTGATCCAGATAGGATACAAGCTATCCTACAAATGCCTCATCCAAGGAATGTCAAGGAGTTGCAAGGATTCTTAGGGAAAATCAACTTTTTAAGAAGGTTTATCCCTAATTTAGCAGAATTAATCAGATTACTAAATAATATGCTAAAGAAAGATTCAAAGGTCAAATGGACTGTCGAAGCAAAACAAGCCTTTGAAAGTATAAAATTAGCCTTGACTCAAACCCCAGTGTTAACCAATCCTCAGTTTGACAGAGACTTTATCATTTTCTCCTTTGCCTCCCAACATACTATTGCTGCTGTATTATTACAGAAAGATGACCAAGGGAATGAGAAGCCTATTGCCTTCTTCAGCAGAGCTCTTAGAGATGCCCCCCTAAAGTATCAAATAATGGAAAAACAAGCCTATGCTTTGATCAAAGCTATTAAAGACTTTAGGATTTACATCCTTTACTCCCATGTTGTGGCTTATGTACCAAGTCCTATTGTCAAAGACATTCTCACCCAAGAAAACTTAGAGGGCAGAAGAGGAAAATGGATTGCCAATATACTAGAATTTGACATTGAAATAAAACCCACAAAGCTAATAAAAGGGCAAGGTTTGGCCAAATTAATGACAGAAGCAAATTTCCAAGCCTTAGATATCAACCAACTGGACAGTGGAACAGAGCTGGCGACTCCAAAGATCAATGTAGCCTTTGAACAATCTCCTTGGTACTCTGATATCTGTTGTGTTACAAAACCTGTGTGCTCCCCCAGGGCTGTCCAGAACTAAGTGTAGGTTCCTAAAAATGAAAACATCTAGATTCTGTGTGATGGATGGAAATTTACTTTGGAAAAACCATGAAGGTATCTTGCTGCACTGTCTAATAGAGAATGAAACTAACAAGATCATGCAAGATTTCCATGCTGGAGATTGCGGTGGACATTTGTACTGGAAGTCCACTATGGACAAGATATTGAGGGCTGGGTACTACTGGCCCATTATGTTCTCTGAGGTTAAGAAATTTACGGCCTCATGCCACAAATGCCAACTGTTTGAAGGCAAAAGACAGTTGCTGCCACTTCCTTTGAAGCCCATTGCAACAGAGAGACCTTTCCAACAATGGGGCTTGGATTTCATTGGGGAAATTCATCCCTCATCTTCAGGGCAACACAGATGGATTTTAACAGCAACAGACTACTTCACCAAGTGGATTGAAGCTGCCCCATGCAGACAAGCAAATGATTCAGTAATCATTCAGTTTTTGGAAAACAATATACTGGCTAGATTTGGCTGCCCGGACAAAATAATAACAGACAATGCTGCTGCCTTCAGATCCAAGAAAATGGTGAACTTCTGCCATAAATTTCACATTACTTTGGGCCATTCTACAGCTTACTACCCTCAAGGAAATGGCCTTGCTGAATCATCAAACAAAAGTTTAATAAATATCATAAAGAAAGTACTGGAAGAGAACAAAAAGAACTGGCATAAGAAACTAGTAAATGCTTTATGGGCAGACAGGCTAACAACTAAAAGATCAATTGGGACCAGCCCATATGAGTTAGTCTATGGATTAGAGGCCAGATTTCCTTCATCACTAGGAGTGCCGGTTATGAAACTTCTGCAAGAAAGCCATGCAGAGCCAAATGACATGCAAAGAAGGATTAATCAGATAATCTGTTTACAGCAAACTAGAGAACAAGTTTTCAGCAGAGTGCAGATACTACAAGAGAAACTGAAAAAGGCCTTTGATAGGAGAACCAAAGCAGAAGATTTCAATATGGGGGACAAAGTCTTAAAGTGGGATGCAAGAAGAGAAGAGAAAGGGAAACATGGAAAGTTTGACTCTTTATGGAAAGGACCATTTGCTGTCCAAGCAGTGCAAGGTAATAACACCTACTTCCTCAAAAGTTTGACTGAAACTGACTTGGATGAAGGTCCTGTCAATGGCAGGATGCTGAAGCACTACTTTGACTGTTCATTATGAATGGAAACTAAGGATTCATTGTATATATGCAGATGTACATATTGTTTTCTGTTTTAGATTGTAAAATACAGTTTTCCAAGTGATTCACCAACCAGCAAGAGGCAAATAGAATCAGAGGTCTTCCAAGAAAGAGGCACACTATTTTGACACATTTTTGCAGCAAATTTCAAAGATTGGGATGGGCAGTCAAGGAACAAGGCAATCTGACCTGCTGTTCTTGGTCTTTCAGAAGAAAAACCATCCCCATGTGGAGCCACTGTTGGATACCTATACTAATAGGTTTCATATTTCATGATTGGCCAAAGAAAGTCCAAATATGCTCTGCTTTGAGTTCACAAAGATCCCATATTTCCTAGAAAGCAAGAGGTGGGTAAAGTGTTTCAAGTATTGAGGACCTTATTTCAATTTTGTGGATGATTCAACAGTCTAATCTGGATCATGCCATGTTTCAATTTTGAGTTATAGAATAGAGAAAGAAGTCTGTCCAAACTGCTTAATCTTGGCAGACAAGTAGTTTAGGTAGAGGAGTAAAGGTTCCCAACAGCTTAATCTGGGACCTTGGAAGAAATAAGATTAGAAGTAGATAGAAAAGAAAAAAGAAAAGCCAAAGAAAAGAAAAGGCAAGTAAGGGTTTGCAAGTCCAAATGCACCCTCTATGGAGAAACAAAAAATGCTAGGAAAATAGCTGGGTAGGCAGTTGTGGTTGCAGAAAGGATATTTTCACCATTACTCATATATCAAGAGGTGTTTTGCCAAGGCAAAAATCTGTCAATGGACAAAGTGGTTAATTCCATCAAATTACAGCAAGGAGCATAACTAACCTCCCCCTTCCCCTCTATTCCATTGCTAACACTCCCTTTATTTAGCTGAGACTTATGAAGAGAGATCATGGTTTTATGGTGGTTCTAGTTCATTCAGAATCCACATTTCTTGTCTAAGATCTTTTCATTTTGATCTACTCTCAAAACCAAGTCAATTTCAGATAAACTCAGTAAAATCCCCTTCATTTGCTCCCTTCATTCATATTAACCTCTAATTTTACTATATAGCTCCCCTATTTTACCCTTTCCCCTAATAATATTAACACTATGGTGTATAAAGCCCCAAATCTTATAAATACTCCCTCCCCTTGGCATTATAGCCATATGTTTTTCAAAAGGGACCAAAATGACCTCTGGTCACTTTGGTGAACCTGTCCCATCCCATTCCCCCTTGCTGCAAGTCAAACTGCTCCTCAAACCACCATTTGCATTGAAAAAACCTTATAAAACCTCTTTTGCCTATAAAAATCCTTTGCAAAAATAACCAAAGCCAAAAAACCCGCCTCTGGCGCATTTCCAAGGGTTAGCGCGCAGTTTGATTTTATGAAAAAACATTGAAAAAACCAATAAAAAACCCTCTACCCAAAGTTTTCCGCCTGCATATAACCCGAGCATCTTCGCACTCCGCCCACCGTCGGATCAAGTCTCTGAGATCAGACGACCCACAGCAATATCGGAGCGGCCCCCACTGCCGTCCTTTACCGCCCGAGAAGGTGACGTTGCGTCACGTCAGTACCTCTCCACGCGTCAAGCGCTAAGGTATCTCGGAGCCGGGCCTGACAACTTCGGCGCCGTACCCAAACCGCCCCGAGAAACCGTAGCGGTTAACCTTAACCGTAACCGCTACGGTCCTAACCGCCAACTGTTTTCCGCCAACGAACCGCCACGTCACCCGATGACGTCAGCTGACGTCACCTCACCTTGACCCACCAATGACGTCATGCTGACGTCATCACTAAAAAGCGCCAAAATGGTAAAAAAGTCTATATTTACCCAAAAAACCGTGTTTTTCCCACTTTTCTCTCCTGTCGCTATTGTTCTTTCTGCATGACCGTTTATGTTCGAAATTTCCGCCAACCTGCTGAGTCAACCCGGGCGACCTCCTCAGCATCAACCGTGCACACCTGCACAACCTCTGTTCGTCAATTAACAGGTATTTACCATTGTTCTGCCCTCCATACGACTGTTGTTGAAATTTAAGTTGCTCAGAAGGCTTAAGACACCTTGAAACTACATTTACACCGCCCATTTCCCTCTGCACGTCCACCATTGTAACTGTGAAGTCCAAAAAGCACCGGCCGAGCCTTAATACTTGTAATTTCGCTCAAAACCACTGTCCCTCTGCATTTCCCGGCAGATTTCTTGATAAATACAATTCACCCGCTGGAAGGGGACAGTTAGACCTTAGAGAAGCTCTGCTCCTAAAAACAAACAGTATTTCAATTGCTGTTGAGTAAATTCCCCTCTGGTATCCAAAATACAAACTGTTTTCACAGAGAATCACCTCTATTCTGTGTTGCTTCCATTTTGACTATTCACCTACAATTGTTGCACTTTGAAGAACTATGGAGACTCCTATTGCTCTAAATATCAAGCCCCTCAATGCTCCTCACCAGGAATTAGCATGGAAAGCCCTGGGAGACATGGATTACCAAATGCTGGACTGGTTCCCTATGGGAACCAAATACAATATCCAGATGATGAATGAGTTAAAAGCCCAGCACCTGAGTGGGGCAGACATCTTGGGAATTTGGGACTCAAATTTGCCCATCTACAACCTTCCCCAAGTAAATCCTATGCCAGAACTGATCTACAGCTGCCAGGAATGTTATGACCCAAACCAAAGAGCTGTCATCAGCCCCACAGGCTCAATCCTGTTCCAGATTACCCCAGAGAGTATAAATGGAATGCTGCACTTCCAAACTGCCAAGCAATTGACCCCCCTCTTTATGCAGAATTTGATAAACAAAGGGACCAAGCTGTCAAATGACCAAATCATTAAAATCAATCAGTTGTTTGTAAGACCAGGCTCTGAATCAGTCAGAACCCCCCCTATTGGGTATCACTATTTGAATGAATTGGGCAGGATGTTAGTGGATTTAATCAGTTATGTCCTAGGATTCAGGGGAATGGAGGATGTGGATGATAGCCTAATCGCAATGCTGTCTATATTCTCTCCTGGTAAGCCCCCAGCTGTACATTATGACTATGCAACCTACATTGCAGATAAAATCCATGAGCAGTTTATGAACTTGAAGAGGGAAAGACTATTCAGGTATACTTCATATATATACCATCTATTCTTGTTCTATCAGCCAGCCACCTTCTCTGTTCCTTTGAAGCCACTCAATGCCCAGGGAATTCCAAGGTCAGTTGTGTTCTGGACTTCTGTTTTTCATCATACCTCTGTATCACCTTACACATACACTGAGTTCATTGACTTATTCATCTATCCAGTCATGACAGTATTGCATGGTACTCCTCCTCCTAGACTAACTGATGACATGAGGAGAATTCTCCATTTGAATAAGTCCTACAGCATTGGTAATTGGTACTTCTACCAAAACCACACAGTCATCAGGATATATGGCTGTGAGTTGAACCCATTTAGGTTGCCAAGGTATGTCCCCATGAGGCTTTTTGCCTTGGAATATTTCAGACAGTTTGGGAACTCAGACTATCTTCATTTTCAGAGCAACAACAAGAAGTCACAGTTGAAGGTAAGGAACCAGCTGGGTCCTTTCCTATATAACAGAAAAGAAGAGGGATGGAAAGAGGCAAACACTATCCTGGAAGGCCTCAGACTGCAAACCAGCTTTGAATGGATACCCTATGACCCCAATCATGCCATCTCCCTCAGGAGGATTAGATACAAATTGGGTAGCTATGCACACAAGAGACAACCCGAGATTGAACAGTATGCCAATGCATCAAATTGGGAAGAGGGTACCCTAGAGGAGGAAATTACTAATGAAGAGTTACTTGAGAGAGAGGCTAGAAATATGCAAAAGGAAGCTGACTTGGAAACTTGTGGACAGGTGCCCCTCTCCTACAAAAAGCAACTTGGAGCAGCTGCTACATCATCAACAGTACAACAGCAAACTGCCGAGAAAGCATCACAGACAGCAAGCAAGGATAAAGGGAAGCAGGTGGAACAGCCACCTCCATTGACAGAAGAACAAGTGGACACATTGCTACAGCAGCAAGAAGAGATGGAGCAGCAGGAACTTGGGCAGCAACAACAAGAAGAACAGTTTAGTGAACAGCAGCCCTTGCAGCAAGAAAAAGTGATGAATGCTCCAAGCTCCACTGAGCAACAGGCTCAGACAGTGGTGCCTCCTAGGGCAGAAACTACTGTTGATACCTCAGTCCTCCAAACCCCACAAAAGGAGGACTTAACCAGGAAAAGGGATAGAGAGACTCCCCTTACTTCATCCATCAATTGGGGAGAGAAAAGACAAAGACTAAATGACTCTCAAGAGGATGACATAGCAGTGAGGCAAGCAATGGGCATGGGCCCACCCAGCGGAGAAGTTTCAGCCAGTTCATTTCAGCATGAACATGATAGAACTATAGGAGGAGAGGTCAGCTCCTCCAGCCAGCACAGAGAAGGACAGTCCAGCATCAAACAGCAATTTATTGACATTAAGAGGAGGAGTGATCCTATTAAAGTACAGCTGTACAATCATTTGCTGAACCTGGCTCCCACCAATCAGCAAAGACTCATGTCTGCCTTTGATGTAAGTGAAGGCAAGATGATCATGAGTCACTTCATGCCCACAACGCTGCATCCTCAAACTACCTCGGATTACCTAAGAACCAACATGGAGGTGCTGGCCAAAGACATACACCCTATGGATAAGATTGAATTACATAAACAAACGGGTGAAATGGTGTATGCCTCCTTGGCAGATGAAACGTTGGAGAACTACAAATTGAAGAGCAGCCTTGATAACACAGCATCTCAGCTGGAATTGGAGAGAGCATCATCACAAGCCAAGGACAACAGGATCAAGTCCTTGGAAGAAGTAATTATAGAAATAGGACATGATCCTAAAGATGTTAAGGGTATCCAAGAACTCTTGAAGCTAAGGGATGCAGACATGGCGGCCTTAAGAAAGAAAATCAAGCTCCCAGCTACCATCCATCCGCAAACAGACGAGGTTGCCCAGCAAAGGCAGGAAAAGGATGCTACAGACCTACTGATATCCCTGTACAAGGAGCTGGTTCGAACTCAAGACCAGCTAGGACAATCAGAAGCTGCAAAGGCAGCACTACAAACAGCAATGAAGCAAAGAGAAGAGGGCCAACCCTTCCAGCCTCCTCCTGTGATAATTAATCTTGAGGAAGTCCCTCCAACAACTACTCCTCCTCCTCAGCAAACGGGAACTACAGCACCATCTACAGCAACAACTACACCAACACCAGGACAGACTCCCAGTCTGGATATGCAGAAGCTGCAAGCTGAGATCCAAGTTCTTGAATCTCAAATGAAAGAGCTTGATGAAGTCAAGAAATCTTTGGCCAAGGTGAATGAAAAATTTGACAAAAGCAAGCAGAATGAAGCAGCAAAGGAGAGAGAGATAAAAGCTCTAAAAAAGAGAATAGCTGAACTAGAAAAAGAGCTTGCACTAGAAAAAGTAACAGCAGAATTGAAAGCAGTCCTCTGGGGCAACATTGGTCGATCCATCACCAATCAGTGGCAGTATATTGAGACTATGGATGAGCAAATATCACTCATCACCAAGGCAAACAAGGAATTACACAGAGCCAGAGCAAGCCTTGGCCACATGCCAGATGCTGCCAGCAGAATGATCAATGTTTTAAATAACAAAACTAGCTCTCAACTAGCTACCATGGGAATTACTAACAGGACTGAAACAATCTCAGTAGTTAAAAGAGTCCTGACACTAAGAAGTCTAGTTGGTACGCTGGAGAGGAGGACACAGGATATGCAGACCGAGATCAACAAGTTCCTGGACAGATTTGTGGCATTGCAGAACAGAGGCCTCCCCAGCATTTTAAGCAGTGTAGGAAGACTGCTCACCCTAGAAAATTACAACAAAAGGATTGATGCCCATGCAGTAGCACAGATTGCAAAATAGCCCAGTACCTCAACAGACACAGGGCCAGCATCAGGGCAGAATCTGTATGATAGGGTGGATAACTTGTTTTTTATCATGAATGAAATTGATCATCTGTTTGATACACCACCAAATTTCTTTAAGTATACTGAAGCAGATGAGACTATGGGGGCAATCATAAGACACCAATTGCCCACACAGGAAGAGTGGAGGAATTTGACACAGATAATTTTATCAGGCCAGAACCTGTAGCGTTAGTTTTCTCCAGTACATGAGCAGTCATGCGCAGGCACAATTTTGATGAATAAAATCTACAAGGAAGAGGCAGATGCTGAGCCAACTCAGCAGAGCTATTTACTCACCACAGCAGCAGTCACAATCACAGGTGACAACCCAAAATACAGCGTACAAGCCATAAAGTTGGGTTCCCCAGCATTTAATCAAAGTATCTCAACCGACTCAGCAGATCCCAAAGGCCAAAATATCTTCTGACAGAACATTAAGGCGCCTTTATTTTGTATTCAATGCTGTGATAAATTTCTGATAATAATATCTCAAAGTTGGTGAGAATATTAAGTCTGAGACAACTCAGGACTCAGATATTTTTGTAAAAATCGCAAGTATATATTCACCCCTGGCAGAAGGTCAGGGGGTTGTTGTTATTTTCCTTTTGGAAGTCTCACTTGCTGTAAAAATTCTCAGAGAAGCAATGCAAAGGGAGAATGGAATTTCCAAAGCCTGGTGTATTTGATGCGTTGTGATGAATGGTGAATGTTGCAGGATTCCAGAATGTTTCATAAAACAATAAGTTTTCTTAAATCTCTGTGTTACATGTTTTCGAGTCTTTTGTTCTCTTTTATTCTCTAAATGTTTTAAACTTAATAGCAAAGTAGAAGAATAGTTCAGGATTTAATCACTGATTACCCTGAACTCAATCTGAGCTATTATCCATGTTTTCTTCAGATACAGTGAATGAAGTGTAATTCTTAATTGCTGCACTTTAAAAACTATATCTTTTACAGTGATAGACATCCCCAGGGATTCAAGCTTTGCTCCTGAGGCATCTATCTGTTTCTCATACCTAGTTTGGTGGAAATACTCGAATACTTTAGTGAAAATTCTTAATTGCTTTCACTGGTTTTTTCACCTGTTTGTGTTATAAATCAAAATTTGTTCTATGAAGTATCCAAATGGCCCTGCAAACTTCACCAGTTCACCTCAAGGTTTCTAGACACCTACAGCCATAGACTCCATTGCCCAATGATATTTGACTCTTTGAAAATTACATCATAAGACCTAAGAGAAACTCTTCAACCAAAACATAAACAAAACCTGTGCATAATAGCTAGCCTAAAACCCTATCATAAACAGTTACAAATCATAAAGAGAGAGCCCTCTCTGATCACAGTTTGGCTAGAAACAGTGATCCAAAGATTGGTTAGTGGTTACCCCGGCCGTATTCCCTTGGGAGTCATAGGGAACAACCTGGGTGTTAACAGGTGGGAGACCCTTGGGAGTCTCAAATACCTTGGAATGATTGTCCAAGACTTTTTGGAGATCTGGAGAAATAGATGATTCCAATGTGGAAACATCTAGCGAGCATAATTGTGCAATTACACCTCTTTGCTCCTTTCTTAGAAGCTTTGTCATACCATGAGAGCTGATTATCTTTCCAGGTTTCCCTGCAATACCCCTTAATTCAACTTCCTTTCCTTCCGAAGAAAATTTGATGAAAAGTTCTTGAAAATTAAAAGCTATTGTACCCAAGGATTGTAGCCATTGGACTCCTAGTACAACATCTGCACCTCCCATTGGAATGGAAAGCATTGGGCTAGTCAATACATATTCTCCCATGGATAGCTTGATATTATGGCACTTTCCAGAGCAATTTATTGTTCCTCCATTTGCAATCATCACTTGACACTCTGGTGTTGGATATAGGAAGCAATTCAATTCTTTTGCTACCCTACAATGAATAAAATTGTGGGTGTTTCCTGAATCAATCAACACTATTACCTTTTTCTTCTTGATTTGTCCTTCTATCTTGATGGTTTGAGGAGTGGTAATTCCCGCCAATGCATTACAAGATATGGTCGGATTTATTTGTTCTTCATCTAGGCTTTGTTCCTGGAATATATCCTCTTCTTTTGACCTTTCTTGCTCCTTTTCTTCTTCCTCTTCACAATCTATGTAGAATAATTTCTTCTCAGCACACTTATGACCTTTTGTGTATTTGCTATCACAATTGTAACAAAGCCCTTTTGCTCTTTTTTCTTCCAATTGTTGTGGTATCAACCTTGTAGGTTGTGGAAGACTATGGGCAACAACACTTCCATCTTTATAGTTGTGAATGGTATGCTTCCTAGTTGCCATAATTTTGCTTTCCATTTTTCTTGCTAACCTGAATGCCTTCTCTAATGAATCAGGTTCCCAAAGGCGCACATCATGTTGGATATTATCCTTTAAAGACCCTATGAACACATCAATCCTATGCTCCTCTGGAATATCTTTTACCCTTATGTTCAATTTTTGGAACTCCTCAATGTGCTCCATTATTGAACCCTTTTGTTTGAGACTTATCAATTGGCTAAAAAAAGTGTTGCTTTTTGTATCCTCATAATGTGCTATCAATTCTTCCGTAAAAATTGCCCAAGTGATAAATTGTTTACGAGAACAAAGCCATTGATACCATACAAACTGATTTGGTTCCAAATATAAAGTTTCCATACGTACCTTTTGTGTGTTTTGCACATTATTGAGATCGAAGAATTGCTCCATCTGTAATATCCATGTGGCGGGATCCTTGCCATCAAACTTCCTCATATCGATTTTTGGAACATGGTGAGTCTTCGATCCAACATTAGAGTCTATGGAATCATGATTAACATTTCTTTTGTTCTCATCATGAGTTTCCTTTACTACCTTTTCACCATTAGTGACCCTTTCTTGTAGCAAGTTCTTCAATTCTTCCATGTCTGTCTTCAAATCTATCTTCAAATTTACCATCGAATCCTCCATCTTAGCTTCCATGCCCTTTATCTTAGATTCCACGCCATTTATCTTAGATTCCACGCCACTTATCTTAGCTTCTGTTAGCTTTTGTGAGCGTGACATTTGTTGCACTTGTTCTTGTAATTTTGATATATCATGTAGCATTTCTTCCTCTTCTTCATGAGTCATGCTAGAGCTTTCAGGTTCCTTACTAGGTGTTTTCATTTTCTTTCCTCGGGGCATCAGTTACCAATAATAATGCTTTACTATGCCCTTTGAATTCCGTTAAACCAAGCTTAGATAAAAAAAAAAAAAAAAACTACACACCTTTTTTCACTTGATAGAAGCCTGATATTGAATCTGATGTATCTCTGTAATTTCGGATCATCCAGTTCTGAAATTGCTACCTGTAGTAGCCTTTTGCGTCCTCTTTCCAATGCCACAAGTCTGAGCCAAATTGGATTCTCCAAGTAAGAGTTATGTGAAATATCCCACAGTGACTTGCTTTTAGACTGGTTCAGTAGAACGAACTTGTACGACGTGCCACGAGTCACTATTTCAGCCTTCGAATCTGAAACACACATACAAGAAACTACAGTCCATCCTATTTCTATACCTTTTTACGAAATTTTAATCCGATCCTCAGAGAGATAGTTATGACACTTTTCCCCAGGTCACCTGTTTTGAATGTAATTCAGGAGTCTGCAAAAAGGCCAACTTCCTCAGATCATATCTCCGAAAATGTCACGCGAAAAGCTCTGAAATTTGGACCCAAGGTTCAACGCCAATGCTTCTCAAATGGGTTTTTTTTGCGACTTCTGAAACGTCACAGAAAAAAAGTTATAGGGAAAATTCCACGATGACCTGTTTGGAGCAGCGAAACCCTAGAATCCAAAGCTCTGATACCAGATGTTATGAAACCAGCTCAAGAAGAGATAGAAAAGATAGATCAACACCTTAGAATTCAGCCTCTTTGAGGGGGAAACCTCCTTTACATTACATAAATGAACAATTCTTGGATGATACAAATGACACAACCTCCTTTCTATATATAGGAGTCTAAGGAGCCACAATATAATCCAGCCGACCTAACAATAATAATATAAAGCCACAAAAATAACAATAGAGGGATTCTATGGGGCACAGAAATAAAAATATGGGGGTAATAGGGGCACAACAATATAAATAAGGGGTATAACTACAATAGTAATGGGGTAATCACTAGTATTATAGGGACCCAACACCAATCCCCTCATTTTTTTTATAGGCACCAACCTACAAGATACAACAATCCCCTTTGCTACAAGATTTGTAGGCATAAACCTATAGGAGACACCAATCCCCACTAGTGCACATATTCATAGGCACCAACCTAATTCATACTTGTTCATAATGTTTGTTAGTTTCTTCTTCTTTCACCAAGTCTACTTGTTTATTTTGTCTTCACCAACTTTGTTAGTTTCTTTTGCCTTCCCCGGGTCTACCTACTAATTCTTCCTTCACCAAATGTACTTCTCTTAAAACTTGTTGCTTTTGGAGTTTTCCCAAAAACAAATTTACAAAGCATGCCACATATCCAACTTTGAAAATATGGTTTTGAAATTTTTATCACAAGTACCTAGAGATTTATTTTTTTTATCATCCAATTTTCATAGTTTGAAACATCTCGGAAAGAAAGTTATAGAAAAAATGACATGCTAACCTATTTGAAGTATGTTTCATGAGCGTTCATGTACACTATCTTCCTCAAAAAATATCTCTAAAATTGTGACAAAACAAGGTTTGAAATTTCTACCACATGTACCTTGAGTTATCTCCTTTATCTCCTCCAATTTTTAGATTCTAAAAGATCATAGAAAGAAATATATATCAAAAGTACCATGCTAACCTATTTGAAGAAAATTTTAGGAGAATTCAAGAAGCCTAACTTCTTTAGAGAACATTACCAAATTTATAGAGAAACAAGGTCTATAATTTGAAGCATATGTACATGATGATATTGTGTATGTATCCTCCAAGTTTCATGTTTTGAAACATCCTAGAATAAAAGCTATAGAAAAAATTCCCATGTGACTCTTTCATCCTATAAATCACATTTTGGCTTCGATCTTTAGACTCCAAGAATCACCCCAAAAGTTATTTATCATCTCCTCTTACAACCTTAGATATATTATTTGATAAATTTATGTTAAAATGAACTCATATTCTCTCTATTTATAGTGTTTATATATTCACTTATAGGGATGAGCTGTAAAATTGGCTGGGTTAGCCTACTTATACTTTGGTTAGGTCATCTTGACAAAATAATTCACAACTCCTCATTCCTATGGAATTATAGAGAGTGTCATATACCAATGGAAAGGTTTCATAATAAACTTTCTAAATGCATATCATATGTTCCCATTTGAGCTAGGTAATTAGAGCAAACGTTCCTTCAAAGACAGGGTATCCAAATGGGGCATCAAAAGTCCAGAAAAAATATTTCCAACAGTCTTCATTTTCAATCTTTATCTTGGACATAAGTAGTCTCCCCCTATCTTTAACTTCAATAACAACAATATTTCCATTATAGGCCTCATGTCCTTCCTTGTAACATACCTATTTACCTTTCTTCCCATCCTCTATAGTTATGGGATTGGAGCTAGTAGCCTCAGAAGTGGATGTGCCCATGAACTCAATAACTTCCTCCTCTTTCCCATACCCATCACCATAGACTTCGAAATTGAGACCAAAAAATAGCCTTTAGAGAACATTGAAATTATCCTCCAACATTATAATTCTATGAATATATTCAAGAACATAATGTCTTTCCTTTTCCAATACAATAACAACAAGTGTCTTAGTCAACCAATGTAAATCTATAGAGCGAAATACCTTGGTATCTCTAGATCTCAAGAACCTTGTGTCCACCCATCATTGGAACTCTGTCATAATTTGGTGGAATTCACAATTATATTGAAAGGTTGGGTGAATCAATATAATGAAAAGTTTACTTATTTAATAATTTTCAAACATCATAAAACATAAATATCATAAACTGAAAAAGTAATACGAAATATATGTGGAAATATTTACAAGAGAAAACCATTAAACTTCTTTATATGAAAGATCTTGTAGGAACTAACCTACTATTACATCAATTCATAAGCACCAATCTACAACAAACACCAATCCCCTCAGTGACTTTGTAGGTGCCAACCTACAAGAGAAACCAATTCCATTTTCTTCTTTATAGGCACCAACCTATAGGAGACATCAATACCCTTTGTTTCTTTGTAGGTACAAATCTAAAGGAGACACCAAACCCCTATGCTACTTTGTATGCAACAACCTAAAAGACACATTAATCCCATCTATTATTTTATAGGAACCAACCTACAAGATACAACAATCCCCTCTGTTATTTTATAGGCATCAACCTACAAGATACAATAATCCCCTCTACTGCAAGATTTGTAGGCACCAACCTATAGGAGACACCAATCCCCACTGGTTCAAATATTCATAGGAACCAACCTACTTTCTTGCTTGTTCAGAATTTTTGTTAGTTGCTTCTAGTTTCACCAATTCTACTTGCTTCTTATGTCTTCACCTGCTCTATCATTTTCCTCTATCTTCACGAGGTCTACTTGTTTCTTCGTCCTTCACTAAGCCAAATCCTCCAAAAACTTGTTGTTTTTGGATTTTTCCCAAGGATGATTTTTCATACCATGCCACATACCCAATTTTTACATTTTGGTTTTAAACTTTCTACCAAATGTGCCAAGAGATATATTTTCTACCTCGTCCAAATTTCACAGTCCGAAACATCTTAGAAAGAAAGTTATAGAAAAAATGATAAGCTAACATGTTTGAAGCATGTTTAATGAGAATTTTGTTGGGTTGTGTTATATTCTTTCCACGTAGTTAATAGGGGGTTTGAAGGGCACCCGTAACCCCACTTTATGGGGTCCAGGGCAGCGCCCCGGAAAATTTTGGTTTTGGACCATATGTTAGGTTGGGCGGACCCACCTATGGTTTTGTGCATGTTTTTCGCACATGTTTTTTTGGACGCGATGGTTTTCGGTCCATGGTATTGGATGCTTCAGCATGTATAAATATGTATTGTAACATTGAAAGGAACATAATGAAAAATCAAGCTGGTAGTCCTGGTTTTGGGATCCAGGGAAAAATCTCTGTGCATATGTGTTTTATGGGTTATGCTCTCGCATTGTTTATTTTCTTTGTTTAAGAATTCGTATGCAGGTAATTTCTGTACAAGGTTAAAACCTACATTTGGTATCGGAGCTGTTTTGGCTTCAAGGGGACGCCTTTGTTGCTAAGGGGTTTCGCTCGGGCCTGTGGTAGACCCTGTTCAGTGGGAGATCTGCGAGATCGATTCTGGTGGTGAAAGAAGATGGCGAGCAGTGGAAAGATAGAGATTGAGAAGTTCAATGGTCAGAATTTTGAGTTGTGGAAACTCAAGATGGAGGATCTGTTGGTGGATAAAGATCAGTGGATCGTGGTAGATCCGGGTACTAAACCATCGAGAGTGACCGATGAAGAATGGAAGAAGTTGGATCAGAAGGCAAAGAGCACAATATGATTGTGTGTCTCGGATTCAGTATTGCTGAATGTATCAGGGGAAGCTACGGCAAAGGCTTTGTGGGTCAAGTTAGGGACTTTGTACCAATCTAAGTCTCTGGTGAACAAACTGTTCCTGCGGAAAAAGCTGTATAACCTAAGGAAGAAAGATGGAGACTCGGTGATAGAGCATCTCAATGCATTTAATACTGTGGTAAGTCAGTTATTATCTGTTGATATTAAAATTTCAGATGAAGATAAGTGCATCAGTCTGTTGTGTTCTCTACCAGATTCGTGGGATAGTTTGGTTATTGCAATAGGTAGCAATGCAACTGCTTTGCAGTTTGATGAAATAGTCTCAGCCTTGCTGACGGAGGAGATGAGACGGAAAAATATGGACAACCAGAATGGTGATGCCTTGTCTGTACGAGGACGGTCCCAGAACAGAAACAAAAATAAGTCATCGAGTGGGAGATCTAAATCTAGAGGGAGATCTAAATCTCCAGGAAAACCTACAAAGGCAGTGTGCTGGAAATGCGGAAAGGAAGGGCACTTCAAAAGGGATTGTAAATCTAAAGCTCCTGATAAAGGAAAGGGATCTGATTATGCTCCTACTGCAGAGGCGAAAACCACCTCAGATGAAGGTGGTGATGTGTACTTGGCTTCTTCAAGTACACATGTAGATCATGAGGCATGGTTGATTGACTCAGGTGCATCCTTTCACTTCACTCCCCATAGAGAGTGGTTCTGCGAGTATGAGAAATACGATGGTGGTGATGTCTTCTTAGGAGATGATAGGAAGGCTAGAATCATTGGTCGAGGAAAAGTAAAGTTGAAGTTGCAAGGTGGAAGGGTTAGAACACTTCTGGGTGTTTTACATATTCCTGCATTGGCCAGAAATCTGATTTCTGTAAGCAAGTTGGATGATGCAGGTGTAAAGACGGTGTTCGAGAAAGATACCTGCAAGATGGTTCGAGGAGCACTGATATTAATGCGGGGAGTTTGGATTGGAACTCTGTACAAGCTGTAAGGTAGCACTGTTTTTGATGGGTGCAATAGTTCTATGGTTCGTGAAAATGGAGTAGAGAATCTAGTGGTCTCTGGAGAGAAGACCATGTTGTGGCATCAAAGGCTTGGACATATTGGAGAGAAGGGCCTTCGAATACTTCATGGTAAAGGTATGGTAGAAGGTATGAATAATAGCTCTCTGGATTTTGATTTCTGTGAAAATTGTGTATATGGGAAGCAGAATCGGGTGAGTTTCCCCTCTGGTGGTAAGAGGACGAAACAGATATTAGAGCTTGTGCACAGTGATGTGTTTGGACCTGTGAAGGTTCCATCACTGAGTAAGTCTGTGTACTATGTATCATTCATAGATGACTTCTCAAGGAATACATGGATATATTTTCTTAAGAAGAAATCTGAAGTCTTTGACAGGTTTAAAGAATTTAAGGCTCTGGTGGAAAATCAGACAGAGAAGAAGATAAAGGTGCTGAGGACAGATAATGGTGGAGAATTTTGCAGCAAGGAATTTGAAGAATTTTGTAAGAAGTGTGGTATAGCACGGCAGAAGACTACTCCATATACACCTCAGCAAAATGGAGTCGCAAAAAGAATGAACAAGACGTTGATGGAAAGGGCAAGCATGCTCAGTGGTGCCGGGTTAGGACAGGAATTCTGGGCAGAGGCGGTGGATACTGCATGTTACCTAATCAACAGATCACCTTCATCAGCGTTGGAGGATAAGACTCCACAAGAAGTATGGACTGGTAAGAAACCCTCTCTTTCACATCTAAGGGTATTTGGATGTGATGCATATGTACATGTTCCAAAGGAGAAACAAACCAAGTTGGATAGTAAATCTGAAAAGTGCATCTTTATTGGGTATAAGGATGGTTTAAAGGGTTATAAGCTTTGGAACCCAGTCACACGGAAGGTTATGTACAGCCGAGATGTGTTGTTCAGAGAGGTAAAAGATGTTATTCAACATGAAGTCCAACCAAAGGAACCTGAGAAGATAGAGTTTGAGCCAAAGGAGGAAGAATCAGACTCTGCAGCAGAGAAGGAATCAGAAGATGAAGAGCCACAAACTCCGGCTGTGAGAAGATCAGTTCGAGAAAGAAGGCAGCCAGAAAGGTATAGTCCATCTGCTTTCAATTCAAATTTTTCTTTGTCTGTTACTCATAATGATCCCAGAACTGTGAAGGAAGCAGTGGATTCAGAGGATGGAAAACTCTAGAAAGAGGCCATGGTCGATGAAATGGCATCTTTGCACAAAAATGAGGCTTGGGATCTGCTGGAGTTGTCGGCTGGAAGGAAACCCATTGGCAGCAAATGGGTGTTCAAGAAGAAGACAAATGCAAAAGGAAAGGTGGAGAAATACAAAGCTCGGTTGGTAGCAAAAGGTTATTCCCAGGTGTCGGGAATTGATTTTTGTGATATTTTTTCTCCTATTGCCAAGGTAACTTCTATTAGATTACTTTTATCTGTTGCTGTTGCTTTTTATTTTGAGGTAGAACAGATGGATGTGAAGACAACATTTCTTCACGGGGATTTGGAAGAGGAAATCTACATGAAGCAACCTGAAGGCTTTGCGATGAAGGGTAAGAAAGAACTGGTATGCAAGCTAAAGAAGTCTCTTTATGGGTTAAAACAGTCACCAAGGATGTGGTATCAGAAATTTGATACATTTATATGGGGACTTGGCTTCACCAGAAGCAAAGCAGATCATTGTGTGTATTTTAAATTAATTGGTGACCGTATTATTTATCTGGTCTTGTATGTGGATGATATGTTGCTGGTTGGAAATGACAAAGAAATTATCCAGGATTTGAAGACCCAATTGTCCTCCAAATTCGACATGAAAGATCTTGGTGCTGCAAACTATATTTTGGGCATGGAAATTAAAAGAGATCGGTCAAAGAGGAAGCTCTGGTTAAACCAGAGGAAGTATGTCGAGACAATACTCCTGAGGTTTAATATGCAGGATAGTAAACCGGTGAAGGTTCCTATTCCTGTAGGTGTGAGGTTATCTGCTGAACAGTGTCCCAAGACACAAGAAGAGGAAGAGGACATGTCCCGTGTTCCATATGCAAGTGCAGTGGGTAGCCTGATGTATGCAATGGTCTGTACTAGACCAGACATTGCACATGCAGTGGGAGTATTGAGCAGGTTTATGTCAAAACCTGGGAAGGAGCATTGGACAGCAGTGAAGCGGGTTTTCAGGTATTTGTGTGGCACTAGTGATTATGGTTTGTGCTACCAAGGAAGACCAGGATTGGACAGAGTGTTGGATATTCATGGCTTTGTTGATGCAGACTGGGCTGGAGATCTGGATCAGAGAAGATCTACAAGTGGGTATGTGTTTAACCTATTTGGAGGTGCAGTCAGTTGGATGAGTAAGAAACAATCTGTAGTGGCACTATCAACTACAGAGGCAGAATACATGGCAGCCACTCATGCAAGCAAGGAAGCAATTTGGTTGCAGAGATTGTGTTCAAGTATGGGGTTAGTACAGGGAGCTATAAGAATAGACTGTGATAGCCAAAGTGCAATTTTCTTGGCAAAGAACCCTGCTTATCATTCAAAGACAAAGCACATTGATGTTTAGTATCACTTTGTGAGGGATATGATAGAAGACAGAAAGGTGTTGCTGGTAAAGGTGGACACTTTGAAGAATACTGCAGATGCATTGACAAAATATATGAGCTCTAAGAAGTTCTCTTGGTGTAGAGAAGCAATGGGAATCTCAGGGCTGAAAAAATGACTAAGCTCTCCTGTGGCCCCCTGTGGAAAGAAAACAACAAGTGGGAGATTGTTGGGTTGTGTTATATTCTTTCCATGTAGTTAATAGGGGGTTTGAAGGGCACCCGTAACCCCACTTTATGGGGTCCGGGGCGCTGTGGTTTTGGACCATATGTTAGGTTGGGCGGACCCACCTATGGTTTTGTGCATGTTTTTCGTACATGTTTTTTGGACGCGATGGTTTTCGGTCCATGGTATTGGACGCGATGGTTTTCGGTCCATGGTATTGGATGCTTCGGCATGTATAAATATGTCTTGTAACATTGAAAGGAAAATAATGAAAAATCACGCTGGTAGTCCCGGTTTTGGGATCCAGGGAAAAATCTCTGTGCATATGTGTTTTATGGGTCATGCTCTCGCATTGTTTATTTTCTTTGTTTAAGAATTCGTATGCAGGTAATTTCTGTACAGGGTTAAAACCTACAAATTCATGAACACTAACTTCCTCAAATCATATCTACATATTGTAGAAAAAGATGGTGTGAAATTTCTACCACAAGTACCTTGATATCTCTCCTCTGTCTCCTCCAAATTTCAGATTCTGGAATATCATAGAAAGAAAGATTAGAAAAAATACCAAGCTAACTTGTTTAAAGAAAATTTCATGAGCATTCAAGAATCCTATCTTCCTTAGAACATATATCTAAAATTATAGTGAACCAAAGTCCGTAATTTGAACCATAGTTATATGACGAACTTCTATCTATATCCTACAAGTTTCACATTTTGAAACACCCCATAACAAAATTTAAAGCAAAAATAAACCACAATCTTACTTCCACCTTTAGACTCCAAGAATCACCCCAAAATGTATTCCTCATCTCCTCTTGTGACCTTAGATATGTTCTTCGATGATTTGATGTTCAAATGAACTCATATGTCCTCTATTTGTAGTGTTTCTATGTTCACTTGTGGGGATGACTTGTAAAACTGGTTGGGTCGGCTTACTTGTACTTTGGATGCGTCATCTTGTCAAAATATTTCCTATCTCCTAATTCCTATGGAATTAAAGGGAGTGTCATATATTATTTTTGGAAAGGTCTCATAATAAGCTTTCCAACCTTATATTGTATGCTCCAATTTTATCTCTGTAATTGGAGTAAAAATGCCTTCAAATATAGGGCATACAAATGGAGAATCGAAAGTCTCAAAAAAAATATTTCCAACAATGTTCATTTCAATATTTACCTTGGACATAAGTAGTGTCCCCCTGTCTTTTCCATCAACGAAAACCATATTTCCAACATAGGCCTCATGTCCTTTCTTGTAACATATCTATTAACCTTTCTTCCCATCCTCTATAATGATGGGATTGGAGCTAGTACCCTCAGATGTGGCCCTATGACCATGAACTCAATAGATTCCTCCTCTTTCCTAGAACCATCACCATAGACTTTGAAATTGTGACCAAAAATCAGCCTTTAGAGAATAGTGAAATTGGTCTCCAAGCTTCTAAGCATGTCATGAGATTCAAGAACATAGTGACTTTTCTTTTCCAATACAGTAACAAGTGTATTAGCTAGCTAATAGAACTCCATAATGTGAAATACCTTGGTATCTATGGATCTCAAGAACCCAATTATGTCCACCCATCCTTGGAACTTCATCATAACTCGTTGAACTAAGGTATTTCGACATCTCTATCTAACAAATTTAAATAAAGCTCCAATTGTAGCTTAAGTTTTAGGGGAGGTAGATAATTTATAACATCACCTGGACACTTGAGAATTTTTTTAACCCTAATACCCTAAGAGTGTGTAAATGCACCTCAATGATATAAACTACTTTTAAGTATGAAAAAGACACATCTTACTTGACTTTGGGGTTTCATCACAATCCATGATAACCATAATGCAAATGTGATATATAAGATGACTAAAATACTAAAAACAAATCCTTCACAGGCATAATATAGGCACCAATACCAATGGGTACATGGGATAAAGCAGGTGGGGCTTATCCTTGAAAAAATAGAGCCCAAAGACTATACCCACACCCCCAAAACATGTTGGAATTGATGTCAACAGGTTCATGGTGTTGCTTATCCTCATGATGTGTGATGAGTTCTTGGTGATGTGTGTTTGGATTGATGGTCTTGTTAGTTGGCATTGATGTCAACATACTTATGAATAGACCTAGTGGATGAGATTTGGAGGTTGAGTAGAGATGGTTTCCACATGTGATGATTGGAATGAGGTTGACATGTTGTGTTAATTGGAGATGTTTATGCTACAGGAGGTTGGAGGGTTGCGACATATGTGTTGAAGGTGCTTCTACCAGTGTTGGATACAATTGGATGACATGATGTTGCTTCTATAGGAACTCGAGATGTTTCTATAGGTGTTGGAGGTGTTTAGAGAGGCTGTGAGTACTTCTTTAGGAGCTGGAGGTGTTGATCTTGGTGATGAGGTTGGAAAACTAGGTATTTCATGTCACTAACTTGTTCCCGAACTATTCCATCAATTCTAGACTTTTCATAGAGGTATGGAAGCATGTTCAGGAGTTTAAGAATATGATCCATCAGTTGGTAGAGGTCCCCGATTGATGTTGCAGTGTTTTTCCTTAGCTTTAGCCCTAGTGGCATGTAATCGAGCCTATGGGAGTGGTTGGAAAGCCCTAGTCAATAGAAGAGAGGCCTATGGGAGCAAATGTGATGATCCAGTCACATGGAGCCAGTGTCATGAGTGCAACCGAGCATTTGCATGAGTTTTTCTCTAGATTTCTCGCGCTAGTTAGCTAATTTTTGTATTGTGGCAACAATCTTGTTCGAAACTTTTCAATTTATGGTTGGAAAAGTTAGTAGGGCATCCAGAAGTTAATTAAAGTAGAAGATATCAAAAGGCAAGTGGATTTAGTGGTTTGATATAGTCAATGAGCTAAATCCAGATCAAATCAACCATATGAACAAAGTTCTAAAGCCCAATCGTTCTTGGTAATTATTGAGTTAAGCATCTCAGTTCATCTATTTATTAGAGATAGCTCAATGATGTTTTGGTTGATTCTCTTGTGTGCTGAGTGAGTGTGTGTATGGAGGATTGTGCCAAAGCTACATGAATTGTCTAGTGCATAATTTTCTCAATAAGTTTTCAGTTGTAGCAGCAGTGAGCTGAAGTATGTTTCATCCATCACTTTTGTGCAGTGTGTGAGGAAGTGAAGTGTGGATTGGTAGTAGTGTGTGGACAAATTGTATTGCAGCTGTTGGAGTATTTGGAGATTGTTTTCTCTTATTTTATTCTTTAGTTTTTGTTGGAGCTTTTGATTTAGAATGATGTATTGTTTTGATGTTCATGTTGATTGAATTGGGATTCCAGTCTAAAATATTGTCAAACAAGGCTCACATGGAGGAAGTGAAGGCACGAAGGCTTCAAAGTATACAGTGATTTGGCAGATTCAGTAGAAGAAAGATATTTCACCATCCAATAGGAGTTGGCTAGTCCAATGGTAGGTAGGCTAGGATCGTTGATTGTGTTGGTCTTTAGTGGATGCTAGATCATAGATCTGAGGGAGAAACAAATTTCTTATCTGATATATGCCAACATACTATGAAGGAAGCCAAGTATTTCAGCTTATGGGTGTAAGCTAATCCATGAAAATTTGTTCAACAAATTACTAAAATATATTGAGCAACACAACAATAGCAAGGGTGGTTTTTGACCGACGAGGAGGGTTTTCCACCAAAAACACTTGTGTCTATTGTGTGATTGCTTTCATGGTTTTACTTAAGTTTGATACTCTGATAAAAGAATAATAATTTGTAGAAAAAGTTTAAAAGTGTCATCACTACTAATTCACCTGCTAGTTTTCAACAATTAGTATCAAAGCGGGGCTCTCGTGTGCATCTTCATCGTTGGAGAGTGGATATTGGATTTTTTGGCAGATTTTTTTTTTTGAAATGGATTAGCAAGGAATTCCAATGCTTGATGAAGGTAAATTTTCAACTTGAAGAGTGAATTTGGATTCATATTTTTTATCAGTTGATGAAGATATTTTGCTATCAATTGAGTATGGAATTAAATATGAATCAAATGATTTAGCTAAAAAGATGATTTTGAATGGTATTTCAAAATCTGATAGCATGTATGCGAAGCATTATGAGACTGCCAAAGAAATGTTGGATAGGTTGCAAAATTTGTATCTTGGAGGAAAATTGCATTTTTCATAAATGGAGAAAAATGCAAAGGATTATAATTTTATTGCAGTAACAAATCAAACCTCCTCACAAGAAGAAGATGAAATCTCTATTGATAGAAAAGATGAAGAGAAATAAAAGATAATGGCACTAGAAGTAGAAAATCAAAAGCTCATGACTGAAAATAAAGATCAACGGATATTGTTGCAAATGTTTGATGAAAAGGAGTGTGCCTTCAAAGAAGAAATTTCAGATTTGAAGCTTCAGCTGGAAGAATAAGAAAAAACGAAAATGGAATGAGGAAGTAGTACAAAGAGTTGGTGGATGAATGCCAAAATTTGAAGGCTGAATTAGAGAGGTTCAAATCTAGCGCTCAAGTTTGAACAAGCAAATCTAAAAATGTTGGAGCAGCTAGTGGTAGCAAGAAAATGGAGATTCATCAGCAAAATCACCAGTCATGCATGAAGTAGAAGATCAAGAGAAGGAGGCCCAAGAAGAAGAATAGAATTGGGAAGTGTTATAATTGTGGAATATTTGGACACATAGTAGCAATTTGCAGTAATGGAGAGATCAAACTCTTTCATCAAAAGGAGAAGAAACAAGAGAAGCAACATCAAGCATGCATGCAAAGGAAATCTCCATCGTTCAGGTATAATATTCCATTTATTGGTTATTGTTTCTCATGAAATGATTTTGGCCATAGGGCTATTGACTGAAGGGCACATGCAAGGAATGGAAATTATACCAATAGAAGATATCATCCTATTCCTCTATTCCTTGGTCACATTAGATGTTTTGTGTGTGACAATATTGGCCATAAGGCCAAGGATTGCAATATTCTCATGTGTTTCAAGAGATCTAATCAGAAATAAGAGATTATGCAAGGACAACCACATAAGAAGAAGGAGGATCAATAGATAAAAGTTTGGAGGAGAAAAGAGCAACAAGGAACTCCCACCAAAAACTGAGGTTGACATGGTCTTAGGGGGAGAATATGGTTGCATCTTGAGTTACATGCAAATTAGTAATTTTTCAACCATATTGGAAAGTGTTAACGAAGACAAATATGCATTATTAGAGATCCATGTGTTCAAGGGGGAGTTCATGAAGTTTGGAGTGTTATTTCTAGTTTTTCTCTATTTCTATTCCAATTTTGATCAACCATGTACATTTATTGATAGTTTTGGAGTAGATATATGTTTTGGTTTCTATTGATGCTAATGATGATATGGTAGCTATGTAGTATCCTTATATGGATTGTCTAAGTGTGATGGAGGATCACACATTTAGGGGGAGCATTTGTGCTTCCAAATGGATTTGCAAATTGTTGGCATCATGCTCACTATGGAGGAGCTTTATTGTGCTTACTTGTCATGAGTGTTTTGTGGGAAAATAGTTTTGTTGCTACTATGATATAGCTGCAAAACTATATGTTTTACATCAAATAGTTGGTATATTGATGATGATCATATTGCTAGATGGTATTTATGTGATGCGTAGTCATGCATGTGCTACTGCTATGGAAATTAGATGATATGTTAGAGTTGGATCATCTAAAGTATGCACTTTATGGCTCATGATTTTTATTCTAGATGCATCATGTTGCTACTCATGTGTTGTTGGATGGATGAGATATGAGAAGGATGATTGTTGCTACTCATGATATTTTCATGCATGTTATTGATATGTATTAGATGGATGAGTCATGATGATTTATATTGTTGCTCATACATAGAGAGAGTGTGGGTTTGTGGCATGAGGTCAAGAAGATGTTGAGTATATAGCTTATGGTGCTCTATTGCTAAATCTTATATTGTTGTTGTTAACACATAATTCCTTGTTGATGCTCCTTGGATATAATGCATATTCATTCATATGATGCTATTGATGTCATTGTTCATTCTTCATTTGTTGCTCAGATATTATGTTGATGGTTGATGAGCCTCATGATGATGAGGATATTTATTTGTTGATGCCCTATGACATATTGCCATGTTGCTGCTATTAGATGATTTTATTGTTGTGCCTATGTGGAACATGGTGGTTGCTAGTGGTTTTCACGATCTTGTTGCAAGATCTTCATTGATGGGATGGTAATGGCTAAGGTGTTGAGTGGCCATGTACTAACACATGATATTTCTAGTTCTTATATTGTTGCTGCAACACATTGAGAGCTTATATTAGTGTTTATGTCGCCATATGGAGCATATATCATTGCTCATTGTTCCCATGTACTCATGTTATTTCATGTTTTAAGCATGTAAAGAAGAGAGCAAACTTATGTGAATATGTAAAAGCCATGTACTATAATTTTGTCATCTTTTGGGTGTATTACTCATGGAGAGACCCATGGTGTCTAGTATGTCTTGTCATCAGCTAGGTATGGGTCAATGGGAGTCCAAATCAAGTTTCATTTTGTATATCATTGACGTAGCCCCACTATATTGGGTGCATGATGTAAACTTGGGTCCATAGAATAATAGTTGATGATAGGTGTAGAGGAGTCATATGTCAGTCCTATGTACTTGTCACAACTATGTATTTGCTCCATGAAGCATTATACTTCATTGTATATCTTGCTCAAAGTTAGTTAGAGTCATGGTTCATGAGAAGTAGCTCTTGCACTTGGCAAGGAGGCTTATTGCAGAAGGAAAAGTGTATGATTGCAACTTCATTACATTCTTAGGGGGAGCATGTTCAGTTTCAGAGTTGGCATAATAATGGCAGAGACATGATTGACAACCGAGCTTCTTGGTCTACATCAGTATTGCATCAACATGATATTATGTTTGATAGGGGGAGTCCTAATCTCATTTGACACTATTGGCATTGTATTTAGTGTTGGTATGACCCTTTTCCTTTGATGTCAAAGGGGGAGAGAATTTGGATGGATACAGATCAACCTCACATGTTGGATTGAGGTTGAAATTAATGCCAAAGGGGGAGTTTGTTGGCACTGATGTCAATAGGTTCATGGTGTTGATTTTCCTCATGATGTGTGATGAATGCTTCGTGATGTCTGTTTGGCTTTATGGTCTTGTTAGTTGGCATTGATGTCAACACACTTATGACTAGACCTAGTGGAGGATATTTGGAGGCTCAGTAGAGATGGTTTCCACATGTGATGATTGGATTGAGGTTGATAGGTTATATTGATTGGAGATGTTGTTGCTGCAAGAGGTTGGATTGTTGCTACATATGTGTTGGGGGTGCTTCGAATAGTGTTGGAGACGATTGGATGACATGATGTTACTGCTACAGGAGTTGGAGATGCTATTACATGTGTTGGAGGTGTTTATAGAGGCTGTGGTTGCTACTTGAGGAGATGGAGGTGTTGATTATGGTGATGAGGTTGGCAGAATAGGTCTTGCATGTCACTAACTTTTTCTTGGCCTATTCCATCAGTTTTAGATTTGTCACAGAGGTTTCTAAGCATTCTCAGGAGCTGAAGAAGATGACCCATC
Organism: Pinus tabuliformis; assembly: GCA_031772625.1. Taxonomy (NCBI): domain Eukaryota; kingdom Viridiplantae; phylum Streptophyta; class Pinopsida; order Pinales; family Pinaceae; genus Pinus; species Pinus tabuliformis. Next base: position 1,463,462,599 of record CM062820.1, on the reverse strand, counting down.
AGCTGGTAGAGGTCCTCGACTGATGTTGCATTGTTTTTCCTTAGCTTTAGCCCCAGTCACATGGAGTCAAGCCTATGCAAGTGGCTGAAAAGACCTATTCACTGTAAGATAGGCCTATGGGAGTGACTGTGATGATCTAGTCGCATGGAGTCAGTGTCATGTGTGCAACCGAGAATTTGCATGAGTTTTTGTCCAGATTTCTCACGTTGGTTAGATAAGCTTTGTATTGTGGTGACATTCTTATTTGGAACTTTTCGTTTTATGGTCAGTAGGGCCTCCAGAAGTTAAATAAAGATAAATATATCAAAATTCAAGTGGATTTAGTGGTTTTATAAGGTTAATGAGTTGAATCCGTATCAAATCAAGCATATGAATAGAGTTCTAAAGCCCAATATTTCTCGGTAATTATTGAGTTAAGAATATCAATTCAATTATTTATTGGAGACATCTCAATGATGTTTTGGTTGATTCTCTAATGTGTTGAGTGAGTGTGTGTATGGAGGATTGTGTGCAAGCTGCATGAATTGTCTAGTGCAGAATTTTCTGAAGCAGTTTGCAGTTGTAGCAATAGTGAGCTTAAGTATGTTTCAGCCATCACTTTTGTGCAGTGTGTGAGGAAGTGAAGTGTGTATTAGTAGTAGTGTGTGGACATATTGTATTATATATAGTGGAGTATTTTTATATTTTTTTCTCATTTTTTATTCTTCAGTTTTTATTGGAGCTTTTGATTTAGAACAATGTGTTGTTGTGATGTTCATGTTCAACAAATTAGGAGCCCAGTCTGAAATATTGTGAAACGAGGCTCACATGGAGGAAGTGAAGGCACGAAGGCTTCATAGTATATAGTGATTTGGTGGATTCAGTAGAAGGAATAGATTTATCCATCCAATAGGAGTTGGATAATCTAATGGATCGTGGTGGCCTTCAGTGGATGGTAGTCTATAGATCCAAGGGAGAAAAAAATTTCCTATCTGATAGATGCCAATATATTGTAAAGGAAGCTAAGTCTTATGACTTATGGGTGTAAGCTAAACCTTGTAAATTTGTTCAACAAATTAATAAAATATATTGAGAAGTACAATAGCAACAAGGGTAGTTTGTGACCGAGGAGGAGGGTTTTCCACCAAAAACACTTGTATCTATTGTGTGATTGCTTTCATGTTTTGACTTGTGTTTGATGCTTTGATCTATGGTTGTGTGTTTCACTTCATGCATGGTAAAAGAATAATAATTTGCAGAATTTTTTTAAAAGTTCCATCGCTACTGATTCACCCCCCGTCAGTAGTGATATAGTTTCCAACAAAACACACGGAATGAGCAAAATCTTAGATTAAAAACTACAACTAGAACAAACTATGCAAATGCAATGAATGGATATAAAAACCCATAGAACAACATAATTAACAAAAAAATGGTTTAAGGGCCAAAATATAGGTTCAATAACAAGTTGAATCAGAGGTAGGAGGACAAGGGATGATCCCTAAGACCATAAGAGGAATAGAGTGCTACCCATCTCAACCACATCACCATATCTCTAGAATGATGGAAATAGTTCTTCCCATCATGTACCTAAATGAGTCCATTATCAATCAAGACCAAGCTCCATTAAGGTTTGAGTGGACCAAAGAGCCATTACCAAGCAATCTACCACTAACTCACATAGACCAAACATAACTTGCACGCATCTACTCATGATCACTAAGGATGAGGATGTGTGCAATTAACCACCAAGCATTAAGTTCTTAGTTGAGTTTGTCATATTGTTAGGCTGTGTTTTAGAAGTGTCCTTGACACTCCATCTCGAGGTGCTTCTCTTCTTGTTACAATCATCACAATCCTTTAAAAAAATTGTTATTTGCATCGGAATGTCTTTAATATATTTTAACATCATCTATCCATAATTATTTGAAAATAACACATGATACAGGGAAAAATAACAAGTTGAATTTCAACAATAATATGAGCTTGCATTAAAACCATGCCCCCTATAACATATGTCAATGCCACTAGTCAATAAGCATTTGAGGAAAATATATTCTTAATTGCATTGGTTTCAATAATGATATAGAGTAAAATCCAAAGTTATATTGATTTCAACATTAATAGAATCCAAAATGAGTTGTTCTAATGCATTTATTTATATATTAAGATATTCAATAGATGTGAAAAATATATAGCTTGTAGATCAAATAATTTAATTTTTAATCAATATTATTATAAAATTTTCAATGTCAATTTTTGGGTGAATAAAATTCGCAAGTTCAAAATAGTTTTTAAATTTGTTTATTCTAAAACAAGTGAAAACATCAATTAATAATCATTTGAAAAGTCGACATTATTTAGTTTCATTGATTTCAACAATAATATAAGATAATAATAAGTTTCATTGATTTTAGCAATGATACAATTCAATATGATGGGTTTTTATGCAAAAGTACCAAACTTAAATGGAAGCCTCAAAATATAAATTTAAATAGTAGACAAAATCAACTTCTTTTCTTTCTAAATTCTTTCCAAAAATTCAATACAAATATTTCCTAAAGTTATAGTGCCACTTGAATGACGTGAGATTTTACTACGAAACTTTTCCTTTAGCGATTTTAAGTTTATTTAAAGATGACCTAAATAGTTGAAAATTTTGAAAAAAATGAGTAGATGAAGGTGGAACATCACCTCACCAAAAAATAAAATAAAATAAACTAGCCAAAATGGTTTAGTTTGTCTGCATTTTTACTCACTTCATAAAATACTATCAAGTTCTACAAACCCCTCAAGAATATGTAACACATGCAAAATATATAGTGTATAAATCAAATTGTTTTTTCATCATATTATCCTATTTTTTAACCAAAGTTTCTAAATGAATGATGTTCACTCTCAAATAGGAATACATTTATAAATTTTTTACAATATTGACATTCATTGTCCTTATATCAATGAGGAAATTAATGGTGTTCATGTTGAAGTTGTAAGAATGTTTTTTGCTCATACAGTGCATTTCATATCTAATAAAGATACGTGAATACCATTATTTCCCATGATGATGCAAACAAAATTCATTTTAAATTTTATCAAAAGGAAAAGAGCAATGTATAATACAACTCTCGAATATTATAGAAGAGGTGGTCATAAAGAACAAGAGCAAAAATTATTTGAGGTCTATGGGTATGGGGAAGTCCTACTTAATTACAATAGTAGAACAAGCATTGAACAACATATAAGAGAGTCTTTGAAAATTATGGTAGAGGTGGTCATAGAGAACCATTCTATATTGTTATTCAAATGACAACATATACTTGAAAGACATACATGATTGGAATAGTTAAGCAAATATTTGAAAATGATTATTTTTAGAGAATATTCCTTTGCTTCTTTTGGGCTCTACTAGTGTGGCAACACTTAATATACTAGTATTTACATTTCAATTTGTGCTTCATATACCAATTAAGAGCATGTATAATTCACAAGATTAGCACTTGTGAGGGTAAAATAAAACTATTATTTTGAATCAAATTGAAGGAACATTTGAAATCTTAGTTGCTTACTATAATTGTATCTTGGGTGATTCTTACCTCAAACTTATTGATTGATGTAGGTTTAGTTAATGATGTTCTTAGAGTTATTGAACAAATTGTATATAATACTTTATTTTCTCCCCCTAATCTTCCCACATATATTTTAGTAAGTTTTGATAACTATGTGGTAGTTTCTTGGGATGATGTATAATTCCGTGACATTATTCCTATTGCTCCTTGTGAAAGTCATAAAAATAGAGAACTTTCATTTAGACTTGCTTGTGGATTAACAATCAATAAGTTATAGTTATTGACATTGGAGAAAGAAAGTATAAAAAGTAGAAAAAAGAGAAACAACATCTCTCTTTTACTACAATATCTCACGTCAAAGAATAGAATGGATTATAGTTTAAACCTCAGTTTTTGTATGATAGATATGAAAAGATGGGAAAGGGAGCCAATGTGATTAAGATAAAAGTTGAAGAAGGCAAATCGAATTAATCATTGAGATACATATTTGAACATAAAGTAAATAGTACTCAATTCAAAAGGTTCATTGAAGGAGATAATGAATATTTGAAAATAAGATTGAATGTAAAGATTTTAATGCTATATTTTAAAATGAGTACTTGTTGGGAGGTGGGGTATTTGATTAAAGTGTTGTTATCTTATGACAATCTATATAATCCAACTTTACTACATGGTAATATTATCCTTATATGTATTACCTGAAAGGGATGTGTACTACTTAGTAATTTTAGTGGGGTAAGTATTTTGGTATTGTTTTGGCATTTCTTTTTCTTAGTTTCATAGTTAAATAATGAAATAATGTGTATTTTATGACTATTGATAGTTTTGTGTTGCCTTCATAGTTGTAAGCTTACTGAACATATGAATTTTATGTCTTTTTTTGAGAATTTCATTTATTTGGCCTAAATATAATTAATACCAATTCAATGATCAATGGATATTCACGAAGGTTAATTTCCAACCATAGTTTCTATCTTAATCACCTCCTTAATGGTCAACACATCTAAAAAAACATGTTCTTTCCTATTTAAAATCTTTACTAGATTTAGCATATGCTGAAGAATATGAATAATGTAATGTGAATATGCCTAGTTTTGATGTATGCTATAATCTTGTTTATTATTTTTTCTTTTGGACAGAAGCTCATGGGAACTTGTCATTTGCACATTTCTTAGAGTTATGTGTTAAGGACTATGCTGCCACACAACCCTTGTTATGTATATATTTAGAGTTGATACATCACACTCAAATAAAAGTGAGACATACATCAAATATAACTTAAAGTAAATAATTATTGTTGCATTATTTATGACAAATAGATCTAAATATTGAAACACCAAACCTTGAAAAACATGGTCAAGTTCAAGGGCATTGAAGGCAATAAAATGAAAATGCCAAAAAGGGATTCAATTGATATAGTCAATTGCTGGAGTTTGATTTTCATAGCTAAAGACACAAAGCTTCTATTAATAAATCTGTGACATAAAACTTCTAAAGGCATGGAGGATGTTGCAACATCTTATTGTTAACAAAAGAAGTCATTGAGTGTATAGTGCCACAACTTGACCACTCTTATATTTTCATCAATCAAAACCCTGGAAAGTGGAAAACAAAAATATTTGCAAATATAGATGAATGGAAAAGGTTTCCATTAATTGAAGCCCTAGAAATTCACTGGAAAAAATCTTTGTTGATAGGGGAATGGGAATTACTATTTAAGAAAAACTATTACAAACTAGAAGGGATATGGAAAAAAAATTGGAATTAATTTTTTCAAACTAATCTTTAGAGGAATAAATGAAAGGAAGGAAAATAAAGGTTATGAAAAATCCAACTTCAAAATCCTTTACATTATTCTACCAAATGACTAGAACCTTCAATCACTAATTCTTCTTTCTCTTACTAACTATTTCACCCAATAAACAAACATTAGAGTTATCCTATGATCGTCTCATGAGAATTTTATCCTTTTATATATTAAGTTATATTATCTTATACATTAATATTATGTTATATATTCATATATATTAATATTAAACTATATAGTCATATGTAGTCATTAGGTTATATAGTCATTAGGTTTAATAGTCTTATATATTAATATTAATATATATTGTTTTTAGATTCAAAATTATATAGATTTTAGGTTATAAAAAGATTTATGATATTAAGATATATTTTAGTTTTTAGATATTGATTTATGTTTTTGATATAATTCTAATATTTATATATATTAAGTTGTATAAAATTTAGGTTATATAAATATTAAATTATATAGTAATCAGGCTTCATTAATATTAAGTTATATAGTCATTATGTTTTAAAATTATTAAAATTATATAGTCATTAGGTTTTAAAATTATTAAAATTATAAAAAGATTTATGATATTAAGATATATATTAGTTTTTAGATATTGATTTAGGTCTTTGATATAATTCTAATATATATATATTAAGTTGTATAATCTTTAGGTTATATAAATATTAAATTATATAGTAATCAATTATATTAAGTTATATAGTCATTAGGTTTTAAAATTATTAATATGATTTATGATATCAATATTAATTTATATATTAGTTTTTAGTTTTCAACATCAATATAGATTTTAGGTTATAATAGGTTTTGATATTAATATTAATATACATTTTAGTTCTTTAGATATCAATAGTAATTTAGATTTCAGTTTAAGTTTTTGTCTTAAAGGTATTAAATAATTAATATTATTTCATAAAAATTAAAAATTAAAATTAAAAATTAAAATTAGGTTTCATTATATCTTTCTGGCCGACCTGTGCTTTGCCTCTAAAATTCATCCCTCTTGAGTATTTATTCCTCCATCTGGCTCTTCTTTTTATCATCTTTCTCTTTACCCTGATGATGGATCCCATTTGGGATTCGAAATGTTGGTGTAAAAACTCCATTACTGTGGATTCTCCGGTCAAAAATTTAAAAAACTCAAACCACAGATCTCTGAAATCCAGTAGAAGTGTTTGTTTAGATAACTTAGAAACCAAAGCAAGAAGAAAGTAGCATGCTTAGAATCCACTCCATTGTCCAAGGTTTAATTAGGAGGGATGCCTACAAGTACCTGTAAGCTCTCCTTCACTAAAAAGAAAATGATGCTTGTAGATGCATTTTAGCTCTCCCCACTAAGAAGGAAAGGTAAGATTCCCAAAACACTTTAATAGCTTTGGTAGAAGTAACTCCACAAGGCCACATGCCCATTCATTTTGTGACCATCCCTTGTTAAGCCTTAAAGCCTAAGCATTGAAACCCCATAATACGTATTCTTAGCCTTGTAAATGGTAGGGTAATAAATTTCAAGAAGACCAAACCACCCTCAAATAAGAGTAAGTGGAGGCAATTCTGAGTTGATTGTTAGATTAGCCCAGATATTTATGCATGCACGTGAAATGTTGGATAGGTATATAAGAGAGAAAAGAAACATAATATGTGTTAATGTCTAATCAATACATAGTAACTTGAATATCATATCCAACTTATAGATCATATGTGTGTGAATGCAATGGTTGAGTCAAATCAAATATGGTGGATAAAGGTTCGCACTACCATGACTTCAACTAAAAGAATTTGAATGTAAGGAATGCACAAATAAGTTAAGGTAGAAAGAAAATATAATGTTTTAGAAATTTGTTATAAAAAATTAGACATATATAATACACATCAAACTCAATAATAAACACTATAATTGAAAGATGCAACAATCCCAACAAAATAGACAAATCCACTTATCCTAAGTTGGAAATGGCATTTGGTAAAATAAAAATAACTCATTTTGAACAAATCCATGTAAATTGGACATTCTTTATAAAATAAGGCCTATGAAAATGAAGAAACTCACCTTTATACATTTATGTTAAAAATGAAATATTCAAAAATATCAACTTTCTCAACAACTTAAAAATATAAAATATCAAAATATTTAATAAAATAATATTCCTCAATTTCATTTACAATGTATTTGTCAAACTTAAATAGAATATCCAAATATTTAATAAAATAGTACTCCTCAATTTGATTTAGAATCTATTTATCAACATTGAATACAATTTCCATTATTGATTTTATCCACATAATTATATAATATAGTGGGTTTCCTTATGTTTGTTGGAAAATTTATCTCTCAAACTAACACTTAACACTTGAACAACCATTTTTGGTTACTGTCAGGCCAGGGTAACTCCAGCAATTGAACGAGAGAAAACAAGAAGGATTGATGATCTATTCATTAGCCAGCACTTTATTTATACAAATATAAAACGGATCAGTTCATCTTCTAGATGACTGTCCGACTTCACCTCATCCGTTTCGGATTAGGTGTCAACATTCCCCCCCTTAATCTGAAGGGATGTTGGTGAGTCCAAGCATCATTCTGAATCTTTCAAGCTTTTCTCTTCCAAGCGCTTTGGTGAAGATGTCTGCAATTTGCTCGTTTGTGGAACAATGACGAAGATGGATTGTTTTGGCCTCAACATGATGTCGGATCAGATGATATTTAGTATTGATGTGCTTAGTACGATCATGGAACTTTGGGTTCTTGGCCAACTTTATTGCAGATGTGTTATCAATCATGAGTGGAGTTGATTGTATTTGTTTTACCTGCAAATCTTCAAGAATTTTCCTGAGCCACACAATTTCTTTCGTTGCTTCAGCTGCTGCCACGTATTCTGCTTCTGTTGTGGAATCTGCTGGTACTGATTGTTTGCGTGATCTCCAGGAGACAGCTCCTGATCCAAGACTCATAGCATATCCTGAAGTAGATACCCCAGTTTCTTTGTCTCCATCGAAGTCTGAATCAGAGTATCCAATCAAGTTGAAGTCGTCCACCTGTGTATACTTGATTCCAAGGTCTTGAGTTCCCTTCAAGTACCTTAGAACTCTTTTTGCAGCAGACCAATGTCCCTCACAAGGCCTTTGCATAAACCTGGAGAGGATTCCAACAGCAAATGAAATGTCTGGTCTGGTAGTAGTGAGGTAGATGAGACTTCCTACAAGCTATCTATACTTTGTTGCATCCTCAAATTCCTTTCCTTCAGTAGATGTGAGCTTCAAGTTTTGTTCCATTGGAGTAGAGAGGGGATTGCACTCTGTCATGCCAAATCTGTATAACAAATCTCCAATGTATTTCTTTTGAGAAAGAAATATGGACTTTGGATGTTGGGTTACTTCAATGCCAAGATAGTAATGAACATAGCCCAAATCAGTCATTTCAAAGATTTTTCCTAATTCTTTCTTTATGGATGCAATATAGCTTTCATTGTTCCCTGTCATTAAAAGATCATCTACATATACCACAAGATATACAACTGTTTTGCCAACTTTCTTGACAAATAAAGTTGCATCATCAAGATCAAAATGATTGAAGTTGAGTTTCAGAAGATGCTCAGTTAGTTTTTCATACCAGGCTCGTGGTGCTTGTTTGAGGCCATACAAGGACTTCACAAGTTTGCATACTTTGTGTTCATTTCCTTTCACAGCAAATCCTTCAGGCTGGGACATAAAAACATTCTCTTTTAGATCTCCATTCAAGAATGCAGTTTTTACATCCATTTGATGGACTTTCCAACCGTTCTGAGCAGCTAGTGCAAAGAGTGTCCGGATGGTGGCCCATTTTGCTGTGGGGGCAAAAGTTTCCTCATAATCGACCCCTTCCTTCTGTGCAAAACCTTTTGCCACAAGCCTAGCTTTGTGCTTGTCAAGTGAGCCATCAGCTTTGTACTTGTTCTTGTAGACCCACTTGCAGCCAATTGGTTTGGTTCCAAATGGAGGATCAACCAGCTTCCAAGTGCCATTCTTTATGAGGGCATCATACTCCTTCTGCATCGCTTCTTTCCATTCATCATGAGAAGCAGCTTCTTTGAAGGAAGTTGGTTCAAAATCTGTAGACAAGTTCAATTCACAATCATAAGTAACATCCATATCAACAGGTGAATTAGAGTTATCTACATCACCTCCATCTTGTCGGTTTGAATTTCTGGTTCCTGTTTTTCCAATTTCATCAGGATGAACACCTTCAAGTGTCTTTGTCAGCCACTTTGGGGGACCTTTCTGAGATGGTCCAGGCTGTTCTGTTGATTGAGTTGGGTCTGAATCAAGATTGAGTCTCCCAATTCTATCAATTACATCACTTAAAGCATCATCCGTTGTTGGAGTGTCATGCAGGGGAGATTGTTCTTCAGAAGGAGATTCCACATGCTGATCTAGTATAGGAATCCCCCCTTCAAGATGTGGAATCTGATTATCAAACTCTTGAAATGATTTCGGTTTTGTGAATCTATCCAAGCGATCAAGTTGCCGCTCAACAACACTGTCAGATTTGGATGATTCAAGAAAAATGACATCTCTAGATAAAACAAACTTTTTATTTACTTCATCATAAAGGCGGTATGCTTTAGATGTGTTTGAATACCCCAGGAAGATACACTTACGACTTCTTGCACCAAGTTTGTTTCTATGTACCTTTGGTATTAAAGCATAACAGGTGGAACCAAATATCCTGAGATGTTTTACCGAAGGAACATGTCCATACCACAATTCATAAGGAGTCTTGTTTCTTATAGTACTAGATGGACATCTATTCTTTATATATGCAGCACATAGAACAGCATCAGCCCAAAACATTGTCTTTACATTTTTGAAGAAAAGCATAGATCGTACCATATTCAAAATTGTTCTGTTCATTCTTTCAGCTACACCATTCTGTTGAGGATTATAAGGAACACTTGTTTGATGTTTAATCCCATGTTGGCGAAGATAGTGTTCAAATTCATTTGATGTATATTCTTTTCCATTATCAGTGCGAATAGACCCAATATGAGATTGTGCATCATTTTCAATCCACTTATGAAAATTCTTAAATGTTTGAAAAGCATCAGATTTGTTCTTCAATAAGTAAACCCAACACATTCTAGTGTAATCATCAATAAATGTCATGATATATTTATTTCCATTTGCAGAAGGAACAGGCATTGGACCACATAAATCTGAATGAATAAGTTCAAGCTTCCTATGTGCTCTTGAATGTGAATCATGAAAAGACTGTTTGCTATGCTTTCCTAGAATGCAAGCATCACATTGTTTATGTTTTCTAGGAATTGTAGGCAAACCAGCAACACCATTTTTCTTCAACAAGCGGAGACTATCATAGTTTAAATGTCCAAATCTAGCATGCCATAATAAACTTGATGGAAGTGCACCTTCTTCATGATGAGAAATATATGAGAAATGCTGTGCATGAGCAGAGGTTCCTTGCAGTTTAAGGAGTCTTTCTTCTTCTATACCCCTCATGACAAGTGAGTGGTCAGATGCCTTTCTTACCTCAAGCTTGCCATCGAACATGTGAATGGAGTGACCTTGCTGGCGGATGTGAACCAGGGACAGCAAGTTTCTCTTCAGCTGTGGGAGATATAGAACATGATCCAGAAGAAAGTCTGGAAGACCAGGCAGTTTAAGCCTGATTGTGCCAAGTCCTGATGGCTTGATTTTTGACTGATCTGCAAAGTATACTGCTCCATCAACATTGTTAGTGAAATCTTCAAAGAAATCTCTCCTATGAGTCATATGACAGGTTGCTCCTAAATCAAGCAACCAGTCATTTTTCGAAGAAGCAAGTGAAGCATTAAACAAATCTTCATTTAGTCCAATATTACATTGTGCCTCAATATAGTGTGCAGATTCGGGTGCTTTACCTTTGTCTGAGTCATTAGTTTTACCTTTCTGCTGATTTCTTCTCTGCTCAACCTTGTCCCATGGTAGCTTGCATGTAGAAGCATCATGTGATCCATTTCGTTTGCAGCGAATGCAATGCAGATCTGCCTTTTCTGCTTGAGAATGTCTGCCCCCCCTGCCTCTGAAGTATCTTCCTCTTCCTCTTCGTCCACCTCTTCCTCTTGCAGAATCTTGAGCAGGATGCTTTTCTTTGTGAGCAAGGCAAACAGTCTCTTCAGAAGATTCAGGGACTGTTTTCTTTCCAAAGGCTTTCTCTCTTTCAGCAAACTTTTTCACAAGAGAGTCAAAGGTTATATCTTTAAGGTTTCCATTTGCTTGTAAAGACTCAAGATAATTGGAGTAGGTAGGATAAAGTGCTTTGAGAAAGGCAATAAGAGAGATATCCAGCTCAACCTTAGTGGATTTTATATCATGCATTATAGACTTTATTTCAGATGCAAGAGCAAGAGGATCATTATTTTTCAGTTCAAGAGTGAAGAGTTTAATCATGAGCTGAACAACTTCAAGTGCAGAATGTGTATCATAGAGTTCTTTCAGCTTTTGTATAGCTTCAAAGGCAGTGGAATAGCAGGAAATATGACGACTTACTTCCTCATTGACAGATGCTGCGATCAATGCAAAAGCTTTGTTGTTCTTGTTTTCCCAAATGGCGAGTTCTTTGTCTGATGTGGGCTGCACAGGGTCTCTGTCTTCTTCTCCAACACACACTCCTTTCCATAGTTCATTGTAGATAAGGGTGTGTTTTACCATCCGGGACCATTCAGAATAGTTCTCCTTGCCAGTGAGAACTATTCCGACCATAGAAATGATTGAATGCATTCTGTAAAAAAAATCTCTGCCAAAAACTTCTGTAAACAAAATCCTTCTGAAAAAATATCTCTGCCAAAAACTTCTGTAAAAATATCCTTATATCATAGCCTTATGCATTTTATTTCTCTTCCTATGTTTGCAATATTACTATGTTTGAATGCATTCACTTTAAAACACATAAAGGATATATTACTTCAATATATATTACTTCAATATATATTAAGCAATACTAAAGCATTCTGGAAACATAAAAGCAATGCTCTTCTGTTGATTGATATAAACATAACAGCGATGCTCTCATATAAACTGCTCTCATAAAACGCATTCCCATTATAAAAAACGCATCTCCATATAAACTGCTCATATAAAAAACTCAGGGAAAACGCATCTCCATATAAACTGCTCATATAAAAAACTCAGGGAAAACGCATCTCTGCACTAAAAAAAAGCCCAATAATCTCACTGTCTACAGCTCAACCACATTCCCATTTTAAGTTTTCAGTTTCCTCAAGCTTACTATATTACCTTTCACATAATTTCCTCCCAAATTCTAAAGGTAATTTACACCAAATTGTTGATGTAAAATTCCTTCCATGTCCAAAGAAAAGGAATGCTTTATTGATTTTCAAACAACTTACTTCACTGCAGATATCAGCCGCCTCCAAAAAGGACAAAATTTAATTAACTAAACCACCATCAAATATACAGAAATATGGGTCACCATTGACAGAGTTTGCCACAGCCTCGCATATAACTGCTGCAGAATAGCAAGATATTATATCTAATAAATGGAAGTATCAAACCTCGGCTCATAAAAAGTCACCTGGCTGTTCCAAGATTGAAGTGCGCAGCCACTTATCCATGACCAGGTTTTCTTGTCCACGTCATAAAGTAGACCTTTACCTTGATTCCATGATGTAAAACAGATCAAATTGTCTTGCCCAAAGCACTCAAACCGCTCGGAGGCACCATTAACGCACCAGAAACGTAGTGATGAAGAGGGCACTCAGTTTCACCAACACGCAGTAATGAGAAGAGTCTTGCAGCTGGATTCAACGTAGACAGGTTCAATTCAATGTACTGGCAGCAACGTACATAATGGCAGAGGGCGCAAAGAGTTATGGTCAGAGGGGCAGCGGATTCAGGCAAAGGGAATCACGTCAGAGGGGCAGCGGATTCAGAGGCAGAGCCAGGTCAGGCCAGGGAATCACGCCAGAGCTGCTCTTAAGAGAGGAGTTACAACTAATTTAAGGTACCTGAGCTCTGATACCATGTCAGGCCAGGGTAACTCCAGCAATTGAACGAGAGAAAACAAGAAGGATTGATGATCTATTCATTAGCCAGCACTTTATTTATACAAATATAAAACGGATCAGTTCATCTTCTAGATGACTGTCCGACTTCACCTCATCCGTTTCGGATTAGGTGTCAACAGTTACTATCTACGAAATCCACTAATGCAGGCTGACTCATCACTATAATTTAAAGAAAACGAAAACACTTGAAATTTTTGCTCCTACAAAATGCCTTTGAGTCTTAGGACGTTAACCAGTTTCCTTAGGCCGTAATCTAACCATACTGCTTTTTTTCCCTGAAAATCATGGAAATTCGGGCAATATTTAGATAAAATCCAGCAAGCATTTTTGTAAATCCAAGTTACAGCTGTAAAAATTCGAGATTTTGGGTGCACCAAAATTTTTTGATGGTGTTGAATCCATTTCCACCATCAAATACCTGCAAAATTTCTTGAATTTTTTTTTACTCGGATTCTAACCACTTTTAGCTAACTAGTTAATTCCATGGTTTCCTTGCAAAAAAAATAAAAATAAATAAAAAATATTATTAATTTAAAAAAATTCAAATTTACAGTCTATCTTATATGACCTCTCTCTTTCTATTTTTTTTTGCCAGCAATTACATCAACGGATAGATCAATCGTTGGCATTGCCAATTTTGGTAACCTTAATTTCGTTACAAAAGGCATATCTCAATCTTAAATCCAAATCCCGACAAATTCCCAAAGAAATCACAACATATTCGACACCTATCATCTCGGAATTTCGCTTTCTTTTATATAAACCCTGTCTCGGCATATTTTTGATAAGGTTATCCCCTTCTATTATTCGATTCTCCCAAACATTCCTCAACAGATGAAGCATCAAAAAATAGCCTCAGACTCACAACAACTATTCTTCCCACGGGCACATTCGATGGTGCTGCAAAAGAAGGCAAATGCGCATGTGGCATTTATATATGTATATCAAGGGAGCTTCAATACTTCATGTTTTGGAATGGTGGCAATGGAACAAATAACAAAGCCGAGGGCATGGATCTACACGGTCTGCTTCTCTTCTGCATATTCATGGACATTGACCCTATCAATATCTATGGTGATTCCAAAATAATCATAGAACACGTGGAGGGAAATCAATCCATAAAAAATGACAGCCTTTCTGGATGGCTGGGCAGGATCAATTCTCTATGGAAGCCTTCACTATTCCCTATCACACATATTAAACGGGGACAAAATGACGAGGCGGATGAACTCTCAAAAAAGGGTATGCAGTCTCCTTATGGTAAGTGGCATCTGATTATCTCTGTAGAATCTACAACATACGTCATCCTGCCTTTCTCTATGCTGGGTATCTAAAGTGGACAAAATCTGGTATGCTTCATGCTCCCATTTTCTGGATAAAATGTTTTTATTTGACCAGGTATCGCCATATTTTTGAACTGATGAATACTTTTCCATGATGATAAGAACTCTATACAGACCTCATACTTGTCTTATGAACAAAAATGATGTAAAAATGAAAATACTTTCTAATTAGGATACTATGTCGGGGATATAATCTCGCTCATATGTATATGATCCTTTTTGAATATAATAGAAATACTATACATCTTTTTCTTCTGAAAAAAAACCCCGCGCACAACAACAGCAAATCCATATTCTCTCCACCAAAAACAATGGCGTTTGGCAACAGTAATATCCCCTTTCTTTCTCTCGTGATTTTCTTGTTTTTCCTCTGTAATGCCTCATTAATGTTCAGGCAGGAGCATGGCTAGAGTATCATGGGCCTTCCCTGTAGTCTGCCTGATCTGGGTTTTGCAATAGAAGCCTTGCCTCCTAGGATGCTTGTCCAGGTGACCAACAACTGCAAATACTGCGATGTTGCTAACATTGTGCTTAATTGTAACCCCTGGAAATGGGAATGTTTAAGTGACAATGACCCAATTCCAAATGGGCAGGCATGGGGAACCTATTACAATGGGTCAGCCACAGGCCTCCAGGTCCAAGGTGCTGCTTGGCTCAATTGTCACCAGTAATTACTATTTGTTGTGAGTTTTAAGGCATTTTGTTTAGAAAAGAGAAATTATTTTAATGTTCACCAGGTTAAAGATAGTTCATGGAACGTATTGCTTAGTCATTTGCTTGATGTATTAGGCCCTTTTTCTGTAAAGTTTCAAAATAAATGCTCCCAGTTTTTGGACAAATCCATCGCTAAATAGATAAATAATGTATAACCTCTACTTTTCCCTTTCTTAATTTAGTTCTGAAAGTTATAATTATTACTGTTTACAGTAATTTTCTTACACTCTTTTCACCACTCTCACTCTCATTCCCCGGATTCTCCAAATAACAAATGTATTAGAAACTTTTTCTATTTCAATGTGAAATTAATTAGACTTTTTTTTAGTTCATACAATACTCCAAATTATGGATACTAATGTGAAATCTGATCTTACTGGGTAGTAGTTGAATTGGTATGCCACTGTATAGGAATTAAAATGTGTGTCGAATGTCATATGTCATGTCTGATACCCAAGAGCATGGTTATAAGGATGGTTAATACCAAGTAACTCTTTTCACATTAAATGTGGGGAGTTGGTGGATTACAGTGGAGGTTTCAATATTATTTTAGTTGAGGTTATCTAAAGATTTTCTAGCAATGAGCTGGTTATATAGTTATATAGTGCATGTTGCATTCAACCTTATGCTCATTTGGGAAAAGTTCAAACTGAGGGCATTAATGGCTATGCTTTTAGGGAGATGGTTACAATTTTGTTCAATGTCTATGTTGGTATATCTTTGGTTTTTTACACTATATGTTTGTTAGGATGTTGCATTATGTTGGTGTGATGCCCTGGGAAAATGTAAATATTTGATTTTACTGTGGTAAAAGAAAAAACTGAATATGACATTATTAGCTGTTTGAAATTTAATAATATTTTTATTATTTAAAAAAAGAAAATAAGAAATGTTTTCTTGGAAGTACTGGCAACTTCTTGAGGAGGAAGTTGGGAAAAGACGGTTGCTGAGACTGCAACCCTAACTACCTCCCCTAACTGGAAGGGCTTCCGGAGAAAAGGAAGAGAGGGGAGGCAAAATCTGCGCTGTAGGGATAGGTAGAGAAAAAAAAGGCTAAGTCTAGTGATGACCAGATAGCCAAGCACGAAGTGCAAGCGTTCTTGCTAAGGACAGTGGTCCTACAAGAGAGCTAGGGGGGGAGATTCTGGTCCTGAAAGATGAATCTCATGGTCGGGTGGTCAAGAAACAACAGAGAACCCAGGTGAGCCTCTGAGGAGTCCTTTACCGCTTGGAAAGATCGGGTAAGTAATAAAATCACCCCGGATAAGTCTGTTAAATAATATTTATGTGATCTATTCAGAAATGAAAAGTAGAGCTACGGTTTATTCCCTGCAGTTAGCAGAGGACTATATGATGAAAATTAGTTCTTTTTCTTTTTTGTGAATGCAAGGGAAGTAACTAGGACTGTATGATGAAAGTTCGTTCTTTTTCTTTTCTATTAATGCAAGGAAAAGTAACTAGGAGATAAGTGTTGTGTAAAGTATCTTGAATAATGAAATTTAGGGCAGAAGTTAAAGTCTACGGTAATAGTCCAATAAATAATTCAAAAGATTTTGAATACAACAACAGAATGAAAGTTGAACTCTTAATAATACAGCTATGAAAAACAGAAAAGGAAAGAACACAGTTTATAATTAAGAAGCGACAGAGTGTAGGCAGCTAATGCATCGAAAACGAAAACAGTGTTGTAACCGGCGCAACAATACCTTTAACCTTTCAGAAAATTCTTGTTTAAACCGAAAATGAAAGCTGTAATGCTTCTATGAAAAATATATATACAAACTGGAAAGCGAATGCGAGTGTGGGTCGGTTACTCAAACCCTAGAACCATAACAGTTTTCTTTCCTACATATTAATCAAGTTAGGCCAGGCAGCAAATTGAGATAAATTTAAAATTCTTAGACCACACAACCTCAACGGAGGTGCTCAGGCAAGGAAGCTTGAGCCTCTCTAGGGGATCTCCTGTTACTTGAGTACAAGCAGAAACCCTGAGAGGGTTTTGGGTGGCTAGTGAGTTATTTAACCAACAGGCAGATAGAGAGGTGACTCGTTGCAGCACATGAGGTAACCCGAAAGAATTCCAACATAGAAGAAACACCCTGGTGAATATACAAATAAACGACCTTCTAAACAAAATTTCTTTGGTACTCAAATACTCTGAACTTACTGCTTCAATGTAAAAACATGTGTAAATAGAACTCTGTG
Organism: Pinus tabuliformis; assembly: GCA_031772625.1. Lineage (NCBI taxonomy): Eukaryota > Viridiplantae > Streptophyta > Pinopsida > Pinales > Pinaceae > Pinus > Pinus tabuliformis. The sequence goes on along the minus strand of CM062820.1, from coordinate 1,463,444,913 downwards.
CAGTAAGATAACAGTAAGAGCAAAATTGTAATTACAAGAAAACTATACCACAGATTTTCCAGAAGTCATTCTTTTAAACCAATTTACAAGTTGGAGTTCAGGGCCACATCAGGGTCGAGAACCCTCATTCTCGATACAAAGAACACAGCAAATATAGGGAAAACTGAACATATACAATACAGATAAATAAAAAAAGTAATGGAAGATCCATGCAAAGCTTAAATAAGCATTGGATTAAAGAAATCAAAACTTAATCACACTGTACTGGTTGTATCGAATATCTGTAATACAACAGAAGAGTTAAAATTACAAAATCTAGGTAAATCCCCTTACACTTTTAAGCGCAAATAGCAGAATAAAAAGAATAATGTATTAGGGAGTACAGAGGTTTTAGTAGGCACTAAACCCTCCACACTCATAAGTGAAACCCTTAAGAAAACAAAGGAGCGCTCTTATTAAACAAGGAGAACTTCCAAACAAACGGCGATCGTATGCCATTTAACGAGGAGAAGATAGTCCAATGTGGGCCGAGGCCATATGACAGATAGGGCCATAATCTCTTCGAACTAGAACCATAGATGCTTACCCGGTGGTCCACGCAGGAGGTAGACAGACTGAGCAGCTTCGACCATCCCTTAATTCGAGCCAGCATTCCTTGGTTGTGCCCATTCATCCTTCATTCCGGAAACAAACAAAGGAAGATTGTTACAAATCATGAACTGTGTATTGCAAATGAAAAGATAAGAAATGGAAGCAAAAGGAAATGTGATGAACACTTACCAAATCACATAAATCACTTGAAAACTAGACAAACCGACATTTGAGCTCAAACCCTAGGCAGTAAACACAACATTACAGACAGTTCTGGTGTGGTGGAAGCGGAGCGGAGCTGGAACGAGTGCCAAGATACAATTAACAGAATGAACCATACCACCAGAGTAAATGAATGCAAAACACTCAAATCAACGTTCAGCCCTTGGATCTGCCATCTAAAACCCTCACCGTTGATGGTTAGAGGAGCCCGAGGTGCAAATAGCCGATGGTACTCCTGCCCTTGCCATGCCACCATGACAGAGTGGGAAATAAATATTAAGCTAGGTGGAAAGTGCAGGTGAATCCAGTAGTGATGGTGGTACCATGACTCTTTAATGAAAATGATAGTCATACTACTGGAAAGTTTCCCGATTGCGGAACTATGTAAATGTAAAACAAAGGTGGTATCATGTACTAACATACGAAATGATAAGTCTTGCCATAGGTCAAACAAGGTAAAAAAAATTAAATTTTTATGTGATAGTAGGAGGTACATGACAAGTGGTATCAGAGCGAGGTTACAAAAAACTGTGGCCTCTGGGAATTGAAAACTGATAGACAGATAAAAGTACATACAATTTATTTCCATCTCTGTTGAGCAGTTCAAGAAAAATAGTTAATGCGCTGACCTTTTGTTTTTTTTTTCCTGTCACTTTTCTTATGCTAAGTACAGGAAACAGAAGACTGACAGCATGAGAAGAACAGACAGTGCATCACGCAGGTTTGTGGTGGGTCAGGGACCTACAACTGGTCCTGAGAATAACCCCGAGTTATGGGTACAGCTTGGTGAGGAGGCTCGCAATACAAATCTGGCAATACTGGAGACAGTACAAGAGTTGAAAAATGAAATGGCCCGATTACGGGAGGACAACGCAAGGTTAACTATGGAACAGGAAAGGATTATAAAAAGCTTGTCCGATAAACAGAATCAGCAGCCAGCGAATCCCAGTGCTGAGTAGCAAAGAATGTCAGAAGAGCAGAATCACCACACAGAAGCTGAAGAGTCAGAAGGAAGGGAAGAGGAACGATCTGATAATGCTTCCGAACAACAGACATCAAAAAGGCAATGGATAGAGTTGCAAGGGGAATTCCGTAAGATCAAACCGCCACACTTTGATGGAGAATAGGAGGAAGCAGCTGAGGCATGGTTGATTAATATGAACAAATATTTCCAGCTATATGAATACAATCACAACCTCAAGGCACGGTTGGCCATCTTCCAATTACAAGGAAAATCCACCCTATGGTGGGAAGAAGTTAAGATTGTGAGAGGAGTAAGCAAACAGAACATAACTTGGGAGAAATTTCAAAGGTACTTTAAGGAACAATACCTGACTGAGCATTTTTATGACGAAAAGGCAAGAGAATTCCATGACTTGCGATTAGGACAGCAAACCATGGATGAATTTATCACTCGTTTTACTTCATTGCTTCATTATGTGCCTTATATTAGAGAGGAAAAAGCCAAAGTGCAGAGGTTCGTTAGTAGTTTACCTCTGAATATGCAGGAAAGGATTGAGTTTGACAATCCAAAGACAATGGATGAAGCAATACGTAAAGCCAGAATTTGTTACCAGCAAGGTAAATAGAAGGGAGAAATTCCAGGTAAAAGATGGAACGATAAGAGAAGTAATAAGTTGGCTGGAAACAATAAAGGGAATCGTGGTAGTGGTAACAAGGGTTTTGGCAAGGGGCAAAGCAGCAGAAATGTACAGAAAAATTCGCTCAGGTCCAAGCCAACCAATGAGTCCAGAATCAACGAACAATCTGTAAAGTTAGACAGCGAAGGGGCAACAAGGCCTCTAGTGCAGTGTTGGGGTTGTGGTGGGCCTCACTACGTTAAAAACTGTCCTCAACAGAAAGGGACCGAACAGGTTTCCCAGATCCATGAAGCATCGACAGCCGGCGATATAGGATGTAGTCTACCACGGATTAATGTTGCCCTAGAAGATCGTCAGGTGGAGTACCAGCTAACCATGGTGGAATTCGAAGGTAAAATTTCAGACCTTACTGTAACTGTTTTGATTGATCCTGGAGCCACATTAAGTTACATTAGTCCTAAGGTTGTAGAACATTGTAGATTGCAACCTATTAAATTCAAGAACCCTTGGTTAGTACAGCTGGCTACAGGGGCCAAGAGACGAGTGCTTGCAAAAGTCAATAACTATCCTTTAAAGATAGTAGGACAGCCAGTGATGGCAGATTCAAATGTGCTTCCCCTTGGGTCATATGATGTTCTAATCGGTATGGACTGGTTAGAAAAACACTGGTCCATAGTCAACTATAAAACAAAGACTATTTATTACAAAGATGAGCTTGGAGCAAGGCAAGAGATGCAAGGGATTAAGCGGCCAGTGCAGGTACGGCCAATAACCGCCTCTCAGTTAGAAAAATGCATTAGGAAGGGATGTCAGATTTATGCCATCCAAGTGGGCTATGCTAACTCAAAAGACAAAACAGCCAACTTGGAAAACATTCCAGTGATACAAGAATTTCCTGATGTGTTTTTGGAAGAGATTCACAGGCTACCACCTAAAAGAGATATAGACTTTACTATTGAATTGGTGCCAGGGGCAGCCCCGGTATCTCGAGCACCTTACAGAATGAGCACACCAAAATTGACAGAGCTAAAAATGCAATTACAGGAGCTGCTAGACAAAAACTGTATTCGCCCCATTGTGTCACCCTAGGGAGCCTCGGTATTGTTTGTTAAGGAATATGATAGGACCCTTCGTATGTGTGTGGATTATCGTCAATTGAATAAATTGACAATCAAGAATAAGTATCCTTTACCCCGGATTGATGAGCTTTTTGATCAAGTAAACGGAGCAACGGTATTCTCCAAGATTGATTTGCGATCTGGGTATTACCAAATTAGAATTAAGGAGGAAGACATAGCTAAGACTGCTTTTAGAACCAGATATGGACATTATGAGTTTGTGGTGTTACCCTTCGGGTTAACCAACGCGCCCACAACTTTTATGTGTTTAATGAACATCATATTTCATCCGTATTTGGATAGATTTGTGCTGATTTTCATTGATGATATATTGATATATTCCCGAACTATGGAAGAGCACAGGGAACACCTCAGATTGGTACTGCAAACCCTCCGAGAACATCGGTTATATGCCAAATTCAGCAAGTGTGATTTCTTTAAGGAACAAATACAATATTTGGGGCATATAATCACTAAAGAGGGAATCGCGGTGGACCCCGAAAAGATAAGGACCATAATGGAATGGCCAGTACCCAAGGATGTGGCAGACATTAGATCCTTCATGGGTTTAGCGGGCTATTACAGACGGTTCGTAGAGGGTTTTTCGAGAGTAGCTTATCCGATCACTTCCTTACAGAAAAAGGGAAGAACTTTTAGGTGGACCCCCGAATGCCAAAAGAGTTTTGAGCAGCTTAAGCATCTGCTCACCACCACGCCCATTCTAAGCATAGCTGATCCTAGTAAGGACTATGTGGTGTGCACTGACACAAGCAAAGAAGGTGTAGGAGGCGTGTTGATGCAAGAAGGGAGGGTAATTGCTTACGAGTCAAGGAAACTAAAAGAACATGAACAGAAATATTCTGCTTATGATCTAGAGTTGGCAGCCGTCATTCACGCTTTGAAAATGTGGCGACATTATCTTATGGGAAGGAAATTTTTACTATTGACAAACCACCATAGTATGACAAATTATTTTAGCCAGCCCACTTTAAATGCTAGGCAAGCACGGTGAGTGGATTTCCTAAGTAGTTTCAATTTTGAAATGAAACATTTTAAGGGGAAAGATAATTGGGTGGTGGATGCTCTAAGTTGGAAATTACAATGTTTATATGAAATTTCCTGTAGCGAATGGAAAATCCCCTTCGAAGAGATGATTAAAAAAGCAGCAGAACAAGATATTGTATATCAGCAAATAAAACAACAAGTACAGTAGTCAACCAGCAAAGAAAATCAGCAAGGTTATGTGGTGGATGTTACTGGAATGTTGTATTACAAGAAAAGGTTGTATGTGCCCAATCAAAACAGCATTAAAAACTTGATTTTGGATGAATTTCATAAAAGTCACTATGTTGGACACCCAGGATATCAGAAAATGATCACTGCACTCCGGAAAGAATATTATTGGCTGGGTATGAAGAGAGATGTGGCTGAGTACTTGGCACATTGTTTAGAGTGTCAAAAAATTAAAGCAGAACACCAACACCCTATGGGGTTATTACAACCATTACCCATTTCGGAATGGAAGTGGGAAACCATTTCTATGGACTTCATAACAGGTTTTCCCAAGATAAGAAAAAATAACGACTCCATCATGGTGGTGGTGGACAAATTAAGTAAATTAGCACATTTTATACCTGTGCAGTCTACTTACATAGCTATACAGATCGCCCATATTTTTATGCAGAACATATTTAGGTTGCATGGGTTACCAAAAACAATAATTTTAGACCGTGATGTAAAATTTACATCGGTCTTTTGGAAAACTTTGTTTGCAGAATTAGTGACTCAGCTGAATTTCAGGACAGCATATCACCCTCAGACTGATGGACAAACAAAATGGGTGAACCAGGTGGTGGAAGACATGTTAAGGGCATATGTAATGCATCAACCAACCAAGTGGGAAGATTACCTGCACTTGGTCGAGTTTGTGTATAATAATGGCTATCATACATCACTGCAAATGAGCCCATTTGAAGTACTGTATGGACGAAAATGTCGCACACCCTCAAGCTGGGGTGGACTAGAAGACAAATTGATGTTAGGTCCTGAAATGCTTAAGGAGATGGAGGAAATGGTTAAGAAGGTACAGTCCAATTTAAAAGCAGCTCAGGACAGGCAAAAGAACTTTGCTGACCGGAAAAGAAAATTCAAGGAGTACCAAGTCGGTGACCATGTGTATGTAAGAATACGAGCAAAAAAGAGCACACTACAATGGAACGGTTGCACTAAGCTGGCACCTCGATATTGTGGACCATTCCAAGTCTTAGCAAGAATTGGGTCGGTGGCTTACCAGCTCGCCTTGCCAAGTCACATACGAGTCCACAATGTCTTCCATGTTTCTGTGTTGAAAAAATATGTTTATGATCCTAAACATGTAATCAGATGGCAAGATATACAGGTGAGAATTATCTCCGGTAACTCAGTCTAAGTTTTTTTCCTTTAAAAGAAAACTAATTTAGGATGTTGCTTGTTGCAAGTCGAATCGGAAGAAGAAATCTTGGTTGAACTGCTGAACATCCTCGACTCGAGAGAAGTAACACTGCGGAAGCGGGATATTACCCAAGTTAAAGTGCAGTGGTAGCACTATGGGGCTGACGAGGCCACCCGGGAAAATGTAAATATTTTATTTTACTGTGGTAAAAGACAAAACTGAATATGACATTATTAGCTGTTTGAAATTTAATAATCTTTTTATTATTTAAAAAAAAAAAAATGTTTTCTTGGAAGTACTGGAAACTTCTTGAGGAGGAAGTTGGGAAAAGACGGTTGCAGAGACTGCAACACTAACTACCTCCCCTAACTGGAAGGGCTTCGGGAGAAAAGGAAGAGAGGGGAGGCAAAATCTGCGCTGTAGGGACAGGTAGAGAAAAAAAGGCTAAGTCTGGTGATGACTAGATAGCCAAGCACGAAGTGCAAGTGTTCTTGTTGAGGATAGTGGTCCTGCAAGAGAGCTAGGGGGGAGATTCTGGTCCTGAAAGATGAATCTCATGGTCGGGTGGTCGAGAAACAACAGAGAACCCAGGTGAACCTCTGAGGAGTCCTTTACCGCTTGGAAAGACCAGGTAAGTAAGAAAATCACCCGGATAAATCTGTTAAATAATCTTTATGTGATCCATTCGGAAATGAAAAGTAGAGCTATGGTTTATTCCCTGCAGTTAGCAGAGGACTGTATGATGAAAATTAGTTCTTTTTCTTTTTTGTGAATGCAAGGGAAGTAACTAGGATTGTATGATGAAAGTTAGTTCTTTTTCTTTTCTATTAATGCAATGAAAAGTAACTAGGAGATAAGTGTTGTGTAAAGTAATCTTGAATAACGAAATTTAGGGCAGAAGTTAAAGTCTGCGGTAATAGTCCAATAAATAATTCAAAAGATTTTGAATACAGCAATAGAATGAAAGTTGAACTCTTAATAATACAGCTATGACAAATAGAAAAGAAAAGAACACAGTTGAGAATTAAGAAGCGACAGAGTGTAGGCAGCTAATGCATCGAAAAGGAAAACAGCGTTGTAACCGACGCAACAATATCTTTAACCTTTCAGAAAATTCTTGTTTAAACCGAAATGAAAGTTGTAATGCTTCTATGAAAAATATATATGCAAACTGGAAAGTGAATGCGAGTGTGGGTCGGATACTCAAACCCTAAAACCATAACAGTTTTCTTTCCTACATATTAATCAAGTTAGGCCAGGCAGCAAATTGGGATAAATTTAAAATTCTTAGACCACACAACCTCAACGGAGGTGCTCAGGAAAGGAATCTCGAGCCTCTCTAGGGGATCTCCTGTTACTTGAGTACAAGCAGAAACCCTGAGAGGGTTTTGGGCGGCTAGTGAGTTATTTAACCAACAGGCGGACAGAGAGGTGACTCGTTGCAGCACACGAGGTAACCCGAAAGAATTCCAACATAGAAGAAACACCCTGGTGAATATATAAATAAACGACCTTCAAAATAAAAAAAAATTGGTACTCCAATACTCTAAACTTACTGCTTCAATGTAAAAACATGTGTAAATAGAACTCTGTGCAGCAAGATAACAATAAGAGTGAAATCATAATTACAAGAAAACTATACCACAGATTTTCCATAAGTCATTCTTTTAAACCAATTTACAAGTTGGAGTTCAGGGCCACATCAGGGCCGAGAACCCTCATTCGCGATACAAAGAACTCAGCAAATATAGGGAAAATTGAACAGATACAGTACAGATAAATAAACAAGTAATGGAAGATCCATGCAAAGCTTAAATAAGCATTGTATTTTAGAAATCAAAACCTAATCACACTGTATTGGTTGTATCGAATATCAGTAATACAACAGAAGAGTTAAAATTAAAAACTGTAGGTAAAACCCCTTACACTTTTAAGCGCAAATAGAAGAATGAAAAGAACATTGTATCAAGGAGTACAGAGGTTTTAGTAGGCACTAAACCCTCCACACTCATAAGTGAAACCCTTAAGAAAATAAAGGAGCGCTCTTATTAAACAAGGAGAACTTCCAAACAAACGGCGATAGTATGCCATTTAACGAGGAGCAGATAGTTCGAAGTGGGCCGAGGCCATATGACAGATAGGGGTGTAATATCTTCAAACCAAAACCATAGATGCTTACCCGGTGGTCCACGCAGGAGGTAGACAGTCTGAGCAACTTCGACCATCCCTTAATTCGAGCCAACATTCCTTGGCTGCACCCATTCCTCCTTCATTCCGAAAGAAAACAAAGGAATATTGTTACAAATCAGGAACTGTGTATTGCAAATGAAAAGATAAGAAATGGAGGAAAAGGAAATGTGATGAACACTTACCAAATCGCATAAATCACTTGAAAACTAGACAGACTGGCATCTGAGCTCAAACCCTGGGCAGTAAACACAGCATTATAGAAAGTTCTGGCACGATGGAAGGCGGAGCGGAGCTGGAACGAACGCCAAGATACAATGAACAGAATGAACCATACCACCAGAGTAAACGAATACAAAACCCTCAGATCAACGTTTAGCCCTTGGATCTGCCATTCGAAACCCTCACTGTTGATGGCTGGAGGAGCCCGAAGTGCACAATTGCCGATGGTACTCCTGCCCTTGCCACGCCACCATGACAGAGTGGGAAATAAATATTAAGCTAGGTGGAAAGTGCAGGTGAATCCAGTAGTGACTGTGGTACCATGACTCTTTAATGCAAATGACAGTCATACTATCGGAAAGTTTCCCGATTGCTGGAACTATGTAATTGCAAAACAAAGGTGGTATCATGTACTAACATACAGAATGATAAGTCTTGCCATAGGTCAAACAAGGTAAAAAAAAATTAATTTTTATGTGATAGTAGGAGGTACATGACAGTTAGCTTAGCTTGTTATTGCGAGGTATTTATGGCATTTGTGTTGCTTCTTCCTTCAGGGTCATGTAATGATTATAGTTTTGTTGGTATTTTGGATTATGTATGGTTGTAACAGTTGTTAGTATTGAGACTTTGGTATTGATAACCATTATTTGTGATTATTATAGTATTCATCTAAAACTGGTTTTATATTAATAGAAAACTTGGTACTAGCTTAAAAAAATATTTGTTTGGTTAATTTTATTCAAAATTTAATAAAGATTTGTTAAAAGTTTGAGCTGTGAAATCTAGATAATCTAATTTTTGTAAGGCAATTTATTAGATTTTTTTTTTTAGAGTTTATTTTGAATTATAAAGATACATAGAACTTATTAGGTTTTTTTTTCCAGTGTATACTCTAAATTATAGATACATATCGTTGACTTGTTTTTGGTAATATATCTTTTGTTAATTTTATTCAAAATTCAATAAAGATTAGTTAAAAAAGTTTGAACTGTGAAATCCACATAATCTCACTATTAGAAATAAATTTATTAGATTTTTTTTTAGCTTATACTCCAAATTATAGTACATATTTTTGACTTGTTTTTGGTAATAGTTTTTTTTTGGGTTAATTTTATTAAAAAATTCAACAAAGATTAGTTAATAGTTTGAACTATGAAATCCAAATTCCAAATAATACTCTTGGAAGGAAATTTATTAGACTTTTTCAGGTATATGCTCTAAATTATAGATACATATTTCTGACCTTAACTAATATGAAAGTCGGTCTTAATGTGAAATTTATTGGTAGCCATGGATTGAATTTTCTAAGTTTTGTCCTTTTTTTTAATATTTTTTTGGTAAATTTTATTAGAAATTCAACATAGATTTATTGAACATTTGAACGGTGAAATCTACATAATTTAACTGTTACATGGAATTTGTTAAATTTATTGGTAGCCATAGATTGAATTTTTAAAGTTTTGTCCCTATCTTTTTAATATTTTTTTTTGAATTTTATTAGAAATTTAGCATAGATTTACTGAGAATTTGAATGGTGAAATTTCCATCATTTCATTTTTACATGGAATTTGTTAGACTTTTTTTTAGTATATACTCCAAATGAGTGTAATTGATGTGAAATTTGATCTTAATGTAAAATCTATTTGTAACCTTAATTTAAATTAAGTAAAAAATTGTTGAGATTTTGAATATTTTTATTTTTATTTTTATTTTAAATAATTTAGTTATTTTTATAAAAGAGAAATACTTAAATTAATAATTTTTAATATAAAATATTAAAAATACATTATTCTAAAATACAATTAAAACAATGAAAAATTAAGCATAGTTTATATATAGAGACAAAAAATCATCATAAATCCATCTAAATCACTAAATTATGAAGTTTTAAAATGGATCACATCTTTTGATGTGTAAAACTTTTTCAAGTTTTGTGTTCTAAAAGAGATTTGCATATCAAGATTTGATCCATCTCCATTCTTGGTAGAGTCATGCTTAAGATGGATCTATACTAATTTTTTAAACAAATCCATATATACATTCATAAAACAAGATTCTTAAAAATAAAATTAAACTCACCTTTATAAATTTACAATAAAAAGTAAATTTCAAAAATGTCAGCTTTTTTAATGACTTTAATAATATAAAATATCCATAATTTTAATAAAATAATATTTCTCAATTTCATTTACAGTTTATTTATCCATATTAAATAAAATATCAAAATATTTAATAAAATGATTGTACTCAATTTGATTTATAATTTATTTATCAACATTAAATACAGTTTCCACTTTTGATTTTATCCACATAATTATATATAATATAGTGAATTTTTTTTAATGTAATAGTTGAAATTGTTTACAAAAATACATGAATCCATGAAAAGCATCAAACACTTTCAAGATGCTAAAATTAAAAAAAATCATAAGTATTAACTAAATTATAATTTTATTTAAAATAATAATTAATATTATTCATGGTAAAAAGAACTAATATATATATCAGCTTAAATCCATCTTAATTTGGAATCTACCAACGGTGAGAGAGATCAAATCTCTTTTCACTCTAAAAGAGGTTTGCACATCAAGAGATTTGATCTCTCTAGGAGCTTGGTAGATGTGGAATTAAGATGAATCTAAATTGGGTTAATTATTAATAATTGATAATTATAATTATTATTTTTTTTAATTGTATTTTATTTTTATTGTTATGTAATTTGACTAAGTCAAAATGTTTACATAACATAACCTTACAACGTCTCTTCCATATTAGGCTAGAGAAAGCCTCTCAATGCAATATACATGTAATTAAATAGTTAACCATGGAGATTCACCTTCATTTTATCATAAAGTTTATTTTGTTACACTATCATCACTTATCAATACCACATGGCCAAAATATGATAACTCATTTTATAAATATTCATATAACATTTATTAATACTAATTAATTTAATTAAAAAAACAAAAGAAAACATAATTATTTAAATAAATATCCGCATTTAATTTGTATATATTATTTAAAATATTCTAAAATATTTTATATAAATTAAATCTTAACGTTCTAAAACCCTTTTTAAAAATTGCCATATTTATTCGCGTATAAAATCATTTTTTCTCTAAATTACAATTTTTTAAAAAAATTACAATTTTTTTTAATAATTATTACCTGAACGAATCACAACATGGCTATGGATGGATATACATGAATGGATATACATAATCACATGAACTGAAAGAGAAATAATTAGCATTACCAACTTTGGTAACTTTAATTGTTGTGGATGGATATACATGAATGGATTTTAAAAATTACAATTTTTTTTAATAATTATTACCTGAACGAATCACAACATGGCTGTGGATGGATATACATGAATGGATATACATAATTACATGAACTGAAAGAGAAATCATTGGCATTACCAACTTTGGTAACCTTGTTGTGGATGGATATACATGAATGGATAAACATAATTACATTAACTGAAAGAGAGAAATCATTGGCATTACCAAATTTGGTAACCTTAATTTCGTTACAAAAGGCATATCTCAATCTTAAAACCTTACCTAAAACACCCGAATCCCGACAAATTCCCATTGAAATCTCAACAAATTCCACACCATTCATCTCTGCGTTTCCCTTTCTTTTATATAAACACAACCCCGCGCACAGCAGCAGCAGTAGCAACAGCAGATCCATTTTCTGTCCACCAACAACAATGGCGTTTGGCAACAGTAATATCCCCTTCCTTTCTCTGATGCTTTTCTTGTTTTTCCTCTGTAATTTCTCTTCAATGTTGAGGCGGGTGCATGGGCAGAGTAGCAGTACCCTTCCCTGCGGTATCCCTGATCTGGATTTTGGAACAGTACCCTTTGGGCCCGGGGTACTTGTCCAGGTGACCAACAAGTGCAAATTCTGTGATGTCGCTAACATTGTGCTTAATTGCAATCCCTGGAAGTGGGAATGTTTAAGTGACAATGACCCAATACCGAAGGGGAAGGCATGGGGAACCTATTACAACGGGTCAGCCGCAGGCCTCAAGGTCTATGGTGCGGCCTGGATCAATTGTCACTGATGTTAATGGGGGGCAACTACTATTTGCTGTCAGTTTTAAGGTACTTTGTTTGTTAATGGATAAATAATGTATGGCCTCTACTTTGCCATTTCTTAGGCCAGTTCTGGAAGTTATAATTATTGCAGTTTACACTGTACAGTAATGTTTTTGAACTGTTTTCATCATTCTCACTCCCCATATCGCATTTTTCTCCAAATAACAGATGCATTTCTAACTTTTATAGATACCCATGTCTAGCCTGTGAAATTTGATGGTAATGGAAAATTTAATTTGATCTTGAAAATTTATTGGTAATTTTTTTAGGTTTTGTTTTTTTTTTGTTTTTTTAATGGTTTTTGGGTTAATTTATTCAAAATTCAATAAAGATTGGTTAAGAGCTATGGAATTTATATAATCTAACTGGAAATTTATTAAACTTTTTTTTTCGACATATACTCTAAATTATAGAGACATATATCCGACTGTAATTGATATGAAATTTAATCTTAATAGGATTTTTTTAAGGTTTTGCCTTTTGTTTTTAGTATGTTTTGGTAAATTTTATTCCAAATTCAGTAAAGATTTATTGAAAATTTGAATTATGAAATCTCATAATCTAACTGTCATAAGAAATTTATTGGAGTTTTTTCAATGTGTATTCCAAATAGATATCTGGCTATAATTAATATGAAATCTATTTATACTTATATTTTAAATTAAGTAAAAATCTGTTGAAAATTTGAAATATGAAATTTTTTCAAAACACATTCTAATTTTATATATATATATATATAAAACAATATTTATAATTCACCTTAAACCATATTTATGTTTAATTTACACTAAATCATATTTATGTAATCAGCAAAACAAATCATAAACAAATTCTCCTACGCAAAACATCACTAACAAACCACAAATTGTGAAATTTACGTAGTCTAAATGTTGCAAGAATTTTTTCAGTATATTAGATTTATTTTTTATTTAAATACAAAAAAAAACAACAATATTTCAGTACAAATTTTAGTTCCAAAATACAGTGAAAAACCCAAATATAACAGAGTTATTTATACATTTAAAAATAACTAAATGCAAGGCAGTAAACCAAGACAAATTACTTTATGCCTGCAACGAGGTTTATACAATTTCAGGTATTTTAATACAATTTATTAACTTAAAATTGCACAGTAAATATTTTCACTTGTATATTTATTTTTTTCTAGTTTTGTGTTGTGTTAATTTGTGAGTATATATATTGTTTTGGGTATTTTTTTTTACATGTATATATTAATTGGCAATTGTATTAAATGTTGTAAAAGAAATGTTATAAGTTGGTAGTATATGAAAAAATAATATGCATTATGAAAAAAAACATACATAAAGACAGATGTGATATTTTATGCGATCTAAATGTAGTCCAATTTGAGTAAAAGAGAAATGTTAATGTAACATTTTATAATTGGAATCTATATCTTTCGTTTGTCACCTAAAGATTTAAATGAAGAATATCTTTTTTAGATATTTGAATGATGGGAAATTGGAAGTGCAAATGTTAATGTATGTTATTGTTAAATTAATCTACAGACTTGAATTCAAAAAAGTTTCTTATATTAATTTACAAACACAACTCTATTTTTAAAAACATAAGGACAAATCATCAATGGTTTATTCCTTCCCTCATGTTTATGGAACTACTTCAACAAGTAGGAGTTATATTGTCACTTAGAAAGGATTGAAAATATGATCCATATACATTTTATAAATCTATAAAGTTCAATAAAATCATAGCACTTCTAGGTGTTGAGTAAGTCACCAATCTATAAGAAATATTTTTAAAACACTTTTTGTACCACATGAAACCATGTTCCTTGAAACTATACAACTACTGTGTCATTATTATACACATTTGACATTAAAATAATTTTAAAAATATGTATTAAATAAAATAAATGATTTTGAATTAAAAATTTTGATTTTGTGTTTTAAGGATTTATAAAGGTGACACAATAGGAGAAAGGAAGCCTTACTTTGTCCAATTTTTCACAGGAAAACAAAGGGGAATTGCAGCTATACATTTGCATTTGCACTTTTCCTTGGGATTGTGAAGGTGCATCCTTGTCCTTCCCATGATCACCATGTAGACCAAGCTTAATGACAATTCCATCTTTCATCATGGAGGCCAAATTTTGTGTATCTTCCTCTTTTTTGGTATGATGCTTAATTTCCATTTTCAAAACCTTTGATAAATTAATAGCATTGTTATCTATAGCCTCATCAAATATTGTATGCTTAAAATTCTTTACCCACACGATTCTTATTAAGATTTAGGGTACTCACTGCCACCAAATGCTCATATATGTGGCATTTTTTGCATTTGAATGGGATACTCATTATCCAACATTTGCATGTGGGTGATAGGGCCTAAATGTATGAGAATCTCCTCTGCTAGCCCCTCATGAAGGTCCAACCCTACAACTATTCTGCTACATTTCATAAACCCCTTCTCCTCATAGCTCATATTCACTTCCATAAAGGAGCCAATGGAATTATGAATTTCTTGAAGTACGTTTGGTGACCACAATAATGACCTAGCAACTTAACCCAATCTGACATGAGATAAGATTTCTCTAACTTCACATCATAGACGGGAGTCCATTTGTAAAGGATTAGAAGAGTTTTCCTATATTTAGTTTTGCATTAGTAGCTTCTCCATATGCATTGAAGATCGAAGAACAAAGGTCATCCACCCTTAGGCTAATATATGAAAATGTGGGCAATATTCGATGCATGGCACCCAATTTAGTGTCAATGACTCCTTTGTGGTTTTTGCACTCAATTTTTCGATGCCCTCCACACCAAACTTCCTTTTTATTCATGTGCAGGAATGTTTCTTAAACACATCTTGCAACCCCAACAAGCTTCATAAAAAATATCATTGACCTAACCACGGGATTTTTCCCTTCCCTAATTTCTAGATGTGCATTTGAGAATTTGTGCTCAATTGTATTAATTTTTTTATCATGAGTAGGATGTTGATGTGAGCCACCATTATTGAGGCCATGTCATTGATCATTCCTTACCATTCAATTTGGACTGTGATTATGGAATAGAGGATATCAATTGCCTCACTAGATAGATAGGTCCATTAGGAAATATTTGGGCCTCTATTATTGGGTCCTTAAATAATCAATGAGTCATCACCACCACAAAACTTCATGTCTCAAACAGGTTTTAAACCTTAGTGACATTTGTTGTATATCCTCTTCTCGATTCAACTCTCTAGCCGAGAATGGCAGGTTACTCTAGGTCATTCAATTAGAGACCAGATGAGATCATGGGGGGACGAATTTGAGTTGTTTGTCAAACTATCTAACCCAGACTAAATTTCTAAGAGTATGTGTTGGAACTCAGTGTTTTGTCTCTTGTACTAGCACTTCAATGTTGACAACCTTAAAAATCCTAGATAAAGACCATTGCTCCCTATGAATTAGGGCCCATCTACAAATGCTTATGTTCGTTGTTCTCAAAAAAAATAGTTGGGGAATATCTTAGGCACTATGCACTTTATGTCTGATAGAGATTTTGGTTCCCAACATTTTGTGTACCTAAATATTCAACCCGGTATTGTTAAATTGGCCACACCATCTTGAACCTATCAACTCCCATTGATGTGCATGAGATATCTGAATAGGTCTTAAAGAAATTTTCCATAGATTTTTGGGTCTCGCATTCCCTTGTCTTTTTTTGCTACTTCAGAGCAGAGTGTCATTTTAAGTAGTGGTACCAATAGTCCCTCCATACCCATTTGTTTGATAGAACTTTGCAATTTGAAGATTTTTCTGAGTTAAAAAAGGGCAAGCTTATTGGAATTTATGGGATTGGTATCCACTTTTTTGGTGTGTATTTTTTCATAGATGGTTCTACCTACAATCAGGTTTCTCTAATATCTTCAAAGATGGTTGTTAGTAATAATGCGTCCTGGCTGGGTAGTTTGAATCAATCTGTGGTGGTGAATCTTTTGTGGCCATCGAAGAAGAGAGAGCAATAATGCTTCAGGGCTGGGTAGTTTGAAAAGAACTGTTAAAATGAGTTTCTCATCAATTAAATTATTATTAACTATTAACTGAATATTAATCTGACGGTTGACTATTGTTCAATCATCTAACATTAAATTTGAAGGTGTAGAATGGTGCAAGGTGACACCTAAGTGAGTCTTTCTCAAACGGAACGCCTTACAATGCAATTATATCGAAACTTTGCATAACCATTTAAGTTAGATTGAAATCATTTTTTTGAAGTGAAATTAATATTTTATTTTTAACTCTTGTAATTTAATTATGTTGCATTTTTTATTGTTTAGGAATATGAAATTATTTATGTACTTAAAAATGTAATTTAAATAATAAAAAATTATAAAATTATGAAAAATTGTATTTTGACCCAAAAAAAAACTAAAATGGAGAGTAATGATACTACATTTTTCTGAATTAAAGCTATTTATACTTATATATGTTATTTTTTTAAAAACATCTTTTCAGTTATATCATTGTGTAACCATTGATGATAATTATATTGTCTTTTAAGATATTAAATTTCTAATAAAAATGAAATAATAAAATATTTAAAATAATAAAATTTACAAAATAAAGATATTGACTTTCTTATAAATATATAAAATAAAAATACTTTTATTAATTAAGAGATTGTCTTCTTTAAATGTAAAAAGATATGTTACCTACTTTAACCAAAATAAAAATTTACTTTCTTATAGATTAACAAATCATTTTAAGAGACATAATTCTCCTACCTATTATTTTAAATAATATAATTTTCATTAAATAAAAATGATGAAAAATCCCACATTATAATTATCATTCTCAACATCAATTAACATCTCAATCCTAGTAAATTTATCCACTTTCAACCATAAAAAAAAATAAAATGAATCTTACCATTTGGAAGTAGTTCTTCCCTTAACTAATTGAGTTGCACTCATATTTCCAAAACTTTAATCCATACAAAAATAAATATGAATTTGAATAAATAGTATCCTTTATTTAATTTTAAAATCCACTTCATTAAATTAGGATTATGTTTTCATATTTATTTAATTTGGGATTCTCTTTAAATGTATTCATTTGCTTGAGTGGATCTAATAGTTAAGAATAAGTATTTCCTCATAAAATGTAAAACATTCAAATCTAAAAAAAATATAATGTGTACTCATATGTAAACCTCCACCTTATGTAATAATAAGATGTAGAATAATTATATTATTTAATTTACTTAATATTATATTTAATTAAATAAAAAATTATATGTAATGTTTTTAATTATTATTCTATTTTTTAATAGTTAGATTACATGTTATTAGAGTACTCCAAATCAGTGTCTAAATGTAATTTATGTGAAATTTAATATTAATATGAATTTATTTGTAATAGTAATTTAAATTAAATAAAAAATTACATTTGCATTGTAATTTTTCAATGTTATATTGTGACATTACAAAAGGGCTTTGTATTGTGACATTTGTATGGTACAAAAATCAATTCAACGTTGCATTGTGTCCAAATCAATCTAATGTTGCTTCTCAACATTACAAAATTAGGGTTTATTAATCCCTTGGATTTATAATATCGATCCTTTAGGTTTATTAATTCCTTGAATTTATGATATTAGTCCCTTGGGCTTATAATCCCTAGGGTTTATAATATTAATTCCTTTGGTTTTAAATCCTAAAGTTTATAATATTAATTGATTGAGTTTTTAATAATAATAATAATAATAATCATCATAATGTCCACCTGGGGTAGCTCAAGTGGCGATGGCTGTGGAAATGGAGTCTCACCGAACCAGAGATCTTGGGTTCAAATCTTATGGTATCCTCCCCATAGTGGGGTGAATAATGGACATGCAAACATGAAAATTGGAGTCCTGCCAAGCTTAACAAAAAAAAAATCATAATAATAACAACCCGAATGGTTTATAATACACCTCCCTTGATTTTATTAATCTTTTAAGTTTATTATGATTGTTGTTTTATAATATAATAATTATTTTATAATATTATTTTTCTTATTATATATTTATCAATATCGATATTAATATAAATATTAAATCTATATCATTAATGTTTATTGGTTTATTTCAACTACATTTTACTAATATAATTATGCATGTGATTGATATAAACCTACATCAATCACATTTATTAATATAATTAAGTTAATATTAATATGAAATTTATTTATAATCATAATTTAAACTAAATAAAAATTTATTGAAATTTTGAAATGTAAAAGTTAAAAAAAAATCAAAATTTTAAATATATTTATATTTAAAAAAAACACTATTTTAATACCATACCAAATTACAGTGAAAAAAACCAAAACATAATAGAAGAGTTGGCCTATACATTTTGTTATCGAGAAATCTAGTGTCTATGCAGAGCTGCTAGTCCCACTAAGGCTGGTAGCTACCTTAGAAACAAACAAACTAAAACCACTTTTGTTTTCCTTTATGAGAGGTAGATAAGAGGGGAAAGAAGGAGACCAACCTCTGTCTTGCGCTTGGTTCCTTGCTTGATTCCTCTCCCTTCTGATAGATCTTTGCCACTTGCTTCCTTGTTTACCCAGCTTCAAAGAGTACCTTTAGAATCAAAGCAACATAACACTATCCAAGAACAAAGATATACTATCATAAACAATATAGGACCAGATATATATTGACCACACAAATGCATATATCATCAATCATACAAGAATGTGGAGGAAAACTTGAATAGCTTTATTAATAATCAAGAATAGCAAAGAGGATTACAA
The DNA here is from genome assembly GCA_031772625.1 of Pinus tabuliformis. Classification (NCBI taxonomy): domain Eukaryota; kingdom Viridiplantae; phylum Streptophyta; class Pinopsida; order Pinales; family Pinaceae; genus Pinus; species Pinus tabuliformis. The sequence goes on along the minus strand of CM062820.1, from coordinate 1,463,425,654 downwards.
CCAATTGTTCTGACCCAGCGTCATCCTCTCAGCAAGAAAGCCCTTCTTCACCTCATGAAAAGCTTAGATCACCCAACACTATGATGTTACACCAAGAAACTAGCAGCACTTCCTTACAAGATACAAAATTCCAGCCTCTGGATCTCTGGGATGAGGGATCCATATATAGATGTTTGCAAGGGGGGTGAGTCAACTTCTGAGATTTGATTAGCGTCTTCTCTCTAATAGTTCTTGATTCCACTTGGAGATTGATGATCTCTTACTCATCCCTGGGCGAATGCAGAGAGGCAAGTGTCACAGGAGAAGTTTCTAGAAGATTCCATGATCCTCCACCTCATAGATTGACCCTGCCATTTGTCCACTCTCGCCCATCGCACCCCATAGAAGAGATTTTCAGTATGCATCACACCTCCCGTGTGCATTTAGGTGGGATGCATCGCACTTTGACCATGGAGCAGGTGAGATGGTCCAGTTTTGACTAGTTCTGAGTAGTTTTTCATGGAGAACTTCTGGTAGATGTTGTAATCAGTTGACCTTGTTCTTTTAGGGGTTGGAACAACACTTTTAGGAACTTAGGAGCCCTTAGTTTATGGACATTTATGATTGGGGTTGCAATGCCCAAAAATGTCTATAACAGTTGCCCCCTAAAGCATGAGGTCGTTAATCTTTTGATGTCGGGTGAAATGCTTTATCATGAGGATCCGAAGTTTTTTCAAGCTGGAAGGCGACCTGTAATAAGATACAATACAATACATTATCTTCATAATATTTTCATGATCTAGCTGAGGCGGGCATTCCCATGCTTAGCTTTATAAATTCATTTTCATGTACATAAGACAAACAATCGTCTGAGTGCAGACTGATAATTCTGGTAGAGCCATCATCCCTTGGATTGGATGATTATCTGTGCAGTAATGATGTACATTTGATGTCTTTATTTTCCTGAATATATATTGTAGCCCAGATGGATGAAACTAGATCCGGGGTCTTCAATCTCGTTCGATCTTCACTCAAATTACAAGTTGATCCATGTGAGAGATGTTCTAGAGTCAAGCATGGAAAGACATCGCCTGATTACCAGCCAATGATGTAAGCTGTTAACAGGCGCAAGAGGAATCGTCGATAATGATGATGACCCTCAAGGTACTACAGTACAATTCACGTGGTGTGAATAAGGGACTTGGCATTGAACACCATGCAAAATCTTTCAGTCGAAGGCCATTGATGTAAACCTGTCGCCGGAAGTGAGAAACTTGCCATTGAGGCATGTAAGCTTCAAAGTACTGAAAGGGTTGTTCCTAGATCGACTTCCTGGAAAATGAGATAATGTCAACAAGAAGTGATCCGTCATAGGAGGGCCTTAGTGAATCCCACATCAATGACATGGAACGAAGCAAATGATTTTAATGGAGGTGAAAACAATCTGATGACATAAGGTTCAGGGTGGCAGTCATGAAAGAATGGAGTGTAAATGTAGTCTAGTGGATGAGACACAGGTGAATTCTCTGAGTGACTTCTCTTGAACATATCAGCGACACTGACATGATGGATTGGTAGTGTTAACCCCAAATATGGATGGTGTGATGGACCAATGGTGATATGACCAGTGAACGGAACAACCCAACCCGACTCGGATGCGAAGTGAAAGTGTCATGTTCAAGAGCGACTTGCTACCAATAAAGTTTCTTCAAGTTCTCTTCCCAATTTTTTTCCCAGTCATTGCTGACCAGTACCTATTTATTTTTGTCAATCTTGAGGAGGATAACATATGCTTGTTCTATAATTTTCCCTTCGGGCAAACCCATCGCTATGTTTTAACGAGCCTAACAATAGTGAAACTCGTTCTTGTCTGTATGGACAAGTTTGTCGCTATTCGGTTTTAACGAGTTTAACGACAAAGATAACCCGGTCCTTTTCAATTTTAGAGAGTCTGCAAAGGGATGTAAAGAAAACTCCAATAATCCTTTTTCGTCATATAATCCCTTGAGTCCGAAAAAGTATAAAACAATACAAAAGGGATGAATTTTCAGTACTTTTAACGAGCCGAACAAAACAAGCGCTCAATCTTTTTAAGTAATAATCCCTCAAGTCCAAAAAGACTAAAATCTAAAGGAGGGATAGCACTTCCGATCACTTTAACGAGCTGGAGAGGCCAATTACTCGGCAATCTTTTCAATTACTCGGCAATCTTTTCATATTTTACGAGTCAGTTGAAAAGAGCTTAAAGGAGACTCGTTTTTTGAGGAATGAGTGATAAATTTGGGTAGCAACTAATTCCAGGTAAGGTTTGGAATTTTCTAATCACGACAGTGTCATAAGGATGGCTAATAAGATCACTCTGCACGACTGTTCCTCAAAAAGGGTAAACAATCAAATGGAGGTGAATGATTGGCCAAAATAGAGTGGAGGTGATGATGAGAACACGACCAAGGCTTCAAATGCTGATGATAATACATTCACGATGGTTATTTACCGGAAATTGGTTCATTTTTTAATGAGCTTAAAGTCTGGGGGAACATTTGCTCATTGCTTATGTTTATTTTTTAACGAGCTTGAATTCCGCGTTAAAACTGCTCGATCCAGTCGTATAATAAGGATGTCTCATTTAAAATGGCATTTTTTCAAAGCTTCGCCCCGCATCCTTTCTTTATGCAAGTTAGGAAACGACCAATCCTAAGAGTTTAAAGGGTTATAGGACCTACAAATTTAAAAAATAAATGGTCGCTCTTTGCTTGCACGCCAAAAGGTTTGCATGCCCCCGGGTATAGCAAAAAATTTCCAGGTTACCAAAGATTCTTCTATCCTCACTTTTAGACAAAACACTTCCTCGGTGATGTCTACTGAAATAGACAAATGTGAGTGGCGCAATTGGCCCCACTCACATAACTTTGACGAAGGAATCTTATTCCAGTCTAATCTCATAAACTAGTCACATATCCTTCGCGGAAACCTACCCTATACCCAAGGTTTTCCTGTCGAAACAGGCCAGGGTGCATGCCCCCTGGGTTTCAGTCATGTCCTTCGAATCACTTGCGCTCATCAGGTGGACGGACTGGGGATTGATGAGACATTCCTTGCATGAAAAGACCATTCAGGGATGGTATTTTACTATTTGCTATGTGTGAACCGGGGAATGAAAGCTGGTCTACGAGCTTGACCACTCTTCCTTCATGTGGAAAACCCATTACTCTAAAAGGTGAGGAGACAATGGCTCCCATGCAATAAATATAGTCGCGTCCAAGGAGTAGATTATAATCCAAGGGTCCTTGGACTACCATTACGTTCATGTGAACAGTTTTCCTTCTCAATGTTATCGGCACATTTGGAAGGATCCCTAAAAGTCGACTGGTTCCTTTGTCAAAGCCTGTTAGATTTCTCATTTCAGGCAAAAGCAATGGCGAACCAAGCGCTTTCCAAGCAGTTGAGGAAAGGATACTCACAGAAGCCCCTTCATCTATGATGGTACCGGCCATGACCATTCTATATATTTGAGCAATGATTCGAAATGGTACACTAGCCGGTAAGCGGGGTCTGCCTAGTAGATTCCAATTGAAGGAAACAACTAGGTTGCTTGGAGGTGGGACCAAATAGACAGCCGGATATGACTCTGACGAACTTCCTTCCTGCGGTAAAGGAACGGGTAGACTGCCCCCATGTTCGTCGGAGTCTGTGCTTACGAAGAGAATTTGAACGATGTTGTTCTTGTTCTCTCCGATGACTGTATCATCCGAAGATGGACCTTTTGAAGGCAAGACCGGGTCAACTACTGCCTCAACCTTTTGAATTTCATCTGGTGTGGATTCAAATGGTTTATATTCAATGATAGACGCTTCGACCGACTATAATGGCGTGTCATCCGGATTTTCGATTAGTGACAGACTCAGCAAGAGCTTCTTATATCCAGGAGGAAACCGTAAAGGTGAAACCGGATGGTTGTCAAAAACTCTTTTAGCCTCATCTAAGAAGGGACAAAGGTGGATGGTGTGATCGCCTTCACATAGTTTACAAGGAAATTTACATTTTCCTTTTTGTCTAGGGGCTTCACTTTCACTAGTTGACGGTGTATTTTCAACATGATCATCAGAGGTTGATGACACCGGATTGTGAAAACGAGGAGACCAGTCTGTTGGTATCATCCCAAGACCCCTTTTTCCTCCTAAAACATATCATTTACCCATTCCTTTTCATCATATATCCCTTAGAATCCTTGGAAATTGGTTAGTTAATAGTCTTATAGTTATTAAAATGCATTGAAATTGATTTAGGAATTTTATGTTGAAGAATTAGAAGTTTTTGGTGAAATGGTTACAGGAAGTTCCAACATCCTGTAATTAGCTCATTGTTTGACATGTGGCACAACAGCTGGGCTAGAACGAAAGGCATGGATGAAAAGTAGAATGTCCAAGCATGGACAAACACCTATCCTACAGCCGAATCGACCCTCCTACATGCGCGGTCAACTCAGGTCAAAGCATGGCACACTGGCGACAAAGGCAGAAACAGCAGCTCATTCTAATTTGATTTAGTTTTTGTTCTTTTTGAAATCAGTTAGGATAGAAACATTTTGAAAATCTCGATGTAGCAAAAGCGGCAACAGCCAAATTCCGAATGTACATTCATTATCGAAATGACATGGTTGTGCTAGACATATGTAAATACAGTCCGAGTAATGGATGTAATGGTTAATCGTTGTATCATTCTGAAACAAAGTTTTTGAACTTAATACTAAGAACCCAGTTGCAGTTACGACTCGTGTCTAGTGCATTGATTTGATATTCAGTTGAAACTAGTCCAGTATACCTCTGGAACGCGAACGGGCCCTGCGTTAAACCGGTATACTGTTCTTTTCATTTTATTTGCACTTAGGTTATCATATGGTTTGCACAGTAGTTACGATTGATTGGATTTCGATTTCAATAGGTATTATATGGTTTGCACAGCAGTTACAATTAATTGGGTTTCGATTTCAATAGCTCTTGATTTCCATCGAATGTATATGGTTTGCGTTTGTGGTAATGCCTGAACAGTCATCACTGAGATCTTGAAGTGCGTCCTGTAAGGGATTCGATCCCTGTGTTGTCTTTTAAAAGCACTGTCATGAACTTTGTTTTCATTTCAAAATCCATTTATGATCTCTGTATATTTTGATATTGTATAAATATTAGTGAATGCTGGGTGTTTACTGAACAAGGGTTTTATGTGTAATGTCTTTGTAAGGAGATTGAGATCATTGTTGCAGTGATACACAGTGTTTAGTTTCAGTGTGTAATTTGGTAAATGCATTTAATGATAGTATTGTAATCAGGTATATTAGCAGAGTGACCTGAGTGTTTGGATGATAGGTGACATACCCCAGTCTTCCGTAAAGAAGCCCTGTGACCTACATCATAACCACTTAGCCAACAATCCTTTATGTCTATATACTTTAGACGCATGCCTCTAAGCTTACGCATCCTGGTCGATAATAAATATAGTCTAGTCTAGTACCCTAGCTAGAACACTACATTTTGGCGCCGTTGTCGGGGAGGCGTACTTAAAGGATTCAAATAAAAAGAAAAAAATTCAATACACAAAAATAAACAAAAACATAGTTAGAAGTCATGTTCATTTATGCCTAGATTCAGAGACAATCAAGGTAGATTTGTAAAAACCCCCCACCATCTAAAAACTAACCCATCATCATCAGGAGCAGACTCTCTAGGGAATACAACACCAGCTGAGGAAGTTATCCAAACATTGGAAGAAAAATTTTATTCAGGACAGAAACTTACTCTTATTGAGAGGGAAACTTTATTCACACATAAATCGCAGAAGAAGCACTTTCCTAGACCTTCTACACAAGGAGAAAGTAGTACAGTTACCGAACAATCTTCCTTCCTCCTTTTTCCACCAAGTGACACTGACACAGAGAGACCAATTAGAATGGCTGAGGAAGGATCTGGATCAGTACCACGCCAAGGAGATGAAGAGGAGTCAACTTTTAAGTTCCCTATACATGAACCACAGGAGGATGAGGAGATCAAAATGAAAAACATACCCCCATCTGTGCTACCAAATTTCTATGGTATGGCTTCGGAGGATCCGGACTCATTCTTGTTCGAGTTTGACATTGTATGTCGAACTTATGGCTATACAGATGATGCCCATAGGCTTAGATTGTTCCCAGCCACATTAAAGGCATCAGCCTTAAAATGGTTCATGGGGCTTGGTGAGCATGCTATAGTTGATTGGGATGGTATGAGGAGAATATTTCTTAGGAAATATCAGCCTTATTGCAGATCCAAAGACTCTAAAGATTATATCTTTAGAATGAGTCAGCAAGAGGATGAAACCTTAGAGGAATATTTAGAACGGTTTGTCTATAACTTACAAAAATCTAAACACCGAACTATGCCTCCTGATCTGGTCCGCACAATATTCTTTAAAGGTATCCGAGAGGAATACATGGATGATCTCAACTTGATGGGAAAAGGTGACATTTCTGCCTTACCCTTTGAAGAAATCGCTGAGTTGTGCAAAAAGTATTCAAGGAGTAAAGCTAAAATGGGAAAGAGAAGTCTGTCATCAAGGGTCACAAAAACTGCCTCTGCAAGTGTCACCAGGGCCGAAATAGGGAATCTTTTAGAAGAGTTTAAAACAGATTTGTTAAGCACTCTGGGGAACCAAATTGACACTTTAAAAGCCAAGAAGAAACAAGAAGATGAAGATCATATCATGGCTATTTTCTGCCCAAAATGCCGAAAGAAACATGCATTAAAAGATTGCCCTCTAGAGAACATCCAAGCTTGTGCTTTCTGTACTGAACATCATGATATGTTTAACTGTCCTAAAGTTAAAGTTTTGCAGAACTGTAATATGGAAGCCAATACAGAGATGGAAAACGTGTATTACATGGGCACAAAGTGACCATGGTAGCCAAGGCCAACACCCCAAGGTATGTTTCCAAATCAAAATCTGCAATTTCCTATGAATGATCAAATGTATGCACAAAACTCATGGAATGTACCCATGCCATGGCAGCACCAAAACCAACCACAACACCAATGGAGACCGTCTCAACAGTACTCCCAATCTTATCATACATATCCTCAATCATACCCACCTTACTCACAACCATATCAACAATACCAACAGCCGTATCCATCACATTCTCAACCATATCAGCAGTATCCTCAGCAAGTTGTCTATCAGCCCCAACCTCCTCAACAAGCACTGCCTGCTCCTCCACCAATAAATGCACCACAACTGCAATTTCCAGCTAACTCACAACCTCCCAGACCCACTCAAATTCCTACTCAAACTGTTCCAAATCCGAATAATAGAGCAGAGAGGCCAGCCTACAATGTAGAAGAAGGAACCTCATATTCCACACTACCTTTGCAAAACATTAATTTGAGGTCTGGTAGGGTGCTCCACAAAGATTCTTCAATAACAGATAAGCAAGAAGAAAACTCAGAAAAGGAAAATGAAATGACAAATCCAACAAAACCAAACAATGATACCAAAGATAAACAGATGCAACCACTGCATCCACCTTTTCCAGACCGATTGGTCCAAGTAAAACCACCACTGTCTATACCACAATTTGATGTCTTAGATGAACTTAAAAATGTCTACATAAAAATTCCACTGCTACAAGCTATAAAAGACATTCCTATCTATACCAAAGCCATCAAAGACATGTGCCTCAAGAAGCCTGCTAGGAAAAGGATTGATCCTCAAACCATTCATGTTTTAGGAAATTTAGCAGGCCTTATGACCAATACCATCTCCATGGAAAAGTATGTTGATCCTGGCATTCCCAAAGTGACCACCATCATTAACAACATACAAATTCCAAACACTTTGATAGATCTTGGAGCCGCAATCAATGTCATGACTCTTGAAACCATGAGAACACTCCAGCTCATAAATTTGCAACATACCACGATTGTTCTAGAACTAGCTGATAGGTCCAAAGTCATTCCTGAAGGGATTTTGGAAGACATCATTGTCTCACTGGACTCTTGGGAGTATCTAGTGGATTTCCTAGTCCTTCAACCCAAATCCAATTTAGGAGGACACCCTATCATCCTAGGTAGACCATGGTTAGCGACTGCTGATGCATTCATAGGATGTCGATCGGGCAACATGATCATTTCAAGAGGGACCGAAAGAAAACAACTCACCCTTTATCCATCGGCACAATCACCAGCAGTAACACATAATTTGTGGCTTGATGATAAATTTAATGATAAAGAAGAAGTACAATCTGTTTTTAGCATTGACCAAATCTATGATTTCCAGGAAGACAATAATGATTTGGTAGAATTATTCCTTTCTCAACCTGATATGTCTGAAAATTTGAGAAGTGAACAATATCATGCTGCAAATGTACTTTTGGCCCAAAACTTTCAAGAAACATGCACCATCCAATCTTTGCAAACTACATTTCACGACATTTTTCCAGTTCAATCCATCACCAATACACAGAGTCAGATCATAGAGATTAGTCCAGGGAAAACTCTGAACATAGGCAATCACCTAGACTCATCTCAACAAGAGAAATTGATTAAACTCTTGAGAAAATACCAAAAAGCCTTTGCTTGGGACTACACCGATATGCATGGGATTCACCCCGACACATGCACTCACCATATCTATACAGATAGCACCATTAAACCAGTGAGGCAACCACAGAGAAGAATGAACCCCATGCTCCAAGATATTGTCAGAGAGGAATTGCAAAAACTTTTGAGAGTTAATTTTATATATCCTATTTCTGACAATCAGTGGGTATCTCCATTGGTTATAGTGCCCAAGAAAAATGGTAAGTGGCGCATTTGTGTTGATTACAGACAGCTGAATAAAGCAACGCTCAAAGATTACTTCCCACTGCCATTTATTGACCAAGTGTTAGACACCCTAGCTGGCAAATCATCCTTTTCTTTTCTTGATGGTTTCAGTGGCTACAACCAGATCAGGATCGCCTCTGAAGACCAGGACAAAACCACATTCACCTATCCTTGGGGCACCTATGCCTACAATGTTTTGCCATTTGGACTTTGTAACGCTCCAGCTACATTTCAGAGAGCTGTGTTAGCTATTTTCGCTGATTTAATTCATGATTGTGTTGAAGTCTACATGGATGATTTTTCAGTATATGGCAATTCATTTGAACATGCATTAGAAAATCTTGAGAGAGTTTTGAAAAGATGTATTGAAGCTAACCTGTCCCTCAGCAATGAAAAGTGCTTTATGATGTTAAATGAAGGGATAGTGTTAGGCCACTATATTTCTTTTCAAGGCATCCAGGTTGACCCAGCCAAGATCCAGATCATTGCTGATTTGCCAATTCCACAGAATCAAAGAGAGGTAAGAAGTTTCCTTGGGTATGCAAGCTATTACCGCAGATTTATTGAAAATTTTAGTAAGATAGCTTTACCTTTTTTTAAACTTCTAACCAAAGATGTACTTTTCAATTGGAATGAGAACTGCCAACAAGCATTCGAACAACTCAAAAAGAAACTATCTACCGCACCAGTCTTGAGAGGGCCTAATTGGAGTCTACCATTTCATATTTTTACTGATGCATCTGACACAGCAGTAGGTGCATCATTAGGCCAAAAAGAGGAATCTTGTAATTATGCCATTTATTTCATTAGTAAAAATCTAACACCTGCAGAGTTAAACTACACAGTTACAGAAAAGGAAACACTTGCCATCATTTATGCTGTGAATAAATTCCGACATTACATAACTGGTTATGAGGTATTTGTACATACTGATCATTCAGCCACTAGACATTTAATGAATAAACCAATAACTAGTGGCAGATTTACCAGATGGTTACTATTGTTACAGGAATTTAACATCACAGTGTTAGATAGACCAGGCAAAGAGAACCAGGTGGCAGATTTTCTCTCTAGACTGCAAAATCCAGGTGAGGTTGTTCCAGTTAAAGATTCTTTTCTGGATGAAAACTTATTTGCAATTTCCATAGTAACTCCTTTGTATGCTGATTTGGCCAATTATTTGTCTATAGGAAGGACACCTCCACACTTTACTGCAAAGGAAAGGAAGAGACTAGTCAAACAAAGTGCTAGATATTCATGGCTTAATGCGATTTATTTTACACCGGTTATGATATGATTATTAGGAGATGTGTAAGAAATGATGAGGTAATTGATTATTTAAAATCTTGCCATGATGAACCGTGTGGTGGGCATTTTGCAGCGAAGCGGACAACATTCAAAGTTCTTACTCTTGGATACTACTGGCCATCGATTTTCAAGGATGCCAAGAAGTATGTAAAGAGTTGTGACAGCTGCCAACGAATGGGTAGACCAACAGCTACCGATGAGATGCCCCTTCAGCCCCAAGTTCACTTAGAGCCATTTGATAAGTGGGCTCTAGACTTTATAGGACCCATTAACCCAACATCCAATGGTAAGAAGTACATCTTAGTATGTACTGATTACGTCACAAAGTGGGTTGAAGCAAAAGCACTGGTTAGAGCAACCAAACACACAGTAGTCAATTTCCTTTTTGAGGAGATTTTTGTGAGGTATGGAGTACCAAGGGAAATTGTGACTGATCAAGGTACTCAATTCACCTCAAAGTTAGTGAAGGAAATCACAGACAAATACCAAATCAAGCATAGGAAAAGTACCCCTTACCATCCACAGGCCAATGGGCAGGTGGAATCAACAAACAAAACCTTGGAAGGAATCATTACTAAAACTGTTGCAATGAACAGGAAAAACTGGGAAGAGAAGCTCAAAGATGCACTCTGGGCTTACAGGATTACCTGGAAAGATACTACAGGATTTACACCATATCAGTTGGTGTACGGCAAAGAGGTAATGCTTCCTATTGAGTTCCAAATACATACTTTTAAACTGGCTGTAGATTTACAAATTGATTTGGACCAAGCACAAAAAGAAAGAATTCAGCAGTTGAACCAGCTGGATGAGATGAGGCAGCAAGCAGAAGAAACCACAATCCTCATGCAAAAACAAAGGAAGCAATGGCATGATGCAAATATTAAGAAGAAGCAATTCAAGGAAGGTGACTGGGCTTTACTTTTTGACTCAAAATTCAGAGATCATAAAGCCAAGTTCACCACCCATTGGATGGGCCCCTATGAAATTGTTCAGGCTTATCACAATGGTTCAGTCAAGCTCAAAACTATTGATGGAGAAGGTCACTCCTTCACAGTCAATGGCCATCGCCTGAAACTATACACCAAGCCCATCAGCAAGCAAGATTTTCTCTATACACTATCTCAGCAAAGAGAGGTTGAGGTACTGCAGCCCTCAGCTGCAGTATCACTGCCTTAGTTTCATTTCCTTTCAATTTCAGAGTCAAAAAGAAATAAAAAAATTAATATAAAACAAAAACTAATATATATATATATATATATATATATATATATATATATATATATATATATATATATATATATATATATATATATATATATATAATGGGTTAGATGTGAAAACCAGTCTCTGGCACACTCTAACCTCGAATTCCTACTTGAAAACCAATTCGTTGGCGGGTAAGAATTCTCTTTCTTTTGTTCACTGTTTGATTTATCAGCTGAATCATGACTTGAGGACAAGTCAAAATTTTAGTCGGGGAGAGAGGCATCAGCACTTTGTTCTTTTATCTCTCCATTGTAAATTCTTAACGATTTCTTATCCTATATCTTCACTGTAAATTTCCAAAGCATCTTGTTCCAGCATTCCAGACTTCAATAAATAAGCTGTTTTGTCATTGTTTTATCTCAGAGGGACCTGGTTATAAACATTATGCAGGGGGACCTGTTCTGTCCAGACATCTATGCTACCAACACCAGCAGTAAAGGGACCTGTTTAAGACACCCAGAAGGGACCTGTTAAAAAGATTGACACCAAGGGCTACTTCAACAAAGTTTTATCAAGTTTCTACAAGAGTTTCATCAAGTTTCTACAAGGATTTGGGCACCAAGACTCCATCAAATGCCCAAGCTCAGTGAACCTGTATCAATATAAGGAGCTGCATGAACATTTTCAAATTTTTCTCAAGGGACCTGTTACATTCAATCTTTCTCAAGGGACCTGTTACATCTTCAAATTTTTCTCAAAGGATCTGTGCATTCAATCTTTCTTAGAGGACCTGTTACAACAAGCAAAAGAACAGTCAAAAAGGGACTAGCTACTCAGCATGTCAATACAACAACGACCAACAAAAGAGTAATATGTTTCTTGTTCTTAAACATTTAATTTCTTAGATTGATTTTTAATGTAACTTTGATGACTGTGAACTGTTATGATCGATTTCAAGGACACCTACATTTCCTATCATCCCTTATTCCACCGATTCTTATCATTTCTTCAACCTATTCATACTTCTAAACCCATTACCAACACATTAACCTTGTCATGCTAAATACATCCTACAGCCATACCAACATCCTCCATCCGACCGAATGCCAACTGAAATAGGACACGTGGCGGATTGTGTTTTTAAATACAAGGGAAAGAGACAAATGTAAAGCGGCCTATTCATTTTATTCCACACAGCCAAATCATGACTCCACCACCCGACGTACCCAATGATTCAAGGGACTCCCCAAAACCATACCCAACATTATATATACATGCTCCTAGCGCTCTTGTGGTGACATCTATGTAAGCATACAACACTCCTCTGTTCTAAAATGAATGAATACGTTGTGAAGTGAGTACAGCCGGTTATTCCACCATCATTTTCGCATTTGATTCCCATAACTTTCAAAGTAGAATCAGAAGCAGTGAGCGTTGAAATAAGTATTATCATTTGGGTTCGATTTACACAGTGAGGATTGGAAGCAGTGAGCGCCGAGGAAGGGAAATATAACCACTCTGTTTTGACTCCCACCACAGTCATGAGACAATCGACCGACCGAGCATCATATTGAAGATTAAGGGAAGCGATACACCAGGTAACAAATTTGAAATTTCTTCGTTGAAATTGTAGAAACATAAACAGAGAAGGGTTAGAGCACGACCCTCTGCCACTATGACTAATAGGGTCGAGCCGAGTGTGTTCGACAGTTCACAATATCATGAAGATTGCATTGAAATTCTCAGAGAGATACAGTGGCTACCATTCTTAGAAAAAATTCATGGAAGTAATGAAGAGGTTACCAAGCAATTTGCTTTCACCTTCAATGGAGAAAAAGCCCTGATAGGTAACTTCTCATTCAGGGTTTCAGAGGATACTATAGCTCAGGCAATAGGGATCAGTCCAGAAGGGGAGAAGTATTTTAAAACAAAACAATTTAAAGAGAAATCGTGACGCAGTTTATGTCTAGATCCAGAGTCTCATCAGTGAACTGGAAGAAGGGTGTTCCAAGAAGTTGGTTGATGCATCCCTGGGATGAGATGGTCTACATCCTTCAAAAATTCATAACCTGTGAAGGTCGTTACAGTATTGTCTATCTATACCATATTAAACTACTCCTCCACTTGAAGAAACAATGTGTTATCAGTCTACCATATTTTCTATTACAAAGCTTAACCAAGATGTCCAAGACTATCCAGAAGCAGAAGGGGAATGAAGACAAGAGCCTATATAACTTTGGCTTAATTAAAATTCTTATTGAGCATGAATTGCAGAGAAGAGGGAAACCATGGAAAGAATTCCTAGCTGCTAATCAAATTAGAGATGAGGAAGATAAAGAAGAAGTGCAAGAGGACTCAAGGTTCATGAAGGATATTGATGAAGAAATCCCAGTATCCAAAGCCAGCAGGGCACCTCTACCTATGGACAGCATAAAGACTAGGAACATGAGAAAGGAAGATGCTAAGAGGGCCAAAAAATATAAAATTTTCACCACTTACTCACGAAGAACAAGGAGGACACCAAAAGCCCAGTTACAAGAAGACCAGCTTGAATCTAATGCACCTGCACAAATGGATGTTGAGAGTGGTGACCACTCACTACCAGGACCAGAAGTTGATATATAGGTAGAAAGCAATAACAAGCAGGAAAAATGTTCACCACCTCCCATTAAGAGACAGAAGAAATTGGAAAAACAAATTGAAGAATTAAAGGAAGAGCTCATGGAGGCTAATATGCTAGAAAAAGTTATCAAGAGAGAAAATGAAATGCTCCGGGTGCAGAGTAAAGAAACTCAGAAGAAGAATGAAAAGTTAAGGGAGAGAATCAGTGAACTGGAGGCTGAGCAAACGGAGATTTCTAACTGGGCCACTAAGTGATACAATCAGAAGAAGACCCTCAAAGGAAAATACAAAAGTTTAAAGCAGGAGCTCAAGGGTCAGAAAGATAACCAGGTGAAAAAGAATGTGGACACATTGCTCAAGGCAACAGAGATCCAGGCAGGGACAGAGTTCAAGGGAAGCACTTCGGGGATAGCATGAGGACATGCTAATTCCTTAAGTCGGGGAGAGATGTTGGTATCATCCCAAGACCCCTTTTTCCTCCTAAAACATATCATTTACCCATTCATTTTCATCATATATCCCTTAGAATCCTTGGAAATTGGTTAGTTAATAGTCTTATAGTTATTAAAATGCATTGAAATTGATTTAGGAATTTTATGTTGAAGAATTAGAAGTTTTTGGTGAAATGGTTACAGGAAGTTCCAACATCCTGTAATTAGCTCATTGTTTGACATGTGGCACAACATCTGGGCTAGAACGAAAGGCATGGATGAAAAGTAGAATGTCCAAGCATGGACAAACACCTATCCTACAGCCGAATCAACCCTCCTACATGCGCGGTCAACTCAAGTCAAAGCATGGCACACTGGCGACAAAGGCAGAAACAACAGCTCATTCTAATTTGATTTAGTTTTTGTTCTTTTTGAAATCAGTTAGGATAGAAACATTTTGAAAATCTCGATGTAGTAAAAGCGGCAACATCCAAATTCCAAATGTACATTCATTATCGAAATGACATGGTTGTGCTAGACATATGTAAATATAGTCCAAGTAATGGATGTAATGGTTAATCGTTGTATCATTCTGAAACAGAGTTTTTGAACTTAATACTAAGAACCCAGTTGCAGTTACGACTCGTGTCTAGTGCATTGATTTGATATTCGGTTGAAAATAGTCCAGTATACCTCTGGAACGCGGACGGGCCCTGCGTTAAACCGGTATACTGTTCTTTTCATTTTATTTGCACTTAGGTTATCATATGGTTTGCACAGTAGTTACGATTGATTGGATTTCGATTTCAATAGGTATTATATGGTTTGCACAGCAGTTACAATTAATTGGGTTTCGATTTCAATAGCTCTTGATTTCCATCGAATGTATATGGTTTGCGTTTGTGGTAATGCCTGAACAGTCATCACTGAGATCTTGAAGTGCGTCCTGTAAGGGATTCGATCCCTGTGTTGTCTTTTAAAAGCACTATTGTGAACTTTGTTTTCATTTCAAAATCCATTTATGATCTCTATATATTTTGATATTGTATAAATATTAGTGAATGCTGGGTGTTTACTGAACAAGGGTTTTATGTGTAATGTCTTTGTAAGGAGATTGAGATCATTGTTGCAGTGATACACAGTGTTTAGTTTCAGTGTGTAATTTGGTAAATGCATTTAATGATAGTATTGTAATCAGGTATATTAGCATAGTGACCTGAGTGTTTGGATGATAGGTGACATACCCCAGTCTTCCGTAAAGAAGCCCTATGACCTACATCATAACCACTTAGCCAACAATCCTTTATGTCTATATACTTTAGACGCATGCCTCTAAGCTTACGCATCCTGGTCGATAATAAATATAGTCTAGTCTAGTACCCTATCTAGAACACTACACAGTCCCTTAAGATCTGAGGGATGCAAGGACAATCTCGATGATAGTGGTCTCCTTTACAAATGACACATGGCGATTTAGGCCTGGACGGTGCAGTGTGTGGATTTTCGCTAGACGATGCCTGGTTGCCCCTTTTCGCCTTTGGCTCCTTCTTCTTCTTCTCTTTCTTCTTCTTCTCCTTCTTCTTCTCAGTTACTTGATTTTTGGCTTTACCAGCTTTATCAAGCGAAGAGGAAGGAGGAGAGGAAGAATTGGACGAAGTAGAAGGTTGGGGGGTAACTTTGGTATCGTTTAGTTGTTGACTTGATTGTTCAAGAATCATGGTGTTCTGAACGATAGAGGTCAAGAAGAGCCATACGGGCAAGCCAATTGTCAATCCTGGAAGCGACAATGTGGCCATATGGGGTGCACCAACATCTCCCCAAGAGGAGAAAGGACTAGGATTTCCTCCAAGGGGAAATCCTTGGTTGGTGGACTCCATTTTTCTCAACCTAGGACCAACGTAGGAAAGGTGATGTTTATTCCAATTAAAATAAATTTTAGACGCTTTGACACGACTTGTTTTTTTAATTTTTAAGAGTCGAGAAAAAACAAAATATGACTCTAGTCGCCTTCGATTTTTAATGAGCTTGAAGTGACAAGTGCTCAGATGGACCTTTTCCTTTAAGGAGTCTGAAAAGGAACGAAAGAGACTACTCTGGAAATCTAGATAGAGGGATTACCAAACCAATCGCAAAACTGCAGAATACTTTTTATGGTATGGCAGTCAATCCTCCTGAATGTTGTGTTCAGTGCATTGCGATCGATAGGGCGGGAGACACAGCTTCCTATGGATAAAGGATAAAGCCTATTGTGGTCTCCCAATATATACTCGACGGTACGTGGGAGCACAAGTCCGTACTAGCACTTATCGTCTCAAAGTGGAGGAATCACCCAACCAGCAATGAAAACAACAGTTACCAGGCTTTACGACGCCGGAATACGTCTCTAGCCTAGACTTCTAAATGTTGTGCATTAGGTTCCAAAGCATTTTTAGATTCATTAAATTTATTTTACATTTGATCTTACTTAAGAAATTTTCCTTTCAGGTTCACCGTGTGATGTAGATATACAATTTCCTAAAATACAATCTAAGATGATAAACAATCATTTAATCTTCTATTTGCAATGAAAATCCTAGCTACTAAGGAAAGAGAGACGATATTCTCTCAACATAGAGCAGAGAGCACACACTATATGCACTGTCCTAAATCAAACCAACAAACAGTCTAAATGCAAATGCACATGCATGTATTTGTTTTCAGCCTTCTTAATGTGTGAATGATAAAAAGAAAGCTAAGCGCAAATCTGAATTATTTTTCAAAGCGACATTACAAACAAGTTTCTTTTCAAGACAAAATGAAGACAATGACGACACTTTGTTATTTGGAACTGAAAACTTGCTTTTGACACTTGAAAAACTATTAATTCAAATCAAATACAAGAGTAACAGTGTAATCGACTATCAAGAACAATCAGATTCTCTTCTATGACTGAAAACGACACTTGCGACACTTCCAAATCAAGAAACGACAGTTCAATTACGCTACTTCTTTGTAAAAGAGAAGTGAAAATGGATCACAATACATAAAAACATTTACAGTTCTTTGCACAATGGAGGCATAATAATGGCAAGGAAGGGGGTTTCCAACAGAGGTATACTGACTACAGACAACAAAAATCCTGAATAGTGCTGAAAAGAGTGAAAAAACCAAAGTCTGAAGGCAAAATTAGCCCTTTCTGATCAGTGCACCTGTTACACAGGGATTCCAGTATGCATCCCACCTACAGTACACGGGAAGTGTGATGCATACTGAGATCCTTGAAGAGAGGGTGCGTGGTACAGTGCGAGACTTTTGATCCAGTTCTTGATCACAGTTTGTAGCACAGTTCAGGGATTTAGGCCGAGCAAGTGGTAATCAGTAAATAAATCACAAGGGCAGATCTAAGGAGGTTACTAGAGCCACCACAAGGGCAATTAGAAAGCTTGTAAATCGATTGTTTAGTTCATAAACAGAACTCGGAGATAGACTGAAGCAGCATTGATCTACTTTGCACTTGCATAGCAAATGCAGTTTGAAGGCTAGCTGGCTTGACTTCACGCTCCATCTGTAAGTTTATAAAGCAAACAAATATAGACAAACAAACAATCTATTTGCTCCCCAGCGGAGTCTCCATTTTGTTATCAGGAAATCTAGTGTCTATGCAGAGCTGCTAGTCCCACTAAGGCTGGTAGCTAACTTAGAAACAAACAAACTAAAACCACTTTTGTTTTCATTTATGAGAGGTAGATAAGAGGGGAAAGAAGGAGACCAATCTCTGTCTTGCGCTTGGTTCCTTGCTTGATTCCTCTCCCTTCTGATAGATCTTTTCCACTTGCTTCCTCGTTTACCCAGCGTCAAAGAGTACCTGTAGAATCAAAGCAGCATAACGATATCCAAGAATAGAGATCTACTATCATAAACAATATAGGACTAGATATATATTGACCACACAAATGCATATATCATCAATCATACAAGAATGTGGAGGAAAACTCGAATAGCTTTATTAATAATCAAGAATAGCAAAGAGGATTACAACCAATTTTTTTGACCCGGCGTCATCCTCTTAGCAATAAAGCCCTTCTTCACCTCATGAAAAGCTTAGATCACCCAACACTATGATGTTACACCAAGAAACCAACAGCACTTCCTTACAAGATACAAAATTCCAGCCTCTGGATCTCTGGGATGAGGGATCCATATATAGATGTTTGCAAGGGGGGTGAGTTAGATTCTGAGATTTGATTAGTGTCTTCTCTCTGATAGTTCTTGATTCCACTTGGAGATTGATGATCTCTTACTCATCCCTGGGCAAATGCAGAGAGGCAAGTGTCACAGGAGAAGTTTTTGGAAGATTCCATGATCCTCCACCTCATAGATTGACCCTGCCATTTGTCCACTCTCGCCCATCGCACCCCATAGAAGGGCTTTTTAGTATGCATCGCACCTCCCGTGTGCATTTAGGTGGGATGCAGCGCACTTTGACCATGGAGCAGGTGAGGTGGTCCAGTTTTGACCAGTTCTGAGTAGTTTTTCATGGAGAACTTCTGGGAGATGTTGTAATCAGTTGACCTTGTTCTTTTAGGGTTTGGAACAACACTTTTAGGGACTTAGGAGCCCTTGGTTTATGGACATTTATGATTGGGGTTGTAGTGCCCAAAAATGTCTATAACACATTTAAAATTAATTAAAACATTATTAAAATATTTAAAAGCAATGTAAACACATGCTTGGATATTTCAAACCATTATAGTTCAGGGTGTAAAAATTTCATGATAAAACAGCACAATTTACTTTATGCCTAAAAAGAGGTATATACAATTTCAGGTGTTTTTATTATATAATTAATTGAGTTAAAGTTGCAGAGTAAATCTTTTATTTTTCATACATATTTTCTCCCAATGTTGTGTGTTTGGTGTTCATTTGTGGGCATGTGCAAAGTGTTTTGGTAATTTGGGTATTTCTTTTACGTGTAAATATAGTCATTTAATGTGCATTAAAACAAATGAATTTTCAAGTAAAAATATATTTAATTTTAGTATAATTTAATTTATAGTTAAAATAATTTTTTCCCGGTATAATTTTAAATAAGATTGTGATTTTTTTTTTATTTAAAATATTTTTTGAATGTATAAATGGAATCAGTATTCTAGAAAACCCATGGAGCACTGGAATTCTATAGATTAAACAACTTAAATTCAATTTAAAAAATCTCTTCTCAATTTTAATTAAAATTAACTCAAAAAAATGTTGTGAAAAAAGTCATTTTGTCCATTAGTAAGACTATGCATTTATTTTTAACTAGTGTAATTTAATTATGTTGTATTTTATATGTTTTCGGAATTTGCAATTAATATACTTAAAAATACAATTTAAATAATATAAAATTACAAACTCATGAAAATTATATCATTAAATTTTGAGAAAAGGCATATAACAATGAGAATACATCTTTTTGAATTAAAACCAATTATACCTATGTATGTTATTATTTAAAAAAAAAATATCATCTTTCAATAAAAGAAGAAATAATGCAGGTTAGAGATAGCCCCAAGGATTAGTTCAATTGTCCATAGTTAAAAGGACCATTTCTATTGAAAGGTCACATGTTCAATTCTCTCAACACTCTCAAGGTCAAGTTCTGTGGTTGAGCCGACATGAAATGATCCCTTATGGTGGATCTCCTTGGTACAAATATTTTGTGGACATAGTGGTTACCGATCTCTGATGTCCATGAACCACATAGGAAGAAAAGCCCCAAGGGTTAACTCAATTGGTCGAGTTCCTATTGTTAAAGCACCTTTGTTATTGAGAGGTCACATGTTCAATTCTCTCAACACTCTCGGGGCCAGGCTCTATGATTGAGCGGACTAGATGTGATCCCTTTAGGTGGATCTACCTGGTACAAATATTTTGTGGACGCAGTCTTCATCGATCTCTAGGACCTATGAACCACATAGAAAAATTCAACCCTCTCAACACTATTAAGGTCAGACTTTGTGGTTGAATCAATAGGAAGTGATCCTTTTGGGTAGATATGCTTGGTACAATTATTCTGTGGACATAGTGGTCATTGATCTCCAACGACTTTGAGGTTGAATCAATAGGAAGTGATTCTTTTGGGTAGATATGCTTGGTACAACTATTCTGTGGACATTGTGGTCATTGATCTCCAGCGACTTTATGGTTCAATAGGAAGTGACCCTTTTGGGTAGATATGCTTGGTACAATTATTCTGTGGACATAGTGGTCCTTGATCTCCAGAGACTTTGTGCTTGAATCAATAGGAAGTGATCATTTTGGGTAGATATGCTTGGTACAATTATTCTGCGGACATAGTGGTCATTGATCTCTAACGACTGTGAACCACATAGAAAAAAATACAAGTTGAAGATTAATTCATTTAAAAAACATTCAAAATAATAAAATAATTTACAAAATTCCGTCAATAATATTCAAGGTCCGTAAACCACATAACTAAAAATCCTTCAAAGATTAGCTCAATTGGTCGAGTCCTTGTCATTAAAACACATTTTCTATTAAAATGTCACAGATTCAATTCACTTGACCCTCTCGAGAATTAGATTCAAATCTCTTCTGGTCAATATAATCTTTTCTTTAACCAAAATTAAAATCCACTCTCTTACAAATAAACAAATCATGTTCCAACATAAATTTCTTAACCATTATTTTAAATAATATAATTTTCATTAAATAAAAATAATAAATAAACCCACATTATAATCCTCATTCTCAACATCAATTAACATCTCAATCCTAATACATTTTTCCACTTTTAAATATAAAAAAATAAATCGTACACTGTGCAGAAGTGGCACTTCTCTCAACCAATTGAATTGCACTCATATTTCCAAGACTCTGATAGATACAAAAATAATTACGAATTCAATAAATGTTATCCCGTATGGTAATTTGAATTCCACTCCATCAAACTAGGATTACTACTCCATATTTATTTAATTTGGGATTTTCATTAAATTCATACATTTGTTTCAATGATTTTAACAGTTAAAAATGTGTATTTCTTCGTAAGAGATGAAAAGTTTAAATAAAATTAGAATATGTATTAGTATACATATTTTTACATTACATTTAATTAAATTAAAATATATATGCAATTTTTTAATTAAATTAAAAGTTATATGTAATTTTTTTAATTATTAATTTATTTTTTAACAAGGAAGGCTGCATCGCAGCTAGTCCCTGCCTTGATTGGAAGGGGGCTTGAGCATTGAATAAGCCATACGCATATAAGCATAGACAGTAGCATAGCCAAGGGCAGCTTCAAGATTAGGTGGTGGTGAATAACTAAAAGCATAGCTAGCTGGAGCAAAGCAAGCATCAAAGTAACGAAGTAGTGGACTCAGTGAAACCAACAGTAGCAGATCCAGATGCATAAGCAAGACCAGGAGAAGTAGTAGCAAAATAAGCATAGGTAGATTGGGTTGATCAGTAGTTTAGACGGTTGATCTAGTTGTTTACCCATAAGCAAGGACAGGTGCAAATCTAGTTCCAGGACCAATTTCCGAGAGAGCTCTATAGCCTGTTTCAGAACCTCCAGTAGCAGAGTAAGATATCTATACGAGGTAGTCAATCAATCATGTGCTCTTTATGGGATCAAGATTAGTGAGTTTAACAAAATGGGCAGACCTGTGCTTTCAAGAATCTGGTATAGAAATATGCTATCGCATGAAAAGCAAATGGAGGATCGAGCTCACATAATGTCAAGAACCCGCTGCTTTAAAGAATCTGGGGCTATTCGGTATCGATAAAAACCTTCGTTTGAGCTGTCGACGTGCAGAACTCCTCAGCTTCACCCTCGTAACAATCCAGTAAATAGAGAAGTCCTATATGGCGGTGATAGTAACCAATACTAGGTTCTTCGGTACCAATACAATGTTCCAAATCATTATGCAATTGGCTCAATACAAAAACGTTGGCTCAATAAAGCATTCATTACGTTGCATTTAGTCGTTCTTTATCGTATAGCATTTTTATGGAGAGCGTAGAACAAATTTTATGGCATAACGTTTTTTAAAGGAGAGCTATCTCTGTGCTTACATATTAGAACATTGTTGGTACGTATTAGAACAATATGCAATATGGTTGACAAGTGCTGCAATCAATATGTTATATGGAACAATGTGAAACTAACACTATGGAACGACATCAAGAATGAGGACGATAGTCAATGCAAGAATGTTTCATAACCCAATAATGTTGCTTTGGAACAAATATGTCGAGAATGCATAACGCAAGAAGGAAAGAAAGTTGCATAACGCATATATCGATTTACTGATATGGAACACATATATCAATTTGCTGCCTTGGAATGCATATATCAATTTACTGTTAATGTATGGAAAACATTTATCAATTTACTAATACTATATGGAATGCTGCTTTGTCAGTATTGGATATAGTTTATATGGCACAACATACATCAAAATCGCTGAAGAAAGACTTCAATTCAAAATTGTTAGCACCAACGTGGAGTCATCATTTTTTTAGCTCTGGTTGCTGCGGATGCCAAATTCCTCGATAAAGTTAACCTAAAGGTAGATTTCTGTCTTTCTCGCAGTACTAAACAGTGGAATGGAGACTTCACTACAGGAATAAGGGACTAGAGCTCCTAAAGTTCCTCCGTGCCCCCGCCTTCCTATCTTCCGATCCCAAATTCCTGGCTTAGAAATATGCGTTACACTTAAAAGGTTATAATTATTTTTTACGTTTTAAAGTGGTATCAAATGTATTTGATTAATTAAGTTAAGTAATGTTTAAAAATGAAAATAAAAAACAAATTAATAAGATAATCCAAAAACTTGTGGTCGGAGTGAAAAGCTATTTTATTCAAAGATTTCAATGAATTATTTCAAATAAAGACATAGGCGCTTGGGGATGACAAAATGTCATAAGTTGGCAATCTGCCGCAGTGTGTGCGCATGCATTTTGACAGATGTCATTCATAAGGTTACGAATTATATTTTCTATCGCGCATTTTGACAGACGTCCATTATATTTTCTATCTATAATTTCTAGTGGGTTTCGCATCGACCAAGCTTTTTGGATGAGCTCCAGATTTTTTTCTATGGCAGGGGTCTCCTGCACCAGTATAAACCTTCTATGGCAGACTGAGACCAGGTCTTAGGATTCAATGAGACCAGATCTTAGGTAACGAAAACGAGTTCTTTGAAGTAAGTAGTGCGCATGTGTTTCTCATTTAATGGTTCAGTATCAAGTTTATGACTTTTGTTTCAGCAGCACATAAGATATCCTAAGCATACTCTGCCGTTGTATTCTAAGCTATCATCTCTCAAAGCATACTCGGGGTCTCCTGCACCAGTAAACCAATCAATCCAGGAGGGCGATCTTAGAAGCAGACAGTTTATTAGCAAAGCTCAGCAATGTCATTATTAGAAAGGTATATTCTCTTCGAACAGGACCCATTCGGATCATCCATCAGGCTGGCATTCAAGATTTCAGGGTTCAAGACCCATTCGGATCATAGAATTCGAGCGCGGCTTGTCTTAGCACCAGGATATTCCAAATTTTTCCTTTGGTCTGCAGAGAAATTTATACACACAACCTTCACGAAATTATTACTCAGGGGATAAGCCAAGACGAATTCAAAATTCGAAGCTTCACAGTAAACCACAACCTTTCACTCCGCAAAGTTGCAAAACAGTATTTTAAAGCTATTCTTACCAGTAAGCCATCAAAGGAAAAAAATATGCCAGCTAGCGGCGCTTTACTCATCTCGCTGGTGGTAGAACGAGAAGGTAGGTAATCCTGTCCCAAGGTTTCGTGTCCACGATGCCCCATCTGTTCCGAGCTGGGTAAAGAAATGACTCACCTCCAGATTAGGCCTGGAACATGAATAATGTAAGTATATGGCACCTTTCTCTGAAAAAAAAAATGTAAGTATATGGCACCAATCCGTTAGGAAAGGACTGCCAGCATCCCATGAGAAATGAATCACTTAGTAAGTTGATAGGTTCAAAGAAAATGGAATTTATTGTATTATCATCCATGCTTCTCCTGCTTGCTTTGTATTTATAAATATGCATACTTGATCATCGTTTATAAGAATGTATTTTTAGGGTTTTATCTGGTCTGGTCTTAAGCGCCTCTCAGGTTATAGTAAATGAAAGAGCTTATTCATGATAGCTTGAGTGAGATTTTCCAGTCTCAGATATAAGCATCTCTGGTAAGGCAGGCTCAAGTGAGATTTTCCAGTGTGAGATATAAGCATCTCTGGTAAAGCAGGCTCAAGTAAGTTTCAGACAGACTCGGGTGAAAAGGCTGGGGATTTCAGGACGGACCTTAAGACAGACTCCGGTAAGGTAAGGTAAGGCCTGTTCAGCTGAGCTATCTGGTGAGGCAGGCTCAGGCAAGGCAGGTTCAGCTGAGCTATCTGAGACTCAAGCTTTATCTGCATACCTTGTTTTTCTCATTTGTCTGTCTGAATGTTGTTTCAGACAATTCGGTACCATCAGGAGCACATGTCTCCCCCGATTAGGATGAAAGATCCCCTTGAAGCAGCTATCCCATGCATATTGTATATACATCTGGTACTATTGCTTGTCTCTATCTTTTTCAATTCCTCATAATAGTTCAAATGCGCCATCCCCTCTCGTATTGCACAGAGAACCCAGACATGCAGCAGGTTTTATAAAGAGCTTTCAAAATCACTGCTAGCATGAATGAGTTAACTGCAATTTTCAATTATAATTAAACAATTTCAAGTCTAAGATTCATTAGACTATTATGACTAAAATTAAAGCTGTGAGTGCAGATCACATCACCGGCACACACAAAAGAGGTCTCTCACATGTTAAAAACATATCGCAATGAAAGAGGTAGTTAGTTTCCTAGTTTGAGTTTCAGTTTGAAAACAGTTTGAATTTTACTTTGATTTTTCATGTATGCAGGCAACATGCTATCTCTTCCCTTCCATTTTCAAGAAGAAGTTAGCATCATCAATAAAGCAGAATAGAAGTTCGATGTCATACAAAAATAGTGAAACAGTGAGAGGCAGTTCACTACATCAAAGAGGCAGTTCATTACCTAATTTGAGTTCCAGTTTGACTTTTCAAGTTTGAGTTTTCATGTATGCAAGCAGTACAGGTTTAAAAAACTATTTATCTCACCTTGTTCATTGTATCTCACCGCAGAAACATAGCTGTTGCAGAGAGCATTAGAGGTTCTGGGAACGGTCTGCCTTGGAGCAATCCAAAACCAGTAGCGAAGAGGCTTTCCTGACCAAATGGAACAGGGAGTATGATAACATGGATTCTTAAGGCAGCTAAGATAGCACCAGTGGAAGCATATGTAATTTGGCTTAATGCAACAGCTGCAGTGCATGCAGCCTGCATGCTGAACACGTGCCGCCTGCGAATATGCCAAACAAACCTGAACAGTTCCTGCGAATATGCCAAACCTTTTCTGCAGTTGCACATAATCCATCCAAACTCCATCCAAACTAATGTTAAGTAATCTTAACATTAATATATGAAATCATATGAAATCGCTCTGACGGTCACGAGTAATAAACCCGGCAAATGAAGATAACCTATGCTCCGGCCTCTCCCGCCTCGGGAAGAGGCCAAATAAGATGACAATCCAGAGTACCTTGGTCATCCTGGGACGGAGGGCACACAACGTTTTAAAACTTTGATCTAACCAAGGCATTCGGCGAAAAAATACTTCGAATTAATGTTAAATCAAACCAAACTGATTCCTATAGTCCCTGGCCATTGCCAGATGGCAGGGACTAATAATGGAATAATTTGTTACAGTTTTAAAAAACAAGATAAGCTTATGGCTAGGAATTTATTATAAAAGTGTTAAAAGCAAAATTAGAATGGTACACAGTGTTAAAAGCAAAATTAGAATATGTATTAGTATACACACCTTTACATTTCATTTAATTAAATTAAAAGTTATATGTAATTTTTTTAATTATTAATTTATTTATTTTTATAGTTGAATGGTATGTTATAGTTTTAAAAAACAAGATAAGCTTATGGCTAGAAATTTATTATAAAAGAGTTAAAAGCCTTATTGCATTTGAGTATATATTATTAAAATTATTTTTAAGATGATAATTATTTGCTATGGTGTTTCATTGAAATTTAGAAAAACTTTTCCTATAGTTACTTAGATGGTTTTTAGTAGAGAGTAGAAGATAACATATTGTATTTTGAGCTAAGTGTTGTAACAACAAAGTTGTATGAGAAATTTAATATCAAATTTAGATTTAAAGAAGGTTTATTGGAAGAAATTAATCAGGGTCAAGTAAGATGTTTTTTGTTTCCACTCTTTTTATAATTACATACACAGTTTAGAAGATTGTTCATAAGAGACACAATGTGTGGGGAATGATCTTGTACATAAAGTTATTGTCATCCTCATTTACGTGTTTGACATTGTTCTTTTAGCAATGAGTTTATATGACCTTGAAAATCAACTTAAAACACTTTTACCCTACCTCTTATAGTCTTCAAACACTAAGAAAACAAATGTATTGATCGTTGAGTCTAGATGTGCCACATACACTAATTTAGTTATGATAACCATAAGTAGGAAGAAGTCCTTTCATGTAAGTATATGGGAAGTAACAACCGTCATAACTTAAATGGAATTGTAATGTTGAAAAAATGATTGGTGGAGGTAAAAAAGAATTTGTTTTGTAGTAAAGATAATTGTAAAGAAGATGAATGTGGATTTGAGAGAAACATAAGATTCTCTTGAGTGTGCTTGTCATCCTAGTGCATTTGTAGGGTTGTGAAGTTTTCAAGTGTAGTATCTCTAAGAAGACGTGGAGGAAGATTAAATAAATCTAGTAGCATTTTATAATAAATATTTTAAGAATTAAAATTAATACACCTAAGTCTATCCTTCTTTTAGAGTTTGGGCTCCGGCCCTTGGAGTGTAAGGCTATGATAAGGTACATTTTGTACTAGTATAAGTTAGATAGTTTCACAAGGTATTTGACATCAATGGTCCACCCACTAAAACTCCTTTTAGAAACAAAAAAAATGACACCCACAAAATCATTAAATAGAGTGTTTGATATATGAGTACTAGCTAATGAATTGTCTACCAAGCTAAGGAATTTATAAAGGATACGAGGAAGGAGTAGAATGATTCATAATCAAATTTTGCAATTCTTTAAAATGTCAAGAGAATAGATTGGTACCATCAAAGTGAAACAAATAAGACGTAGCTTACTTAAGCAATTACAATATGCAATGATACATAACTAAATATGACATAATTAACATTGTTAATAACAAGAAAATAGAAGGAAATGGATTGACTCTAGAGATAGATGGAAGGACAAGTTGAGCATGCTTTCATCAAAGTCTTGGCCTGTGCATGATTTCATTTTCATTCCAACTAGCCAGACCATCCAAAGTTACTTTCATATGATTTCATGCTCCATAGTGTATGCTCAACTCCCTCTTTAATATTGAATAACACTTCAATTCAAACTATGCCAACTACAATCTAGAGGTTTTAGTCTCTCTACAATTTGCAATTTTTAGAGTAATATGATCAAAATGGAAAACAATCTTAGACTTCCTTGTGCACATGTTGAGGTTTGTTTTTTCTCTTATCTATTGTGGATTTATAATTCCACCTTCTCTTCCGCATGAAAAATTGTTAGAATTGTTGGTACTTTCCTTTGATAATTCAATGGTTTTATAATTTTCTCTTAGACTCGTTGGTTCATATATGTCAATCCCTCAAGGAAAAACATGCACATAACTGAGATGCGCATGCACCATGAGACCTCATCACAAGAAATGTAATGTTGGATGTGATGTTTAGTGAAAATTTTTGGTTTCCATGTGAACAAGTGCACCTGAAATATAGTGGCCTTTGTGACTTGGGTGCATGGTGGCACACCAAGACTAAATGATTTATTTTGTTGGGTGTGTTAGTGGGCATGCATGCACAACAAAGATGTGAAGGAGGCAAGATGAGTTGGAGAGTGGGAATGCACACCCAACCAAAACGAGATAGAGGAAAGATGAGTTGGCATATGGGTAGGGTGATGAGAACACATGCCCAATCAAAATAAGGAGAGAGAAGATGTGTGATGAGTGGGTGTGGAGAGGGGTATGAATTCCCAACCGAGTAGTCTAGCTAATGTATCAACACTAGTAGAAAATGAGAAATTAGTGACTAGGTGACTAAAAACGTTAGTCACCACAACTTTTCCAAGTGAAATACTACCAAAAATGAGCAATCTTAAGTGACCGAACTAAAAACGACTAACATAAATCACTAATTTAGTCGCAGGTTAAAATATGTGACTAGCTAATAAGTAATACAACTAAAAATGACTAACATGAATGACTAATTTAGTCTAAGAACAAAAATACAACTACCTAACAAGTACTACAATAATATGAATCATTTTTTTATGTTAGTCATCTTAATTGTGTCAAGCAATCTAAACTTACAAGTGATAGGGGATTGAAAGGTTGTTAAAGATTGGTTGAAAGGTTATCCTTCCTTAAACACTTCTTCATCCTCACATGGTGTATAGGTGAGACAACTTTGCATTATTTATCTCTAATAATTTGTAATTTTAAAAATATTTTTTTAATAAAAAAAATTATTTTATGTATTTTTTAAAAATATATTCATTGAATCTAATTGGATCTAGTTCCAATTTGAAATTAATTTGAAGATCAATTTAAATTTTAAGACTATAATATCAAGTAAAAACTACTTTAATTTCATATTAACCGACCTAGATCCATCTTAAACCTGGATCTATCAAGCATTGAGAGGGATCCAATCTCTCGAGGTGCAAACTTTTTTTCCTAGTGCAAAACTTGAGGAAAGGTTTGCACCTCGAGAGATTGGATCCCTCTTGGCACTTGATAGTTATAGGGTTAATATGGATCTTGGTTGGTTATATAATATTATATAATATCGATATTTGTATTTGTGTCTCTTTGTTATTCTTTCTCTATCTCACCCACCAAACATACACACACACTCTCTCCCTCACTCTCTCTCCATGACTCCCTTATCTCCCACCTCCCTCTATCTCTCCCCCCCCAAATCACTCTCCCTCTCTTTCTCTTCCATCCAACTCTATCACTATCTCCCCCCCATCTATCCTTCTCCATCTCTATCCCTTCCCCTTCTCTCCCTATCTCTATCTTGTCCTCTTCTTTCTCTTCCCTCCTCTCCTCTCTCCTTCACTCTCTCTACATCTCTCCCTTCTCACTCCTCTCTCTCTCCAACTCTATCTCTCTATGTCTTTATTCTTTCCTCCCTCTCTCTCCCACTCCAACTCCATCTCTCTCTCTCTCTTCCTTCCTCTTGCTCCCTCTCTCCCACCTCACTCTCTCTCCGGTGAATATCCATGGTTAACAATCGTGTCATATTGTTATAAAATATTTTGATTATGAAATAATTTATGTTTTTGGGCATGTGGTATTGATGATCCATGGTATTGTAACAAAGTCTATTTTTTACAAGTTAATAATATCTACCCTAATGTGGGGGTGAGTATCACGGTTAAGAATCTTGTCATATTGTTATAAAATATTTTGGTTGTGAAATAAATTATGGTTTTTGGACTTGTAGTATTGATAATCCATGGTATTGGCCCATGGTATTGTAACAAAGTCTATTCACAAGTTAATAACAAAATCAAAATATAACAAACTGAATTTTATTATTTTTATTAGTTTAATTTTTTATTATTATTTGAGGCCATATTTAAATTTTTACACGCATCCCAATATCATTTTTAACTTCTTCTTATTCTTTTTAATTTAGCGTCTTACCCAAAAATAAAAAAAATTCTTATTAAAAATAAATCATTTAACCCAATTTCAATTTCTATATTTTATTTTGTATTATAAATATTTCTTTTATTTTTTCCATTATAAATATTTATTTTCTTTTTCATTTCCAAATTACAACATCACATTGTAGTATTGCATTTTTCTCTACCTTGTTGGTATTTGCTTGGAGATGCCAAAAGGAGGACGACCATCAACACGATCTATGGATTTCATGGGATTCAAACCCAAGAAGGATTTTGCATGGGAAACACCTTAAGAGGGAATCAACGATTAGATGGAGGAAGGGTGAGGTCATTGGGCATGGAGATTTTGGCCATTTGTACATGGGTATGAATTTGGACTCTGGAGAGTTCTTCCTTTTTACTAAATATAATTTTTGTTCTTATGGGTAAACAATTTTGAGCCTTTATATGGTCAAAGCATAAATTTCATCTAGAGTTGAGGGTTTAATGATTATGATAATGCAGATCTTGATTGCGTCCAACAATTCATCAAAAGACAATGCACAAATAAGCATTTTGCATGTCCTTATTGTACAAATCAGTTCGCTCCTCCTAACTTTTCTACGGTTAGAACGCATGGAATTTTATTTTTTATTTTCACCTCTTTTTTTAGTGGTTGATTGTTTGTGTAATGGACTCTACCATGCCCAAATTCAAAAGGCTCGAATGATGCAAGCAAATTTTCTAGTAGGATGCAAATACTAGACCTTCCTCAAACTTTGTTACATGAACTTAAAATTTCTTATAATCATGAACATAAATCTTTTATGTTTCATGCTTAGAATTTGATCTCAATGCCTACATTTTTAAACCATGTTACTATATTTTAAGTAGAATATACTTAGATCCATTAAAACTTACAACTCTCCAAAGCTTAGGTTAATTTTAGCTAAAAAGAAGGAAAATGAATGGCTTTTGCAATTTAGACTCAATGCTTACAGACAATGATTAAAAATGGAAGAACCCAAATGGTTTGATAACTTTTACCCCCCCATCAATTTCCAAGACCTTTTCTATTATTCTGAACCTAAAAAGAGAGAGTAGAAGAAGAGGAGGAGCCTGGATGAGGTGGACCCTGACCTGCTTGATACTTCTCAAAAGTTGGGCATGCCCTTGACTAGAAGAAGAGATTGACCAATGATGTTGTAGATGTTGCTTTTGACAGTGTTTTCATTTCTACCATGCATAGGTAGACTCTATAGTAAGTTGAGGTTATCTTTTGTTCGTTATAAGAGGTAATTCGGGAGTATCTTGATCTAGTTAGGAAGTAGATTGGCAGGGTTGTTCCTCTTGTTGATAACTATTATGTTGCATTTAATTTTTTGTTTTAGTGATAGATCCTTCTATTAAATCCCCAAGCACACTTTGCCACCCATGGAAATATCCACTTATTCCAGGATGAATGAGATGGAGACCATGAAGTTTGAGAGGACTCTTATTGTTGTAGATGAGAGGAGTTCTGTGACATATATTGAAGGATGCACCACACCATTTTATGACACTAATCATATCCATGCCACAGTAGTGGATCTCTATTACACGGAGGGAGAAACGATAAAGTATTCCACTATGAAGAATTGGTATGTTGGGGATGAGGAATGCAGACGTGGGATTTATAATTTTATTACAAAAAGAGGTTTGTGTGATGGAGGAAAATCAAGGATTTCGTGGACCTAAGTAGAGATTGGTTCAACAATCACTTAGAAATACTCAAGCATTGTTTTGAAAGGCGATGATGCAATTGGAGAGTTCTATTATTTTGCCTTGAAAAATAACTATCAATGGGGGGGAATATGATCAATATAGGGAAAAATTGCAGGAGTAGGATTGTTTCCAAAATTATATCTATAGGAAAGTCAAGGAATTGTTACGGAGGATTAGTGTAGGTGCAACCAAATTCTCATAATGCAAGGAATTTTTCACAGTGTGATTCGATACTCATTGTGACCAGGAAACTATAAATACTTATCGTTACATTCAGGTACAATTTGAGTTGCATTCTAAAGTCTCTAATTTGATTTATTGATATTCCTTCTTGTGTTCTTATCACTCTTAATTTCAATGTGGTAGGATTGGAATGGGTTAAAAAAATCAAGCCTATCATTGAGTAAAATAAACACCCACATGTCACTACATGTCTCTTTGTATTTAATACAATTACAAATGAGAAATATGATGTGTGCACAACTAAAAATCCTAGCAGGCATGATGAATCCAGTCTTAGCATGGAAATCAAAACCAGGAATCATAAAATATCAAAAAAATTGTGACACGGAGTAAAAAAACACAATAAAAGATTTTATGCCAACATTGTCTATTTAGTGCAAGATAATACTAATATTTCATAATTTTCAGAGATGGTGGATGTCATGAAGATTTCCTCAAGAAAAGTTACTCACTTGAAGATAAGATGGCCAGTGCAACTATTTACTTTAAATATGCTAAATTTAGGTTATTAAAACAAGTTTGAAAATCACTAGAAACACCACTCCCACATCATTTTATTTCCAGTTGTACCAGATAATATTGAATAAAATTATGAACACTTCCATTTAAATTGACCGTACATAAAATAACAAAAATGGTTGATGCTTTTGAAAGCTATATCCATCATTAAAATAATATATGACAAGGATGGATCATAATTTTAAAGTCTATATCCATCACCAACTATAAGATAAGAGTTAATGAGATGAGAAAATGTTTGTCTTGATATAACATGTAAACGTCCTATCACTTATAACTCATGCATATTGTATCTTATTGTGCATATGTTAATTGTATAACTTCAATCTGGGTATTTGTTTACATTTAAATTGTCAAATATGTGGAAGTTACATTACACTAGCTTAAATCCGCACACAAATAAAATATCATAATGGAAAAGGAATGAATAAGAATTTTCACACTGGTTTAAAATTTCCCCTTGGTTGGTGAAGAACCAATTCAATGCTATTTTTGGTGGAGTATTAAGTTATTAACCGAAAATAAAAAAAATGTTAGTCTCTTAAATGACTAAAATAAATAAATAAATAAATAAATATATAAGTTACATTTCACATAGCTATATCTACATTGACGTAACTATAATATTCCAACTCCATTTTTTTATATAGAAGTTACATTCATGTAGCTATAGAAGTTATATTTATGTGTTTTAGATAGAAGTTACATTTCACATCACTATATCTACCCTGACATAACTATAATATTCCAACTCCATTTTTTTCACACTTTTCAACATTTTAATATTTCTCCATTTTAGTGTGATTGTGCAATTAAATAGTTGATATTGTTTAATACATCTCCTATTTGGTGTTGTTACACATTACTTTCAAGACATCCTCAAAGAGCCGGAAGGAAACAGGGACGCCGAAATCAGAGCCATCACACAGCATATTCCCAGAATAATAACAGATGAGCACAATAACAAATTACTTCAGCCCACCTCCCTGAAAGAAATTGAAGAAGCAATGAACCAGCTCAAGGACGGCAAAGCCCCGGGGCCGGATGGCTTTACTGCCAATTTCTACCATGAATTCTGGGAGTTAATTAAAGAAGAAGTATGGGAGTTGGTGGAAGAATCAAGAAGCATGCACTGGATTCTGCCAGCCCTCAATACCACTTTCATAGCTCTAGTTCCCAAATGTGCGGAACCAAGCAAGCCGGAAAGCTTTCGACCCATTGCTTTATGCAACGTCATATACAAGCTTATCTCTAAGGTTATCGCAAATCGGCTAAAACCTCTCCTACCCTTGCTCATTTCACCAGAACAAACAGGTTATGTTGAAGGGAGGCAGATCATGGATGGCATCGTCTTATCAAATGAGGTGATTCACTCTCTAAAGATTCTAAAAAAGCCAGGTATGCTTCTAAAACTAGATCTTTCCAAAGCATTTGACAAGCTCAGTTGGAATTATATTCAAAAAGTGCTCATAGCTTTTGGCTTCAGTCATACATGGACAAGATGGATTTACAATTTAATCTCCTCTCCCAGCATTTCTGTTCTGTTAAATGGTTCTCCATCTCATCCTTTTAGGCCTTCAAGGGGTATAAGACAAGGGGACCCCCTGTCGCCTTTCCTCTTCGTCCTTATGGCAGAGGGGCTAGGCAGACTGTTAAAGGCAGCGGTCGCTACTCAAATGCTCAAAGGTATCTCTGTTCATGGCCTTCCTCCCCAATCCCACCAACAATTTGTCGACGACACCATGCTCTTTGGACACCCATCCTCGCAAGAAGCCTCCGTCTTCAAGTCTCTGCTTTCCATATTTTCTAAAGCGTCAGGTACCTCCATCAATGCGTCGAAATCCCAGCTATATTTCTTTAATACTCCCCTCTCCACTCAAAGGAACATAGCTCGAATTTTGCAGTTTACCATTGCCAAGCTTCCGTCGACTTACTTAGGGGCTCCCCTGGCTGCTGCGGCCATCAAACATTCCTCCTGGCAGTCTCTTCTAGATAAGCTTGAATCCAAACTCTCCCTTTGGACCTTCCGAGCTCTCAACATCGCCAGCCGGCTTGTCCTGATCAAATCGGTCCTCCAAGCAATGCCTCTGTACCTTTTTTCTTTATTGGCTGCGCCCAAATGGGTTCTTAAATATATTCGTAATATCCAGCGAAATTTCCTCTGGGGGTCTTCAGGCCTGAACAGAAAATGGGCGCTCGTAAACTGGAAAGATGTCTGCAAACCAAAATCTGAAGGGGGCCTGGGATTGCGAGACCCTTTGCAGAGCAATAATACTATGGGTGCGCGCATGTGGTGGAATTGGATCACTAAGCCCAACGTACCATGGGCCAAACTTTGGCAAGCAAAATATGCACCAGGCAGCCAATGGAATGACTTAATCAGAATCAACTCCACAACTCAGGGATCACCCATGTGGAACGCAGCCAAACCTCACAGCAAATTCATTCAAGAGCATAGCTTCTGGGAGATTCACTCAGGTACTACAACAAGATTTTGGGAGGACTCGTGGCAGCAGCTCCCCAAGCTTGCCACAATTTTTCACAGGCCTCTCTGGCAAGAACAAATGAAGCATGCACACCTCACGCAAGTCAATCAATTTTGGCAACCTTCGGCAAACACCGACTTCAGAACCTGGAAGAAAGCCAATCTCTGGCAAAGTAATTGGCAAGGAGAGACATATGAGGACATAGAGCGAGAATTATCATTTAGGAAAATTCGTTACTCCGCTCTACAGGATCGCCTAAGATGGGGCCATCAGCATAAAGGCACATTTACTACTAAAGAAGCCCATCAGCTCAGATACACTGGAGACCAGCTCCACAAGGACCGGATCTGGGAAAAGATATGGCAACCAGGAATTTGGCCCAAAATCTCCACCTTCTTATGGCTGCTCAGCAAGAGAAGAGTGCTCACTTGGGACAACTTGATTAAGCGTGGATTCGTGGGGCCTTCTAGATGCCCGAACTGCAACATTAACTCTGAGACAATTGGACATCTCATGGAAACCTGCCCGCTCGCTGAGCAAATTTGGAGGAAAGTTGAGAGCTGTAACATGAGATCAGAGGCCAGAACAGAAGACATAGCTGAAAACCTAAGGAATTGGGCTCCCTCTCCTTTCAAAAGTCAGCTTCTCAATTTTCTGTGGAGACTCTTACCAGGATTCATATACTGGATTCTCTGGAAAGAAAGAAATCACAGAATCTTCAACAACTCCTCCCGGCCCACTGAAACATTATGGTTAATCCTCATCAAACAGCTGCAAGAAACTCTGGCCCTCAAATCCTGGACAGATGAGGACATGCCAGATTCCCCTTTAGAATGCCTGATCCTGAAGTATTGGAACATAAACCTCTCAGTGTTAAAGAAAGAAGGCACCCGATCATCCAACAACAGCGCCTCGCCTTCTAGCTGGTCACCTCCAGCTTTTGCTACATTCAAGTTAAACTTCGATGGGGCAGCCAAAGGTAATCCGGGGCTCGCAGGGTATGGAGGACTCTTCCGAAATCACACAGGGGAAATACTTCAGATTTTCTATGGCTCGTTGGGTAAAGATACGAATAATGTAGCTGAATTAGAAGGCCTATGGAGAGGCTTATGCCTTGCAGAGCAGAATAATTACTTCCCTTTGGAAGTAGAAGGAGACTCCTTAATCCTTATTAGTGCTGCCCAAAGAATCCAGGCAGGAACATCTGCGATCAAGGTCGCCACAAGCTGGAGACTATTAAGCAGGATGGAATTAATGGAGGACATGCTACATACTCCCCAAAGTATAACTTTTAAGCATGTTCGAAGAACAGCGAACAAGGTCGCTGATAGATTAGCCAACCAAGGTGCTTCCCAGTGCATACCTTACTTTGTAGGCTCTCTGGACAACTCAGAAGATGACAAGCTCAACAATGACTGCATCTCTCTGGCGAAGAAGGATTTCAACATCCCGGATGCGGGTGCATAGGGGATCGGTGAATGGCACGAGCCATCACGTGGGCAGGTGGCATGCTCACGGAGGCCGGAGGTACCACGCGCTGCGGGGCTTTATTACGCTTGAAGGCAGAGGAAGGAAGGCATTAATGCCTGTCCATTCGGCTCGAGGGAAGGTGTTGGACTTCGGGGTGGCGATGTGGTTAAAGCTGTGCAAGATGGTATTGCAGGAGAGTATGAGGGAGCCGAGCAATGAGACCCTGCTCCGCTCAGAAGGCATTGGGAAGGAGAATTTGAGAGGAGTGCCGCCGGTTTGCAAGTCTGGTGTTGATACTTGGAGCTGGTGTGGGTTCGTGCAGCGTGTGTTGATTCTGGGCGTGGGGGTCGGACCTTGGCGCTGTTGTGGGTTCTTGGGGCTGGTAACAGTTCTGTTCGCTGTTGAAATTCAGAGTGCCTGTGTAGGAAAGGGCGCAGTCATGCCAAGAGCAAGACCGCGAATGGGCAGCCGAAGAGGGGGAATTCAAGGCAGGGCTCTCCCGCAGGATGATTACTACTCGCCCTCTTCCTCCCTCGAGGTTACTTCGCGGCCACAAAGACTCCAGGGAAGCATTGAAGAAGAGAGGGGGCAGCATGGTAGCAGCCCGAATTCTGAAGAGGGGCAGCGGGAGCTCCCCATGCTCAGGTATAGGCTCCCCTGCCCGCAAGTTAATTCCACTTTGGTTGTCTCGATTGCTGTTGAGCCTGGAGCCACGCAGAATGTGGAGGTCGAGCCTCTGCCGGAAGGGCAGCGCTCCAGTAGGGAGAATTCCCCCATTGCGTGCCTTCCGGTCGGAGCTGGAAAGGGCTGGACGAATTATGGTAGTGATCCTGGGCCAAGTTGGATGGCGCCTGGGCGTGACCGCGTGCTGGAGCTTGAGCGCCCTGCTATCAACCGTGAACTGGATGCTGGCCCTTCTACGCATGCTGACTTTGCCGGTCCGAGCAGGCCAGCCCGTGAGGGAAGCCCAGATGCGGTCATCCAGCTTTCAGATTCAGAGGACGCGCTCCGTTTTGGGTGTCAAATTGCAGAGGCACCCCAGACTACTGAGGAAGATTGAATGCGCCCCGGTATTCTCTGTTCTTTTGTTGGGATCTCGTTGTGTTTCTCGGCTATGTGGCGGCATTATATCAGTCAATGTGTCGAATGTAAATGTTCAGGTGTAACCCGTAATGGTTCAGGTGTCTTTGGTCTGTGTCCACATGTCTGTTTGTCTTTGTCCGTGTTTGTCTTTGTTCGGGTCAATCCATGGCCCCGGTGTTTCAGTCCTTTTATGTTATGTAACTGTGTCGGCAATGTCCAGCTACAATTCCAATTTTGACTCCTTTCAATTTTGGAGCTGTTAACAGGGCAAGGCAAGAGCTGACAGGCAAATTCTCATAGCCTTGCCCTTTGTACTCTATTTTGTATTTTTGCTTTGTAAGATAATAGAATTAAACATATTCAGAAAAAAAAAAAAATACATCTCCTATTTGCAACATTTTGAATTATTAAGTGGGATCTTGGGTAGGTTTTTGTTACTATCATGTATCATGTTTTAAGTAGATGGTGTTTTATAATTCACCCAAGAGACTTTAGTAGCAACCTTGAATTGCATGCTTGTTTACATTATACATCTAATATTTGCAACCTTTTCCACATGAAGAAACCCATAGCCCATGTTGAACATGAAGTAAATACCTAAAAAATTGGGGAATATCAGTTATTCTATTTCCAGGGGGGGATAGATCTAGAGAAGGAAATGATAACTATCATAAATGGCTTTTGTCGGTTTGTATTTAATGAAATCCCACTAGAATTTGCTACTAAAGTAAATCAATTGATGAATTTGAAGCTTGAAGGTAGTGTTGAATAGGTGTTGCAAGGTATCTATATAACACTATATATATATATATATATATATATATATATAGATATATAGATATATATATATATACATGATTCTAATACCATGATTGTCAAGTGACAGGTGCTAGATGTAGATAGCTTTCTCATATCCTATAGGTAAAT
Source organism: Pinus tabuliformis (assembly GCA_031772625.1). Classification (NCBI taxonomy): domain Eukaryota; kingdom Viridiplantae; phylum Streptophyta; class Pinopsida; order Pinales; family Pinaceae; genus Pinus; species Pinus tabuliformis. The sequence continues at coordinate 1,463,386,977 of CM062820.1, read as the reverse complement.
CGTATCATTATATTTCTATGAAATCTCAAAATATGTTCAAAGTTTGTCTCAAATAAGGAAATATGTATGTATTCTTGAATTTATCTATGTTGTAATAAGATCAAGAATAAAGTTGTCATTGCAAATAATTGGGATCTACCATGTAAGTTTACTTTACTACATGAAATTCTTTATTTCTTAGATCCCAACTAGTTAGGGTTGAATTTATTTTTGTTGTAATTAGATTAAGAATAAAGTTGTCATTTTAATCATTGAAATATACCACGTAATATTTATTCACTACATGAAATTATTTATTTGTTAGAGGCCAACTTATTAGGATTATGAATATTCCTCTTTCATGACAATATTTATGAATGCTCTATTCTTGCTCAAAGAATTACATATTATAGAAAAGTGGAAAATAAATGAGATGCAACTGAATTAGTTTAAATATTTTGGAGCACCCACTAAAGTGTTTCATTTTACTCCTATTTAATTCCATTTCTACTATCACAATGCTTCTAGAAGTGCTTCTCCAAAGTGACCTCTTAACTATCTTGGAGGGAAATTGATTACTTGATTGGAACCCGCGGATTACAATTTGATTAGGAGAAAGGGGTGAGAATGATTCATATTCCTCAATATATTCTGCAAGTTAAAAGCATATCGAATGATTGTCTTTCTGTTTAATTGAAACAACAATCACTTGAGAATTTGTTAGGATTTTGAGACCTTTTGCAATGAAATTTTTTTTTTTTTCCCTGAAAGTTATGTTCCCAATTAAAGAAATTAAAGAAAAGGTGAGAATGATGCAATGAAAGGATTTTTTGTTTTAGTGCCTAAGAATTCCTTGCTAATGTGAAGGGGTTGGTATTTTCTTGACTCAAGATTAGTTTCATTTGACTTCCTAGCATTTCTTTTAATTTCATTGTTGTTGTGTTTATATTTCTATCCTTGAAGTTGATGATCTACTATCTGTGTAATATGAAGTATTAACTACTAAGCACTCTCAAAGGTGATATTGATGGATGAATGACTTTAAATGTCCCTGCTTGACACATTAGTATTACATGATCATGCAAAGAAATTATTAATCAATATTAAAGGCAGGGAAAATTTTAAGAACCCCCCCTAAATTTATAAATATAATAAATGGGCGAATCTCCAAGGTATATAGGAAAAATGGAAGGAAATTTTATCAATAATATAATATGTATATATATTTTTTTGGCGAATCTCTCACCAGGCATGGCGAATATTTTACTTAATTATAAAATCTGGTAAGATTTTGGCGAGTCTTTCACTAAATAATAAAACTTTGTAAAGTCCTAGTGAATCTTAGCATAGGCTACATGTTGGTTTAATTCCCCCATTTAAATAGGCTACATTCCAGGTGAATACCATGGGTCAATACCATGTGCCATTTTGGTGAATACCATGGGTCAATACCATGTGCCATTTTGGTGAATACCATGGGTCAATACTTTATTTTATATTCAAGTATTCATCGTCTATTATGTCTTATACTATCCATTGTATCTTCTTTCATTTTTAGGAGAGGAACTCAATATTGATGGTAAGAAGCAACAATTGAAGAAATAGGAGAACAATAACACTAGAGCGACAAATGCAAAATGAGGGAAGAGAATATGTCTAGTGATACCCTTAGAGCCAATATCTTGCATAAGACACACTCATAAACACTGATGATCAAGCCTTCAGAGTTGGTGAATTCACTTGCAATGATTTGGCAACACAGTGATACTGTTTTGAAATGATGAAACAATATTTCATGTGTAAATTGTAGTCCAACTGATATTAAGTTGGAAACTCATCTTGTAATACTTGATATTCTATATAATAAAATTTATGTGGTTGAAATTATTTTTATTTTCACTTGATATTATTTAGTCTTGTAATTAACATATGTAACTGTGTGTTATCATATTAGATAAACATGCACATTGTATGACATTTTTTTAAAATTTAGTGGCAAAATCATGCTAATTAATTTATGTTGATTAATAATGAACACATAAAATCAATCTAAAGCTACTAAATTAGTAGTTTATATTAATTAGTGATGAACATGAATAAAATTAATATAGGACTAAATTAGTCATTTATAATGATTATGAATGAAATTAAATGAAATGAATAGAAACTACTAAATCATCCGTTTATATAATGAATATGAAAATACCGAAAAGATAAATGACGACTGCAAATGATAATTTTATTTATTAAAATGATGACTAAATTTTGCATATATATGACTATTAGTAGCTAATTTACAGTATCTTATAACACGACTAAAATTTAGTCATATTTCTTTGGTCATTAATCTGTTTCAAATGATGACTAAAATTTGCATATATATGACTATTAGTAGCTAATCTACAGTATCTTATAACATGACCAACATTTTGATCATATTTCTTTGGTCATTAATTATTTTTCTCGAGGATTCATATAGTAATATATTTTGTTGTATATTTACTAAACCAATGACAAATTAATGACCAAATTTATGACTAAATATACTACTAGATGGTAAAATTGAGGAAACCAATTAATGACTAAGCTAAAAGTGACTAAAAGTTGGTCGTATTATAAGATACTATAAATTAACTACTATTGGTCACCGACTGAAAAATGGTCGTTTATATGCAAATTTTAGTTGTTTTTTTAGTAACTAATTAGTCATTTTGTACTAGTGCAAGATGCACAATGAAACTTTATATGATGGTGAGATGAATCGAATTGAAGGGAAAGTGACACAATGGTTGGCGGAATGCCAAGGGTTGCACCCCTTGGTATTCCACTGTATTACAAGACATCATAGTGAGATGAGGAGGAAGCACAACACAGTGAAGAAGAAATGAAACAAAAATTTGGGGTTTCTGTTTGTTGGGGATTTACGATTGCTTTTCTAACTAGGCTAGTAGAAGAGCCAAACTCTGGGCTAATAGGAATAGTCGAAACTATCTAGAATAGGTGCATGATATGATATTTTTGGAGACAAGTGGTGAAGGTATGTTGTAGATTGTGGGTTGTTGTAGTTGTAGGCTCACATAAGATTATTGTAGGGTAGAATGATAGCAACAACCTGAGTATTGTATTTTATGTAATGTATTACATTATGTTGTAAGGTGATTAGATGTGTGATTCGGTTGGAGACCTAAAACAACCCTATTGTAATACTATTACAACCTTATGTGTGCGTGCGTGTGTGTGTGTGTGTGTGTGTGTGTGTGTGTGTGTGTGTGTGTGTGTGTGTGTGTGTGTGTGTGTGTTGGTGTAAGACTGTGGGCTACTCCCACGTATAACTCTTGTGCACTTGTATATTGTGTGATGGTTATATTTGCTTGCATAATAAGAAGTAAATTCATGGTGTGAATAAGTTATAATTTTCATATGAATGTGGATAGTTTTGAAGGACAAAGACACACTTGGTTTTAGATTAAATTTGATATATGGCTATATAACTCATCCAAAACATTTCTGCAAGTATTGATTTGTGAAGCATAGTTTGAGTGAAGTATTGTCGAGGAAGTAGAGCCATCAATGAGAAATGCATCAGTGTTGTAGGACTAGAGATCACGAGGTGCCTAAAACTATGCAAAGTATCTAGGGACATCACAAGTGGTATCAAGCAAGTTACCACTAAGGTGATTTTAGGGTGCCTAATAGAGCATGTTAAGGCTTGGTGCAAGATTGATAACAAGGTTATATATGGTATTGTTGTACAGGGTTCTTTAGTATGATGACATGATGGACTCAAGGTCAAGTGGTTATGGGTTAGAAAATTAGGATGGCCCTAAATTAAAGGGAAGGGTTGCCTCTATTAAAGAATGTATGGTCCATATGATGGAAGCTATGCAGGCACATCGAAATGAGTCAAAAAATATACTAAGGGACACAGGGAATATAAGGGAATCTTTCTTTCATGGCATCAATGGGCTTGAGGGGATTTCTTAGACAGTGGAGCAAGATCAAGATGATGCATGGGCAGATCATTTAAAGAAACAAGAGGATGGAGTGGCTTCTCTTGTAGCCTTGACCTGTGAGTAGGCACACAATTTTGTGGTTTGAATAAGGAAGTTGGAAAAGGATCATATGGTACTTCAATAAGAGTGAAGATCAAGTAGACAGAATTGTATGATGGGACAAGGAGTGCCAAAGTTCTTGGGAATTTTTGTTGGGATGTGGGGCAGTACTTGGATCAAATGTGTGGGTTCATCGATGAAGATAAGGTTAATTTTGCAACTATGCATCTGATAGGGACAACAAATTTATGGTGTAGGACTTGAGTGGAGTATTTGGTATTTGGTCATATCATAGAGTGGATTTCTACATGGGAAGGGATGAAGGTAGCTTTGTATACATAGTTTGTTCTAGAAAATCAAGCATGTATCACTAGGAATTGTCTTATGTCTTTAAGGCATACAAGGAGGATTGGAGCATACATCAAGGAGTTATTAGGATTTTTGTTGGAGATCGTAGATATGGTGGATGAAGCTCAATTGTACCACTTCCGATTTTGTAGCATAGGGAGGTATTCCTGTAAGGCTAAATGGTTTTCAATTCAGCCTATATGAATTATGAAAATTTTAATATTCAAAGTGATAAGTTGGCCTAGACTATGAAGGGGTGTGTCCCTTGGGTTATTTCACCTCATTCAACAAGTATAAATAGAGGGTATGATGTCTCATTTTCTCCACCAAGCAAGAGAAAGTTTCTTCTCTCTTCATCATTTCTCTTATCCCTCTTGTAAAACCATATGTGTGGAGTAGGAAGACTACAAGAGTCGTAGGAAGGTCATAGGAGTCGCAGGAAGGCTATTGGATGAAGGAAAAATAGAGATAAAGAAGGGATAGAGGGTTTGAACTCAAAAGATAGTATTTTTTCCAAGTTTGATTGGTATTTTGACTTGGATATTGGAAAAAATTTCTAGACAAATATCTTATTTGTAAACCTTTCTAAAGAATAATTTCTCAAAAAGAAAAGTTGATGGGTCTTTTCCCAAGGTTGCATTTACTAGGGTAAAATTATTGTCTCTATTGTTCATGGTTGTATTTGATGATATTTACTATTTACACTACATTTATTGTTGATATTTTCTTAAGTGTAATTATTTAATGATAGCAGTGGCATAAACTACCAGTTGAAGATCAATAGGAAATAATTATTTGGTAGAAAATTATTTCTACTGCACTCTTTCATAGAAAATTCAACATGGTATCAGAGCTTTGTTGAAAGAGTAGCCATTGAAGTCATCCTAAGTAAAAATATTCAACAAATTTCTTTGATTATATATCTCTTTTCAAAACAACTTCAAGTCTCATAGTAGAAGACAAGATGGATGGTGCTACTAATTTAAGATCTTAGAAGGCTAAGATATTTCTTAACTTGGAAGAAAATTATATTCAGGATCACATGAAAGAAGTCATTCTAGAGCTAGTGGGAGCTAACGATAAATCCAAGAATAAGAAGAATGAATCTAAGTCTAGGAGAATCATAATAGATTCATTAAGGGCCACATGATTCCTCATGCTTTTAAGTTGAAGACTACAAAATAAATGTATGATGCCTTGGTGAGATTATATGAGAGCAACAACACTAGCAAGAAGTTAACCTTGAAAAGTTTCCTCCATAGTGTCATGATGACTAAATCATATTTTTTTGTCTCTTATCTTATGAGAGTCTCACAATTGAGAGATGAGCTTAGATCCATTAAAGATACTATTGATGATTCATAACCTGTTACAATGACTATAAATGGTATTCCATTCTCATGGGAGCAATTTGTTCAGGGAATTTGTGCACGACAAAATTTTCCCAAGTTTGATAAGCTATGGACTGATTATTTCCAAGAGGAGGCTAGGTTGTTTTCCAATAACAACTTGCAGAGTCCATATGATGAAGAAACTCAAGCCCTTGCAACCCATACAAGGAGAGGAAAATGAGGAAGGAACTTTGGAATGTTTGATAAGAAGAATACAGCTAGAATACCAGCTCCTGTTTAGAATAAGAAGAAGTAGGATATTTCAAATATCAAGTGCTTCAATTGTCATGATTTTGGACATTATGCCTCTCAGTGTCCTAAAAGAAAAGAAAGGAAAAGAAGCATGCATTAAAAGCAGATGTAGATGATGATGATGATGAACATTAACCTGAAAAGAAGATTGCAGATGGACTTCTGAAATAATACTTTTTTTGGCATTCATTAATGTTTTTTTTATGAAGGTCAAGGATGAGGTCTTCAACAGGTTCTTAGAGTTCAGGGTTTAGATCGATAACTTGAGAAAGAAGAAGATCAAGGTTTTTAGGTCAGATAATGAAGGACAATATACTTCCAGATACTTCAATGATTTCTGCAAGGAGGCAAGGATCGACGGGGGTTGACAGTTCTCTAAAACTGTCAACAATTTCTTCCTTGATCAAGAGATAAGTACTTCCAATAATATATTTTTTCTCCTTTGACATTTTGGTCAACCTATTGTCCTTTTAATTTTTATGATTTAGATACCAAAATTACTTGGTTTGTTATTATTTATTTTTCCATGGCCTATTGAATGAGGTTTATCAAAAGGAATAACAAGTCCATTATGGAAGCTACTAAGGTGATGAATCATGCAGTAGATGGTAGCATAGTGAATTACAAAGAAATATTTGTGGCAAGAGGGTTATCCAAGAAAAGGTTGTGGAGTATATTGAGATTTTTTGCTCTAGTCACCAGAATGTTAGGTTCTTGTATGGCCTAAGGGCTTGAGCATAGACTCAGCAGGAGTGATTGGTGTTCAAGAAGAATAATTACATAGATTGTTAGTACATCCTAAACCATGCCAAATGACTAGAAGAGCTTCTAATTCGGTGGAAGGGGCAACCTTCCAAGAGAAAATCATGGGTTGAGCTTGTCATACTAGATGCTTAGAGATGGGAGGTATCTAGGAGTAGTTTTCCTTCTATGAGGGGAACATGATAGACATATGGTTATTATTCAGTGATAAAGGGAGAAGCATTGATAGGAGAATTTTATTCCATGACAAAGGTGGCAACCAAGATTTCCACAGGAGAATTTGCATCAGTATTAGAGGGAGCACCTAGTTAGGGTGACTAGAAAGCAGTTGTGGTGATGGATCTAGTGAAGGAATTTTGCTAGTTTATAGTTGAATCGGGGCATGTAAAAATCATGTGTTGAGGTAGCTTCATGGTACAATTGGATATGGTCTGATACATGGTGAAAAAGGGAGTATTGAAACTCCAATACATATCCTCAGACGAGAAGATTATAGACATTCTCACCAAGCCCTTGTCTAGAGCGAACTTTGTATACTTAAGTGACAAGCTTGATGTATAATGTCTCCCTCCTAGAGAGGGATTCTTGATGCTTTGCAATTTATATAATAGGGAAGACACTCTTCGACGGGGTCATGCTGATTTGACAAGGGTAAAGTGATACATTCACCCATTGGGCCATGCTAATTTGGCTAAGGTTAAATGGCCCAGAGTATTGATCCATGTAGGATTGGGAAAAAATTCTCCCATATAGACATGTTGATTTGGCTAAGGTCATGTTGATTTGACTAGGGAATATTGATACATTTACCCATGGATCCATGTTGATTTGGCTAGGGGTAAATGACCTAGGGAAACTATAGCATAGGGCAGACATTCTTCCATTAGAGTTATGCTAATTTGGAATCCATAGGGACATGTTAATTTGACCAAGGAAGAATGATACATTCACTTGGGAAGCCACATTGATTTGGTTGGGCAATGGTTATTTGTCCAGGGGTGAATGGCCTAGGGGATGAACTTCTCTTGAGAAGCCATGTTGATTTGGCTAGGTTGTGTTGATTTGACAAGGGGAGATGGATACATTTACTTAAGAAGCCATGTTGAGTTTCATGGGCCATGCTGATTTGGCCAGGGGTAAATGGCCCATGATGGAGTGATCTATATCTATAGACATGCATGTAGGGAGACACTACATCAACATAGAAAGCTCGTGAACTTTTCTTGTGGAGGAGAAATTTCAACTAGGGATTTTTTTAATATAGCTAAGGAGAATGCATTCCTTGCTAATAGTGGGTGTTGATTTTTGTAACATCCAAAAGTATTCCAATATGGCTAAAAAAAATCAAGTAACCTATAACAATTACGAAAATTTTAATATTTGAAGTGATAAGTTGGCCCAACCTATGAAGTGGTATGTCCCTTGGGTTATTCCACCTCATTTAACAAGCATAAATAGAGGGTGTGATGTATCATTTTCTCCACCATGAAAGAGAAATTTTCTTCTATTTATTCATTGTTTCTCTTATCCCCCTTGGACAATCACATGTGTCAAGTACAAAAACTGCAAGTGTTGTAGGAAGGCCACAAGAGTAGTAGGAAGGCTGCAAGAGTTGCAAGAAGGCGACAAGAGAATCAAGAAGGCCGCAAGATCCGCAAGAAGTCCACAAGAGTCATAGGAATGTCATTGGATAAAGGTGAAATAGGGCTAAAGGGGTTGACCTCAAAGGACAACAAGTTGGCCAAGTTTGACTGGTATTTTGACTTGGATATTAGCACATATTTTTAGACAAATGTTCGATTTGTAAACTTTACTGAAGAATAATATCTCAGAAAGAAAAGTTGATAGGTTTTCTCCTAAAGTTGGGTTTCCTAGGGTAAAATTATTGTCTATATTGTGATGGGATGTCTTTCTACGATCTTTACTATTTTTGTTGCATTAACTGTTGATATTTTTTGAAGTGTAATTATTCAATGATAGTAGTGACATAAAATACTTGTTGAAAATCATTAGGAAATAATTATCTGGAAGAAAATTATATCTACTGCACTCTTATAGAAAATTCAACAATTTCATTATTGCATTGCCACCATGGGCTCAAACTAAGTTGAGGATACTAAATGTTCAAACTCTTGCGTAGGGTATCATTGTAGCAAATAAACTTTTGTATTTTTAGCAGGAAGGGAACTCTCGAAGTAAGGACAAAGAAGGATGTTGTGGTGATAAGGGAAATAAGAAGAAGTACCAAGGGAAGGCCAAGTATTCTAATGGGGATGAAGCAATGTAGGAAAATACCATAAGGGAGAAGAAGCGCATTTCATGTTGGATATGTGCAAAGGATCATTTTGTGAAAAAAAAATATTATTGAAGAAAAAGGTGGTTGCTTTGGAGTAAGAAGATGTGCCAAAAATTGGAGTAATGCAAGTTTGGGAGCAACCTCTATGAGGGGGGAGACCACAAAACAATATCATGAGAGGACTTTACTTGAATTTGTGAGTACATATGTTAATGGTATTTAGATGGTGATTATGATTCATAGTGGGGCTATGAAAAACTTCATGCGAGAGGATGTGGCTAGATAAATTGGATTGAAATTCAATCCATCTTGGGCATCCTTTAAGGTTGTTAATTCAGGAGAGATGTGTGTGAATGAGACGATTGATGATGTTCCCATTTGTGTTAATGATTCATAGGGATGGGTGAGTTTCAACATTATGCATATGGACGACTATGAATTATTGTTGGGATAAGAGATTTTTATTGCAAAGAGGGTTGTACAGGTTTCACACATAGGATGCTTGTTCATTCTATTAGAAAAATATCTTATTGTAGTACGGAATCTAAAAGGAGCCATGGATTTGGCTGTTAGGATGATGTTTGTTCATATGAATAGTAGAGTAGATCAATGATTGAGAAGTGATTTTTGTGAGAATATGGAGGTGGTGAATTCTCTTCTCTCGTACCATGCATATATTATGATGGCATTGAATGACATGATGGAAAACTTGGAGTCAAAAATATATCATTTGGATGAGGATGGAATGATGACTATGGTTCTAGTGAGGACATAAGGGTGACACCTTTGATCCAAGAGTGTGGCTAGGGAGATGTACCTTAGTATAAGTAAGGTAAGGACGAGATTTCTTCAACCATAGAGGAATTAAGGGGAGGCTGGCCTTGTGACCCAGACTTGGACTGCCTTGTTGAGGATATAGAAGGCAAGATTTGTTCACATCCACCATTCTTGAGGTATCTTACACAGAAGTATGGAGGTGAAATTCTAGTAGGTCATATCAGGGTTGGAGATGGAAGTGGTTCCCATCATGATTGTCACACCTCACCTGCACATTGAGCCATGAGGAGAGTGGCTCGCTATTAAAGTAGGGTGGTGAGTCATATCATCAACGTCTTTGGTTACATTATGTAGAATAGGTGATTGATGGGTTTTGTGGATGATTTGAAGTTCAAAGTTATTGCAATTATGTGAGCAACATGAGTTTTTGTGGAACTTGGCACAATAATTAGATTAGATACCTAATTAGCTAGAAGCCATAAGGGGATCCAACATGTGGAGGAAATATTGGTGTGATTTCAATAGATATAGTCAGATATACATTATTTAGAGGAGTGTCGCTTCATGATGCAATACTTAAATTTTTGACTTAAGGGAGTTATGGATTAGATCATTCCAAAGGATGGCATTATTTTTGGTGGGGAAGGATGCCAAAACCTCAAGGAAAGGTGTGCACACAATTGAGATGGGCATAAGTGACGACATCATCATCGTAAGAAATGTGATGTTTGATGTGAAATTTGAGAAAAAAATGGTTTCCATGTGCACGAGTGCACTTGGAATATAGCAAGCTTGGTGACTTGGGCATATGATGAGAACAGCAGTATGAGATGATTTATTGGGTTGGGTGTGGTATTGGTTTCACATTCCCAATTGATACAATACGGAGGCAAGGAAATTTAACATGTGGGTGTGGTATTGGGCACGCTCGCCCAACACGAACAAGACATATGTAAGACAAGCTAGTATGTGGGCATGGCAAAGAATGCACATGCCCAATCGAAAAAAGGTGAGATGAGACGAGTGACATGTGGGTGTGGTAAGGGGAATGCATGCCCAACCAAGCAATCAAGTCGGTGTACCAATCCATGCGATAATGATTTATGACAGTGAGAGAGGTTGGCTTGAAAACAAAGGAATGTGACAGTTCACAGAATGTCAAGGATCACATCCCTTGCTATTCCATTTGAATTATATATATATATATATATATATATATATATATATATATATATATATATATATATATATATATATATATATGGCTACAAGGTTATCCAAATAGAGGAGGAGATAAAAAATACCACAAATTGAAAGACATTGCAACAAGACAAGGAGGAAGCACAATGCAGTGACGAAGAAGGGAAAAAGAAATTTGGGGAAAATTGACAGAATAACCAGGATCCTCCTTGTGACAGTGGATGGGGGTTTAATCATCCCTACATGTTGAATACCCTGCAATTGGGTGGATAGCCAATGGGGCACATAATGTCTGGGTGGATGGTGTGAGTGACCAAAAACTGTAAGATTTGTGATGTCAAAAACATCTTGGTTAATTTCCTTAGTGGAAATTGTATAAATTACAATAAATTTCCATTTGGGTTTTCATGGTCATTTTATTTGGATGATTTATGAAATAAATCATACCTCATGGTTGCAGTTGTGGTATGAGTCAATTTCAGTAGTTAATATGTGTGAGTGGGGTATCGGGTGGATGTTATGAGTTTTAAGTTACTTTATTAAAATGTTTTAATAGATACATTAACTTTAGGAAAAATATATGGTATTTTCATTAAGAAGTGAATCATATATGGTATTGTGAATAATGTATGGATCACTGAAAGTTACCTTCATGTGATATGAGGTTTTTTTCCTTTTAAGTTCATGTGCTTGAGTTTATTTTGGGACAATTTTGGTCCCTTTTCCTTAGATTTATGAGAATTTGGTATATTCCTTGGATTATGGAAAAATCTTGTTCTTTCTCCCAATTTTTGGGGGTTTGTAAATATTTTTTAGCAAGAGAAGTTCTTATGTTTAAATGTAAATTTTGATTTTTTCACTTTCAAAGTATTGTAAAGATTAATATATTTGGATAAATAAATTAAATTGAAGATTTGATTAGAGTAAAAATGAGAATTATGAAGTCTCATGGAATTTGAAAAAATATATCACTAAAAAACCGAGTGTAAAAACTTTCACATGAATGAGAACTATATAACTTCCCATAGTTGAAAAATACAAGATAAAAAATGATGTAGAATCTAGATACTAAGTCTACGTAAATGATGGATAGTGTTATATCTTTACATAATATGTCATTAATGAATTAATGAAAAATAATCATATTTTTATGTTATATTATGTGTGTTATAAGACTAAGTCTATGCAAATATGCAAAGGTTGGGTAACTGCTATAACTCTGCCTAATATGCCATTAATGAAAAATAGTAATATGTTTATGTTATATTATGTATGCGTTATAAATGTGGGCACCATGGAATGCAAAAGAAAGTGAAAAGGCATATGAAAAATATGGGTAAGTGCTAGACTTCCACATAACATTTCATAAATTATATTAATGGTATGTTTATATTATATATGGGTTATAATTTTGGACCTTGCAATGTATAAAAAAGGTTAATGTTAAGGAGGGGTAAGTGTTACACCTTCACATAGTATTTTGTTATTGAAAACATAATATGAGGTTGGGTAAATTTTATATTTCCATATAGTATTCCACTCATGGGGACTACTGCTAACATGTATATTTGTGGGGCCATGTGGGAGGATGGACCAAATGTATACCTCCACATGGGCAACCAAGGATAATGGAATATAGACAATGTGAATATTGAGTCAATGTGGAATGCAGAGGTTTGAAACCATGTGGAATGAGCTTGTGGGAAATTTTCTCCATATAACTATTGCAATCCTCGTAAAGCGTGGGAATGAGGAATACCTAGCATGATGCAGTAAAAAGTTAAATTTTTACTACTCGATATATATGGGGCTCAAAAAGAAGATATTAAAATAATATTTTTCTTTGAAAACGGTATAACGATTTGACATAGAGATAATCAGTAAATAATAAAGGTAATGGTAGACTAGCCCCAAAATATTCCAAGTGTGTAATAATTTCCTGCATAAAAGACTGTAATGAGAATAAATAATTTAAATGATAGCCCATGTTTTTTTTTTCTAAGTAAAGGCTACTGCTATATTAAAGAAAAGAAAATATGTACAGAGTTTAGATCTCGCGAGGAGGCCGAGGCCAGTCCTCAAGCTGAAGAAGCTTGACAATTCTGTCTATCTGCTTTAACCTAGTCTCAAAACATAGTCCATAGTCATGGTTTCTGGACAGCAAATAACCTGGACTCCATCTAACAAAGACCTCATGGCTACTGGCAGGACAGAGCCAGTTTACATCATAGACACTGAGACAAAAAGAGCATACTGCTGAAGCCTGAGACTTACAACAGTAGCTATATTGAGACTTTGAACTGAAATGGACATAAGAAAACGACACCATATGTAATGACATTATTACAAAAAAGACAAGACAGAGCACCCGATGATAACTAGGCTGGCTGGCTGGTCGAGGCCGTCTGCACATCGTTGTCCTGGCTGGGCGAGTCGAGCCAGATGACCATCCCATCCTCGTCCCGAAGCAACTCTCCTGGATCTGGCTGAGCCTGAACGCTGAGGGCCTCCGTTTCCATATTCAAATTGGGCAATTGCAGAATTTCTTGCACAGAGACGTCATTACCCGAGACTTCCTGAGGCGGTGCATGCTGGCCCAGGGCGTTTTGGGCTGGAGCTGCTTCGAAACGGTGGGTTCTGTATACCAAGCCGGACATGTCGCCTAAGAAGATATCGCTGTCATGAACACTTGCGGGGGAACCGGAATTGTGCACACCAGGATCTTCCTCCGTAATGAAAACAGTGAAATTGACCACAACCTCTGGCCTAACCAGGCGGCTGGGGAACCTGAAGCGGAAAGACTGGTAGGTTCCTTGTGGGAGCAGGCATTCCTGCTCTGAATCTTCCATCTCTGAGGAGGGTGGCGCCGCGTTGATGGGCGAAATTGGCTGCACGTCTTCCATTTCAGAGCTAACCCGGATCCCAGATCTTCCCCCGCGCCTGGGGATACCTCTGCTGCGCGGCATGGCGCTAATGACCAGAGATCCCAAGCCCTTGTTACGCCTTCGTAAATTGGAAGCCGGGGTGACCTTTCGTCGAATGCACAGAGCAACAATATGCCTGTTCTGAGCGAGAATGGAAATGTGGATTTCAAAATAATGCGTAGCCTCCATATTTACCACGGGGGGAGGGCCTTGGGCTTTTCTCCTGTTCTGCCTAGAATGCTGAGCAGACATGCTTGGCATGAATGCGGCGTCCCGTCTCCACTGCAACCAACTGAGAACGGCGTCCCTTCTGCTCTGCAACGAACTAAATGCACTGCCCTTGTGCATTAAATCCTCAAACATTCTACCTTCCTCCGCGTACCAGGGCTGGCGGTCCGTCCTGCTCCCATGTGGCATGGCGTGTGCCATCTTAATGACTGGTGGAGGCACCTGCATCTGGGTGCGAGTTCTCAATCAAAGAGATTTCCTGAGAGACCATTGCATTCAGCATGTTCACCTGTTCTCTGGAAGATAGGCTATCTATGGCGCCTTCGAAGTGGATTTCTTTTGCCTCCACTCCAAGGTTGGCTAGAAGATCAGCCAATTTGTTTCCTTCTCGCCTAGTGTGCTTGAAAGTGATAGCTTGATGCTGTGAGAGCCAGTGATTGATCAATTCAAGCCTCTGGGACATTCTCCAGCTGCTGCTTATCTTATGAACTGGAGATCCATTCTGAAGCTTTGTGACCATTCGGATTATGATCTGCGAGTCTCCTTCTATAATAAGGGGAAAGAAGTTTCTTATGTGCGCAATTTTGAGTCCTCGCCATAGACCTTCCAATTCTGCTGAGTTGTTAGTGTCCCAGCCTATCGACCCCATGAAGATGCCTAAAGGATTTCCATTGTGATCCCTGAAAACGCCTCCATAACCTGCTTGTCCTGGGTTTCCCTTAGAGGCCCCATCAAAGTTGAGTTGGATCATGCCTGCTGGGGGTGGGTTCCAAAAGCTAGTTTCCTGTCTGTGCTTGATGGGATTTCTACCATTGATTGAGATGCGGTTTATGCTCATTTGCCAGTTATCCCAAACAGCTTTTTCTTGAGGTAGAGTGGGAAAGTCTTCGGGATTCCAATCTTTGAGGGAAAGAGTTTCCATTATGTTTTGATGGAAGATGTTCCACAGTTTTTCCAATGGCAGCGTTTGGTCTTTGAATATCCTCCTGTTGCGCTCTTTCCAAAGATTCCACATCAGGAGACCGGGAAGGAGTAGCCATAACGCATTAAGAATAGGACTTTGAAATGGAGCTTGACTCCCTTTATTGATGGTGCCTTTGAGGTCGTCTTGTTCTCTTCTTTCTCTTTGACAGCGGAAAGCGACCCTCTCCCATAATTTCTTTCCCACTAGACAGTTCTGCATAAGATGAAGTGTTGTTTCTTCCTCCTGTCGGCACATGTGACATATGGATGGTCCTGAGAAACTCCTCTTTCTGAGATTGTCCCACGTTAGGATTCTGTTGTGACAGAGAAGCCAAAGAAATGTGGACACTTTCGGCCAGTTAGATTTATGCCATACTTGTTCCCATAAGCTTTCTTTGTGTATTTGTTCCTGGATGATTATGTTATAAGCCTCCTTGGTTGTCAAAATTCCTTTTTCTCCGTAGCCCCATCTTAGGATGTCCGGTTCATCTGAGACTCTTATCTGCCTTTTGTGTAACTCTGTTTCTAGTAGATGTTGGATCGGTTCTGTACTATTTGGGAGGAGCAGATACATGCTTTTCCATTTTTGGTAGTCCTGAGGAGCATTGGAGGTCCAGCAATGATTCACTCTGGCAAGCTGGTTTATTCCTCTCGCATTGGCTGGAAGATCCTGAAGAATATCTTTGATTTTTGGCATCTGCTGCCAGGAGTCTTCCCAGAATCGTGCTATATTCCCATTTTTGATTTCCCAGAAGCAATGTTCTTGAATAAGAGATCTATGTTGTATGGCTGCGTTCCAGATTGTGGATCCCGAGCTTGTTTTAGTCATGCGCAGTCTTTCCTCCATTGGATAGTTGCTTGCATACTTGGCTGTCCAAAGGGAAGCCCAAGGAGTGCTAGGGTGAGCCAGCCACTGCCACCAGATTTTGGCTCCCATCGCCTTGTTATTTTGTTCAGGATCTCTAAGGCCTATGCCACCTGCATTCTTGGGAAGACACACTTTCTCCCATTTTAGTAGAGCCCATTTTCGGTTCTGTCCTGAGCCTCCCCATAGAAATCTTCGCTGTAGGTTCTTGATTTCTTTCAGGACCCATTTGGGGGCAGCTAGAATGGAGAAGAGGTATAAGGGCATAGATTGAAGAACAGCTTTTATAAGAACTATTCTGCCTGCCATATTCAGGGTTCGATTGGTCCATAGGAACAGACGAGCTTCTAGCTTTTCTAAAAGTTGCTTCCAGGAGGAATGCTTGAGAGCGGAGCTCATAAGCGGGGCACCTAGATATTTGGAGGGCAGGGAGGCGGAGGTGAAGCCCAATATGTGCTCAATGGCTCTTTGAGTTGTGACAGGGGTATTGAGGAAAAAGATTTGTGACTTGATGCGGTTAATGAGGGCACCAAAAGCTTCAGAGAAAGTGGATAGGAGGGATTTTATGTGACGAGCTTCTTGGACCGAAGGATGAGCAAATAGCATGTTGTCATCTACAAATTGTTGGTGGGTATGAACCGGGGAGTTGTGAAATGAGAGCCCTTTTAATCTCCTATTGAGCTTAGCCGCTGTAATGCTTCTACCCAAGCCCTCAGCCATGATGACAAAAAGAAAGGGGGATAAGGGGTCCCCCTACCTAATGCCTCTAGAGGGTCGAAAAGTGGCTAAAGGGATGCCATTGATTAATACTAAGAAGAAAGCAGAGGATATTAAACTGTAGATCCATCTAACCCAAGAGGGAGCAAAGCCAAAGGCGGTTAGAATTTTATGTATGTAGACCCAACTAAGGCTGTCAAAAGCTTTGGATAGATCTAATTTAAGCAACATACCTGGTTTTTTGGTCACCTTTAGGGAGTGAATCAGCTCATGAGTGAGAATAATTCCATCTGTTATTTGGCGTCCTTCAACATATCCTGATTGCTCCGGTGAGATGATGAGAGGAAGGAGCGGTTTGAGTCTGTTAGCAATGACCTTTGAAGTTATTTTTGTATATCATGTTGCAAAGTGCTATAGGCCTGTATTTGTCCAGGGTGTTGGAGTCTTCTCCCTTAGGCACTAGAGCAATGAAAGTAGCATTTAAACCTGGGAACATCCACCTGAGCTCTCTGGATTCCTCCACAACCTACCAGACTTCATTTCTTATCAGGTCCCAAAATTTGTGAAAGAAGTTTGCAGTAAAACTGTCCGGTCTAGGCGCTTTTCCTTCCTTCAT
Source organism: Pinus tabuliformis (assembly GCA_031772625.1). Lineage (NCBI taxonomy): Eukaryota > Viridiplantae > Streptophyta > Pinopsida > Pinales > Pinaceae > Pinus > Pinus tabuliformis. The sequence continues at coordinate 1,463,369,607 of CM062820.1, read as the reverse complement.
TTGCTTCACTGCCTCTTCCACTTCCTGTAGAGTGATGTGTTTGATCAGTAAACTGTTGTGCTCCTCTGTTATGACTTTGGGAATGTTTTGTATGAGTTGATTGATGGCCGGCATTCTGTTGAGATCAGGCTCTTGGAGGGCTTTTTTGAAATAGCTGATAAATTCCTTTTCTATGCCCTCATGCGTTTCAATATTCTCTCCCTGCTCATTGTTTACATGGGTAATTTGATTTATCATTCTTCTTTGAACAGTAGTTTTATGAAAGAATTTCGTGTTCTTTTCTCTGCTTTTGAGCCAACGTATTTGGGATTTCTGCCTCCATAAGGTTTCCTCCTGCTTGGCTCTTTCCAGTATTTTTGCTTCTATATCTTATTCCTGTTTGGAGAGTTCCTCTGTTCGTCCGTCAATGATGATGGATTGTTGAATTTTCTTCATTTCAGTATTGAGAAGAGCTTGATCGGCAAAGATATTACCAAATAACCTATGGTTCCATTGTTTGATGTTCTTTTTGAGATTTTTGAGTTTTTGTTGGAATCTGGCCATTCTGGTTCCCTCGGTCGCATTGAAATTTGTCCAGCTTGATCTGACCATCTGTTCAAATTCTTGGTGAGCAAACCAAAATTCTTCAAAACGAAAAGGGCACCTGAGATTGTGACCTGGCCTATTCCATTGGAGTTCTATGGGGCAATGATCTGATCCGGAGCAGGGGAGGATAGAGGCCGTGAATTCTCCACCAATATGGGTCGCGTTGTCTGAAATTAGAAAACGATCAAGGCGTGAGGCAATTTGGTGCGCGCCAACTCTCTTGTTCGTCCAGGTGAAAATGCCGTTGCTCGTTGGGACATCCATTAACCAGTTGCTGTTGATGAAGTCCTTGAGTAGGTTGTCTTCATTGTTTGTGATGCTTCTGCCTCCTCTTTTTTCCTCCATACTGGCTATCATGTTATAATCTCCACCAGATATCCATAAGGGGAGAGGTCTGTCTCTATTGAAGTCTGACAGAGTATTTAGGAGTTGACTTTTTTGAGCAGTTTCCTGTGGGAAATACACATTTGTTAGCAACCCATGGGCGTTCGTACCTGAGAGATGGAATGTGGCTTGTATGAAGTTTTTGTTGGCTTGGATATTGCTGAGATTGATGATCCGGGCGTCCCAAAGAATTGCTAAGCCTCCTGAGGCTCCTTGTGCATCTACTGCTGTGACTAGCCCTCCTGGCCAGGCCTTTGCAGCTATTGTTTCCAAAACTGTGGAGCTACACTTCGTTTCCTGTAGAAAGAGGATGCTGGGTTTTTCTTGCTTCAGCATGTTTTTTAAGATTCTTCCTTTCCTAGGGCCATTGATCCCTCTAATATTCCAAGATATTAACTTCATTGAGAAGGGTGGGGGGGTGTAGCGAAGTACTTAGACAGTTTGGCATATTGCCCTGACTCCACCAGTGTTTCTCCTATCTTGATTGTTCTTTCTAGGGTGGTTTTCCTTCCCCTTTTTTTGTTGTCTTTGGTGATGAATCTTCCATCCCATGGACTGCCAATCTGGACCCCTAGAGAGTGTTTTTTCTGTGCTCTGCCTAATACTTCTACTAGGTTGTCAACCTGCTGTTCCGGGATCTTTTCAAAGTTTTTTGTGCGGCAAGCCTCTTCCAACCCTAAGATGTCCAGCTCCCCTATATCCAGGGGCCCTTGGTCTTCATCCATGATTTGGGGCGATTGAAGGATGTCCTCAGTTTCGATCAAGGGCTTTCCACTTGGCTGAGTGAACTCCATATCCATTTTTTCGATTTGCTTTGGCATACTGTTGTTTGGTGCTATCCGGTGCTCTGGATTTGTGATTTTTTGTCCTCCTTGCGTTGATGTTTCCCCCGTTGGCTGCTGCTGGATTGCTTCGTCGTTCTCCTGGTCTTCTTCCGAACCCCTCTCATTGATTTTGTTTAGAGCTTCGAATCTGTTGCTTGTTGTTGCCTTGTTGTTAGGGTTTGCCTTGGGATTATTGGTAGCTTTTTTGTTTCCTCTTCTTCTGTTGACTACCTTTGTAAAACCATCAGTGGACTGATTATTGGGTTTGTCCAGAGAGGAGGGTGTTTTATTTAGAGGGCAGTCTCTGTAAAGATGTCCTATATCATGGCATCTCCTGCATCTAAAAGGAACCTGTTCATAATCTATGACTTGAACCCATTCAGAATCTTCGTGAAAGAAGCTTACCGTGTCTGGCAATGGTTGTTTGAGGTCCATGTAAACACAAATCCGTGCGTATGAAGCACGCGTGCAGAGTCTTGTTTCCTCTGCGACCCTTACAAATTCACCAATAGCGTTTCCTATTTCCTTCAGAGATGTTTCTTCCCAATATTCCCAAGGCAATGAGTAAAGCCTTATCCACACTGGCGCATAGCTCAGATCTTCCTTATCGGGGTTGAATCTTTCCACCCAACCCTTGAGAAATAGGCCCGCTGAGTTAAAAAAATACGGTCCTCCTTCTAGGATTCTGGTTCGATCCTCCAGACAGTTGAAAACAGTGGTGAAGAAGCCCTTTGCTCCCAAATGCAGGGATATATCTCCTTTTGGACGCCATACAGTACTGATCCAAGCTCTCAGAGCTCTTTCAGTTGGCCAGATACCTATAAACTTGCCGATCGATGCATGATCACGCATGTACTGTATTCGGGCATTAATTCGTTCACTTGGGAAGTACACCTTTGGTCTTTTAGTAGCAACAGGTTTGCAAGTTGAGGAGCTTACTTTTTCCCTGTTCTCTGTCTCAGAGTCCTGATTCTTCTGCTGGTTTTTGTCCATGGTACCGCTGCTGTCTCCATTTGGATTGTCCCATTCAGCTGTTTTCCGTGCTCTTGCATCCGGCGAAGGGGGAGGTTCATGGCCCTCCCCCTGGGGGGGAACCATCTCTCCTACCCGTATGATTCCGTCCACCTGCACGCTGCCTCGCCTGTAGCTGCCGCAGGTGCCTAGCTCGACAGGCATGCCGCCTACAGGGTTCTGTCAAAACCCTAAAGTTTCCCTCGCTACTCCGTTCGCTCCGTTCGCTCCTGTCCTGGATTGTGTTCGACGATTGACCATCTAATCCAATGATAGCCCATGTTAATAAACATAACAGTAACTTATGTGGGAACTAGGGAAAAGACATGGTAGGGACAGGTGGCCTAGCATTATCTTTGGAGTGACATGTGGATTTGGGGTGACACTATTAATCATGTGTCACTAATATAATCAAATTGATGTGCTATTATTTATGAAATATTATAAGGGCCATATATTGGTGTTTTGTATTTAGAATTGGATAAAATTGATATCATCACAAAGTTCTTGATGAGTAAAAGATAGAGACCTTAGAAGTTGGATTTTAATTAATTAAAGAAAGTTATTTTAATTAATATCCCCTATTTATTTAAGGTAACTTAAGGGGTTAGGTATGTGATAAAGTGATATCAAAGCTAATCATTGAATTGAAGAAGGAAGAATTTGGTAACTTAAGTCTTTAGTAAGGCATAGAGGGGACTGAGCCTCTATGCCATCTCACTTGGAAAAGAATATAAACGTGTTATGTAAAATATTATGAGATTCTTGGTTTTATCTCTTGATTAACATTTGTCCACATTAGGGAAAGGGGTGGTGCACTTATTGGTTATAGTGGTAGTGAAGAGGATCTACCTCATGTCATGTGAGCATGAGATTGCCCCATTTTCTAATTCCGCTAGTCATAAAAAAAGGTACATATGGGATTTGGTATGTTACAGAATGTTATTGAACAATGTAAGCCAATAGTAACATGCCCTCAAGATTTCACGTGCGGTAATATGAGCTACAAAGTGGCTCCCATAATGCCCTAAATGGAACTCCTCAACTAACTTCTCTTCTTCTTTGTTAACACATCTAAGGATTATTCTATCATGGTTTCTCCAACCAAGGCCATGTTGAATCAAAAAATATTTCATGGATTTCAATCTCAAGGCTCTTATTTTACAACCAATCAAGTGGCCAAGACATGACAAGCTATTCAAGTAATAAATTATATCAAAATACCACTTATCATTCTCCAACCCTCTCAAAGAAACATTCACTTAGTCAATTCCACTCAATCTCAAATATTTCTCAATCCCCTCAATCAACATCTTAGCTAGCTCAATATAAATGCCATATTTGCACACAATGTGTCCCAACAACTTTCCTTAATCTACATTGTTATGGACTTCCTCTTTGTCCCTATTGGATTTCCAAAGATGCATAATTTTCCAAATTATTCATCATCATGTATCAACTTATTCATAAGGTCTTTAAGATCTTTCATTTGTTATCTAATATTTGGTTGCCTATAAAGGGTGATAAAATGTTCCTTCATAAGTAAGGATGGTTGTGTACAATAAGTCCATTTGGATGCCACATCCCAAAGTTGTAGCTCACTTTCTAAACAATAACATTCCCTAAGCACCGGGGACATATATTACTACAACATCCATTAAAGGAGATATACTTGGATATGAAACTAGTGTAAACTTAAAATCCTTAATGAGACCAAAACTATGGTTGCTATGGTTTCAATTCCACATGAATTTTGATAAGTTCTTATGGTTTTCAAATCCAATTGGTTCATGAATTTAAATATGTAAGATTGTTGGAAGCCCTAAAATCTAGCATACCATTATGAATAAGGAGGTTATTCACTACCAAGGTGATAAGTATATGTACATTCCCTCCATTATTTCTATCGTAATTCATGGTTTAGATTATCATAGTAGGGTCCTCAAATGTCTCTTCAATACTTAGGAGATTCTTCAATTTATCCATTCAATAAGGAATCTTGATTAAATTAGGGAGAATAATATGGATAGTAACCTTAGCCAATACATTCATCACATTGACAATTAAAGGCATATCATCATCATTAAATGATGTTTATGGAGGTGTAGAGTTGATATCCATTGACAAAGGGAATCTAGTCCACTTCCTTATAGGTGGCTCAGAGTCACTGGGTTGTGAAGCTTCAGGTGCTTTGTTTCTTCTAGTATTTCAAGAACTAGATAAGCTAGCAACATAAAAACTATTTTTCTTAAATTTTTCCATTTTCTCACTAGTGATTGTATATATTCTTTGAGGTATCATATACATAGGATCCAACTATTCAAAATAATTCATACACTCAAAACCACCATATTCTTCTTCATAATCCTAATTTTCGGGGTATTCCCATTCCTTATGTGACTCATTGTAAGGAAAACATCAAGGTATTCCTTCTTGATTAACCATATTGGAAGGGGCAAGGGGATTAAGGACTCTTTTCTTAGGAGGAGGTCTATTTATATTCCATCGTTGATTTCCTCTAGGTTGATGATTATTATTGTGTTGAGGTATAGGAGGAAAACAATGTTGTTGAGCCTTTTCCTTTTCCAATATAGTTACTTTATTTAGGAGAGTGGCTTGGGTTTGCATGATCTTAATTATTATTTGGTCAAGACTTGAATTACAACCATTCTATGATATTGGGTAGGATCAACATTATTCACAACCGTATGCTTAATCATATCCTGAACATGCGATGTACTAAAAGGTTCTACTTATGAGGTCAACATATGCTCTTCAATGTTACTAGCACACTCTTGAGCTTCCTTGATGGTATTTGGAAACTTAACTCCCAACGTGAAACCAAATTTTCCATCAAAGGAATAGGAATATTGTAAGAGGATCTCACCATCTTTGGATTAAGATCATCATGGTTTCTTTTGAGGAAATCATTAAATCTCTCATCAAATTCCCTTAAAATTTCATTATATTTCTTTTTAATCTCATAGATTTAAGTTAGCATGGTCTTACCATCTTTTTTGATTGCTTATATTTTCATGAAGGCATCATGCATGGCTCTCCAAGTATTAATGCATTTCTTATGCAAGTTATTATATCATGAGTTTTCATTTTCTTCCAAATATATTGAAAAGAGATCCATAGCCATGTATTGTGTTCACTTAGGAAAAAATTATGACCAAGAGAATTGTAAAATGAGGTCAAGTCCTCTTCAGTTGCATTGATGTTATTTCCTAAAAAAATAGGTAACCACATGTCAAACATATTAGTAAATTCATGATGACCATGAATATGAGACATGTATAAGGCCTTTTAGGAATTTGTAACCCATGGTTGAGATTCCATTGGACTTACTCTTAAATGATTAGTAAAAACATTTCTTATGGCGTGAGATTTATCTTGGATTCTCTTTTATATACTTTTATGTGATCAACATATCTATAGAAAATTATTTGGTTATAACTTTCAAGACTTAGGTTTTCTTGCTCTAGAGTTGCTATATGAACAAACTTAGGTTAGGATTGGCTTACACTCGTCAAAAGGGTTGAAGAATGGACTTGGAATAATCAAGGAGAAAGACTTGATTCTCCTCAATAATGATGCAAAATCTTAATACACAATATTTCACCTTAGTGAAAATCTTTCACAAGGTGCATGAGTGGACCATGGAAGTATTTCCATTGTCGCCTAGACAACTAATTCCCTCATTTTGGTAAATAACAAGTTTAGCACAGGGAAGGTTTCCCTAGTAGTCCTTAGTGTTCCTAAGAAAGAAAATTAAATTCTAAGGTCACCTATGTTACTACCCAAATTACCACCAAGTTATTATTATATATGAGTGAATGAGTTTAAAAAACCCCAAAAATTCTCCCCAATTCAAGTGGAGTCTCAAATTCCAAGTCATCTTCTCAAAGTAATAAAAGAAGTGCTATGTGTGGCATGTGTGGGCTCCCAAAGTGGATGACTCACTCAAAAGTGGAATAAAAAGACATGAAAACATCTCAAATGTGGAACATTCCCTCCAAAGGGTACAATGTTTCACTCAAAAGGTGCAATGTCTCCTCAAAATTCCCTAACAACTTTCCCCAAAGGTGGTTTGATCTCATAAAATAAGAAAAATGGCCTCCTCAATGTCCTCTAAGAACGACAATGCTCTATGAAAGTCATCTCACTATTCCATTTAAGGTATCACATCCAAAATAAGGCTCAAGGATCCCAAAGAATATATCAATCCTAAGGCGTCTGTCATAGATCCCAATACAATTATGGATCTTGAAGTATAAATGGAAACCCCAAAGAAACAAAAAAAGTGAGTCATGTCAAATGTAAATTCCATTAGGTAGAGAAACATAAATTATCATCTTCTAATTTCACAATAACTCATAGAGTTTATGTCATTTTCCCAGTTAAGATATGATAGGGACATGGTTAACCCCCCTTACATGTGCTAATACCTAAGACGAGAAGTAGTTCCTAGGAAAATTAATCAAGGAGCATGTGTAGCGATAGATGGCATGGTTTTTTGGGTAATTTCATGAGTTGCATTACATAGTCATGTGAGGTTTTTTAAGATATTCACTTGCATGAGTGCCTTTGAAATATAAGGGAGCACATATGCATTGAGTTATCAAGTTTCCTCAACATTGTTTCTTACTCCCAATTTACTGACCCTTTTTTTTGTTTTACTTTGTTATTTTTCGTTATTTCATTTATTCCCTTTTTGTTTAGATATGCATTTACACAGGATTAGGGGAAATGGATTCATAGTGATGGGACATTACTCAAGCTTTATTTTGGCTTTTGAATTTTCTCTCTCACTCTCGAATTTATTTTTCTCTTCACCTTGAGCTTATAACTCTTTTAGGGTGAGGCTCTTCTCATCGGACTATGAAGCATGAACTTTTTTTGTGAAGTATGACAATCAACCAATGAGTGAGACAATAAAATCAAGAAGGATGGAGAGTGTTAAACATGGATTGGGATATGGACATAGTATACCTTTCAAAGCCCACTAGTGGTATAATTCAACCAAGAGTGATACAACTTATATAAGGGATGAATATGGACCACTATGGAAAAAAGAAGGAAAATAATATGAATTTTGTGTTTTATGATCTATTATCCAAATCAACCAATGATCACCACTTTCATGAAAAGTACATAAGGCATTAACAACTAATATGAAATGATGAAATGATGTGGATCATGTATATCATGCTCATAAACATAATCCTCAAATGTGAATGGGTTGAGAAAATGTAGGAAGCATATTTGGCCAAGTGTCCATGGAGGGACCATATATCTCATATGTGGAATTGTTGTCTACATGTGTAAAACATCTTCTCTAATTACCCCTACACGTTGTTAGGACTCAGAATTGACCTATTTTGACCTTATATTTTTGCCTTAATATTATCCTTTTCAGTCATAAGCTGTAAGCTTTGATCACATAATGACTTAATCACCCCAAGGTACGAAGTGACTTTCCGCATATCTATATGTTTAATTGTTCATTGCATATTCGTGAGTATCTTTATATTTATCTTTGAAAAGCTGACTAAGTTGCCAAGTAATTGTCTTAAGCCTGCAGGAGTTATAATTTATAGTTGTTGTAACACCAGAAACAGCAACCACGCAGTTGCTGCAACACCAGAAACAGCAACTACGCAGTTGCTGCAACACCAGAAGCAGCAACTATGCAGTTGCTACAGTCAGCAACAACAACTATCTAAAGCAGGCTATTTTGCAACAGCTGGGAATAACAACCGGCAACTATCTGAAGAACGCTGACGCGGCACGATCTGCAGCTATCTAAAGCGGGTAGAACACAGTTACCATTGCTTAAATCAGGAACAGCATGGGGAAATGACAAAGGAATGTGAAGATCCCAACAATGACGGTCGAAGACAGTTACCAGCTGTGTAACAACCAGAACCTAAGAAAGAATATGTTGTTATACTGTTGTAACAGCGGTCTGTAACTCTTATTTTTTATAGAATGGGTTAATCGAATGAACTGTAATAATCTATTGTAATAGATGTCTCCTCTATAAAGAGGAGACATCTACATTAGAAGGGGTTAATGTGTAATCTGTAAGGGAGATTTTGAGAGACATCAGCAAGTCTGAACTTTATTGTACTTGAATCTTTTGGCAGATGAATAGAAGATTATTCTGAGCACTTAATCTAGCCTTTGTGTTCTGGGGAATCTTGTGAGAGGGACTGGGCCCGCCTTCCTCACAAGATTCACCCATTTACTTTTCTTTCAAAGTGTGTAAGTGTGTGATAGTTTCTTTCCGTTGGTACTCTGTTTGGATTCTATAGCATTACCTCTGGTATTCCCACTTTGCTAGTACTCTATTTCATTCATTGCTTGAAGTTGTGCAAGGATATCTCACCGGTGAATTATAGTGCAGTGTGTGTTAGCATTCTGGTCACAGAGGCAGGTGCTGAACGTCCTCACCTGAAGGATAGGGTCCTGATCCTCTGCCAACAGAGCATCCATCATTTCGCTTTCCAGATTTGTAATCTTAATTAATTACTTTCATTTTATCAGTACAGTGATAACTTAGCGTAAGGATCACGTATACTACAGCTTTTTAATGCTTTTAGGATTAAGCATACAGTACGCGGTAGCCTTTGCAATAAAAAGACTTTCCCAGGTTGACAATTAATGTGGTACTTGAATGTTTAATCAATAAACAATTCAACTAGCCAACATTTTGGCGCCGTTGTCGGGGAAGGCAACTAGAGATTTCTAAAGGCATTAATGACAGGGAAAATTTTAAGAATCCCCCCTAAATTTATAAATATAATAAATGGGCGAATCTCCATGGTATATAGGAAAAATGAAAGGCGATTTTATCAATAATATAATATGTATATATAATTTTTTGGCGAATCTCTCACCAGGCATGGCGAATATTTTACTCAATTATAAAATCTTGTAAGATCTTGGCGAGTTTTTCAATAAATAATAAAACTTTGTAAAGTCCTCGTGAATCTTAGCATAGGCTACATGTTGGTTTAATTCCCCCATTTAAATAGGCTACATTCTAGGTGGATACCATGGGTCAATACCATGTGCCATTTTGGTGAATACCATGGGTCAATACCATGTGCCATTTTTATTTTTATTAATTCTAATATTAGGGTTAATAATGGTTTTTTGCATGGTATTAATAACAATCTAGTCCATGGTATTTGTCCCATAGTATTTTGGCCATAGGTTTCACATAAATATAACCCATTTTTTGAGTGTTCGTAAATATAAGGTGACTTATGGAGTAAATATAAAAAAAATGTTTTATTTGTTTACCATACCTCTCATTTATTTATATTTTTATTAATTTACCATACCTCTTTTACAAATATGGTATTTGGCCCATAGGATTCACTTAAATAAAACCTCTTTCTTGAGCCTTCATAAATAGAACAAGGGTTATGGACTAAATATAAAAAGAGGTTTTATTTATTTACGATACGTCTAGTTTATTTATATTTTTATTTATTTACCATACCTTTTGAGTAAGTATAAAAAAACTTTTTATTTATTTACCATACCTCCACTTATATTTTTATTTGTTTACACCCTTACATGTATATAAGGTGACTTATGGAGTAAATATAAAAAATGTTTTATTTATTTACCATACCTCTCATTTATTTATATTTTTATTAATTTACCATACCTCTTTTATAAATATGGTATTTGGCCCATAGGATTCACTTAAATAAAACCTATTCTTGAAAATGGGCGAATGGATTCACTTAAATAAAACCTATTCTTGAAAATGGGCGAATGGAAGGTTGTAAGTCCTAATTTCAAGGGCTAAATTTACCTTTTTTACCCTCTCCCTTAAAATAAGGTGGGATATTTGAGGTGATTTGTAAAAATGTACTATGATACAAAATATTCGCCCACTAAAAATTTAAAACCCCTTAATTTCGCCAAAGGGCGAACATTCGCCCCTAAAATTATCCTTGATTAATGATTTCTTTTTTAGAATAACAGATGCATGAGAGGACGCAAGAAACCTAATTTTACAGGCGGCAAAGGAGGAAGAAAAACTTATATTGACGAAATCATCTCAAAAGTTGAAACATCACAAAGGACAAGTTCCCGGAGACCTCAGATCCAGTATTCCTCACAAACAGACCGACAGACGGAGGAAGTAATAGGACCTGAAAGGAAGCTGGAAGTACCAGAATACACTGAGGAACCGGTAGAAGAACCTGAAGAAACAGAAGACACAGAAGATAAAGCAAGTGATTCAGGAAAAAGACCAATGGAGGATAACAGAACAGAAGGAAGAGGGGAAAATTCGCTCTCTACCCTGGAATTCCCTATTGGGGAGCTCCCGAGAGGAACAACCCCCATGAAAAATATTCCACTCTCAGCATTACCCAACTTTCATGGGTTATCCTCTGAAGACCCAGATGAATTCCTCTTTGAATTCGACATACTATGTAGAAGTTATGATTATATAAGTCCTAATCAGAAGCTAAAACGGTTTCCAGCAACACTAAAAGGGAATTCGTTGAGGTGGTTTATGAGCTTAGGAGCTCAGGCAATCACCACCTGGGACCAAATGAAAGAGGGATTTCTGGCCAAGTATCAAGACTACTGCCGGACAAGAGAAAGGAAGGAAGAATTGTTTAAAATGGTTCAGAAAGAGGACGAGAATTTGGAAGATTTTGTGGAAAGATTACAATATAATTTGCAGCGTTCTGATCATCCTAATATGAGTACAGATATTTTGAAAACCAAAGGGGTAAGAGATGACTGCCTGGACATGTTGAACATGCTTGGAAAAGGGGACATTTCCAAAGAACCCTTTGATAAAATTATTAATCTCTGCATGAGATGTTCAAGGGGAGCAGTAGGCAAATCAAAAAGCAGAGATAATGTGTATTCAAGAGTTCAGAAGTCAGCCAGTGGAGGAGCAACAAGAGCTGAAATAGGTAACTTATTGGAAGAATTTAAAACTGAGATGCTAAGTTCTTTTGCTTCACAAATTGATGCTCTGCAGGTTAAGAAGAAACAGGCGGAAGAAGAAGCTGCTCTAGCTATTTTCTGTTCCAAATGCAGAGAAAAACACCCACTCAGAGAATGCCCACTGGATAAGATACCTATCTGCACAATCTGCGAGAAGGACCATGAAACACAGAAATGCCCCTCTCTGCCTGGAATCAAAGCAGCACTGCAGTCAACCGAAGAAGAGGCCGAAGCAGTGTACCTGATGACACAGAGGAGGAAATGGCCACAAAGACAAGGTATGAGCTCTAACACAGCATTCAATCGTTGGAATAATAACTCTCCTTTTCAAACAAACTACCCACCCATGAACCAAATGCAGTACCCACCCTTTAATACAATGAATTTTCCACTTATGCAGCAACCAAATCTTCCTTTTCCTGATCCTACTATATGGAATCCTTGGGATCCCCAGCAACCGTATTTTAATCAATGGAATCCAAACTGGGCAGCCCAAAAGATACCATTTCCTCAACAACAACAGTCTCTTTCCTTACCATCCAATACTCCTCTGAATAACCAGGCAATGAGACCGCAGCTGCCTGTGCAACCTAACCCCAATCCAAATAATAAAGCCTTGCAAGTTATTGACATTCAAAATCAGCCTGTCTCTCCCCTGCAATGTAATGATATTCATCTTCACTCAGGGAGAATTGTTGAACCCATTATAGATGATATTACTGACTCTGACAAAGAAGAAGCTAGAAAAGAGAAACCAGCTAACAATAATGTTGAAACAGCAGAATCAACACCTAATAATAATGATCAAACAATAGATCCGCCATTCCCTGAACGGCTGGCTCTCACTAAAACACCTGAACAACCTACCTTTAACCTTTTAGGAGAGCTACAGAACTTGTATGTTAAAATCCCATTATTACAAGCATTAAGGGATGTTCCTATTTATGCTAGAACTATTAGAGACATTTGTATAAAAAAGCCTGGAAGGAAGGCTAAGGATCCCCTCACAGTTCATGTGATGGGAGAGTTAACTGCTTTAATGACCGAAAAATATTATCCTGTGAAGTATGGTGACCCTGGTCACCCTACAGTAACAGTCCAGGTTGGAAAAACCTTTATCTCTAAAGTCCTAGTAGATTTAGGAGCTGCAATAAATATTATGACACTCGAAACAACACAATTTCTCCAGTTAAAAAACTTTATCAGGGAAACTCCAACTATCTTAGAGTTGGCTGACCGTTCTACAATTAAACCCGAAGGGGTCATTGAAGATCTTATAATCTCTGTAGAATCCTGGGATTACCCGGTTGACTTTGTGGTGTTACAAACTAAAACAAAGTTGGGGGGTCATCCGTTGATTCTAGGGAGACCCTAGTTGGCTACAGCAGATGCTTTCATCAGCTGTAGATCTGGATCAATGACCATCTCTAACGGACAGGAAACCAAACAGCTTACCCTCTATCCTCATGCTACACCCATGATTAATAATGACAATTCTGTATGGGTAGACTATGAGGATGAAGAGACCCAACCTATATTAACTATTGGACAAGCTTTGACTTTTAAGGACTCCACCGAAGATGAATTAATCAGCAGCTTTATTTCTGAACCCTCTTCGGTCAGCCCTGAAACATATAATCACTTCACTACAATCTTAGAATCTGAATCCCAGCAGAACATGAAAGATGAAAACTTATTTCAGACAGCAGTAGGCAGCCCTTCCAAAAGTACAACAATTGAAATTGAACCTGGCAAAACATTAAATATAAATCCTGATTTGACTGATAATGAAAAACAGAAATTAATAAAGTTACTCCAAGAAAATAAAGAGGCATTTGCATGGGACTACACAGACATGAAAGGGATCTCCCCTGAACTATGCACTCACCGTATTTATATTAAGGAGGGATCCCGGCCAGTCTGCCAACCCCAGAGAAGAATGAACCCCAACCTTAGAGAAATTGTGAAGGAGGAACTTGAAAAACTCTTGAATGCAGGATTTATATACCCCATATCTGATAGTGAGTGGGTCTCCCCACTTGTAATTGTACCCAAGAAAAATGGGAAATGGAGAGTATGTGTGGATTACAGAGCATTGAATAAAGCCACCCAAAAAGACCATTTCCCTTTACCATTTATCGATCAGGTATTGGATAATTTAGCAGGTAAGAAATTCTTTTCATTCTTGGATGGGTTTAGTGGATATAATCAGATTAAGATTGCACCCCAGGACCAGGACAAAACCACATTTACTAGCCCATGGGGGACCTTTGCTTACAGAGTACTTCCATTTGGGCTGTGTAACACTCCAACAACATTTCAAAGAGCGGTAATAGGGATCTTTTCTGATATGTTAAATGATTCATTGGAAATATTTATGGATGACTTTACTCCCTATGGAGTGACCTTTGAGGATGCACTGCAAAATCTTGAAAAAGTACTTAAGCGGTGTATAGAAGCACACCTTGCTTTAAGCACTGAAAAGTGCCATATGATGATGAATCAAGGTATTGTATTGGGTCACTTTGTTTCATTTTTAGGAATTCAAGTCGATCCAGCTAAAATACAGGTAATTCAGAACCTCCCTATCCCCAAAACACAAACTGATGTAAGAAGCTTTCTAGGACATGCCGGATATTATAGAAGATTCATTAAGGATTTTTCCAAAATAGCTTCTCCTCTATTTGTGTTGTTAATGAAAAATGTTGAATTTAAGTGGACTGATGATTGTGAAAATGCATTCAATAAACTTAAACATCAGTTGTCCGCAGCTCCCATTTTGAGAGGACCTGATTGGGCATTACCCTTTCATATCTCCTCTGATGCCTCAGACACGGCAATTGGAGCTGTCCTGGGTCAGGAAGAAAACAGTCTCCCCTATGCCATCTATTTTATCAGCAAGAACATGACACCAGCTGAGCTAAATTACACAGTTACTGAGAAGGAATTTCTGGCAGTTATTTATGCTATCAACAAATTGGGACATTATATTACTGGCTACACTACCTTTGTGCATACTGATCACTCGGCCATTAAGTATTTAATGAATAAATCAGTTACAAATGCCCGAGTCACCAGATGGTTATTACTGTTGCAGGAATTTGACATCACAATTGTAGATAGGCCAGGTATAGAAAATGTAGTTGCTGATTTCCTTTCTTGTTTAAAAACTGATGAAAATGCTCCAGTAGATGATTCTTTTCCTGATGAGTATTTATTTGCAGTCTCTGCTCACTCACCTTGGTATGCAGACATTGCCAATTATCTAGTTGCAGGAAAATTACCATCACACCTATCACACAGGGAAAGAAGAAAGATCATCCAGCAAAGTGCTAGGTACAGCTGGATAAGCGGGTGTCTGTTCCACACATGAATAGATCAAGAAATTCGGAGATGCATTGGGGAAGACGAGATTTATGATATACTGAAAGCTTGTCACGATGGTCCTTGTGGAGGACATTTTGCAGATAAGAGAACAGCACACAAGGTACTTAGAATGGGTTATTATTGGCCATCACTTTTTAAAGATGCTAGAAAATATGTGAAGGCTTGTGACAGCTGTCAAAGAATGGGCCAGCCTAACCATAGGGATGAAATGCCAATTAATCCCCAGGTAACTCTTGAACCTTTTGAGAAATGGGCATTAGATTTCATAGGTCCCATTAATCCTCCATCTAATCAAAGAGTCTATATTTTAGTATGTACGGATTACATGACTAAATGGGTAGAGGCCAAAGCACTCATTAAAGCTAATGAAGAAGCGGTACTAACATTCTTATTTGAAGAAATCTTTGTTAGATTTGGACTACCCAGAGAATTAGTCACTGATGGAGGACCTCCTTTTAATTCTCATGGCTTCAAAGATACGCTCCAAAAATATCATATCAAGCATAAAATGACCACACCATACCACCCCCAAGCAAATGGGCAGGTGGAAAGTACCAACAAGGTCATAGAAGCCATCTTAACAAAAATGATAAAGGAGAATAGAAGGGACTGGTTTCAGAGGTTGCCCGAGGCTCTATGGGCCTATAGAACCACTTGGAGGAATACAACAGGCTTTTCACCCTATGAATTAGTTTTTGGAAAGAATGCTATTTTTCCTGTAGAGTTTGAGATTAAAACCTTAAGAACTGCCTTAGCTGTTAACCTTGATTTAACTGATGCATAGACAGCCAGGTTGTAGCAGCTGCAGAAATTGGATGAGAAAAGACTGGATGCCGTCCATCAAACAACTATGATACAGCAACAAAGAAGCAGATGGCATGACAGAACCATCAAGCAAAAGCAGTTCCAGAAAGGTAACTGGGCTCTACTTTATGATTCATGTTTCGAGAATTTTCAAGGGAAGCTAAGAACAAGATGGTTAGGGCCGTATGAAGTGGATGTTGTTTTCCCAAATGGAACAGTTAGAATTTTAACAATTGATGGAAGCAGAACACCACCGTTAGTGAATGGCTACCGACTTCGGTTATATTAGCGGCCGGTTTCCAAAGAGGATTTTAAAGCCACTTGCATGGCAATAAAGCAGTATTCTTTTCCAGGGGAACTTGCTGTCCCTCAAAGCACTTGAGTTTCTATTATTTATGTAATTTTTTAGGTTAGATATTCTTTTTTTTTTTTAAGAAACTAATAAATCCTGCCAAGGATAGCGATATTACATTTCAGTATTTTGCAGATTTTGGCCTGGGAAGTAGCTGAGAACAAAAGTTTCAAAGGAATTATTTTGCGGACTCGGAACTCCTGTTGCTGCAACACCATTTCCTTGTTGCTGCAACACCATTTCCCTGTTGCTGCAACACCACTTCCGTTGCTGCAACACCATTCCCTGTTACTGCAATACCATTTCCTGTTGCTGCAACACCATCCCCTGTTGCTGCAACACCACTCCCATTGCTGCAACACCATTCTCTGTTGCTGCAAAACCATTCCTATTGCCCCAGCACATTTCCCGTTTTTATAAACGTCTAACATCACTCCCTGTTTCCATAACAGCAATTTTCCATTGCTGCAACACCAATCCCGGTGCTACAACATCACTTCCCGATCACGGAATATCTTTCCCAGCAAATTCCTTCATGTACGAAAAATTCAGTCTTACCACTTCAGCCCCAAGCAACAAATTTTGATAAAATATACCACTTCTTGTGATGATTACAACACCCTACTATCACTTCCCGTCATGAACATTACAAATCACCGGTATTCCCATGCTTGTAGATCCGCGGTAATCATTATGATCCAGCACAAGACAAGACAAGACTTTTTGACGCAGCAATCAAAAAGGTAAAATACGAAGGTACGCATGATTATGTATGGACATTAAATAATAGATAATGCGGAGAAGTTGATAGGACTATCAAATCATTGTACTTCCAATCATATCATTGACACGTAGGGGGGGGGGGGATTACCAAAGCAATTCTCATAATGACATACCACGCCAACTACCGCCACCCTTAACTCTCCCGGTAATATGTAAAAGCCACCCTATCACATCATGTTACCATTTGCGACGTTCTACTCTGAACTGAAATTGGAAGCTCGGCTCTGAACTCTGAAAGTTACTAAAACAACAGCTATGGGAGGAACCCTCATTACACACAAGCCTGGCACGACAGCAGTCCTTGAACTCTTTCCAGAGATTTATCAAATTTTCTTGCAAGCAGGATGGATAGAGTACTTCAGGAGACTTCCGGACTTTGACGAGCAGCAAGTCCTTGAATTCGCATGCAATCTAACGGAAGGATTCTCTGTCGTCCAGGGAATTCAAGTTCCAGTCACGGAGGAAATCATAGCCGAAGTTACCGGGCTACCAGCTAATGGCACACGGTGGTTCAGCAGAAAGCACCTGATTCTTAATGCGCAGCAGGATTTTCTCCGACCAGGCGAGCAGGTAGAGCCCAAAGGCAGAGGCGTAGCACTTCGGTCGTTACCTCAACCGTGGCCGAAAGTCGCTGAATTTGTCAAGCAATATCCGACGTGCGAGGGCCGCTACCAGGTAATTTACCAGCACGACTTTGTCCTGTTAAATCATTTGAGAAATGGTCAGTTAATAAACATGCCATATTATCTATTGGGTTGTCTCCAAAATATTTCACGTTATGCTGTGAAAGCGAAGCATCCACTAGTTTCCTTAAAACACCACCGCTTAGCCCAATTGCTGATTAATAGAGCCCTCGCTCTAAATAACCCTCTACCCCCCATTAATCCCCTTCAGAAGGCAGAAATTCCACAGCCGGAACATGAAATTCCTCACCAAGAAGAGGAAATTCTTCACCAAGCTGAGGACATACCTCAGCAAGATGAATAACTTCCTCAGCAAACGGAGGATATGCCTGAACAAATCCCTCTGGAAAACCCTCAGCAAGCAGAGCACATTCTTGAACAAATCCAGCAAACACCCCCGCAAGTTGCTGAGAATGCCACAAGAACAACCCCATCTCCCAAAGGAATCAATCCTTCCATTCCCATACTGGGTATTTCTACTGATGACTCTGATGACAATATCCCCATTACCCTGCTTAAACGAGAAAGGCAGCAGGAAAAGAAAACCCCATCGAAAAGAAGGAGAACCAGGGTTTCAGCTAAGGCTCCGGCTACTGTCCCCATCCTAAAGAAAGCTAGCCTAAAGAGAAAAATGCCTAAATTCCCTGCTTCTCTACCAAAGAGAAGAACTCGGTCATCGGTAGCAGCTAAATCTCCTAATTCCCCCAGTTCACCGCCCATCACTATAAGGACCCGCACTCCCACCAGTCCTCAAAACTCCTCTCCCTCACCCTCGGAAGCTGAGATGCAGAGTGTTCATAGCTTCGTGATATCATACTTTAAGGCAGCTGACACACAAGAACCAGATGCCGACACCCAAGATAATAGTGACCAAGTGGCTGCAACACAAGAAACAGCCACTACCCCAGGTGACACACAAGAACCACCTGTGGGGAATACTGATCAGAATGATGAAACACAACCTCTGCCTCCATTGGAATCTACTGCTCCGCAGGACCAGCCTACCATACCTGCCCTACAGGAAGAAATTGAATTCCTGAAATCTCAGATTCAGGACTATCAGGAGGAAATAATAAGGGTTAAGGAAGCATATCAGAATGAATTCAGCCTGCATGTTTTAGCACGAGTAGCATCTGCAGCAGAGAAAAGTAAGGATAATGAATATGTGTGTATCAACTGTGGTGAAATATACACTCAGGCAGGATATAAGGTAGTGGCAGAACCAATGAAGGAAGCATCTGATGTTGTTGATGAAACAAAAGAACCTGCTATTACACAGACGGAAATGTCGCAATCCTCTGCTGAAATAAAGGAGCCTGTTGTCACACAAGAACCAAGAGGCTCTCCAGAAAAAGTGCAGACAGAAGAACCTGTTGTCACACAAGAACCAACAGGATCTCCAGAGAAGATGCAGGACCAAACTGAAGGACTTACTGACATAAGAACCAGTAAGTTCCCCAGAAACTGCACAAGACCAAACTGAAGAACTTGCTGACACACAAGAACCAGTAAGTTCCACAAAAACTGCACAGGTCCGAACAGAAGAGCTTACTGACACACAAGAACCAGTAAGTTCTCCAGAGATTGCGCAAGAAGAAGCAGAAGGGCTTGCTGACACACAAGAACCAGCAAGTTCCCCAGAAATTATGCAGGAAGAAATAAGGAATGAGAAAGAAGAGAATACAGACTCACCCCGGCCTACCCAAATTACTATGGAAGAAGTAGTTGCACAAGAATCAAGAAATGCAGAAGAAAACACAAACTCACCCCGGCCCACTCAAAGTGTCATGGAACGAGAGGAAGAAATAGAAGAAAATCAGGAAAAAGGTATAGACTCACCCCGGCCTACCCAAACTATTATGGAGGAAAAAGAAATAGTTTCAGGAGGAAATGAAGAAAAATCGGACTCACCCAGCTCTATTCAAATTGCCAAGGAAGTAGAAAAAGAAGAAGAAAATCAAGAAGTAGAAAAAGAAGAAGAAAATCAGGAAGCAGAAGAAGAAGAAGAAGAAAATCAGGAAAAAGAAGAAGAAGAAGGAAATGAGGAAAAAGGCACAGACTCACCCCGGCCCACCCAAATCACCATGGAACAAAATGAATCAGTACAACAGGAAGAAGAGACACTAGCCAGAAATGAAGAAAAAGACGTTGGATCATCCCAGAATATTCCTATAGAGCAGGTTATCCTTGTGGATGCCTTTACACAGACAGAGCTTCCCTCCGTTACTGATGTATGCACAGAAACAGATAGCTTTGAAGCATTAAAGGGACAGTGGTGGAGGGAATATGAGCAGTCGCAAGGCAAGGCATTCCAACAGCAAAAAGGGATCTGGTTTAGTCATGCATACAAGAACTGGGAAGCACTTGAGCAGTGCAGAGCCCAGTACAAGGAGATCAAGGAACTCAAAGCCAGATTGACCCAGATGTTTGAATTGTTCCAAAGACTACTTGCTACAAGGAAACCCTCTTTTAATTATGCAACATTTTTGAGGGAAAGACTCACATTTTTGCAGATAAAGGCTGTCAAAGAAGGTAGACCTCATCAGGTAATTACGTCAGAGCAGTTTATGCAAACCTTTGCAGAGGCACCTAAAAATGATCAACATTTGTTATGTGAGCTCTATCTCCATAATGAAGCCATGTCCGAAGAAAGAAATATGAATATGATACCTGTAGTCGGCGACATACAGCTGAGAGCCTTTATCTCCTTTTTAGCTAATCAACTTACATGGCAAAATGCCTTTGCTTCAGCTCAGCATAATGAACAGAATTGTCTTCTGTGGATTAGAGCTGAACCGCAGAACGCAGCCACCTTTATTGCACAACACCTGAGAATGGTAAGTGATCCTGAAATGAAGGACCATGTTAAGCAACTGCAAGCAATGGTCCTGAAAGACTGTCAGCATTATGTAAAGACTAAGGCATCCTTGGCTGTCAAGGCAAACAAACTATTTTGGGAAAACTGCCCCAAGGAGAGGCAGGAATATCACCCTTATAATCCACCTAATTTGCAGGTGGCACTCTCAAGGGTACCTCATTATGTTAATTGCATGCAGCACTGTGCTGAAAATTGGATGGGTTACAGATTTAGATTTCCACTTTTATGGCTGTCTGGTGAACAATATAAAGGACAGTTTGGATTGTCCAGCAGGGAAGAAGCAGCAGCATGGAAGCAAATACAGACTGCCTGTGGATTCAGGAAGAAGTTCGATGCCACTTCCTATAACTATTGTCTCAGTAATCTACATTGTTCATCCCAGTACTCCGACTCAGACTCAGAGTAGCCATTGCATAGGGACATGCAATCTCTTCAGTTGGGGGGGATGTTAGGACTCAGAATTGACCTATTTTGACCTTATATTTTTGCCTTAATATTATCCTTTTCAGTCATAAGTTGTAAGCTTTGATTACATAATGACTTAATCACCCCAAGGTACGAAGTGACTTTCCGCATATCTATATGTTTAATTGTTCATTGTATATTCGTGAGTATCTTTATATTTATCTTTGAAAAGATGACTAAGTTGCCAAGTAATTGTCTTAAGCCTGCAGGAGTTATAATTTATAGTTGTTGTAACACCAGAAACAGCAACCACGCAGTTGCTGCAACACCAGAAACAGCAACTACGCAGTTGCTGCAACACCAGAAGCAGCAACTACGCAGTTGCTACAGTCAGCAACAGCAACTATCTAAAGCAGGCTATTTTGCAACAGCTGGGAATAACAACCGGAAACTATCTGAAGAACACTGACGCGGCACGATCTGCAGCTATCTAAAGCGGGTAGAACACAGTTACCATTTCTTAAATCAGGAACAGCATGGGGAAACGGCAAAGGAATGTGAAGATCCCAAGAATGACGGTCGAAGACAGTTACCAGCTGTGTAACAACCAGAACCTAAGAAAGAATATGTTGTTATACTGTTGTAACAGTGGTCTGTAACTCTTACTTTTGATAGAATGGGTTAACCGAATGAACTGTAATAATCTGTTGTAATAGATGTCTCCTCTATAAAGAGGAGACATCTACATTAGAAGGGGTTAATGTGTAATCTGTAAGGGAGATTTTGAGAGACATCAGCAAGTCTGAACTTTATTGTACTTGAATCTTTTGGCAGATGAATAGAAGATTATTCTGAGCACTTAATCTAGCCTTTGTGTTCTGGGGAATCTTGTGAGAGGGACTGGGCCTGCCTTCCTCACAAGATTCACCCATTTACTTTTCTGTCAAAGTGTGTAAGTGTGTGATAGTTTCTTTCCGTTGGTACTCTGTTTGGATTCTATAGCATTACCTCTGGTATTTCCGCTTTGCTAGTACTCTGTTTCATTCATTGCTTGAAGTTGTGCAAGGATATCTCACCGGTGAATTAGAGTGCAGTGTGTGTTAGCAATCTGGTCACAGAGGCAGGTGCTGAATGTCCTCACCTGGAGGATAGGGTCCTGATCCTCTACCAACAGAGCATCCATCATTTCGCTTTCCAGATTTGTAATCTTAATTAATTACTTTCATTTTATCAGTACAGTGATAACTTAGCGTAAGGATCACGTATACTACAGCTTTTTAATGCTTTTAGGATTAAGTACATACAGTACGCGGTAGCCTTTGCAATAAAAAGACTTTCCCAGGTTGACAATTAATGTGGTACTTGAATGTTTAATCAATAAACAATTCAACTAGCCAACACACGTCAGGGGGTAAGAGGAAGCATGATGTGTGGATACTAATCTCGCATGGCTATATATAATTCTTCTTCTTTATGTGGATAACATTTTTCTTTTAATAAGGAGCCCTCTTGACCTTTAGAAATAACTTAAAATATTTTTATGCTCAATATATTATAAGAAACCAGAGGTACCCACCATGTACACCAATGTGAGCATGGAACACAACTCCAATATAGATAAGACCAATAAGTTACATAATAACTACTTAAAGAATAGGTGAACCTTCTCCAAATACCCATACACATTCATACATCCAAATCACATGACCTAAATAATGACTACATGATCAGTATATATACTTATTCACACAATACACATGAAACCCCATCATTATTAGGCTTACCCTACCCCATATATGCCCCCCTTGTTTTCATACCATTCATAATTTGAAAATTGTGACAAAACAACTACTTCCTTGTCAAATAATTATGAGAAATTACTTAAATATAACAAGGTTGATGAAAAATATAATTAAATCATGCATAATTACAATTGCATACTAGAACATATAACAAAATTACATTGCATTAATATCATAACTAGCATTAAATTAATGTAATTACAATACTATAACACTTATCTTTCTAGTAAATGAAACACTAACTAGTTATAAATTATAGGAATTCCACCCAAGCATAAGTTGTATTGAACTATACTCTTTCTACAACATGCCATCCCCAAGCCAAGAGTCCACCAGGATAAAATATTCTTACAGCTAGCTCTAATCTCTCACATAACCATAATTTCTCCACTATTAGAGACTTCTTACAAGTATTCTAATTCCACTAGCTCTCTTTCACCTTCAACTTGCATAACCCAAGGAATTAGACCCCCTCTAATTCAATTCTGAATATTCCCTTGGGGTATCTAAATTCCCCTCTAAGCTCTAGCACAAACTGGCAAGGAAATATCCTTGTCGAGCACTCTAGGAATTCTCAATTATCAGTATTCTTCTCAATGACAATTATTCCCATCACATAGGGTCATAATTTTCCACATGGGTTATGTTCCCATAATTTCATTACATTCATGATAATTGAGCTCTTAGACAATTACTCCATTAGAATGATTGGTAAAATCACCCAACAACCCCCAAAAGCCACGAATTATATTTAAATGTTCACAAGTCTCCACATGTATTCCTAAGAAGCCCACATCTCACTTAAAACTCAAGCCAACGTTGATATGACAGTACAATATGAGGTAAGTGAATTAGGCTTACAATATTATTATTTACTTTGGCCTCTTTTGAAATCCCTAAGAAGCATGTCATTCCTCTCTTGTGGAATCATACCCTGGAACATGCTTTTGTCCTCCTTTTTTGTAACCAATGATTTATTTTTATTATTATTTTTCAATGTGCAATTTTTACCTATTAAAATACTTGACTCTTATGCATTTGTCCTATGCAAAAATATGCACTGCTAATCCAAGCATAAAAATTGGGTTATTGCAAGTGTTAAGACATAAATTGACAACCATTATCTATGTATTCGATGATTAAAGTACCCTCACATACAATATCATCATACTACTTTAGGGTGTGGTGGGCCCCAGTATTGCAGCAATAAAATGTTGCAACTCCTCGAACTCCCTTCTTTAATTTTATCATCCCGGTAGTTCGTAACAAACTTGGAAGTGACGGTGTTGTATGCACAAGTACTAGCTCTTGTCGCGGCTGTCACTTGGTCAGCTGGCACAAGTCCGCTAGGAGCTTAAGCCAACTTCTATGAGCTCTTAGAAGAAGCTTTTTAACTGATGGACGAAAGCTAACTCAAAGAAGGCTAATCTACTTGCAGAAAGAAACTGGAAAGCTGAAAGGAAATGTAAACCCTAGCAAACCCTAATTTTACCAGCTAGCCCTATTGATGCAAGAAAGAGGATGCAAGCTACTGAAAGAGATGCCATTGACTTCTAGGAAGGTAAAATGCATGTGTCTAAGCTACTTCTACATTAACATCTGAAAAAAAAAACATCTTTTTGTATTTTTGAATAAGTTGTTAGAATTATCATGCATGTGCTTTTAACTGGTTTTGACTGTGCAGAGGTGGATTGGTGAGAGGAAATGCTTGGAGGAGGTCGGGAAGGTTCAGAGAGGGCCTAAGGGGTCCCTAACACCCTTCCAGAGAGTTTCACAGAGTTTGGCTATCAATAAACCTCATTCGTGAGCTTCTACAGGAAGTCTGCAGGGGTTCTACAGGATGTTCTGGGATTTCTACAGGATGTTCTGTAATTTTCTACAGGATGTTCAGAAATGAGATTTTGGAGGATGGATGGAGGAAGAAAGATGAAGGAGTGGGTATGGAGGTGAGATAGGGGTGTGAGGATGTCCAGGACTTGGTGAATGAGGCTGAAGAGTGGCTAAGGCGATTGGGTTAGTTCAAAGAAAAGAGAAGCAAATGTTGCACAACAATATGGGAATTTAGGGCAGCGTGAACAAATGGAAAGCGTAAGGCAAGGATTCTAAGTAGAGGATGAAGCAGGTGGGGTTGATGGAGAATGGGCAGATAAAGAAGGATAACAGGTGCTTTGCAAGTTGCTTTTCAAACGAAACAAACAAGGATTTGGAAAATCAAAGACCTAGTTATGTTAGTCTATTCTGACCTAGATAACAGCAAAGAAATGGAACAGAAGTTTATTTGCACTGAAATCATGTATAACAACTATGCAATGAAGCAATCAAGAATCTGAACATGCAACCAACTTCTGCAATTAAAAATCGAACACTAATGACTGCATGGTGAAGCAAAGACAGTGTTTTTGGTGGCAGCAAGGTCACCTTGATCCCAGTTCCCGATCCCACTGAGGGAGAGGTGAAATCAGAGGTGCTTGATGGCCCTTTTTCTGAATACCTTCCCTGTTATTAACCTATCAACTAAATCTGAACATGAAAATCCTTTTTAATCATCAAAAGAAACCTAAATAACAAAACAAGATTTAAATCTAAATAGTAGATTTTATTCTAAGAATGTAGCAAAAACACATAAAGGTAAACAAAGGAGGTGCTGGGCACTTGATATGGGCCCAACCCCAAGAGCTACAGCCTCCTAAGAGAGATTTAGATCTGGTGCAAAGCTGGATTCATCTTTATTGAGCAAGAAAAGAAGAGTTACATCAAAAACTGTCCACAAGGGAAAGCTTGAAGATGTGCTGAAATTCAAAGCTAATCTACTGACTAAAATTGAACTACAAACTAGCTAACTTCTGCCTACAAAGTAACTAATTGAAATGAGGCCCTAAGCCTTCTTATTTATACAAATTGAGGACCCCAACATCCCTCCTAAACTTTACAAACTCGGCTGCCAAAACTTGTAGTTAACAGCACTTTTACTAGCACTTGCTCAGCTGCCCTTGTGATAATTGATTTGGTGGCCCTTTAACTCCGAGCTGATGGTGGAGAATTCGAGGTAAGGGCCCATAAATGAAGGGACACCTTCCTAAAAATCCTCTCCACAAATTTGGTTGCCAAGTTCTCATTTAAACCTTTGATTTTGTCTCCAAATTGACCAAAAAGATTGCATAAAGCACACATTAGACTTGTTGGCATAATGACTAACCCAATTCACTCTATTAGCATAAAAATAATCAAAAACATGCAATAAAATAAGGAGAATGGTGGATTAAGTCAAATTAGGAGGCTGAATGAGCCCATATAATTATCCATTTTTGGGGCTCATCATCACCCCCCTACTGAAAGTGTTGCTCATCCTCTGAGCAACTAATCTATCTCTTCATCTTTGGTGGCCTTGGTGGCCTCCCTGTCATGCCAAGCTTCTGAAGTGGTGTCCTCTTCTCGGTCATGAAACCATTCTTTTCTCTCTGCTTCTTCCCATTGCCGGTGCTCCTTTTCCTAGAGAATTCTCAGCTTCATGTAGAACTGTCTCAGCATCCTGTAGATAGGCCTTTGTGTCCAACATTTTCATTCTTTCTCTCCAGGTGGATGTCTTCGGGCTTCCCCATTCATAGGTGATGGATGCCTTTGAGGGAGACCTCTCCTTTTGTGTAGCTGGGGTGTCCACAATCGTGATTGGTTCTTTTGACGGTGGCTGGGGTCTGCCAGTCTTTATCCTCACGCTCCTTCTTGCCTTAAAATACATGGAAGACTCCCTCTTCCACTTCCCTTTCTACTTTGGAGATGTGCTTAGGGTGGCCAGCACAGCTGCTGCCTCCCTGGCTAAAATCTCAGGCGATTTTTCCTTCTGTTGCCATTTTTCCAGACTTCCTATAGAAATTCATGTGCTGACTGTTTTCTGGCTTCCCGTAGAAATGGTTTTTTGGCTTCTTGTAGAAACGGTCTTCATTGTTTTGGCCTACTTGGCTGGGGGTTCTTTCTCTTTTAATTTTGTTGTGGTTTCCTTGGGTGTGCCCTCACTTTCTTGGACTTTTTCAGTCCTCTCTGCCCTGATTTGCAATCGTTTCTCCCTTGGTGTTTGTGCCTTTATTCCACCCACAGTTTTGGCCTCAACAACTTGGCCTTTCCCTCGTTCCTCTTCTTGTTCCTTCTATGGTGGTCTGTCCTGGGTTTCCTTACCCTTAGCTTTCTCCTCTACCTCAATATGCTCCCTTTCCTCACTGCTGGATGAAGTGAGTTCCTCGGCCAGAATCCGGATATCATCATCCTTGGACATATTGCGAAAAATCTCCCAGGAGAGAGGGACAGTATAGGTATGGAGGGCATCTTCCACTAGAAGCTTGATAAGCCCATGATGGGCCAGCTGGTCCGATGTCCCTTCCTTCAATTTTGTGCCACACTCAATTAATGATTGCAAAAGAAAATAGGGGATGCTTAACTTCTGTTCTGTGGATAAATCCATCTTATGTCTGAGTTCAGTTAGCAACCGGAAGTGAAAACCATATACAATACTGAACCGCCCCTCACAGGTAATGTATTTCATGATCTGAAAGCTGACTTTGCTCCAAAAAGGATGTAGGCTGGCTCTCTGGACCCCATTCTTATCTTCTGAAAGTTGTTCTTCTGGTAGGAAGAATTCTTTCTTGTTCAGGTTAGATTTTCATTTACACACACAGGTTGGTCTCTACTATTGCATGTCTTCCTTGCAAGGGAATTTTTTATTTTCTTTTTTTTTTTTAACTGATGAGAAGATTTCAGATGCAGAAGGAAAAAATGGGTAAAATTAGTGAATCATGCAGGCAGACTTCCATTGTTCTCAATGCACAGGAAGACTTTTTACTCTCATTTTTTAATTTTATTTCGTGTTCAATTCACCATTTTGCACCAACAAATCATGCACAACGAAGTTTCCCCGATCCTACCTCGTTTGGAGCTTGAAATTCACCGAAAATCCCAGCTTTTCTTTCTGCATGGTTGTTTTCTGTGTTTCCTGTAGAAGACTTCCTGTAGAACAAAATTGTGCTTCCTTTAGAGCCCGATAGGCAGGAATGTTTTTTAAAAATGGCAAAAATCTCGAGAAATCAGGCAGGAATCCTGCAGAGGACCACTGGTTAACTGATCTGGACGTGGTGGACGCATGCTCCAGTTGTGACCGCAGTTGAACAGAGGGTGGTGAGAGTCAGCCGAGCATCATTTAATTTTGGCGTGATTCGTGGTGAGGGAGTGCAATGGCCAGGTGTACGTGGCCACGTGCAGACTGTAGTGCTGTGATGAGCTGCATGTCCTCTTCTCGTTAATCAGTTGCACTAGAGTTAAAATCTCTACCACTATCTTTTTTTTTTTTTTATTTCCCGTGACTGACTACACACGTGCACTAGTGATCCCTGGATGAGTGCAATCAAAACTGGCTATCTTTCTGGTTGAATCCCACCATCTCATTTGTTCATGCAGCTTTAAAATTACATTCATGCAATCAGAGGAATGAGTTTTAGTCACATACCTGGAAGTCGAATGTGGCTGCTGTGAGGTGCTTTTTGTTGTTGCATGCATTTGTTTCGATGATTGCATGATGGCTTGGCTGCTGATTCATGGATATTTTCTTGTGCAGGTATCCTTTGGTCGGATCCACACTGCAGTTGCTAGCTTCACGTTCAGATCTGCACACTCAAGCTGTTGATGTTGATTTTCCACAGGACAGAAACTTGTTTTCGTCATTGCTCCTAAACGATAGATTGGATCAGTCTAAAACTTGATCAGCATGTTCCTATCATCATTATGCACCTCCCATAGAAAAATTGTGATCAATGGATGCACATATTTCGAGAAAAATGGAAAATGGCTGAAGATTTCAGAGATCAATTTCTCGGAAACCGTGCATCGGAATCGGCTGAAACTTCTTTGGTAGGTGACTATCACCCATATGCATCTCCCCATGAAACAAGTTTTGAAACAGATTCACGGATAGGGAGAAAATTCAAAAATGGTTGGAGGTGATGGAGGCTAATTTCTTGGAAACCGTGCACCGGAATTAGCTGAAACTGCTTAGGCATGTTGCCATCAACCCTATACAACTCCCTGTGAAATGGTTTTGCAAATGGATGCACGGTTTTCAAGCTAGGGAAAAAACAAATTTCAGCACTAGGTATTTTTGCTTCAAGGCATTCTGCAGTTTTGTTGCATGGTAAGAAAAATGAGCTCGGCCTATAGTGAAAACTTGGAATTCATTGATGTAGAGTCTAGATGGAGCTTAGACAGGTAGAGCATGCGAGACTTCATTGCTTGACTTGTCACTTAAGAATTCTTGTTGTCAATCTGAGGCAAATAGAGTTTCTTGTATGACTGTGTGGAACACATAACCAGGTGGGCGCAATGGAGGTGGAAAGAGATGGAACAGGGTGCCACATGGTGTTGGATTGCATAAAGGTGTGGTTGTAGGCATAACAAACTGATCCCAACCATCAGATTCCCTTTCAAAATTGAATTTGGCTCATCTGAAGGTTCTACAGGATGTTTCCTGTAGAAATTCAAAACTTCCTGTAGAAACGCCTGGAACTTCCTGTAGAAAGCCCAGAACTTCCTGTAGAAACGCCTGGAACTTCCTGTAGAAAGCCCAGAACTTCCTGTAGAAAGCCTAATCTTGACCTGAATGTGACCAAATCCTAGGAGAGGTGAGTGGCCATGGAGGGAGTGTCCAAAGGGATGTCCTGGAGCCTGGTACAGACTCCTGTCCTCGTTTTGCGCGCCCCTCTTTTCCTGCAAAGTATTCACTGCAACATGCAATTTTTCATAGAGATTAGTCCTGCTTTCTTTTTTCTTTTTTCTTTTTCTTTTTTTGAAAACAACTAGGGCACCTCATGGAGGTTTTCACCCTAATTGCCTGCCTTGGGCGCCTCCAAGGGAGGTTTTCACCCAGGGATCTTATTCTCTTTTTCTTTTCTCTTTTTTCTTCTTTTTTTTCAACCCATTGACCGCCTCATGGAGGTTTTCAATCAATGAGCCAATCTAAGGCGCCTTTGAGGAGGTTTTCACCTTATATTTTTCCTCTTATTTCCATTTTTTCATTTTTTTCTTTTTTCTCTTTTTTTTCTACCCTACCCTACTTGAAAAACAAAATCATTTTCAAGTATAAGAATACTTCCAATGGAGCCATGTGCACATCGAGATTAGAGACAAAATGATGTGGCGGCTTGAGATGCATGCTTTGACAAGTATCTGGATTTCAGAGACAAAATGATCTGACTTTGAAGGGATCAAACATAGCTGAGGAAGAGAGTACTGCTGCAACTTAGTGACTATCTGGAACCATATCTCAATATAGCTCTGATATCCTTGGTCCTTTTGCTGATCTGGATCATTCTCCATATCTTCTTCTATCATGACCTTCACATCTTCCTCTTTTTGTTGATCTTTCTCTTGAATACATGGAATATTTGATGGTAACCATGAGGGAACTCTCTCGATCTCTGATTTTGATGCCTTCTCTTCATCAAGTGTAGCCCATGGTTCTTTGATCTTTTCTTTTGAATCTTCTTTTGCCTTTGGTCCTTCAATGTTGTCAATATAATCTCGGTTTTGCAATACTCTTCCTGAGCTATGGTGAAGATCATTGAGCTCAAGAGGAGTCATTTGGACATGTTGTGTCTCAACATTGCAATTGTGTTGAGCTACTCCAATGGACAGGTTTGGAAATGGTGGTATGGGTAGTTGAGTGGGGGCGTATATTTGAGATGGATGTGGATGGGGTTGTGGTTGGGCAGGCATTTGGGGCTGCCTTGGTGGAGGAGGAGGCGATGGTTGCGGTTGAGCAGGTGGTGGAGGCAAAGGAGTGGGAGGAGAGTTGTACTAGGGCCTCCACCTTTGATGAGGTGCATTCCACTAAGGCTATGGCTGAGCATAAGAGTGAAATGAATGAGCAACTGGAGAAGCAAGGTATTGAGGAGGATACGACCGAGGAGAGGGTGTGGACTAGGAAGAATTAGCAGGGGGACCCCAAGAAGGCATGGAAGTGGCTTGATAAGGGTTATAATGGGTCTGGGATGTCCCTTGCATTCCCTCCTGGTAGGGTATGGGTCCATGTGGCCTCCTTTGGTTCATATAATAGAGTGGTTCAGTGGCTCCTTTGGCCCTCTGATATGCAGCTTTAATTCTGGGCAAGGAAGGGCACTGATTCATAGGATGGTATTCTTTACAGATGAAACACACTTCTAGGGAGTGCATTGGACATTCGTTCCTAGGATGCTTTCTAGCACACCTAGGACAAAAGATGGCCAAAGCCCTCTTGGCTTCCTCTTGCTTCCTTTGGATCTGCAAGGTATCCAGTTGCATGGCAAGAAACTGCCTCATATCGCTCTTGAAATCTTCCATCTGATTTGCAAATTCGTTTTTGGATAAGGTACTACTCCCAACATTTATGCCTATAGCCATTTGCTCTAGAGGAATGTTTTCTTCTTCTTCTTCCCTTGAGGTTCTTCAAATATGTATTTTTGTCCACCTAAGGGTTCTTTAATCACAGCCATCGAAGAAGAGAGAAGGTTCGTTGTGTGAAGCAGTGGGGGCGTTGTGCAATCATTTTCTTGAATTATCTCTACTCCTACAAGGCATGAAAGGAAATATTTTTGGTTGATTTTGCTTTTTTATGTTTGTAACTACAAAACTAAAATAGATTGAACTACAACTAACTATCTTGCTGAAATGAAAATGCGGAATTGAAATGAAAGTAGGAAAGGACTAATATATTTTGCTCAAATGAAATTGCAGGAATGAAATGCTAGGCTACGCTTGTGGAATTGACATTGTGGAATTGAAATGCTAATCTATGAAAGTGGGAAATGTCTAATCTACTTTTGCGGAAATGAAATGAAATAAACTACTGAGCAGAAGGTTGTAGTGGAAAATAGAAGCAAAGTAGCAATCACCAATACTTTGACGCTTCCCCGGCAACGGCGCCAAAAGAGTGGTGAGCCCCAGTATTGCGACAATAATGTTGCAACTCGTGGGACTCCCTTCCTTAATTTTATCAACCCGGTAGTTCGTAACAAACTTGGAAGCGACGGTGCTGTATGCACAAGTACTAGCTCTTGCCGCGGTTGTCACTTGGTCAGCTGGCACAAGTCCGCTAGGAGCTTAAGACAACTTCTATGAGCTCTTAGAAGAAGCTTTTTAACTGATGGATGAAAGCTAACTCAAAGAAGGCTAATCTACTTGTAGAAAGAAACTGGAAAACTGAAAGGAAATGTAAGCCCTAGCAAACCCTAATTTTACCAGCTAGCCCTACTGATGCAAGAAAGAGGATGCAAGCTACTGAAAGAGATGCCATTGACTTCCAGGAAGGTAAAATGCATGTGTCTAAGCTACTTCTACATTAACATCTAAAAAAAACATCTTTTTGTATTTTTGAATAAGATGTTAGAATTATCATGCATGTGCTTTTAACTGGTTTTGACTGTGTAGAGTTGGATTGGCAAGAGGAAATGCTTGGAGGAGGTTGGGAAGGTTCAGAGAGGGCCTAAGGGGTCCCTAACACCCTTGTAGAGAGTTTCACAGAGTTTGGCTATCAAGAAACCTCATTCGTGAGCTTCTACAGGAAGTCTGCAGGGGTTCTACAGGATGTTCTCGGATTTCTACAGGATGTTCTGTAATTTTCTACAGGATGTTCAGAAATGAGATTTTGGAGGATGGATGGAGGAAGAAAGATGAAGGAGTGGTTATGGAGGTGAGATAGGGGTGTGAGGATGTCTAGGACATGATGAATGAGGTTGAAGAGTGGCTAAGGCAATTGGGTTAGTTCAAAGATAAGAGAAGCAATGTTGCACAACAATATGGGGATTTAGGATAGCATGAGCAAATGGCAAGCGTAAGGCAAGGATTCTAAGTAAAGGATGAAGCAGATGAGATTGATGGAGAATTGGCAGATAAAGAAGGATAACAGGTGCTCTGCAAGTTGTTTTTCAAACGAAACAAACAAGGATTTGGAAAATCAAAGACCTAGTTATGTTAGTCTATTCTGACCTAGATAATAGCAAAGAAATGTAACAGAAGTTTATTTGCACTGAAATCATGTATAAAAACTATGCAATGAAGCAATCAAGAATCTAAACATGTAACCAAATTCTGCAATTAAAAATCGAACACTAATGACTGCATGGCGAAGCAAAGACAATGTTTTTGGTGGCAGCAAGGTCACCTTGATCCCAGCTCCTGATCCCACTGAGGGAGAGGTGAAATCAGAGGTGCTTGATGGCCCTTTTTCTGAATATCTTCCCTGCTATTAACCTATCAACTAAATCTAAACATGAAAATCCTTTTTAATCATCAAAAGCAACCTAAATAACAAAACAAGATTTAAATCTAAATAACAGATTTTATTCTAAGAATGCAGCAAAAACACATAAAGGTAAACAAATGAGGTACTGGGCACTTGAGATGGGCCCAACCCCAAGAGCTACAACCTCCTAAGAGAGATTTAGATCTGGTGCAAAGCTGGATTCATCTTTATTGAGCAAGAAAAGAAGAGTTACATCAAAAACTGTCCACAAGGGAAAGCTTGAAGATGTGTTGAAATTCAAAGCTAATCTACTGACTAAAATTGAACTACAAACTAGCTAACTTCTGCCTACAAAGTGACTAATTGAAATGAGGCCCTAAGCCTTCTTATTTATACAAATTGAGGACCCCAACATCCCTCCTAAACTTTACAAACTCGGCTGCCAAAAGTTGTAGTTAACAACACTTTTACTAGCACTTGCTCGGTTGCCCTTGTGATAATTGATTTGGTGGCCCTTGAACTCCGAGCTGATGGTGGAGAAATCGTGGTAAGGGCCCATAAATGAAGGGGACACCTTCCTAAAAATCCTCTCCACGAATTTGGCTTCCAAGTGCTCATTTAAACCTTTGATTTTGTCTCCAAATTGACCAAAAAGACTGCATAAAGCACACATTAGACTTGTTGGCATAATGACTAACCCGATTCACTCTATTAGCATAAATATAATCAAAAACATGCAATAAACTAATGAGAATGGTAGATTAGGTCGAATTAAGAGGCTGAATGAGCCCATATAATTATCCATTTTTGGGGCTCATCAGGGTGCAATCTATATTCAAGTAAATTAATTATGTTCATTCAACATCATGCACAATTAACAATAGAAAAAGACATCATCACCATAGAAGATACAAACAACACAATTTTTAAAGGTGGGGTCATTCTATTAATTTATTGTTTATAATCCAAGACATCATCCATAACAAGTCTTCAACCTTGATACCACAATAAAATATAATGCATTAAACAATAGAGACCCATCGAGAACCCAAAATCCATTACAATGGCCACAACACCTACAACTAATAATCCTTATTACCAACCTACATCAACCAAATATTTCATAGGCCTATACCTTTACCTTGATATTGTTGCACCCAAATATGAGAAGATACATCCAAAATTCATAGATATTATCTAGCCTCAATCTTTCAATCATAGCTTTATGAATCACCTATTATCTACTTTTTCAAGAACTAGGTGTCTTCATCCTTTCACCTCTCCACTTTTTTATCACTCAAAATTCCAGCTATTATCCTAGTCTTGATCTCTAATGTTAATGCTCCTTAATGCTACTAATGATCTTTACTTTACATGGTGTGATCCCCATCTATTATTTTTATTAAATGTACATCATGGTGTCCCTTCCTACCATTGCAATTTATCTATATTTAATAAAACTAAGAGCATAGGACCTATTATCACAATTTCAATCACCATTTTTAAAACAATTATAGTTTGCGTTTGTAGTGATTTGTAAAAATAATTTTAAAGCGCTAACAGTTTCAATGTCAACATCGAGTTGTAATAAAATAGGGTTAAATCACTAAGAAATAGAATATCATCATTATTGTAAATTTTAAAAATAAAATTGCACTGACAATTAGAATAACAATGCATAGATGTAAAAATTGTTAGTAAAATTAAAATGGCTAAAGTATAAGCACCAAGGAAAATTCATTTTTTTTGGCTTATGTCCAAATAATGTGTTGACGGGGTACACATCAGCAAATGAATAAAAATATGTCAAGTGAGCGTTGATCGATCGGGTGGTGATATGATGTGATCGATGTTTGGGTTTCACTACCAAGAGGTGATGTTCGATTAAAAGGTCATGATTTCATGGTGATATTTTATGTAATTATTTGTCAGTTTCATTATACGATTTTCCAGTTGCCTTGTTATGGAATAATTTTCTTCAAATGGTAAAAGTGGTATGACATATAGTCAACTTTTTAAATGTTTTACGTCGAGAGAAAACAAGTTGTTAGTATCTCGAAGGTTTAGGATGAAATCCCTCTCTTGGTTCTGGTGTTAATGTTTAATGGTGAAAGATATGGGAAGGGGCAAAAAATTACATAAAGGAGAACCCAAAGCACTCGACCTACATGAAATCTATCTAGAAATTCAACAATGTTTTCAGGGAGAAGGGTGGGAACAATTCTTCTCTCATTGTATAGGTTATCACAATGGAGTTTCCATAGTTTCTGCAAAGGGTTTAGATGGTCAGTAGGTTAGTGTTAGGGGGATTTCATTTCCTAACACCGAGTTAATTTGCAAAAGTCGCAAGCCTACCTATAGATGGAGAAATAGCCTTCAAGAGCCATTTTTTACCTGGAATTGATGTACCATTTTTCTTAAAGGATGAGTTTAAGGAGAGAAGTTGACATACAGGAGTTCAGAGGTCCTGGTTAAAGGACAAGCGCACTATCTCCTGCAGATCACCCAATCTTACTTCACATGTGAATATGCTACAATTGGGTGAATCTTTACCATTTCTGGTTCCTAGCTCATATAGAAAGTCAGTTAAGAATGAACACTCCTTATTTTCTATTAGAAAATATGA
The DNA here is from genome assembly GCA_031772625.1 of Pinus tabuliformis. NCBI lineage: Eukaryota > Viridiplantae > Streptophyta > Pinopsida > Pinales > Pinaceae > Pinus > Pinus tabuliformis. The sequence continues at coordinate 1,463,333,834 of CM062820.1, read as the reverse complement.
AGCATGTGTTTGATATGGTTAGGAAAATACCAAATGTATCTACCCATTTCATCTATCATAAAGATTTGATTAAAATATTAATTGAAAGCCAATTGAGGAAAATGGGGAGGACTTGGGAACATTTTCTATTTTGGGGAGGTTTTGAGCTTCAAACTGTAAAACCAAAAAGGGGTATAAAGAAAGGAATCAAAATGAAATTTAAGCAACCCCAAGACCTAGAACATGGGACTTCATCTATGTAGACAAGGGGTCAACAAAAAAAAACAAATTTCTCTGTTAGTTCCCGAATTACCCAAGGTATATACCAGAAGGAGTGATAGGCTAAGAAAAACAAAGGATGCCTCTTCTCCCACTGTACCCCTACCTACAGAAACAGAAGTCAGTAAACAAACAAAGAAAGGCAAGGGAAAAATGAGTGAGCCCAAGATAGAGAAAACACCAGTTGACAAAGAACCCAACTTAGCAGAAATGTTCCAACGTGGAAAGAAACCCTTCACAAGACCGTGGAACAAGCTAAGATTAAACATCAAACTGAAGCATAACCCTGAGTTGGCAAAATAAGTCATAGATGTAGACAAAACCCCTCAGAAAGACTTAATCATAAATAGAGAGGAGTCCACAAGTTCAAAGAAAACCAAGAAGATCAAAGGCTCAAGGAAAGGGGTTGCTACAGAGGCCCAAAGGACTAAGAGACAAAGGAAAACTAATGTTGACATCCTACTGGAAGTAGCTAGCACACTCAGCTAGTTGGTATTTGACAACACAATTTTGATTTCCAACTACCCAGGTGGAATTTTGATTAAAGGTCGATAACCTTTTTGTCATCGATTTTCACTGCTAAACGATCATGAGCCCTGACAGTTTCAGTGTCAGCGCAATTTTAAAGTGCTAACAACCATCCTGTCAATGATATTGATCCTTACCCAGTTTTGAAAGAGTATCGGTGGATTAGTTAGCGTTAGAAGATTAAGAAATCTCAAAAGGAGGAGCGGCAAAACAAATGCCATTTTTAGCATGGGGACAAGGCACGAATTCCAGGAAAGCAAGTAGGATATCAGTCAATGATTTTGACCATATTTTCTTGTTGATATTTTAGCAGACTGTTTATCTTTAGATACAAATATTTCTAAGTTATGTAATAGATTCGTGTATTAGATATGCACACTTTATGTTTAGCGATTTTTAAATAAGGAAATACAAGAAACTTGTTTTAATTTATAACGTTTCCTATAAAGACAGGATCTTTAGAATGAAGAACAATTGGTTTTTTATTAGAGGACTTATTGTACGTTGTATATTTATGAAAGTTTAATGAAGGAAGCCATATTCTGCAATAGAGATTCTTGTGTTGGGAAATTTGGATATGTCTGCTCTTGTTTTGTTTTCTATGTTGTCATATGTGTGTTCTTCTATGATTGATGAGAGTAAATGAACATAAATAATATTTATTATGCTATGTTTATATGTTTAGTCATCCATAGTTTCCAATCTATGCTTTGTAGAATTCATCTTTTTGATGGCCTTATAAGTATATTGTTGCCCTCTTATTCTGCATTCCATATCAGTAATTTAAAAATCTCAAAGTATCTCAACTACCCTGCCTCTGTGAATGTTTTACTTTGCTTTCTTGATTAAGCCAAATATTTGACTCCATGCCCAATGGAATTTTGTTAAACCCTACCACAATTTGAAGCCTTGTTACAACATATATTGTCATTGTTTTAAGTACATAAGCAAACATATTTGAATGAGTTATAGAAGGGATCTCCTTTCATATTGAAAGGGCTAGTTTTCAATCCAAAAGACTGGTTAGAGGTTACCTCATATTTTTTCCCCACAGCCAGGGTTTTCTCTGAGTGATAACAAGACCCACATCCTTTGTAGTGCCCCATATTAATAAATAAATAAATAATAATAGCAAAAACAATAATAATAATAAAGTAAAGGAAATAACATTAATATATATAAAAAAAAGAAAGATAATAATAGTAAAGAAATAAATCTTGAAGTACTGCAAAACTAGTTCACACACTTAAAGGTAAGTGAAGGGATGAGTTTATGTTTGTATTCTTGGGAGTTTGAGTTCAATCGATTTATTTAAGAGTGGATATTTTAGATTGTTGTTGTTGTTGTTGTTGTTGTTATTTATTAATACGGGGCATTACATAGTCCCCATTTTTAAGGAACTTTATCCTAAAGTTAAGTTTAATTGTTTAAGTTTTTTTTTTCATTTATTTATTACTTCACCAAGTACCTGCCATAGGAATACAAATACCAAAAAATAGGTGCCTTCCATGTAGTACGATAGAATGGTAGATTAATCGAAGACTATGAAGTTTAATTCTATTCCTTATTCCAACATGTGGACTACATGTCATACGATAAACATCAACCTGAAAGATTCCTAAATGGGTTCGATCCTTTGGTTTAAGCGGAAGTCGTCATGTGAAAAACCACTACTACGACAACAACCACTAGTTTTGTCAAACAATTCCAGAGGATGATAAATATGAAAAGGAAAATGGTGACTGATGAAAATCTAGACAAGGAATCCCCCAAAGTGGGGGTAAGCAAAAAAGGGGGGCACCCATATGGATTCTAGGGAAAATGAAACAATGTTGCTAGGATTTCTAGTGCAACTTTTGGGTTGCCTCCAAGAGGACATAGGGTTCAACCCTACTTGAAAAGATCTAATGGTCAAGGTTGAGGAGTTGGTGGTTGAGGATAGGGACATATTGAGAATCATGATTAATTAGAATGTTGGGAATGCAGAGGTCCACATTGTAGAAAAAATTGTCTGAAGTATCAAGAAATATTTATACAACAAGGACACAAAGAAAAAGGAGAAGAACCACAGAACCAATATAAAATCCTTGTCGTCATAAACCATCGCTAGTCTGAGTAGCAAGCCATAGTTTTGGATTTTGTAGGTATGATAAAGAACATTCATATTTCTATGTTAATTGATTCATGTGCCACTGATAGTTGTATTCCCCTTTTTACATTGCTTAGATGTGGATTGACATCTCATGAGCAAAGTGACTTTATAAGGATGGTAGAAATAGTTGGCTCTCATCAATCAATGGAATCACTGGTGAAGGATTTCATTATTAACATTGGGGGATGTGACACCAAGATGAACTTGTATAACACAAGTCTTGGAACCTATGACTTAATTTTAGCCATATTTCTTCCGTTTCTTGGAGCATGTCAATTCCCAACATGATTTTATCCTCTAATCGATACTAGCTTAACGAATTACAACATGATCTTCCATATAGGACTTTGAAGGGAGTTCAATGAATTAAAATGTGATAACTATTGGTGTATGCAAATTCTACTAAGGGAAGGTATTTCTCCCATTGATTTCGTTGATCCATGGCATACATTCTCAACATGTCCTCTAGTATTTGGCTTACTCTCTATGTTTTCCCATCTGTCTTTAGATGATATACAATACTAAAGTTGAGTTGTGTTCCCATAAAATGTAAAATGATTTTCCAAAATCTAGAAGTAAAACATGAATCTTTGTCAGATATAATTATCTTTGTTACTCCATGAAGGTGAATTATTTATTTTAGGAAAACCTAAGCAATGGTTGGTGCCTCAAAGGTGCTCTTAATTAGAATGAAGTGAGAACTCTTAGTTAGTTTATCAAAAACTGCCATAATGTAGTCATGTATCTGGGAGGTCATAGGTAAGCCTCCCACAAAATCTATTGAAACAAATTCCCACTTAGTTTTTGGTATCATGAGGTTGTAGAAGGCTTGCAAGATGACAATGTTTGTGTGAATTTCATTGCCTTAAGTTTTCCTTAGCTCAACATTTTTCTTAATTCAACTCTTGTTTATTTTATACCTTTTTAGTTTTTGTTATATATATATATATATATATATATATATATATATATATATATATATATATATATATATATATATATATATATATATATATATATATATATATATATATATATATATATCAGTTTATTATTTTATTTATTTACTATTATTATCTTTTATTTATTATTTATTGTTTTATTATTTGTATATTAATATTACTTCATTTAATTTTATTATTATTATTATTATTATTTAATCATTTACTAATACAGGGCATTACATACTCCCCCTCTTTAAGGAACTTTGTCTTGAATTTAATTTTAATCATTTAACTTATTTAATGGTTTATTTATTATGCCAAGTGTACCCTACAACCACCGCTAAACTAGTATACTAGCATGCATCAAAATTTACACCACAACACCAAGGAAATATCGAGGAATATAAAGCCTCTTTCCTGACTTTCAGAATCAGGCATAAAGCCTCATCGATCTATACTAGAGTCCCAAGGCTCAGACCTCATCTACCCGAAGGCAAGCATCTGACCCAATACTCATGTACTCTAGGCATCTCGAAAGGTTGTCCCAACTCCCTCCACAAATCACTAAGGTGCAAATCCTCGGGCATCGAAGTCCTACACACACTTTTGAAATTTGGCATCCTAATCCAATATCAGGCACTAGGCCTCCTCAAGATGGTCCCATAGCCCCTCGATAGATATCCATCAATATATATACAAGGAAAAAGAAGCATTGACATATCTAGTGTTAATTGAGTCCATCCCCAATCCATATGGTGTTACATAATCTCCCTTGTAGGTATGGGCTCCCATGAGATTGTCAAACAAACCATTCCTCCCAACCCATTGGTGGATTTCCTATCAATCACCACATCTCAACATGAAACCAATGCATCAATTACAACATCATAATATCATAAAAAATAACCCATATTCCAAATATTGCATACCCTTTCCATCATGAGAATATAACATCATTGTTGTCACAACATTCTGAATAGTAAAAACTACATGCTCACGAATGTCATAAAATATGTATACCATTACCACATTCTTACATCATGAAATATCATCATAAATTATAACATCAAAGGTATATCATGACATCACATAATGAATGGAACCTTATCTCAATATAACCTTATATCATAACATCATAATATGAGAATCATCTTAGTACATATCAAATATAAAGTAATAATACACCATAAGCATTCTTATCACGATTCATCAACAAAAATCAATTTCATTTGCTCGTACAAACAATGAATAACAACTATGAAATTAAATTATTCAACATCCCTCTAGGATCTAGGCAATGTCACCAATAATGTTGGTGTTGTGTTCTCAACGAAATGCCAATTTCACTAAGAATTTCTTCTTCTTTTAATAAGAAAGTTCACAATTTTGTAGGATAGATAGCCACCCTATCAGTATGCTGCATTTTTTATATAGTCTCTTTACTTGCAAGTTTCACCATATAGAGCCTTAATCTCTAGTTAAGTGATTATTTTCCTTACCATCAATCTTTAAATCATTATTTCATTCCCAATACATTGACTCATTTAATCCAAATACATAAGTCATCAATGGCATACCAACTTCTTACTCTTCATATTAATTATTTCTCATTAGTCTTTAAGCCTCAACTTATCACAAAATGTATCTCCTTTTCCAAGAAAACTATTGTCTTTAATATTACCTTTAAGCATTTTCTTAGTCTATCACTTGTCAGCTTACACCCATATGATCATTTTGGTTCATAACTTCCCACATTTCCCTTTTAAAATTATATAGGTCATCGCTATGACCTATACTAATCATGTTTCCCAATCATCATTCATGTTGTCCATTCTACTTAGCTTATATACTTCAAAGGGCTTGAAATTTGAGAAAGAAACCCCTTTAATGCCTGTACTTAGATATTCTCTAGGCTTTACTAAGTTTTGTATTTTTCATAATATTTCCATGCTATCCATTAGGCATACATAAGGGGCTTCTATGAACTTCAATTAACGACCGTTAATATTAACAAATCCATAGTGTTGTTACTTAGCTTTCCACCTTGTCTAACTTTGTGAAACCTTCTTGGATAGCATATTTCCATTATGCTAAGGTATTCTATCTTTCCCTTCATCACAACTTCCATCATTTTGTTTAATCTAATATCACCATACTTTCTATGGCTCCAAAAAAATATCCATGTTCATTTAACTTCATTAACTAATTGATAATATTTTCTTTGCATTAAGTATTTCCTTATAATTATCCTTCTCTTGTGGGTTGTGATTATGAGGCTTCCTTTTTTTAACATCATTAGAAATTTGCAACTTCCTCTTGACCTACCTCAATAATTAATTTATATATTATTATTATTTCATTATTTTTGTTATTATTATTATTATTATGTGGCATTACATCCTTCTCTTTATAATTTTCCATGAATAAGGCCCTATACCACAATAGGTGAACTATGGAATGGATTGTACCAAAAGTGTAATAACAATTTTCCATAATTGTTAGTTTTTTGTAGCATTGGATGTGCTCTAGCCATGAAAATTGGTGGAGAGGATAAGGCACATGAGTTCTAAAAACCCTAAAACCATTTGGTGAAATTCCACCCGAATTCTATTTTATTAAAATAATTAATATTTTTTAATCTGGCTCCTAAGTCTACACTTAGGAAAATTAAAATATAAATGGGTATTAATCAAAATATGGGTGAGAATGATCTAAAAGGAGGATCAAGTCATGTTTTAATATTAGCCGTTGATTAGAGACTTAATCTCGGTCATTGAAGACTCAACGAGAAAAGTATAAGAAGGAGGCTTGGGGTTCATTTAGTAACACACACGGAGAGAGCGAATTGATCTGGAGTTCAATTTCTAGGGCTAGGAAGCTGAGAATTCGAACTAAGTGATCAGTTGCAACAGAGGGGCAGGGATAGTTCGGGAATACTAACAGAGAGACAGAGATAAGCTACTGGAGGTAGCATAATAGCTAAGAGGACTGATGTTGGGCCAATATGGGCCCACGCAGAGCCAGAAGGGCCAGCATAGAAGCTAAAGATGCCCTCCATGCAAAAAGTCGTAAATGTCGGAACAGCCGGGAAATATGATGTAGTGGGGAGAAGAGACAATGTAGAGCTAACGCAGAGCCTGTAAATCTAATGCAGGGCCTACATAGTGCCAGTGCAAAGGTAGCCAGGGTTAACCAATTTTGTTGCTAGATCAGCAGGAATCTACGGGGTGAAGTGAGGTAAAACTCACTCAGTTTTCCGCCATTGTATTTTCTCTATCACTGGATTGCTAGGAGGGCATCCAACATTTGTATTCATAATTACTGCTTAATAATAGAAAACCCTCAGAGTTGTTGCACCAGTTTTCCCGCATTGGGTTTTTCCGGGGACTATTTTGTCCAAAAATAATTGTGTCCTATTTATCTTGTTCTTTGCTCAGTTTCGTGTTCAATGTATTCAAATATTAAAGTGGTGTAAGCTGCAGAAGTAATTTTCTTCAGTGTTACTCAGAAAAAAAAAAAAAAAAAAAAAACTTGATAATGTATATTAAAATCAAGTAGGTGACATAGATTCATATTTATTGGAGTAGGGGTTCCTTGAGGATTAGGAATTTTCACATGGAATCAGAGGATTAATTTTGAAACAGGAAGAGCAGATCCAATGCTGAGCAGATAGGCCAAAAGATGCACTTGGAAGCAATTCGAATCCCCTTGAAGGGATTGAACAATCCTTGCCAGGAAGCATAGATTCTTAGGAAATCTCTCTTTGAGAGAGTCGACAGAGAGGTATGATTTCCAGTTTGTGAGTTTGCAAAGGTAGAGGGAGTGACACAGAGCCTCGGGAATGTACTTGAAGGACGAATTTTATGTAGGGGAAGAAATTCGTTGGAAAAGAGCAAGGACACATAGAAGGGGACTTTTCTCCTCAAATAACTTTTTGCCAAAAAGTTTGAATTTCTCACTTGATGGGAAATTGGGCAGTGATGAGCAGTGACTAGAGGATTCAGTTCGACAGTTGGGTGATATGGCATTGCATGGGCTTAGAGATTAGGGTAGGTTGGAAGGAGCTTCCAACTATGTCATATGGAAGACCAGAATCTTAGTTGCTCTGGAGGAGTACGATCTCAAAATTATGTCAAGAGTGTTGTGGTTGTTCTAGCTGACAATGATCAAAAGAAGAAGTACAAGGCCGATTAGAGGAAGGCCAAGAGGTTCATTCTCGATGGAGTATGATATCATGTGGCCTCACTTGAAGGGAAAAGATACAGCCCAAGAGATGTGGAAAGCTTTGCCTTCACTGTATGAAGGCTCTTCTAAATAGCGAAAGATGTACCTAGAACAAAATTTGTAGTAGACATTGATGCAGAAGGGAGAAGGAGTTAACTCCTAACTTCAACCTCTTCAGGACAATAGAGACCAGTTTGTTGCAGTGGGGTCTACTCCTCAGTCTACCACGATGGTGAGGACGACCTTGAATGGAGTCTCTAATGAATGACAAGTCTTCATCCAAAGTATATTGGGCAGGGAAAGACTATCTTCATGGGAGGATTTGTGGGCAACCCTTCAACATGAGGAATTAAGGAGGGACCTAGTAAAGGTCAACCTCAATGGAAGCAGTGGGAGTGGCGGGAAGACCACGGAGGAGGAGGAGAACGCGGCTCTAGCATCAAAGGGACAATAGAAGCATAAGCAAAAGAAGGATTGTATTTTATTGAAATAATTAATATTTTTAATGGGGTTCCTAAGTCTAAACTTAGGAAAATTAAAATATTAATGGGTATTAATCAAAATATGGGTGAGAATGATCTAGTAGGTGGATCAAGTCATGTTTTAATATTAGTCGTTGATTAGAGACTTAATCTCGGTCGTTAAAGTCTCAACGAGAAAAGTATAACAAGGAGGCTTGGGGTTCATTTAGAAACACACACGAAGAGAATGAATTGATCTGGAGTTTGATTTTTGGGGCTAGGAAGCTGAGAATTCGAGTTGAGTGATCAGTTGCAATAGAGGGGTAGGGATAGTTCAGGAATACTGACAGAAAGGAGGATAGGAGTTATTGGAGGCATCACAACAACTAAGAGGACTGACGCTGGGCCAATCTAGGCCCACGCAAGCCTGACGCAAAGCCAGAAGGGCTAGCGTAGAAGTTGTAGCTTCCCCCCACACAGAAAGGAGGAACTTCTAGGGAACTATCGGAATAGTCGGGAAAGCTGACATAGTTGGCAGAAGAGACAGCATAGAGTTCATGCATAGCCTGTAAGGCTGATGCAGGGCCTACGCAGGACCAACTTAGAGGTAGCCGGGGTTAGCCAGTTTTGTTGTCAGATCAACCGAAATCTTCCAAGTGAAGTGACGTAAACTCACTCAGTTTTCCGCCATTGTATTTTCTCTGTCACTGGATTTCCAGGAGGGCATCCAACATTTGTATTCATAATTACTGCTTAATAATAGAAAACCATCATAGTTGTTGCACCGGTTTTCTCACATTAGGTTTTTCTGGGGACTATTTTGTCCAAAAATAATTGTGTCTTATGTATCTTGTTCTTTGCTCAGTTTCTTGTTTCATGTATTCAAATATTAAAGTGGTGTAGGTTGAAGAAGTAATTTGCTTTAGTGTTACTCAGAAAATAACTTAATAATGTATATTTAAATCAAGTAGGTGAAGTAGATTCAGATTTGTTGCAGTAGGGGTTCCTTGAGGATTATAAACTTTCACAATAATAAACACATGTCTCCAAGATGATAATATCATTAGAGGCCAAAGCATAGGGTCTTAGGTCAATTTGTTTCAATAACTTCTAGTTGATGCATATTTTCCTAAAACATGACACATGTTTTCTATAAGTTATAATTTTCCCTAGAGGGATATACACGATTGGTTCCAAGCTTTGACATTCCTCCTAACACAAGACATGGTGCATGACCAAGTGGCTTTGGTCCTAGACTAAACGTTATGGAACCTAGCTCTTGTATAAGCAACTAGACTGTGACACTACCCTTCTAGAGGTAATTTTCCCCCTAGAAGTAGGACACAAGCTTAATTTTGAGGTTTGGTTTACCAAGGGAAAATATCTTGGTTGAAGAGTGATTTCATGTTAAAAACTAGAGGATTGGGCCCTAAATAATATATCTAAGGCACATGGACCATGTATGAACCCTTGACCATGAGACAAGTCCTTGTGACAAACCCTTCATTTTAGGATTCAAATACAACACCAATTGAAATGTTGAGTACACTAGGAATGGGACACCTTACCTAGGATGTGGTGTTAAACCAAAAATAGTGTCTTAGGCAATATGCTACTTTTATGACTCACGGGTCATGGAACCCCAACCATGATAAAGGCCCTCCTGTGGAAATATTTACCCCAGCCTCTTGGTTCTTTATTTGCAATTTTATGAAAAATGTACTCTTTTTTTAACAAAGTTAAGTTTTCCACAGAGTATGTGATTTAAAATACATATAACAATTTTAATTACATACATGTGAGTGTATTTTTTTTGTGGATTGGTGTAGGATGCATTGTACTAATAAACCACTATACTTTTGTGAGATTGTGTTAAACATAATGTGAATGAATTATTTTTGAATAAATGCATTTGGGATATATAGACACAAAACTATGTACATAACAATTATGGTGGTTGGTTTGGTTTTAGGTTTGACTTAACAAATTGAGATTTAGAATCCAAAAACTAGAGTTAGTAGTAGTCTTTCATATCTCTATGAATGTGTATCATTTCCAAAATATATTTAAACATGTAAAAACATTTTTATTTATTTATTTATTTATTTTTTATATATCATAGATATCATAAATTCAAATTTTCAAAAATTGTAAGGTTATTCATTTTATAATTTTTTTTAATATTTATTTATAAACTAAATTATAAATTACATTATTATGCATTGATCTCTGAAAAAAAAAAAATTATAAATTATAAATTTAAAATAGATAAACTTATTATTTTTATGAGAATAATTATTTTGAATATTCATTATAAATTAAATTATGAATTGCACTATTATATATTGATCTCTATATAAAAAAATTATGAATATATACATTTTATTTTTATTAATTTAAAAAATATTAAAATACCTTAAAATAATGTTAAAAAATAAATAAACTTATTATTTTGAATATTCATTATAAATTAAATCATGAATTGCACTATTATATATTGATCTCTAAAAAAACTTATGAATATACATTATATTTTTGTTAATTTACAAAACATTAAAACGCCTTAAAATAATGTTAGAAAAGAGTGTAACAGTAGTATACATTGTTTCTAAACATCTATAACTTTTATGAAGAGATACCATCTTTTAAGTCTCTAATTCATTTATAAGCATTGATCCAAATGGATCCAAGAACACTCTCTAAGTCTTGAAATCTCTTAAAAACATGCCAAAGATCAAAACAATCACATGCCAAGAGGCCTTAGAATGGTTGAAAAACACTATTGGGAGGAAAAAACTAGAGAAAACTATGAAAAGACAGAGTATGGGAGGCGTGAACAATGGATGGACAGTAGCCGCCAGATCTAACCGATCAACGGTCCAAATCTGATCCGCAATCGCCATCGACACAGGTAGACAATGGATATCGGCGCTTAACATATGTGTGCAGCAATGGTGATCGGCGGAGTCAACAAGGATTGTCGATCAAGCGCGCAGATCGACGACCCACGTTGCATCGCAACATCGCAATCGACAACCACAACAGAGCACTTACAATGGCTTGGGGCATGAGCGATATGTGATTGCGATTAATCGCATCGCGATATCGCAATCGGAGAGACATTATGAAGCAATCCGATGAATCGGACCCGATGGTTTTATCAATATTATTTCATAAGATTTGAGATCCACAGAAAAGCAATTTTTAATGCATTTTTGTAGTTTTTGTTTATTAAACGAAATGTGAAGGATGAAGGCCGATGCGATAAGCTAGACCTAAAAGGGTTCCTTAAAGCTATTGCATATTATTTCAGATCCACCATAGGCCATTTCTAATGCATTTTCGCAATTTTAACATATTTCAAAAATACAAAGGGGAACTTTGGAGCAAGTTCGAAGCAACTTACGATAGCGATAAGGACGGACCTGTTAGAGGAATAAACTAGAATTAAGGACTTTTGAAGTCCGAAATAAGCAATGTTTTTGGCGGAATTTCACAGTGTTGTAGCGTTCTCTGTGCAAAACAGAAAAAGATCGTTTTTGGGCATTCCAAAGGATTTTAGAGGCCCGATAACCATACTATTACAGTACAGGTGGCCACCACCATTATAAGCGTTTAGCAATGATTGCTAATGCTTAGAAAGGGATCTGAGCAGACAAAGGACGGGGAGACTGAAAGCCGAGAAGCTGAAACGAACAGGCAGCGCTATTTTGGCTTTAAAGCCATAGCAAACAGAAGACATAGCTAAGATAGAGACAAAGCGTGATCCAGAGAGTCTGTGTACTCAAAGAAAGCTTGAGAGGTTCAAGCAAACTCTTACTGTTATATCTGTGTGTATTGAGTCTCAAATTGAGCTCATACTGTTGTAAAAACTCTGCTTGAAGACATAATAGAGAGGCCACCACTAAAGGTTGGACTAGGAGATGTAGCCCAGGAGCATTGGGTGAACTCCTTATTAAACTTGTTGTGTTTTTATGTGTTTGTCTATTATAGTCTTTTACTGCTTCATAGTCTATGTATTTCGCAATCTGATCGATCCATTGCATAAAATAACATAGGCAAATCCATGCACATGAGTCTGTAATACCTTATTAATTGTCTTAGATCTCATTATCAGATCAAACATAATTATATATATTATATTTTGAAGCAAAAAGAAAGGGTAGAAAAAAAATATATTATAATTTGTTTATAAAAATATTTTTTTAAATGGTTTATAAAAATAAATTTTTAATAGTTTTTAAAATTTTATGTTTTATATTAGATTAAAAAAAATTACATTATTTCTAGAAAAATTGTTTTTAAATTTTAATAATAATTAAAACATCATGTTTATGTGGTGTAGAATAGAGGGTGATAAGGTGTATTCTTAAGTTATTTTGTGATGTGAAGGTCATTAATTGGAAACTCTATGGTCAAAATTCCAATTATGTTAAGGACTAGTGTGGACCGATTGATTTTGATGGCCTAAATGCCCCTAGATTAGGATTTCTCAAGCCACAAGTTAAACCCGATGTAATCTCTAGAGAACTCCAAAAAAAAAAATTAATACATCACAAAAAAATCATTATAATTATACATTTATTTTTTAGATTTTTTTTCTTTGTTTTTTTAACTAATCTTCTACTTATATTTTTCAACCAAGCTAATAAATGAAAAAAATTAATTTCAAACTTTTATTTTTCTTAATTTCCCATTACAATTTGTCCAAGTTTAAACAAACTTTACAATCTTAGAAATGGGCTAAAACTTTATGAATCTTGACTACCAACAAATATATCAATATTTATCTAATTATTAATAATGAAAGGGATATACACACACAATGGTATCCATATAAATTAAATGATTGATAGACATCTTGGACATCAAAATACTTATCTCGTGAGACTTCTCACATTCCCAATATTAAAAGAATTATAAAAATTAACTAAGATATAATTTTATTTTAAATTTCTATTATTACTAATTATAAAAAAATCAATATATAAGTTAAACATATATATATATATATATATATATATATATATATATATATATATATATATATATATATATATATTTAAAAAACATGTAACAATCCCCAATGGGGGTGAATATCGACGACAGCGAAGGGATAGAGGAGCCCTGTCACCCTCCTCCACTTGGCATGGGTATTAAATGATCTGTGTCAAACATGTTTCATGTTGTAAACATTCGGTGATCATTCTAGAGAAGGAAAGAAAATATATGAGTAAGCTCTACATGATGATGTTGGGTTAGTTTGGGTATGGGATTTAAGGTGGCGGGATAAGTTGGAAGTCTAGTTGTGCAGGGTGGCATTCTGGTTGTGCGAACCCCCATGCCACAAGTTGTGGAGAATTTGGAAGGAATTCAAGTCAGTTCCTATGGAATTGTCAAATTCTCCTGTGTGGTTCATAGCAATAGAATTTGGGACCCAGGTAAGAGGTGCTTCTATGGCCCCAAAAAAAAATATCCATGTTCATTTAACTTCATTAATTGATTGGTAATATTTTCTTTGCAATAAGTATTTTCCTTATAATTATCCTTCTCTTGTGGCTCATGATTATGAGGCTTCCTTTTTTTAACATCATTAGAAATTTGCAGCTTCCTCTTGACCTACCTCAGTAATTAATTTATACATTATTATTATTATTATTATTAGGCATTACATCCTTCTCTTTATGATTTTCCATGAATAAGGCCCTATACTACAATAGGTGAACTATGGAATGGATTGGACCAAAAATGCGATAAAAAATTGCCATAATAAACACATGTCTCCAAGATGATAATATCATTAGATGCCAAAGCATAGGGTCTTAGGTCAATTTGTTTCTATAACTTCTAGTCCATGCATAGTTTCCTAAAACATGACACATGTTTTCTATAAGCTATAATTTTCCAAAGAGGGATATATATGATTGATTCCAAGCTTTGAAATTCCTCCTAACACAAGACATGGTTCATGATGAAGTGGCTATGGTCCTATACTAAACGTTATGGAACCTAGCTCTTGTATAAGCAACTAGATAGTGACATAACCCATCTAGAGGTAATTTTCCCCTTAGAAGTAGGATACAAGCTTAATTGTGAGGTTTGGTTTACCAATGGAAAATATCTTGGTTGAAGAGTGATTTCATGCTAAAAACTTGAGGATTGGGCCCTAAATATTATATCTAAGGCACATGGGCCATGCATGAACCTTTGACCATGTGACAAGTCCTTATGACAGACCCTTCATTTTTGGATTCAAATACAACACCAATTCAAATGTTGAGTACACTAGGAATGGGACACCTTGCCAAGGATGTGGTGTTAAACCAAAAAAATAGTGTCTTAGGCAGTATACTACTTTTATGGCTCATGGGTCATGGAACCCCAACCATGAGAAAGGCCCTCCTGAGGAAATATTTACCCCAACCTCTTCGTTCTTTATTTGCAATTTTATGAAAAATGTACTCTTTTTTAAACAAAGTTAAATTTTCCAAAAAGTATATAATTTAAAATACATATAACAAATTTTTTTTTTCTCGGTAAATACTTATTCTATTAAAAAAGGTGAAAAAATATGTACAATGAGGTCAAGACCTCAGAGGAGGTCGAGGCCATTCCTCAACCAAAAATTCAGGGACTTTACAGTTTAAACTGTCAACCAGATTTACAATACAGACCTCAGAGATTTGATTTCGATCCCCTACAGTTTGACAAAAATTACCAAGACTACAATTGACATGACCTTCAGTGACCTCCAAAATGCTGTAGCAACTAGCATGGCTATCTTTAAAACAAAAATTGAAATCTTTGTTGTCTGAAGTTGCTACCTGAAGCATGAGAATGACACAGACAAGAACATTTAACTGCAAAAACAGAGACACAGGACCAAAATTACATAGCATGTGAACCAGAGGGCGAACCGACAGAACGGAGCAGAGATTAATCTGCATGACTTGAGGTAGCTGGCCGGTCCTTCTTTGCCTGGCTTGGTGAAGCGACCCAGGTCACGAGCCCTTCTTCGTCCAGAACCGGCACTCCATCAGAATCAGTAACCAAATGTAAAAGACCAGCTGCTCTTTGAGATGGCTCGCAAATTATGTCATTTTCCTGAGCTGGGACAGGCTGCTGAGGCGCAGCCGAGACAGGGTCGTCCTCCTGCATGCGGTCAGCATGAAACACCAACCCAGTCATATCCCCAAGAAGAATGCTGTCATCCTGAGAAGGTGAGGTAGTGGGTGGGGTTGAACTGAGCTGGTTGCTCTCCTCCTCTGAGACAAAAACTGTAAAATTCACCGTCACCACAAGCCTATTGAGCCGACTCTGGAATATGAACCTGGAGGTCTGGTAAGAGTTATTAGGGATAATCCTATCTTGGTCTAAAGGCGGAGATGAGGGAGGGACTAAGGCAATGGGGGCAACCTGCTGAGGAGCTGGTGGAGAGCGACCCCTGATTCCTGACCGACCTCCACGACGCGGAATGCCTCGACTGCGAGGCATTGTAACAGCAGCAAGAGACTTGGGCAAATGAGAGAGACGGAGTGAACCTGAGATGGTGGGAGAACTGATAAAATCCTGCCTATTCCAGAGCTGGGCAATTAAGCGGACAGGAGAGACCAGACAAGAGCATTGAGGCTGCATCGCTTCATATAGAGCGGAGGCATTAACTGCAGCAGCGGTGTTGAGCCATTCCGCGTTAAAGAGCCAAATTATGAGTAGAGTAGCCATGCTCGCGTTGAAGTCGATCTCGCTTCGAGACTGAACGGACATTAATCACTTGCCTTGAACCTGAAATAACCTCCTACGCCTCGTACCTTGTAGACCTTCCGCCTGCCATCCGTCAGGCCAGGTGTCTGCTTGGTATGATCTGTCATTGAATGCGGTTGTGATCACCCGCATCCGGGTAATACATATAACAATTTTAATTACAATGTGACTATTTTTTTTTTTGTGAACTGGGGCTAGATGCATTGTACTAATCAACCATGCTTTTGTGAGATTGTGTTAAACATAATGTGTACGAGTTATATTTGAATAAATGCATTTAGAATATATAGACATAAAACTATATACATATCAATTATGGGAATTGGTTTGGTTTTAGGTTTGGCTTAACAAATTGAGATTTAGACTCCAAAAATTATAGTTAATAGTATTATTTCATCTCTATAAATATATATATCATTTCCAAAATATACTTAAACATGTAAAAAATTTGTTTTTTTTAATGTCATAGATATCATAAATTCAAATTTTCAAAAATTGTGAAATTATTTTTATAATTATTTTTTTCCAATATTTATTTATAAATTAAATTATAAATTAATTGCTAAAAAAATATAAATTTAGAATTTAAAATAGATAAACTATTTATTTTTATGATAATAATTATTTTGAATATTCATTATAAATTAAATTATGAATTACACTATTATATATTCATCTCTATATTAAAAAATAGTATGAATATATGCATTCTATTTTTATTAATTTTAAAAATATTAAAACGCCTTAAAATAATGTTAAAAAAAAGTGTAACAATAGCATACATTCTTTTCTAAACATCTATAACTTTTATAAAGAGATACCATATTTTAAGTCTTTGAATTCACATATAAATATAATATATATTTATTAAGAGATACCATATTTTAAGTCTCTGAATTCACTTATAAATATAATCGCATATAAATATAATTATATATATTATATTGTGAAGGAAAACATATATATTGTATTTGGAAGGAAAAACAAATAGTCAGAAGAAATATATATAGATTTATATAAATGGTTTATAATAATATTTTTTTAATGGTTGTTAAAATTTTATGTTGTATATTATATGTAAAAAAAAAAAAAAAAAATATATATATATATATATATATATATATATATATATATTTTTTAAATTATTTTTTAAACTAGATTTTTTTTAATATTTAATAATAATTAATACATCATGTTTATGTGGTATAAAATAGAGGGTAATGAGGTGTATTGTTAAGTTATTTTGTGATGTGAAGGTCATTAGTTCGAAATTCTATGGGCAAAATTCCAACTAACTTAAATGAAATTCCAACTAGCTTAAATGCCCTTGGATCAGGATTTATAAAAAAAATTAATACATCATAAAAAACCATTATAATTATACATTTACTTTTTAATTTTATTTTTCTTAGTTTCTTTAACTCATCTTCTACTTATATTTTTCAAACAAGCTAATAAAAATATAAATAAATAATCGAACTTTTATTTATCATATTTCTCAATACAATTTGTCCAAGTTTAATCAAACTTTACAATCTTAGAAATAGACTAGAATTTTATGAATCTTGGCTACCAACAAATATATCAATATTCATCTTATTATTACTAATGAAAGGGATATACACACACAAACATACCCATGTAAATTAAATGATTGATAAACATCTTAGGCATCAAAATACTTATTTCATGAGACTTCTCACATTCCCAAGATTTAAAAATTATAAAAAATAACTAAGATATAATTTTATTTTAAATTGTTATTCTTACTAAATATAAAAAAATCAATATATAAGTTAAACATATATACATTTTAAAAACATGTAACAATCCCCAATGGGGGTGAATATTGATGACAATGAAGGGACGGAGGAGCCCCATCACCCTCCTCCACTTGGCATGGGTATTAAATGATGTGTGTCAAACACACTTCCTATTATAAACATGTGGCGATCATTGTAGAGAAGGAAGGGGAAATATATTGCAGAGTAGGCTCTACATGATGAAGTTGGCTTAGTTTGGTTATGGGAGTTAATGTGGTGGGAGTAGTTGGAAGTCTAGTTGTGCAGGGTGGCATTGTGGCTGTGCCAACCCCTGTGCCACAAGTTGTGGATAATTGGGAAGGAATTCAAGTTGGTTCCCATTGAATTATCAAATTCTCCTCTATGGTTCATAGCAAGCGAATTTGGGACCCAGGAAAGAGGTGCTTCCCCCATTCCATCTTCTGTGTCTTTGTGGTTTTGCCAAGGTGGTAGAGGTGGGGCTCGGGTGAAGAGGCAGAATATTTGGATAACTCCTTTTCCTTCAGTCTCCTGGTAAAGTTTCTAGGCTTAGTGTCATAATTGGTTTACGTTTCCTTTCATTATTGTGTTGCTTACATTTCTTTTGGTTTTGCAGGTTTGTTATTGGAAATCTTACTCGAGGCAAGTGTTAGAATTTGGAGGGCCCTTGCGGCTAGGGGAAACAATCTCCCTATTTATTTGTGTTATGGGTATTGGATATGGTAACAAAGCTTGGTGGTGAGCCTCTTGGCCTTATTTTTTATTTAGCATCTTGCTTTTCTTTTTTCTTTTTTTCCTTTTTTTTTTTTCTTCTTCTTCTTCCTTTTTTCTTTTTTTCTTTTTTCTGAGGGTAATTTTAGTGAGTCATGGGCCTTAGTAGTTTTTGGCCTTCTCTTCCTATTTTCTCAATATTTGTTGCATCTGCTCGAAGGTTTATTTTTTCCCCACTCCCGTTTGAGTTTTGAAGGATTCTAGAGCAAAGGGGGATGGGTTGAAGGTTTCCTCTTCTATACAAGCCACTTCAACGATTGCACCCTGGATTTTGAAGGAAAAAAAATTGTTGTGGCGGATGGTCGATGGGGTTGCAAAATTTGTTGTTGGTGCAATGGGAGGACACTTGGGGATAGACCAAGGGAGGTGGGTTGTTGGATGGAGATTAACGAGTAACGAGCAGGATTGTTTCTTACAGTGTCCATATTGTATTAGGGTTGAGAGAGCCACGAGATCTAGGGGGGCTTCGGAGAGGTTAGAGTTTATAGTTGAAGGATTTTGGAAATTGGTACAAGTTCATTAACATTGTTTCTATGTAGTGTTTGTGTGGTAGGGTCCATCAAGTCATAGGGCCATGTGGCCAGAGGGCAGAACACCACCTACACAATCAAGATTTTAGGGGAAGAATTGGACCCGAATCCAGCACAAT
Source organism: Pinus tabuliformis (assembly GCA_031772625.1). NCBI lineage: Eukaryota > Viridiplantae > Streptophyta > Pinopsida > Pinales > Pinaceae > Pinus > Pinus tabuliformis. The sequence goes on along the minus strand of CM062820.1, from coordinate 1,463,314,305 downwards.
CACCTAGCATAATTGAATTTCCACATCCCTTTGATTCACTGGACAACTATCTTCAACACATCATCTTACTCCTAAATCAGCTAGGACGTGATTCAACATGATGACAAAAATGTTGTCATTGGTTTCATGAACGACCTTCAACAAAAGCATTGGCCGCATGCAGGATCGGTTGGCTACTCTTCAGTGCGGACGAAGGAGGATCTATGAAAATTTGAAGTGTTTGGAAGGCAGATTAGAACACATAGAAGGACATGTACATTGTGCTTTTAGTCCTCTTCCATCACCAGACATCGGTACTAACAACCCAACTCTGATTAATTCTTCAAACCAAGGATGATCGTCAGTTGTATTCAAACCTAGGGGTTTTTTGTCACACTAGGCTATCTCTATGTGGTTTTCTAGTTTGTCTTGTCTTTTGATAATGTGGTTTTGTTACTATCTTTTGTCCTTCAAATTTGGTATGAGTGAGGCTGAAGGACTTTCCCATGGAGGTTATAGACTTTGTTACAATACCATGCCTTACTAATACCACATGCTCAAAAAACAATAACTCGTGTTCATTTAAGACATGTTCATCACATATTTTTTACTTAATCAATCTACTTAAAAAATAATAGATATATATATATATTAAATTAATTTTAACTTTTGATTTATAGCTATTAAAAAAAATTCAAAATATTTAATTACTTAAATTTCTGCTATATACTTAATAATTATTGATAATTAAATTAAAATTTGAAAAACAGAATTATAAAATAAACACATTTAATGCTTCAATTACTACCTCGTATATATATATATATTTTCCAATTGAATCGAGAACATTATTTTCCAATTAGATGAAGAACATTCCGAATCTTATTGTTAATACAAAAGTCTCATAAACAAGAAATTCGCACAACCGGATTTTACATGGAATCAATTTATTTTTAGAACCTTCCAAACCTCCTAAATTGCATTACATATAGTTAAATTAGTTTTATAAATGGAAACATATGACTGCATGGCAGGAAAAGATGTAACCATGAATTAAAAAAAATACAAAAATCAAACAGATTTACACAGTAACCAAAATTTGCATAGAAAATCTTTAGAAAAATAGCATAAAGACAAACTTTATTATAAAAGGAAAGAAGATTTTTAATCAGACTGACCTCCTCGGGAGTAGTTGTGCTCCCATTCCTAAAATAGATATAATCTAGATAGAGGTTTCAACTTCGAATATAGCTTTGTCTTTTTATCGCAGTGTGCGTGAAAAAAAGACTTGACCTGGTACAAACATTTGCAAAAACAAATGTATATGGAAATTTTATTTGTATATAACACTCTGAATTTGTTTTTTTTTTAAAAAGAAATTAAAGAAAAAAATATATATTTGTTTTTAGTGTTTTTGGTTTATATTTTTAAATTAATTAGGTTTAAAATTAGTTGAAATGATAAAGTTTAAATTGTTGAATTTATATCATTTTAATGTTCTAATTACCGTTATATTTTAGGGTTTTGCCATTTATAATTTAGTAAGTATGTTTTTCGGATTATGTGAAAAAATCTATAGATATTAATGAATAAATAGCAAAGAAGCATTAGAGTTTAGAATTAACAGTTAAAAACTAATCGTTAGAAAATTATTTATTTAATTAATAAATTTATGTATTTTTAACTTTTAAATTCCAATTAAAAACTAGCGGTTATAAAGCAACCATTAATTGTTTATATAGATATTTAATTGTTTATTTATAATATTTAAATTATTATACATACATTAATTATTATAATATCAAATAAAAACTTAATTATTAATAGTATTAAATTATTATATATGTATTATTGATTATATTAACCAATCTTTATTTATAATATATCAAATCAAAAACATATAAATAATACAAATTAACCCTATTCTAATTACTTTTTAAAATTCAAAATATATTTATTAATACAATTTAAAAATAAAAATTGTAATTTTACATATAGTTATTAAAAAAACTATAAAATTACCCATTTTTTCAAATATAAAATATTTAATTCATTTTGCTTAGTTAATTTTTTTATGTGGATATATCTATTTTACAATCTAGTATTTGTATTTAGTGTGGAAGTGGTATATGTCTTTTTAAAATAAAAATAAATGAATAATTAGTTTTAAAAAAACATGGCCATATTTAATCCAAAATAAACTTTATATAAACTTAATTAATTCCTTCCTAATAAAATGTCTTAAATCTAATAAAATGTCTTAAATCTTATTCAAAATAAAACTAGAAAAACTATTATTTACAACAACTTGAAGAAAAATTTACAACTTATACAATTTAATTCCTCCCAAAATATAATAAATCCAAAATGAAATCAATATTCCCTCCTAAATAATTAAAATTTTCATTATAAAAACTCCTTCAAAATGGCTGCAATGCACTGCATTGAATCATACTCCATATCCATACCTTATAAGAATCATCGTGTTAACTACTTTCCATAACATATTTGGGGAGTTGGGCAGTCTTCTGAGGCATGCACGACCCTTTTCTCATCTCTATGGTTGTGTTCATAAGAGTTTTAAATAAACTTTATATAAACCTAAGTATTTCTTTTGTAATAAAATGTTGTAAATCTATATGAAATATAACTATGGTTGTGTTCATAAGAGTTTTAAATAAACTTTATATAAATCTAATTATTATTTTTTTTAATAAAATGTTGTAAATTCATATGAATATCGAATTTTTTAGAATATAAAACTAAAAAGAGATTTACAATAACTTGAAGACAAATTTGTAACTAGAGAGATTTAATTATGGCCCAAAACCTAATAAAAATTAAATAAATCTTCCCTACTAAATAGGTGCAATGCCCTACCTTACAAGAATCATATTAACTAGGTTCCATAACATCCATGTCCATACCTATAAGAATCCTATTAACTAGGCGTCATAACATATTTGGGGAGTTGGGCAGTCTTCTCTGGGATACACCACCCTTTTCTCATCTCCATGGTTGTGTTCATAGGAGTTCTAACTTTTCCTTCTTGATCCAGACTCCAAGCCTATGCCATTATGATTAAAGCTAAATTCCCCTGACAACTGCTCTCTCTCTCTCTGTCACTCAGAGCACGCGCCCACTGCGCACATTCTCGAAACTCCTCGTTGGATTTCAAAATTTAATCAAATCCAGTTTATGAGTCCCCCCGAAATATTTATATATACCAATCCAACCTTTGCTTATGTAACGCACTCTGCGTCCATGGCGTATACAGTTTTAGTTTCGGCCTCAGTTTTTCTCGCCGCCTTATGGTGGTCTGCATGGCTACCTGCTCAGCCGGTGCACTCATCCGAACTACCCGCTGCTTCCCATTACATGTCTCCGCCGCCTCCTCCCCCTTCCCACCAAGGCCACCGGCACCACCACAAATCGCCACCTCCACCGTTGATGTCCTACATTTCGCCGCCGCCGCCTCCGCCTCCGCCACACTACGTCTATAAATCCCCTCCGCCGCCTCCGCCGCACTACGTCTATAAATCCCCTCCGCCACCACCTCCTCCACCCCACTTCGTCTATAAATCCCCTCCGCCGCCACCTCCTCCGCCGCACTTCGTCTATAAATCCCCTCCGCCGCCGCATTCTTGTCCCCCTAGCGCCCACCGTAAGTCTCCTCCGCCTCCTTTCTTCACGTACAAATCGCCACCTCCGCCTTTCTACTTCGCTTCGCCGCCGCCACCTCGGCACTCCTCTTCCCCAACTTTTCCTCCATACCACTACTACTACCAGTCTCCGCCGCCGCCACTAAGGCATAACCCCTTTTTCCCTCCGTACAACTATTGGTATCCACCGCCGCCATCGGTGCAATCGATATCACCCTAGACCAGCATCACTGCATGTGTTTACTCCAACGGCCTGCCTCTATCTATGAATATCAGTTGATCTTTATTTTATTTTATGCAATGTAATGTAACGCAAGGAGGGATGGATGGATATTAACTGTGTATCTCCATCTTCCTCTTCAGCAATATAATATAAAGTTTTTCTAAGCTAATCATGTCTCATTTTTTTTCATAATTTCTTTTCCTTTTGTTCTATTCCATTTATTATTATTATTTCTCACAGCAATGTTAAATCAAAGGCTGTAATATTCTGGATTCAAAGGCTGTAATATTCTGGATTCAAGGTCTAGACCAAATAATTGATGTTCTCAATCAATTTATAATAAGTTTGTGATGTGAAGCACAAAGTTAAAACTATGCAATAAGTCCGCAGCACTCTTTGGTTTCACCAGTTCAAAGAAAATCTAAAGCCATTCAGATGCTATTTCTCTTTATTTAATATATATCTACTAGTGCATTGTAGCATTACAGAATTAATGGCTGATAAGTTCAGTATTTAAATATTGCAGTGGAGGTTCTAATTGAAGCTGTACTCCCATGGCAGCACCATATTCTTCTGAGCCTTGTTCTGCTATTTATCAAAGAGTTCTGTATATCTGGCACTTATGGCACTAGTTCTAATAATATTAATGCTTGGTTCAGCGTTTGTCTATTGTCATAAAATTATAATACAAGCATAACAAAATAAGCTTCAGTATATTACACATTTCTTTATTATAACTGATAATATCACCATTTTATAATGATCAAGCTGTTGGTCTCTAAAAGCTAGTTAGTTTGTATACAGCGTTGTATGACTTTCTTACCATTTTCATTTGACCAAACCATCTCCCAAGTGCTTATATTATATGAATAATAACAATAAACCACTTCCCAGGTGCTTATATTATATTAAAAATAACAATAAACCACTTCCCAAACGCCTTTTTTTTCTTTTGGAAAAATCTTAAATTTTTATTAAGTAATGAAAATTACATGTTGTGAATGTATGATGCGTATGTTATATTAAAAATAACAATAAACCATTCCCAAACGCCTAACCATTAAAAATAATAATAAATTGTTAAAATAATAATAAATTATTTTCCAAACGCCTAATCATTTTCCAAACGTTTTTCTTTTTAAAGAAAATTACATGTTGTAAATGTATGATGCATATGTTGTAGTTGAAGTGTATAATTGTTAAAAAAATTGATACCTTATGTTCACATGGAGGCATCAATGTCATGTAATACACTGTATAATGATTTACCAGATAAATAATCCGGTACTTAAATAGTGCATTTCAACGTAAAACATCTATATTTACAGATGGAATAATCACTATCAAAAAAACATATGAAGTAGTCCTGGCTGCCATTAAGCCGGTGCTATACAGCTAACAACTTCCCCAAGCGCTTATCTTATCTTATATTAATATTAATATTAACAATAAACCACTTACCAAATACTTATATCATATTAACAATCATGCCACTATATGACTGTTAAATACCACCCTATATCAAAAGGAATAAGTGAAAGGCAATAACGTTGAAGAAGTTAGACTTTATGAATTATACATTATACACTTAAAAATAAAATTGTACACTCTAAAAAACGGTTGAAGAAGTTAGACTTCACTTGAATTATAGATTATACACTTTAAAAATTATATGTACACTTTGAAAATCCGGAGGTCGGGCTTATTTTTCTAATTTAAAATTAAATATTTAAATTTTATAATTTGAGATGTTTTTTTGTGTTTTTTTTTTAAATATAAAATGTAATCAAAGTGAAATCATATTAAAAGAGATATATGTAATTTTTTTAAATATTTTTGTTTGTTAATTTAAAAGTACATTATTTTCAAATGTGTATTGATAAGCTTGATTTTTTCCTTGGATTTTGAAGATTAGATAGTAGGGAAATTGTGTAAATGTGTATTGATAAGCTTGATTTTTTCCTTGGATTTTGAAGATTAGATAGTAGGGAAATTGTGTTAAGTGTTTTTGATGTTTTGCTAATATGTGTAAATGCACATTTTATGTAGATAGGAGTTTGTGGAAAAAATGTTAGGATTGTGGTTCATCTCTTAAAATCTTAGGGATTATGAGATATATGATTAGGGTGTTTGATTTGTGGATAAGGTCAAATATTATTAGTAAGCCTTTAAATGGTAGGGGAAATTGTGTTACTTGTTTTTGGTAATGTGTGTACATAATAAATATGTACACCATACATGTGAATACAAGGTTGTGGGAAAAGGTTAAGATTATGGTTCATCCTTTAAAGATCAGGGACTATGAGATAGTTTATTAGGGATGTTTGAGGATAATGTCAAACATTGCAAGTGGTTCAAAGGATGATAAGAGTGTTGTAGATGGAAACCTAGTGATATTCCTCTCTTACTAAGATTAAAAGGTGTTGCTTATTTTATAGCACATGTAACTCATAAGTTATCATGAAATCTATTTTAATAAATAAATCTAATAATTATAAAATTGTAATAAAAATTAAGTGAATCTATCTATTAGAAAATATAGATTATTTGCATGAATTAAAAATGAATAAGTCATTCAACATGAATACCATAAAATTTATTAGAAAATATGATTATATCTTAAATAATATAAATTAAATAAATGTTATATGATTATCTTTAAAATTTAATTAAAATGCGGGAATATCTATGAGAAATATAAAACCTTGTGGGAACATTAATACGTAAAATAAATCCTTACTTAGACCCTGACTAACAATATTTAAGAAATCTCCATTGTTACAGTTACGAGTAAAGGAAGAATATGAAATCCGTAGGCTAGTGAAATGCCAATGTGGGGAATGTGACAACAAGGATGAAATTATAAAGACCCAATTGACTAAGTAAAAGAACAAAAAAATTAGAAATTTAAAGAGGAGTAGAATATGTAGAAAAAATATGATTTAGAACCTTGAATACTACTTTTTCTTCCTTATTATAGTTGGGGTTTGCTGGAATATATGTTGATCTTGATATAATTGATCAACATTATCATAAAGGGATTATATGAGAAACTACACCTAGCCCAAAGTTATCTTTAGAAGCCACATGAATGTGAATTTTATCATTTAGATGGTAAGGAATTTGGTGTTCGGGAGAGAAGGAACCTTGTTAACGTTGTCTATAAATACAATATTGTCTCATTTATAGGAATTGTGGTTATAGAGTTTTGATTTAGATGCTTATATAATTATATTTTATTTTAAACATTTTTTTTCTAAGTAAAGCTATTATATTAATATGAAACAAAAATATGATTACAATGAGGCTCGGGCCTCAGCAGTATTGAACATCCATTATCAGAAGAAAAAAAAAAAAAAAAAAAACTCGATTTACCCCATCGATGGGGAAACCAGTCCGTGAAGGCAAAAAGAACCCACACATGGGTTATTAGTTTTAAACCAAAAAATACCAATCATGGTAGAAATGGCCATGAAAGTTCTAACAGAACAAAACATTTCAAAACATAACCAAGCAGCAAAATAAACACCCAACTGGTAGAAGGGCGACACCTGGCTACCAAGTGTCAATTCTATAAGTCGTCTGGGGTAGCCTCCTCCTCAATGCGACACACGTATTGGTACCAGTCATCCTCCTTCATTGACACACTAACGTGAAGTCCATGAGCGGTTTGAAGGCCAGCGGAGCTGCTAGCAGCTGCATGCAGGTGGGACATGTCTCCCACTCGGCTTCCTGGAGTCTGCGTGTCTTCAACTCTACCCTCCGCAGCATGTTGACTGCCACCTAGCTCCTTGCCAAGCAGGGTGGTAACACCCTTGTCCAGCGGTTGCTTGCCTGGGTCGCGGGCACTTCTGAACCTGTGAGCAGCCCGCTATCATGCCCCATTGCTCTCCAATGAAGCATCCTGAGGTTCATTTTCCTCAGAGAAGATGATGGTGATAGTGGCTGTGATTATGGGCCGATTCAAGATGCTGCGGAAGCGAAATTGAGTTGAGTGAGGAGCAGGGTGAGGGGGGAGGGGAAAATTGGCTATATGGACAACAACGTCTCTTTGGCTAGCACCTTGGAGCAGAGTGCGTCCTCGGCCACTGCGGGTATCAGGGTACCTACCAGGGAAGGTGCCAGAAGGATTATGGATGTCAGGGGAAGGGGAGGGGGAGGCAGAGTCTGGGCTGGGCGTTGCAGGAGGGCGGACACCACCACCACGGTGCATGGGATCCTCCTCAATGATGACTGTGTTAGAGGGTCTACCCCTTGATTATGGAGTCCCATCTCCTCATTCATGTCCTTATTGTTACTTTCCTAGAGATCAGAAAATATGATATTGACACCAAAGATAGTTCTAAACTTTATCTTGAATTTTTTATACATGATATCTAATTTTTGGATAATTCAGGTTGGTGTTGAATGCCTCTTTCCTCCACCACTTTATTAATAAACACTTTCGTATTTTTGTAGAGTTTAATCATGCAAAAATACATGGGTCTCAAGTTCTTGAGAATCCTAGGTCTAGTATCTATCCTTGTATTCCTCCTCTATAATCTCATTAGTGATTTTTTTCCTTTGTTTTTTTTTTCTCTAAGTAAAAGTAATCTATTAAAATGTACAGAAAGATACAAAGAGGACAAGGCCTCGAACAAGGTAGCATAGAGTATCAACAAAATCTGGACTGCCCCAACATTGGGAAAACCAGTCCAGTGAGAGCAGAAACTTCAAAAATGGTATCATTTCTCAAGTCCAGACCCCACAAAAAAAAACAGTAAGATGGTTCCTTGACGATAAGTCCATTTAGGAAGCCATAAACCAAGCAACACTAGCAAAAAACAAAAAAACCAGATAATGAACACCTGGGCGGCCACAGCCGGCCTCTTACTATCATCAGGTAAATGCATATTGCTAGAAGTAAAGGCATTTCCCTTTATTCTACCCATTCTGCGATCCGTCGTCGGGTCTGCGTCATCGCATCGCACTTGTGAAAGAGTGAAGGCTTTGCCCCTGGGTTTCCACCGATGCGATATTGCAATGCGATTTGATCGCAATCGCATATCGCTAAAAGTAAAGGCATTGCCTTTAGGTCTCCCCATTCTGCAATCCGCTGTCGAGTCCGCGTCATCTCATCACACATGTGAAAGTGTGGAAGCTCTGGCCCTTGGTTTCCACCGATGCGATATTGCGATGCGATCTGATCGCAATCACATATCGCTATAAGTAAAGGCATTGCTCTTAGGTCTCCCCATTCTGCGATCCGCTGTCAAGGCCGCGTCATCGCATCGCACATGAGAAAGTGTGGAGGCTCCGCCCCTTGGTTTCCGTCGATGTGAAATAGCAATGCGATCTGATCACAGTCGCATATCGCTATTGGTTAAGGCCTTGCCCTTAGGTCTCCCCAATCTGCGATCCTCCAAAATTGCGATGCGATCTGATTGCAATCGCATGTTGCTGGTTATCGATCTGCGATCCGTCATTACTATAGCATTGAAAAGAGCTAAATTCTGAGGTATGCTAGAGTGTGCTGAGGCATGATATTCAGAACTAATTAAAACAATGCCAATGAACCCTGCTCTTCTCAAATGCAGAGATCCGTTGATCAGAAGCCAAATATCCAGCTTGTCCTGGGTAGGCAGGTGTCACCCCATCTCGCCCCACCCCTGTCCCGTCATATTTAACGCTCGTCTATATAGCCGCATCCGGGAGAGCTGCATCCCTTTGGACCAGTATTTTTCACTTCTGATTTTGATCATGATTCTGAATTATGTCTAGAGCTCCAGTGAGAAGAGTGTGTCCAGTTTCCACCTCCAAATTGACAAGTAGATCAACGACCTTGTTTCCTTCCCATTTAACGTGATTGAATATGATGGCACGATTGGTGTGAAGCGATTTTTCTATTGCATCTAATCTAGCTTCAAGTCTCCAACTGTTGGCAATTTTATGCGCATGTGCTCCATTGAGGAGTTGATTGGCTAGGTTGATGAGGATTAGGGAATCGCCTTTGATCTCCAGAGGTTGGAAGCCATGACACTGGGAACGGAGTAATCCTTGCCAGAGACCCTCCAGTTCAGCCAAGTTGTTCGTGTCCCAGCCAATGTTTCCGAAGTAGATTAGGAGAGGCGAACCCTCATGATCTCTAAATATGCTGCCAAATGTTGCTTTGCCGGGATTGCCCTTTGAAGCTCCATCAAAGTTGAGTTTGAAAGTATGCTTTGGAGGAGGGGTCCATAAGTGCTTTCTGATGTTGTTTCCTTCTGAAGGTCTGTGATTGTGAGTACCTTGTGGGAGTTGTATGTTCCAATTTTCCCAGATGACTTTCTCATTTGCAATAGTGGGAAAATCTTCCGTGTGCCAAGTTTGAAGTGCCAAGGTCTCTTTAAGATTGAGACAAAAGTTACCCCAAATGATTTCTACAAGATTGCTAGATCTTTGAATATGTGCTTGTTTCGTTCTTTCCATATTGTCTAGAGGAGAAGGCCGGGAATCAATCTCCATACTTGGTTGAGTAGTTCGCTTTTATAAGGTTTCAGGTGCCAATGGCGAATAGAGTTGATTATATCTTCGAACACTCTGCGTATTTTTTTACAACGGAAGCTAGCCTTCTCCCACAGTTGATTGGCAAGAGTGCAAGAATCCAAGAGGTGTTGGAGCGATTCCTCCTGAGAATTACAATTGGGACATATGGAGGGCTCGTGAAAGTTTCTTTTCCTTAGATTGTCCCAAGTGAGGATTTTCCAGTGCCCAACAAGCCAAAGGAATAGGGAGACTTTGGGCCAAGTACCCGGTGACCAGATTCTGCCCCAAATCGGATCCAGGGGCATTGGATCATTGCATATAATTTTATAAGCCTCTTTGGTGGTGAAGGAACCTTTTGGGGTATATCCCCATCTTAAAATATCCCTACCTCCGGATGATCTAATGCGTCGATTCTGTAGCTCACTCTCCATGACCTCCTTAGTCTGGTTATCTACATTCCTGATCAGCTTATCAATCTGCTTCCATTGTCTGTACCCCTGTTCTGTCTCCAGAATCCATTGTTGCTAGACGGATTCCTTTTGTTGCTCCTCCCACTCTTGGCAAGGAGGCGGTCTATAGATGTCGTTGAGCTTTGGTAGTTGGTTCCAGGCATCCGTCCAAAACTGAGCAGTGTTGCCGTTCCTTATTTCCCAAAAGCTGTGTTGTTGGATCAGCAAGAAGTGTTGTCTGGCAGCGTTCCATATTAGTGATCCCTTTTCAGTTGGAGTGAATCTGATTAGCTCCTCCGTTGGTCTGTGATTGGCATATTTGGTTGTCTAGATGGCTGCCCATGGCTTATTGGGAGCAGAGATCCATTGCCACCATATTTTTGCACCCATGATAACATTGTTGTGATGAGGATCTCTCAGGCCTATACCCCCTTTTTCTTTGGGCTTGCATGTTGTCGTCCATTTTGCCAAAGCCCATTTGCGATTTGTGCCAGTTGCACCCCAAAGAAAATTGCGCTGTAGAGCTTTTATTTTTTTAAGGACCCATTTAGGCGCTACCAAGATTGAGAAAATTTAGAAGGGCATAGCTTGTAGCACAGCTTTGATTAGCACTAATATGCTATCTATGTTCAGAGTTCTTTCAGTCCATAAAGTGAGACGAGATTCAAGTTTCTCAAGGAGCATACACCAAGAGGCATGCTTGATGGAAGAATCTATTAAGGGAGCTCCAAGGTATTTGGAAGGTAAGGAGGCTATGGAGAAGCCCAGAATACAGGTAATAGCTTGCTGAGTAACAGGGGGTTTGAAAAAAAAAGATCTGCAATTTGGCCGTGTTTATGCTCGTCCCTGAAGCATCAGAGAAATCATTTAGAGGGGATTTAAAAAGGGAGGCTTCCTGAACAGAAGGGTACCCAACAACACGTTGTCATCCACGAACTATTGATGAGTGATGGTTGGAGAGTTGTGTATGGATAGACCTTTGAGATGCTGGGAGAGGAGGGCATGTTTGATATGGCGACCCAGACCTTCCGCCATTAGAACAAAAAGGAATGGGGAAAGTGGATCTCCTTGTCTGATGCCTCTAGAGGGGCTGAAAGGTCGAGAGGGTATGCCATTTATGAGGATAGAGAAAAATGTTGTGGAAATTAAACTCAGAATCCATCGAACCCACATTGGGGAAAAACCAAAGGCTGTTAGCATTTTTTGAATATAGGTCCAGCTTAACTTATCAAAAGCTTTAGAGAGGTCAATCTTGAGAATCATACCTGCCTGTTTGGAGTGCTTGAGGGAGTGTATGATTTCATGAGTGAGGATAATGCTGTCCAATATTTGTCTTCCTTCTACGTATCCAGATTGTTCAGGCGATATGAGCAAGGGCAAAAGCGGCTTCAACCTATTAGCAATGACTTTGGATATCACCTTGTAAATAACATTGCATAGTGTGATTGGACGGAATTTGTCCGGAGTACTGGTATTCTCTTCTTTTGGGATGAGGGCGATGAAAGTTGAGTTCATAGAGGGAAAAAGCCAATGAAGAGTGCGTGATTCCTCCACCACTAGCCACACCTCCTCTTTGATAAGATCCCAGAAAGAGTGGAAGAAGGTAGTAGTGAAGCCATACGAACCAGGAGCTTTGCCCTCCTTGAGCTGGTTCATAGCCAAATCCACCTCCTGAGGCATTACTGGTTGAAGAAGAAGTTGGTTGTGTTCTTCTATGATAATTTTCGACACATTTTGAGTGATCTTTTCTATAGCAGGTCGTCTATCAAGTTGGGGTTCTTGATGGACCTCCTGGAAGTGATTGATAAACTCCTGTTCTTTGCATGGCTTTCCACTCTTCACCCCCCTCGCTTCTGTATGAAAGATATGGTGTTGTGCATTCTTCTCTGTATTGTGGTTATGTGGAAGAATTTAGTGTTCCTTTCTCCTTCTTTCAACCATCTAATGCTAGATTTTTGCTTCCAGAGAATTTCTTCCTGTTTTCTTCTCTCCTCCAATTGATTGTGAATGAGCTTTTCTTGTTCCAAAGTCTCTTCCTTGTAGCCCTCTGTGATTATTTGTTGTTGGAGTACTCTCATTTCTTTGTTTAGATCTTGCTGAGCTTGGAAGATGTTGCCAAAAGTCTCTTGATTCCAACGCTTGATTTGGGATTTCAAGAATTTGAGTTTCTGTTGAAATTGAAACATTTTTTATCCCTCTGGCAAAGGGAAGTTGGTCCAGGTGGATCTGATGAGGTCATTGAAGGCGGGGTGGGTGAGCCAAAAAGCTTCAAAGTGGAAAGGATGCCTGGTAGAGTTTCCTGGTCTTTGCCATTGGAGAGAGATAGGCCAATGATCTGAGCCTGAAAATGGAAGAATTGATGCTGAAATGTCGCCCCCAAGATGCACTGCATTATCTGAAATGAGGAATCTGTCTAGTTTGGAAGCAATTTGATGTCGCCCAACCCTGTGATTGCTCCAGGTGTGCATTCCATTACAGAATTGCAGATCAATTAGCATATTGTTTTGGATAAAATCTTTAAAGTGGCCATTTTCCTGTTCCAGCTTGGCTCGGCCTCCCTGCTTTTCCTCCAGCTTGGTGATCATGTTGAAGTCTCCTCCAATGATCCAAAGAGGATGGAGTCTATTGAAGTTGAGCACTTCTATTGTGTCTAAAAGAGCAATTTTGTTGCCTGCTTCCTGTGGGAAGTAGACATTGGAGAGATGGCCATGAATGTTGGTGCTAATTATATGAAAAGTAGCCTGTATAATGTGATGGGAGGCATGAAAGTCTGAGAGCGTTATAGCTTGCGTGTTCCAGGCAATTGCCAGTCCCCCGGAGGCACCCAAAGCATCCACTACAACCGAGTGACAACCTGGCCATGCTCTAGAGAGGATGTTTCCAAGTGTGTTACTATTACATTTTGTTTCCTGCATAAAGAAGATCTGGGGCTGCTCCTGTTTTATCATGTTTTTTATCATTCTAAGTTTGCCGGGGCTATTGAGCCCTCTTAGATTCCATGAAGTGAGCTTCATAATTCACTATTTGTGGTAGGCTTGTAGTACTTTGTCAACTTAGCGTATATGCCTGAGTCTACTAGGATTTTCCCTATTGCAATAGTTCTTTGAAGATTTGTCTTTCTTCCACGTTTTTTGGAGTCTTTAGGAAAGAAGCTGCCATCCCATTGACTGCCCGATTGTATGCCTAATTATTGTTGCTGGTAAGCCCTGGAGATGATGACTTCCACGGTATTGAGCTGATGCTCTTGAATATTATCGTAGCCTTTCCTTTTGCATGCTTGTTCAAGCTCGATGATGTCAAGTCCTCCCAAATCAATGCTTTTTAGTTCTTCTTCCATATGTTGCATCTAACTGCTTTTTGTTGAGGTGATTGCTAAGTGTAGGGTCTAGCTGGGGATACCGTCAACATCCATTCCATTAGGTTTCCAATCAGGGTCCTTTCGAGCCGCCTCAAGAATCTCGAAGTTGTCACTTAGGGGGAGGGGAGTGGGAGAAGAGCCAGACAGAGGGGGGGGGAGAGGTTGGGATGATTAACGGTGGGATTGGCAAAATGCTTTGCGGTGGGTCTTCTGAAGTTTTAGCAAGAACCTCAAAGCTATTGCTTGTGGAGGGAATGGAGGCAGCGTCCTGCATGGGCTTTTTCCTAGAGGAGGGTTTTTTATGCGATCTTTTTCGATTTGCAACCTTGGTAAAGCCATCATGAGCTGACTTGTCTGAGGGATCTGAGGTTTGGGGTTTAGCATTTAGAGGGCACTCCCGAAAAAGATGCCCATGGGCATGAAACTTGCGATAGCGAAAGGGTACATGTTCAAAATCTAAGGGTTGGATCCATTCAAAGTCATCATGGAAGAGACTTACCAAGTCTGGAAGGGCTTTGTCTAGGCGCATGAAGACACAAATACGGGCATAGGAGGTGTATCTGCGCAGCTTCGTTTCCTCAGCAATTTTTATAAACTCCCCCAGCCCCTTGCCAATGTCTCTCAGCGATTCTTTGTCCCAGTATTCCAACGGGAGCGAGTACATCCAGATCCAAACTGGTGCCCAGCTGAAATCCTCCTTGTCCAGGTTAAATCTCTCTACCCATTCCCTTAAACAAAGACCGACGGAGTTGAAGAAGTAGGGGCCTTCATCCATAACCCTATTCCAGTCTTCGATGCAAATGAAAATCGCAGTGAAAAACCCTTTTGGTCCTAGCTACAGGGTGACATGTCCCTTGGGTTTCCATTTGGCGGAGATCCATCCTTGCAAAGCTTTTTCAGCCGACCAGTATCCAATAAATTTTCCAATGAGCGCATGGTCCTTCATGTACTGGATTTGACCATTGATTCTTTGGCTGGGAAGTTCTATCTTGGGTTGTTCAGCTGCCTTGGGTTTGCATGTCATTGATGTAACCTTGGGCGTTTCCTGTTGCCCAATCTTTCCTTCTTGTACATCACTACGCCTGTCTGACTGATCAATGGGAGCGTTTGTCGTATCTTGCATTGGGAAATCGCTTGTATCCGTGTTTACTTGTTCTGGACCAAAAGGCTTTGTCGGTTCCTTCACTTGGTTATCTCTCTTGGCTGAGGGGGAAGGCTTTGAAGCCCCCCTCCCTGAGGGTTAGCCATTGCAGTGCGGTCTATGCCAGCAGCTGCTGTCATAAGGAGGAAGGCTGACAGAGAATAGAAGCAGGGAGGGTTCAGACTGCGTTATTTCAGGGGCGAGCAGAAAACCCTAGGTTGCAGAGCGCTCAGCCATTGTAGAACCAAATTCAAATTGTCATAGATATTAACCTTTGTTACTGTGAATGTTGAATCTGAATATTCGATTTTTTTCTTTGTTATTTCCTTGAACTTTCCATATTTATAATCTCCTCCTTGATTCTAGGAAGGGATTTGGAATGGAAGAACATATTGTATTTGGCATCTTTATGAGCCATAGCTGAGTAATGTGGAAGATAGTAGGGATTGGGGTTTTTGCAAGAAACTTCCATCCTTCCTTGGGTTCCCTTTTTGTTGAATTCATGGTTAGTTCCCAAATGATATATCACCATATCCATTGACCAAGAGATAATAGAATATTCATGAAGATGAGGAAGCCAAAATTTAAGAGCTAGAAACAACAACCTCTCATAATTCAAAATGTAGAAAATCAAAGTTTCTTAAGAATGATATTGTTAGTGTCAACTCTTGAGAGATATACGATCATGATCAACCATACTAGTTATGCTCAGACCCACAACTAGAAAATAGAAAACAACTTAAAGGAACCAATTCTTCTCCCTCCCAAATTCTTTGAATGAACTAGAATCACTCAAAGCATAATGGTCAAGTGGTCCTAATGGTTAAGAGCATGTGTTCCTTCCTAAGAGGTCACAGGTTCAAAACTAAAGGGGGGTAGAGTATGTATGCCTTCGTATACTTAGCTGTGAAATCACTGCACAGAGGTGGGTCCCTTATCTCACAAACAAGGGGGTCTCATACACCAATGTGGTGTCTGGCTTAGTCATGACCTTAAAATTAAATAATAATAATAATAATAATAAACCAAACCTCAATACTAACATACCTAAACACTCCAAAATAAAAAATTAAAAATTAAAAAAAAAAAAAAAACCTAGATATTAACTAACATAATTAAAGATTATGTATAGGTTCCATGATTGTACCTAAGTAGATTATACCACCATATTTCTCAAAAAAAAAAAAAAAAGAAGAAGGAATTCTCAAGTAGAAGAATAGCCATATGAATCCAATAACACGTTTTTCTTATTATGTTGTAGCTTCACATTATTTATCTTACTTCATTTCTTTGACTATCTACCAAAGAAGTCATGTTTACCATGAAAACCCTCATCCTACACCTACAAACCTAGTTCATCTCCCAAATATGTGCAGTATGCATTATTACATTACTCCAACCATGTACTTACATCTCCCACTAGTCACATGTAAAACATCCTAGAGCTCCCATATGTCACACTATTGAGATAGTATTTTCTAATATTTAAATATTCTTTTTTATAAAGTTTCTTTAAATAAATTATGACACGTTTTTCCACTAACGTTCCGCCTTAGAGAAGAAAAAGTCACTTTGACTCTATAAAGTGAACCAAAGATATTTGTGTTTCAAACCTCATTAGCATTATATTATCTATAAAAAATGACATAATAATAATTAACTCATGAAAATCTTCTATGTTGGACTAATTGTCCTTGAAACTTTCATGTTATTGTTGATAGTTACTCATCTAATAGAGTTTGCATTAATTTTGACAACCATTTAAAAGTAGCATAATGTGACTTAATAGAGAAAATTATCCAAAACAAGGAAGCTCCAATTCGATTTGGAGATTTAGAAATGAAAAAGAAACATTTGGTATATGTGGATTGAGAAGGTTATCTAGAGAATTCATCAATCCATTATATGTCCACTATTTTTCATAGTTTTTTTTCTTTAAAATCATCTCTCTTTGATATTGTATATTCACTCTTTTTACTTGCTAGGATTGAAAATGATTGATGATCAAAGATCATCCAGGATTGTGGTAACCCCCCAATGCCCATTTTTGTTATGTTGAGATATTTTGAAAAGCTAAAAGGTTATTAAGTTTTAAATTTTAGATCTTTTTGTTGTAATATAAAGAGATTTTTTTTAATTACAAAATATTATATGGTGTGACGAATATCCAAAATCAATTTGTATGTTTCAGATCACTCTATTTCCAATATTTCCAATTTACATGTATAAGAATTTTTAATAGCTTTTTTCGAGAAGTAGATATAATTAAGTCTCTTTTTCTATCTTCCATGTTCACCAATCAAAACTATGGGTCATGAAAAACGAGATTATTTCATTATTTTTAGGATTCTACGGTTTAATTTCTTTCATAATACATTATTTTAGGTTATATATAACATGCTTGCGGTCTTGCTTTATTGTTGCACCATTGCTTGTGTCTTTTTTGTTATATGTTTGTGTTTGCTTGCAGGGGTTTGTCGCAATGTTGTTGGAAGGCTCTAATACCCTTTTTTTTTTCTTTGCCTAATTTTGAGGATTTTATTAGAGCTTTCTAGCCAGGTTGTGCCTAGTTAATGATTTAAAATAAAAAATAAAAAAAATTCAATCAAATGAAAGTGAACAATGTCTTTTAAAAATGAACAATGACTGATTCACTTTATCCAAGAAACTATTTCTTGGAATAAACGATGATTACCTTGGCATAGTTTCTCTCTATTTATCGATAGTTTCAAATAATATATAATTACAAAAATCATATAATTAAATAGTGTGATAGACATCAATACATTTACCTTATAATACATCTCACATTATCAATATTAAAATGAATCATACAAATTAACTAAATTATAATTTATTTTTAATTATTATTATTATTAATTATAAAAAAAAAATCTATATATGTGTGTGTGTGTGTTATTTATATATATATATATATATATATATATATATATATATATATATATATATATATATATATATATATATATATATATATATATATATATATATATATACATATATATATATATATAAACAATCATAGTAAAATAACAATAAGAAATAAGGATAACAATGAGCGGAGGATGTTGAGGAGCGAAAGGTTGGGGGTTGAACCCTAGCTGCCTCAGTCCTCTCTTTCGTGCCTCCCTTCATCAATGTGATAGGCGTTTTCCTGTTCTATTGAGTAACTAGAGTCATTTTTGTGTGGGGATCTCGATAGTGTGCACGGTTCATTGCGACCTCTCTTCCTGCTTCGTTGTGATCCTTTTTGTTAGGGTTGTTGCTTGATTCAGAAATTTTTGTGAATACTCTTAAACAAAAATCTTCCTCTGTAGGGCCTTTTACTAACACTTATTTTTGCATGTGAAACATGAGAAACACATTCTCTAAACAATACTTCAGCAATCCATCAACATAAACAAGAAGCAAATAACCATGGAGCAATCGTTACACAACACGTGATAATGGATTTCATCCAGTGTGGACTACATCTCCAAGCCTTGGATCAAGAGTGGGAGGCCACTTCATTAGTATTTGTAAGAAGAAGATGAGTACATGGAAAAATATCTATCAACACAAGGATGAAACTCTTATCTCAAGTGGCATGTCTCTCCAAAGAGACATTCTCCTACAAAGAACTCTCACTCACAAGACATTCTCCTTCAACATGACAAAGGAATGATCTCTCACAAAAGTGGCATAAATGGACTCTCACACATAAGTGGCATAAAATGGTCCTCTCACACAAGGTGGCATAAAATGGACCTCTCACATAAAGTGGCACAAAATGGTCCTCTTGAATCCACTGATTAGATTCAAATCATACTCATCATCATCATAATCATCTCAAAATTTTGAGACCAATGGCTATAAACATGACTACTTTATGGAAAAGTGCCAACGTGCCCCTCTTTTAGCATTGCGCCATCTCAGTTTTCATGCAATGGCTAAAATGATGAATTTTATGCATAGATTTAGATATCATTGTCTTACTGCAACACACAGATATCACCAAAACCTACAACACACATCCATCCTTTTGCCAAAACAAAGACAAGCAAAGTGTCCAAATACATCATTATGCCTCCTGATCTAACGATGGCTTAAAAACTGGCTACTCAAATACTAAAATAGGTTATGTCATCGTGATCCTTGCGAAAAATCGTGAAATTTGAGTATAAAGTTGAAATTTGAATGTAAAGTTGAAATTTGAGTATAAATTTGGGCCTCTAGGGAATCTAAAAGATTCCTTGCAGATTCGTGCATAAAGTTTCCATGCTCAAGGTTCTTCCTCTATAAAATTGGATTCTCAGATTAGAAAATTTTCTACACCATCAAATTTTTGGCAAAATTATGAGCAATCTAAGTATAAATTTGACCCCATTTCGTCACTGCGAAGGGCCTCCAAGGAATCTAAAAGATTCCTCACATATTCCCTGCATCAGGGCTCTGCCTCCTGGAACTGCGTCAAGGTTTTTCCTGGAGCATGGTTTCACACTATTTCATGGTTTTGCTCTACAAATAATTCCACCAACGCTTATTCTCCTCTGCTCTCCCCATCGAATGGAAAAAATTCAAGTTCAAATAAATATTAGTGCACGGATTTAACAAGGTGGTTTGTTGGGTTGTTGGTTGGGCACACAGATTTGGTGGGTGGAGGTCCTGAGGTCAAGCCCACAGGCCTCCCCCATATAATATGTTTGTTGGCGCATTTGTTTAAATATCATGGCTCTATTAGTTTTGGTGGTTGGTTGACTACCATATTAGGGTCGTCGATTGGTGAGCCAACCCTGGTCGGCATGGGTTCAAGTCGCTCTGGCCCCCATTAATGGTATGGTCATTGTGCCCAATATATATTCATATATATATATATATATATATATAAACAAACAACGGTTGGGAGTTGGGAGGGTCCACCGAGTTGGCCCAGATATATATATATATATATGTGTGTGTGTGTGTGCGTGTACACACACACACACACACACACATATATATATCTACACACACACACACACACACACACACACACACACACACACACACACACACACATATATATATATATATCTACACACACACAGATATATATATATATATATATATATATATATATATTATTTTTAAACCAACTTGCAAAATCGTCTGTTAGAATTTTTAAGGGTCACTAGAAAAGTTAAACATGTGACAATTTAGCCTATTCTACCTGCCATTTAGTGAAAAAATGTTTCTCGATTAGTTACCGCCAAATTTAGTGGATTTTGCCAAATCTATCCAGACTGCCAGATTTAGTGAGCCTCCAAATTTAGTTGGTGATAAAAGTCCTGCTTCTTTGACTACCAATAACTTGCACATATGAAGTCTAATTTGAGTGTTGTCTATGCTATTGGAATTAGGATGAAGAGCTATTTGATCTAATCCTAGTTTCGAATGAAATTCAAAGACTTCAGTTTTTAAGCCTCTCCATAGCCACTTGAATCATTCCTCCCCACTGAAGAGAGTTTGGCCCTTCAAAAGCATAACCATGACTACAATCTCGATCTGCATAACAATTGTCGTTGACAAGCCACCTTCTCTTTCCTTCACCTTTGTTCTTTAAAACTCAGAATGATGAAACTAACACATGTATCATATGAAAACATGTAGTTTCTAATACATGTTCAATTATAAGACCAAAGCAAATCTCATACTTTCCAAGAGTTTATAACACACTCATTTTCAAGCTTACATCAAAAACCAATACCTTTTATATCCAGTGAAAAGGCCAAAATATCACCATGTTGCATTCATAAGTGATGGAAAACAGTGGCAAACACTTCACCACTTTTACAAACATTTTCGCAACATGTTACAAATGTGGTCATGCCAAACTACTTAGAAAACCTACCCTTTTCTTACCCAATAAGGTTAATGGGTTTTGTTTCCATAGTTGGCTTCCTTGTTGAACTGCTTCACTGACTAGTTCCTCCACAGGTGTTTTCACATGCTTCATGTCCTTCTTTGGTAATTTCTCTAGATGGAGCTCCCAACATGTGGCTTTGTGATGTGCACTCTTGTTGTAATGACTACAAATGTTCTTTATTTCCCAGACTTTCCTGACCTTCTTTCTGTTGAGATTGCAACAAGATGATGGAGCTTAGTGAAAAGAGTCGCCTTCACTAAGTGGGCCCGCAGGCTATTTTTGGCGCAAGTCTATTTTTAGACTATGTCTATTTTTAGACATATGGATCATGTCTATGTTTATGGATGATTGATCAAGTTGGGAAAATAGATTGACTTCTATTTTTGATGAAAGTGTGAGTGATCACAGTGTGAGTGATCAAGTCTATTTTTAGACTGGCTGTCAAAAATAGAAAAGTCAAATATTATTATCTCACAATAATATTTGGACTATAAACTTAATCTTATTCTCTTGGAGCACTTCAGTTTGAGCTACGGAAGTGGCACATGCAGCTGTCAGAAGGAAATTCGTTTTTCTTATGAGTCAGTTAAGTTGTTGCATGCATGACTTCAGTTAGAACTCAAGTGAGTTGAGTTTAGTGGACTGGAGGTACAGTTGATGGAGTTGTGTTCAGTTTAACTTAGTTAAACTGGTTGTAGTTAGTCTAACTGCAGATAGACTAATGATGAGTTGTTAAACTAATTATTAACTCATAATACAACTAAAGAATACATCAGTTAACTCAGTTGCATGTCAGTGCATGTTCAGTTCAACAGGGACGGGTGGTAGAGAATCAGATTGCTATCAGTTGTGACTATAGTTGTGCACCAGATCTTGCACAATCAAAGGATTGAGTATGCCAATGAGTTTGCTCACGTATTTGGCCCGCATTTTAGCCTTTGCTCACGTCCACAAAGAGTGAGTGACTATTTTGCAGGTGAAAATCGAGTTTGGGAAGCAATTCTCATCAGTTCTTGAGCAGGTATTGAGCAGTGGAAGCAGGCAAGCAGTGGAAGAGATTTGGAGATCAGATCTGAGCTGTATTGTGTGTAACAGAGGTGGAGATACTTGTGAGAAGTATTATGCTGTGTAATGTTACATGACTCAATCATTAATATACAGATAGTGTGGGGTTTTTAGCGAGATGCTTTCCCCGTGATACATACTGTGTTAATGTGTGAATGCTCTTGATGTTTTATTGTTATTGATGCTGCTATATTCTTGATCAACGTAGAGGAGCTTATGTATTGTGTATGTTTTCCGCATTAGTACATGATCAGGATAATCTCCATTGAATATGTGTTAAATTATTCAAAATTTCTACATGGTATCAGAGCGAGATAATTGTAGAAAAAGTTTCTACATGGTATCAGAGCAGCTTGATTTGTAGAAGAGATTTTTACAGGATATCAAGCGAGGGTTGATCGGAAGCAGTTGAGTTGGTTGCTGGTGGAATTCGAATTTGCAGCAGTGTTGTTGAAAATGTCTTTCAACGGATTGCAAATGTTATTCCAAAGCAAGAGCGACTTGGCGCTCAAGGATAAACTCAGTAACAATAAAGGTGAGAATGGATCTTCATCAAAGGTATCTGATGAAGAGAATTGCGCTTTGGCTGCCAAAGCAAAGAAAGGGAAGAACGAGAAAGCTTCTCAGTCTGGTGCGAAAGGCAAGAAGCAGGATATGTCCAAAGTGAAGTGTTTTCACTGTCACCAGCATGGACACTATGCCACAAATTGTCCGCAGAAGAAGAAGAACAAGCAAGCTGCTGGATCTGCAGGGGGAGAGGCTTTAGCTTCTCAGTTTGAGCTTGATTTTTCATTGATCGCATGCTTGGTTTCAAGTGTGATGGGATCAGTGTGGTTTCTGGACAGTGGTGCGTCTTTTCACATGACGGGAGATAGAGATTTGTTCTCTGATCTGGAGGACAAAGATCTTGGAGTGCACATCGAGATGGGCGATGATGGTAGATACAGTGCGACCGGTATCGGTACCATTTCCTTTGAGAGGGAGTCTGGTAAACCCTTTGTATTGAAGGAAGTCATGCATGTTCCAGGATTGAAGAAGAATCTCATCTCAGTGGTGATGTTAGAAGACAAGGGGTATGATGTTGTTTTCAGCGAGGGAAAGGCCTTCCTGCGCAGCAAGACAACTGGTGAGACCCGGAAGATAGGGGTTCGAGTGAGGAACCTTTATCAGTTGCATGTAGATGGATGCGCAGCCATGGCAGGCAAGGCAGAAGGATTGGTGAGCCGGGATGATGGCGAGTTGTGGCACAGGAGATTGGGTCACCTTCACCATGGAGCCTTGAAGATACTGCAGCAGATCACTACAGGGCTTCCTAAAGGCACACTTGCGCAGTCAGATCAGTGCAAGGGGTGTACTTTGGGGAAGTTTGTGAAAGCCACCTTTCACGAGAAGGATAGTCGCGCCACGACGATCCTTGAGAGAATTCACACAGACGTGTGTGGACCTTTCTCAGTTGCTTCGACAGCAAAACACAGGTATTATGTGATTTTTGTTGATGATTTCTCTCGTAAGTGCTGGATCTTCTTCATGCAGAAGAAGAGCGAGACATATTCAAAGTTCTGTGAATTCAAAGCACTGGTCGAGAAGGAGTCGGGGAAGAAGGTGAAGGCTCTTAGGAGCGATAATGGTGGTGAATACATCTCGGACGAGTTCAAGGATTTCTGCAAGGCAGAAGGGATTCGTAGAGAGCTCATAGCTCCCCATAACCCACAGCAGAACGGGGTAGCTGAGCGGAAGAACAGAACGATTGTGGGTGCTGCACGGGCAATGTTGCATGATCAGGGCCTACCCCTTCACTTGTGGGCGGAAGCATGCAATACAGCAGTTTATGTGCAGAACCGTTGTCCTCATAGGATACTTGGCATGAGTACACCCGAGGAGGCTTATTCTGGTAAGAAGCCTGATCTTTCTCATTTGAGGATTTTTGGTGCTAACGTTTACATGCATGTGACGAAGGATGCCAGAAAGAAGTTGGAACCGACTGCAGAGGTTGGGATATTTGTGGGGTACACTGATACGCCCCACAACTATCGTGTGTATTTGCCAGATAGTGGTAAAACTGTTGTGCGACGGGATATAAAATTTCAGGAGGAGAAAGCCATGAAGTGTTCGCTTGAGAGGGAGCTACACTTGCATGCAGATGAGGAGCTATTAGTTCCTAAGGATGAGCTTCAGGACGTGGATCAGCCACAGGACGAGGTTCATGGAGTGGAAGAGACCACTCATGCAGCGCCAACCATCAGAGGGCGAAAGCGCTTGACAGAAGCTGAGCGACTGGCTCAAGATGCAGAGAAAGTTGTAGGACCACCTACAGCCCAACGCAGGCAGAGACAGTCACCTGATCGGTACACTGGATACATGGCTCTTATGAGAAAGTGTGTTGTGACTGAGCCATCCTCTTTTGACGAAGTTGTGGAGGATCCCGCATGGGTAGACGCCATGGTGGAAGAGTATGATTCTATTGTCAGAAACAGTGCATGGGAGATTGTTCCTAGACCGGAAGGGAAATCAGTGGTAGGTTCGAGATGGATCTACAAAGTTAAGCAGGCAGCTGACGGGAGTGTGGAGAAGTACAAGGCAAGATTTGTTGCCCGAGGCTTTTCACAGATTGAGGGGATCGATTATGAGGAGACCTTTGCACCTGTCGCAAGGTATTCTTCCATACGGACGATTCTTGCTCTCTCAGCGCAGATGGGATGGCACATTCATCAGATGGATGTGAAGACTGCGTTCCTCAACGGAGTCATTGAGGAGGAGGTGTACATTGAGCAACCCGAAGGCTTTGAAGTCTTCAGCAGCGAGTCGCATGTGTGCAGGCTCAAGAGAGCATTGTATGGGTTGAAGCAAGCACCACGTGCTTGGTACACACGGATAGACAGCTATTTCACAGGACTTGGATTCTCCAAGAGCGAGGCGGATCCGAACCTATACCAGATTGTGGTGGAGGGTAAGTTGCTTATCATTGTACTGTATGTTGATGATTTGATTCTAACGGGTGATGAGCTGTTGATACTGTCATGCAAGAAGGATCTTGCTACAGAGTTTGAGATGAAGGACTTGGGCCTCCTTCACTATTTCCTAGGATTGGAAATATGGCAGCGCAGTGGTGGACTGTTTGTTTCTCAGGGCAAGTATGCTCGGGAGATACTGGAGAAGTTCAACATGCATGGCTGCAAGCCTGTTGATACTCCTCTTCCTGGAGGTTGGAGGAAGGAGGATGCCACTTCGAGAGAAGAAGTGGATGCCACTGTTTATCGACAGTTGGTGGGGTCGCTGATGTATTTGGTCAATACACGACCTGATATATGCTATGCAGTTAACCAGCTTTCACAAGCTATGGTTAAGCCTACCAAGCTCTTCTGGAAGGTGGGCAAGCATGTATTGCGCCACTTGAGAGGCACATCGGGATATGGATCTTGGTACAGGCAGGAGGATGCAGAGTGGGTAGGGAGCCCAACGGACAGAAAGAGCACATCAGGAGGGGTCTTCAGTATCGGATCGACAGTAGTTTCTTGGTACAGCAGGAAGCAGAGATCTGTGTGGATGAGGATGATCTTGGTCGGGTTTTTCGGGTCCAAGCACATCAGGTACCATCATATCAGAGATTGTGTGCAGCGGAGGATCATGTTACTTTCGTACATTCCAACGGAGGATCAGGATGCTGATATTCTGACGAAGGCTCTCACCAGGAGCAAATTCGAGTACCACCGAGGCAGGATAGGGGTTGCTGATAATCCATATCTTGTCGAGAGGGAGTGTTGAGATTGCAACAAGATGATGGAGCTTAGTGAAAAGAGTCGCCTTCACTAAGTGGGCCCGCAGGCTATTTTTGGCGCAAGTCTATTTTTAGACTATGTCTATTTTTAGACATATGGATCATGTCTATGTTTATGGATGATTGATCAAGTTGGGAAAATAGATGGACTTATATTTTTGATGAAAGTGTGAGTGATCACAGTGTGAGTGATCAAGTCTATTTTTAGACTGGCTGTCAAAAATAGAAAAGTCAAATATTATTATCTCACAATAATATTTGGACTATAAACTTAATCTTATTCTCTTGGAGCACTTCAGTTTGAGCTACGGAAGTGGCACATGCAGCTGTCAGAAGGAAATTCGTTTTTCTTATGAGTCAGTTGAGTTGTTGCATGCATGACTTCAGTTAGAACTCAAGTGAGTTGAGTTTAGTGGACTGGAGGTACAGTTGATGGAGTTGTGTTCAATTTAACTTAGTTAAACTGGTTGTAGTTAGTCTAACTGCAGATAGACTAATGATGAGTTGTTAAACTAATTATTAACTCATAATACAACTAAAGAATACATCAGTTAACTCAGTTGCATGTCAGTGCATGTTCAGTTCAACAGGGACAGGTGGTAGAGAATCAGATTGCTATCAGTTGTGACTATAGTTGTGCACCAGATCTTGCACAATCAAAGGATTGAGTATGCCAATGAGTTTGCTCACGTCCACAAAGAGTGAGTGACTATTTTGCAGGTGAAAATCGAGTTTGGGAAGCAATTCTCATCAGTTCTTGAGCAGGTATTGAGCAGTGGAGGCAGGCAAGCAGTGGAAGAGATTTGGAGATCAGATCTGAGCTGTATTGTGTGTAACAGAGGTGGAGATACTTGTGAGAAGTATTATGCTGTGTAATGTTACATGACTCAATCATTAATATACAGATAGTGTGGGGTTTTTAGCGAGATGCTTTCCCCGTGATACATACTGTGTTAATGTGTGAATGCTCTTGATGTTTTATTATTATTGATGTTGCTATATTCTTGATCAACGTAGAGGAGCTTATGTATTGTGTATGTTTTCCGCATTAGTACATGATCAGGATAATCTCCATTGAATATGTGTTAAATTATTCAAAATTTCTACACTTTCTACCCTGATGTGGAGAGGGGTCTTCATGTCTTGGCCTCTTTCTCACTACCATTATTTTCCAACACTTAGCAACAACATGGTTATTCAAACCACAAAAGGTATATTGTTTTCTATGACATAAGTTTTTCTCATCAGTATATATCTGCTTGTAATCAAAAGGAACATTAGAATACCAAGACTTTTTATACCTTGTTTGGTCATCTATAGTGCAAGCATGGCTAGAAGTACTTGCCTTAGCTCATCTTCGACAATGTTAACTATCATAGGAAGATTGTGGTGTGCTCTCAACATCCTCTTTCCTTGATGGTTTTGGAAATGGTTTGAATTCTTTGTTTGAGGAACCCCTTGTGATCCAGGTGGATATTGGTGGCCAACCACCTATTCCACTTGGACCTCCACCATTGTTTGTTTCAATTTTTCAGTTTCCTTATTTGTAGCACAATTTACTATTTTTGGCAGTTTTTCGAGTCCTGAAATTCCAGAGCCATTTTGAGGCCCTAAAAAACATTTTTTGGGAAAACTAGGAGCAACATGGGTCCATGGACCGATGTTTCTCACTCAAAAGTTGTATTCCTCATATAGATCTTTCTAACGAGGTATTGTGCGCGTCAAACAGAGATCATATGCCAAAGTTACGACCCTGGGAAGTTGATGTACCAATTTACCCAAAACGGGGCCCATAGTTTGGTGCTTCATCTCCTAGGGTTAGGTTTTTGGATGTTTAGGGTTTTCCATTGTTTCTCAACAATAAATAGGCCTTCGAACCCCATTGTAAGATAGTTCAGAGGCATGTAGCCGCCACATCTCTTCTCAGAGATAAGCTACCATCGCTCGAGCTAGTTTATTTCAACTTTTGTTTGTAAGCATATTTCAGTATTTTAGATCAATGACATGAAGTTTTGTTTATGTTGCATCTCTGTATTTATGGTCATATCTGTAATTTGTTGTGTTCCTGTTTAAATCCAGAATCAGTGGTATCAGAGCAGTGTGTTCTCTCTCTGTTTTTCTTTGCATGTCCCCAACGAGGTCGGGTTATAAGGAGTTAGGGCTTGAACTAGTTGAAACTTTGCAAGACCAGCCTCGCAAGTCCTGACGGCCTCCCATGGCGGATGAAAAGAAAGATGAGGGGGCAAGAGATCCTATCAAAATCTTGCTCGAAGAGGCCCTCGAGTGACAAAGGAACGCGATGATGGATAACTTTGCCCAAATCCTTCAGTGACTACCCAGGGGCGACACATCTACTTCCAATAGTTACTCTAGAAGTGCCACACCCATTTAGGTAAAAGTTAATTTTGACATTTCCATATTTGAGGGTCAGATAGATGAAGACATTGTAGATAAATCGTTGAATCTGCTAGAAGGGTATTTTTCTGTTCATGATTTTTCCGACAGGGAAAATATTACTTTCACTCTTCTCAAAGCTGCCCCCCACGTCAAGGACTAGTGGGAAACCTACTGCGAGTAGAAGGATGAAATTACGGCCTCATTGTTTTCAGCCACACCCACATGGAATTCATTCCAGAATGCCATCAAGGAGCAGTACTACCCTGGTACACTTTGGGATCCCATAATCTATCATCTCAGATCGGGATAGCAGGTTCCTTCGTGTATTTTTCTCCAGTCTCTGGTCAATGCTAGACACCAAACTCACTAAGTCCACATCTTTCCATCCCTAACTAATGGCCATATATAGGTCGCCAACGGGATTATCGTACACATTCTGCACATGTACAAATCAAAACATTCACGAACATGGGATGAGAGCCTCCCCTATGTCTAGAACAGCTGTAACCAGGCTCTCCACAGATTGACTGGCCATAACCCCTTTCAGGTGGGCTTGGGATTCCAACCATTATGTCCCATTGATGTGGCCATGCCATTGGCAACTACTCAGGTAGATTCGGCTCATGTCCAGTCCGAAACCGATAAGGCAAACAACTTCATTGAGCACATCCTGTTAGCCTCCTGCTGCAGCACATATTCATTTTTCATGATTGACATTTTTACATGCCAAATATGTCATACTTTGCAAGCTACAGTGTTCCATATTTCCACAAGAGCCATGAAGTGTGCTAGTCCAAATGCCACTGTTGTATTCCATTTTTGATGAGTTTTTCAGTTAAGGGAGAGCCAAACAGCTTAATCTTGGTCTCCCTAGGTTTCAATTTCCTGTTTTAGAATATAGAGAGTGTATCTGTCCAAACAGTTTAATCTTGGCAGATTTGTAGATAGGTAGAAAATCAAAGGGACCCAACTGTTTAATCTGGGCCCTGGCAGAAATAAGTGTAGATCTATATAGGAGGAATTCAAAATAAAATTGTAAATCTGGGTCTGCAAGTCTAAGTGCACCCAAAAGAAAAAGAAAAAAAAATGTTAGGTGAGTAGGCTGGGTAGGTAGCTGTGGTTGCAGAATGATGATTGATAATCAATTTTGTGTTTCGAAGTGCTTTATCTTAACAGATCACAGTGCAGGTAGTTTTCATTCAAGAGAGCTCAAAGCTGGACATAACTAACTTTCCCCTTCTTCTAATTCCCCAAGTCCCTTACTAACTTAGAATATAGAGAGTGTATTTGTCCAAACAGTTTAATCTTGGCAGATTTGTAGATAGGTAGAAAATCAAAGGGACCCAACTGTTTAATCTGGGCCCTGGCAGAAATAAGTGTAGATCTAGATAGGAGGAATTCAAAATTAAATTGTAAATCTGGGTCTGCAAGTCTAAGTGCACCCAAAAGAAAAAGAAAAAAAAATGTTAGGTGAGTAGGCTGGGTAGGTAGCTGTGGTTGCAGAATGATGATTGATAATCAATTTTGTGTTTCGAAGTGCTTTATCTTAACAGATCACAGTGCAGGCAGTTTTCATTTAAGAGAGCTCAAAGCTGGACATAACTAACTTTCCCCTTCTTCTAATTCCCCAAGTCCCTTACTAACTTCCCAAAGAGGTCAAGATCTGCTTGATTCCTCTTAGATTCATCATCATCCATATCAGTTGCCTTGGTGAAGATCTGCTTCACTCAAGGATCTCAGTTCTTTACAAAGTTCTTTTCCCCAAAATTAGCCTAAGGTCCCTGACCTTGGCGCCTGCTTATCACCTTCATATTAACTACTAACAGTATTATATAACTTCCTATTGGTTTTCCCCTTTCCCCTATTAAAACTTTGTATATGAAAATCCCCTATATAAATATCCCCCCTAGCAATGTAGCCATATTTTTGTAAGTCCGGGAAAAAACGGTCCATCCGGGGCTGTTTTTAGCCCATCCGGGTCATCACAGGGGTTAGATGACACCTGGTCATGCTAACAGCCTCTTCCCTAGCCCTAAAAACCCTCAAAACCCCGCGCATTTTCAAACCCCATAACCCCCATTCCCTAAGTCTAAAACCCCGCCGCGCACATATTAACTTCGGAATATTCCTTGAATATTCCCCGCCCTAACTTCCCGCCGCTTCACATTCACCGCCAGCCGTCCGATCGTCCTGCGCCCAGATCGACGGTTGGTGGGTCGTCCCATCTCCAAAGCACCCGAGCTTTAGCGTGTAGGAGATGGGCGGTATTACCGCCGTACCTCCCACCACGCGTCAAGCATTGGGCTGTGGCGGAGGCCCCCCTCACGAAACCACCATCCCCAGAAAGCGGTGTGCCACAATACCGCTTACCGCCCTCCCCTGTGACGTAAACGCCACGTCACATGCACAGTCACCGCTTACGTCCCCCCCCTGCCCAGTCACATGTCGAGTCACCTGCCTGCGTGGTCCCTTGCCACGTGTCCCTACCACGTCACCGTCCGTACATGATGACGTCATCCTGCCACATCATCATGCTAACGTCATCGCTGACGTCACCCGCTGTACAAAGTCACGTCATGTTGACATCATCAGCACTTTTTGGTGCGAAGGAGCAAAAATCGCACTTTGGAGCCTCGGGATCCGATTCTGAGGCAGTTTTTGATGAGCGATTTGCGCCGATTTTTTAGGCCGAAATGAAGAATCTTCAGGGAATCTTTTCATCATACGGCCCCAGGAAGCCCGAAAGGCACAAAAATGACCCGTTTTCTTCGCAGAGCATACCGAAAGGAGCAGAAGATAGTTCCAGAGGATACAGAGGCCGAACAACGGCCATCAATGCGTGATTAGACCCGCAGCACATCAAAACAGCAGTCCAGATTTTTTCAAAGAGTATCAGAAGAAAGAAAAGATGCCAAAGAGTATTAGCAAAGATGTTTTAGGGGCTCAAAGCACCTGTACATTAATGAAGCCCCCAGAAAGTCAAATCAGGCATCATCAGCCCATCCTATCTCTCAAATCACAGTCAAAGCATTCAATGCCGCCGAACAGCAAGGGTGCAAAGACCAATGCACAGTTATGACATATGAACAGCACAGAGCCACCAGGACAGGCATTAACTCATTTTGATACAGCTGCCCCCAGCATAGCTCAAAGATATTTTCTTGCATTTATTTCTGGATAAGATTAGGTTAAAAGTAATCAGTTTTCTGTCAGACCTGTTAGGTCGGCTGTAATAGATAATTTTGGATAAATCTTCCCTATATATACCACCCTCTGTATTGTTAAAGGGTCGGTTGGTTGATAGTCTTCAGTAGAGACTCGCACTGTATACCTGATATGTTTTTTGTAATCAAAGACTGCTGAAAGGCTTGGAGGAAAGAATGTCTGCTCTGTGTCTAATGGTTTTGAAGAAGTGAATTTGGAATTCTTGTGCTGCAACATGACTCAATAAGTTTTCCTACCTCTGTTTTTCCATTTGATACACCGTCTAAAATAGTAGAAAGAAAGAATAGTCTAGAATTGGTTTAACTGCCCTCTATGCTCATTTTCTGCTATTTCTTTATGTTTTCATCTAGGTTAGAAATGAATATGAATTCCTTATGGCTCATGTTTCCCTCTAATCCATTCATCTTTGACAGTTGTCTAGGAATTCTTAATTGCTCCTAGACAGAGCTCATTCACCTTCCCCCTTTTAAGCCGAGTGAGAGATTCTTTATTGCCTCTCATTCCTTATCCCTCATTCCATCCTTTTAAGCTTTAAGTGTTATTTCATGAGCAGCTACCTTGCTCCTTATTTCTCTTGTGACCAAGAAAATGCACCAGCAGTCCCACTCCTTGACTCCACGCCCAATCTCTTTACTTGAGACATCTTCCTTCCCACCAAAAACAAAACAAAAACCCTCTGAAATCAAGACCTAGCCTAAAATCCTTTCCAAACAAAGCTAAACCTAAAAGAGACAGCCCTCTCTGATTACAGGTTGGTTAGAACCTGCAGTCCAAAGTTGGTCTGTGGTTACCTCGGCCGTATCCTTTTCCAGAGCTTAAGGACAACCTGAGTGATAACACATCCAACATATCTGCCAGAAGGTACACGACATTTTGGTGAAATCAAATGCCAAGTACAAGCAGCGACATGATCAACATCGGGTGCCACACAAGTTTCAGGTGGGAGACAAAGTCTGGTTGGATTTGCAAAAGGAACGCCTTACCGTAGCCTATCGGAAACTCAGACCACTCTGATATGGTCCTTGCACCATTACCAAGGCTATGGGATACAATGCATTTGAGCTTAGAATTCCCCCATTCCTTGGCCTGGACCCAGTGTTCAATGTGGACTACCTTCGACCATACTTCCCACCATTGCTAGACACATCAGACATTGCAGAACAACTCACACCTATAGAGTTAAATCCAGATTGCATGGAACAGGCCACAACTAATTGGATCATGGACTCGTAGAGCAAGAACACCCCATAGGAAAGGATCCAACTATATCGAGTTATCAAAGCAGGCCAACTCCTTCACCAGGGCAAGTGGCTCACCAAGGACCAAGTTCAGCAAAAGTTTCCTCATCTTATAGAGGAACTCAACATAATGAGGACCATTGCTTCCTAAGGGGGGAGGAATGATTCAGGTGGATATTGGTGGCCACCCGCCTATTCCACTTGGACCTCCACCATTGTTTATTTCATTTTTTTTTTCAGTTTCCTTATTTGTAGCACAATTTACTATTTTTGGCAGTTTTTCAGGTCCTGAACTTCCAGAGCTATTTTGAGGCCCTAAATGACGTTTTTTGGGAAAACTGGGAGTAATATTGGTACATGGAGCCATTTTTCTCACTCAAAATTATGGTCCTTGAATAGATCTTTCTAACGAGGTATTGTGCATGTCAAATAGAGATCGTATGCCAAAGTTACGACTTTGGGAAGTTGATGTACCAATTTATCCAAAACGAAGCCCATAGTTTGGCGCTTCATCTCCTAGGGTTAGGTTTTTGGATGTTTAGGGTTTTCCATTATTTCTTAACAATAAATAAGCCTTCGAGCCTTATTGTAAGACAGTTAAGGAGGAGTACTACCCTGGTACACTTTTGGATCCCATAATCTATCATCTCATATCAGGACAACAGGTTCCTCAGTGTATTTTGGTCCAGTCTCTGGTCAATGCAAGACACCAAGCTCACTAAGTCCACATCTTTCCATCCCTAACTGATGGGCATACAAAGGTCACCAATAGGATGATCGTACACATTCTGCACATGTATAACTCAAAGCATTCACGCACATGGGATGAGAGCCTCCCCTATGTCTAGCACAGCTGTAACCATGCTCTCCATAGCTTAACTGGCCACAGCCCCTTTCAAGTGGGCTTGGGATTCCAGCCACTATGTCCCATTGATGTGGCCATGCCATTTGCAGCTACTTAGGTAGATTCAGCTCATGTCTAGTCCAAAACCAATAAGGCAAACAACTTCATTGAGCACATCCAACATATCCGCCAAAAGGTACACGACATTCTGGTGAAATCAAATGCTAAGTACAAGCAACGACATGATCAACATCGGGTGCCACACAAGTTTCAGGTGGGCGACAAAGTTTGGTTGCATTTGCAAAAGGAACACCTTACCATAGCCTATCGGAAACTCAGAACACTCCGATATGGTCCTTACACCATTACCAAGGTTGTGGGAGACAATGCATTTGAGCTTAGCATTCCCCCATTCCTTGGCCTGCACCCAGTGTTCAATGTGGACCACCTTCGACCATACTTCCCACCATTGCTAGACACATCAGACATTATAGAACAACTCACACCTACAGAGTTAAATCCAGATTGCATGGAACATGCCACAAGTGATCAGATCATGGACACACAGAGCAAGAACACCCGACAGGAAAGGATCCAACTATATCGAGTTGTCAAAGCAGGCCAACTCCTTCACCAGGGCAAGTGGCTCACCAGGGACCAAGTTCAGCAAAAGTTTCCTCATCTCATGGAGGAACTCAATGCAATGGGGACCATTGCTTCCTAAGGGGGGAGGAATGGTCCAAGTGGATATTGGTGGCCACTCGCCTATTCCACTTGGACCTCCACCATTGTTTCTTTCAGTTTTTCAGTTTCCTTATTTGTGGCACAATTTACTATTTTTGGCAGTTTTTCAGGTCCTAAACTTCCAGAGCTATTTTGAGGCCCTAAATGACATTTTTGGGAAAAATGGGAGCAATATTGGTCCATGGGCCCATGTTTCTCACTCAAAATTGTAGTACTTGAATATATCTTTCTAACAAGGTATTGTGCGAGTCAAACGGAGATCGTATGCCAAAGTTATGACTTTGGGAATTTGATGTACCAATTTACCCAAAGCGGGGCCCATAGTTTGGCGCTTCATCTCCTAGGGTTAGGTTTTTGGATGTTTATGGTTTTCCATTGTTTCTCAATAATAAATAGGCCTTCGAGCCTCATTGTAAGACAGTTTAGAGGCATGTAGCCACCACATCTCTTCTCAAAGATAAGCTACCATCGCCCAAGCTAGTTTATTTCAACTTCTATTTGTAAGCATATTTCAGTATTTTACATCAATGAAATGAAGTATTGTTTCTGTTACATCTCTGTATTTATGGTCATATGTGTAATTTGTTGCGTTCCTTTTTAAATACGGATCACCTTGCTTCTATTATCTTTGAACATTCTCCTTCAATATACCCCAATCTTGCAAACTGAGGCCTTCTTACAACCTCCAATGGTTATGTAATTCCTTGGTCATTAATACCAAGTCCTCCTCCTTTATACCACGTCTTGGTGAGGAGTCTCATGTCAGTTTTTGAAATAAGTATCTCAACGCTTCCAATAGAAATAGCATCATGAGAAGAAGGAGTTTCCTTTACCTTCGATATTCGGTGATGCTTGATCATCTTCTTTGGCCGACTCTCATTTCATAGTAGAACATTCTCCCATTTGTTCCTCCATGACATACTCTAACATGAGCCTCAATTTCCACTTCTCCTCCTATGCATCTTGTAGAAGCATTCTAAGCTCTCCATTCTCTACTGGAAAGCAATGGTTAATCTCTTCCAACTCTTAAAATTTTGCTTGCTTCAATCCTTAACTCATGATGACATTCATAATCCCTAGAAAAATGTTCAGACCACTCTGATGCCACTTGATCCAAAAAAAAAGTATGAATACTCTTAAACAAAATATTCTTTGTGATTTCGCTTTTATATTAAAAAATACATTAAAACACGAAATCCCACTCATATCGGACTTGAACTAGTATTCAACAGCATTAATAAACCCTTTCGGGTCTGTAACATCGCATCGATGCTTTATCCCTTCTATTTCGTTTGTTTAACAAAAATGTGGTTTACACTGAAAAAGCATTGTTTCCGGACTTGAAATATTATCAAATATCGTCCATAGTTTTATCGGGTTCGGCTATCACGGTCATGATTATTATCAGCCCCCTCTCCATTGAAATGTTCTGATGCAATGTTGCGATGCGATTGATCGCAATCTCACATCGCACATACCCCGACCGTTGTAAACGCTCCTTTGCATTTTCCAATAGTGATACTGCGATGCAACTTGGGTCGTCAATCTGCACGCTTGATCAACAGTCCTTGTTGACCCCATTGATCGTTGTTGTGTATTCTTTGTGGTCTCTGCCAATAGCCTCCCTTTGCCACTGTCGATTGTGATTCATCGATCGGATCTGGACCATTGATCGGCCAGATCCGACGACTCCGATCCAAATTCACTTTAAACCGTTGATACTCTGTTTTTCAATGATTTCTCTATGTTTTTGCCTCTCGATAGTGTTATCGTCCTTCTTTAAAGGTTTTTCTTAGGCAATATTTTTTAACATTTAGAAGATTTTGAAGACTTAAAGGATTTTCTAGGATCCATTTGGATCACGCCTTCCCACTGAAAAAGCTTTTGGACCACCAAAAGTTGGTTTTTAAGCATCAATCAAGTGAGGATACAACTTCGTCACTTGTCCAATCTCTATCCATCTTGCACTGCTTGGTTTTGAACCTTTGAGTCCAATTCTGAGGTACTCAACATTCCCTTTGCGCGTAGTTCTCACCTTCCTATCCAGGACTGTATCTTCCTGCAACTCATTGAGATATTCAGGCAACAGATCATCAATATAAGGCAACTGAATTTGCTCTTCAGGATCTTCAATCATAGTCTCAAGTTCTCTGCATTAACTACTGAATAGATGTGCATGTAAGCTGGCGAATCAAGGCGAAAAGCATTCTCACCAATTTTCTCAAGTATCTTGAAAGGCCCATACCTTATTGGCTTCAGCTTCTTTCCTTCACCTTGCATTGTGTCTTTGCTGATGTATAGCTATACTTGATCACCAACTTGGAAGCTATGCTCAATTCTATGCTTATCATGCCTTGCCTTGTACTTGGCTTGGCTCTGTTCCAGCTGTTCCTGCACTACCTGGTGAATTTCTTGGATCTGTTCAATGAACTTGGTTGCTTTGTCCACATCATTGTGTCCATCAACTGCGATGTCTTTGCTAAAGACAAAATCTAAGGGATACCTTGGTATAAAACCAAAACAGGTCTCAAAAGGAGATCTTTGTGTAGAAGAATGCTTAGCATAGTTGTAAGCATGTTGTACATAACATAAATTCTCATCCCAAAGCTTAGGATGCTTGCTGCAATAGCCCCTAAGCAACTGGATCATTGTCCTGTTGACCACCTCTGTTTGGCCATCTGTTTGTGGATGAGAAGTTGTGATCTTCTTTAGTCTAGTGTCCATCAATTCCCACAGACTTGACCAAAACTTCCCAACAAATTGGGAATCTCGATCAGATACTATGGAAGTGGGTAACCCAAAATGCACCTAGACATGCTGAAAGAACAACTTTGTTGTTTGTTCAACTGTAATCTACTTGTTACAAGGTATTAAAATAAAAATTTTGTTGAACCTGTCCACAATAACATATAAATAATCATGACTTTTCTAGATTTTAGCAATCCCCCAACAAAGTCCATGGAAACACTTTCCCAAGGATGAGAAGGAACTGGAAATGGAGTGTACAAGCCTAGTTTTCTATTGTTGGGCTTGCTTTTAGCACACATGGTACATCCTTTAATATATCTAGAAACGGTTTCATGCATTCTTGGCCAATAACAGAACCTTTGCAGATGTGCAATTGTTTTACTTACACCAAAATGACCTGATATTAGAGAAGTGTATGCTTCTCGGATTATATTAACTCTTTCAGTTTGAGGAATGCATAACTTTCCCAAATGATACAAGAGTTGGTCCTTAATATGATAATCCAATTCTTCTACTTGTTTTCCATGACTTAAAGTTGCATATACATCTTTAAAATCTACATCTTGAGCATATTGTTCAATTTTGCTTTCATGCAATACTGAATTATGCTTAAGTATAGTAGATGCATTTATGATTGGTCTAGACAACATATCTGCAACTTTATTGTGTATGCCTTTCTTATATCTGATGACAAGATGAAACTATTGTAGAAATCCCATCCACCTATAGTGTCTTGATTGTTGCAATTTAGTTTGTGAGTGCAAATATTGAAGTGGTTGATGATCAGTATGTATAACTGTTTCTTTGCCCAATAGTTCATGTTTCCACTTTGTCACACTCTACACTAATTCATACAATTCTTTATCATATGTGGGATAATTAACTACTGCAGAATTAAATGTCTCAAAATGATAACATATGGTTTTACCATGTTGCATCAACACTGCTCCCATGGCATAGTCAATGGCATCTGTTTCAATCTCAAATGGTCTTTGAAGATCTGGAAATGCTAGTACTGGTGCTATACTAATCTTTTCTTTCAAGGTGTCAAAGGCTTTCTGCTATTTGCCTCCCCACTGAAACAACTTTTTCAATCCTGTCAAAGCATGTAAGGGAGTTGCAATCAAGGACAAGTTAGCAATAAACTTTCTCCAATATTGTGCTGCCCCTAGGAAGCTCCTAACTTCTATAGCAGATTTGGGTTTAGGCCAGTTCATAATGACTTCAACCTTAGAGGGATTTATCTTCAATTCACCACCCCCTACTATATGACCCAAATAATTTAAAGATTTTTTTCCAAATTCACATTTTGATAACTTAACATAGAGATTTTCTTTTTTCAAAACATCTAGAGCCTGCTTTACATGCTTCAAATGTTCTTCCCATATTTTACTGAAAACAAGAATGTCATCTAAATATACAATTACAAAATCATCAATTAAAGGTCGGAGTACATCATTCATAACTCTCATGAATGTGGCAGGAGCATTAGTTAAGCCAAAAGGCATAACTAGCCATTCATACAGCCCTTGCTTTGTTTTGAAAGCATTCTTCCATGCATCTTGCTTTGCAACTCTGGCCTGATGGTAGCCACTACGCAAGTCCAACTTGAAAAAGTAAACAGCTTCTTTCAACTAATCTAGTAGATCATCTATGCGAGGAAGAGGATAACGATTCTTGATTGTTATTTATTCAGTTCTCTGTAATCAATGCACATCCTCCATGAACCATATTTCTTTCTCACCAACACGATTGGAGATCCGCATGGTGATGTGCTTGGTCTTATGAACCCTTTCTCGAGCAGCTCCTGTACCTGCTTCTTGATCTCTGCATTCTCTAAAGTGGATAACCTGTACATTCTGATGTTAGGCAATGGAGCATCTTGTTGCAAATGAATATCATGTACAATTTCCCTTTTGGGTGGCAGACCTTTAGGTTCTTGAAATAGGATATCATATTCTGAAACAACTTTTTCTAAATTAGATTTATGTTTAGCATCACATCCTTCAAATGCATTGGTTTTATTAGGGGTCTTTTCCTTTACAACCATTAGTAAAAATTGCTTGCATGAAATTACAATTCCTTTCATCTGCCTTGAGTTTATGAGAGTGTAGTTATTTTTGAGCTGATGAGATCTTACAGTATATTCTATTCCAACTTTTTTTATTTGATACTTATTTTCGGCTCTATAGAAAATGGCTTTTCTATCATACAAGTAAGGACTTCCTAAAACAATACCACATATATCCAAGGGAACTATGTCTAACTCAACCTCATCTACAAATGTTGACCCAAAAGAAAACCTAAGTTTACATTGTCTAGTCACTTGTAGCTTTTCTTTATCACATACCCAACCTAATGGATATGGCTTCTTGTGAGGTGTGGTTAGTAGTCCCAACTTCTTTACAATTGTTTTAGAAATCAAGTTTACTTGTGAACCACTATCAAATAAGATATCAATCTGTTGATGCTTGGAAATAACTCTAATATGAAAAAGCTCATGTCTTTTCCTCTCATTTTCTTCATTATCATTAGATTGTGTAGAATTACTAGTAGATGCTTCAGAATTTTTATCTTTTATACCTACAGCTGTGCCTATTGTTTCATCACCTAATTCTGACCCCAAATCTTTCTGAATAGCAGTAGCAGTCTTCTTCTTCTTTCCATCGAACTTCTTGGGTTTCAGCTCTGGATGCAAAAACTAGCAATGTTCATCATCATGTCCAAACTTCTTGTAGTGAGTGCATTAAGGTTTGTCTTTCTATACAACGTTTTCCTTCCTCTCTTTCCATTTCTGCTTCCTCTTTTCCTTGTTCTTGCTTGCAGTAGGTTTTGATGATCCCCCAATCTCTAGGTTCACATTCTTGCCTCTAGCCTCCAGATGTGTAGCCTGAACTGATACCTCATCCATGCTAGTAGGGTTAAACATGAGAATGGTGTGCCTCAAATAGCTATGCAGACCACCTACATACTTCATCAAAGTTTCAAGTGAGTCTAAAGAAATGCCTAGAATTAAAGCTCTTTTTTTAAATTCTTGGGTATAGCTTTGTACACTTTGCCCCTTTAATTGGCGAAGAGTTTGCCAACTCATCATGGCTTGTCGCATATAAGCTAGTGGATAGAATTGTTTTTTAATGGCAGAAACAAGTTCACTCCAAGTAGAAAGAATTTTACCATGCTTCTTCAAATCAACTTGGGTCCTACCTTCCCACCACACCATGGCAGTTCCTCTAAGGCGAAGATTGGCCAGCTAAATCTTTTTCCTTTCTGAATCAATGTTCTGCACCCTGCAATATACGCCAATCCGTCTAATCCAGTTATCTAGCTTTTCTGCATTTAATTCTCCATCATATATTGGCAAATCCAATTTTACATCTAATTTAATCAAAGGGCTAGAAGGAGGTGTTGATAGAGGAGGCTCCTTTCCTTTCCCTTTGCCTTCAAAATGGCCATCTAGAAGAGGTTCTTCTGTTCCTTTCTCTTGTTTGGAGGTTGATGTATCTTCACCTTGACCTTTCTTAAATTCTTGATACATATCTTCTACCATGGCTCTCATGGTCATGAAACTGTCCATGAACTGAGAGTCTGATTCTGAGGGAATTTCTTCTACCATTTTCCCCCTAGGATAGACTCTTCCAATTTCTAGGATAGTCTCAACCAGTTCTCCTTCTCCTGATTTGAGCTTTGACCTAGTTAGCATTCAACAATCCAACACAAGCTTGTCTAACCTTAGCAAACCTAAAGCTCTGATACCACTTGATCTGATAATGAGATCTT
This sequence comes from Pinus tabuliformis, assembly GCA_031772625.1. NCBI lineage: Eukaryota > Viridiplantae > Streptophyta > Pinopsida > Pinales > Pinaceae > Pinus > Pinus tabuliformis. Next base: position 1,463,273,271 of record CM062820.1, on the reverse strand, counting down.
AGACAATTATTAAGGTATTACAAACTCATGTGCATGGATTTGCCTATGTTACTTTGTGTAATGGATCGATAAGATTGTGAAATACATAGACAATGAAGTAGTTAAAGAAACATAATAGAAAACACACATAAACACAACAAGTTTAATATGGAGTTCACCCAAAACTCCTGGGATACGTCTCCTGGTCTAGCCTTCAATTGTGGCCTCTCTATTATGTCTTCAGAAGTAGAGTTTTACAATAGTATGAGCTCAATTTGAGTCTCAACACACAACAAACACAACAGTAAGAGTTTTTCTTGAACCCCTCAAGCCTCTCCGAGTACACAGACTCTCTCAATCTCTCTCTGCCTTTGTCTTTGCTCTGTCTCTGCACTACCTGCCCTATTTTCTGTTAATCTATGGCTTTAAAGCCAATCAGCGTTGTCTATTCGTTTCACCTTCTCGGCTCTCTGGCTTCCTGACCTCTGTCTGCCCAGATCTCCCTCTACGCATTAACAATCATTTCTAAATGCTTTCAGGGATGGTGGCTACCTGTACTGTAACGAAATGGGTCATCGAGCCTTTAAAATCCTTTGAAATCACCGTTCTCTGTTTACACAAAGAAATGCATTCAAAACTGTGAAACTCCACCAAATTACTATTTATCGAACTTGAAACATTATGAATCCACCTTATAACTCCTATCGCATCTCCACCATTGATCTGGGAGATCTAGATCCAACGGTTGTGGTTCATTTCAGGCGGCCCTTTCATACGGGGGTTAGCCGCCTGATAAGGGTGGTTTTCTCTCTCCTCGGCCTGGACACGTGGCAACCATCGTATGGGCTCGGGCGGAGCTTGGCCCAAACCACTTACTGCCTTTGGTCCTCCCAAAATCCTACCTGTTTTGTGATTTCCTTTTTATATTAAAAAATACATTAAAACACGAAATCCCACTCATATTGGACTTGAACTAGTATTCAACAACATTAATAAACCCTTTCAGGTCCATAACATCGCATCAACGCTTTATCCCTTATATTTCGTTTGTTTAACGAAAATGCAGTTTACACTGAAAAAGTGTTGTTTTCGGACTTGAAATATTATCAAATATCGTCCATAGTTTTATTGGGTCCAACTATCGTAGTCATGGTTATTATCGTCCCCCGCTCCATTGAAATGTTCCAATGTGATGTTGCAATTCGATTGATCGCAATCGCACATCGCACATACCTCGGTCATTGTAAACGCTCTTTTGCATCTGTCGATAGCGATACCGCAATGCAACTTGGGTCGTCGATCTAAGCGCTTGATCGAAGTTCCTTGTTGACCCTGCTGATCGCTATTGCGTATTCTTTGTGGTCTCCGCCAATAGCCTCCCTTTTCCACCGTTGATTGTGATTCGTCAATCGAATATGGACCGTTGATTGGCTAGATCTGACAGCTTCGATTCAAAGTCGCTTTAAACCATCGATATTCAGTTTTTCAATGATTTCTCTATGTTTTTGCCTCCTGATAGTTATATCTGCCTTCTTTAAAGGTTTTTCTTAGGCGACAGTTTTGAATGTTTAGAAGATTTTGAAGACTTATAGGATTTTCTCAAATCCATCTGGATCAGTCTAGATGTGAGAGGGCTATGATTTGAGTGTGATTTAGTGATTGATGTTTTGTATTGAGAGTTTTGATTATGTGTTATGAATATATTGTTGTTGTGATGTTCATGTTGAGCAGCTCAAGTGTTCCAGTTTGAAAATGCATGAAAGGTGAACCACATAGAGAAGTGGGGTGGGTGCTCCGGAAAAACAAGTATTGAGAACATATTTCTTCATAAGTCCAATTGGATTTGGGCAAGGCTCAATGGTCGTGGAGGCTTCTAGCGGATGGTGGTCCGTAGAGTCGTGAGATGGAGATCAGAGTTCCTTTCATATAGTTGCCATATTGTACTCTCTATGTAATGATTTGCTTGACAGGTAAAAAAATATATTACGCAACGCAACAACAACAAGGGTGGTTTTTTACTCGGAGGGTGTTTTCCACCATATATCATGTGTTCCTATGTGATGTGATGATTTGTGTATCATTGTGCATGTTTATTTCATATGTTATGGCTCTCATGTGTTGATTCTAGTTGAAGTTGCATGTTCAGATCTAATGCATATTTGTTAAGTAATGAATTGATTAATATATTGGAGAAACAATTTTAATATTGTTGAAATTATTATCACTACTGATTCAACCACCCCCGCTGCCCTCCCTCTCCAATAGTGATCCTGGTTCCAACATCCACATGGTTATCCATTTTAGATTGCAAAAGTTGTGAAAATAAATTTAAAAAATGAAGTTATAGTAGTTGAAATAATGCAATAGATATAAACCAAAAATGGTAGTTGAAAAATAGATCAATAAACAAAAAAAATAGACAAATTATAAATCATCAATGCATTCACTTCTTTAAATTAGAAGATATTGACATACTTGTTTATGACTTTCATTTGACAAAAGAGGTACTCTTCATTTTGGAACCATAGAAACTATTAGAAAGTTGTTAGCACAAGAAATAATTACAAGATGGAAATCTAGTGAATCTAGTCATAGATCTAGATGCTTCTAACATTTAAATTGTTGAGCATACATATATACTTAGATGGTGTATTGATCGATAATAGATAAGAATATTGGTTATCTACATTTTCATCTAATCATTCATCTGAAAATAATGTAAATTTTAATGGTGTGTCAGAGTCCTTAAGTCAATTTCAATACATGTATAAAACATTTTATATATATTTATTAATACGATGTTTGTAGGTCAACCATTGAGTTTTTGAACTTAATGTTGCATTCCACAAAATATGAATTATTTCTATATTTGTTGGCTTATATATTTTGATTATGAACCATGATAATAATAAAAAAATTAACCTATCTTATTTGAATATGGAAATGCATCATCATTTCTAGGAAAGAAATTATGTTTAATCAACTCAATGTGATTTGTATTCAATTATTATATTAAAAGTAAATAAACTTTTTTTAATTAATGTTTAGTTCTTAAATTACAAGGTGATATTGTCATGCCATTATACATTTTATGGTGTTTGCTATGATAAGCTAACCCTAAAGAAGTGGATATTTTAAAGTTGATGTGATGGTTTTATTTATAGCAATAAGGTGATATTGTCGTGCCATTATACATTTTAGGGTGTTTGCTATTATAAGCTAACCCTAAAGAAGTGGATATTTTAAAGTTGATGTGATGGTTTTATTTATAGCAATATTAGTTTTCGATGATTTTAAGCTCTTTCAAAGGGAGAAATGCTACTAGTTCTATTGCAATGGTACAAGTTGTTAAAGTTGTGGTTTAAAAAATATTACAATTTTAAACACAACAAAAAACAGAAGTGATTAATAATATTATTTTTCAATTTGGGATTGATTTTAAAGTTTTTATTATAACAATACCAATTATTAAGTTCATGCTTTCAAACAAATTATAATTTTAAATCAAAATAAATAAAGCATGCTATATTAGCACCATTTTTTTCCTTAGTTGATTTTAAGGTTTTATTAGCAACAATATGTGATTTTAAGGCCATGGTTAAAAAATATTGTAATTTTAACTATAAATAAAGAGGTGCTATCATTACTACAACATTTTCATTCAAGAGTTGATGTTGGTGTTTTTATGCAAAAATATAAAATTTGAAAGTTAGAGTTCTCATTCCAAGATCATAATTTTCTTTAAGCCAACAACTTTGTTATTCGTGTTTAATGCACATTGATAGTAATTAAACATATAGAGTAAAAACTTATTAATTTATTTCTGGGGTCCATGTTCGTAAATCAAATTGGCCATAGGTTGATCAAATATGGATCACTAATCCTACCCAATAGCGACAATAACAACTAGTCACTTGTTTAGAGCACTAACTAAAAGCACTCACAATGATCAAGTAAACACATGTCATAACAAGTGCTACATAGTAGATAGTCTCTGTCGCTTAGTTTAAATATAGGTAATACATTTAATATAATGGAAAACCTTGTAGTGCAAGTTTGATTTGATAATTTATCAAAGGCACCTACATTTTTACGGGGCTTTAGCATCTAATAGCAAATAGAAAACAAATTTATATGTATTTTTTATTTTTAGATTCATCTTTTTTCGTGTGAAAGGAATCCAAATATTTAAAAGAAAAATAACAAAGTGTTAAAGAAAAGGTTAATATGTAATAGGGAATATAAAGAAGCATACGAAGTAAAATTTATATTTTGTATTTATCTTATAAAAAAATTAGTGTATGAACAAAGGGAATAAAGCCTAATTTGTATGCATATGGTTCGAAAATGCATTAGTTAAACTTATTTTATTAATAAATATATTATCATATAAAATAAAACTTTACATATATATTATTTAAATTTATTGTTTTTATAAATAAGTATGTTATTATTCATGTTTATTTTCCCAAATATGTTATTATGTAATAATAGAGTAGAAATTTATATGTACATTATTCACGTTGGAATTTGGTTATATTGACATGATAAAATATAGAAAGTGATAATAAGAATATATAATATTTGGATTATAAAGAAAATATTTGTGTTACACTTTAAAAATTTATATTTATCTTATATAATAATGTTAAAGCTTAAATTTAATTATAAAGAGAAAATAAGTTATTTATATAGTTGATATGAGAATTTAATTTAATATTTTTTTCATATAAAAAAGATTTGATGTAGGTTTGGAAACTTATTTTTTTAAAATGTTAACATAAATAACAGGAAAACTCAAGATCATATATGCATTACATAATGTTGGAATTTGCTTTTTTTTCAAATTAGTATTAGTCTTATTAGACTTGGATTTCATAAAATTAAAATAAAACTAAACTAATTATATGACCACCATCACAGTCACAAGATATTGAAACATTACTCTTTTTATCATTACAAAATAAGGCTCCAACCAATCAGGTTGAAGATAAATAAATAAAATTATTGTTAAAAAATAATAATTTTCAATTTGCAATGTTAAACTATAAATAATTTGTAAATTATTTTGGTCAAATCCAAATTAATATGGGTTTGACCAAAAAATTGAATGCATTTTATATAGTGGGAACTCAAAACACCAAATATATAGTGGGAACTCAAATGCTAGGACAAAACCAACTCTACAACAATCATGTCTGTTAGCTTAAAGATTGCAAGTCAAACACATGATGAATCCCAATATTCAACAAAATTTCAATGTTTGTCACCTCCTATTTCCTCCTTTGTGTAATGTCAACACTAAGACTAAACACTTCATGACTCCAATGACTAAACACTTGTATTATTGATCATGACAAAGTAAGCGACCAATAACAAACTATGTCCAACCTTAACATGTTCTCGACCATATTGTAAATAAGAAAACCTAAGACATAAACCTTAGTATGGCTAATAAAAGCCCAATAAGACATCATCCAACCATAATCAATAACTACTAAGATGAATGATTGTTACATGTCAACCTATAATAAATGTCCACTATAACTTGTCAATTCATACAATAAATATAATAAATCATAAAAGACAAATCAAAGACTAGGATTGAGTCAAACTCGATCAAACACCTTTCATTCATAATTACATGGAAATATATGTGACCATGTCTACCATATACCTAAAATCCTATTATAAACAAATAAAAATAAAAATGATATAATAATAATTTCAAGTAAATTATTCTTAATATGTAATAATGCCACCATGCCCTTTGCCAAAGAGATTATGTATCATCATTTATATATTTATATGCACATCATTATAGCTTGGCATATATATATATATATATGGTATCCTACAAATTATTGGTTTAAGAGCTTTATGCTTCCTTAACTCACCACATTTCAACATCTCTCCATTTATTCCCCATCCCTCTTGACATTCTCATCCACATCATTTTTGCTCTTCATCTATCCTTTCTCATTTGTCCACACCCCCAACTTATGTTTGTCCACTCTTACATCCTTCCTCATCTATCCATGTGCACATACTTCATGTGTTCACTCTCATTTAGCCTACACTCACAACTTACACATTATCTCTCTCTCAATCCTTCTCTCCGCATCTCCACCATTCTGATACCCTTCAACCTCACCCTCGACCCTTCCCTTTGCATCTACATCCTCATCACTCTACAATCCCTCATTAACTAAATTTTTTCACACACCTTTACTTTTTTCATACATCCTACAATTCCTATGCCCATAGAGAACTCTCCATAATTCCCATAAGGTAAACATAATTCCAAAAAATCCTCCAAGGATAATGATAATCTAAGCATTGCATCAAATACCAAAAACTTCAATAGTGAGCTAAAATAATTAAAAATAATAATAATAGGAATCTACAACAAGATTGGAGATAGATAATAAGGAATTAAAATCTTGAATGTATGAGATCTCCAACAAACTAAGTAACCAAAGTGATCTCAAATTTCTTAATAGATTACTCCTTGAAGTCGACGAAATTGATGATTTTCCCTAGATACTTTCATCCATAGAACATGGATTAAAATATAAGAGAATAACTCTAATAACCATGATGTAAGAATTAAATTGTAAGGTGTGAATAAAGGATTAACTAGTCTAAATTTACACTCCTTTTCTACTACCAAAGCATCCATCTATCATTGATTCCATTAATGGATTTACATACAAACTCAAAATTGATATACCTAAATTTGATGGAGAGGATGATAGAGATACAATAAGATAGATCGACAAAATCCAAATCTATGTTGAGTTGCACCAAATATACGATGATGAAGAAAAAATAAATGTTGTATCATTGCACCTAGAAGGATCAACATGGATTAGTCCATGTGGTGACACTCAAAGGCCTAGTCAAGGAATTGAGATATATTCAGAACACATTTTTTCAAGAGGTTTCAAAACAACAAGGGAAAAGAAGTTTTCTCCAAACTGACTCAAGTACAATGATTAATTTCAATGAATGAGTTTTTTTAATGATTTGCATGTATTAGCTACTTAAGTTCTTGAACTATGAGATGATTATATCTTACAAATACGTATATCAAGACTGAAAGAAAACATAAGGAATGAAATCAAAATGATCGATATAAATGATAGAGCAAGTACAATATATGACCAAAACTATTAAAGAAAAACTAGCATCCCTATAATAAGTCACTTGGTCTCACTTTGAGCATCAAAGCATCTGAGCTCAAAGTATATTCACCCTAATAAAAGGAATCCACCATCTAATGGAGGGGGTGAAAAATTAATGCTTTGGATGACATGCTTCCAATTGAAGGCCAAGCCACAAATGGAAGGAAAATAAATTATATTTATGTCATGTAGAGAGTGATAGCGACAAAGAGATAGGAAAATCATCCCTGTCTAATATATATTTAGAAATTTTAAATATAAAGTTCAAAAATCCTATAGGATCCAACTATTAAAATTCCACTCCAACACTCTCATTTGTAGTGTTGACCAACATTTATCAATGCCAAACTCTCAAGTTCTAGGCTACATTAAATATACAAGGATAATAGTGCTAGTAAGTAGTGGGACTTCTCATAATTTCATTGATACTAAAATAGAAAAATAATTAAACATCTTTGTCTATCCCTCTTCCGATGTCCAAGTTGCAATTCCAGGAGATACCTACCTCCTGCACAAGAAAATGTCTTGAGGTGAAATTGTTAATTAATGATTATTAATTACAATTCCCCATCCCTGCCATGGAAATTAGAGGAGTGAATGTAGTATTAGCAGTTCAATGGTTGTCCATGATTAGTACAATAGAGTTACATGATCAATTCCTAGAGGTCTTCGAAAATAAGAAAAAATACAAATTTTATGGAATAAAAAATCCACCCCCACCAACTAGTCTCATAGTTTTTCGAGAACTACCAAACAATCTCATATAATAAAATAGAGAAAATGATTTAAAAAGAAGCAAAAACTCTTTTCCATTGTTATTCGATAGAAATGACCTCTACTAAAATTAATGTTCTTAAATGTCTTAAAAATATTATTAAAAAATATAGTACCATTTTTCAAGACCTACTTTAGAGTCTTTCCAACATGATCTAGATATCACATCATTAACAAGTCTATTTCAACTCTAGACATATTGATGTGATAAAATGTGACACATATCAACACCACAAATTTGAATTAGTCACCTATAGAAGTGTAAACGAGTACCTTATTAAGTGGATGAACATTCATAAAGATGGGGTCTACCTCGGAAAATACTTTGTGGATGAAGCATTTTAAAGATGGATGATTTGTAATATACCTAAAAGTATATTACGATAAAATAAAAATAACACTGATGTATAATAAATTTAAGTGGATTATTATTAATATGCAATAATGATACTCATGTTTTTTATTAAGAACTTACATATCATTACTCATATATTTATATGCGTGTCATTGTAATTTAAAAACATGAAAGTGTTTATTATTAATTTTTACTTCGTCAAGACTATAATATTCGTCTCAGCGTCAAAGTGTGTTGACTCTTCATTATTTTGTTGTGTTTTTGCAATTTTAACAAAAGTTTAGGCAAAATGCTAAATAATCTTATTTTCTGGTAAATTCAAAGATAATTTTCTAATTTTCTAAAAATCTTATTTCTAATATTCGATTATTTGAGTGAGCTCTGATGAGGGACATAGTTCCCCTTGTGGAAAACATTTTATTTTCGGTATTTGTTAGCGTCTAACAATTCATTTAAAATAAAATAAAATAAAGGTTAATTTTGTAAGTGGGCATTCCGTCGATGAATGCACTTGATGCTGACACTTTATGCTACTGCTTTGCTCAATGATGCCAGAAATGTGATTGCAAGTCCTTTACATAAGCGGGGCGTGGGGCTAAACAAATCTCCATAAAGTTGATACATTGTGCGGAGTGTGGAAGTGTGCAAGAAGCAAAAGCTTTTACATAACAAACTAAGAACCATAATTGTAGCAGCTCGTTTCATTATGCAGAGTTTTCCTTGTGTGAAGATTTCGTTATGCAGAGGAAGCTTATTTATGTTTCAATTTGAAGAAGTTCATTGTGCGGAGCCTTTAATGAAAGCTTTCTCCGCACAATGAAAGCTTTCATTAAAAACTATAAACCTAAAAATCGTAAATATAAATTAAATTAATTTAACTTTATGACCAAATAAAATTTATTTAATAATAAATTTTATCAATTGCTAAAAATAATTAATATTATTATGAAAGTAAATTTAATGTCATTTATGAAAGCATGCACGGAAGCTAGAGTTGTAAGGATCAATGTTTCATTATGTGGAGCTTTCGTTGTGTGGAGTTTACAAATGAAAGATTTCATTGTGCAAAGGAAGCTTCCTCTACACAATGAAAGCTCCGCACAATGAAACATTGAATATAACCAAATCAAATTTATTTAATAATAAATTTTATCAATTTCTAAAAACAACACGGACTTCAAATTCAGAATGGCGCAAAAGAGACTCCGAAGCTACCATTCATGAATGGTGGCGAAAACAAAAAATAACTACGATATTCTTCGATGGAGCCTCCAAAGGCAACCCTGGGGCAGCAGGAGCTGGAGGGGTCATCTATGCCCCGGACGGATCAAGAAGGGACAGCTTTTGCTGGGGCATCGGGCAGAAAACCAACAACCAAGCAGAGATCCTAGGCCTCCTCAAAGCTTGTCAAATAGCCAGAGACAGAGGTGACAAAGAATTCCAAGCTTTTGGAGACTCAGAGATCTTAATAAAAAAATTAAATACGGAAAAATTGTTCACCAATGCAAGCCTCAACAAAACTCTGAGCAGATTAAAGAGAGTCCTGCTCGACTTCGACTCCTACAAATTCCTCCATATCCTCAGAAACTTGAACAGTGAAGCAGATCTTATGGCGAACAAAGGTTGCACACTTGGGAAAGGACAACTTCTCATAAATGGCGATAGCTCATTCCAACTCTGTAACCCATGAGGAAGCTGCAACTTGTAATAGCACAAGAAACAGAAATAGATGCAATGTAATGATGGCTGCCATGGCGTAAGTCCAATCTTTTTCTCCAAATAAATAAAAACATACCCGTTACAGTTAAAAAAAAAAACAACACAGACTTATGATACAATAAATTATTTCATTGAAGTTGAAAGCAAGATCTCATAATACATTAAGTGATTGGTTTTATTTTTCAAAGTGTCATTAAAAACTCCACATTTGATTTTGCAATAATCAATGCTAAATTAGTCTTTGTAATTAATTTAGTTATACACATGTACATTTTCTTTACATAAAGAAAATAGGAATTTAAAAAACTCATGCTAAACTATGTATATACATATTCTCTGTCCACATATATAAAATACTATTGAAGTTTTAAATATTTATTTAATAATTAAATATTTAACTTGTTAATGTGCACATGGAGAATACACATTGTTTTTGTGATCATAAGTGTGCGGTGCAATTTGAGAACCATAACTGTAAGAGTATGTTTCAATATGTGGAGTTTTCATTATGCGTAGCTTACAATGAAAGCTTTCATTATGCAGAGGACGGTTCCTCTGCACAATGAAAACTTTTATTAAAAAACTATAAACCTAAAAATTGTAGATATAAATTAAATTAATTTAACTTTATAACCAAATCAAAATTATTTAATAATATATTTTATCAATTGCTAAAAATAAGTAATATTATTATGAAAGTAAATTCAGTGTCATTTATGAATGCAAGTAGAGAAGCCAAAGTTGTAAGGATAAATGTTTCATTTTGCAGAGCTTACAATAAAAGTTTTCATTGTGCAGAGAAAGCTTTCTCTACACAAGAAAAACTATGCACAATGAAACATTGATTATGACCAAATCAAAATTATTTAATAATAAATTTTATCAATTTCTAAAAACAACAAGGATTTATGATACAATAAATTATTTTGTTGAAGTTGAAAGTGGGATCTCATAATACATTAAATGATGGGTTTTATTTTTCAAAGTGCTGTGAAAAACTCCATATTTAGTTATGCAAAAGTCAATGTTAAATTAGTCTTTGTAATTAATTTAGTTATACCAATGTTTTAAAAACCGAGACTAGTCAGGTCTAAACAAACCGATTCTTAAAAAATACATTAAATAATTATTTTTTAATGAAAAACTATTTTTAAGATTTAAAACCATGATTCCAAGCCAATAGAAACAAAATATGCAAAGTTTATTCATATATGTACCATGTAAAGGTGAATATATCAAAATGGCATCAAGTGCAATACATATCCGCAACAAAATACATAATCAATAAGATTCTAAATGACCTCTAGAATTTGAAAACAATTCTCTAAGCTATGGGGTCACTGACCTACTACAAGTCTACATATCAGTGATCAACAACATGATCACTCCTCATCATGATCAAACTCATCACCACTACTAGACAAGATATCATCAACATGAGCTACATAAATAATATGGCTCAGAGTTTGAGGACTCCTAAAACTCCTCTACAACTTTAGTAGTAGTAGAAAAAATAGACATCAAAACTACAAATCATTGATCAACATGGTCACTCATGAAACTCATCATTGATTCAACACTACTTGAAATACATAAACATCATCAACAAGAGATACATAAACATCATCTAGCTCAAAGTCTTTAGACTTGGATTGCTCAACCTTATAAGATGATAGAAATTGAAAAGGTTTAACATGCCTAACCAATGATTTTGGTTTGAGTGAAGGGTTCATCTCCTCAACCTTATAATGTGGTAGAAAAAGATTAGCATGCCTAACCAGTTGTTTTCCTTTGAGTGAAGAGTGCATTCTTGTTAAGAACATGGTAGAGGAGTTCAACAATCAATACCACCAACATCAACAAAGTTCAACAATCAATGCCACCAACATCAAGGCTTAAGGGGATTCATGCTCTTGATCAAATGCCAATCTCATACCCTCACGCATGATAGAATCAAATGGAAACATTGCAAACCCCCAAACTATGAAATCCTGAAAACCATTGAGTCTACTGAATTTTGAGTGAAATCTGAAATTCTAGTTTCTCCATATAAAATCCAATGAGGTCGAAACCACTCTCAAACATCCTGAGCCATTTCATGGTAATGTTAAAACTTTAAGTAAAAGGATGAAAATGAAAATTAAAGAAAATGTCACTTTTCCTTTAAGAATTTAACATTATCATTAATTGCCAACATTGCTAGGGTTGAGATGTGTCAGGAAAATGAGAGAGTAGGCATGTTTTTCTTGGAGGGACTATATTTGGAGGAAAACAACCCCAAATTTCCCTCAAAACAACTTCAAAACTCAAAAAATGCATTATGTGGGGTTTCTGGTTGCCCTGGCAATAAACCGATCGATTTATGATGGAATTGGCCGGTTTGACCATAAATTGGCCGGTTCCATCCTAAACCGGCCGGTTAAGACCGGTTTTTCTAATTTTTTGGCGAAGGGAGGGGTCAAACCAGGTTTTTTTTCCGGTTTGACCCAATGGGCTAGTGAACCGGCCAATTTGACCAGTTACCGATTCAAACCGACCGATTTTTAAAACACTGAGTTATACACGTATACATTTTTTTTTCTCAAAACAAATAAGGATTTAAAGAACTTGTGCTAGACTCTATATATACATATTTCCTTTGCACATATATAAAATGTTATTAAAGTTTTAAATATCTATTTAATAATTAAATATTTAACTTATCAAAGTGGACGTAGGGAATACACATTGTTTTTGTGATCATAAACTTGCGGTGTAAACTGATAACCATAATTGTAGGACCTTGTTTCATTGTGTGGAGCTTACAATGAAAACTTTCATTGTGTAGAGGAAACTCATCTATGTTTTAATTTCAAAAAGTTCACTATGCGAAGGGAACTTCCTCCGTACAATGAAAGCTTTCATTAAAAAACTGTAAAACCTAAAAATCATAAATATAAATTAATTTAATTTAACTGTATGACCAAATCAAATTTATTTAATAATAAATTTTATCAATTGTTAATAACAACTAATATTATTATGAAACCAAGTACAGTGTCATTTACGAAAACCGTTATCTAATTATTCTAGTTCCGTGTTTATTTTTAAAAAATTATTCAAAATTTTATATAAATATGTGAGAGTGACAAATTTGATTTGCAATTTTTGCACAATTTAAATGTTCAAAAAATCTTCATAACAATATATTTATTTATACAATCAAAAACCAATTTACAATATATATATATATATATATATATATATATATATATATATATATATAATTTAACCAAAAACTCTTTAGCCAAATTCCAACTCAAAGTTCTAAAACATTGAATGGTTGCAATTCTTATGACAATGCTACGAAAATAATGTTGTGAAATAGCCAAAGTTTTGACAAGTTAACTGAATTAATACTCATCGTGTATTTACATATAATTAGAGAGAAACATTAGAAGTAAATAATTGATATAGATCACATAGATACAAATAATTATATAAAAACATTTGGAGAAGCTTCTTGAATTGATATGAATCACATATTTACATACAATTACGAAGAAACATGTGACTGTAACAAAAAATGAGGAATTAGGCAAACCATACTAAAAGAAATCCAAAGTTGAAGACAATTCTAAAATCTATGCCATTCATATCATTAAATGAATGCATGCAGGGAAGTCAAAGTTGCAGAGATCTATGTTTCGTTGTGTGGAGCTTAAAATGAAAGCTTCCATTGTGCAGAGGAAGCTTCCTCTGCATAGTGAAAGCTCTGCACAATGAAACATTGACTATAAAATCCAATGCTAAAGACAATCTTAAAATCTATTGGGTTGAGTCATTGTTATGCATATCATTTAAAAAATGCACGCAGGGAAGTCAGAGTTGCACGAACCAATGTTTCATTGTGCAAAGCTTTCAATGAAAGCTTTCATTATGTGGAGGAAGCTTCCTCCACATAATAAAAGCTTCACACAATGAAACATTGACTATTTCCAAATCAAATTTAACTTTATGACCAAATCAAATATATGTATTCATAAATTTTATCAATTTCTATGAGAAAACACGGATAGAAAGTGATTGTCATTGCACGAAGTGCGGAGGAAGCTTTCATTGTGTTTCTTCCGCACTCTACACAACCTTAAACAATTAATTAGCAGTAAAGGGACTATGTTATGTTGCAGCTATTAATCTTGTTTTCTTTATGTATCAAACATCTTCGTGCCATAATCCTTATCTTTTCAACAATTTGACTTCTTATAAAAAAATTTAATAAAAAACTGAGAAACAATAGTTTTTCAAACATCTTATTAATGCTTTATGTTGCAATTTGCTCTTTACCATGTGAAGATGATTCTTACTTCTCGGCACACATTTGCTCTTTGACTAGTAAAACTTTATCTCTAACAAATCAGGTCTTTCTTTCTTTATCTCGAATTCTTTCAATTCTTTCTTTTATACCAAACTGATGAGGAACATTTGCCATTGTTACAAAAGTGGATTGTTAGATACGTGTGTTTTGCAAGTGTATGCTAGGTCTCTTACCTCTATCTAATATATCTTTTATGTCGTGTGCACTTTGCATAGAGAGAAAATAGGATGATTAAATAAACACAAAGAAAGGATATTGCAGCAATATCTTCGTTATTTATATTATCGTCTGATTGTACACAAGTTACATTACATTATTTGAGTCAAACTAGTATCTAAATTCCATTTTTTAGACCAGCCCTAATTTTGGAAAGTATGATTGTGATTGAATAACGACCTTAACACAATTAATGAGAATCCAGGCCAAGGAGTACATTAAATTACCCTCACTTTCATTATTCGAAGGTGGCCTATTTGCTCCCAGTTTTCCAATATGTTTTGAACATAATGTTCTATTAGTGGAAAATTGAAGAATATTTCATTAAAAGAGACCCACTTAAGATTCCCTATCAGCTTCTAAAGGTTATTATCGCCATTAGTTGTTGATCGGATTCAGTGCTGTCCTATTACGAGACCTTTACAATATCAGTGATCCTTTGCAGGTCAGTCATCCCGGCCATACCTTCTCATTGGTCCAGAGTTTCACAATGTTGAGTTGCAGACTTAGTGCTTCTGCACTTTTATGTCATGGTTTTCTCATCTTCCAACCATCAGGTTATGAATCTCATGAATATTGCAATATTGGCTTGGGAGTATGTTGAATCTTGCAAAGTTGAATGGCGAGTATGCCTTGTTTGCAATTGTTATGGTCATCTTCATTCTCTCATTGTAAGTTATAATTTACAGTTCGGCACTCCTTGCAGTTCTGCATATATATGTTTGTTTTACAAAGTTCTTCTTATATACCCTTGTGGCCTTCTTCATCTAGGCAAGGCAACTTCAGTATTTCTAAATTTTTCTATAAAGAAATCTGTCATGGATCACTGTGTTGCCAAATTGAAGGCTGGACATATGCATGCTAAAGAAGTATTGATAAATCAAGATATTGATCCAAATATAGGAGTCTTTTTTGTTCACGTGCCAAGAACCCAACTAGACAAATAGGATATAGGGCAAACAATGACTTTTCAAGGAGAGGTAAAGCTTTGATTTGTAGCAGGGAAAAATAACCTATGCATTGGCCGATCCTCTACAGAAGATAGGCGGTTATTAGTAAAGCATGCATATTCTTCCACTAGTATTTTTAAGCTTAAGGAGCCCTGACGTTGTTGTTGAACATTCCTATTTCCAATTTCTCATTTTATGTGTTCATTGCACAGATAGATACATTGTTTTAAAAGGCCTTTTTTCCTCTTAGCCTAACTCTAGCTTTCAAAGTTATTAGAGTTGTACAATGTGCTACAACTGGAGGTTTTGAATCCAATATCATCATACAATCTTGATAAGAATCGATCATTAAATGCAAAAAAAGAAAAGAAAAAGTAGGCCAACTACAAGTGGTCTCAAGCACTCCATAATCTAAATCTACATGGTTGTATTGCTCCTTTACTACATTCAAGCAACTAAATGCAACAGCAAAGATGCAAAGCACACCACTATACACGTTAGTGCATGTGCCTAGCATTTAGAATTTCTTGGTGTGAACAATTGAAATAGCCAGAACCATCCCACTACGTCTTAGAGTTTAGGAATGTGTAGCATTCTCATCAATATATCCATGTTTCACGAGTCTGGCAAAATGCTTCTTTACCGCATGCTTCTTCTAGCCTAGGCCAAAATCCTAGTCTAGATCCCTATGATATAAAATGTCTTTTTTTGTGACTAGGTTGAGCCTAGGTCAGGGTCAGCCTACTTATTGAATGGAAGAAGATCAATCAATGCACAATGGGATGCTCATCACCAGGATTGTGCAAACCTCAGTCAAGCTTTTGCATGCTTCTTGGGATAGTTTTAATTCCCCCAAAATGGCTTCTATCCTCAACTCCTCCCCATGATGTTTGAATCTGAGAACTGGCAAGGACTAAACTCCATGCAAACCAAAAGCAAAGAAGTAATACTGAGTGCCTATCAATGCAAGGTTGAAAAAACATACAAGTATATTACTGCATATGTTTTAACATTTACTTAGCATCACCAATAATCTCCACAAGAACACTGCCCATACTTGAAATGATGGAAACGGCTAGCATCCCTCACAACAAGCTCTCGTGCAACAATCTTGGATATGAACTTGATGGCAGAATGACAGTCACCACAAACTCGAAGATTCTTAATAACTCGAATAGTTTTATGAGGGGACATGTTAATAAGCCCAAATGCAATGGCCAACTTTTCACTGTGGTATCCAAGGATTTCTCCCTTCTGCTCCTCCTCCACATCATTCAGCACAAACCTTCTATCAGGGACATACCCTGCCTCCTTCATCTGCTGGGACAATCTCTCCAACAGTGCATAAATTTCTTTTGTTTGCGCATGTGACCTGTCTCCTACTAGGAAAGCATAAACCTGCATATTAACCTCAACCCAACTGCATCCTGGCTTCTTTTTCACTCCCCGGTATTTCATCATTTTCCGAACATTTTCAAGCTCCACCCACTTGCCAGCCGCAGCATACATGTTTGAAAGCACCACATAAGGTGCAGGATCTTCGGGGTTCAACTCAAGAATATGTTTTACAGCATGCTCTCCTAGCTCGATGTTATTATGAATTCTGCAAGCACCAAGCAAAGATCCCCACACTGTAACATCAGCGTTCATTGGCATATTGTTGATTATGTCTTGTGCCTCCTCCAGGTGGCCGGTGCGGCCAAGAAGCCCAACCATGCAGCCATAATGCTCCATTGCTGGTTTAATGTGATAATACTTCTTCATGCAATCAAAGACTTGCCTGCCCTCATCCACTAGGCCAGAATGATAACATGCAGACAGAACACCAACAAAGGCAATACTGTCTGGCACAATGTCAGAGCCTCGCATCTGTTCAAACAGCTTGAGGGCCTCCTTGCCATGGCCATGGATTGCATACCCTGCAATCATCACAGTCCACGATATAGTATTACGTTGGCGCATTTTGTCAAACAAATTCCGTGCCTTTTCTATACACCCGCATTTTGCATACATGTCCACTAGAGCACTCTCAGCAAACACATCTAATTCAAATTCTCTCCTACATATTTCATCGTGGATCTTCTCACCTTGTTCCAGGGCAGCCAAATTGGCGCACGCTGTGATGACACTGGTAAATGTCTTCAGGTTCGGCTTCACCCCAGCATGGCACATTTGCTGAAAGAGCTTCAGGGCTTCTTCCCCCTGCCCATTCTGCACATACCCTGCAATCATGGCCGTCCAAGAGACAGTGTCTCGCACAGACATTTTCTCAAACACATCGCGTGCAAACTCCAAACTCCCACATTTTCCATACATATCTATAAGTCCATTCCCTACAAATACATCAGATTGAAACCCACTTCTACGTATTTCTTCATGGATCTCCTTGCCCTGTTCCAGACCTCCCACATTGGCGCAAGCTGGAAGAACACTGGCAAACGTGAATTCATTGGGTTTTATGCCAGTTAGCTGCATTTGGTGATACAGTACCAATGCCTCTTTATCAAACCCATTCCTAACACAAGCCGAAATCATTACAGTCCATGAAAACGAATCTCGTTTCGGCATTTCGTCAAAAACCCTGCGAGCGTCCTTCAGACTTCCGCATTTGGCAAACATGTTGATCAGTTTATTCCCTAGAAATCTGTCTCCCATGAAACCCCTCTCCTTCATGTGGATTTGTATTTGCCTGCCCTCTGATAAGGCCTTCTTTTTAATACACACATCTAACAGGCATACATAAGTAGAAGAATCCACGCTATGCTCCATAATATGCAAGATCCGCAGCGCCTCTTTCAGTCTGCCCTGCTTGCAGAGATTTTTGACGTCCTTGGCAGTGGCACTATAGACACTGCCGCCTCTTTTCATTGTTTTAACTGTACTTTTCTTCTGTGAGGGTGAAGAATCAATTTATAATTCGCATTGTCTTGTTGGTTGGATTCCTCAGCCGGGCTTCCCTCTTGATGGGCATCGCCATTGCTGAAATTCATGTTTTCCTGTGTCATTGTCATTTGCGTAATTTGCCATGAAACTCAGGAGCAAATACACAAACATTTGTTACGAAGATCGCAGCAAAACTTGAACCGAAAATGTTGAAAAATACGATCCGTTACATTCATTCTAATCCTCTGGAAATGAGGAAATTTGAAGTTCCAAACAAAAGAAACAAACAAAATCAAATCAAATTAACTGATATACATGTCTGGAGCTGATTAATGTTTGGAGATGTGTGGGCTGAACTCCTTGAAACTCCATGCCCTTACCACAAAATGAAAAGAGCGGTGCAAAAACTACATCCATACCATTTGTTCATTTGGGGTGCATAACCCACTTGGTCAACCCTCTTCCCTTTGTGTCAGGGTAGCGACTGTGTTCCTCCCCACACCTCCCCAAGGCCTTACTTAGCAGTGACGGTGCCAAATAGGTTTGCTTGTAGAGGAAAGCATTTAAACGCTGGTTTTTGAATTTTCAGCAGAAAGATCGATTTTAGTGGGCACCTCTGAAATCATACGTTCATTTTCTGCAATTCGCAGAGTCCTGGGGATGAATCCAATCAAAATTTTTACTTTCAATCCTTAGGAGCATGTAGGGAGGGTTATTAGTTTTTGTCCCCAAGCAATTATTTTTGTTGCACCATAATGAGAGAAAAATGTGGTTTTATTCACACTCTAAATGCCTCACCAATCATTTCTTGTTGCTCGCCATCCTCTACAAGATTCGATCTTTCTTCCTCATTTCTGGTTACTCGCCATCCTCTACAAGATTCGATCTTTGCTCTTCCTCTTTCAATTCTATGTAACTAGAAGATAAATTTGTGGCTTCCCTTCGACAATATTTTTTACTTTGCAACTTAATGTAAAATAATTATTATTATCCATCCTTTATAAGATTCGATCTTTGTTCCTTTGCAACTTAATGTAAAATAATTATTATTATCCATCCTCTATAAGATTCGATCTTTGTTCCTCATTTCTTGTTACTCGCCATCCTCTATAAGATTCAATCTTTGTTCTTCCTCTTCCAATTCTATGTAACCAGAAGATAAATTTGTGGCTTCCCTTGACAATGTTTTTAACTTTGCAACTTAATGTAAAATAATTATTATTATCCAATTTTAAGGTCACTGCTAGACACCAAGTTGGTGTATGAGACCCCCTTGTTTGTGGGACAAAAGTTGGTGTATGAGACCCCCTTGTTTGTGGGACAGGGGACCCACCTCTGCTCAGTGATTTGATTGCGAAGTCTATGAAAGCATACATATTCTACCCTCATCTGGTTTTGAACCTATGACCTCTTAGGAGGAAATACATGCTCTTAACCATTAGGCGCACTCAAGTTGTATTGGTATCGTAGTTAATTTAAAACTAACTTCCAAGTGGTCAAATCCCTATAAGCAATTTGAAGAGTGGGGTTCCAATGAACCAACTCCTATATAAAAGGTATTGCTTCAATCTAGAGGTGTGATCTCATGGGTTTTCACTACTTCCCTAATGGTTTAGAAGGTGTTGTGTAGCATGCCCCAAGTCATCATGACTTATCTTGTTATGTTAGATTTTTGGGCATTAAACTTCGTAAAAATCTTAGAATTTATGGTAACCATCTCAAATTAACTAATTAACTTAAACACACTAATATGCCTAACTGGAAAGAAATTTTTGCATAGCATACTCATTAAACCAACAGTTGGATCATGCACAATAACATATTATATACATTTTTTCCCAATCAATAGGTCTTCATTAAATTCTTCTCAAAACCTACCCGAACTCCCTTACTAGGTTAATGGCCCTCGAGGAAATTACATATACAAAATGTTCCCTAGCTCTAATCCAGCGATGGAAGCCCTAGAGTCATCCTCGATCTCGTTGATATGTCGTTGCTTTGTTGTTTCGTGCTCTTTCCTCAAACCCGACTTAGTTGAGTATCTCACTCACAACAAACTTGCAATATTACTTGTGCATATCTCTTGCTTGAGAGAATCTATCTCTCATACCCATGCATGTCTTTGTGCTCTAGCTAACCTCCACAGATCCTCACTAACCTATTGACCCTCTCAACCCTCTTAGCCATAAGATGCTCTCTTGTTGACCACAAGAATGAATCACTCACCCTTGTACTTATACTTTTCCAAAGGGTTGAATACCATGGGTAATCATAATACCATGGTAATCATAATACCATGGGTCATTAGAATACCATGGGTCATCAAAATACCATGGGTTTATGGGTGAAAATCCCCATCGCTTAGCCCACTTACCCCTTACATGAGAATACTCCCTATCATTACCCAAAACATCGACACTCCCTCTTAGTGAGGGATGTGTTCTCACAATGCCACCTGGAAGTGGCTTTGCCTTCAAACCTAGAACATATTTCCATCCTTAATCCACTACCACAGCTACTCCATATGACACATAAGCAATTCCTATTGTATGATAGGGACCCTTCTTCAAAGGCATCCTACTCCTAGAGGCCTCTCGCTCCTAAGCATCTTGCATGGCCATCTTGTGCCATGACTTCTTGAACTTGAAGGTTTTCTTCCTCTGATCCTATTGACTCCCTTTGAAGACTAACTCCCTCATAAGCCTACTCACTCCCTTTGAAACCTGACTCCCTTTGACTCCAAATTGCAGGCCTTCTTAGCCCTCAAGATCTCTACTTGACCTTCACTCCAAGTTTCTCACCTAGATCATCAATGGTTGTCTCAACCCTCTAAGCATCCTGGTCATGCCTTCTCAACCCTTTGACCATCTCAGTCCTACCTTCTCATCCCCTCCCATATCATAGGAACAAATATGGCCCTTACGCGAACTCTCTGAGCTCAGATATCTTCACAAGACCTTCACACCTTAATCATAATGAATCTCTTGTTCTCTTGTGTTGATCTCTTCTCAAGATCTTATCATGACTGATGAATGAATCTCTCATCCATTTCTTTTTGTCTACATGCCGGGATACAACTATCCAAAACTCCCCATCTAAACTATTTTCTTCATGTCTCACTAGGCTTGTTGATCCTGGTCTTCATGGCCCATTCAAGTAGTTTTCCATACTTAGTCAACTCTGTTGGCATGGTTCTTCAAAACACTATTGCTACTTGTAATAGTTCCTACAACTCCCTCTCAGAGTTGTCACATGTGCAAATCTTAGATCCAACTGCCTTCTTTGAAACCATGTTAGATTTTGGGCACTAGACTCAGTGCACACACATGCACCAAGTTTGACAATAGACTCAAATTAAGTAACTAAGTAAAACACACTGATATGTCTAACTAGAAACAATTCTTCCCACAACGAAACTCATAAAACCAACATGTAGATCATGCATAGTAGCATATTACACACAAGTTTTTCCCAATCAACAATTCTTCATAAACTTCTTCTTAAAACCTACTCGTGCTCCCTTACTAGGATAATGACCCTAAAGGAAATTACGTATGCAACAATTACCCCTGGATTTGATCTAGCAAATGAAGCCCTAGATCCATCCTCGATTAGGTTGATTTAGATCTCCTTTGTTGGTCCATGCTCTTTCCTTGGGCCCTGCACAACTGACTATCTCACTAACAACAAACCTACAAAATTACTCATGCAAATATCTTGCTTACTTGAGAGAATCTCTCTCTTAATGTCTTGTGCCCTTGCACATCTCTGTGCACTTGCTAACCTCCACAAAGCCTCTCACCCCTCTTTATTGCCAACAAGCCCTTTCAACCCTTTTTGTTGTCAACAAGCCCTCCACAGGCCCTCTCGACCCTCACGGCCCTCTCATCCCAACTTTGCCTTCTTGTCCCAACTCGTCCGTTGCAGCCTACTCAATCCTCTTGACCCTCTCGGGCACAAGATGCTCTCTTGCCAACCATAAGAATGAATCACTCACCCTTGTACTTATATTTTTCCAAAGGGTGCAATAACATGGGTCTATGGGTGCAACGGTCCATCACTTAGCCCACTTGCCTCACACATGAGAATAAACCTGATTATACCCAAAACATCAACATGTTGTAGAGACTATTTATGAACCATCAAAGCAATTCCATCAAGTTGAGTCACATGCAAGTGGGAATTTTGCATGCATCCACATTCTTTGGAGAGAAAGTATGTGCACAATAAGTGCAAAGTTTTTTTTGTTGTTGCTAAGTATACCAGTTCAAAATCAATATAGGCATATGAATTCAAATCCAATATTGTATACAGGGAAATGCAGTAGCTCTGTAACACCCTCCTCCCATGTTTACCCAAGCTTACTGGTCCACCGGGGTAAATATGTTATGAAGAATTACTATGATATGGTTCAACTCCCCAAGTGTAGGTAAGAAAGTGGAATCTGCAAACCAAAACCATATTGACCTTCTCAAGAGCTACATGATCCCCAGGGGCTAACCAACCACTCTAGGTGCCGAACCCTTGAGTTAACTTGCTTTTTAACTAAACTAGACCCCTAGTCACTCCCATGAAAATCCCTCCATGCGACTGAAACACTCTAGTCACTCCCGCAACAATGCCTCCATGCAACTACGATCTTTTTCAGGTAGTTCTATGCCAGTTACCCTGAAATCTAAGCCACTTTTTTAGGGCTAAGACTTAGGCCTCTACCCAGAACTTGATGAAATTCTCAGAAATGATAAATAAGAAGAAGACAAGGCCTATAATGCAAAACTTGAACAAGGACCTAACCTGACTCATCCTAACCATGACAGGCATTTTGTCAAACACATCATGAACATGTAATGTATAGGTCATAAAAACACATATGGATAGAGGGACCTATTATTTATCTGAGAATCGTCAACAAGGTCTAGTGCCCTCTCAAATTAGTTGCATTATCATCTATTATGTCATTCATTCATTAACATTTCATCTACTAACCAAAACATGATGAGAGCCATAACTCAAGACTGTCATTAAACCATACTTGTAACCAACATATAACAAGATAAATAATAATAATAGAACAACCATCAT
Organism: Pinus tabuliformis; assembly: GCA_031772625.1. NCBI lineage: Eukaryota > Viridiplantae > Streptophyta > Pinopsida > Pinales > Pinaceae > Pinus > Pinus tabuliformis. The sequence continues at coordinate 1,463,249,769 of CM062820.1, read as the reverse complement.
AGCCACATAATAACAAGTACATTTACACATGGAACATAAGAGGAAAAGAGCTCTTATTAACATATGCAAATCCAACCAAGTCAGGGACTTCAACATACCAATTGACCATAGATTGGGTTGAACCAAATCTCTCTTTCAGTTAATCACCCCCATGCCATATTCCAAGCATGAATGTGAGATTTCATGGAACAACCAATCAAAACCAAACCAGGGCTTCCAAAGGCCAAACCACCTCAACCCTTAACCCTCAATCAATGATTCCACCTCATGGTCGGACATCACTAACCATGGCCGGATCGGTCTCTACCCAAATTGTCCAGGCCTCCAAAGTGTTTATTCCAACCCAACTTCCTGGACTAATAATTCAACCCACAGTTGTCGTCGGGCTCTAGAGCATTTGTCCAACCAAGGATTCCAAGACTAGTGACTCAACCCAAGTTGTTACAAGGATTCTAGAGAGTTTGTCTAACCAAGGCTCCAAGAACTAATAACTCAACCCATAACTATAAGGAACATGAGTTCCAACCAGAAAACAAAGATAAAACCCACAATAACATGCCTATCCAGGAAATGACAAGGCTAGGAAAAACCACTATCAATCTAGGAAATCCTTCATGCCAATGACAGATCACAACCAAGAAACCACATGCATGCCAAAACTAGCAAGGAAATCATGCATGAAACTCAGTACCTGCAAGCAAAACTCATTGTAGATGTTGCTCCTACTGTCCTCTTGCATTTTCCTACTTTTCCTTTGCCTTCTTGCTCCAAATCCCAAGTATGCCACACTCCTCCAAGAGTGCTCCAGGAAAACTCAAGTGTCCAAGAGTATGAGAGAGAGAGAGAATAGAATGAGAGTGGCAAAGACTGAAATGACAAAAGACGCGAACTGATCCTTAAAATCCTTTTTATCATTGAAGCCACTATTTTCTTCATTTTCCATTATTTTCCTTCATTTTCCTCCTCACATGCAACCTGTAACCTTTCGCCTTCATTTTCTCCTATTTTCCACCATTTTCATAAATAAAATGCCAATTAATGCCTCATGTCTTTCCAAAGCCTTTTTCATTGCCTTTGCCAATCTCCATAGCCATTAATTAATCACAAATGATCCCCGTCACTATGTTTTTTCCCAACATTCAACTTGGAATATGTGTCCCATGACCTTAGTTATTAATTTTCCTTTATTAACTTTATTGCATGGATTTTTAACCTGGGGCTATTACAGACCCCAATCACAAATGATCCCCGTCACTATGTTTTTTCCCAACATTCAACTTGGAATACGTGTCCCATGACCTTAGTTATTATTTTCCCTTTATTAACTTTATTACATGGATTTTTAACCCGGGCTATTACAGACCCCTCCCTCTTAGGGGAACACCATCATCAGTGTGCAATGACACCTACAACCAGCAAGACCATTGAAAAGAAAAACCTATTGCCCATGGAGCTTTATAACTTAGCTCGTTGCAATATTTACAGTGAAAAGCTTGCTGAAAAGAAAACCAACATGAAAAACATAGCAACATGACAACCATATCACTTATTGGAGCTTTATAACATAGCTCGTGGCAATATTTACACCCATATACATATATACATATACCAAAACTTATTTTCCTCAACCGGAAAATAATCAAGGATTCATAGCCCTCATCTGATCAACCATCTCCCATGTAGCTTCATCAAGCCCAAAGTGTTTCCATTGCACTTTAACCTGCTTGATTGCTTGGTTCCAGAGCATGAGCATATTTCTCTGCAAAATGCACTGAGGTTTTGGTTGGAATTCTCCTTCTGGCTCCACCTGCAATACAAACCAATCAATAACATTATCAACATCTTTCACATATCTTTTAAGCAATGAAACATGGAAAACATCATGGAATTTCACTGTCAGAGGTAGTGTAAGTCGATAGGCCACTGGTCCAATCCTCTCAAGGATCTCAAAAGGCTCACAATACTGAGGTGCCAGCTTCGTACATGACCCAATCCTCAAGGAGCTCTTCTTAGGCTTGATGCACAAGTACACATGTTCCCCAACTTGAAACTTCTTAAACAACTTGTGTTGATCCGCATAACTTTTCTGCCTGTCTTGTGCTGCCTTTAGATTCTTCTTGATTACCTGCATTTCATGTTCCATATCTGCCAACATGTATGTTCCAATCAATACCATGTTTACAAGATCACTCCAATGTAAGGGATTATTACAACTTCGCCCATAAAGTGCCTCAAACAGGCTCATGCTCAGTGATTCCTGATACCCATTGTTGTAAGAAAACTCAACCAGTGATGTTGATGCATCACATACATCCCCAACATGTCCTCCAAAATCTTATTGACTGATCTGAAATGACCATATACTAAAAACTGATGTAGAATTGATTAGCCATTAATGAGTTGAATGTTAACTGAAAGCATGGAAATCGAGGAAAATTTGCTTGAGAAGAACACTTTACGACAACTGATAAACCATAAGTAAGATGCAAAACAGAAGTGAAAAGAGAAAATACATAGCTATACCATGTAGAAATTTTGAATAATATGACACTTATTCACAGAGATTATCTCGATTATACACTATTGCGGAATGCATGCATAATACATAACCTCCTCTACGTTGATCATCAATTTTGCGGAATTAAAAACAATGAAACATCAATCGCATGTGCACATTAATACAGTATGTAACCCGGGGAAAGCATACAACTGAAAACCCCACACTATCTGTATATTATAATGATTGAGAACATGTAACAATACATAGTACAATACTCCTCACAAGTACTCAGTACTATCTCCACCTGTTACACACAAACTAGCTCAGATCTGATGCCTCAAATCTCCTCCACTGTTTGCCTACCTCCACTGCGCAATCCTGCATGAGAATAATGAGAATGGCTGAAGCAAACTCGTATTTACTTGGCTGAACCATGCAATCCTCATTGGCAATACTCAATCCACTGATTGTGCAAATCTCATGCACAACTATAGTCACAACTGACAGCTGTCTTTCCCTTTCACTCACCTCTAACACTTGTCTCCACTGAACTGTCCATGCACTAAGTTAGCTGATGTATTCTTTAGTTGCTTTATGAGTTAATAATTAGTGAATTAATTTAACAATTAATTCACATCACTCATCACTAGTGTATTTGCAGTTAAACTAAATACAACTAGTTCAACCAAGTCAAACTGAGCACAACTCCATCAACTCCTCAATCAACTCCACCAAAACTCAACCACATGAGTTCTAACTGATGTCCATCATGCAATAGCTCAACTGACCCACAAGAAAAGCGTGTTTCTTTCTGACAGCTGCATGTGCCACATCTGTAGCTCAAACTGAAGTGCTCCAAGAGGATAAGATAATGTTTATAGTCCAAATATTATTAAGAGCTAATAATATTCGACTGTTCTATTTTTAGCCTGGCAGTGTAAAAATAGAAACCGCCCATATGTCTAAAAATAGAAGTCCATCTATTTTTACCAACATGAACAATCATCCACAAATAGCATCCTGCAACTCATAGACCATGATCCATATGTCTAAAAATAGACTTTGCGCCAAAAATAGCATGCGGGCCCACTTAGTGAAGGCGACTCCTTTCCACTAAGCTCCATCATCTTGTTGCATTTTCAACACTCCCTCTCAACAAGATATGGATTATCTGCAACCCCTATCCTGCAACTCTGGAATGTTCTGCATGCAACACATTTGCCCGGTCCACTTGCTCCAACAACACTTGGAAAAAAAACACTCCCAACTGACCACTCTGTTGGGCTAGGAGCATACTCTGATGCTGAAGCTCTACCTGCTGCTGACAAGTGCTCCCTCTTTGACATCTGCACTACTGCAACATCTCCATGCATCTTGCACCATTGCACACTTCTCTGTGCCACCTAGCACTATGCAAAACACTTGTGCCTCTTGCATTGCTATAGCCTGCTAGCTATGCGCTGTCCTGGGATTCCCTACACTGTCGCTCTCTCTGCTACTCCATCCACATCTGCCTCTACCCAATCAGTCAGTTCCTGCTACTCCACATCGGGGCTATCGTAGCAAGGTCTCATCCAAGAGGTTGGGTACCTCAAGGATCATGCCCCTCCTCCTTGGGACGATCAATCCACATCACCCCTCCTCCTACCTAGAGGTATGGCTGCATGTGATCCCTCTGCCCACCTGGCTCGAAGTTTCCACCTACTGGAGGTCTCTGCATGAGTAGATGTCTCTACTCGATCTCCTCTTAGCTTCCCTTGTTGTGGCTGCTCCACAACCTCCTGAAGCTTCTTCACCAATCGTGACTCCTCCACAATCGTCTAAGACTTCTTCTGGCTCTGCATGTTGAGAGGTAATATACACTCCCTCTCAACCACCAAGTCTCCATCAGTTGCCTCACTGCTCAAGGCTTTGCATGCATCTTGAACCTCAAGAGCATACAGGTTCTTGACCCGTGAACCAATCTGCTTCACCTGTCTAGTGATGATGTGTCTAAGGAAAACCTTTCCCTTACTGAAGACTACATCATAGCCTCTGTCTTCCAGCATTGCGATCGACACCAAGTTTCTCTTCAATCCTGGTACATACTTGACATCGGTCAAGGTAAGGCGAGCTCCATGCTCCCTCTGAAAAATAACCGTGCCTACACCTGAGACACTATACTTCTCATCATTACCCATCGCTATGAGTATCTGGAGATCTTTCTCCTCCAAAGTACTGAACAAGCTCTTGTCACCGGTCATGTGGAAAGAAGCTCCACTTTCAAGAAACCAACCACTTCCCACCATGGATGAAACCATGCATGCGAAGAGTGTGAAATCCAACTCAAACTGTGAAGCAAGTGCCTCACCTTCAGATCCTTCCCCGGATCCCTTCTTGGATTTCCTCTTTGGGCAATTAGTAGCATAGTGGCCCAACTCATGACAACGAAAGCATATCACCTTCGACTTGTCAACCTTCTTCCCATCATTGGAAGAACTGGATTTGGAAAGAGAACCCTTCTCCTTCCCCTTCTTCACCATACTCACTAAGGCACAATTCTCCTCATCATGCATGCATGAAGAACTGTCTGTGGTGCTCCGTCTGATCTCCTCTTGCACAAGATCCGACCAAAGTCTCTCCCATCCTGGCAATTTCTCCCGACCATTGACAGAGTCCTGATAGGAATGCCAACTCTTCAGAAGACCAAGGAGAGCCAAGCTCACCAAGTCCTAATCATCAACAGTCACCCCAACACTTCCCAGCTCATCCCAGCATTGGGTGAACTTCGTGAGATACTCGGGCATACTGTCTCCATTCTCACACTTAATGTTTCTGAGTTTATCTTTGAGCGCCAACTTCCTCTGGTCACTCTTGCTTTGGAATAGATCTGTCAACGCTTTCCACATCAAGTATGGAGAAGCCTTTCCATGCAAGCTGGACACAATGTGATCCTTCACACCCTCCAACAAAATCCTTCGACACTTTGCTGTCTTCTTTTGCCAAGCCTCAACGTGAGCAGCATCAGTAGGCTTTGGGACCTCAGCCTCTATGAAATCGTTCAGCCCATTGTCATCTAACATTGCCTCCATCCTGTCTTTCCATGCAATATAATTCGAGCTTCCCTCAAGAGCATACTCCAATCGCAATCCGTTGAAAGACATTGCAACGTTGACACGAAGAAAACACTGCTGCAAATTCGAATTCCACCAGCTCAAAACTCAACCGCTTCTGATCTAAAATTTGTGAGAACAAAGTATTTCTTGTACAGAGATTGACTGTATGGGCTTTTACCAGATATCTCACCTTCCAAAGGAAGGATGAATCCAGAAGCTACTTGGCCCGATTACAGACTCTGCCTGAAGAAATAAAATGTAAACACTTTCTGAATAATAGATCTGATGATCAAAAGCTCCGATACCATGTTGAAATTTTGAATAATATGACACTTATTCACAGAGATTATCTCGATTATACACTATTGCGGAATGCATGCATAATACATAACCTCCTCTACGTTGATAATCAATTTTGTGGAATTAAAAACAATGAAACATCAATCGCATGCGCACATTAATACAGTATGTAACCCGGGGAAAGCATACAGATGAAAACCCCACACTATCTGTATATTATAATGATTGAGAACATGTAACATTACATAGTACAATACCCCTCACAAGTACTCAATACTATCTCCACCTGTTATACACAAACTAGCTCAGATCTGATGCCTCAAATCTCCTCCACTGTTTGCCTGCCTCCACTGCACAATCCTGCATGAGAATAATGAGAATGGCTGAAGCAAACTCGTATTTACTTGGCTGAACCACGCAATCCTCATTGGCAATACTCAATCCACTGATTGTGCAAATCTCATGCACAACTATAGTCACAACTGACAACTGTCTTGCCCTTTCACTCACCTCTAACACTTGTCTCCACCAAACTGTCCATGCACTGAGTTAACTGATGTATTCTTTAGTTGCTTTATGAGTTAATAATTAGTGAATTAATTTAACAATTAATTCACATCACTCATCACTAGTGTATTTGCAGTTAAACTAAATACAACTAGTTCAACCAAGTCAAACTGAACACAACTCCATCAACTCCTCAATCAACTCCACCAAAACTCAACCACATGAGTTCTAACTGAATTCCATCATGCAATAGCTCAACTGACCCACAAGAAAAGCGTATTTCCTTCTGACAGCTGCATGTGCCACATCTGTAGCTCAAACTGAAGTGCTCCAAGAGGATAAGATAATGTTTATAGTCCAAATATTATTAAGAGCTAATAATATTCGATTGTTCTATTTTTAGCTTGGCAATCTAAAAATAGAAACCGCCCATATGTCTAAAAATAGAAGTCCATCTATTTTTACCAACATGACCAATCATCCACAAATAGCATCCTGCAACTCATAGACCATGATCCATATGTCTAAAAATAGACTTTGCGCCAAAAATAGCCTGCAGGCCCACTTAGTGAAGGCGACTCCTTTCCACTAAGCTCCATCATCTTGTTGCATTTTCAACATACCAGACAACAAGATTGATTACGGAGTTCGTCCCTGATGGACTACGTCTTCGGGTCCGCTTTCAAGATGGGCGACCATTTTATTAGGAATGAGAAGAAGGTGTTGATTACACAGAGAAAAGACCAGATTGAATGTGCACATAGGCACTTCTGATCATTGTCATCAGATAGCCCTCTGAACCATCTTTCCAACGCCACTTACAGTTTCCAATTCCGACTCCCGATGCTCCTGAAACACTGAAAACAAAACAACCTCTAACCTCCAGAATCTGCATACAAAAACCCAAAACCACCAATCTATTCTTCAATGAGAAAAACTACCTCTTATAGGCCTACAAATACATTCAAACCTCCTTGACTGCCTTTGAGGTGTATGAGCTGACTTCTGGGGTTGAATTAGGGTTTTTGGTTATGTTTTTCCACCTTGGTTCATTATGCCATGGTCTTCGAATTATTTGAAAACAAACTAAACAATAAAAAACCCAAAAATGACTTTGGATTAGCTTGAAACCACTAGCTGGCAGCTAACCAGGCGGAGGCGCTAATGACCCATGTGAACACCTGGAGTTGAACTGTTTGCAAGGCGGTTATCTCAGCGGCTTGCTCTCCGGCGGTTCCGGTCAGCGGAGATGTGTCACATGCTAACGGTTTTACGTTTTCTCCGCGCGGTTAAGGTCTGCGGTTCTCAAGCCCCGACGACTTACCTCTGCTCACATGCCCCGCTTACTCCTCGCAGTTCCCACATAGTCAAGACAATGGTTAGGCACTGAGTTATGTGTTTTATGTAATGTTTTACATTGTTTTTAATTACATAGGCCGAGAGTTGTTTTAAACATAGGTTTAGGATTAATGTGTTGTAATGTATGGTAAGGTTGGACTTTAGGTTAGGGTTTAGCATAGTTTTAACACATGAATGTATGGTTTAGACTTAGGGTTTGGTGTTTAGGATTAGGTTTAGTCTTTAGTGTCAATACTTACACTTTTACATAAATCCATAACACTTCGTTGTCACGAAGTGACATTCAAACCCCATACGACGACACCAACCATGCATTATGGATGACAAAACCCACGCACATCATCGACTCCAGTTGTCTTTGCAACGACATCCTGACAATGAACCTATGCCACGGACGACACCCATGTCGAACCCAAATCCTGCTTGTTGAATGACAAAACACATGTCGTCAAGTAATCCTGGCAGAACTGTCAATGAACATAAGTCAACAACCAGATGCTAAACCATCTCTGCTGAATGCCATGAAATCCTATGAACATTACCTGAACAACCTGATCCACAACCAACACTATCGATCTGTCGAAACTGAACTGAAGCGATGATGACACTAAATGACACTTGAACACCTATACAATTTGAACTAACGGATCCTCCTAGATCATTCCTCTCCACTTGAAAGCTTTTGGACCACAAAAGTTTGACTAAACATTTAGTCGATGAGGGTAGAATTCCCTCTCTTTCCACCTTGACCTGACAATGTACCAATACATTCGATCAATCACCTGCAATTGATGACTTTGATGATGCTAACCATGGCACTTTTTGATTCGGTGACCTGTTTCTTCCATCTGTAGTATGAACAACTTGCGACGATGGGAAAACAACCTGTTATCAACATGGCTATTGAATTCTTTCCATGAAGAATCATGAGTTAGTGATTCAAAAACATCTTTGAAAACGATGTTTGTAGAACTTTGTTCAATACATCTAATGGGTATTAACAATCTACTTTTCGGAATAACTGAAATATTCAAAGACTCCTTTGATGTTGACTTCATATCAGTTACTTGACTTGATTTACTTTCCTGTTGACTGATTACTAAGTGAACTTGCTGCACAGAACTCATCCAGCTGTGATGTAATGATTGCTACAACTTTGATCCAGGTGGATATTGGTGGCCACTCGCCAATTCCACTTGTACCCCCACCATTTCTTCTTTTAGTTTTTCAGTTTCCTTAATTGTAGCATAGTTTACTATTTTCAACAGTTTTTTGGGTCCTAAACTTTCGGAGCCATTTTGAGGCCCTAAACGACATTTTTTTGGAAGTCTACCGCCAACAATTTTTTTGTCTAAAATCGTCTTTTTCGTCATAGTCCTCAGAGAGATCTTTCCAACGGGTTAACATGCACATCAAACAGAGATAATATGGCCACGTCGCGACCCCAGGAAGTTAGTTGTCCAACTCACCCCAACGGGGCCCATAAACTCTTGGTGTTACATCTCCTCAGGTTAGGGGTTTGGTTGTTTAGGGTTTTCTCTTATTGTTCAATAATAAAAAAGGCCCTTGGGCCTCATTGTAAGCCAATTCAGAAGCATGTAGCCGCCACATCTCTTCTCAGAGATAAGCTACCATCGCCCTAGCTAGTTTATTTCCATTTCTATTTGTAAGCATATTTCAGTATTTTACAAATTGAAATGAAGTATTATTTCCGATGCATCTTTGTGTTTATGGTTATCTTTGTATTTGTTGCATTCCTATTTAAATCTGGATCAGTGGTATCAAAGCGGTTTGCTTTTTTTCTCTGTTTTTCTTTGGATGTCCCCAACGAGGTCGGGATATAAGGAGTTAGGGCTTGAACTGGTCGAACCTTTGCAAGACCAGCCTCGCAAATCTCGATGACCTCCCATGGAGGATGAAAAGAAAGGTGAGGGGGTAGGAGATCATATCAAAATCTTGCTCGAAGAAGCCCTCGAGCGACAAAGGAACACGATGATGGATAGCTTTGCCCAGATCCTTCAATGGCTACCCAGGGGTGACGCATTGGATTCCAACAGCTACTCTGGAAATGCCACACAGTTTAAGGTTCAAGTTAATTTTGAAATCCCCATAGTCGAGGGTTGGATAGACACAGACGTCGTTGATAAATGGTTAAATATGCTAGAGGGTTATTTTTCTGTTCATGATTTTTCCAGTCGAGAAAAGATTATTTTTTCTCTTCTCAAAGCAACCCCCCACGTCAAGGACAGGTGGAAAACCTACTGCGAGCAAAAGGATGAAAGTACAGGCTCACTATTTTTAGCTGCACCCACTTGGAATTCATTCCGAGATTCCATCAAGGAGTAGTACTACCCTATTAGAAGCTATGAGGATCAATACATAAAGTGGACCACGCTGTGGAAGGGAAGGGACCAAGATGTACCAGAGTTTACCAATATTTTCCATACCCTTCGCACAAAGTTGGGTATCAAGGATTCAAAGCAGAATTTGGTACTCAAATACCGTAGCTGCTTACACAAGTACATCCTGGAAGAAATAGAATTCCTGAACATCTCCTCGCTCGGCACGACATACCGATATGCCATCAAGGGCAAGCAAAAGTTTAAACAGAAGAAGTGAGACTTTGGATTTGTGAATCTGAAGCAAGGGAAAGGTGCCCCCAAACTGTAGAATAAAGGACAAAGCCAAGGCGGGGTGGCCCAAGACAACCCGCCAAAATTGCAAGCAAAGAACAGTGCCACAAAGCCGAAAAAAGACACAGGAAAGTGGTGTGAGTTCCATAAGAGCTCCACTCACAACACAAGTGAGTGTCGGGCTAAGCAGTCACTGGTCGCTGAGCTAAAGGTTTCAGAATCAGATGCATGTTCCGACTCTAAGTCAGAACCCAACAAGGGGAATGACAAAGGGAAGTAGATTATTGATGTGGAGCCCAATGCCACCATTGCCGCCGTGAAGATCCAGAAGCAGGAACCTGAAGATCCAGAGGAGGAGGAGCGTCTCTTCAACTCCCAAATGTGGGTAAAGGGCTCCCTGCTACAATTCATTGTCGATAGCAGGATCCAAATGAACCTCATTTTTGCAGAGGTTGTGAAGCGGTTGGGCTTACCGACCACAACACATCCACAACCATACACCATTGGGTGGCTTCACCAAGGACGAGATCTTCGCGTGAGCTAGCAGTGTTGCCTTCCATACAACATCAAGCTCTTCATGGATGAGGTATTGTGTGACATTGCTCCCCTTGAAGTTTGTGATGTATTAATAGGAAAACCATACTTGTGGAAGCGACATGCCATGTATGAATCAAGGCCCCATGTTGCTATTGTTACTTTGGGAAATAAGTTGTACAGGATATCAAAGGTAGCACCGCCTACCACCATGTCTCTGGTTACTGCAAAACAATGCAGTAAGCTAATTTCCAAAACTGGGAAATTTGTTTCCTGATGATACACCCTCAAGGAAAGAAGAAGACGGTGACCATGACCTCTAGACAGGGCTCCTCTGCACGACAACTATAGATGGACAAGGTTGAGGAGGAGTACAAGGACATCTTCACCTCCCTCGTAGGGGTTCTGTTGCACTGTCAGGTCAAGCACTCCATCGATCTGACCCCAGGTGCACCGCTGCCCAATGGACCAATCTATCGGCGCTTAGTTCTGGAGAAGGATGAAATCAAGAGGTAGATTCAAGAGCTGCTGCAGAAAGGTGACATCCGTCTAAGTTCATCACCCTGTGGGAGCCTGATCGTGTTGTCACAGAAGAAGGATGGGACTTGGAGACCCTATATTGACTATCGGGCGCTGAACAAGATCAATGTTCGTAATAGGTACCCGATCCCACAGATTGATGGCCTCCTAGACCAACTGAAGGGGGGAAATATTTCAGCAAGATCAATTTGAAGTCAGGATATCACCAGGTACCAATCAAACCCTCCGATGTATGGAAGACTGCCTTCAAAGCCAAGGAGGGCCTTTTCGAATGGTTGGTTATGCCTTTTGGATTGACGAATGCTCCTGCAACCTTCATCAAGCTAATGGATGATGTCTTGTGGCCATTCACCAACTCATTTGTAGTGGTATACTTGGATGACATCCTGATCTTTAGCCAGAGTTGGGAAGAGCACCTCCACCACATTTGACAGTTTCTCCAAACACTGCGACAACACAAGTTATGTGCCAATTTGGAGAAATGCACTTTTGGCATGACCCAGGTTCAGTACCTGGGATACATTATTAATGAACAGGGGGTGCATGTCTATCCAGCCAAGATCTAAGTCATTCGGGATTGGCCATCTCCAACCACTCTGATAAAGCTTCGTAGCTTTCTAGGTCTTGCCAACTTCTACCATAGGTTCGTGTTGGAATTTTCTCATATCACTTGGCCCTTGAGTCAAGTCACCAAGGGAGGAGCGAAAGAAAAATTCTTTTGGTCTGAATCTCAGCAGAAGGCATTCACAAAGTTGAAAGATCGCATCTGCTCGACACCAGTGCTCACATTACCAGACTTGAAACAACCATTTGAGGTCAAGACAAATGCCTCTAACTATGCTATTGGGGTAGTCCCTACTCAACACAGGCATCCAGTGGCATATCATAGTGAGACACTTTCAGACACAATTCAAAAGTATCCCACTTATGAAAAAGAGATGTATTCCATTGTACAGGCCTGTCGACAATAGAAGCATTACATTTTGGGGAAGGAAACGGTCATCCCCACAGAGCATCGACCCCTGCAGTTCATACATACCTAAGGGAAATAGCAAAATGATCGCCATCAGAAGTGGTCCACATACCTATAACAATTCCATTTGAATATCAAGTATAATTAGGGCAGCACTAATAATGTTGCAGATTTCCTCAGTCGACCACCGATCATGGCGTTAACCATCGTGCTCAACTCTTGTGGGCACAAGACTTCAAATTGGCCACATCTCTACAAAAGCGACCCAGAATTCGGCCACACATACCAAACACTCTTGGAGGGTCAACATGTTCTAGATTTTCACCTCCAGGATGCCCTGTTATGCTGTTAACACCCAGGTTGTTCCCTATGACTCCCAAGGGAATACGGCCGGGGTAACCACTAACCAATCTTTGGGTTACAGTTTCTAGCCTAACTGCAACCAGAGAGGGCTCTCTCTTTATGATTTGTCTCTGTTATGATGGTGTTTTAGGCTAGCTATTATGTTCAGGTTTTGGTTTATGTTTTGGTAGAAGGATTTCTTTCAGGTCTTATGATGAAGTGTTTAGATAGTATAATACCATTGGGCAATGGAGTCGGGAGTTGTGAAATGATCTGATACGCTGGTTTGGTGGTGTTCAAACTGCAGGGCCTATTGTGTATTTTAAACAGACAAACTAGATCAAATGGTGATGTATGTCGACCAACAGAAAGCAATTAAGAATTTTCTATTGAGCTGGTGGGTGAAGGTGAGCACACTGCACAGGAGCAAAACTTGAAATTCCTGTGACAAAGGTCACTCTGATAGATGTATTCTGAAAGTGCAACAATTAAGAATTACACTTATCCAGATTACAGCTGAAGAAAACATTGATAAACAACACAGATTGAACTCAGGGTACTCAGTGAATAAATCCTGAAAGCTATTCTTTTTCCTTGTTGCTTAGTATTGAAAACAGATAACATATATGGATTTAAAAAAAAAAACTAATTAACAGAGAGAGATACAGAGACTTATTGTATGATGAAATACACAGGGATCCAGCAGTTATCAACAGACACCAAAACGCATCCAACACCTCAGAAATCCGAGAAATTCCATTGCTTTGTCTATTAACTTCTGAAAAGGATTACAGCATAAGAACTTCTTCAGGAGAAATCAACAACCACCTTTGCAATCTTATGCGAAGGGGACTTTATAGAAATGCGTATACAAAATATCTCAGGCATTGAGTCATCTGAGAGAGAAAATATCTTCATTATTACGTTCAGAAAGTAGGCAAGGAGTTATTATAATTTTGAATGCAGCGTAAATGCCCTTTATGTCTGTCAGAGGATTGTTTTGACTTTTGAGAGTCACTGAGTCGGTTGCATTACTCTGTTTTAATTCTGGAAATACGCATTTACTTTTGGCTGCGCAGTGCATTCTCGGGTTTGCCAGCTGTGGTCTTCTATTTCTGCTTTGTTGGCCTCTACATCCGCTGAGTTGGCTCAGCTTTGATTTATGCTGCATGCTGACTTTGCTGAACTGTGCTTTTTATAAAAATTTGTAATAAAACAGAAATTTGGTGAATGCCTTACTGATTACAAAATTCTCTGTATTGCATCTATCCACCATTCCTGTGTAGGGAGCTGATGCCTGAGGATGGCCTCCATTGTCTCTTAAGCTTCTGTATATTTGAAAAAATTTGGGGCCACATCAAACAAGTGATTAATTTCATTCATTATAAAAAATAGATTTTCTATCTTACTATAGAAAACCTGTCCTGTAATAGGCCCTGTGTCTTCTGAAGTGCTGGCTTTCTCATTGATTTGTGCTGAGGCAAAAACATTTACTCTTTTGGCATACTGTTCATGGGTGAATAATTTCCCTCCGCTGTTCAGTAAGCTAGGGAGTCCTCTACTCTGTAATGCCTGAAATTTCTCCATGAACCTATTTACCTCTGTCTGCATATCCTGGGTTCTTCTGTCCAATGTCTGTACCAGATTTCTAAGAGTAAGAACCCTCTTGATCATTTGAATAGACTCAGTTCTATTTGTGATTCCAATGGTGGCTAACTGAGAACTTGTTTTGTGGTTAAGCACATTGATCATTCTTGTAGCAACTTCAGGCATATTTCCTAATAAGGCCCTTGATGTTCGGATTTCCTTCTGTGCCTTTGGGATGAGCTCTAGTTGCTCATGGATTGTCTCGATATATGGCCATTGGTTGTTGATGGATTGGCCAATATTGGACCATATCATTGCTCTGATCTCAGATATGATTTTATCTAGCTTGAGCTCATTCTCAAGCTCCTTGATCCTATCTTTAAGGGCTTTGATTTCCCTGGCCTTTTCTCCCACCTCTCTTTTTGTCTTATCATGCCTTTCATTGACTTGGCCAGCTTATCTCTGGTTTCATGTAGCTCTGTCATCTGAGCTTCCAAGATTTGTATTTCATTTTTTAATTTCTGCATGTCTAGGCTATGTGCCTGTTCTGTACTTGTAGGTGCTGCTGAAGTGGATGTAGCTGTTTGTTCAGTTTGTTGAGGTGGAGGCACAGTGGTAGGAGCAGCATCCTCAAGATTGATAACTTGAGGAGGAGGCTGAGAAGTCTGACCCTCTTGTCTTTGCTTTAGTGCTGCTTGTAAGGCCGCTTGAGTAGCCTCAGACTCCCCTAATTTCTCTTGTGTCTGCAGGAGCTGCTTATATATAGATATTAGCAGATATGTGGCATCCTTTTCCATCCTTTGTTGGGCTACCTCATCTGTTTGGGGGTGAATGGTAGCTGGGAGCTTGACTTTCTTCCTTAATGCAGCCATGTCAGCATCCCTTAGTTTCAAGATCTCCTGTATCCCTTTGATGTCATTGGGGTTATGCCCAATTTCCACGATGATGTCCTCTAGGGATTTTATCCTGTTGTCTTTGGCCTGAGATGAAGCCCTCTCCAATTCTAGTTGAGAGGCTGTAGCATTGAGGCTGCTTGTTAATTTGTAATTCTCCAATGTTTTGTCTGCCAAGGAGGCATACACCATTTCACCAGTTTGCTTGTGCAGCTCAATTTTATCCATTGGGTGGATGTCCTTGGCCAGGACCTCTAGATTAGTCCGGAGATAATCTGCAGTAGATTGTGGCTGGAGTGCAGTGGGTATGAAGTGACTCATAGTCAACTTTCCTTCGTCCACATCAAAGGCAGCCATTAATCTTTGTTGGTTGGAGGGGGCCATTTTCAACAAATGGTTGTATAATTTGATTTTCATGGATTCACTCCTTCTTTTGATGTCTATAAACTGCTGTTTGATGCCTACCTCTCCTTCCCTCTGTTGGCTGGAGGAAGTGACCTCCCCTCCCATGATTCTGTCTTGTTCTTGGTGGAAGGAACTGACCGAGGCTTCCCTGCTGGGTGGGCCCATACCCATTGCTTGTCTAATTGCCTCATCATCCTCTGAGAAGTCATTTAATCTCTGTCTCTTCTCCCCTTGGTTGATGGATGAAGTCATGGGTGTTTCTCTATCCATTTTCCTACTTAGGTCCTCCTTCTGTGGAGTTTGAAGGACCGAGGCATCAGTAATGTTTTCAGGCCTTGAGTGTTCTACATTCTGGGCCTGCTGCTCAGTGGTAATTGGGACATCTACCACTCTTTCTTGCTGTAAGGGCTGCTGTGTTTCAAATTGCCCTTCTCCTTGCTGCTGTTGTTGTTTTTGTTGTTGCTGCTGCTCTGACTGTTCTTTCTCTCGCTGCTCTGGCTCTATCTCCATCACCTGTTCTTTTCCCTTTACTGATATATTTCCAGCAACTCTTGTAGCTTGTTGTCGGGCGGTTGAAGAGGATGCTGCTGCTCCAATTTGTGTGCTCGGCAGTGAGCTGACCTGTGAATAAAACTCAAGGTCAGCCATTTTCTCTAGGTTTCTTAGAGCTCTTTGATTAAGCTCTTCTTGAGTAACAACTTCTTCTAAAGTCCCTCTCCTCCATTTACTTTGATTGGCATGTTTTTCTATGTGAGGAAGGCTGCAATGATCATAAGCAGACAACTTGTATTTAAGCCTCCTCATGGTAATGAAGTTGTTAGGGTCATAAGGTTTCCATAGGAAGCTGTATTTGAGACCAAGGCCCCCAAGTATTCTATCTGCTTCCTTCCACCCTTCCTCCCTTTCGTTATAAAGGAGATGGCCAAGTTGACTTTTGACCTTTAGCTGTGCCTTCTTACCTTTGCCTGAAAAGTGGAACACATCCACAAAGCCAAACTGCCTGAAGTATTCTAAGGCAAGTAGTCTCATAGGCACAAATCTGGGTAGTCTAAATGGGGGCAACTCACACCCATATATTCTGATAACGGTGTGGTGTTGGTAGAAGTACCAATCCCCAATGCTGTATGCTTTTGATAAATGCAGGAGTCTTTGCATCTCATCTGTCAATCTGGGAGGAGGTGAGCCCAAAAGTAGAGTCATGGCTGGATGAATGAAGTGATCAATGAATTCACAGTAGGTGTATGGAGAATAGAAAGTGAGGTGGAAAGCAGATGTCCAGTACACCACCGATCTCAAATTTCCCTGTGCATCTTCTCTTTTCATTGGGAAGGAGAACTTCTCATGCTGGAAGTATAGAAGCAAATGATATATGTAGGAAGTGTATTTAAATACCCTATCTCTTGACAGGTTCATCAGCTGCTCATGCATCTTGTCAGAGATGTATGTGGCATAGTCATAGCAGACTGGTTTTCTACCTGGAGCAAACATGAGCATTATGTGCATAACCGTTTCATCCACATATTCCACTGAATCATATCCCAGGATGGGACTGATCATGTCAACAAGGTCCAGGCCCAATTGGTTGAGGTAGACAGAGTTGATGGGAGGAGTTTGTACAGTGCCTACTTTGATGAATAACTGGTTGAGCGTTGTAATCTGGGCCTCTGTCATTCTGGCTCCCCCTATTATCAAATCAGCTAGTGATAGAGGGACCAACTTCTTATTTGTTTTGAACTGCAGCATCTCCCTGATGGCTTCAGGGGTAATAAGAAACAAAATTGCGCCTGAAGAGTCAAGCACTGCCCTCTGGGATGCATCATAATACTCAGCACATAAGTGGATGAGTTCTGGGAATTGGTTGACCTGTGGTAGCTTGAAGATTGGGAGAGAGGAATCCCAAATTCCCAAGATGTCTGTCCCATTCTGATGTTTGATTTTAATTTCATTTAGTATTTGGAGATGAAACCTGCTCCTGCTTAGCACTTCTTCTGATATGTTATAGTCTAAGTCAGCTAATGCTTTCCAGCCCAATGCTTTGTGAGGGGCATTCAGAGGAGCTACATTGAGGGCTATAGGAGCCACAGGGGGATCCATGGTTCTTCTTAGGATTCTGTTTTCTCAAGGACTGGTGTTACTATGCAGAGTAACACAAACAGCGCTTTTTCTGAGGAAAATGAGAATTTCTGAGGACAAAGAGTGAATGGGAAAGGTTGTAGCGATTGAAACGCTGCTTTTGAGTTAATAGGTGAGTTGCAGACCTGAGCAGAGTTTGTTTTTGAGGCAAATTAGCTTCTTGCAGGTGACTGGTTCACGATTGCGCGAACCAGTAATAAGTTACGTTCAACTTGCCCAATGTGGCCCTATAAACGTGTAGTGGCAGCTCTGGTTTGGTCTGAATGCTAGTTCAGTGGTCCTTTAATGGTGAATTCTGAGTTTGGAGGTCTGTTACTAGTTATACCCGAAATTCAGTGAAAATGGAGCTTTAGAGTGCAAACGAGAAGTACCTGTAGAATCTGCTCGTTAGAACTTGCTAGCACTTTGAGGGATGGACGTTCTAGCGGTCCGGAAGTCTTTTCCACGGCTGGTGCAGGTTTGGACGTGAATTTACATGCAGAACAATCAACAAAGCTTGCGCCCAAAAATAGCAAAAAACACGATTTTTGGCATAAATATAACTTTTGGTGATTTTGGCACGTTTTCGCGTTGACGTCAGCATGACGTCACCGGTGGGGTCAGGGTCGGATGACGTCAGCAGGACGTCATCCGGCCAGGTGGCGGCCTCTGGTTGGTCCACGGGGAGAGTGAGATGGCAGGACAAGTGGACCGGTGGTTGAGCGGAGAAATGATGCGACGGCGTACTTGGGGTGACGTTGGGTGTCGGAGCAGTGATGTGGCGGTGAGGTAATACAAGCGGGAATGATAAACCGGAAACCGAGGCGGTTTCATATCGCACCGCCTACAGTACGGTCGCGGTATGCGTCAGTGGTACCTCCGATGGGCTGTGGAGTGGACGCGTGGCTGCCGCATGACGTAGCCAAAATACGGCCGTCGGGAGATATCGTTCGGGCAGCGGATCGGCTCCGATGCTAAAGTGGCCGTCGGATCTGGAGGAGCCAGATCTAACGGTTGTCGGGAGCTCGACGTTACAGGAGGATAGTACAGTTAATGATCGGGCGTCGGAAGGGGTCCGATGAGATAAGGGCCGTCGGATCTGGAGGGCCTGATCCAACGGCCATCGGGGAGGTGACATGACCAGTGTATACGGCAGCGGGCGGAGGCATAAATACGTGTTTTGAAAGATTTTTCCAATGTATTTCAAAAATCAAATTGTATGCGCAAACTTTGGTTAGGGAATAGAAAGTGGGTTTTTTGGGAATTTTGGCAGTTTCAAAGGGTTTTCATGGGTAAAAGGGTTTTTATAAGGTTTCTCTTGGCAAATAATGGTTTGGTGAGTGGAATGACTTGAGGAAAGGGAGGGTAGATGAGTTGTAGGTTCATCCAAGTGGCCAGATGCCACTTTGATCCCTGATATAGGACTTATTGGCTATATTGCCAAGGGGAGGGGTATTTATATAATGCTTGGGGTTTATACACCATGGTGTTAGTACTAATAGGGGAAAGGTAATATAGGGGATTTACATAGTAGAATTAGAGTTAATATGGATGAGAGGGTAAGTGGAGGGGAAACCATTAAGTTTACGTGGAACAAACTTGGTTTTAAGAGTAGATCAAAATGAAAAGATTTTTAGAAAAGAAATGTGGCTTCTAAAGATTAAGAACCACCATGAAACCGTAGTCTCTTCCATGAATCTTAGCTGATGGGGGGATGTTAGAAATGAAATTGGAGGGGAATGAGGGAAATTAGTCATGCTTCCTGCCGCGATTTGATGAGGAAGAACACCTTTGTCAACTAATTGACTTTGCTTTGATGCCCACAGTTACCATCTCTGCAATGGTAGGGATAACCTTTCTGCAACCCCAACTACTTACCCAGCTACTTGCCTAGCATTTTTATTTCTTCTTGGAGGGTGCACTTGGACTTGCAGACCCTTACTTGCCTTTTCTTTTCTTTGGCTTTTTTCTTTTGCTTTTTCTATCTACTTCTACCCTTATCTCTTCCAAGGTCCCAGATTAAGCTGTTGGGAGCCTTTTCTTCTCTACCTGAACTAGTTGTCTGCCAAGATTAAGCAGTTTGGACAGACTTCTTTCTCTATTCTATAACTGAAAATTGAAAACATGGCATGATCCAGATTAAACTGTTGGATCATCCACCAAAATTGAAATAAGGTCATCAACATTGAAACACTTTACACACCTTTTGTTCTCTAGGAAATATGGGATCTTTGTGATATCAAAGCAGAGCATATTTGGACTTTCCCTTGCCAATCATGAAATATGAAACCTATTGGTATAGGTATCCAACAGTGGCTCCACATGGGGATGGTTTTTCTTTTGAAAGACCAAGAACAGCAGGTCAGATTGCCTTGCTCTTTGACTGCCCATACCAATCTTGAAATTTGCTGCTTTGATGTGTCAAAATTGTGTGCTTCTTTCTTGGAAGACCTCTGATTCTATTTACCTTTTGTCAACAGTCAATAGACTAAGAAAACTGCAATTTTACAAACTTGAATAGAAATTAATCTATATATTTGGGTATGTACAATGGAAGAGTCAGGTTGCACTCATGGGTGATATTCAAAATAGTGCTTCAGCATCCTGCCATTCACAGGACCTTCATCCAAATTAGTTTCATTAAGACTTTTTAGGAAGTAAGTGTTGTTACCTTGCACTGCTTGGACAGCAAATGGTCCTCTCCAAAGGGAATCAAATTTCCCATGTTTTCCTTTTTCTTCTCTCCTTGCATCCCACTTGAGGACTTTATCACCAATGCTGAAATCTTCTGCCTTAGTTCTTCTATCAAAGGCCTTTTTTAATTTTTCTTGTAATATCTGAACTCTGCTGAAAACTTGTTCTCTAGTTTGCTGTAAACAGATTATCTGATTGATCCTCCTTTGCATATCATTTGGCTCTGCTTGACTCTCTTGTAGAAGCTTCATAACAGGCACTCCTAGTGATGAAGGAAATTTGGCTTCTAATCCATAAACTAACTCATATGGGCTGGTCCCAATTGATCTTTTTGTTGTTAGTCTATCTGCCCATAAAGCATTGACTAGTTTCTTATGCCAGTTCTTTTTGTTCTCTTCCAGCACCTTCTTTATGATATTTATTAAGCTTTTGTTTGATGATTCAGCAAGGCCATTTCCTTGGGGATAGTAAGCAGTAGAATGGCCCAAAGTAATGTGAAATTTATGGCAGAAGTTCACCATTTTCTTGGATCTGAAAGCAGCAGCATTGTCTGTTATTATTTTGTCTGGACAACCAAATCTAGCCAGTATATTGTTCTCCAAGAACTGAATAATTATTGAATCCTTTGCTTGTCTGCATGGGGCAGCTTCAATCCACTTGGTGAAGTAGTCTGTTGCTGTTAAAATCCATCTGTGCTGGCCTGAAGATGAAGGATGAATTTCCCCAATGAAATCCAAGCCCCATTGTTGGAAAGGTCTCTCTGTTGCAATAGGTCTTAAGGGGAGTGGCAGCAACTGTCTTTTGCCCTCAAATACTTGACATTGATGACATGAGGTGGTGAATCTCTTAACATCTGAGAACATGGTGGGCCAGTAATACCCTGCCCTTAGTATTTTATCCACAGTGGACTTCCAGTACAAGTGTCCACCACAGTGTCCTGCATGAAACTCCTGCATGATATTGTTAGTTTCATTTTCCATTAAACAGTGCAGCAATATACCTTCATGGTTTTTCCAAAGCAGATTTCCATCCATCACACAAAATCTTGATGTTTTCATTTTTAAGAACCTACACTTAGTTCTGGACAGTCCTGGGGGAGCACACAGGTTTTGTAACACATAACGGATATCAGAGTACCAAGGAGATTGTTCAAAGGCTACATTGATCTTTGGAGTCGCCAGCTCTGTTTCACTGTCCAGCTGATTGATATCTAGGGCTTGGAAATTTGCCTCTGTCATTAATTTGGCCAAGCCTTGCCCTTTTATTAGCTTTGTAGGTTTTATTTCAATGTCAAATTCTAGTATGCCGGCAATCCATTTTCCTCTTCTGCCCTCTAAGTTTTCTTGGGTGAGAATGTCTTTGACAATAGGACTTGGTACATAAGCCACAACATGGGAATAAAGGATGTAAATCCTAAAGTCTTTAATGGCTTTGACCAAAGCATAGGCTTGTTTCTCCATAATTTGATATTTTAGAGGGGCATCTCTAAGAGCCCTGCTGAAGAAGGCAATAGGCTTCTCATTCCCTTGGTCATCTTTCTGTAATAAAACAACAGCAATAGTATGCTGGGAGGCAAAAGAGAAGATGATGAATTCTCTGTCAAACTGAGGATTGGTCAACACTGGGGTTTGGGTAAGGGCCAGTTTTATACCTTCAAAGGCTTGCTTGGCTTCAACAGTCCATTTGACCTTTGAATCTTTCTTTAGCATATTGTTAAGCACTCTGATCAACTCGGCCAGATTTGGGATAAATCTCCTTAAGAAATTGATTTTTCCCAAGAATCCCTGCAACTCCTTGACATTCCTTGGGTGGGGCATTTGTAGGATAGCTTGTATCCTATCTGGATCAATTCTTATGCCATCTTTTGAAATAATGTGTCCTAAGAGTTTACCTTCTTCCAAGCCAAATAATGACTTCTTGGGATTTAAGGAAATGCCATATTTCCTGCAGGTTAGGAAAATCTGTCTCAAATGTTTCAGATGTTCTTGGTCAGATTTTGAAAAGGGTGTAAGATCATCTAAGTAAATGACTAGGAAGTCATGAATCTCTTTTGCAAAAGCAATATCCATTGCTCTTTGAAATGTTGCCCCTGCATTTTTCAATCCAAAGGGCATTTTTACATACTTGAAAGTTCCCCATGGGGTTGTGAATGCAGTTTTGTCTTGGTCATCAGGGTGTACCAAGATTTGATTAAAGCCTGAGAATCCATCAAGCAATGACATCCTTGAAGCCCCCACCACTCTTTGGAGAATGTGATCCATTTTGGGTAAAGGGTAGTTATCTTTGAGTGATACTTGATTTAGATTCCTTAAGTCTACACAAAGTCTAATCTCACCAGTCTTTTTTCTTGTAGGGACTAAGTTGGAAATCCATTCAGAGAATCTGATTGGTGCTATGATGCCAGCTTTGAACATTTTTTGCAATTCCTTCTCGATGGAAGGAAGGAGTACAGGATTGATCCTTCTCAGCTTCTGCTTGAATGGTTTTTGATTAGGCTTGAGGGGAATGGTATGCTGAATGACAGAAGTATCATAGGACTTTAGATCCTCATAACCCCATGCAAAGACATCTTGGAACTCTTTAAAGAGGTCAATGTACTTGGGTTTTTGATCAGGGGGCAAAGAAGCAGACAACTTTATTATTTTGGGCTTGTCAATGGTACCAATATTGCATTCTTCAATGGCTGCATCTAATGGCTGCATTTTTGGCTTCCTAGGGATGTCATTTGAATCAAAAATGTCCTCTAGCGGGGTAAGGCCTGTTGGAAGGAAATTGTCTTTGAGTTGTATGATTTCAGCTTCAGCGCTGGTCACCTCTTCACAGTCAATTTGGTGAATTTGCTGAATGTTTTCGTTGTTGAAGATGGTTGGATTCAGTAATTGTTTTGCTGTTCTAGGTGATATTGGATGAACCATTTGTTGAAACAGTATTTGTGATTGACTTGCTGACTCAAGTATTTGTGATTGACTTGCTGACTCAAGTATTTGTGATTGACTTGCTCTGTCAGTGTCAATATTTAATCCTGCAAACTCTTGTTGTAAGGTTAGAAAATTGTTTATTTGCATATCATCCTCAAATACTTGCCATTCTTTAACATTGTTTGGAATGGAGGGTCTGTACTTGACCTCGGCTGTGAAGCAGTTGTTGGTTTCCAGTGGAAATTTGAAAGTGCTGGCAAATGTTGCCAAACTGTGTGCATGGAGATTGTGGCCCCTTGAAATTTTTGTGATAAGGAACTCAGAGAAAGTGTCCAATATTTCAATTACAGCAGACCTGTAAGACCTCAACCTTTTGTCATTGGTGACAAAACTTCCTTTCACTTGTTGAATCACTAGATCAGAGTCTCCCATGATCGAAACCGTAGGAGCTTGTAATGCCTTTACTAGCTTGAGACCTAGTAACAGAGCTTCATACTCTGCCATGTTATTAGTGCATCTAAAGTTTAACCTACAAGCTCTGCCTTCTGCATGGGTTTTCTCTTTGTTATGTATCCAAACTCCAGCTCCTGCCCCTAACTTGTTGACTGAGCCATCAAATTCTAAGACCCACAGGATATCTTGCTTGACAGGAGATTTAAAGATCTGTTCATGGGATGGCAATGTAAGCAGGAGTTGGGGTTTCTTCTTTGGCTTGTGTTCTAGGACAGTTTCATCACTGGATTGAAAATCTTTGACAACTAGAGGAGGGGTCGTGTCTAGTGCTTGACTGATCGATGTTTTATGGGTGGTACTTCCTTGATTAATGTTTTGTTCTTGCATGAGTGTTTTGGTCCTAATGTCATTGTTTGAGAGGCTTGTGCTGTCATTGAAGAGAATGAATGAATCTATGTCTGAATGGACAGCATATACAGGAAAGTTTTGAGGCTTTTCCTCACTGCTGACCATGTATTTCATGAGTGTTTCTCTGTAGAGTCTCTTTGGTTGCCCAAAGACAGAGATGGTGGCATATGACATATCTAATTGCAGGGAGCCTTGGAGTTTAGCTCCCCATGATCTTGATAACAGCATCCCATATTTAGGTGGGATATCAGCGACTACAACATCCATTAGAATGGTTTTGTTGGGGTATTGAACCAGAGACACACATAAATCTTTTATTAGACCTAAACACTTGACTTGGCTGGAGTCAAAGGAAAACAGGTCCTTGTATGGTCTTGTTATATCCAAATTCAATCTTTCCATGACTGCTTTTGGCATGAGGTTATGAGAGGCACCTGAGTCAAACATCGCATTATGCAGTATTTTGTCATGAATATGCAAGCTGACATAAAAAGGTAATATCCCTGTAACTACTGTTTTTCCATCTACCTCTGGGCCAAACAGTAATTCCGGAGTGTCATCTAACACATTTACATCATCTTTGCTATTAGTGAGTTGAAGGGATTTCTTAATCTGTTGCTTATAGATGTCATGCTTGGCTAGTTCTGAGAGGGGAATTGCTATCTTTAGCTTGCCAATCTCTGTGCCTAGGTCAAAAGGTTTATCAGCTTGGGTTTTGGAGTTATGGATAGCAGCCCTTTCTTTGCTCATTAAATCTTCTTGTTGGTTTTCATCTTGACTTGGAGACCTGCCCCTTTTACTCATGTCTTGAGGGGTAATATCTAAATCAGGGTGAGAGGACGACGTTGCCATAGGCTGATGTAGTGGTGACAATAGTTTGGTGACCTCTTCAACCACTACTTCTTCTGTAGGCAAGTTTGTTTTGTCATTAGGTTCTGTGACTATGGTTCCTTTAGACTGCTGTTTATCTTTTATCTTTTCAGGCTGATTTACATTTACAGTCCTACTCCTTAGCTTGTACTGTTTATGAACTTCATAGACAGCACTATCATATCCTTGTTTAAAATCAAAGGATTCTCCTGATTTAGTTTGGAATATTTTGATTTCATCATCCTCATGATCCTCTTGCGTTAAGAAAACTTGGCTTTTACCATCTAGACCCATTAGATTAATCTCAAGGTCTTCATTGGGTTCAGTTGATGTTGAAGTTTCTGCATAATTTTCTTGGAAAGGGGGTCTAATGTCTTGGTCAGCACTTGTCCTACCAATGTTTTGGTTTTAAGTTCTCCTAAAATTCGGATTTCTAGGAGGGTTGTTTTGTGGTGCTTCCCATGATGACTTTCTTTCAACCGATTCCACTCTCTCACCCAATCTCTTCATGCTATTTAGTATTGCATCCAGCTTTTGATCAAAGCCCGAGGGTTCTTCTTTGAAGGCAGTCCTTTTTTCCAACTTTGCCCTGTTTCTTTTGGCAATTAGGTTAGCTTCCACTGTGACAGCAACCCTTTGAGCTTCTTCAAGGGTTGGAGGATCTCTTTCCTTCAACTGATAGGCCATATCAGGGTCAAAACCATCAGGGAATTTATACAGGGCTAAATCAGGAGGGGGCCTTAAGTTCTGTGGGATAGCATTATACACATTGTTAAACCTAGCACAATATTCCAAAACTGTCTCCTGGGGACCTCTCTTAATAGTGTCATATTCACCAAGTACGTGGAGAGGGTCTTTCTTCTTCTCCCATCTGTCAGTAAAAGCTTCGTAGAGCTGATCAGGAGTTGTAATGGAGTTTGCATTCAGGGATCTGAACCAAGTTCTAACATCCCCAGTTAAGCTTTGAATAAAAATTCTCATTCTGACACTGTCATCATCTATTTCATAGGTCTCAAAGTGGTCTTGCATCTTCTTAGCATGCTGGATAGCTGTTAGAGAGCCATTTGAGTCAAAATATGAGATTTTGCTTTGATAATCTTGAGGTAAAGCCGCAGCATTAGCTGGTATCTGCAGAGGTGCATACTTGTTAGCCATATTTATGAGGTTCAGAGGGTTAATAGGAACAAACGGGACAGCAGGGATCACTGGTATAACAGGGTTAATGGGATGAGTAGCTAGTGGGAGACTAGTTAAAGGAGTATGTGCAGTGGATGAAGATGTGAGAGGAGGACTTTGTGATGTTGATGGTGAACTAGGGGAACTAGGGGTGGACCGGAAAAGAACTTTGCAAGGAGTGGGAATGAGGCTGGGATGATTCGAACTTATATTTGCATCAGCAGGCTCCTCCTGCTTTTGCTGTCTCCAGATGTTTCTTCGGATGGTATTTGGATTATCAACAATGATGGGTGGATTAGGGTCAGGATTTGCCCTAGTATGCCGTGGATTTTTCTTAGGAGCCAGCCTCCAACCTGTTTTTTGGGATTTTGCAGGAAGTTTTTATATTTGCAAGGACTGGATGAAGATTTTGGAATGGCTATATATTCTCAAAGCTAAGACGAAGATTCCCCAAACAAGCTCCTCCTTAAAGCTGTTAATGTGATGCAGAAACAGTTCTAAGGCCTCTTGGCTGGTTTCAGGTTTGATGGTAGCTTTGGAAAACAGATAGTAATTGAAAAATCCTAAGAAGTCCCCAGTGGAGTCGCCAATTATGTTAACACCCAGGTTGTTCCCTATGACTCCCAAGGGAATACGGCCGGGGTAACCACTAACCAATCTTTGGGTTACAGTTTCTAGCCTAACTGCAACCAGAGAGGGCTCTCTCTTTATGATTTGTCTCTATTATGATGGTGTTTTAGGCTAGCTATTATGTTCAGGTTTTGGTTTATGTTTTGGTAGAAGGATTTCTTTCAGGTCTTATGATGAAGTGTTTAGATAGTATAATACCATTGGGCAATGGAGTCGGGAGTTGTGAAATGATCTGATACGCTGGTTTGGTGGTGTTCAAACTGCAGGGCCTATTGTGTATTTTAAACAGACAAACTAGATCAAATGGTGATGTATGTCGACCAACAGAAAGCAATTAAGAATTTTCTATTGAGCTGGTGGGTGAAGGTGAGCACACTGCACAGGAGCAAAACTTGAAATTCCTGTGACAAAGGTCACTCTAATAGATGTATTCTGAAAGTGCAGCAATTAAGAATTACACTTATCCAGATTACAGCTGAAGAAAACATTGATAAACAACACAGATTGAACTCAGGGTACTCAGTGAATAAATCCTGAAAGCTATTCTTTTTCCTTGTTGCTTAGTATTGAAAACAGATAACATATATGGATTTTAAAAAAAAAACTAATTAACAGAGAGAGATACAGAGACTTATTGTATGATGAAATACACAGGGATCCAGCAGTTATCAACAGACACCAGAACGCATCCAACACCTCAGAAATCCGAGAAATTCCATTGCTTTGTCTATTAACTTCTGAAAAGGATTACAGCATAAGAACTTCTTCAGGAGAAATCAACAACCGCCTTTGCAATCTTATGCGAAGGGGACTTTATAGAAATGCGTATACAAAATATCTCAGGCATTGAGTCATCTGAGAGAGAAAATATCTTCATTATTACGTTCAGAAAGTAGGCAAGGAGTTATTATAATTTTGAATGTAGTGTAAATGCCCTTTATGTCTGTCAGAGGATTGTTTTGACTTTTGAGAGTCACTGAGTCGGTTGCATTACTATGTTTTAATTCTGGAAATACGCATTTACTTTTGGCTGCGCAGTGCATTCTCGGGTTTGCCAGCTGTGGTCTTCTATTTCTGCTTTGTTGGCCTCTACATCCGCTGAGTTGGCTCAGCTTTGATTTATGCTGCATGCTGACTTTGCTGAACTGTGCTTTTTATAAAAATTTGTAATAAAACAGAAATTTGGTGAATGCCTTACTGATTACAAAATTCTCTGTATTGCATCTGTCCACCATTCCTGTGTAGGGAGCTGATGCCTGAGGATGGCCTCCATTGTCTCTTCAGCTTCTGTATATTTGAAAAAATTTGGGGCCACATCAAACAAGTGATTAATTTCATTCATTATAAAAAATAGATTTTCTATCTTACTATAGAAAACCTGTCCTGTAATAGGCCCTGTGTCTTCTGAAGTGCTGGCTTTCTCATTGATTTGTGCTGAGGCAAAAACATTTACTCTTTTGGCATACTGTTCATGGGTGAATAATTTCCCTCCGCTGTTCAGTAAGCTAGGGAGTCCTCTACTCTGTAATGCCTGAAATTTCTCCATGAACCTATTTACCTCTGTCTGCATATCCTGGGTTCTTCTGTCCAATGTCTGTACCAGATTTCTAAGAGTAAGAACCCTCTTGATCATTTGAATAGACTCAGTTCTATTTGTGATTCCAATGGTGGCTAACTGAGAACTTGTTTTGTGGTTAAGCACATTGATCATTCTTGTAGCAACTTCAGGCATATTTCCTAATAAGGCCCTTGATGTTCGGATTTCCTTCTGTGCCTTTGGGATGAGCTCTAGTTGCTCATGGATTGTCTCGATATATGGCCATTGGTTGTTGATGGATTGGCCAATATTGGACCATATCATTGCTCTGATCTCAGATATGATTTTATCTAGCTTGAGCTCATTCTCAAGCTCCTTGATCCTATCTTTAAGGGCTTTGATTTCCCTGGCCTTTTCTCCCACCTCTCTTTTTGTCTTATCATGCCTTTTATTGACCTTGGCCAGCTTATCTCTGGTTTCATGTAGCTCTGTCATCTGAGCTTCCAAGATTTGTATTTCATTTTTTAATTTCTGCATGTCTAGGCTATGTGCCTGTTCTGTACTTGTAGGTGCTGCTGAAGTGGATGTAGCTGTTTGTTCAGTTTGTTGAGGTGGAGGCACAGTGGTAGGATCAGCATCCTCAAGATTGATAACTTGAGGAGGAGGCTGAGAAGTCTGACCCTCTTGTCTTTGCTTTAGTGCTGCTTGAGTAGCCTCAGACTCCCCTAATTTCTCTTGTGTCTGCAGGAGCTGCTTATATATAGATATTAGCAGATCTGTGGCATCCTTTTCCATCCTTTGTTGGGCTACCTCATCTGTTTGGGGGTGAATGGTAGCTGGGAGCTTGACTTTCTTCCTTAATGCAGCCATGTCAGCATCCCTTAGTTTCAAGATCTCCTGTATCCCTTTGATGTCATTGGGGTTATGCCCAATTTCCACGATGATGTCCTCTAGGGATTTTATCCTGTTGTCTTTGGCCTGAGATGAAGCCCTCTCCAATTCTAGTTGAGAGGCTGTAGCATTGAGGCTGCTTGTTAATTTGTAATTCTCCAATGTTTTGTCTGCCAAGGAGGCATACACCATTTCACCAGTTTGCTTGTGCAGCTCAATTTTATCCATTGGGTGGATGTCCTTGGCCAGGACCTCTAGATTAGTCCGGAGATAATCTGCAGTAGATTGTGGCTGGAGTGCAGTGGGTATGAAGTGACTCATAGTCAACTTGCCTTCGTCCACATCAAAGGCAGCCATTAATCTTTGTTGGTTGGAGGGGGCCATTTTCAACAAATGGTTGTATAATTTGATTTTCATGGGTTCACTCCTTCTTTTGATGTCTATAAACTGCTGTTTGATGCCTACCTCTCCTTCCCTCTGTTGGCTGGAGGAAGTGACCTCCCCTCCCATGATTCTGTCTTGTTCTTGGTGGAAGGAACTGACCGAGGCTTCCCTGCTGGGTGGGCCCATACCCATTGCTTGTCTAATTGCCTCATCATCCTCTGAGAAGTCATTTAATCTCTGTCTCTTCTCCCCTTGGTTGATGGATGAAGTCATGGGTGTTTCTCTATCCCTTTTCCTACTTAGGTCCTCCTTCTGTGGAGTTTGAAGGACCGAGGCATCAGTAATGTTTTCAGGCCTTGAGTGTTCTACATTCTGGGCCTGCTGCTCAGTGGTAATTGGGACATCTACCACTCTTTCTTGCTGTAAGGGCTGCTGTGTTTCAGATTTCCCTTCTCCTTGCTGCTGTTGTTGTTTTTGTTGTTGCTGCTGCTCTGCCTGTTCTTTCTCTCGCTGCTCTGGCTCTATCTCCATCACCTGTTCTTTTCCCTTTACTGATATATTTCCAGCAACTCTTGTAGCTTGTTGTCGGGCGGTTGAAGAGGATGCTGCTGCTCCAATTTGTGTGCTCGGCAGTGAGCTGACCTGTGAATAAAACTCAAGGTCAGCCATTTTCTCTAGGTTTCTTAGAGCTCTTTGATTAAGCTCTTCTTGAGTAACAGCTTCTTCTAAAGTCCCTCTCCTCCATTTACTTTGATTGGCATGTTTTTCTATGTGAGGAAGGCTGCAATGATCATAAGCAGACAACTTGTATTTAAGCCTCCTCATGGTAATGAAGTTGTTAGGGTCATAAGGTTTCCATAGGAAGCTGTATTTGAGACCAAGGCCCCCAAGTATTCTATCTGCTTCCTTCCACCCTTCCTCCCTTTCGTTATAAAGGAGATGGCCAAGTTGACTTTTGACCTTTAGCTGTGCCTTCTTACCTTTGCCTGAAAAGTGGACCACATCCACAAAGACAAACTGCCTAAAGTATTCTAAGGCAAGTAGTCTCATAGGCACAAATCTGGGTAGTCTAAATGGGGGCAACTCACACCCATATATTCTGATAACGGTGTGGTGTTGGTAGAAGTACCAATCCCCAATGTTGTATGCTTTTGATAAATGCAGGAGTCTTTGCATCTCATCTGTCAATCTGGGAGGAGGTGAGCCCAAAAGTAGAGTCATGGCTGGATGAATGAAGTGATCAATGAATTCACAGTAGGTGTATGGAGAATAGAAAGTGAGGTGGAAAGCAGATGTCCAGTACACCACCGATCTCAAATTTCCCTGTGCATCTTCTCTTTTCATTGGGAAGGAGAACTTCTCATGCTGGAAGTATAGAAGCAAATGATATATGTAGGAAGTGTATTTAAATACCCTATCTCTTGACAGGTTCATCAGCTGCTCATGCATCTTGTCAGAGATGTATGTGGCATAGTCATAGCAGACTGGTTTTCTACCTGGAGCAAACATGAGCATTATGTGCATAACCATTTCATCCACATATTCCACTGAATCATATCCCAGGATGGGACTGATCATGTCAACAAGGTCCAGGCCCAATTGGTTGAGGTAGACAGAGTTGATGGGAGGAGTTTGTACAGTGCCTGCTTTGATGAATAACTGGTTGAGCGTTGTAATCTGGGCCTCTGTCATTCTGGCTCCCCCTATTATCAAATCAGCTAGTGATAGAGGGACCAACTTCTTATTTGTTTTGAACTGCAGCATCTCCCTGATGGCTTCAGGGGTAATAAGAAACAAAATTGCGCCTGAAGAGTCAAGCACTGCCCTCTGGGATGCATCATAATACTCAGCACATAAGTGGATGAGTTCTGGGAATTGGTTGACCTGTGGTAGCTTGAAGATTGGGAGAGAGGAATCCCAAATTCCCAAGATGTCTGTCCCATTCTGATGTTTGATTTTAATTTCATTTAGTATTTGGAGATGAAACCTGCTCCTGCTTAGCACTTCTTCTGATATGTTATAGTCTAAGTCAGCTAATGCTTTCCAGCCCAATGCTTTGTGAGGGGCATTCAGAGGAGCTACATTGAGGGCTATAGGAGCCACAGGGGGATCCATGGTTCTTCTTAGGATTCTGTTTTCTCAAGGACTGGTGTTACTATGCAGAGTAACACAAACATCGCTTTTTTTGAGGAAAATGAGAATTTCTGAGGACAAAGAGTGAATGGGAAAGGTTGTAGCGATTGAAACGCTGCTTTTGAGTTAATAGGTGAGTTGCAAACCTGAGCAGAGTTTGTTTTTGAGGCAAATTAGCTTCTTGCAGGTGACTGGTTCACGATTGCGCGAACCAGTAATAAGTTACATTCAACTTGCCCAATGTGGCCCTATAAACGTGTAGTGGCAGCTTTGGTTTGGTCTGAATGCTAGTTCAGTGGTCCTTTAATGGTGAATTCTGAGTTTGGAGGTCTGTTACTAGTTATACCCAAAATTCAGTGAAAATGGAGCTTTAGAGTGCAAACGAGAAGTACCTGTAGAATCTGCTCGTTAGAACTTGCTAGCACTTTGAGGGATGGACGTTCTAGCGGTCTGGAAGTCTTTTCCACGGCTGGTGCAGGTTTGGACGTGAATTTACATGCAGAACAATCAACAAAGCTTGCGCCCAAAAATAGCAAAAAACACGATTTTTGGCATAAATATAACTTTTGGTGATTTTGGCGCGTTTTCGCGCTGATGTCAGCATGACGTCACCGGTGGGGTCAGGGTCGGATGACGTCAGCAGGACGTCATCCGGCCAGGTGGCGGCCTCTGGTTGGTCCACGGGGAGAGTGAGATGGCAGGACAAGTGGACCGGTGGTTGAGCGGAGAAATGATGCGACGGCGTACCTGGGGGTGACGTGGGGTGTCGGAGCAGTGACGTGGCGGTGAGGTAATACAAGCGGGAATGATAAACCGGAAACCGGGGCAGTTTCATATCGCACTGCCTACAGTACGGTGGCGGTATGCGTCAGTGGTACCTCCGATGGGCTGTGGAGTGGACGCGTGGCTGCCGCATGACGTAGCCAAAATACGGCCGTCGGGAGATATCGTTCGGGCAGCGGATCGGCTCCGATGCTAAAGTGGCCGTCGGATCTGGAGGAGCCAGATCTAACGGTTGTCGGGAGCTCGACGTGACAGGAGGATAGTACAGTTAATGATCAGGCGTCGGAAGGGGTCCGATGAGATAAGGGCCGTCGGATCTGGAGGGCCTGATCCAACGGCCATCGGGGAGGTGACATGACCAGTGTATACGGCAGCAGGCGGAGGCATAAATACGTGTTTTGAAAGATTTTTCCAATGTATTTCAAAAATCAAATTGTATGCGCCAACTTTGGTTAGGGAATAGAAAGTGGGTTTTTGGGAATTTTGGCAGTTTCAAAGGGTTTTCATGGGTAAAAGGGTTTTTATAAGGTTTCTCTTGGCAAATAATGGTTTGGTGAGTGGAATGACTTGAGGAAAGGGAGGGTAGATGAGTTGTAGGTTCATCCAAGTGGCCAGATGCCACTTTGATCCCTGATATAGGACTTATTGGCTATATTGCCAAGGGGAGGGGTATTTATATAATGCTTGGGGTTTATACACCATGGTGTTAGTACTAATAGGGGAAAGGTAATATAGGGGATTTACATAGTAGAATTAGAGTTAATATGGATGAGAGGGTAAGTGGAGGGGAAACCATTAAGTTTACGTGGAACAAACTTGGTTTTAAGAGTAGATCAAAATGAAAAGATTTTTAGACAAGAAATGTGGCTTCTAAAGATTAAGAACCACCATGAAACCGTAGTCTCTTCCATGAATCTTAGCTGATGGGGGGATGTTAGAAATGAAATTGGAGGGGAATGAGGGAAATTAGTCATGCTTCCTGCCGCGATTTGATGAGGAAGAACACCTTTGTCAACTAATTGACTTTGCTTTGATGTCCACAGTTACCATCTCTGCAATGGTAGGGATAACCTTTCTGCAACCCCAACTACTTACCCAGCTACTTGCCTAGCATTTTTATTTCTTCTTGGAGGGTGCACTTGGACTTGCAGACCCTTACTTGCCTTTTCTTTTCTTTGGCTTTTTTCTTTTGCTTTTTCTATCTACTTCTACCCTTATCTCTTCCAAGGTCCCAGATTAAGCTGTTGGGAGCCTTTTCTTCTCTACCTGAACTAGTTGTCTGCCAAGATTAAGCAGTTTGGACAGATTTCTTTCTCTATTCTATAACTGAAAATTGAAAACATGGCATGATCCAGATTAAACTGTTGGATCATCCACCAAAATTGAAATAAGGTCATCAACATTGAAACACTTTACACACCTTTTGTTCTCTAGGAAATATGGGATCTTTGTGATATCAAAGCAGAGCATATTTGGACTTTCCCTTGCCAATCATGAAATATGAAACCTATTGGTATAGGTATCCAACATATGCCACCTGGGTCACCTTTGCGTTCCTTCAAGCGAGCATGCCAAGATGATTTGGGAAGCACATTACGGTTGGGTTGTTGGGCATTTCGGGGTTGAGAAAACAGTGGCAGTACTGCAGAAGTATTTCTATTGGCCAAATCTTCGACAGGATGTCAGGAAGTACACCAGATCATGCATTACCTGCGTCATTGCCAAACCGAACATCAAGAAGCAAGGCCTCTATACCCCACTGCCTACCCCTAGTCGACCTTGGGAATCCATCTCCATGGATTACATGTCATGCCTTCCTTCCACTAAGCATGGAAACAAATGTGCTTTTGTGGTCATCGACAGGTTCTCGAAGATGGCCATTATGGCGGCCTGCAAGAAGAATATCACAATAGAAGCCACTGCTAAACTCTTCTTTGAACGAGTGTGGGTACACTTTGGGATCCCATAGTCTATCATCTCAGATCGGGACAACAAGTTCCTCTGTTCATTTTGCTCCAGCCTTTGGTTGATGCTGGACACCAAACTCACTAAGTCCACAGCCTTCCATCCTCAAACTAATGGCCAGACAAAGGTTGTCAACAGGATGATCGTACACATTCTGCGCATGTACAACCCAAAGAATCCACACACATGGGATGAGAGCCTCCCCTATGTTCAACATAGCTACAACCGGGCTCTCCACAGCTCGACTGGCCACAACACTTTTCAGGTGGGCTTGGGATTCCAGCCACTATGTCCCATTGATGTGGCCATGCCATTTGCAGCTACTCACATAGATTCGACTCATGTCCAGTCTGAAACAGATAAGGAAAACAACTTCATTGAGCACATCCAACATATTTTCAAGTAGGTCCATGACATTATGGAGAAATCAAATGCCAAGTACAAGCAGCGACATGATCAACATCAGGTGCCACACAAGTTTCAGGTGGGCAACAAAGTCTGGTTGCATTTGCAAAAGGAATGCCTTACCAGGGCTTATCGGAAACTTGGACCACTCTAATATGGTCCTTACACCATTACCAAGGCTATGGGAGACAATGCATTTGAGCTCAACATTGCCCCATTCCTTGGCCTGCACCCAGTGTTCAATGTGGACCGCCTTCGGCCATACTTTCCACCATTACTAGACACATCCGACATTGCAGAACAACTCACACCCACAGAGTTAAATCCAGATTGCATGGAACAAGCTACAACTGATCGGATCATGGACACACAAATCAAGCACACTCCCTAGTAGAATATCCAACTGTATTGAGTTGTCAAAGCAGGCCAACTTCTTCACTAGGGCAAGTGGCTCACTAGGGACCAAGTTCAACAGAAGTTTCCTCATCTCATGGAGGAACTCAATGCAATGGGGACCATTGCTTCGTAAGGGGGGAGGAATGATCTAGGTGGATATTGGTAGCCACCCGCCAATTCCACTTGGACCCCCACCATTTCTTCTTTTAGTTTTTTAGTTTCCTTAATTGTAGCATAGCTTACTATTTTTTAGTAGTTTTTTGGGTCCTAAACTTTCGGAGCCGTTCTGAGGCCCTAAACGACGCTTTTTCTGGAAATCTACTGCCAACGATTTTATATTTGTAATCATCTTTTTCGTTGTAGTCCTTGGAGAGATCTTTCCAACGGGTTATCATGCACGTCAAATAGAGATAATATGACCAAGTCACAACCCCGTGAAGTTGGCTGTCCAACTCACCCCAATGGGGCCCATAAACTCTTGGTGTTACATCTACTCGAGTTAGGGTTTTGGTTGTTTAGGGTTTGCTCTTATTGTTTAATAATAAAAAAGGCCCTTCAGCCTCATTGTAAGGAAGTTTAGAGGCATGTAGCCGCCACATCTCTTCTCAGAGATAAGCTACCATCGCCCTAGCTGGTTTATTTCCATTTCTGTTTGTAAGCATATTTCAGTATTTTACATTAATGAAATGAAGTATTATTTTTGTTGCATCTTTGTGTTTATGGTTATCTCTGTAATTTGTTGCGTTCCTATTTAAATCTGGATCAAACTTAGTTTGACTTTGAAAGTATCTTAGTAATTGTTGATTTACTTGAATCACTATTCCTTCGTCTATTAACTGGTATCTCCATTGACTAACACTTTCACGTAATGCATTAGTTTTCAAATCATGATAAGGAAACTTTAGATCTTCTTTCGAAAATGCTTTGGCATGAAAACTTATAGACTTCCTCTCCACTTGAAAAGAGGCTTCATTACTTTTTAAAGCATGAAATGATGATGTAATACCAAAGAAATGTAACACTGACTTTCCCCAATATTGAACTGCACCCCTGAAACTGAAAATAAACATACCATTTGAAACAAGTCTCTAATTAGACTCACATGTACCATTCCCTGCAATACACTATTGATGATGATAGTTTCTAGAATTCAGTTGAATGAATGAGTTGAGATTCATTCCGTCTTTAAGAAGATGTTCATAGGACATTAAATGTATCTCATGTTGCTTATCCTGTTCATGAATAAGATTTCTTGGAAAGGAATTAACCACCTTGACCAATTGACCTATAAACTGAATCTCGCATTCCGAACAATATTCCTTATGTTGTTCCTTAATAAACATGAGTACATATTTACTTGAACTTATTAACTGCTTAACTTGATTTGTAACAATTAAATCCAAGCTTAATTTGACTTTATGTGCGCTAACAATAAATTCAACCCCTTCTTTCTTTAGGTGATATTTATGTTCCCTTCTGTAAAACACTGCATCTCGATCATAAATATAAGGACTTCCTGCAATGGCCTTCTTTTCATCCTTCACTTTAAGGAAATTTTTGGGCTTAAATTCTGGATGAAGTTTCCAGCACTTCAATTCATCACGACCGTTTCTCTGGCAATGAGAACAAGTGGGTATTTCCTTTTGAACGATCGTTGATTTCTTTCTCTTCGAATTGTTCTTCCCCTTACTGTCACTGGAATCTCTGGTTTCCAACTCTTTGGATCACTGCAATGAAAACTTGAATGGTTTGCCACCTGATTCAATATGTATGGCCTGAACACACACCTCATCAAAATCATCAGGATTAAACATCAATAATGTATTCTGCAAATATGGATGTAAACTGCTGATGTACTTTAACAAAGTTTCACGTGTATCCAATGAAATACCAAGCGCCAATGCTTTCTTTCTGAACTTCTGAGTAAACTCCTAAACACTCTACCCTTTGCCTTGCCTCAGACACTGCCAATCAATAACAGCTTGCTACATGTATCCTGAAGGATAGAACTATTTCCTAAGAGCTTTTAAAAACTTATACCATGAAGAGATGACTTTTCCTTTATGCTTTACATCTAGCTGAGTTTTACTTTCCCACCATATTAAAGCTGTTCCCCCCATTCTAAGTGTAGCTAACTGAATTTTAGTTTTATCACTAGAAATGTTTTGAATGCTATAATACACTTCTAACTACTTAATCCAGTTATCTAGCTTTTCAGGATTCATTTCGCCATCATAAACAAGTAACTCAAATTTAACGTCAAGTTTCAAAAGAGATGTTTTCTTAGGTTTCTTTTCCATTTCATATTCTGCACTGGAAGAAGAAGAAGAAGAAGAGGATGATGGAGATGATGCGGGTGAAGGTGGTTTATCCGCCTTGCCTTTACCTTTTCCCTTCTTCGATGTCTTTGAAGAAGAAGCATCTATCACCTTATTGTATTTGTACAATTCTCCCAACATTTGCAGCATGGTTAAGAATGCTTGCTGAAACTTTTCTTCACTCATCTTAGTTTCAGTGTTTTCACCTGCATCAGTTCCTGACATGGTTGACTTCTGAACGACTCATCACTTTCCAACCTCTGGATTGATCTGCTTAAGGATTCCTTCTCCTCGTTGCGAATTTGACCTGGTTAACATTCAATGGCACATTCTGCAAATGCAACCTACTTCAATACCAAATTATATGATTTGAAATGACCATATACTAAAAGCTGATGTAGAATTGATTAGCCATTAAGGAGTTGAATGTTACCTGAAAGCACGGAAATCGAGGAAAAATTTCTTGAGAAGAACACTTTATGACAGCTGATAAACCATAAGTAAGATGCAAAATAGAAGTGAAAACAGCAAATACACAGCTACACCAAACAACAATATTGATTACGAAGTTCGTCCTTGATGGACTACGTCTACGGGTCCACTTTCAAGATGGGCAATCGTTTTATTAGGAATGAGAAGAAGGTGTTGATTACATAGAGAAAAGACTAGACTGAATTTGCACACATGCACTTCTCATCACTATCATTAGATAGCCCTCTAAACCAACTTTCCAACACCGCTTACGGTTTCCAATTCTGACTCCCAATGCTCCTGAAACCCTGAAAAAAAAATAGCCTCTAACCTCCAGAATTTGTATACAAAAACCCAACACCACCAATCTATTCTTCAATGAGAAAAATTGCCTCTTATAGGCCTGCAAATACATTCAAACCTTCTTAAGTACCTTTGAGGTGTATGAGCTGACTTCTGGGGTTGAATTAGGGTTTTTGGTTATGTTTTTCCACCTTGGTTCATTATGCCATGGTCTTCGAATTATTTGAAAACAAACTAAACAATAAAAAACCCAAAAATGACTTTAGGTTAGCCCGAAACCACTAGATTGCAGCTAACCGGATGGAGGCGCTAACGACCCATGTGAACACCTAGAGTTGAACTATTTGCAGGGTGGTTATCTTGGCAGCTTGCTCTCTGGTGGTTTCTGTTGGCGGAGATGTGTCACATGCTAACGGTTTTACGTTTTCTCCACGCAGTTAAGGTCCACGGTTCTCAAGTCCTGACAACTTACCTCTACTCACATGCCTCACTTACTCCTCATGATTCCCACGCGGTTAAGATAGCATTTAGGCGCTGATTTATGTGTTTTATGTAATGTTTTACATTGTTTTTAATTACATAGGCCGAGAGTTGTTTTAAACATAGGTTTAGGATTAATGTGTTGTAATGTATTGTAAGGTTGGACTTTAGGTTAGGCTTTAACATAGTTTTAACACATGAATGTATGATTTAGACTTAGGGTTTGGTGTTTAGGATTAGGTTTAGTATTTAGTGTCAAGACTTACACTTTTACATAAACCCATTACACTTTGTTGTCACAAAGCAACATTCAAACCCCATATGACGACACCAACCCTACATTATGGATGACAAAACCCACGCACATCATCGACTCCAACTGTCTTTGCAACAACACCCTGACGATGAACCTATGCCAAAGATGACACCCATGTCGAACCCAAATTCTGCTTGTCGAACGACAAAACACATGTTGTCGACTAATCCTGGTGGAACTGTCGATGAACACAAGTTGACAACTAGATGCTAAAACATCTCCACTGAATGCCATGAAAACCTATGAACATTACCTGAACAACCTGATCCACAACCCAAACTATCGATCTATTGAAACTAAACTGAAGCGACGACAACACTGAACGACACTTGAACACCTGTACAATTTGAATTAATGGATCCTCCTGGATCATTGACTCTCTTTGTTTGTCCATTTGTCTACGGATGATAAGTTGTGTTAAAGGCCAACTCTATACCCAAACCTGCAAATAACTCCTTCCAAAACTTAGAGGTGAACTTAACATCTCTATCCGACATGATCTTCTTTGGAACACCGTGAAATATTACTACATCTCTGATGAATACCTGTGCTATCATTAGCTAAATAAGTAGACTTCACTAGAATGAAGTGCACTACCTTTGTCAACCCGTCCACCACAATCATGATTGAATCATGTTGTCTAGATGTCCTTAGAAAACTTGTAATGAAATTCATGGAAATGACCTCCCATTTCCACTCTGGAATCGAGATCAGATGTAGTAATCCACCTGGATGCTTTCACTCTTCTTTTTCCTATTGTCAATCCAAGCACCTAGCCACAAAATTTGTCACTTCCTTCTTCAAATTTCACCAATGATAGAACTTCTTCACCGTTATCAATGTCTTATGATATCCTAGGTGACATGAATATGACTTAGCATGAATTCTCTCAAGATAAGCTTCTTGAGTTCACTGTTGTCTGACACATAGATCTTGTCCCTAAATCTCACCAAACCATCCACTGTGAGATGATAGTCCACTACCTAATCACTTGTATCCTACTGTAACCTATGCCTAAGCTCCCTATAACTATCATCCTACTAACCTGCCTGTAAGATCCAATCCTGTATATTTGTCCCATATGAACTCATAGTTGCTATATGATTTATCTGCACTCTTCTGCTAAGAAAATCTGCCACCCTGTTCTCTTTCCCTTTAATGTACCTAATCTCAAAGTCAAACTCATTGATTGTGGCCAACTTTCTAGCCTACCTGGAATTCAGATTTGGTTAGTCAAACAAGTATCTCAATCCACTGTGATCACTCATCAATACAAACCTCTTGCAAAGAAGATATTGCCTCCACATCTTCAATGCATGGATGACCGTTGCTAACTCAAGATCATGCGTGACATAATTTTTCTCATGCTCACACAATTTCCTTGATTCATAACATACCACCTGTACCTCCTACATCAAGACTCCACCAAGTCCTTTCTTGTAGGAATTTGTGCACACAATGAATTCTTTATCCAGATCTGCAATCTTTAGAATTGGAATATTAGTTAACAATTGCTTCAACTGTTCGAAACTAGCTGCGCATTCTTTTGTCCATTCAAATTTCTTACCTTTCCTTTGCAATGATGTAATAGGATAATAAATCTATGAGAAGTTCCTGATGGACCTCCTGTAATAACCCACTAACCCCATAAATGACCTTACCTCATCCACATTACTAGGAGCTTCCCATTCCATGATAGCTTTTATCTTTTCCAGGTCCATTGTTATGCCTTGCTTGGAAACTACATGTCCCA
Source organism: Pinus tabuliformis (assembly GCA_031772625.1). NCBI lineage: Eukaryota > Viridiplantae > Streptophyta > Pinopsida > Pinales > Pinaceae > Pinus > Pinus tabuliformis. The sequence goes on along the minus strand of CM062820.1, from coordinate 1,463,208,705 downwards.
AATAATGCACCTTTGTCTGAAATAAACTACATTTGATAAGTTTGGCAGGCAACTGATGCTCACTTAGTATCTCAATATTTTTGCTAAATGTTCGGCATGGTCTTCCTCATTCTTAGAATATATCAATATATCATTAATGAACATAATAATAAACTTGTCCAGATAAGGACACAATACACTATTCATTAAGCAACTAAAAGTAGTTGGAGCATTAGTCAAACTGAAAGGAACTACAACAAACTCATAATGCCCATACTTGGTCTGGAAAGCAGTCTTGTAAATATCCTCTTCTTTGATGTGTACTTGATGGTATCTTGATCTCAAATCAATCTTTGAGAACACTGTTGCTCCCTTCAACTATTCAAACAAGTCATCAATGCTCGATAATAGATACATGTACTTGATGGTCACCTTGTTCAACTACCTGTAATCAATGCATAACCTGAGAGTACCATCATTCTTCTTTACAAACAAAATTGGTGCACTCCAAGTGATAAACTTGGCCTGATGTATCCCTTGTCAAGCATTTGCTTCAACTGCAACTTCAACTCTACTAACTTTGGCGTGCTCATCCTATATGGTGCCTTTGATGTTTGTGTTTCCCCTGGTACTAACTTAATAGAAAATTCCACTTCTCCATGAGGTGGAAAATATGAAATCTCTGTTGGGAATACATCCTGAAACTGTTGTAGAACTAGATACCTACTAAAAAATTCTACATTGTCAACATCCTTACCTTTATCACTAGAAATATATAATGCAATTAGCACACGCCCTTTCATGATACTACGATTTTCTTGCATAGTTGTCACCATTCTAATTGATGTTGCCTTCTTCTTACCCTGCAAGATCCTTTGTTCTACATTCTCATCCAAGCACTCAATAGACTTGTGATAACAATCCACCTTGGTCCTATGAAGATACAACCAGTCCATACCCAACAACATATTGTATGATCCCAATGGAATCAAATTCAAATGTGCTGATGTAGGCATACCATTCAACTCAAATGCACAAGATCTTACCTATTGATGAACTCTCTTCTTAGTACCTATAGCCAACTGCATTAACCAAGATTCTGCATGTACTCCTTTATTCAAACCACACTTATCCACCAGGTCAGGATTAACTTAACTATAATTACATCTAGGGTCAATCAAAATAGAAAAAACTTGATCGCAAAGCTTATCGCTCATCTCGATAATAGATGCCTAGTGATCCACCTGCTTGTTATCTAACACTACATAAATCCGAGGAATACTCTATCCAACATCCCCCACTATTTGTGCCTTCTGAGAACTATATATCTGTGGTCTACCACCCCGATGTTGTGGACAATCTCTCCTACGATGATATTTGCCGCAAGTCTAACATTGTAAAGGCTTCCTGCCATCACCCTTGTTTTGCTCCTCAAACTAAAATCCCTACCCTCCGTCAGATGCATTGAACTTCTTAGGCAATGCTACATTCTCTTTGTTACCTGTGTCCTAAGTTATTTTCCGCTTCTTATCCCACTTTCCTTGTTCTTATCATTACTTTTCCAATCCTGCTTAGTTTCATATCTATGCTTTGATTGCTCATAACAATGCTTTAGTTTTTTTATTCCTTCAATGATCTAGGTTCATCAAACTCAATCCTATCTTTGGATGCTACTGGAAACCATAGGGTCTTCACAAAATGAACTTATGACATAGCACACACGTTCATGACATACTAAACAATACTCTTAATTTGACTACATATTGGAGAATACCTCTAAAAATCAAATTATTTAACCCCCTACCAATATGAACCCAATACACCTTCCCAATTTAAAAACCCCCTACTTTCTCTAGACACTGTAGGTATCCATTTTATCATTAAATTTTTTTTATACCCCTTTATATTTTTCATTAAATTTGAGCTCCACTTTTCATACCTGCCAATATAAAAACCCTTTACCCCTTATTATATGCTCAACATATTATGTCCTTTTTTCCTCAATATATATCCACCAATATGAATTCATGTGGTATGGTATTGCTCTCCCAATGAAGCCCCCATGTTGGAAACCCACTGATGAATCTCTAAATATTCTCTTTATCCTTTTTCAGATAAGGCACATACCTCAACAACTCCAAGAATCTTCTAGTGTACTCATCATCAGTCATGGATGCCATCTTCATATCATAGAATTATTTTTCCATGTCATCATAGTATCTCTTTGATAGATATTTTTTCTTGAAAAGTCTCTCGAATTCACTCCAAGACAAATCCTCTTCATGAATACCTATAACATTCTTTACATCTTCCAACCAAATGTTTGTTTTACCTTCAAGACTGAACGTAGCTATTCTGGCCTTCATGTTCTCTGAGTAATCATGCAATCTGAAGAACTCATTCATCCCAAGTAACCAAGCTTCTACATCCTGTGATTTCTTCATTTCTCCGTCAAATGTAGGTGGCTTTGATTTCTTGAACTCATCTAGTAAATATCCCCTATCATTCCTCTTATAAGGATTATAACGATGATGGCCATGGTACCTATCTGAACAAGAACTAGAGTAAAGTGCATGTCCACTACCTCATCTATTAGGTGTATCCAAGGACCTACCATCTCTAACCATGCCATCTCTATCCAACCTGTGCCCAATATGGGACCTGCTACCATAGGCTCCATTAATCTTGTCCTCTTGTCCATGACTAATCCTAAGCGGTCCCTGTCTCTGAAAGTCTGACAAACTTTGAAGGATAACTACATTGACCTCTTCTTGTTTCTCCTATGCCCTGGCAAGTCTCTCTTGTGACTGAATGATTCTATCATTATCTAATTTTCAAGTCCTTATTTCTACCTTCAAACTTCTCAAAGTGTCTGTTATGTCAGGAGATTACCCATCACCATGTTGCTTATTTGATCTAGAGGGAGAATCTCATGAGCTATAATCCACCATTTTGCTAGTCATCTTTGATCTTCTTCTTTCTACAAGTATGTAATGTCACCTAAACCAAAACATAAACGTAACCAAAATACCTCAGTATAGTTCAGTGGAGGATATATTGTTTGCATGATCAACTAGATTAGCACAATACATGTATAAATATAATCATAGCAATATATAGACATCATATCAATCATCATCCCATTTACCATGCATGATGTCACAACTATAACACCAACTAGACATAATGCATGCACAATAGCATATAAACACTAACATGCATAACCAATGCATATACAACCGAAATGCATTCACAACAACCACATCCCAACAACAACATCATTAACTCTTACATGGAAACACAAATGTAACAATGACTACTGCCATGCATACATAACAAACACATAGACCACAATAATAATAAACACATATGCAACTAACATGTATACATGAAAACACATTCCACCCATCCAATCCAAGGGTTGAACCATGCTATGATACCACTCTGTGGTATCAGATATTACCCAAAGAAAATGGAAACCAGACATCACCCAAAGAGAACAAAACACACTCTGATACTACTCTGTAACACCCTCCTCCCACACTTACCCAAGATTTTCAGTCCATCGGAGTAAATATGTGATGAAGAGTTACTATGATATGATTCAACTTCCCAATTACAGTTAAGGGAGTGGAATCGACAAACCAAAACTAGAGTGGCCTTCCTCAGGATCTATAGGACCCCCAGGGGATAACCAACCACTCCAGGTGCCCAAATCCTGATTTAACTTGATTTTTAATTGATCTATATCCCCAATCGCTCCCATGACAAGACCTCCATGTGACTGAAATCCTCCTGTCGCTCCTACAACAAGGCCTCCATGTGACTGCAGTATTTTTTAGGAAGTTTTGTGTCAACGACCCCAAAATATGAGCCACTTTTTCAGGGCTAGGACTCAAAACTCTACCCAAAACATGATGAAATTTTTAGAAATGATAAATAACAAGAAGACAAGGCTTCTAATGAAAAAAATGAATAAGGACATGACCTTCCTCATCCTGACATAACAGGCATTCTGTTAGACACATCAGGAACATGTAATGTATAGGTCATAAAAACACATATGAACATAGGGACCTAATAATTATCTGAGAATGGTCAAGAAGTTCTGGTGCCCTCTCACATTAACTGCATTATCATCTATTAGGTCATTCATTCATCAAAATTTCATCTACTAACCAAAACATGATGAGACCCATAACTCAAGATTGTCATTAAGCCATACTTGTAACCAACATATAACTAGATAAATGACAATAATAGAACAACCGTCATAGCGACATAATAAAAAGTACATTTACACATGGAACATAAAAGGAAAGAGCTCTTATTAACAAATGAAAATCCAACCAAGTTAGGGACTTCCACATACCACCCGACCATAGATTGGGCTGAACCAAATCTCTCTTTAATCCAAACACCCTCGTGACATATTCCAAGCGTGAATGTGGGATCTCATGGAATAACCAGTCAAAACCAAACCAAGGCTTCCAGAGCCTAAACCACCTCAACCCTCAACAAATTATTCCACCTCATGGTCGGACATCACTAACCATCACCAGATTGGTCCCTACCCAAGTTGTTCAAGGCTCTAGAGCATTTGTTCCAACTCCTCTTCTAGGACTAGTAACTCAACCCAAAACTATCGTCGGTCTCCAGAGCATTTGTCTAACCAAGGCTTCCAAGACTAGTAACTCAACCCACCAAGGGCTCTATATCGTTTGTCCAACCAAGGCTTCCAGGACTAGTAACTCAACCCAAGTTGTTACAGGGCTTCCAGAGCATTTGTCCAACCAAGGCTCCAGGAACTAATAACTCAACCCACAACCAAAGGAACATGAGCACCAACCAGAAAACAAAGATAAAACCCACAACGCCATGGTTATCTAGGAAATGACAAGGCTAGGAAAAACCACTCTCAATCTAGGAAATCATTCATGCCAATGACAGATCATAACCAAGAAACCACATGCATATGGCATGCATACCAAAACTAGCAAGGAAATCATACATGCAACTTGGTACTTGCAAGCCAAACCCGTTTTAGCGGCCGATCCTACTTTCCTCTTGCACTTTCCTTCTTTTCCTTTAACTTCTTGCTCCAAATTCCAAGTATGCCACGCTCCTCCAAGAGTGCTCCAAGAAAACTCTAAGTGTCCAAGAGTATGAGAGAGAGAGAATAGAATGAGAGTGCCAAAAACTAAATTGAATAAAGTTGTGAACTAATCCTCATAATCATTTTTATCATTGAGACCTCTATTTTCTTCATTTTCCTCCTCACATGCAACCTGTGAGCTTTCACCTTATTTTTTTCTTATTTTACATCATTTTCATATATAAAATGCCAATTAATGCCTCATGCCTTTCCGAAGCCTTTGTTATTGCATTTCCCAATTTCGATAGCCATTAATTAATCACAAGTGATCCTCGTCACTATGTCTTTGCCCAATATTCAACTTGGAATATGTGTCCCGTGATCTTGGTTATTATTTTTCCTTTATTAACTTTATTACATGCATTTTTAACCTGAGGTTGTTACAAACTCGTAGTTTTGCAATAAAACTTAAAACCCCCAAACCCAACTTCTAGATTTTATGTAGTTTTATGGTTGTATTGGCATTTAGAGTTTTGCAATTTACAATTGAATAATAGAATATCTTGTTGGTTGTATTAAATAATGGAAATGTACCTTCAAAAATAGTTTGACCATTAATGACCTTAAGACTTAATGATATAGGAAAATGTGTTGGGTCTACAGAAGTAGGGCCTGAGCCATATGTGCAACGTGCTTACTATAGTTATCATTTTTTTAATCAGGGTTTGATTATGTTATTATAATTGTTCATAGGCAATTTTGCACATATCTCGTGGAATGTTGAAGTTTCCCTTTTACATAAAAACGATGATTTGTTTTACAAAAGTATGGAGTGTGATTTGAAACTACAATGAAAACAAACATTGGTAATATTAAATAGGTGAAATTTATAAGATTTTGACGAAATGACATCATTTATTTGAACCTCTTAAATAATATTTCTAAGTTATTATTATTGTGAAGAAAATTTTAAAGCTTGCTAAACATTATTTCACAAAAGGAAATGTGTGAAGCTTATAAACATTTGCCTAGGAGAGAAATAGTGAGTAGTGGCTCACAAGCCTAGATGGGTTTAGCATGTATGTATTTCTCCGTCGCTGGAAGGGGTATGCAACCTTCAAGGCCTTATAAATATTCATGAGAAATATTTGAATATTGAAGCATTTACACATCAATAATGCAAAGTGGAACAATTGATTCTGATCTTAACTACAAAAAAAAGGGATATTAAATGTAACTTGCTTTAATGTTGTACCAACTTAGTAGCTAAAAACTACTATTACCAAAGAATCTATTGAGTTGAAATATAGTCAATTGTTGAGATGGAAAATAACGTAAACTTGAGAATGTAGGTAGAATGTAATTGATGTGGGTGTGGTTGATCAAAATTCATAATAAAACATGGTGTGATGATTTGTTAGCAATGTGTATATTCTCAATGAATAATAGTTGTAACGAGATGACAATCCTTCAAGCATTTTGCTATATTAAATTGAATGCTATATTAAATTGAATACATGTGCTTTATAATTTGATTCTTATGGTTCCATCTATTTACATAAACGTGTTTATTTATGTTCCAATTTACAAGCAATCAAGCAATGAAATATAGATGTATTGTCAAGAATAAATTTTTGAATCTCTAAGCTTCTTCTGATAAGTTGGGTATGACAAATAATTTTATCCTATCATTTCCTAGTGCAAGATCTTATTGATGGGAGATGCTTCTTTGACCCTTTCTCTGGGGAAGTAGCAAGCAGGAAAAGGGATCTATTGTTGATTCCCTGGGACCTATACTTGTGTTGTAGAAAGGATGGAAGGATTAGGTTGGGAAAAAAATCTATACTACTGGTTTATTATCACATGCAGGCAATCTATGTTTCCCTTGCTAAATCATCCCTACCAATTCTTTATATAATATTCATCATTAACTAAACCATTCCTCTGTTTTGGAATGTTCCATATGCATACATACATGTCAACTCAAACAATGACTATTTATAATATAAAAAGAAGACCCTATTTATGTTCATGTAAAAAAAACATATAACAATTCATCATTATCAATGAACATGTTTATATTCTTATCCAAATCATCTCATAAGAACAATTAAATTTGAAGGTGTTTAATTTTGAGCAGGCTTAAACATAAATCTATACTTATTAGGCTTGTACATTTTCACTGTGGCTTCGAAAATTCTGCATGTAACCAATTTTACATCAGGGTTGTCTAACCACTCATAATTGGTCTTCCTAATACAGTTAAAGTGAGTTATTTGCACATATAACCTAGATGTGGTATCTAATTTCAAAATAACTTTAGGAATTGGTGGATCTATTATGATATAATGGAAAATATATACATCTTTCTGCTCTTTTTTAGTTCAATTTTGAGGTTATGATAGGGTGCATCCTGAAGTATTCATATTTATTCCTCATCCACTTTCTTATACCCTCTGATAAGAGGGTACAATGTGGACCGCCTATTTTATGTCCTTTCTTCAAAGAGGTTTCAAACATAAGTAGATATGATAAAATCTCTTTTCATTCATACATCTCATTGTCAAAGAAAAATTTTGACCAGTTACTGGGAATATTATGCTAACTACACATATTCTTGTAGTATGCACATGCAAACATACATACACAAAGATAAGGATTTCAATTAAGCTCTCTCTAAATACCGACTTTGTTATCTTTCAAACCCAAATGTCCAATGTTGATGATACAAACCTTATTAACTCTTCTATATGGGCATCCCCAATTTTTAGGTAGGCTCCCTTCTTAACAACTTTTGAAAGCATTGTATCATCCTTGGCTTCGAGTTTACTCTATTTCTTCATCATGACTATCCAAAAGCACAAGACTATATTGATTATAGGGATTGGATGACTTGAATGAGATCAAGGGTTATCCCTTAAACCATAGAGTGGTTTTTCCACTACTTAAAATACAAGTGGCATATGAGCTTGCTAATCATTTGGAAAGGTGTGATAGAATACCATTACATTCATTCCCCCTTCCTTTCCTTGTGGATAAGAAGGAAAATGCATGTGAAAATCATAGAGACAAGGAATTAGAATCATCTACTAATAAGAAGGTGATCTACATCCTTGGTACATCTCAAAGATCTTGTTGACCATATTGTTTTCATTGATGTCAAGGTCATGGGGATCCCAATCTAGTCACAAAAGGAACTAGATCAAGTGGCAGAGGGCCAAGTAGGTTGTTCGAGGCACAAATACCAAATCAAGCAACAGATTTCTCAGCAAGAAATTTAAGGCACAAATACATTGGTTCATCATAGATTGATATTAGTCATTTAATAGATCCAAGAGATAGAAATATTGTCGTCAATATATGTATGTCTATCAACCTCGGTGTATCGTCTATCTCATAAAGAAAAGGGCTAAGGAAACTCCAATATTCGTTATCTTTAGCACCTAGTCAAAACCCCCAATCATGAAGAGTTAATAGGTTAGTGCCTAAGGGTTGAGCACTCTCAAAATGTTGTCATTTTGTCAAGAGGAGGTTAATGTATACTAGGTGCTAGCTGTTTGTTTAAAGCATTAAAATTAAAAGGGTTAACTAGTAATATGTGATTATTTTTATTAAGATGTGATTGTAATGATTCTTAATAGGAATACAAGTGATAACAAGCAAATAATACATGTAGCAAATTACAAAGATGAAATATTCAGCAAACACCCATATAAATGTTGCAACTTGAGAACTTCTGAGCCATTTTATTATATTTATACAAGTCAAATACAATAGATGATGGAATGGTGCACCTGGGCTTGTCTAAAAGGACAAGTAGGACCAAACCCAGGTAGGAAAATGGTTGAGTTAAAAGCTACCTAGCTGCTACACCAATCTGCACTGCACTGTCCAGAAACTACTATTTGTCGAAGTTTGAATGGTTGGAAGGTGCACTGAAACTACTTAGAAATTTATATGATTTTAACCCCAGACTCCTTGGCCAAAACCCTCAAAAACCCAGAAATGGTTTGGCCCGATTTGGACTTCCAAAAATCAACCCCCAAAGGCACTATTTAATCCTCAGCAATTCTACAGTGTCTACTGCAAAGATACGACTTAAAACCCCACCTTTGGTGCTTAGAAAATTATGAAAATTTATATTTGGGATCCTTTTCAAAAACCCAGAAAAACCTAGAAAGGATTTTGGATGGTTTAGACTTCTAATTTTTGACCCCCTTGGAGCCTCACCTCAACTCTAGCTGCCAATTTCGACTTGCTGGAAACTGCCTGTAAATCCACCTGAAAAATTCTCCAAAATGCTAAGTTCACCCGTGGTATCCAATCCCTACCTCCCCAGCTAATCTCTTGGCCCAACTCAGTTGCTCCCAAGTACCACGAAAATTTGTTGTGTGGCCTCTGTGTTGTCCCCTAGCCCAGAAGTTTGAATTTCTAGAATGTTGGCTCAGTTGGCTGTAAAACCCATCAAGAACGCTGGTCTAATGCTGCTACCCAATCTCCCCAAATCTCAGACAAACAATCATATCTCTGCTTGCCTCAACCTCCCTCTGCATGTTTCCTGGCTACACAGAAATACGCACTCCTTTATCTGCGCTGGTTGGTGGTGCTATGTCACTGCCCCGTAACTCTTGAAATATTTGTAGAACTACCTCTCTAGGGTGGGCACAGATGGTCCCCCAAAGTAGAGGTTGAATGTTCCACTTGAGAGATTCGTGGCTAAACAACCATTTGACTTAGCTAAACAATAAAGTGAACAGTCAAGTGATTTTGTTTGCAAGAAGTATGAATGAATCGCAAAATGAGAGCTACTCCTTTCTTATAACTCCTTGGGCCTCCCTTACCTCATGGGGGCCCCTCCATCCACCTATTCAACTTTCCCTCGAAGCTATTCGAATGGGCCAATTTGAATTCCCATGTGGGTGGTCCCCACAATCCACTAGCAACCAAATTAAGTCGAATTGCCTCCTAAGTCCCTAAGTCGAAAATGATGGGTTCTCTTCCTACCATCACCTTGTTACAAATGTGTTTGAGAAGGGACATGATAGTCCTCCCCTCCCAAATGTTGCTTTCCCTCAAGAAACCTCAAATTTGGGTGCTCCAATATGTGCTCACCCACCTAGGTGGTGTCCTCATCCGGCAAGTTCTTCCAACGCTCCAAAAATCGCTTGTCCTCAAGAAATGTCTGAATGAGAATCCTGTCTAATTGTTGCTCCCCACTGTCATTGTAACCTATGCCAGGGTCCCAGATGTGCCACTGAATCATCCCTGACCTGAACACTGTCCTAATATGAAAGAAACCTTCAATACAAGGATCCCAAGCCATCCTGTCCGACATGAAGCTCCCCTCGCTCCACTCCCTATCCTGCCACGAGCAAGTACTGTAGAAATTTTGAATAATTAATCAATTATTCACAGAGATTATCCCGATTATACACTATTGCGGAATACATGCATAATACATAACCTCCTCTACGTTGATCATCAATTTAGCAGCATTAAAAACAATCAAACATCAATCTCATGCGCACATTAACACAGTATGTAACCCGGGGAAAGCATATAGCTGAAAACCCCACACTATCTGTATATTATATTGATTGAGAACATGTAACAATACATAGTACAATACTCCTCACAAGTACTCAGTACTATCTCCACCTGTTACACACAAACTAGCTCAGATCTAAATCAATGACAGGTTCAAATCTCCTTTGCTGCTTGCCTGCCTCCACTGTGCAATCCTACATGAGAATAATGATGAATGGCTGATCCAAACTCGTGTTTGCCTTGGATGAACCACGCATTCCTCATTGGCATTACTCAATCCATTGATTGTGAAAATCTCATGCACAACTGTAGTCACAACTGACAACAATCTCAACCTCTAACACCTGTCTCCACTGAATTGTCCATGTACTGAGTTAACTGATGTATTCTTTAGTTGCTTTATGAGTTAATAATTAGTGAATTAACTTAACAATTAATTCACATCACTCATCACTAGTATATTTGCAGTTAGACTAAATACAACTAGTTCAACCAAGTCAAACTGAACACAACTCCATCAACTCCACAATCAACTCCACCAAACTCAACCACATGAGTTCTAACTGAAGTTCTGCATGCAATACCTCAACTGACCCACAAGAAAAGCATATTTCCTTCTCACAGTTGCATGTGCCACATCCGTAGCTCGAACTGAAGTGCTCCAAGAGGATAAGATAATGTTTATAGTCCAAATATTATTATGAGACAATAATATTTGACTGTTCTATTTTTAGCCTGGCAGTCTAAAAATATAAACCACCCATATGTCTAAAAATAGAAGTCCATCTATTTTTACCAACATGACCAATCATCCACAAATAGCATCCCGCAACTCATAGACCATGATCCATATGTCTAAAAATAGACTTTGCGCCAAAAATAACCTGCGGGCCCACTTAGTGAGGGTGACTCCTTTCCACTAAGCTCCATCATCTTGTTGCATTTTCAACAAGTACGAGAAGTCCCTTGCTCCATCAGTGATTAGCTATAGCCCAATGGAAGATCTGTATGATCTCCCCATGTAGTAGACGGCGCATCCCTAAATGTTATTGAGTTGTGAAGAGCTGTGATGCCTCAGTTCCCTGTTAGTCCCAGAGTGGTGCCACCATGTTGATGTTGCATTGCTATAACTATGCCATACTCCCCATCATGCACAGACAGTATCTTGCTCTCTTGGAACTCGATGGTGGAATAATGAAAGAGACGAGACACATCCTGCCTGGGCATCTCCATGGCACCAAGGCCTACCCATCCAAATCTAGATTCGAACCTGTGCAGCAATAGAGAATGTCTGCCTCCCCATATGATGAAACCCTCTATGAACCCCCATGTGTCATCGCAAGAGCGAACTATATCACTCTTTGCCACAAATCCACTCATCACAGGTGATCTATCGATCAACTGAATCCTGCATCCCATAGGCAAACCTGTTGCGGCATAGCCCTGACAACCGATGGAATCCCTTTGGCCCTCATCTCTAGTCCCTGCATGCCACCCATATATAGGCTCCATACATCATGAACTAATATAAGGCATGTTAAGTTGTTCGGTGTCTGCCATTGTGTAGTATAGATGACCACTAGAAACCACGTGTGCCAAATAGCTACCCCCTGAATGCAACCAATAGATCGGTATCTAATATGCACAATTGACTCAGTGTATGTGGATCCATCCTGCTCCTACCAACCATCGCCACTGGTTCAGCTACCCACCCCCTAGAGAATGTGTCGATACAATGTCAGGAACCCAGATACATATTGGACAACTATCTCAGCCGCACACGGTATCCTCTGCTCATCCATGGTCCAGACATGCCCTGTGGAAAGAGTGAAACATGTAACCCCTATGACCAGCTCCTCGAGCATAGAATTAGTGATGAATGATATTCCATTCCTGTCGATGATCACCTCATCCCTCGACCTGTGACTATCAACTCGCGCAGCGACTGGATACCCCGCTGAGAAGTCTCCCCTCTATCGCACCAAGTGTCATCCAAATATCTTGGATGAGCTCCTCGTCCCCTGCTACTCATGTCTAGAGTGTCAAAGGACAACAACTAGATCGATCATTCCTGTAAGTGATGTAAAAGAGGGTTAAGAGTGTGAGTCCCTGCGGATACCATCAAGTATCGCTCATCTATGTACCCATTGATCCTGGGTGAACTACACCCAAAGGTATGCCGGTATCTCTGTCCATGGGTGTCCCTAGAGGCAACACTCCAAGACCTTGTTGTGTAGCACCATATGCCTCTGCATACCACGGATCATCCCAGTACTCCTGGACATGCCACTGTTTACTGTGGCTAATCCCTGTACACTGTGGGATACCCTCGGCTGCAGCTATGCCATCCGGTACCATCCTACTTCCTACCTGTGTCACTACACCTGTCACTCCCCACATGTACTCACTACGATGTGAGGCACTCCCACTCCACAACGTAGTGCAACACACTACAACACACCACCATAAATCTTCATGCCCACCTGTAGACCACTGCTCAATGCTATATGCTCCCACTTATCCCTAGATATGATGGCCTAGAGCTATGTCTGTACGTGTCAAGCCACACCCAATCAGTATCATCACCTCCACCATCACGTCATTATCCTCGCCGATGAATGGATATTCCCTCCAAATCCCCCCTGAGGGATCCGAGAAGTGACTCTCCCTATGTGTCAACAATGATGCCATCACTACTCCGCTCCTATGTGCCCCACACAAAAGTGAAGAGCCCTCAGATCCATGCAAGGCACCGTCTGGTGGCTTGCCAATGCCACCTCCTTTGACAACCTCCTGCCAGAGTATGTTGATCACCTAGTGATCCCATGTACAAATTCCATACCAAGAAAACCAAAAGAGTCTGTCCATAAATTGGTCGGCCACTGGTGTTGACCGAGACTGCCCTAGTGAAAGTGCATGCTCAACTGCTAGGTCAACTGCACCATCCTAGTTGTAGTCAACCGACATACATGGGAAATGATAGGTAGTCCCTCCTGGATCCTAATACTAGTCAGGGCTTCCAACATCCCTAGTGCATGGAAAATCCTACTGAGCTCCACCTGGGTCCACTACAATCTCCATAGTCAACTCCATTGGGTACTAACTCAGAAGCTCTCACCACCCAACCCTAAGAGAGGGATCAAATGCACAAACTCCCACACATAGAAAAACCCCACCATGAGGGTGTTGCACCCTATGCAACTCAGGTCATCTCATCTCACTATCCTGGTCAATACATACAATCTGACTAGGTAGCTCTGTCTCCCTCTGTCTAATGGGCCATGGTAACCTAACAATGCTGCCAGCCTCATCTATGTATGTCCGAAGAGGGCTGCTCTCATGCTCCAACGTGCACTCTAGCTACACTAGTAGGGAATCCAACTTCTCCCCAACGTGAGTCAATTTGGTTGTGGACTCCGTACAAATTGCTCTCATGCCTTCCAACTCTTCATTCTGCTGCAAAATCGCCTCTCACACTAACACGACCTTCCTTTTTAATGCTAGAAGGTTGGCCTGAAACTGATGGAACTGTCGTGGGAATCTATCACCTGTAAAATTGGTCACAGCTCCAGATAACTTAGCAACTGTTGGTATATCGTCTAGGGATGGCACCCCCTCAACAAATGGTTCTATGTGAGTAGGCTCTATTATTTCCACTAGGGTGTCAACTGGGGCTATCAAAGAGGTCTCTAATAAAGGTGACTCTTGCATCACACCAGGTATATTGATGTGCTCATGACCATCTCGTGAGCTCTCAGCATCATGCTGAACCTCCTCCTTAGGCTACTGATATCTCAAGCTAGGTCTCCACCAGCAAAAGCACTCCCTGGTCTCACCCTCTAATCGTCTTTGTCCTGTCTGCTCCTTTTCATGAGATTTGGTGCCCTGATCTAGTTGAATTTCCCCACATAATGTAGATGGCTGCACCCCCACGACATGCTCACCTCTAATGTCTTTTTTGTAAGGGTGAGGATAGGTTTGGTCTATCACCCTCCTCAACTGGGCCAACCTCTCATCATCCCAATAAATTCTACCCCAAAATTTCTGCATACTAGATTTCCCTTGAGCCATGGGTTTGTCTCCGGTTTCACCCGTCACTGTACACTCATACCCAAAGCTTCCATGATCTTATGGCTAATTTCCCACAAATAGGACAAGATCATGCTTTGATACCATTGTAATGATCCTTAATAGGAATACAAGTGATAACAAGAAAATAATACATGCAACAAATTACAAAAACGAAATATTTAGGAAACACCCATATAAAAGTTGCAAATGGAGAACTTCTAAGTCATTTTATTATATTTATGCAAGTCAAATACAATAGATGATGGAATGGTGCACCTGGGCTTGTCTAAAAGGAAAAGCAGGACCAAACCCAAGTAGGAAAATGGCTGAGCTAAAGGCTGCCCAGCTGTTGCACCAATCTGCACTGCGCTGCCGAGAAACCACTACTTTGCAGAAGTTCGAATGGCTGGAAGGTGCACTAAAACTGCCCATAAATTTATATACTTTTAACCTCCGACTCCTTGGTTAAAACCAACAAAGACTCAGAAATGGTTTGGCCCGATTTGGACTTCCCAAATCGACCCCTAAAGGAACTACTCAGTCCTTGGCAATTCTACACTATCTACTGCAAAGATACGACTTAAAACCCCACCTTAGGTCCTCAGAAAATTATGAAACTTTATATTTTGGATCCTTGTTGAAAACCCAGAAAAACCCTAAAAGAATTTTGGCTGGTTTAGACTTTTGATTTTCGACCCCCTTGGAGCCTCACCTCAGCTCTAGCTGCCAATTTCAACTTGCTGGAAATTGCCTGTAAATCAACCTGAAAACTTCTCTAAAATGATGAGTTCGCCCATGCTATCCAATCCTTGACTCCCAAAATGATCTCTTGGCCCAAGTCAATTTCTCCCAAGTACCATGAAAATGTGTTGTGTGGCCTCTGCATTGTCTCCCAGCCCATCAGTTTGAATTGCTGGAATGTTGGCTCAGTTGGCTGTAAAACCCAACAAGAACACTGGTCTAATGCTACTACCTGATCTCCCCAAATCCTAGATAAACAATCAGATCTTTTCTTGCCTCAATATCCCTCTACGTGTTTCCTGGCTGCCCAGAAATACGCACTCCTTGCTTTGCAATGGTTTGTGATGCTATGTCGCTGCCCCGAAACTCCTGAAATCCTTGTAGAACTATCTCTCTAGGACGAGCACTGATGGTCCCCCGAAGTAGAGATTGAATCTCCCGCTTGAGATATTCGTGTCTAAATAGCCAGTTGACTCAACTAAACAACAGAGTGAACATTTAAATGATTTTGTTTGCAAGATGTATGAATGAATTCCAAAATGAGAGCTACTCCCTCTTTATAACTCCTCAAGCCTCCCTTGCCTCATGTGGGCCCCTTCATCGACCTATTCAACTTTACCTCCAAGCTATTCGAATGGGCCAATTCGAATTCCCATGTGGGTGGCCCCCACAATCCACTAGCAACCAAATTAAGTCAAATTGCCTCCTAAGTCTCTAAGTCGAAAATGATGGGCTCTCTTCCTTAGCCAAAATTGTACAAAATTGTGTAGTAGCACCCTGTTACAAATGTGTTTGAGAAGGGACATGACAGTGATTAGGAAAATATTGAATGGGTTTGGCGATGTAAAGCATACTGGGCACTGAATTCCTTGTTGATTGAGTGTCCCAGTATGATGTGAATAGAAATGGTGGGTCACATATTGAGGTACCATATAATGGATGCTTTATAAATAGTGTTTCATAGAATGGTTAATGTTCCGATATGGCATGGTAATGGCGGGTCCGCTAATAGGGTATCAGCATACCAAAATGGTTAACAATGTTATAGCACCCTAGTGTACAATGTTCCAGTATGATGGGTAAAATGTCATCAGTTGGCAGGGAATGAAACTAGTCGTCAGTTGATAGGAAAGAGTACCAGGTACCAATATGACACAAAATATGAGGTGCTCCAGTATGACATATTAACTAATGTCAACTGACGTGATTCCCATATTTTTTATTTGGGATGCCTAATTCGTCCACGTGGAAGTTAGAGTGTTAGGAATTGAGCATTAGGGCCATGGTTTTGATTCATATTAAATCATTATATTGTTTTTCATCCATATCGATTCTTTTAGAGCGGAAAAAGTGGAGGAATAACCTCACAGGACTAGTTTTACCGATAGGACCCAATAAAGCAAATTGGCGTTTGAATCCTTCTGAGAGAAATTTGAGGCATTAAACAAAAGTTTTTGGGATGATAAGTTTCTTGCTTTATTGCCACCTTTTTTCTTATTCTACACACAAATACCTTTCCAATGGTGCAAGAATCCCCTCAATCAAAATCCATATGCAAAAGTTATGCCACTTAGAAGTTGACCTTCTTGTTTTCACCACGATAATTTGAGATGATGCTACTTCAACCAACATTACTAATGGAAAACAGGATAGCCACATGATAATGTTGAATAAGACTCTAGAAGAGTCAATATTTAACTCTAGTTAAGAGTTGAAGGGGTCAAAATTAACCATTAGTAGGCTATTAGGTTGTGTTATAACCGAGCCAATAAGAGGAAAAGGGGTTCCATTATTTTCAAGTGCATTTTGTTCCATAGAATAGTAGAGTAGCTAAGAGGGATAGGTTGAGAGCACACATAGAGGATTTGTGGACTGTAGTAGCCCATGGGCCATGGGCCTTGATTCTTTGTATTGGCATCCATTTTCTCTTAAGATAAAGAGAGCAGAGCGACCTCACCTTCCAATTGGGTTTTTTCCTGAATGTAATTTGCATGCATAGACAATGAAAAATAATTTATGGATAAAAAATTCTATAGAGAAATCAACCCTCATAGTATAGCTTTCAATTTTTTAAATATACTTTTATTCGATTCATTATGATGAATTTTCTAGTGGAATATCCACAATAGTTTATGGATCATATTATGACACAAAATATGAAGTTTTTCGATATGACAAATTAAAATAATGTTAGTTGACGTGATTCTTTTATTTTTTATTTGGAGTGCCTAATTGGTCCACTTGGAAGTTATAGTGTTGGTCACTGAGCATTAGGCCCATGGTTTCTTATGAGCCTCTGTATTGACTCTAGAAAGGACTCAAAGCCATTACCATCTGCATAGTCTTATGTCTGAATTATATTCCTATGTTGCGTCAACATTATCTAGTTATGACCTATAAATAACTCAATTTGGAAGTCGTAAGTATGGATCAAAAGTGAGAGTGGAGATATAATGCAGAGAA
The DNA here is from genome assembly GCA_031772625.1 of Pinus tabuliformis. Lineage (NCBI taxonomy): Eukaryota > Viridiplantae > Streptophyta > Pinopsida > Pinales > Pinaceae > Pinus > Pinus tabuliformis. Next base: position 1,463,190,809 of record CM062820.1, on the reverse strand, counting down.
AAAGTGAAAGGAAAGTTTGAATTTTGTGAGGTTGAGCATGAACAAATATGAATATGAATTTTGAGTAAGATATGTATCCTATCTAGGGAATTTGTCTATAATAGAGAACCAAAGTGTGCAATATATTTAATGAAAATGATGTTGTTCAAAGCATCAAATAATGTTCTTTATTTGAGTTAACTTATGTATATGTTTGAGCTACATATATCTATATAATAAGCCACATAAGTCAATGACCAGCAAGGGGAAGATTGAAGATGAATACATGAAACCTAATCAGTGAAGTAAGTTTGGATAATATTGGAATTGTAGGGAAAAGTACAAAATGCAGAGGCTTGATTGGATCAACATCAGTCAAAATACAAATCAAAATTAAAAGAGGGGATTGGTGTCTTCTTTAGGTTGGTTCATACAAAATAGCAAAGGGGATTGGTGTCTCTTGTAGGTTGGTGCCTACAAAACAGTAGAGGGGATTGGTGCCTCCTCTAGGTTGGCTCCTGTAAAATATTTAAAAGGATTGGAGTCTCCTATAGGTTGATGCCTACAAGATCAATTATTTAAATAAGTTTTGTGGTTTCCCCCATTTAATATCTTCCATGTACATTTGGTGTTTTCATGTGTTTCTTATGTGATTTATGCATTATATGGTTTGAATGATTTAATAAGTGCAAATTTGCCATGATAGTAATTCACCCCCTCCTCTCTATGTAATATTAATTCAAACAATTGGTATTGTTATAGACATTTTTGGGCACTGCAACCCCAATCAAACATGTCCATAAACCAAGGACTCGTAAGTCCCTAAAAGTGTTGTTCCATCCCCTAAAAGAACAAGGTCAACTGATTACATCATCTCCCAGAAGTTCTCCATGAAAAACTACTCAGAACTGGTCAAAGTTGGACCATCTCACCTGCTCCATGGTCAAAGTGCGATGCATCCCACCTAAATGCACACGGGAGGTGCGATGCATACTGAAAAGCCCTTCTATGGGGTGTGATGGGAGAGAGTGGACAAATGGCAGAGTCAATTTGCGAGGTGGATGATCATGGAATCTTCTAGAAACTTCTCCTGTGACACTTGCCTCTCTGAATTCGCCTAGGGATGAGTAAGAGATCATCAATCTCCAAGTGGAATCAAGAACTATCAAAGAGAGGACACTAATCAAATCTCAGAAGCTGACTCACCTCCCTGAAATCATCTATATATGGATCCCTCATCCTAGAGATCCAAAGGCTGGAATTTTATATCTTGTAAGGAAGTGCTACTGGTTTCTTGGTGTAACATCATAGTGTTGGGTGATCTAAGATTTTCATGAGGTGAAGAAGGGCTTTCTTGCTGAGAATATGACGCTGGGTTAGAACAATTGGTTGTAATCCTCTTTGCTATTCTTGATATCATTAAAGCTATTCAAGTTTTCCTCCACATTCTTGTATGATTGATGATATATGCATTTGTGTGGTCAATATATATCTGGTCCTATATTGTTTGTGATAGTAGATAGCTATTCTTGGATAGTGTTTTGCTGCTTTGATTCCACAGGTGCTCTTTGAAGCTGGGTAGATAAGGAAGCGAGTGGCAAAGATTTATCAGAAGGGAGAGGAATCAAACAAGGAACCAAGCGCAAGACAAAGGTTGGTCTCCTTTGTTCCCCTCTTATCTACTTCTCATAAGGAAAACAAAAGTAGTTTTAGTTTGTTTGTTTCTAAGATAGCTACCAGTCTTAGTGGGACTAGCCGCTCTGCATGGACAATAGTTTTCCCCATAAAAAAATGGCGACTCCACTGGGGAGCTAATAACGTTTTTTCTTTTCTATACTTGTTTGTTTTATAAACTTACAGACGAAGCCTGAAGTCAAGCCAACTAGCCTTCGAAGTGCATTTGCTATGCAAGTGCAAAGTAGATCAATGCTGCTTCAGTCTATCTCCGGGTTTTGTTTATAAACTGAACAATTGATTTGTAAACATCCTAATTTCCCTTGTGGTGGCTCTAGTAACCTCCTTAGATCTACCCCTATGATTTATTTACTGATTATCACTTGCTTGGCCTAAATCCTTGAACTGTGCTACAAATTGTGATCAAGAACTGGATCAAAAGTCTCACACTATACCATCGCACCCTCTCTTCAAGGATATCAGTATGCATCGCACTTCCTGTGTGCTGTAGGTGGGATGAATACTAGAATCCCTGTGTAACAGGTGCGATGGTCAGAGAAGGCTAATTTTGCCTCCAGACTTTGGTTTTTCTTCACTCTTTTCAACTCTATTCAGGAGTTTTGCTGTCTGTAGTCAGTATACCTCTATGGAAACCCCCTTCCTTGCCATTATTCTGCCTCCATCGTGCAAATAACTGTAAATGTTTTTATGTATTGTGAGCCATTTTCAGTTCTCTTTTACAAAGAAGTGGCGTAATTGAACTGTCGTTTCTTGATTTGGAAGTGTCGCAAGTGTCTTTTCAGTCATAGAAGAGAATCTGATTATTCTTGATATTTGATTACACTGTTACTCTTGTATTTGATTTGAATTAGTAGTTTTTCAAGTGTCGAAAGCAAGTTTTCAATTCCAAAATCACAAAGTGTCGTCATTGTCTTTAGTTTGTCTTGAAAAGAAGCTTGTTAGTAATGTCGCTTTGAAAAATAATTCAGATTTGCGCTTAGCTTTCTTTTGGTCATTCACACATTAAGAAGGATGGAAACAAATACATGCATGTGCATTTGCATTTAGACTGTTTTTTGGTTTGATTTAGGACAGTATAGTGTGTGCTCTTTTCTCTATGTTGAAAGAATATCATCTCTCTTTCTTTAGTAGCTAGGATTTTCATTGCAAAAAGAAGATTAAACGATTGTTTATCATCTTAGATTGAATTTTAGGAATTGTATATCTACATCACGCGGTGAACCTGAAAGGAAAATTTCTTAAACAAGATCAACTGTAAAATAAATTTAATGAATCTAAAAATTCTTTGGAACCTAACGCACAACATTTAGAAGTCTAGGCTAGAGACGTATTCTAGTGTCATAAAGCCTGGTAACTGTTGTTTTCATTGCTGGTTGGGTGATTGCTCCACTTTGAGACGACAAGTGCCAGTACGGACTTGTGCTCCGACGTACCATCGAGTATATATTGGGAGACCACAATAGGCTATATCCTTTATCCATAGGAAGCTGTGTCTGCCAGCCTATCGATCGCAATGCACTGAACACAACATTCGGGAAGATTGACTGTTGTACTGTAAAAAGTATTCTGTAGTTTTGTGATTGGTTTGGTAATCCCTCTGTCTAGACTTCCAGAGTAGTCTCTTTCATTCCTTTTCAGACTCCTTAAAGGAAAAGGTCCATCTGAGCACTTGTCTACTTCAAGCTCACTAAAAATCGAAGGCGACTAGAGTCATCTTTTGTTTTTTCTCGACTCTTAAAAATTGAAAAAACAAGTTGTGTCAAAGCGTCTAAAATTTATTTTAATCGGAATAAACATCACCTTTCCTATGTTGGTCTTAGGTTGAGAAAAATGGAGTCCACCAACCAAGGATTTCCCCGTGGAGGAAATCCTAGTCCTTTCTCCTCTTGGGGAGATGTTGGTGCACCCCATATGGCCACATTGTCGCTTCCAGGATTGACAATTGGCCTGCCCATATGGCTCTTCTCGACCTCTGTCGTTCAGAACACTGTGATTCCTGAGCAATCAAGTCAGCAACTAGATGATACCAGAGTTACCCCCCAGCCTTCTACTTCATCCGATTCTCCCTCTCTTCCTTCCTTTTCGCTTGATGGAGCTGGTAAAGCCAAAAATCAAGTAACTAAGAAGGAGAAGAAGGGGAAGGAGAAGAAAGAGAAGAAGAAGAAGGAGCCAAAGGTGAAAAGGGGCAATGAGGCATCATCTAGTGAAAATCCACACACTGCACTGTCAAAGCTTAAATCTCCATGTGTCATTTGCAAAGGAGACCACTATCATCGAGATTGTCCCTACATCCCTCGGATCTTAAGGGACTAGTCTCCTCGTTTGCACAATCCGGTGTTAACAACCTCTGATGATCATCTTGAAAGTTCACCATCAACTAGTGAAAGAAAAACGTCGGGACAGAAAAGGAAAAGTAAATTCCCTTGTAAACTGTGTGAAGGAAATCACGTCGTCCACTGTTGTCCCTTCCTAGACGAGGCTAAAAGAGCTTTGGACGACCGTCTGGTTTCACCGTTATAGCTTCCTCCTGGATATAATAAACTCTTGCCAAGTCCATCACTAGTTGAAAATCCGACTGACACGCCATTGTGGTCGGTCGAAGCGTCTACCATTGAAGATAAACCATCTGAATACACACCAGACGAAAGTCAAAAGGTCGAGGCGGCAGTTGACCTGGTCTTGCCTTCAGAAGGTCCATCTTCAGATGATATAGTCACCGGAGAGAACAAGAACGACACCGTTCAATTTCTCTTCATGAACATAGACTCCGATGAACATGGGGGCAGCCTACCCATTCCTTTACCACAGGAAGTGTTGTGGGGGAAAGTATCCAACTCGGAATGACCCTAACCCACTCTAAGGGTGACAGTTCCTTAGCAACAGCTGAAAGCAAAGCTATCTAAAGTTTCTTCTTTATGACATGCAAGAGATAAAAGGAAGAGATCCACTTACCGATGTCTTGCGCAAATGGTCGATCCAATCTCCTTTGATTGCCGCTTGCTCCCAACTCCAAGTCTTTTCACGGGCCCAGCTACACGAGATCCTGCAAACAAGACAAAGAAAGGAAACTACAAGAAGCATGCATTCATAATCGATTCAAGGATTAGCATAAATCAAAGACGCAAGTAAGACAATACACCATTGAAACACATGCGAATAGAAGAACCTCAAAAGCTTTATTAATATGTGGAAGTAAGGTTCAGGCAGTGATATAACCATGAGAGGTCCAATCCAGCATCACCTTCCCGACGGAGAGAAATCTCTTCTTCACCTCCCTCAAGCAATCACCTAATGCTCACAACTGTAAACCAACAACAATTCTTTGCACTAAATTCCGGCCTCCCAGATCCCATGGGATGAGATCCTTATATAGAGTTTTGGAGTGAAGACAAGTCAGCTTGATGTGTGACTTGTTGTCCTCTTCAACTCCAGTTGTTCTTCAGTTCTTCACTTGGAGTTTTTGTCTTCCACTTGGAGTTTTAGAAGCTCTTAACTCATCATTAGGCGAATCTTATCATCAAGTGTCTTTTTAGAAGCTTCCTGGGCACTGGCACTTTGAGAAAAAGATTCCTCCACATGTCCAAGTACGCCCAACGCAGGTAGCCTTTGTTCTACTTGCTATGCAACGCAGGTAGCCTTTGTTGTACCTGCTATGCAGCGCAGATGCCTAGTGGAGCAGCTGCAATGATCCAAAACTGACCTGTTTTTGAGTGTTTTTCAGTGGAGAACTGACTTGCAGTGCTGTGGTTTGCTGACCTTGTTCCTCTAAGGGTAAGAACAACTTGTTTAGGGACTTTGGATCCCTTAGATTATTGACATTTCATGCTCTATGCTGTAAGGCACAAAAATGTCTATAACAGTTGCCCCCTAAAGTATGAGGTCGTTTATCGGGTGAAATGCTTTATTAGGAGGATCCGAAGTTCATTCAATCGCCGGGAGGTGACCTGTAACAAAATACAATACAATACATTATCTTTTCATACTTTCTTTTCATGATCTAGCTGATGCGGGCATTTCCCATGCTCAGCTTTATAAATACATTTGCTGTACATAAACAGACGATCGCCTGATAGTAGACTGATAATTCTCTGCTTTTAATTATCATCCTTTTAGTAGGATGATCATCTGCTGCACATGTCTATGTTTTTATCTCCTGTATATATATCGCAGCCCGGATGGATGAAACTAGATCCGGGGTCTTCAAACTTCCGATCTTCACACTAAGTACAAGTCGATCCATGTGAGAATTTCTTGGAGTCGAACATGGAAAGACATCGCTTGATTACCAGTCAATAATGTAAACTGTTAACAAGCGCGAGAGGAATCACCGATAATGATGATGACCCTCAAGGTACTGCAGCACAATTCACGTGGCGTGAATATAGGATCTGACGTCGAACACCACACAAAGTCTCCCGGTCGAAGGTCATTAATGTATACCTATCGCCGGAAGTGAGAAACTTGCCATTGAGGCATGCAAGCTTCAAAGTACTGAGGGGGTGTTCCTAGATCAACTTCTTGGATAGTGAGTTGATGTCGACAAGAAGCGATCCGTCAAAGGAGGGCCTTAATGAATCCCACATCAGTGACACGGAACGGAACTAGTGATGATGGTGAAAACGATCTGTGAAATATGATCCAGGGTGGCGGTCATGGAAGGATGAAAGATGATGTATGGTAGTGGATGGGACCCGGTTGACACTTTCTGAATGACATCTCTTGAACATATCTCGACACTGATGTGATGGATCGGTAGCATTACCCCATTTGGATGGTATGGCGAGACCATGGTGAAGGGACCGGTGAATGATAATAACCCAACCCGATATTTACGGAGGCAAAAGTGTCATGTTCAAGAGCGACTTGCTACCATTAAGCTTTGAGGTTCTTCCCAATTTTCCCCAGTCATTTCTGACCAGTACCTCTTTATTTTTGTCAAGCTTGAGGAGGATAACATATGCTTGTTCTATAACCTGCCCTTCGGGCAAGCCCATCGCTATGTTTTAACGAGCCTAACGATGGGGAAACTCGTTCTCGTCTAAAGACAAGTTTGTCGCTATCTAATATTTTTAACGAGCCCAGCGACAAAGACAACTCGGTCCTTTTCATTTTTAGAGAGTCTGAAAAGGGTACATAAAGTGGACTCCAGGGGTCCTTTTTCGTCATCTAATCCCTTAAGTCCGAAAAAGTATAAAACAATACAGAAGGGATGAATGTTCGATATCTTTATCGAGCCGAACCAGACAAGCGCTCGATCTTTTTGTGCAATAATCCCTCAGGTCCAAAAAGATTAAAATCTAGAGGAGGGATAGCTCTTCCGGTCCTTTTAACGAGCTGGAAGGCCAAAACTCGGCAAACTTTTCATTTTTTACGAGTCAGTGAAAAGAGCTCAAAGAAGACTCGTATTTTGAGGAACGAGTGATAAACAGGGATAGCAGCAGATTCCAGGTACAGGTTGGAATTTTCCAATCACGGCAGTATTACAAGGATGGCTAAATGGGATCACTCTTCGCAGCTGTTCCTCAAAATAGGTAAACAATCAAGTGGATGTGAATGATCGGCCAAAGGAAAAGTGGAGGTGACGGTGCACAAACACGACCAAGGCTTTTATGGCTAATGAATTTACGGTCTCAAATGGTTATTTACCAGTTCATTTTTTCTGAATGAGCTTGAACACTGGGGGGAAGCTTGCTCACATGTGTGTTTATTTTTTAACGAGCATGAACCCTTGCGAAAACTGCTCGGTTTTGCGTTTATTTTTTAACGAGCATGAACTTTGCCAAAACTGCTCGTTTTTACCAGTCATAAAGTAGTAAGGTCTCATGGAAGATTCCTATTTTTTAAAAAGCTTCATCTTCCTGCGCTTTGCCCCATACCCTCTTTTTATGCAAGCTGGGTATCGGCTAATCCTACGAGTTTAACGGGTTAGACCTACAGGTTTAAAGGGAGGACCTAAAAAACTAAAAACAAAATAGCCGTCCGTGCTTGCATTCCAAGAGGTTTGCATGCCCCCAGGTATAAAGTATAATTTCAAGGTTGCCCCTCCTCTCCCCCACTTCTGTTTTTCTTTGGGTGTTCTCATCTACTTGTCATCTTGTCAGTCCTAATGTTAACGATACTTGTCTTCTCGTTATTTTTAGCGGGTCTTACGCGGTACTTGTCTTCTCGTCAGCCCAGTTTTTAACTGATCTTTGTGACAAGAGAAGAACACTTCTCAATAGACAAAACATTGGTGGGTTTGAGGGAGGCTTACCTCTTTCAGGTTACCCAAAGGTTGGTTTTATTTGCTGGTGCAAAGAAAACTCTTTCTTCGGCGATGTCTATCATTAGGATACACAAAGATGGTTACAATTTGTTGCAGCAATAGAATCTCTTTCTTTGGAGGCTGCCCCTACTTATCCTCTAAAACATTTGTTTTAATGGGTGAGGCTTGCCTTTTATCCAAAGGTGGTTACTACTTGCTGCCGCAAATGGATCCCCTTCTTTGGCAGAGCCTACTTATTTAGACAAAGGTGAGTAACGGGCCCCCGTCCTCCCACATAACTTTAACAAAAGAATCTTTTTCCAGAACAACCCCATTCCTAACAGCCCCTTCTTCCGCATGAGAGCTCTTCTCGGCTCTTCTGTTTTACGAAGAAGAAGGAGGGGACGGGGTACGGACTAGTCATATTCTCCCGCGGAAATTCTACTTTACACCCAAGGTTTTTTCTGCCTCCAGAGCAGACCAGGATGCATGCCCCCTGGGCTCCTGCGTTCCTTTCCCGAATCACTCGCATTCATCAGGAAGAAGAACCGGGGGAAGAGACCTTTCTTGATCGAAAAGACCATTGAGGATAGGTATGTGACTATTCGCGATGCGTGATCCCGGAAATGAAAGTTGGTCTACGAGCTTGACCATTCTTCCTTCGTGTGGAAAACACATTATTCGAAAGAGTGAGGAGACTATTGCTTCCATGCAATATATGTAGTCTCGTCCAAGGAGTAGGTTATAATCTAAGGGTCCTTGGACGACCATCAAATTCATCTTGACGGCCTTCTCCTTCAAGGTAATAGGCACATTAGGTAGAATCCCTAATGGTCGACTGGTTCCCCTGTCAAAACCCGAGAGACGCCTTGTCTCGGGCAAAAGTGCCGGGCAACCCAGTGCTTTCCAAGCAATAGAGGACAGGATACTCACAGATGCCCCTTCATCAATGATAGTTCCAGCCATCACCATTTTGTATATTTGGACTATAATTCTAAATGGTATACTGGCTGGTAACAGGGGTCTGCCTAGTTGGTTCCAATCAAAGGACACAACTAGGTTGCTTGGTGGTGGGACCGAATATACGGCCGGATATGATCCTGACGATGCTCCTTCCTGCGATAAAGGAGTGGGCGCTTTGCCCAGATGCTCATCAGAATCGGAGTTGGCGAAAAGAATATGGACGGTGTCATCCTTATTCTCTTCGGCGGGGGTGTCAACTGAAGATGAATCCTCAGTGACTGTGGTGTTTGAAGATGAAACTTCTGAAGGGAGAACCGGGTCAACTGCCGTTTCGACCTTTGGACTTTCGTCCGGTCTGGATTCAGTAGGTTCACTTTCAGTGACTGACACTTTAGCTGGCCCTCTGAGCAAGACAGCTGTATTTTCGACCAACGAAGGACCTGGCGCGAGTTTTTGATATCCAGGAGGAAGTAGCACCGGTGCCACCGGTTGATCTTCCAAAACTCTCTTTGCCTCGTCTAAAAAGGGACAACGGCGAAGGGTGTGATCGCCTTCACACAGTTCGCAGGGGAATCTCATCCCTCTTCGTCGTCTGCGACCTTCACTTTCGTTGGTCGACGGTAAGCATTCAACCTGGTTGTCAGAGGTTGACGCTAGCGAATCGTGCAAACGAGGGGACCAGTCCCTTAGTATCCGGGGAATACTGGGACAATCACGGTGGAGGTGGTCTCCTCTACATATGACACATCGCGATTTGGGCCCGGTCCGTGCTGTGTGTGGGTTTTCATTAGATGCCTTTTGCTTGCCCCCAGGCGCCTTTGGCTACTTTTGCTTCTTTTCTTTCTTCTTCTTTTCCTTCTTCTTTTCTATGGGAGCTCCGCTTTTGGCGGCTTGACCTTTCGAAGAAGAAGGATCGGAGGAAGGCTCACAAGAAGTGGAAGGCTGGAGGGTAGCTCTAGACTGGTCTAACTGTTGAATCGACTGTTCAGGAACCGTGGTGGTCTGAACTACAGCGGTTGAGAATAGCCAAATTGGCAGGCCAATTGTCAGTCCTGGAAGTGACAATGTGGCCATGTGGGGCGCACCAACTTCTCCCCAAGAGGAGAAAGGGCTAGGGGTCCCATGCTGTGGAATCCCTTGGTTGGTGTGTTCCATGTTCTCAACCTTAAGATCAACGTAGGAATTAGGGGTGATTATTGTTCCGTTTAGAATGAATTTTATATGACGACGCTTTTTAAGACACAACTTGCTTTTTCACTTTTTAAGAGTCGAGAAAAAGCTAAAGATGACTCTAGTCTCCTTCGATGTATTAACGAGCCCGAAGTGACAAATGCTCGGATGGACTTTTTCAGTTATAGAGTTTGAAAAAGGCCAAAAGAAACTACTCTGGAGTTCTAGGCAAGGGTGTGCCAAACCTTTCGCGAAACCACAGAATACGTTTTACGGTACGAGTGGTCGATCTTCGTGAATGCTGTGTTCACTGCATCGCGATCAGTAGGGCGGCCGACACGGCTTCCTATGGATAAAGGCTTTGTTCCTATAGGGGTCCCCCAATATACGCGACGGTACGCGGGGGCACAAGTCCGTATTAGTGCTATCGTCCCTCAGGAGGAATCACCCACCTTCGTAGAGATCAACAATCACTATGTTTAACGACGCCGGTTCACGTCTCTACCTAGACCTCTACTGTGTTTCGTTATGTTTCAAAGCGTTGTTAGATAAATTCAGTTCTTTTTAGGTTGATCTTGCTTAGCAGTTTGCCTTTACGGATCACCACGTGATGTATGATACAACTCCTAAATGCAGTCTAAGAATGATAAGCAAGCTTTTTCAATTCTTTCAACTTATGAAAACCTTAACTACTGAAGGAAAAGAAAGACATCATCTTTTCAAACAGATCATAGAGCACACACTGATGCACTTTTCCTAAATCGACATGCAAACTGTCAAAATGCACATGCACAATGCAAGTATTTCTTTTCTTCTTCCTTAATGTTGATGTATTACAAAAAGAAAGCTGTTGTATAATTTCGAATTCAATTTCAAGCGAACGCAACAAGTGTTTGTCCAACAATCAAAAGAACACCTTAAGATTCACTCGTTTCAACACAAGAAATACTGAAATTCGAACCATATAACGAAAGCAAATGCTCAAGCAGCTATGAACAGCAAGAAACTAACTCTTAGAATCACAACGACACTTTCTCACAGGTCTAGATTCAAGAGGTCATAGCAAGACTAGTTCACTTTCGCTATGGGAAACTGTGAATGACAATAAGAAATACAATAAGAACAATCACGGTTTCTTCATACAACTGAGGCAGAATGAAGGCAAAGAGAAGTGGTTTCAGCTGGGTATACAGGTTGACAACTGGCTGCAAAAACAATACTGAAAACTGGGCAATAGACAGTGGGGAATCCCAGTTGCACAAGGAAAAACTGGATCAGCGCAGGTGCTGCACTGTCAATCTGAGATGCAGCGCAGGTAGCCCCTTCGGGACCTGCGTTGCAGTGCAGGTAGCCTTTGTGGCAGCTGCACTGATGAGACAAGTCACGTCTCTCTCAGATTCTGGGTCACAGTTTGCTAAAAAATGAGCGGTTTTTGGCCAAATCAGAGGCTGTCAGTCAAGTATACACTAGAGGATGATTAAAGGAGGATGAACACTATCACAAAGAGCTAAAAAGAGTCCTTGTGGATCTGCTCTTCGAATCATAAACAGGCCCAGCACTGGGCTAGAGTAGCTGCCCTCTACTTTGCATTCGAAGGACTCGCATGCAGTTCGATTCGGTACTCTTGTTTAAGAAATGAATAGCAAGAAACACAAGCTACCAACAAGACACACTCCCCAGTGGAGTCGCCAGTCTATTGTGGGGGAAAGTATCCAACTCGGAATGACCCTAACCCACTCTAAGGGTGACAGTTCCTTAGCAACAGCTGAAAGCAAAGCTATCTAAAGTTTCTTCTTTATGACATGCAAGAGATAAAAGGAAGAGATCCACTTACCGATGTCTTGTGCAAATGGTCGATCCAATCTCCTTTGATTGCCGCTTGCTCCCAGCTCCAAGTCTTTTCACGGGCCCAGCTACACGAGATCCTGCAAACAAGACAAAGAAAGGAAACTACAAGAAGCATGCATTCATAATCGATTCAAGGATTAGCATAAATCAAAGACGCAAGTAAGACAATACACCATTGAAACACATGCGAATAGAAGAACCTCAAAAGCTTTATTAATATGTGGAAGTAAGGTTCAGGTGGTGATACAACCATGAGAGGTCCAATCCAGCATCACCTTCCCGACGGAGAGAAATCTCTTCTTCACCTCCCTCAAGCAATCACCCAATGCTCACAACTGTAAACCAACAGCAATTCTTTGCACTAAATTCCGGCCTCCCAGATCCCATGGGATGAGATCCTTATATAGAGTTTTGGAGTGAAGATAAGTCAGCTTGATGTGTGACTTGTTGTCCTCTTGAACTCCAGTTGTTCTTCAGTTCTTCACTTGGAGTTTCTGTCTTCCACTTGGAGTTTTAGAAGCTCTTAACTCATCATTAGGCGAATCTTATCATCAAGTGTCTTTTTAGAAGCTTCCTAGACACTGACACTTTGAGAAAAAGATTCCTCCACATGTCCAAGTACGCCCAACGCAGGTAGCCTTTGTTCTACTTGCTATGCAATGCAGGTAGCCTTTGTTGTACCTGCTATGCAGCGCAGATGCCTAGTGGAGCAGCTGCAATGATCCAAAACTGACCTGTTTTTGAGTGTTTTTCAGTGGAGAACTGACTTGCAGTGCTGTGGTTTGCTGACCTTGTTCCTCTAAGGGTAAGAACAACTTGTTTAGGGACTTTGGATCCCTTAGATTATTGACATTTCATGCTCTATGCTGTAAGGCACAAAAATGTCTATAACAGGAAGGAAGTTCGCTAGAGTCATATTCGACCGTCTATTTGGTCCCACCTCCAAGCAACCTAGTTGTTTCCTTCGATTGGAATCTACTAGGCAGACCCTGTTTACCGGCTAGTGTACCATTTCGAATCATTGTACAAATATACAGAATGGTCATGGCCGGTACCATCATAGATGAAGGGGCTTCTGTGAGTATCCTTTCCTCAACTGCTTGGAAAGTGCTTGGTTTGCCATCACTTTTGCCTGAGATGAGAAATCTAACAGGCTTTGACAAAGGAACCAGTCCACCGTTAGGGATCCTCCCCAATGTGCCGATAAAATTAAGAAGGAAAATTGTTCACATGAACGTAATGGTAGTCCAAGGACCCCTAGATTATAATCTACTCCTTGGATGCGACTATATTTATTGCATGGGAGCCATTGTCTCCTCACTCTTTAGAGTAATGTGTTTTCCGCATGAAGGAAGAGTGGTCAAGCTCATAGACCAGCTTTCATTCCCCAGCTCACACATAACAAATAGTCAAATACCATCCCTGAATGGTCTTTTCACGCAAGGAATGTCTCATCAATCCCCAGTCCGTCCACCTGATGAGCGCGAGTGATTTAGGAGGACATGATTGAAACCCAGGGGGCATGCACCCTGGTCTGTTTTGGCAGGAAAACCTTGGGCATAGAGTAGGTTTCCGTGAAGGATATATGACTGGTTGACACACCCATCCATTTAGGAAAATGGGGTTAGACTGGAATAAGATACTTTTGTTAGAAGGTAGGCCTTTCCCGATAGAACAAATGTTTTGTCTACAAGTTGAAGGGTAACCTGGAAAAGGTAGGCCTTTCTTGATAAAACAACTTTTTTGTCTGCAAATTGAGGGATAACCTAGAAACTCTACTTCACTATACCTTGGGGCATGCAAACCTTTTGGCATGCAAGCGAAGAGCGACCATTTATTTTTTAAATTTGTAGGTACTCTAACCCTTTAAACTCGTAGGATTGGTCGTTTCCTAACTTGCATAAAGAAAGGATGCGGGGCAAAGATTTTTAAGGTACAAGCTCCATAAAAATGGCATCTTAGATGAGACATCCTTATTATATGACTGGATCGAGCAGTTTTTATGTGGAGTTCAAGCTCGTTAAAAATTAAACATAAGCAATGAGAAAATGTTTCCCCCAGAGTTTAAGCTCATTCATTAAAAAATGAACCAATTTCCGGTAAATAACCATCATGAATACATTATCATCAACCTTTTAAGCCTTGGTCGTGTTCTCATCATCACCTACAAATTAAATAATGTCAATTGACTTGATTCCCATATTTTTTATTTGGGATGCCTAATTGGTCCACGTGGAAGTTAGAATGTTAGGAATTGAGCATTAGGCCCATGGTTTGACTTGAATTATATCATTATATTGTCTTTCATCCATCTAGATGCTTTTGGGGTGGAAAAAGTGGTGTAATAACTTCACTAGACTAGTTTTACTGATAGGACCCAATTTAGCAAATTAGGGTTTGAAACCTTCTAAGAGAAATTTGAGGCATTAAAAAAATATTCTTGGGGTGAAAATTTTGTTGTTTTACTACCACCTTTTTTCCTATTCTACACACAAATTCCTTTCCAATGGTGCAAGAATCCCCTCAATCGAAATTCGTATGCAAAAGTTATGCCACTCAGAGTTGACCTTCCTATTTTCAGCACAATAATTCAGTATGATGCCATTTCAACCCCCATTACTCATGGAAAATGGGATAGCCAGATGATAATGATGAAGAAGACTCTAGAAGCGTCAATATTGTAACTCCAGTTAAGAGTTACAAGAGTCAGAATTAACCACTAGTATGCTATTGGGTTGTGTTATAACAGAGCCACTAAGAGGAAAATAGGTTCCATTCTTTTAAAGTGCATTTTGTTCCATAGAGTAGCAGAGTAGCTGAGAGGGATAGGGTGAGAGAACACAAGAAAAATTTGTGCATTGTAGTAGCCCACTGTCCATGGGCCTTACTTATTTGTAATGGCATCCATTTTCTCTTAAGACAAAGGGAGAAGGGTGACTGCACCTTCCAATTAGGTTTTCTCATGAAAGGTAATTTTCATACATACACATTTTTTTTATAGACCATGAATCTAAAGAGAAATCAACCCTAATAGTATAGATTTCAATTTTTAAATATAATTTTATTCAATTTGTTGTGACAAATTTTCCAGTGGAATATCCACAACAATTTATGGATCACATTATGACAAAAAATATGAAGTTTTTTGATATGACATATTAAAATAATGTTAGTTGATGTGATTCCCATTTTTTAAATTTGGGATGCCTAATTGGTCCATTCGGAAGTTAGAGTGTTGGTCATTGAGTGTTAGGCCCTTGGTTTCTTGTGAGCCTCTGTATTGACCCTAGAAATGATTCAATGCCATTACCATATGCATCGTATTATGTCTAAATTATATTTGTATGTTGTGTTAGCATTGTCAAGTTATGACCTATAAATAATTAAATTTAGAAGTCGTAAGTATGGATCGAAAGTGAGAGTGGAGACATAAATGCAAAGCAAAAGTGAAAGGAAAGTGTGAATTATGTGAGGTCGAGCATAAATAAATCTGAAGATGAAGTTTGAGTAATGTAACAACCCCGGGTTAAAAGTTCATGTAATAAAGATAATAAAGGAAAAATAAGACCAAGGTCATGTGACACGCATTCTAAGAAGAATTTGGGCAAAACATCCTAGTGGGTGTTCATTTGGCTTTTATGGCTAGGGGAAATTAGCAAAAGCATTGGAAAAGGCTTTGAAAAGAAAAAGAGGAATTATTTGGATTTTTATTTATAAAAGTCAAGGAAAATATGAGAAAAGGAAGGTGAAAAGTCATAGGATTGCATGTGAGGAAAATTGAAGGAAAATATAGGAAATTGAAAAAAATAGAGGCCTCAATAATAAAAAGGCTTATGAGGGTTAGTTCATAGCCTTTTTTTGGTTTTAGCTTA
Source organism: Pinus tabuliformis (assembly GCA_031772625.1). Taxonomy (NCBI): domain Eukaryota; kingdom Viridiplantae; phylum Streptophyta; class Pinopsida; order Pinales; family Pinaceae; genus Pinus; species Pinus tabuliformis. Next base: position 1,463,175,038 of record CM062820.1, on the reverse strand, counting down.
CATTTCTCTCTCTATTCCCTCTCTCATATTGTTGCACATGTAGAGCATTCTTGGAGCAATCTAGCATTGGAGAAAGGAAGGCAAAGGAAGGCCAAGAAAGCAAAGGAAAGCAAGATAAAGAAAGGAAAAATTGGATCAAGAGGCTGCAGTGGGATTGCTTTGCAGGTATCGAGTTACATGTATGATTTCCTTGATAGTTTTGGCATGCATGGTACATGCATGTTTATTTGGTTCTCTTGTTGTCATTGGCATGGGTTTTTCCAAATGTGATAGTGGTTTTAGCCTTGCCTTGCCATTTCGAGATAGCCATGGTGTGTTGGCTTAGGTTGGACTGATTCAGGTTCAGAGTTTACTACGCACCAAAAAAACTCTCAACCACTAGACCTCTTTGCAACGACCTGCAAGCATATCGCAGTCTCGCCCAAAGTGATTATGGGAAGTTGCAGAACCAAGTTTCTGCAGCTTGAGGATGTTGCGATGTGGCACTTTTGTATTTTCTTTATGTTTTACTTATAAATTTCTTCACATATATCAACTACTTCAAACTTATAGATTACTTCGCAGAATTACATTCATAATTTAAACATAACATAATCATCCATAAACTTCACAGTATTGAAATAAAGTGTATATATTAATCAATTAAACACATATAGACACATACTTTATTGTGGTTCATCCCAACATGGGACTACACCCACAGGAACTGTTTATTATAATATAAAATTTGTACAACAAATAGTTCTTCCATGTGCACACAGCTATAGGGTGTCTATGCACTAAGATGAAGATGGTATGTGCACTAAGCTGCACACCCAGGCCTCTAAGAACACAGCTGCGGAGCCTCAACCTTTCTTTGAAGTACAAATCACAAAAATATCACATAAACATAGATCTGGATCAATAGATTCCTTCCTCCTTTATTATTCATCCCTATATATACTATTACATGAGGGATTACATCACTACATTACCATGGAACTGATACCATGGTTTCCGAAATACAAGGGATTATGGCCCAAAACCAAATTTTTTTACAACATTATATTATTTTTACAAAAAGGAAAGGGATTCACCGTGAAACCGCTATGCTATGCGATGACTTTGTTGCACAATATTCGTTGTGCTCCGCTGCTCTGTTGCATAATACACTTCGTACTACATGACATCTTTTCTACTACACACTCCACAAAACTCGGATTTCTTGCCCAAAATTTGGCCAAGTTGGGTTGTGCCCAAAATAGTGTGATGGGGTTCTTTCATTTGGTTGAGATTTGGATCATCGAATGGTTTTGGAACCAGGTGAGGTGGTCTCTAGAAAATTCCCAAGGGCCTAGGAATACCTTGATAGGTTTTGAAGGGATTACATAAAGCTTGAGGGTGGAGACAGGAAAATTCCTCAAGGTGTTGGTGAAGAAATTCAGAGGCATTGAAGCTTTTTTGGGCCTAGGAATCCCTTGACCGGTTTTGGTGGGATTGTGGTAAAGCCTAGTAGCATATGTTCTTGTTTTGGGCCTACGAATCCCTTGACCGGTTTTAGTAGGATTGAGGTAAAGAATAGTTGTGTAGGTGCTTGTTTCATGCCTTGGAGTCCCTTGACTGGTTTAGGAAGGTTTGCGATAAATCATAAGGAACCCCTAGTTGTTTTTTTGTGATCCCACATTCATGATTGGAATATGGCAAGAGGGTAATTGGTTGAAAGGAAAGATTTGATTCAGCCCAATCTATGGTCAAGTGGTATGTGGAAGTCCCTGACTTGGTTGTCTTTTGCATACGTTAATAAGATTTATTTTCCTCTTGTATTTCAGTATTATTTATACTTGTTATTATGCGGTTTTTATGGTTGTTCTATCATTATTATTATTTTGGTTATATGTTTGTTATAAGCATGGTTTCATGGCAGATTCTAGCTACGGATCTTATCATGTTTTGATTGGTAAACGAATGGTTATTGAATGCATGACCTAATAGATGTTATTATAGCTATTATGAGAGGGCATTAGACCTTCTTGGTGACTCTCAGATAAGTATTAGACCCCTATGTTTAGATATGCATTCATGACTTATAGATTACATGTTCTCAATATGTTTAATGAAATGATTGTCATGGTTAGGCCTAGTTAGGTCAAGTATTTGAGAAAATTTTGTATGAATGTATTTATCTTGATGTCATTTATCATCCTCGAAAGTTTCACTGAGTTTTGGGCAATTGTCTGGAGGCTAACCTAGAATATGGCTCAAAATTTGGGACTGCATGCTCTTAACTAAACTTTTTGGGTTGCAACTGCTGGGATGTAGGTTTATGGGAGAGTTTGGAGGTTTTCAACTGTATGGATGACTTTTTGTGGGAGCATTTGAGAGCCTAGGGCTTATAAAAATAGGTATAACTCAGGTTTTGACCACCTAGGGTGGTTTTTTAGCCCCTTAGTGACCTGTATCTCTTGTAGGAGGTGTCAAGTGGTAAGTTTGTGGTAATTAATTGGCCCCACTTGCTTAAGAGGATGTAGGAAGTTGGTTCATGTCATAGTAGCTCTTTGTCTCATGTTTACCTTGATAAATAGGTGAGAGTGGGTAAATGTGGGAGGGGTGTGTTATAGATTGGTATCAGAGCATGGTTCAATACCTAGACTGCATCAGCAGAATTTGTTTGTCATGCATGCATGTCAGTGTCTATGTGGTTGTTATGCATGCATTGTCATGGTTATGGTTGCCATGCATGAGGTCATGGTATGTAATTGCTATTCTCATGCATGAAGTCAGTATATTGGTATGGTTATGATTATACAAGCATCATGCTAATATGGATTGATTTTGTAGATGAGATAACCTCCCCTGAACTTCACGTAGGTTTGTTGATTATGTTTGTATTTGGTTTATATGACATGGTATTTTTGCAGGAAGAAGAGGATCAAAGATGACTAGAAAATGGTGGAGTACAGTTCACGAGACTACCTTTATATATTAGATGAACAACCAAGGGATGAGTACTCTATGGACATAGTAGACACATTGAGAAGTTTAAAGGAAGAGATAATAATTTGCAAAGAAGATAATGACAGGATCATTCTATCATGGGAAAGGCTTACCAAGGTATAAGAGAAACAAGTAGAGGTCAATGTAGTTATCCTTTAGAGTTTGTCAAGCTTGTAGAGACATGTATAGCCACAGATAATTTATGTGCATGAGAACAAGAATAATGGGGCATATGGTAGCAGGTATCATGGTAGGCATGGGTTAGATAGAGATGGCATAGTCAAAGATGGATGGTTCTCGGATACACCTGATAGGAGAGGCAATGGACATGGGTTATACTCTAGTTCTGGTTCAAACAAGTATCATGGACATCATCACTATCATCCTTACAGGAGGATTGACATGGGATATTTCCCAGATAAGTTCAAGAAATCCAAGCCACCTACATTTGATGATGGAGAGTTGAAGAAACTGGAAGATGCAGAGGCATGGTTACTTGGGATGAAGAAGTTATTTGAGCTACATGATTACATAGAGAACATGAAGGTAAAGATAGCTATTTTTATTTAAAGGGAAATACATCTAGTGGGAATATGTGAAGTAGGTCAGACACATCAAGACATATGAGTTGAATTTGCATGAATTCAAGAGACTCTTCAGGAAAAAGTACTTTTCAAAAAGGTAATACGACAATAAGTCCAAGGAGTTCTATGAGCTAAATATGGGATCGATTATAGATGAGGAGTACACGACTAATTCCCTAGAATTGTTGAGGTATGTGTTGTATCTTAAGGATGAGAAAGCCAAAGTTCAAATATTTTTTAGTGGATTTCCATTAGCATTTAAGGATCAGATTCAGTATGATGAGCCTCGATCACTAGAAGAAGTAATTGGGAAGTTGAAGCACTGTTATAAGAAATCAAAGAGTAAGAATGAGTCTAAGCAGGGATGGAAAGGGAATGACAATACTAATGGTAAATGGCCACCGAAGCGAACAAGACCTCAGGACGCAGATGAAAAAGATAATTTTGTTTCTTACAAGAATTTTATTGCAATTGAGAAGGGACATGGGTCACAGATTGGAGAGTAGTAGAATAGAGGTGATGCTAGGAGACAATTGTAATGTTGGATATGTGACAAGGAACATTTCAAGAAGGATCATCCATCGTATCACGGTGGTAGGCATCTTATTTAGAGTGCACAGGAAGTACAGACAGTTGGGGATGTTGGATAGAGCATCCTTGAGATCTATGCAACATTGGATAACATGAAGGAGGATCACTCGACATTTATTATCGATATGGATAGTAAGCTCTATGATCAAGTTGTTTCTATTTTGATTGACCCTAGATCTAATTATAGTTATGTTAACCCTAACTTGGTGGATACGTGTGGTTTGATAAATAAGTGCATGTAGATTATTGGTTGTTTGAGTTGGCTATAGGTACTAAGAAAAGATTTCATCATTGGGTAAGAGCTTATGCATTTGAGTTGAATGGTATGCCTACATCAACACATCTAAATGTGATTCCATTGGGATCAAACAATATGCTTCTAGGTATGTATTGGTTCTATCTTCACAGGACTAAGGTGGATCGTTATGAAAAGGCTATTGAGTGCTTGGATGAAAATGAAGAACAAATAATATTGTGGGGTAAGAAGAAGGTGACATCAGTTAAAAAGGTTACATCTATGCAAGAAAAGTGTAGTCACAGGAAAAGGTGTATGTTATTTGAATTGCATATTTCTAGTGATAAAGGTAAGTATGTTGAGGACATAGAAGTTTTGAAGATGTATTCAGTTTTGCAAAAGTTTCATGAAATATTTCCAATATAGATTTCAGAGTTCCCACCTCACAAGGAAATGGAATTTTCCATTTAGTTGGTACCAGGGTAGCACCAACATCAAAGACACCCTACATGATGAGCACTCTAGAGTTAGTGGAATTGAAGTTGTAGTTGAAGGAAATGCTTGACAAAGGTTACATTAGGGAAAGTGTGTCGCCTTGGGGTGTACTCGCATTTTTTGTGAAGAAGAAGGATGCTAATCTTAGGTTGTGAAATGATTACAAGAAATTGAACAAGGTGACGATCAAGAATAGGTATCCGTTGTTGATGATTGATTACTTGTTTGATGATTTGAAGGGAGAAAAAATGTTCTCGAAGGTTGATTCGAGTTTAGGATATCATCAGTTACACATCAAAGAAGAGGACATCTATAAGATTTCTTTTCAGACCAAGTATGGGAATTATGAGTTTGTTATGGTTCCTTTTGGTTTGATTAATGCTCCAGATACTTTCATGTGTTTGATGAATAATGTGTTGTGTCCTTATTTGGACAAGTTTTTGATTGTATTCATTGATGATATATTGATATATTCTAAGAATGAGGAAGAGCATGCTGACCACTTAGCATTAGTATTGAGATTGTTAATATATGCCAAGCTTAGTAAATGCAATGTATTTTAGAAAAAGGTACATCACTTGGGACATGTTGTCTCCAAGGAAGGCATAACAGTGGATCCAGAAAAGATAAGAGCTATCATGGAATAGGAAGACCTTAGGAATGTGGATGAGGCCAACTCATTCATGGGGTCAGTAGGCTATTACAGGAGGTTGATCATAAAATTCTCATATATTTCATATCCTATTACATCATTACAGAGGAAATGAAAGAAATTTGAATGGATAGAGGAATGTGCAACCAATTTTGAGTAGTTGAAGCAGTTGCTTACAAATGCTCCATTTCTAAAGATTGTAGATCCAGACAAAGACTTTGTGTTGCCTACATACGCTTGCAAGAGAGGACTTGGTGGATTCCTGATGCAAGAGGGATAGGTTGTATGTTATGATTTAAGGAAACTAAATGACCACGAGAAGAATTATGTGATACATGATCTTGAGTTAGCAGTGATCATCCATGCATTGAAGATGTGGAGGTACTATATTCTTGGCAAGAGGTTTGGGTTGATTGATCACAGTGGGCCAAGGTACTTGTTTGACCAATCAAATATGAATTCTAGGCAAGCTAGATGGTTGGCCATGCTCTATGAGTTTGACTTCAAGATAAATTACATTAAGGGTAAGGAGAATAGGGTTGTGGATGCTCTTAGCCAAAGAGTATAAGTAAATCACATAGAAACTAAGAATTCATATGGGACTGATTTATAGGATCATATTATAGGAAGGACAAGAGGATGAAAGGTACAATGAGCTTCGGCATAGGTAACAACAACAGGGTACAGGTGACCAGGATGTGTATTATCATCTCACAACAGACAATTTGGTGAGATTTAGGAACATGATCTATGTGTTGGAAAACAGTGAACTAAAGAAGCTTATATTACGGGAATTTCATGTTAAGACGTATTCAGGTCATCCAAGATATCATAAGACATTAACAGTGGTTAAGAAGTTCTACTATGTGCCAAATCTAAATAAAGAGGTATTAGAGTATGTGGCCAGGTGTTTGGATTGTCAATAGCTAAAGATAGAGTGTAAGCATCCAGGTGGTCTACCGCAATCGATTTCAATTCCAAAGTGGAAATGGGAGGTCATTTCCATGGAATTCATCACAGGTTTTTCAAGAAAATCTAGACAACATGATTTCATCATGGTTGTGGTTGACAGGTTGACTAAGGTAGCTCACTTTATTCTAGTAAAATCTACTTATTTAGCTAGTGAGGTAACACAGGTCTTCATCAGGGAGATAGTGAGATTGCATGGTATTCCTAGGAAGATTGTGTCTGATAGAGATGCCAAGTTCATTTGCAGGTTTTGGAAGGAGTTATTTGTAGGTTTGGATACATAGTTGGACTTCAATATAACTTATCATTCGCAAATAAATGGACAAACAAAGAGGTAATATTTTGGAGGACATATTTAGAATGTATGTTATGCATCAACAATGAAAGTGGGAAGAGTATCTTCCACTGGTTGAGTTTTCTTACAAATCGATATCGAGAGTCACTGAGGATGAATATGTTTGAGGCACTTTATGGGAAAATTTGAAATACTCCCATTAGTTTGAGAGATCTAATGAACATGGTATTGAGCAGACCAGATATGTTGGAAGAGATGGCACATGAAATGCAGGTTATCAAGAAGAATCTAACGGCAACACAAGATAGACATAAGAGTTATGTAGAACAACACAGGGTATTTAAGGAGTTTTAGGTTAGGGAGTATGATTACTTGCGCATAAAGCCTAAGAAGAGCTTCTTGAGGATTAGATCATGTGAAAAATTGGCACCTCGGTATTGTGGATCATTCAAGATCCTTGAGAGGATTGGACCAGTGGCCTACAGACTTGAACTGCCTCCAACAGTGAATGTCCACGATCTTTTCCATGTTTCATTTCTTAAAAGATATGTGAAAGATGTTTATCATGTGATTGATTAGTCTATATTGGAGGTGGAACTAGAAGGAGAATTCTAGCCAGAACCTCAGTGCATTTTGCAATGGAAACAACTCATGCTCCATAACCTAGAAATTGAGAAATTTAAAGTGTAATGGAAGCACCTTGGGCCCGATGAAGCTACATGGGAGATGGCTGATCAGATGCGGGCTATGTATCCTTAATTATTTTCCAGTTGAGGCAAAGGAGTTTTGGTAAATGTATATATTGTGTATGGTCGTTATTGCAAATACCACAATGAGTTGTGTTATAAAGCTCCAATGAGTTGTTTTAGTTCCTATGTAATCTCTTCATACATATTATGTAACCTTGGTAGGGGCACCGATGCGATGTTCATATTTATGTGTGTCCACTCCTTGGCCTGCTACTAAATTTCTATTGACTCGAATTGTAGAGCCCTTGCAGGTATTTGTGTCAGTCTTGCTGCAAGGGTAGGCATGATCGACTTTCCTTCTGTAATCGTTTGATGTATTTGTGCAGGCTATCTAATTGACAATTCCAAAAGCTTCAACTTCGTAATCCTCTCTTGCACACCTGTGATAATATCATCGTAGTGATCTTCCACCCTGTTCCAAGATTTCGTTATGATCTCTTGAACCTTGTATCCAATTTGGTCCAAGTCTCCCTCAGTGAGTACCATTGGCGTGAGCTCCTTTGACTTATCCACCTTATGCTTCTTTATGGGCTTGGTGGAAGCTTTGATTTGGCTCTTCCTTTTCTCTATGGAAGATTTCTCTGTTTCTGGCTTCTTTGTCTACTTTATCATATCCTCACCTCCTTGAGGATCCTCTTCATCATGATGTTCTTCTTCATGGTGTTCTTCTTACTCTTCCTCTTCCTCTTCTTCCTTCTGCTTGTCTTTTCCACTGCCTTTGCCATGGTGCGAAGTGTCCAAATCTTCTTCTTCTTTTGCGTTGTCTCCTGTTGTTGGCTTAGGGGCCCTGACCTAGGTTCAACATTAATTTAGCCAAACAAATCCCTACACTACTATCCCTCTTGGCATCAATCTGTGGGGTGCAGACTGAAGTCTCACCCAAAGCTGTATGGGGGGATGCTGGAACCAAGTTTCCGCACCCAGAAATGGTAGTGATGTCATTTTATGTCTTAATTCTACCCTCGTGCAGATTGATAAGTGTTTTAGGGCTTGTCAATATAATTCTCTTAGTCCTCTTCTAGACCTTCATGAAGGTCTATGACTGTCATTCGTGGACCCTAACCAGGCGAATCAACCACTTACGTGCTTCTATAATTGTAGAGCTATAAAAAGGGTCTCTTTCACCTCTAATTACCTCACATTAATATGTCAATCCAGGAGCGTTTTGTTATTTCAAAGAGTGTCTCAGTCTGAGGCTATCATTTTTCAGAGTAATACTAGTAATACAATGTTTAGAAATACAAGAGTAAACGGATGCTTGTCTACAACTTAACTACTTCAAAAGTGGAAATCACACATTCAAAAGACTAAGCAACTTTATCAGTCAAGGGTTCAGTAGCGGTAACCCATCCCTTTGGAAACTGATGGAAAAGGAAATCAGAGAACAGATCGTGGATCTGGGAGCCAGACAGTAAATTCCAAGGCTCACTACAACCTTAGATCGTCTCCCACACCAAAATAACAAATGCCTGTAAATGGAACGACAGATAAGAAAATGGAACAACAAATAAGAAATCGAACAACAAGTCTGCAATGGAACAACAAATCTGAAATGGAACAACAATTCTTAAATGGAACAACAGCTAAGAAATAGAACAACAACTAAGTCTCACAAGCAGTAACAAACTTAATCTATCAAATCAAATGCATTAATCATAATCAAATGGCAATCTTTCACTCTTAAGGCAGGTCGAACAGCACACACCAATGGAACAACACTGATTACTGATAGGTTATGGAACAACACTTGAAAACCATATATATACACAACACTCTTAAATAGTAATCTGATCTAAGCATCAATCTCAGTTAGAAGGAATACGACTGCGTTTCAAAATAGAACAACATTGTTCATCAATTTAACAATCGTGAAGAACATAACTCCCAAGATGAATTCTGTGACATAAATGTATAGCACAAAAGCTCTGAAATGGAATAGTAACAGTATTCTATCAAGACTAGTGATATTAGATCAACTCTAAAAAGAACAATCATATGTGGAGTCAATACAATGGTTCTGTCTGTGGAAACCTTAATGAATTAAACATAACAGAGCATGTGAGGTAAACTTATAAAACACATCAGATTACCAAATAACGACGATAAGCAAACCACACAGAAGGCAAATGTAATAATACAGGAGCAAGTGTCCTCCAGGGCTGGGCCCTTAGCCTCCAGGGGTACATCGCTTGAGGTTAATCCAGACTCAGAGATGAAGTAATCACCAAGTTTGTATTAATGCATGAAGTAAGATTACAATGAACCAGTTCCTATCGAGACTTGATGATCAAAGTTTTGATCTTAACAGAAATTACATAAAAACATAATCATGTCTAATTCTCTCCCGAGCTAACAGTGCTGTCCCTTTTATAAGGGTGACGGCGGAGATGTCTAAGTACAAAAATAGATAAAATAACGATCCCTCAGAATCAAGGATCCTGAGGGATTCGTCGAACCGTTAATCCTTAATCATTTCTTTTCTCTCCTGCACCGCTGGTATCTCCACCTCCTTTTTTGGGCCGATTCGCTTTGATTTGCTTTGCCTTGTTTGCATTCGGTCTCCCGTCAAAGGGACAACGGTTATCTCGTCCTTGTCCTTTCCTTTGGAACGGCAACTTCTCATTTTCACTCCTTCTTGCATGAGGAAATGACAATTGTCAGCGTTTTAGTCTTGCATATTAATCTCACATGTTTTGTTATAATTATTTATCATTTTCCAAGTTCATGATGCAAAAAGGTTTGCAAGTTCTACTAAAAAGATACTGAAATGATCATAAAAAACATACCTCTTTTAGTGCTCCACAATAATTACTCTTACTTCCGTATTTACCCAGATCGACTTAAGTATTTGATAACTTCAATATGCATTAATATGTTCTTCGTGTAAACTTATATTATTACTTGCATATAAATAACAATGTAAAACAAATAGATTCGCGCATCAATATAACATTAAATCATAAACCCATTATTCAGCATAACATAATTGCATTTATTCATAACAAAAGTAAATAGATCAAACATAGATATTTCTAGAGTAATCTTATTTATTAGTACTTTAGATCCTCTTACAGACTCTAACTACCCCACGCACTCAGCTGCAGACTTCTACCCTAGGCTTCTGCGCACACAGCTGCAAAGCCTCTCTTCTACTCTAACACTCTTCACTTTTTTTGCTAATGACCCATTAGTTTCATCATCAATACTACTACTTCTCCATAGACTCTTCTAAGGCTTTCCTTTTTATACAATCCCATGGTCCGCTATTGGCTTGAGGGGGATTAACCCAGGTTCAATGTTAGTTAGAAAAAAAAATCCCTACACTATTGGCCCTTTCGGCATCAGCTTGCAGGGCGGGGACTGAAGTCTCACCCGAAGTAGTATGGGGGGATGCTGGAACCAAGTTTCTGCACCCTTGAGATGGATGTGATTTCGGTTTATTCCAACTATTCTTTCTTATGTGTAGGTTTCTTATCCCTCTGTTCTACCCTTTTGTACCTTCGCGAAATGTTACAATCAGCTTCCGTGCAACCCTAACCAGGGGCTGAAGTCCTTTCATGCTGCTAGGGCAGCGAACTGCACTATTTCCCAAGCTAGGCTAAGTATCTTACCTATCTTATTGACAGATCTTAATTACCTTCGCATAAACATATGTTCTTACTTGTGTTCACTTAACCAATACAGTTATACACATTAGCACATCATATAAGCATTAGAAGTGAAATTCATACCCGATATAACAAATGCATAAACATGAAATAAATACGCAGGAATGATAGAAAAATTCTCTTTATTAATACTTCCAGACGATTACAAACTCAAATTGCCCTGTGCACTCAGCTGCAGGGGTCTACGCACTTAGCTGCGGACTACTAGGCCTCTACGCACTTAGCTACAGAGCCTCTACCTATGCTACGACCAGAAACTTAGACTTACACTTCAGAGCTATCTTGCATACATCTTCATTACTTCAACATTGTATGTTATGCTTCTACTATCAAACTACTGAGTGCTTAGCTCTATTTATACAATCCCATGGTCCGTGGACCATGGGTAGATCTTCTATAGTCGACATTACATTATCAAAATAAGGGCTAACAACCCTATGACTCTTTAACATCTACGCGCTCCGCGCCCACAAAATACGGAGTCTTTATAATAGAATTACAAAATTGGACCAAAGTCTGGGCTTTAAGCCCTAAAACTGCTATTGGGGGATCCCACGCCCAGTAGGCCCCCAACACAAACATCGTGACTCGCCCTTGAGTCACTCTGTAGGTACGAATATCTTAGCGTAAAGACCTCCCAACTCTATTTGGATCGTTGCAACTTCACCAACGCATTGAGCGGCTACCTATTGGACTTCCTCCATGCACTGTTCAGTGATCACTACTGTTGAACAGTTGCCCTAAATCCTCTCCTGAGTTTCTTGCAAATACACAAGATTTGTTGTGCTGTACAACAACCCCCCATTTCATAAAATTTTTCTTTTGAAATCATAATAGGAAATGGGTCCCTTTTAAGATTAGATATGTGAGTAAATTGGTATTTACTTATTATTAGGAAAAAACATGAAAGAATTCCAATTGAAATATGATTTCCCTTTTGAAAACAATGAGAAAAGGGCCCTTTAAAAAAAAACAAATGATAAAGATTTTATTATTGCGATAAAGCGATTGCAAGATCGCATATCACAATAACAAAAGGAACATAAGTAAAGGCACATTGAATAATTCCGATCCGAAAAGGGAAATCGCTATCGGATATCGAGGAATGACAAAGCACATCACCTATAAATCATTCCCCATTCCTCCGATGCGATAAAGGCATCGCTATCGGCAATCAGCATTGGTAAGTGTTGCGTTAATTGAACCATCCTCGATTCCTATGATGCGATAAAGGAATCGCTAACATAAATCGGCATGAGTAAGTGTTGCGTTAATTAAGCCACGCTCAAATCCCCCGACGCGATGAGGCGTATCGCCATCGGCGATCGGTGATTCACAATGGCACAAATAAAGGAACCCAAGCCCTGCCCCGATTGCAATACATTAAATCAGGGCACATATTTCTAAACATAATAAAGATTGGCATGCATTGTATCACCTTCGGTGATTGAACGATATTTTGGATTATTATGTAAATCCTCCTTTTCACGACGCCAATTATCAAATGCGATTAACCGCCAAAATATAAGTCACGCTTGAATCAATATACGTTATGATGGATTATGTAAAAGCTCCCTTATCATCATTGACAGATGAAGCGGCCAATTAATGAAGGAGTTATGCTGAGATTTTCCACTTAGATTCTATCTGCGGCAATTTTTATCGTGATTTTTATTCATTCTCTTTCATATCGGCTCTTGCTATCTATTTCTTTTTATCACGCTAGTCTCCCTTCCTTGTGCAGAATTCTGCCGAAGTTTCAAATTGAAAGTAAATGGGGAAGAAATCTAAGAGGTCCGTTGCGGCAGGAGCCCCTGCAGTTACTATCCAGCCCACCAGTGACCCAGGACCAAGCAAGAAGGGATTGATTTCAGACACTACATGTCTCGGCTTGGGAAATACCAGTTGGAAAAGCATTTATTATCTGATTGAGGTTGAAGAACCAGAGGAAATAGAAGAAGAAGCGACTGCAGACTCAACCAACAAATCAAAAGCTTCGCTAAAGGATTTGGCCGACTCGTTTCTACACAGGATAGCAGCTCGGGAGAAGATTCTCCCTTACACTGATGTGGTTAGATGGGTGGTTGAACAAATTCCTGTTTCTAATAGGACTTTTTGCATGATGGATGGAAGAGTTTTCGGTTCGTTTCAGCCTGACGACTTGAGAAAAATGTACCATTTGCCTGAGTCGGAGAAGAAATACAACAAAGCTTTTCTAAAGAAATTCGCAGATGAAAATGAGACGGAATCAACCCCAATTAGATAGTGGAGACAAAATCCAGCAAAGCACAAACACGAGTCATAGGGTAAGTACTCTGTGGATTCCTTAGCATCTCCTTATTGTTACGCTGGGGCGATGATGTGTAGGATATGGGGGATGCATGATTCTGCAAGATTTGATATCGAAATGGTTCCTTTAATGGAAGCAACAACTAGTAGTTATATCATGGATTGGGCCAATATATTGTTTGATAAATTAGCCTCTGCAATTCTTGATTTTAGATTCAATTCACGCAAAACTACCCGGACTATCCCTCCCTTCTATTACAGTGCTTATGTCATGGATATGCTTTGTTTTAATTCTGAATACCCGATACTCGGGTGGAGGTGGATGCCATAGGACCCCAAACCAATTCACATCTACCATCAGATGTTATGGAAGGCACATTAAAAAGACCACTTATATCAAATCTGTAATGGTTTTATGTTGCCCATTTATTATGCTATCTTTGATAGGCTTGCCCCAAGAATTTCCGAGGAGGCCAAAATTGATTTAACTACAGTAGGGAATTGGTTCGGGGAAGAAAAATTCACGTATATACGGGTGTTTGGCAGTGCCACAAAACCCCATGTTCTCCCATTATATGTGCTCAATAAAATGTTGGCACGTGAATTAGCCTACCAAATCACAACCGCTGGAACGTCCAAAACTCTTAGGATTTCCAAAAAGCAGCTATGGCCCATATTCCCTTTAAGGTGTGGTGTTTACACCATACTTGATTGGAAACATGCTGAGAAGGAGGCAGGAAAAATTAATGTGCTCAACCTTGCGACCATCCCTAGTAGGAAATTCTATCCCCGGAAGGTTGCCTACAATGTGCTCGAACAGGACAAACTCACCAAGTTTAACCATGAAAAAGATCAATTTGATGATTTCTTTTCTTCAGCAGAATCCTTCTCTCGGGTTAAAACATTGGCTAGAATGAGATATAATGATGAAGCACTAGTGGAATTCAAAAGGCTCAGAGAGCAGAGGTTGCAAACTTTGACTCTGGACTTGTTGGCCACTACACCAACAACTAAGTCAAGCGAGCCTGGGTAGAAGAGTACTGATGAGCCTCCCACTACAAAAGAAATTCTTGAAAAAGAAACAGAGCAGGAGAAATGGAAGGAGCAAGAAAAAGAGCAAGAAAAAGGGAAGAAGCATGATAGTGAAGTTATTGATTTGGAGACTCAAATTGATCCAAAACTCCTCCAAGAGTGGCAGCAATTTGACTCCATTATTAATAATCCCGAGACTCCACCAGGATTCGGCATGCCTCAAGTGACAGTCAGCCAAGAAACAACCACAACTACGGTTCCGATGGAAGGAACCAGCGGCCTACCTAGTAGTAAGGATGTATAAATAATCCCCAGAGATCCATCGATCAAATTGTTTTACAGGTAGAAGACATACCACCACTAGACATCTTTTACATCCCTAAACATAGGGCTATGGTGAAAAGACAGAGGAAAAGGAAAAGACTTGATCAATCTTCCCTTTTGCCAGATCAAACAGAGATGGATAACGTGGTGTGGAAGGAGGAACTGAACCCTTCCGATGACCTTACAAAACTCTCCCAGTATGCCGGAGCATATTCGGCAGCCACAATGGATAAGGCTTCGGAAGTGAGCAGTCTCCTCAAAGAAAAAGATCAAATGATTGATTCATTGTAGTTGCAGGTGTCCGAAGCACAACGAAAAATAGATCAATTGGAACAACAGCTAGCAGCACAGCGGCAGACCAACCAATTAACTGAGAAATTACACAAAGAGAAACAGAGTATAGATTCCAGTGCAGTGCAGAAATAGAAGGAACTGTCTGAAGCAGTGGCCAAATTAAAGGCAATGAACGAACAAATGAGCAAGACTAAGGTTGA
The DNA here is from genome assembly GCA_031772625.1 of Pinus tabuliformis. NCBI lineage: Eukaryota > Viridiplantae > Streptophyta > Pinopsida > Pinales > Pinaceae > Pinus > Pinus tabuliformis. The sequence goes on along the minus strand of CM062820.1, from coordinate 1,463,159,688 downwards.
GCAAATCGCTGAACTGTCACAAGAAGTGGAAAATTTCAGGAGCCTTCCTCAAATAGCAAAATTCAGAACAGAAGCTCTACAAATCAATAAAGCATTGATTACACAACTGAGACTGCTATGTCATAAAATTTCTTTGGCTGAACCTCTTTGTGAAATTACTATAGCTATAGTGGATAAATCAGTTGAAGCCAGACAGGAATTGGAACAGGCCAATGAAACCTTAACCAATTTCCTCACCTGGAAAGACTCCCTTGAAGGACAGGCTTCAGATCTGCCCAAAATTATTGAAGCACACAAAGACATCCTATTCCTAGAGTGGCGGACTCAATTAATGAAGGCAGAAAGAGAAACCTTGAGATGTCGGTTATCTACTAGCAATTTAATTGAATTTTTCAATGACACTCTTTATTTGTCTAATATGATTTCTCAGTGTAATCCAGGAAAATTAACATCGGCCAAAGCCTTGGAACAGACAGGCAACCAGGAGCTGGAAAAGAAAGGAAGATTAATCGCTGGCATCCAAAGTCTAACCTGGGATACCTTTTGGTTTTTCCTAATCAAGCCATACACTCAGAGGGCCGCGCTCAAGTGTTTAACTAATGCTATCAGTTGTATGATCCCCGAGATACAAGATGCCACATACTCAGCTCAACTGAATTCTCGACTAATCCACCCCCCAGAGTTGCGACCGATGTTATAAATCTGCCAACTCAAGTCGAAGGGAGATCATTCGAAGCAATGAATCATGCTGCCGACTAAAGACAAGCCGATTTTGAGGAGATCTTCATAGCATAGTTGAACCAATTTATTAGTAGTTTTATTTTGTAATTAGTTAGTTTAATTAGTATTTATAGGCCCTTTCAATGCATTGGAAAGGGTCCTCAGTTTTTGTATAAACTCAAATTAGGAAGTCACACTATTGTGCTTCTGATCTATTTTTTATAAAGACTGGGCCAGTATTCTGATTTTTGACAAAGAAATCTTTGATAATCTGTGCACTATTGCCTCTTGTGGAAGTGTTTTCTAAGTTGGAAAAAGGAATGTAAATGCGATTGATATTGGGAGTGACTCGAATAAACATATGGTACTATTATCTATGCTCTTCTGTCATTTTTATATGAATTTGCATTCGTTTAAATTTTGTTATCATTGAATATATATATGTGCTTTAACAGCAAGCCTTGTACTTTTCACTATTGGATGTCTGAGGACTGTTATCCTTTCACTCATGTATATGTCTATGATATAAATGAGAAATAGTGTAATAATGTTTGCTTGATTGCTTTGTTCAACTATTTGGGCTTAGTAATTATCATATGAATAAGCATCTTTACTTACCAACAAAGGTCATCTATATGCCTGTTTGTGAATGAAGACCATCCAAAGTAACAGTAAAAGCAACAATTTCCTGGGATAGAATAGTTGTTTATATCTTACTTTTAAATTAGATCATTCATCCATCATCGTTAGATATTAGAAAATCAATCATTTATTCATCCCATTTACCAATCATTGGGAAACTGGTCCCATTATATCCAGTCGGAGCCACCATACCAAACAGAAAAGGAGCTGCCTTTAAGGTCCGGACTGGGTGGTTATCCCCGATGTTGATGCAGCGATTTTCGAGGCATCAACATTTTTGGTGCTAGAAGGAGGGCATGAACTGTGAATGGCGAGCAAACCCAAACCTACAATCCATTCTGAGAGTAAATCTCCCTCCACATCACCTCGTACTTCCCAATTGCATGCTGGTTCTCCAGTATCCAAGCGGGAAGAAGAGGAATCAACTACCACTGCTCAAACCCACAATACTCCAGAACGATTAAGTCCTGAGTCCCCTGAAGTTCAGTTACTCATCCATAAACTTCAAGGCTTCTCGATATCACCACAGAAATCTGAGGTATCTCAAGGCAGTGAGACTTCGCAATTTAATCTACCTCATCCTCTCACCAGACTTCAGAGCGGAAAACTCGGTATCGAACCTACTGAGTTTCCCTTACCTAAAAGGAAAAGGGAAAAGAAGAATACTGAAGGATCTGACAGTGAATCATTCTCATCCACATCCTCCATCTCATCTTCCCCAGTGCGAAGTCAGCCATCCACTCCCTCGTTACATATTGTTGTTCATCAGGGATTATGAACTTCAACATCCCAACCTGCTCAATCCTCAATATCAATTCCTTCCCAAACATCTAGAATTTCATCAGCAATATCATCCACTACTGGTGTTTCAATGGCAGATCCATGGAATAGTCCTAGTGTGGTCAATATGCCTGCACCATTACATGCATTGCCTGATTCTCCTGAAAAATGGCTACCCAAGTTTAATCCAGATGCTGGAACACAAGCCGAAGAACATATTAATAACTTCATGTTATCAGTTAATCTGAAAGGAGTAACAGAGGAAGATGTTGTCGTTAGGCTTTTCCCTTATACTTTGCAAGGATCAGCGAGATCTTGGTATTTTTCCCTGCCCTCTGGATCCATTACCAGTTGGAACATTTGCCAAGAACAGTTTCTTACTAAGTATGGCAATGATAGATCTTTAGCCACATTGATCAATGATCTCTCCAATCTTAGGATAGAGCATAAGGAACCGATTAAAGAATTCAACTCATGATTCAATAAACTCATGAATAAGATTCCAACAGCCTCCAAACCAAGTGAGCAAATCAGAAGTGAGTGGTATATAACTGCCCTACCCTCCAATATAGCTATCTTTGTAGATAGGGCTGCAAAACCAACTTTAGCTGAAAACATGAAAGAAGCACTTGCTGTGGAGAAACATATTAATGCTCTAGAAAAGAAAGCTACTCTTGAAGATAGAAAATCCAAAAAAGTTTCTTTCAAAGATGATTCAAAGAAGAAAACTCCTAAAGATCCATATGATATGGAAGGTTTACAGAAAGTCCTCAAGACTATGTCAAATGAAATGGTCGAAATCAAAAAACAAGTAGCAGAAACCTCAACAAAAAGGCCATTTAGGAATTTCAAGAAAACTGAATCAAAACCACCAAATGTTATATCCAATGTCGATTCAGATCTTGAAGAAGAAGAAGAAGATGAAACAGTCTTGACATCCGAGGAACCCGAAGAAGAAGAGACTGTCGAATGCCATGGGATGTGGGATTTTATGCTGCCCACTTCCGATATGGAAAACGAACAAGAAGCTTTCCCTGTGACTACCCTGAGTAAAGGCACTCCTGAACCTATCCAGACAACTTCGAAGAAAAGGAATGCAGGTTCTTCTACTACCAAAGAAAATATTTCTATAAAGAAAGCTTCAACAACACCATCCCAAAATCAACCATCATCTTAAAATCTACCTTCAACTTCTAAGACATTGGTAGTATCAGATTCTATGGACTACAATATTATCGAAGATATGAAGAAGACTAAGGCGAATATTACTATGTTTGAACTTAGCAAACTCAAACAACAACATAAGTTACTTCTTAAAGAGTTAAATGCCATTCCTTCTTCACCTCTTCCCAATCCTGTATTGTCCAAAGCTGCTAATGATTTAAGCCAACCACCTTCTGGTAGAGTGGAAGCTACTGACGCAGTCTTAATTGGGATAGATCAAATTCTCATACTCCACCCTTCCTCTTAACCTATGAGATCTATAATAGAAACCTACACAACTGTTTGATTGACTCAGGGACTTCCTCTAATATAATGCTAGCTTTAGTTTGCTCCAAACTGAACATTGAACCCCAAAATTCTGCAATTCATATTGTACAGTTGGATAGAACTAAGGTCCAGGTTTTAAGGGAAATCAACTCAGTAACTATCAGGTTATCGGCTGATCCTAGAGTAGTTCAAAGAATTGATATTTTGATCACTAATATACCTGAATTTTATGGGTTGATTTTAAGTAGAGATTGGTCCGAAAAACTCCATGGTTATATTTCCACCGATTGGTATCATATGTGGTTACCTTATAAAGGAAAGCCTAATCAGATCAACATTGATCAGTAGAAACACATGACCCATATAGTTACCGAGTTTGAACAAGAAAACCAACCAATAGCATTTAATAACAATATCTTGGGGAATTATTCATCTGAATCATTCTTTGGCAACTTCACTGCCCAACCATCTCCTTTCCCAGTTAATAATTTCACATATCAAATCGAAATTTTTTCACAAACAGATAGGTCAATATGTTTTAATATTACTGAGGAAACTGTAAATAAAATTGTTGATAATTCTTTATTTTGGTCACTATATTTTGACGGGTCTAAGTCTAGTGAAGGCTCGGGAGTAGGTTGTATTTTGGTTAGCCCTCAGGGAGAAAAAACTATGTTATCATGCAGATTGGAATTTGAATGCACAAACAATACAGCTGAATATGAGGCCCTAGTCCAGGGACTCTACAAAGCGATTGGCCTCAAGGTTCAATATTTGAAAGTGTTTGGTGATTCAGAGATTGTTATTAAACAGGTGAGGAATACAATTCATTGCCTCTCTGGTCATCTCAAACACTATCAGTCTCTGGTACAGGAACTCACCTCTCAATTTTTAGCATTCAATATTTCTCCCATCCCTAGGTCCCAGAATGCAGCAGCAGACCTGTTAGCCAATGTTGCTTCCAGACTCCTACCATCCGAAGATTATAGCCCAGATAGATTTTCAGTAGAGTTAATTTTTAGACCATCGATCCCCGATAATGTCACCAATTGGAGAGTGTTCAATCATGATGAAGACATTTTGAGCTTCTTGACTTCCGACAAGTCCTATGATGGCCAAATCATTGATGAAAGCGATCATGACCTTCAGATGAAGGAAAAGCAAGAGGGAAACTCAATATCAAAACTAGTGGTCAAACTTGAAGATCTTTATGATATTAAAGACAGGTTTAAACAGGTGACCAATTCAAAAATCCAGAGTTCCACTTTAAGATTTGAATTGATAAACCTACGTACTGATGAGAACCCTCAAAACATCAATTTGGGGCTAGAATTTTCTATAGAAGAAAGAACAACATTCATTAAGCTGTTAACAAAAAACAAGTATGTCTTCGCTTGGAAATATGATGATTTGAAAACATATGATACATCAATTATTCAACATACTATTCCAATGCTTTCTGAACAAAAACCAGTGCAACAGAAGTTAAGAAAGATTCATCCTAACCTTGAGAGTCAAATAAAGACTGAACTAAATAAACTCTTAAAGGCTAAGATAATTTTTCCTGTGAGACATTCAAACTGGGTTTCCAACATGGTGCCTGTTTAGAAGAAAAACGGCGATATCAGGATTTGCATTGATTTCAGAAATCCTAACAAGGCAATTCAAAAGGATAACTTCCCTTTACCCACTATGGAGCAAACATTACATTTAGTAGCAGGTTCAGAACTAATGTCCTTTTTAGACAGTTTTTCAGGATATAACCAAATACTGGTTCATCCTGATGACAGGCTTAAAACGACCTTCAGAACTAAGTGGGGAACTTATGCCTACCAAAAGATGCCTTTTGGACTCATCAATGCAGGAGCAACATTTCAGAGAGCCATGGACATAGCGTTCAAAGGATTGCTTAATAAATCAGTAGTTGTCTATTTAGATGATATTACTGTATTTTCCAAGAAAAGGTCTAATCACGTACACGATTTAAAACAAATCTTTGAACGGTGTAGAAGATATGGTATCTCTCTTAGTCCAAAGAAGTCCTTTTTTGCCCTTAATCAAGGAAAACTTTTAAGCTTCATTGTTTCAAAAGATGGTATCTATATTGATCCAGACAAAATTAACGAGATTTCTGAAATTCCATTTCCCCATAATAAAAAAAATCCATGCAGTCATTTTTGGGCCAGATTAACTTTGTTAAACATTTTGTTCTGGATTTTTCCTAGATTATTTTACCATTGCAAATGATGATTAAGAAAAATTCAGTGTTTAAATGGGGATTTGCAGAAAAGGAGGCATTTGATTCCATCAAGCAAGCAATAATTAATGCCCCTGCTTTAAGCACTCCCAATTTTTCTAATCATTTCATACCGTATACCCTCGCATCCGCTTCATCATATGCAACAGTATTAACTCAAATCAATGATCAAAACTTGGAAGCACCAATTTCGTTTTACAGCTCAAATCTTCAAGGTGTTGAACTGAATTATTCGGAAGTTGAAAAACAAGCCTTTGCTGTGTACAAAGCCATAAAACACTATAGGCCCTTCCTCTTAAAAGCTCATACAAAAGTTATAGTTCCTTTTTCGGCAGTAAGACAATTACTGGTTCAAAGGGAATTAGGAGAAAAGAGAGCAAATTGGGTCACAACATTACAAGAATATGACTTGGAAATCAAGCCAGCAAAGATTGTCAAAGGCCAAGGTTTTTGCAGGTTGTTAGCAGGAGCATCCAATATTCAAGAACATGAAAATACAGAAGATAATGAAGAAATCAATCAGATAAGTACCATAGGTTCTGAATCACAGTATACATATATGATTTTCTATCTAAGAAATGGGTACACTCCTTCCATTCTCTCCTATAAAAACAAACGTGCCATTAGATTAAAAGCAAAAAAAATTACAATTATCAATGGAATATTGTTTAGGCGAAATTATGATTCAATTTTATTAAGATGCTTAGAAAAACCTGAAGCACAAAAGGTTTTGCAGGAACTTCATGATGGACCGGCAGGAGGACATTTTGGAGCTAACACCACAGCTCACAAAATCATTCATGCTGGATACTATTGGCCCACCTTGTTCAGAGATACTCATGAATATGTAAGGAAATGTCAAAGTTGTCAAACCTCCAGTGGAAGACAAAGAAAGCCAACTTTCCCTTTGCAACCAGTCAACATTGAGCAACCGTTTGAGCAATGGGGATTGGACATCATTGGAGAAATCACTCCACATTCATCCAAACAACATAAGTATATCCTTACTACAACTGATTACTTTACTAAGTGGGTTGAAGCGATTCCTTTAAAGACAACAAATTCTGAGGCAATTATGGAATTCATAGATCAATTCATCATTACCAGGTTTGGTGTCCCAAATGCTCTTGTTTTTGATAATGCATCTTATTTCTCTAGAAATTCTATGTTTGAGTTCGCTATTAAAAGGGGATTTAAATTGAGATATTCTGCAAATTACTACCCTCAGGGTAATAGGTTGGTAGAATCCACCAATAAAAACCTTATTAGAATTATTAAGCGAACTATTGAACAGAATCATAAGAATTGGCATAAATCTTTGGTATTTTCACTTTGGGCTGATAGAATAACTCAAAAAACCTCTATAGGCACTTCTCCATTCAATCTAGTGTATGGAAAGGAAGCTGTCATACTAGCTAACTTAGTGCTTCCATCTTTAGCCTTAGTGCAGTTTATCGAAGAGAGTCCCTCATCTTCTATTCAACTAAGACATGATCAAATTTTGAAATTAGAAGAAGAAAGGGAAAAAGCCAGGATTCTACATGCAAAACATCAGCAAATTATCAAGTCATCCTTTGATACAACTTCAACTAGTTCAAAACAATTGCAAGTTGGTGATCTAGTTTTGAAATGGGACAAAGCCCATGAGGATAAAGGAAAACACACAAAGTTCCAGAAAATGTGGCTTGGACCATTTCAAATCAATGAGAAGATAGGCCCTTCTACTTTCATTTTGCAAGATCTATCAGGAAAGAGAGATTCTCTTCCTGTTAATGGCCTCATCTTGAAGAAATTCTTTAATTGAGAAGGTAACCCCTACTCCCTTTGTAAATATTCAATTTCAAGCTAAACTTTTGTACATAGCTTAGATTTTAGATGTTAGAAGAATAAAGTTAGCCTTCCATTGGTCTTTACTATATTGAAAAGTTTCTCAAAAGAAATGGTTATGATATTTGCTTTTAAAATGGAAACCTTAAATGAAAGGAAGATTTCTAGGAAATTAGGTATATTTAAATTCTGAAACCCCATTTTATTTCTGTAAACTCTTCTCAAAGATTAGAAATACTGTAAACCATTTTAATGTTTTTAAATAGCCTCGAAATGGTTATCAATACAAAACGGATACTGATTCAATCTTAGCATCTTCAACTCTTATCCTGTCATCCATCCTCTCTTAAGGAGAAAATTGTTCATCCCATTCATCAAGAGTTATAATTACTCAGAGTGTAATTCTAAAATATACTTGAGGTAAAAGATAAGAGGTCTTATCACAAGCCTACTTACCATGATCATAGGGAAATAGTTCAACTGACATTACCAATACTGCATACCAAAACAGGGTAATGGCATATAATTATAAGACAAGGGGTCTCATCACGAGCTAGCCTGTTTAGTTAAATTATTACCAGTGAATGGCATTGTCAAACTGCTGGCTACCAAACCAGGATAATGGCTTTTTATCTTACAAAATGAAGAAAAAGGAAAATGATTCAAAAATATGAAAACATATTTCCGGATTCATTCTTTTTAATCATACTCTGAAATGGATGGGATAATGAACGATCAAATGGTTAAAAGGTATCCCTGTTGAAACTATAGACATTTGCTGGCAGCAGAGGCTCTACCTATGACAAAGGAGTCATTATAAAGCTAAGTTGGAGAAGTTTTTGTTTTATCATTAGCAACCAATCAAGGCTAGTTTGAAACGTAGAACGTATTTAATTATAACATGAGAAGAGAATAGCAGAGATAGTTACCATTACATTCAGAATTTATGTTGCTCTAATTATATTAGATTCTTTCACTCAGATAAGATTTTCAGATTTAAAAGCTTAAGTATTTTAACTTTTCCCAGAGATAATTGTTTCTTCCAGTGAATCGCCAATTGTTGTGCTGTACAACAACCCACCATTTCATAAATTTTTTCTTTTGAAATCATAATAGGAAATGGGTCCCTTTTAAGATTAGATATGTGAATAAATTGGTATTTACTTATTATTAGGAAAAAACATGAAAGAAGTCCAATTGAAATATGATTTCCCTTTTGAAAACAATAAGAAAAGGACCCTTTAAAAAATAAATAAAGGATAAAGCTATTATTGCGATAAAGCGATCGCAAGATCGCATATCGCAATAACAAAAGGAACATAAGTAAAGGCACATTGAATAATTCCGATCCGAAAAGGGAAATTGCTATCGGATATTAGGGAAAGACAAAGCACATCACCTATAAAGCATTCCCCATTCCTCTGATGCGATAAAGGCATCGCTATCAGCAATCGACATTGGTAAGTGTTGCGTTAATTGAACCATCCTCGATTCCTCCGATGTGATAAAGGCATCACTATCGGCAATCGGCATGGGTAAGTGTTGCATTAATTGAGCCACCCTCAAATCCCCCGACGCGATGAGGCGTATCGCTATCGGCGATCGGCGATTCAAAATGGCACAAATAAAGGAACTCAAGCCCTACCCCAATTGCGATACATTAAATCAGGGCGCGTATTTCTAAACATAATAAAGATTGGCATGCATTGTATCACCTTCGGTGATTGAACGATATTTTGGATTATTATGTAAATCCTCCTTTTCACGACGCCAATTATCAAATGCGATTAACCGCCAAAATATAAGTCATGCTTGAATCAATATAAGTTATGATGGATTATTTAAAAGCTCCCTTATCATCACTGACAGATGAAGTGACCAATTAATGAAGGAGTTATGCCGAGATTTTCCACTTAGATTCTATCTGCGGAAATTTTTATCGTGATTTTTATTCATACTCTTTCATATCGGCTCTTGCTATCTGTTTCTTTTTATCACGCTAGTCTCCCTTCCTTGTGCAGAATTCCATCGAAGTTTAACATTGAAAGCAAATGGGGAAGAAATCTAAGAGGTCCGCTGCGGCAGCAGCCCCTGTAGTTACTATCTAGCCCACCAGTGACCCAGGACCAAGCAAGAAGGGATTGATTTTAGACACTACATGTCTCGGCCTGGGAAATACCAGTTGGAAAAGCATTTATAATCTGATTGAGGCTGAAGAACCAGAGGAAACAAAAGAAGAAGCGACTGTAGACTCAACCAACAAATCAGAAGCTTCGCTAAAGGATTTGGCCGACTCGTTTCTACACAGGATAACAGCTCGGGAGAAGATTCTCCCATACACTAATGTGGTCAGATGGGTGGTTGAACAAATTCCTGTTTCTAATAGGACTTTTTGCACGGTGGATGGAAGAGTTTTCGGTTCGTTTTAGCCTGACGACTTGAGAAAAATGTATCATTTGCTCGAGCCGGAGAAGAAATACAACAAAGCTTTTCTAAAGAAATTTGAAGATGAAAATGAGACGGAATTAGCCCCAATTAGACAATGGAGACAGAATCTAGCAAAGCACAAACATGAGTCATCGGGTAAGTACTCCATGGATTCCTTAGCATCTCCTTACTATTACGTTGGGGCGATGATGTGTAGGATATGGGGGATGCATGATTGTGCAAGATTTGATATCGAAATGGTTCCTTTAATGGAAGCAACAACTAGTAGTTATATCATGGATTGGGCCAATATATTGTCTGATAAATTAGCCTCTGCAATTCTTGATTTTAGATTGAATTCATGCAAAACTACCCGGACTATCCCTCCCCTCTATTACAATGCTTATGTCATGGATATGCTTTGTTTTAATTCTGAATACCCGATACTCGGGTGGAGGTGGATGCCACAGGACCCCAAACCAATTCACATCTACCATCAGATGTTATGGAAGGCACATTACAAAGACCACTTATATCAAATCTATAATGGTTTTATGTTGCCCATTTATTATGCTATCTTCGATAGGTCTGCCCCAAGAATTTCCGAGGAGGCCGAAATTGATTTAACTACAGTAGGGAATTGGTTCGGGGAAGAAAAATTCACGTATATACGGGTGTTTGGCAGTGCCACAAAACCCCATGTTCTCCCATTATATTTGCCCGATAAACTGTTGTCACGTGAATTAGCTTACCAAATCACAACTGCTGGAACGTCCAAAACTCTTAGGAGTTCCAAAAAGCAGCTATGGCCCGTATTCCCTTTAGGGTGTGGTGTTTACACCATACTTGATTGGAAACATGCTGAGAAGGAGGCAGGAAAAATTAATGTGCTCAACCTTGCGACCATCCCTAGTAGGCAATTTGATCCCTGGAAGGTTGCCTACAATGTGCTTAAACAGGCCAAACTCACCAAGTTTGACCATGAAAAAGATCAATTTGATGATTTATTTTCTTCAGCAGAATTCTTGTCTCAGGTTAAAACATTGGTTAGAATGAGATATAATGATGAAGCACTGGTGGAATTCAATAGGCTCAGAGAGCAGAGGTTGCAAACTCTGCCTCTGGACTTGTTGGCCACTACACCAACAACTAAGTCAAGCGAGCCTGGGTATAAGAGTACTGATGAGCCTCCTGCTACAAAAGAAATTCCCGAAAAAGAAAGAGAGCAGGAGAAAGGGAAGGAGCAAGAAAAAGAGCAAGAAAAAGGGAAGAAGCATGACAGTGAAGTTATAGATTTGGAGACTCAAATTGATCCAGAACTCCTCCAAGAGTGGCAGCAATTTGACTCCATTATTAATAATCCCAAGACTCCACCAGGATTCAGCATGCCTCAAGTGACAGTCAGCCAAGAAACAACCACAACTACGGTTCCGATGGAAGGAACTAGCAGCCTACCCAGTAGTAAGGATGCAGAAATAATCCCCAGAGATCCATCAGATCAAATTGTTTTACAGGTAGAAGACATACCACCACTAGACGTCTTTTACAACCCTAAACATAGGGTTGTGGTGAAAAGATAGAGGAAAAGGAAAAGACTTGATCAATCTTCCCTTTTTCCAGATCAAACAGAGATGGCTAACGTGGTGTGGAAGGAGGAACTGAACCCTTCCGATGACCTTACAAAACTCTCCCAGTATGCTGGAGCATATTCGGCAGCCACAATGGATAAGGCTTCGGAAGTGAGCAGTCTCCTCAAAGAAAAAGATCAAATGATTGATTCATTGCAGTTGCAGGTGTCTGAAGCACAACGGAAAATAGATCAATTGGAACAACAGCTAGCAGCACAGCAACAGACCAACAACCAATTAATTGAACAATTACACAAAGAGAAACAAAGGATAGATTCCAGTGTAGTGCAGAAATAGAAGGAACTATCTGAAGCAGTGGCCAAATTAAAGGCAATGAACGAACAAATGAGCAAGACTAAGGATGAGCAAATCGCTCAATTGTTGCAAGAAGTGGAAAAGTTCACGAGCCTTCCTTAAATAGCAGAATTCAGAACAGAAGCTCTACAAATCAATAAAGAATTGATTACACAACTGACACTGCTATGTCATAAAATTTCTTTGACTGAACCTCTTTGTGAAATTACTACAGCTATAGTGGATAAGTCAGTTGAAGCCAGACAGGAATTGGAACAGGCCGATGAAACCTTAACCAATTTCCTTGCCTGGAAAGACTCCCTTGAAGGACAGGCTTCGGATCTGCCCAAAATTATTGAAGCACAAAAAGGCATCCTGTTCCTAGAGTGGCAGACTCAATTAATGAAGGCAGAAAGAGAAACCTTGAGATGTCGGTTATCTACTAGCAATTTAATTGAATTTGTCAACGACACTCTTTATTTGTCTAATATGATTTCTCAGTGTAATCTAGGAAAATTAACATCGGCCAAAGCCTTGGAACAGACAGGCAACCAGGAGCTGGAAAAGAAAGGAAGATTAATCGTTGGCATCCAAAGTCTAACCTGGGATACCTTTTGGTTTTTCCTAGTCAAGCCATACGGTCAGAGGGCAACGCTCAACTGTTTAACCGATGCTATCAGTTGTATGATCCCCGAGATACAAGATGCCACATACTAAGCTCAACTGAATTCTCGCCTAAGCTGCCCCAGAGTTGCAACCGATGTTAGAAATCTGCCAGCTCAAGCCGAAGGGAGATCATTCGAAGCAATGAATCATGCTACCGACTAAAGACAAGCCGATTTTGAGGAGATCTTCATAGCATATTTGTACCAATTTATTAGCAGTTTTATTTTGTAATTAGTTAGTTTAATTATTATTTATAGGCCCTTTCAATGCCTTGGAAAGGGTCCTCAGTTTTTGTATAAAATAAAATCAGGAAGTCACACTATTGTGCTTTTGATCTATTTTTTATAAAGACTGGGCCAATATTCTGATTTTTGACAAAGAAATCTTTGATAATCTGTGCACTATTACCTCTTGTAGAAGTGTTTTCTAAGTTGGAAAAAGGAATGTGAATGCGATTGATATTGGGAGTGACTCGAATAAACATATGGTACTATTATCTATGCTCTTCTGTCATTTTTATATGAATTTTCATTCGTTTACATTTTTCTATCATTGAATATATATATGTGCTTTAATAGCAAGCCTTGTACTTTTCATTATTGGATGTCCGAGGACTGTTACCCTTTCACTCATGTATATGTCTATGATATAAATGAGAAATAGTGTAATAATGTTTGCTTGATTGCTTTGTTCAGCTATTTGGGCTTAGTAATTATCATATGAATAAACATCTTTACTTACCAACAAAGGTCATCTATATGCCTGTTTGTGAATGAAGACCATCCAAAGTTACACTAAAAGCAACAATTTCCAGGGATAGAATAGTTGTTTATATTTTACTTTTAAATTAGATCATTCATCCATCATCGTTAGATATTAGAAAATCAATAATTTATTCATCCCATTTACCAATCATTGGGAAATTGGTCCCATTACATCTAGTCGGAGCCACCATACTAAACGAAAAAAGAGCTGCCTTTAAGGTTTGGACCAGGTGGTTATCCCCGATGTTGATGCAGCGATTTTTAAGGCATCAACAACAACAAAACCATTTTTTGGCTTGAGGGGGGCTGACCCAGGTTCAGTGATAGTTAGCCAAACAAATCCCTACACTACTGACCTTTTCAGCATCAGCTCGCGGGGCGCGGACTAAAGTCTCACCCAAAGCAGTATGGGGGGATGATGGAACCAAATTTCTGCACCCTTGAGATGGATGTGATGTCGGTTTATTCCAACTATTCTTACCTTCATGCAGGTTGCTTATCCCTTTGTTCTACCCTTTTGTACCTTCACGAAATGTTATAATCGGCTTCCGCGCAACCCTAACTAGGGGTTGAAGTCATTTCGCGCTACTAGGGCAGAAAACTATGCTATTTCCTAAGCTAGGCTAAGTACCTTACCTATATTATTGACAAATCTTAATTACCTTCACATAAACAAATGTTCTTACTTGCGTTCACTTAACCAATACAGTTATACACATTCGCACATCATATAAGCATTATAAGTGAAATTCATACCCAATATAACAAATGCATAAATAGGAAATAAATATGTAGGAATGATAGAAAACTTCTCTTTATTAATACTTCCAGATGATTACAGACTCGACTCACCTCACACACTCAGTTGTAGGGGTCCTCACACTTAGCTGTGGACTACTAGGCCTCTGCATACTCAGCTGCATAGCCTCTACCTATGCTACGACCCAAAACTTAGACTTACACTTTAGAGCTATCTCACATACATCTTCATTACTTCGACATTGTGTGTTATGCTTCTGCTATCAAACTACTTAGAGCTTGGCTCTATTTATACAATCCCATGGTCCACGGACCATGGGTAGATCTTCTACAACCAACATTACATTGTCAAAATAAGGGCGGACAACCCTATGACTATTTAACATCTACATGCTCCGCGCCCACAAAATGCGGAGTCTTTACATTGGAATTACAAAATTGGACAAAAATCTAGGCTCTAAGCCCCAAAAATACCCTTGGGGGATCCCGCACTCAACATCTGCAGACCATGGGTAGATCTTCTAAAGCTGACACAACTTACATACAAGAAGGGCAGAAACCATTTATGACACTTTAGATCTATGTGCTCCGCGACCCTAAATTGTGGAGACTTTACACTTTACATACAAAAACTCGGGCTTTCTACCCCAAAACTTGGGCTTTTAACCCCAAAATTAACACTAGGAGACCCTACCCAAAAAGCCCCCAACACAAATATTGTGACTCGCTCTCAAGTCACCTTGTTGGCACATAGATCTTACTATGAAGACCTCCTAACTCCACTTGCACCACTACAAATTCAGCTATACACTGCATAGCTGCCTGCTTGGCCTGCTCCACCAGCTGCTCTGTTGTTGGTCCTGCGCTATCTACTTGGATCTTCTACTGTGTTGTCTGCAGGCGGGCCAACTTCTCCCCAATGGTGGTAGAGAGAACATAGGTCTCATCTAGCCAAGGCCCCAATCTGGCCTTGAGGACTGCCTCTCTTTGTTGTGCTGCTTCTACATGTTCTTTTAGTTCCTTTGCCTCCTGCATCTTTGCCAATATCTACGTGATAGCGACGGTATGCACTGTCGCTCTTGCCTCAGTGTTTAACCTCTGCAGGTTGGGATCTTCCTACAGATTCGTGAGTACTTCGAGCGATTGCAGCGACTGCATTCTTAACAATTTCCTTGCACTGTTCTCTGACCTCTGGCGGAGTTGAAGGTTGTGCCCTCAACTTGAGCTCTATAATCTTTAGTTTCAGCTCAAACTGAACCTTGGCCATATCGATCCTAGCATCGTGCACACCTACAACCAACTTCTGAATCTTGGCCTCCAAAGGTGCCTCTTCTGGGATGTGCAGTTCTAGAACGGTTTTGCATGCTTCTGCTACCACTTCTGCAGTTCACACATTCTTCTCTTAGACCTTCTTCCAGGTGTCTATCTTTGTTGTTTTCTCAAAGGAAATCTATTCGTTGTTAACCTCCTGTCACTGATCATGCTCAGCGCGTGCTGCTCTCAGGCCCTAAGTTCTGTGATCACACTTGCTTGCAGCGTGTGAAGGACTTCACTTGGGAGCATGGCCAAGTTCAAACCAATATTCTTCAGGGCACTGACAATAGCCTTGTAAGCTTCTGCCTTCACGCTTAGAGTTCCATCCGATAGTGTGACGGATCGGGGATCCAAAGAGTGAACCATCTCCACTGTTGTAGTGGTCCTCGATGGCAAACTAGTCGATGTCGCAATGCTTTTCCCTACACCTGCCTGCAGTTGAGTAGTTTGGATTTGCAGCTCGCGCAGAACCATCTAAATGGCAACCAAAGCTTACTTCTGTAACTGTTCAAACTACTTCACATCAGTTTTGCTATCAAGTCCCTTACCTTATCCCCAATGTCATTTAAGTCACCCTCTGTCAAAATGATTGGGTCTAGGGATGACTTAGTGGCCTTGGTCTTTTTGCGTAGCCCTTCCTTCTCCTGCTCTAGATTCCACTTCACCTAGAAGGGAGTGCTTTCTGGATCTGCACCACCCTACTCTTATTGCTCTTCTTATATTGTCTGTGGTGAAGGGGATTTCTGACTTCTGTCAGAATCGAGCTCTTCCTCCCGTTCCTTTGTGACGTGGTTTTCTTCTTCTCTAGATTTTTTGTCAGCCTCCTTCTTCCACTTTTCAGCCAACTGCTGAATCTTTGACCAAGCCTCTTCCTTCTTCTACTTTCCCATGGATTTACTAGATCCGACGAAAAAATTTGATGTTGTAGGTTTTAACCCCGTATAGAAATTACCTCCATATGAATTCTAAAACATAGAAAATAAAGATTGTGAGAGAATAACACATAAAACACATATACACAGAGATTTTCCCTTGGATCCCAAAGCCGAGACTACCAGCTTGATTTTTTATTATGTTCCTTTCAATGTTACAATACATATTTATACATGCCGAAGAATCCAATACCATGGACCGAAAACCATCGCGTCCAAAAACATGTGTGCGAAAATCATGCAGAAAACCATAGGTGGGTCCGCCCAACCTAACATAGGGTCCAAAACCAAAATTTTCTAGGGCGCTACCTCAGACCCCATAAAATGGGGTTACGGGTACCCCTCAAAGCCCCCGTGACCTCCCCCCCTTTGACCCCTAGTTAACTACGTGGGCTAGTCGTGGAAAGAATATAACACAACCCAACATTCTCCCACTTGTTGTTTTCTTTCCACAGGGGCCACAAGAGAGCTTAGTCCTTTATCCAACGCTGCAACGCCCATTGTTTCTATACACCAAGAGAACTTCTAAGAGCTCGTAGATTTTTTCAATGCATCTGTAGTATTCTTCAAAGTGTCCACCTTTACCAGCAACACCTTTTTGTCTTCTATCATATCCCTGACAAAGTGATACTGAACATCAATGTGCTTTGTCTTTATATGATATGCGGGGTTCTTTTCCAAGAAAATTGCACTTTGGCTGTCAGAGTATATCCTTATAGCTTCCTATGCTAACCCCATACTTGAACACAATCTCTGCAACCAAACTGCTTCCTTGATTGCATGAGTGGCTACCATGTATTCTGCCTCTGTAGTTGATAGTGCCACTACATATTGTTTCTTACTCATCCAACTGACTGCACCTCCAAATAGGTTAAACACATACCCACTTGTAGATCTTCTATGATCCAGATCTCCAGCCCAGTTTGCATCAACAAAGCCACGAATATCCAACATTCTGTCCAATCCTAGTCTTCCTTGGTAGCACAAATCATAATCACTAGTGCCATGCAAATACCTGAAAACCCGCTTCACTGTCGTCCAATGCTCCTTTCCTAGTTTTGACATAAACCTGCTCAATACTCCCACTTCATGGGCAATGTCTAGTCTAGTACATACCATTACATACATCAGGCTTCCAATTGCACTTTCATATGGAACACAGGACATGTCCTTTTCCTCTTCTTGTGTGTTGGGACACTGTTCAGCAGATAACCTCACACCTACACGAATAGGAACCTTCACCGATTTACTATCCAACATATTAAACCTCTGCAATATTGTCTCGACATACTTCCTCTAGTTTAACCAGAGCTTCCTCTTTGCCCGATCTCTTTTAATTTCCATGCCCAAAATATAGTTTGCAGCACCAAGAATCCACTGCTTCCTTCATAGTTCTGGGATCATCATCAGTAACAGACAAAGAAAAATTTGAACAGAAAGCAGATGGACTATACCTTTCTGGCTACCTTCTTTCTCAAACTGATCTTCTCACAGCTGGAGTTTGTGGCTCTTCATCTTCTGGTTCCTCCTCTACTGTAGAGTATGATTCTTACTCCTTTAGCTCAAACTATATCTTCTCAGGTTCCTTTGGTTGGACTTTATGTTTAATAACATCTTTCACCTCTATGAACACCACATATCAGCTGTACACAACCTTCTTTGTTACTGGGTTCCAAAGCTTATAACCCTTTAAACCATCCTTATACCCAATAAAGATGCACTTTTCAAATTTACTATCCAACTTGGTTCTTTTCTCCTTTGGAACATGTACATATGCATCACATCAAAATACCCTTAGATGTGAAAGAGATGGTTTCTTACTAGTCCATACCTCTTGTGGAGTCTTGTCCTCCAACGTTGATGAAGGTGACTTGTTGACTAGGTAACATGTAGTATCCACCACCTCTACCCAGAATTCCTATCCTAACCCGACACCACTGAGCATGCTTCTTGCCCTTTCCATCAACGTCTTGTTCATTCTTTTTGCAACTCAATTTTAATGAGGTGTATATGGAGTAGTCTTCTGTCGTGATATACCACACTTCTTACAGAATTCTTCAAATTCCTTGCTGCAAAACTCTCCACCATTATTTTTCCTTAGCATCTTTACCTTCTTCTCTGTCTGGTTTTCCACCAAAGCCTTAAATTCTTTAAACCTGTCAAAGACTTCGGATCTCTTCTTAAGGAAATATATCCATGTATTCTTTGAGAAGTCATCTATAAATGATACATAGTACATAGAATTACCTAGTGATGGAACCTTCACAGGTCCAAACACATCACTGTGCACAAGCTCTAATATCTATTTTGCCCTCTTATCACCAGAGAGGAAACTCACCCGATTCTGCTTCCCAGATACACAATTTTCATAGAAATCAAAACCCATAGAGCTATTACTTATACCTTCTACCATACCTTTACCATGAAGTATTCGAAGGCCTTTCTCTCCAATATGTCCAAGCCTTTGATGCCGTAGCAGCGGTCCTCGACCGTTGGCTAGCCTAGTGGCGCACAACATCAAATTTTTCCTTGGTACCACTGTGGGCACCTCCACACTTACAACCTCAGGGGAAGCTCCCTCAGAGTCCATAGATCCTCCAATACTTTCAGTTTCCATGGGTGCCAACATGAGGCTATTAAGGAGCTCCTAGGTTTTCTTAGGTAAGTTTTCAAACACTAAACTGGCCACCAAATCCTCAAAAACCATAGGATTCATGCGCAACCGATAACATGACACATCAACTCTCTAAATGAAAAGTGTTTTCCATTGGGTAGCCATCTGTAATTTATAGGCAAATTCGAATTCAAATCCCACTGTTCCCCCAAAATCTGCTCATAAATGCTAGATTGGCAACAAATTTTCAAAGATATCGCTCTTAATTTCAGTCTTAAATTCCACCCCACCACTCCTCTTAGCTGTTTTCTCATTTTTGTGTAGATTTTCTTCTGGAACCATCGCATTCAATTTCTTTTTAGATCGACGTTTTGAACCAACAACAGTGGTTCATCTTCAGGATGTGAAAGAATTAATTGAAAGACTGGTCTTATTTGTCAAATATATATAGAGATGCAAGAGATGCTTAGCACGAATCTCTGCATCTTTTCAAGAATGTAAGGTCAGCCTTCTTTTTCGTTAAGAGCAATCTGTGTCGTTCAAATCTGCGAACTTCTTTCAAAATCTCCCTTCCGTATTGGGTGAGTATTTTGTCTTTGAGGTTTCTGCGAGTCTCATGTTTGTGTAGATTTTCTTTCGGATCCATCGCATTCAATTTCTTTTTAGATCGACGTTTCGAACCAGCAACGGTGGTTCATCTTCAGGATGTGAAAGAATTAATTGAAAGACTAGTCTTATTTGTCAAATATATATAGAGATGCAAGAGATGCTTAGCACAAATCTCTGCATCTTTTCAAGAATGCAAGGTCAGACTTCTTTTTCGTTAAGAGTAATCTATGTCGTTCAAATCTGCAAACTTCTTTCAAAATCTCCCTTCCGTTTTCTCATTATCAAATCATGAACTGTGACAATAATGGTCACTTTCTGGCTGCCTCGCACAGTATCTCCTTCTATAGCGCAACTCCCTTCATGGTTCTGCTGATGTTGTGACATTCTTCCATCAAGCATAGTCCTCTAGTCGTGCAGCTCTACAACCCAGGTAGTGTAGTTTATAGTCCCACGCCTCCTTTCAGCTGCCTGGAGTGCTAAGGATGTGCTTCCATCATATAGTCATCTGGCCAGATCCCTCGTGTATGGCTTCAATAAGATTCCATTTACCTTTTTGGGAAATGGATCTCCATTCATTTTCACCAGTTGAACTGCTCCACCATCGGTAATCTCTTTGATAACATATGGCCCTAGCCAATGCATCTGAAATTTTCCAGGAAATTTATCAAACTTGCTATCATATAATAAAACCAAATTGTTTACCTTGAAGGTGAGTAGTTTGATGTGCCGATTGTGCCATGCCTTTTTGTGTTCCTTCTGAACTTGCTGATGGAATCTAGCCAAAAATCTATCTTGTTCAAGTTCTTTCAGCTACGCGAGCCTCTCTTCTAAGGCTCCACAATTTGCCATTCCTGTGAATTCCACTATGCGTAGATTAGGTAAAATATACTCCATTGGCATCACAGCTTCTATGCCATAGACCACCCTGAAGGGTGTCTGTCTAGTCAGCTTCTTACAAGTATTTCTGTAAGCCCATATCACCACTGGTACGCGCATGTCCCAATCATTCCTCTGCACATTGCAAATTTTTTTCAGCACGATCTCCAATATCTTATTATATGCTTCAACCATCCCATTAGCCTGCGGGTGACATGGCATGCTCTTTTGATGATAAACTTGGAATTCCTCCATCAACACGCTGATCGTTTCATTAAGGAAATGTGCACCGTGATCGCTCATCAAAATCTTCGGGAAACCAAACCTAGTCAGCAAATATTCAAAGAGGTACTTTGCTGTTGTTTCCCTTGTACAGTCCTTCACAAGCTACGCCTCCACCCATCTGGTCAAATACTCTGTCATGGTGATGATATACCGCTCACCTGTCTTTTTTCATGGAGGCTGAATCGTGCCTACAAAATCAATTGCCCATTTCTCAAATAGCTGCAATGACACTTGTGGATTCAAAAGCAGCTCATCCCTCTGTGATGGCTTGCCCATCCTTTGACATGCATCGTATACCTTACAGTAATATTTGGAATCCTTATGCAGTGTCAGCCACCACAACCTAGCGTATAAAATCTTTTGCGTTGTTGCTTTTCCTGCATAATGTCCTCCCACAACTCCATGAGCTTCAACAAGGATGTTTCATTCAAACTCAGGAACATAACGTCGCAGAATTTCATCCAAGCCCATTTTATATAAATGTCCTGCAATAATAGAAAAGTCTGTTGTGCACATCACCAGTTCCTTCTTTTGTTCACTAGCATACCCTTTTGAAGCCATTCCCGTCGTCAAGAAGTTTATGATATTTGCAAAGTGATTGTTAGCTATGCACGCCGCAAAGAGCCGCGTGTCAGGCAATCCTTCCTCCAAATTAGTAGGATCCTCTCCTATTTCAATGCGTGATAGATGATATAGTCTTGCATTCAATCATCTTGGCTTCACAATGACTTCAAAATCATATTCTTGAAACAACAACAACCATTTGCATATCTTACCCCCCAACACAGGCTTGTTAACCAGGTACTTCAATGCAGAATGGTCTATATATATCTTAAAGTGTCCACCTAGCAAGTAGTGTCTGAACTTCTGGAGTGCGTACACCATAGCCAAACCTTTATGCTCTGTCATTGAATAGTTCTTCTCAGCTTTAGACAAATTCTTACTTGCAAACACTATAGGGTGATCCAAATCTCCCTCACCGACCTGTGTTACTACTTCTCCGAGCACAATACATGACTAGGATCAGCGCGGTGGCCATCGTGTCCTTTAACACATCCAAGCTTCACTGACATTCTTCATTCCAACAGAATGTAGCATCCTTCTTTAGTAGCTTCTCCATCGGTGCGGTAATCTAGGCATAACTCTTGATGAACTTTCTATAGTATCCCATACGCCCCAAAATTGCACATAGCTGTTTCACACTGCTTGGCACCTCCAAATAATTATAATTGCTATCTTAGCTCAGTCCACCATTAATCCTTGTCTGCATACCACATGGCCCAACAAGATTCCGAAAGGAACACAGAAAAAATATTTCTTCGAATTGAGTGCAATATGATACCTCTGGCATGTATCCAGCATCAAGCATAGGCTACCTACATGGTGCTTCACCAGCCCAAACACTGCCCAATTGTCGAAATATACCTTCAGAGACTTGTGAATGAAGTCCTTGAACGCCGCAATGACTATGTGTGAAAATATTGGCGGTGAATTCTTTAGTCCAAAAGGCATTACAGTATACTGAAATCATCCCCACTCGATTGCAAAGATCATCTTACTTCTATCCTCCGGTGTGATCTTGATTTGATGGTACCCTGAGAAACCATCAGTGAATGAATATGATTCCTATCCTCCTACATTATCCAACACTTCATTGGTAAACAAAGTCAAAAAAGGATCATGTAGCAAGCATCATTCAGCTTCCTCAGATCTACGCATATCCTTATTTCAACCTTCTGCTTCTTTTCCTGAACTACCATAGGACTTACCCAATCAGACTCCTCCACTGGTTTGATGATTCCTGTCGCTAACATTGTGTCCAATTCTAAGCGTACCCTTTCTTTGTACTTAGGATTGAGGCAATATGGCCTCTACTTCACAGGCTTCACGTCTAGTTTCAATGTTATCCTCATTACTTCTAAATCACCTATTATCCATTTCAGGTTTGAAAACTTTGTAGGTAACAAGTCCTAGTATTCACGGAGAAAATCAGCAGCCTTATCCACTGTAGCATCATCCCAGTAGTCCCCTATCTTTGTAAAATTCGGCGCTGCCTATGTCCCAATGTCTACTTGTCTCGTTTTTAGCGGCGCGGTGATATCAGGATTCTCTATCTGTGGCCCCTCCACTTCACGGTGACTTTCTATTTATGGGATATTAATGTTCCTCGGATCCTCATCTTGCTCTTCAACAGTCACATTGTATCACTCCAGCTTGTGGCACAGTTGGGTGGTCCAATCTGGTTGAATTAAATCCAAGGGATCCTTCGGTATTCTGAAGATCGTTGCTTTGACCTCCTACAATGTTTCATCAATGCACTCAAATCCATATTCAAAGCTAAATGTCATCAAGAATCCCTGTCTCAAAATATCCCATTCATCCGTCTCATGGTGGAGCTCTATCTCCAAGTACCAATTCATAGATATTACACCCAAGGTGTGACAAAACATATGCACCCACTCCAATTGCAGTTTTGCTCCATAAGCATCGGTCCATTTGGCTAAGTGATCATGCGGTCACTCCTTCCATCGTATTTCTCTATCAATCGTACCTTTAGGTGACGAAACCGCACCCTCATCATTCTTTTATATTCAAGCCATCAGCTGAATTTGTCTTTATGCATACCCCACCATCTTGCAGGTGTAACATGCAGCGCCAAGTCCAAGGCTTGGAAGTGATGCTTCTCTATCACTTCCCTTTCAAATGCATCCAAAAATTTATTAGCGTAAGCTAAACCATCATAATAGAGTAGACTCCTTACCTCCGATGATATACAACACATTGATTTGGTCATCATGTTACATCGTAGTGTAGACACTTCATGCAATATATTATGCCAGTGTTCCAATTCCTTGTCTAAATCTGATGTGTACGAGCTTTCGTGTTACCATGCAATATGTCCATTTGCTATTGGGTTCACCCAATCTTAATCTCGTGTCGTTATCTTATAAATTTGGTCCAAATCATCGTTACTTTTGTAATCATGGACTGGTTCAGTGTAGCGCGGTCCTTTTGTAGGGTCCAATGATACTAGGACGCGAAGTGATTTTCTTTCAAATGACATCATTTACTTCTTCAAATTCATCACCCTGTTCATGTCGATAGCCCAGTCGATCCCAAGTAACGCAGGGTAGGGATTTCTATCATCCACAATTTCTATTACTTCAAAATCGGCCAAGGTGCTCGCGCCTTCAATATCGACTATCACTCCTTGTAATCTTCCCATGGGGATAATATTTTACTGATTCGCCATCCTCAATTGAATAGGAGACCATTGTAGTGTAGGTCTCCCCATTCTCTCCCATGCCTATTTAGGAAAAACATTTGCGTCGGACCCTAGATCTAGAATAACTTGGTCCATTTCATATTCTCCTATTTGCGCGGTGAGCCTCATCTCACGCCCTGTTCTTGTCTTATGCTTACCAATTTTCCTGACCACGCACGGTTCCTCAGGAGTATTACCAGCACATTTATTGATCAACTCATGTAATCCCTTTATGGCCTGCTATCTCGTAACAACTTCATATAAGTCTCCAAAAATGTAGTAAGCATGGATGGGCCCATTTCTTCAGACTTCTTATCCTAACTTCCTGAGGTAGATGCCTCAGTGAAGCTTTTCTTTGCTTCCATGAAAGTTTCCTTTGTGCACTCCAAATCAAAGCAAACCTCCTTCTCTGGAGCTTTATGGACCCATTCACCATCTTCACGCCACTTTCCCTTATCTTTTCCAGTTGTCATTCCACTTCATAACACAATATTCACATTGGGTTCTTCTTCTCGGGGTTCAACCCTCATCATCTACAGGTTCTGGGTATGTTGCTGAGGCTGCACCCCTTTTTCACATATCTTAGCTAGTAATACAAGGCAGTCTTCTATCGCGTGGTAAAACTGAGTGAAGTATTTGCATGACAGGTGCATCAGATTCATTCATTCTCGTTTGTATTGTCCCAGTCCCCCACAATTGTAGAAAATAACTTGTCCCCGACCTCTACCAAGTCTTCCTCCACCTCGACCTCGTCTGTGCCCTTGATATCCTCCTCATGCTCCCCTAAAGCGTTGATCTGGAGGCCAATTTTCTGCCTTCACTCTATATGCGGGTATTCTATCCATCATTAGCTCATAACTACGGTAGTTACGCTCATCATGACCCACCAATTGACAAAAATTGCAGAAGATCTATTGCGGTGTCTGTGCAAATTTCTGTAGCAGGTGACAATTGTTTGTCACATGTTTCCCAGCTACCTGATAGATAGCACACCATAGCGCGGGCCCTATACTTGGCCCTGCTTGAGCTTTCGACCTCAGAGGCATCGAACCTCCTACTGCAGCATAATTCATGAAGACTAGACAGTGATATTTGTCATGCCCCTGACTGTTGCATTTCAGGCACCAAACATCTTTGTGCACCTCTGGCCGAACTGCTCTATCCTTCTTTAGACTTTGAAACTATAGGCAAAGGTTTTACAGCTATGCATGAATCTATTGAACTCCTAGATTAACATCTTGCACAGTGTCTCATGCAATCTCATCGCAATATCTAGGGCTTCCGCCTAGGTCCAAATCTTTTGCTGTGATAAATCAACCCTTAGATGAGGCAAGAGTGAGGCCACAAACCATTCGCTATGCTGCCCATCCGTAAGATTCATGTTAGCTTCACAGATCATGCACTTCAATCTTTGATCCAGATCCCAGGGTGTGTCACTAGGCTTTATTATGATCTCCATGAATCCCACAATTGATTGTGCTTCAGACTTAGGCCTACTGAATTCATTATTCAACGCGATTTGAATATCTGCTAATGAAGCCATCGGGTTATTAGTGCATTACATAATGTACAATGTCAGTGCATGTTCCTGTAAAGCATTGACCAACATTGCTTTCTTCATCTGATCATCTGTTATACCCTAAGCTTCCCATATGGCCTTCGTGACGAACCAAAACTGGTCTGGGTCCTCATTTCTCGAACCCTTGAAAAGTGGAAACTTTACTACATTTTCCATATTGAATGGTGGCGGAGGTGGTGGCGGTGTGGGCAAAGGTTTATGCTATGGAGATGAATGTGGAGGTGGGGTGGGTGGATGGGGTATTCACACGAACCCTCGTCTTATTAACTGAACAACACTATGTGGTGAAGTCTGTGCTATTTCCTCGTTGTCACACAGAGGAGGTTCGATTAGCGAGCTATATTCAAGGCTTATTCTCCCTCTATCCCTGAAGATTTTTCCACTTCGCGTAGCTCCAAACATCAAGGTAACTACAAAACCTAATTTTCACACAAGAGCATCTTAATCCAAGTATTTAAAGACCTTAAATACTTACCTCATGGTCCCTTGAGGAAGCAGTTCTCTACTTCGTTGTAATTGACCAAAGTATCGACTGCGAACTCCATCACAAATGCTCCTATGATACGATCAAGCCAGTGATCGACAGCGCATGCGATCTTATCTTCAAAGGCTTCCAATCTCTGCACTAACTCCAAGGTCCACACTATCAGACCATCAAGCCTCCACTTTCCTTGGCCATCTGCCAATTTAGTGATCCACTCGTATAACTCGACTAGGAAAGAACAAAAGAAAATTTCGTGTATCTTTATGTACAAATACCTATCCAACCACTGTTCTTTTGTTAATTGCAGATTTCTTTTTTCTTGCATCATGAATTCGTGGATATTCCTATCCAACCAGTCTTCAATTTCCTTCTTAGTTGGATTCTAGTGATGCGACATCACACATCTCTTTATGCAGATCCTGGTCTCGACAACAAAACCATTTGTTGGCTCAGGGGCCCTTGACCCAGGTTCAACATTAATTTATCCAAACAAATCCCTACACTACTGGCCCTTTCAACATCAATCCATGGGGTACAGGCTGAAGTCTCACCAGAAGCTGTATGGGGGGATGCCGTAACCAAGTTTTCGCACCTAGAGATGGTATTGATGTCGTTTTATGTCTTACTTCTGCCCTTGCGCAGATCGATAAGCCTTTTAGGGCTTGTTGATATACTTCTCTTAATAGGCCTCTAGAACTTCACAAAGTTCTATGACTGCCATTCATGGACCCTAACTAGGCTAATTAACCACTAACGCACTTCTGTAATTACTCTTACTTCCGTTTTTACCCAGATCGGCTTAAGTATTTGATAACTTCAATATGCATTAATATGTTCTTTGCGTAAACATATATTATTATTTGTGTACAAATAACAATGTTAAACATATAGATTCATGCATAAATATAACATTAAATCATAAACCCATTATTCAGCATAACATAACCACATTTACTCATAACAAACGTAAATAGGTCAAACACATATATTTCCAGAGTAATCTTCTTTATTAGTACTTCAGATCTTCTTACAAACTCTAACTACCCTGCACACTCAGTTGCAGACTTCTACCCTAGGCCTCTGCACACACAGCTGCAAAGCTTCTCTTCTACTCTAACACTCTTCACTTTTTTTGCTAATGACCCATTACTTTCATCATCAATACTACTACTTCTCCTTAGACTCTTCTAAGGCTCTCCTTTTTATACAATCCCATGGTCCGCAAACCATGGGTAGATCTTCTAAAGCCGACACAACTTACATACAAGAAGGGTGGAAACCATTTATGAAACTTTACATCTACGCGCTCTGCGACCCTAAATTGCAGAGACTTTACACTTTACATACAAAAACTTGGGATTTTAACCCCAAAATTGACCCTAGGGGACCCTGTCCCAACACCTGCCTCCTCCCACAGAGTCATCCAATCTGCGGGCCATGTAAGCACTACTTCTAGTAGATCATCCTCTTTGACCATATATGGCAATGCATGCCATTTCTTTGTCGCATATCTATGCACCTGTATGTATAATCTATAAAAATCTGCCTTGAACCTTTTGACAACACTGTATTGTTTGCATAAACTTGGCGAGAGCTGCAGATACTAGTTTACAAGCATGTGTAGATCCATCTGGTATAGTATAAAAATTATCATGCTTTCTTGTGCATGCAATGGTTGAGTGGTATGCCACAACGAAGCATACCTCGCGACCTCACATACATCTTCTTCTATTGGAGGAAATTGTGTATCCTTTGATTCCTTCCATGTCATCATATAAGTGATCAATAATAACCAGGCATATTGAAATGATGTACCTTTCTCCTGGACCTCAAAGTAGTCATCCAATAATTCCTTGCATAAACATGCAACCCAGTTATACTAGACTCCATTTGCACACTGCGCGGCTAAATCCACCATCGCTGCAAGGACTTCATTTGTGTGACACTTCCTCATAATCTTGGTAGCCAGAATATGTGCCGCGAAGTGGACTTCTTCGTCAGTGATGGAGTTTATGTCGTAGCCCCTATTTCCTTTCACCAATCCACACTTTTGATTTATGCTTTCTTCCAAGGCATGTTCCCGGTCCTTCCCAAAGAACTCCTCCGTGAGGTTCCTCCCTTGGTATGGTAATATCAAGATCCTCTAGATCAACATTTGGTCTATGGGGATTTTATTCCCCATCCACAGGTGTTTTTCATGTACTAACATCAATAATTTTCAAACACACACTATGCTTGATGAGATTATGCCTAAGTGTGGCACATTTAACATGTTCAACAGTCCTAACTGTGCCAACCCATTTGCCCATCATTGTGGTTCTAATATTGTCTCTCCGCTATCTGGGTAGTGAACCTGCTATAAGTACTAGCTTGGTGCAAATTGCAGGTACTTTTTCCAGTCATTAAAATAATTATCTGTGAATTTCAGCTGTGGGATTTTTCCTAAAAGCTCTCCTTCAAATGACACCTCCTCTGAAAATAGAGGTGTGAACGTCCCATAATTTGCATCTTTGGCATCCTTTACAAGCTTAACATTCATCTTCCTTGGCGGGATATATGTGGGCAGAGGTGAGATGAACGTTGCGCCACCTTCCTCCATTTGATTTCCTCCACTTCTTCTTCAATATCGACCTGCTAAGGTTTCTTTTGAGGCTTCACAGGTTTGGTAGGCTTCTTGTCATTCTTTTTCTTGGTTCTAACTTCCTTGGGTTGCTTCTGCCTCAACAATGTCTGCGGCTTCTATTACGGTAGTGCTACTACTATGGGTGTTGCTTCTACAGGTGGTGCTATTGGTGATGCTACTATGTATCATTTGTTGTTGTGATGGTTGCTTCCATAACTGCTTGTATACCTTTCTTGTTAAAAATTCATACAAATTCTTCAGTCAACAAGATATTCATGTAAGAAATATCTGCAAATGCTTTGTACTATTACTCTCTCAAGACCTCGATTCAACAAAGTTCTTAATTTGAGTGGGATTCAGTTATTTATAATAATTCTGACCTTTGGACCTCATCATTAGATTTGATTTTTTCCTGATTTTGTTTAGATTATGTCATTAAATGTGTATCTATCGTTAAATTCTGCCAACTGTCATCTTAAATGCAACTTGATGCCTATCTTTTCCTTTTTAATGGTCATATTTCTACCTTTCTGGCAAACTTCGACACATCCCCTATTGTAGCACACCTTTTTCTTATTTTGCAGCTTCCTATGAAATTTGACATATCCCTGATTGTAGCAAAGTATTTTCTTCATCAAAGCTCTTTCTGTAACATATTTTATAGTCCAATGTCCACTTTCAACTGCATATGGCACTAAGAATTTCCTTTTTTCTTCTTTAGGGAAAAGTTGTAGGGACAGGGTTGTCCCTGTACAACTTCAATCCACTGCCATTCGCTTTTCCTTGAATTAATTCTCTATTTAACTTCGCTAACTATACTATGCCTCCATCAGTAATATATTTAATAACATATGGGCCTAATGAGTGTGTTTTGAATTTCTTTGGGAATTTCACAAACTTAATGTCATAGAGGAGATTACTTTTGCTTAATATGTCTATCATGCCAAGCCTTTTCTCTTGATTTTTGCACTTGTTGATGAAATCCTGCTATAAACCTATATTCTTCCAAGGAAATTAACTGCGAAATTCTTTCTTCCATTATGTCAAGGTCTGCCATATTTTTGAAAGCTACAATTCTTAGGCTAGGGACAATGTATTCCATGGACATCACAGCTTCTTGCCCATAAACCAACCTAAAGGGTGTCTGACCTGTCAACTTTTTGCATGTAGTCCTATAAGCCCATAATACTGCTTGAATTCTAAGATCCCAACCATCCCTATTCACGTTACATACCTTGATTAGTGCATTCTTGAAACTTTTATTGAAAATTTCCATAGTTCCATTTTCCTGAGGATGATAAGGAGTGTTTTTTTTATGTCGTAAACTTGAAATTCCTTAGTTAATGCTTCAATGGTCTTATTCAAGAAATGTGACCCTTGGTCACTCATCAATATCTTTGGACACCCAAATCTAGATAGTATGTATTCAAAGATGAACTTCGTCGTAGTTTCTACGATGCAATCCTTCACTAGATGTGCTTTGACTACCTTGTCAAATAATCAGTTGCAGTGATTATATACCTTGCACCATTCCTTTTCCCTGGAGGATTGATAGGTCTGACAAAATCGGTAGGCCATTTTCTAAAATCCTACAAAGTTACTTGTGGTACTAGTGGCATCTCATCTCTCCTTGAAGGTTTTCCTATTCTTTGGTATATATCACAAGCTTGAAAATACTCCTTTGCATCCTTGTGTAGTATAGGCCACCATAGTCCCGCTCTTCAGTTTTATGCGCAATATCTTTCTGTGCATAACGTCCCCCAGTTACACCACTATGATTTTATGTTAAAATTATCTTCCTTTCATGCTCAGGAACATACCTGCGCAGTATTTCATCTGGTCCCATTTTATACAAATGTCCTACTATCAGTGAAAAATATGTTGCCTTAACCACCAATTGTTTCTTCTGTTGCATAGTGTATTTTGAAGGAGCCATCCCTATGGTTAAGAACTGAATAATATCAGCAAAGTGATCATCTAGTATCCTGATTGCAAACAATTGTGCATCAAGAAGATTATCCTCTATATTCATTGGTTCTTCTCCTGTCTCTAACCTTGAAAAATGATCAGGTCCAACATTTAGTCTTCCTGGCTTGACAACAACTTCAAAATCATACTCCTGAAATAATAATAGCCATCTACAATTTTTTCCTCCTAAAACAGGCTTATTCATCAAGTACTTTAGTGCAGAGTGGTCCGTGAACATCTTAAAATGTGATCCCAACAAATAATGTTTGAATTTATGCAAATAATATACCATATCTAGTCCTTCTCTTTCTGTAGTTGTATAGTTCTTTTTTTCTTTAGACAGTTTCCTACTTGCAAAAGCTATAAGGTGATCGATTTCTCCTGCACCAGGTTGTGCCAACACCACTCCTAAATCTATGCATGAAGCATCCACATGAACATGAAATTCCTTATTCCAATCTAGAAATACCAGTATAGGAGCAGTTACCATATTTTCTTTTAGTGTGTCGAGGCTCTTTTGACATTCTTCATTCCATAGGAAAGTAACATATTTCTTCAACAGTTTTTCCATAGGCGCAGTAATCTATGCATATCCTTTGATAATTTTTCTGTAATATCATGTATGTCCCAAAGTGGTGCAAAGATGTCTCACTATTTTTGGTGGAGATAAATTCACAATAATAGCAATCTTTGCAAGATCCACCATTAATCCTTTCTTGCAAACAATATGTCCTAGTAATATACCAAAAGGTACACAAAATATGCACTTCTTAATATTCAAAGATATTTGATACTGCCTGCATGTGTTGAGAATCAACCTTAAGCTTGCAATATGTGTCTTCAATAACCCAAATATTGTCCAATCATCGAAGTATACTTCTAAGAACTTATGAATATATGCTTTGAAAGCTGCAACCACCACTCTTGAAAATATGGCAAGGGAATTCTTCAGCCCAAAAGGCATAACTGTATAATGATATGATCCCCATTCTGTAGTGAAGTCAGTCTTATGTCAATCTTCTAGTGCAATTCTGATATGATGGTATCCTGAAAATCCACATGTGAATGAGTAGGCCTCCTATCCACCTACACTATCCAATACTTCATCTGTAAAGGGTGTAGGGAAAGGATCGAGCACACATGTATCATTTCATTTTCTTAGATCCACACAAATCCTGATTTCTCCTTTAGCACTTTTTCCCTGGACTACCATGGGACTTACCCACTCAGATTCTTCCACAGGTTCAATGATCCCTGCTACTATCATTTTATCTAAACCTTCTTTTACTTTCTCCTTATATTTTGGATTCAATCTATAGGGTCTTTGCTTGACATTAGGATTTAAAGGAATATTCATAAATCCCAAGTCTCCTACTATTCCTTTCATATCTGAGAACTTAGTGGGGAATAACTCCTGGTACTCATGCAAAATATCTGTCACTTTGCGGGTTATTTCTTCATCCCAATAATCTCCTATTGTTGCGAACTTTGGCTCATATTTTGACCCTATATTCACCTTCCTTGTCTTTAATGGCTTTGTTATATCAGGCATTTCTAATTTAGGTCCATTCACTTTGCAATAGCCTTCAGATTATTCTATGTCAATATTGCGAGGGTCTTCATCTTCTTCTGCAGTGATGTTGTAGCATTCCAGTACATTATGTAGTTGCGCAGCCCAATCAGGTTTCCAAGTGAGTGGAATTTCATTCTCAAAAATATTCTTTTTAATTATCTGAAGGGATGAATCTATATATGGACAATCATATTCAAAACTAAATGTCAATATAAACCCATCAACCATCTCTGCCCAGCTCGCAGTACCATGTCGAAGTTTTGTTTCCAAGTACCAGTTTTGAGGAATTGTCACCAATGTATGGATGAACCCATGCACCCATTATTCTTGTCGAATCTCCTTCCATGCTGTCATACAAAGCTAGATGTGCTCTCTAGGGTAAGGTTGACCATCATATTTATTTTCTAGTTTTGTTTATACCTGACCAAACCTTATCCATATAAACCTTCGACATTCCTTCCAAGTTCCTATATTCTACTTCTATTTATCCCAATAGCTATTAAAGCTAGATCGAGAGCTAACAATCTTTGACATTATGGTACCTGTCCTTCATACTCTTAAAGAAAAATATTTATATTTCCAAAACCATCATAAAAAGGTAAGTCACATACCTCAGCTATAATACAATGAATTTCTTTAGCAATTTTTTCAGATCGCCTTGTATACACTTCATGTAACCTGTTTTACCAATTTTCCAATTCTTCTTCTAAATCTGAAGTGCATGAATTCTCTTGTTTGTAGCCTAATTTTCCATATGTAGTGTAATTAATCCATTCTTCTTCTTTGGTTGTTATCTGATAAATGTTGTATATGTTTGTTGTGTTGTACTCTTCTTTAACTTGTTGAGTATACATTGATCCTTCTGATGGATCTAATGGAAAAATGACTTGTATTGTTGATTTCAAATATCATTTACCTCTTCTTTAAGTTGATTATAGCCATGTTATAAAATGCCCAATCAAGTCCAAGTAGTGCAGTATAGGGGTTACTGTCATCCACAATTTCCATCACTTCAAAATAAATAGTAGTGCACACCCCTTCAATGTCTACTGTAATGCCTGATAATCTTCTTAGAGGAACAATCTTTTGTTGGTTCGCCATTCTTAGCTAAATAGGTGGCCATTGCAACTTTGGATTACCCATTAATTCCCATGTTTTATTTGTCAGGACATTAGCTTCAAATCCCAAATCTAAAATAACTTGGTCCATGTCATATTATCCTATTTGTGAACTAAGCCTAATTTCTTTTCCAACTCTCTTTTTTCTATGTAAATTATTAACTTCACGCATCTCATTTCGTAGTACTTCTTTAGATGAGAAGGAATTTATAAATTCATGAAGTCCTTCTACAACTCTTTTTTCGCGCAAAAATTTCATACAAGTTTGAAGAAAATATTTTAGAGTATATACTTGATATGTTGCATCTTGTTCCTGTATTGTCAGAGCTTGGCCTTGTGTCGAAGATGATAGATCACAACTATTCCTTTGATTATGCTGTGCATTGGATGTCGAAGCTCCTACATCCATAAAGCTTCACTTCACTTCCATAAAAACTTCTTTTTACTTTTGAATATCAAACCCAGGGGGTTTTTCAGTAGTCTTCCTAACCCATGTCGCTTCGACTTCCTTCTTCCCATGTGCTCTATCATCCCCAGTCGTAGTTCCACTTCTTGTTACAATATTTATGTGGGGTCCATAGATCCTTGGTTTCGCAGTCATCATTTGGATGTTTTGTGTTTGTTATTAGTTCCTTTTTTCTTGCATTTTTTCCATATGTACCGGACATTCTTCAATTACACGATCAAAAGATTTGCAATACTTACATGTCATGGTAGGATTCTGACAGTCTCTAATGAAGTGTCCTACCTGGCCGCAGTTATAGCAAATAATTTTTCATCTTCCTCAACCAGCTCCACCACCTCGACTAGTACCTTGACCTCGACCTTGATAACCACCTCGACCACTGTGCTGTCCATGTTCCTCATGTCCATTTTTTTCGGCTTGAATTCTTTATGCGTCAGCACTTTGATCCATCATTATTTCATAAGCTCGATAATTGTTTTCATCATGTCCCACTGATTTGGAGAACTTGCAATACAAGTTCCTTGGAGCTTGCACATAATTTTGCAAGAGATAACAGTCTTCAACGCGATGTTCACCCTTAGTTTTACATATCTTGCACCATAAGCTGGATCTGAGATTCAAAGTATTCAGTGCTCCACTAGCCATGAAGTTTCTGAAGAGAGGACATTGTTCCTTAGAATTGCCTTCTTCTTTACACTTTGTTCACCAGAATTCTTCTCCAACTTCTTTACTTCTATTCATATCTTGTATCTCCAAAGTCAAATTTTCTAGTTGACTCTGGATTTGTTGCATACCTGCATTGGTATCCCCTATCAGAAAGGCTTCTAACTTCATCACAAGTTCTAAGGCTTTGGCCTGAGTTTCTATCTTCTGTTGCAACAAAGGAAATCTTATATGTGGAAGCAACGCAACTATAAACCACTCTTTATGTTGTTGCAGAGCTATTTTGAAGCTCACCTGGGCCAATAGTATCTTGAATATTTGATCAAATTCCAAAATAGACTCAATAGGATTTTGTTTGATTTCTTTTATCTTTATGATGCACTGCGACTCAAACTTCTACTTATTGCATTCTTTTACTAGTGTTGTTTTAATGTCTGAAAATGGTCTGTTATGATTGCTCGAATACTTCATGTACCATGTTAATTCTCTATCTCGAAATTTTGTAACATGTTGCACTTTATTCATATTTTCATCATGGACCTACTTCACTATCCACACTGCTTTGCATAAGAACCAAAAATATTCCAGATCATCTAATCCAGTCCCTTTAAAAAAGAGAAACTTAATATCATCGACCATATTTCTTCATAGTGGGGGACGGGGAGGGGGAGAGGGATTTGTAAGGGTAGGGGGATGAGGGGTAGGGGGATGAGAAGAACCAGAAATACCCTAATTATTACTTGATTCTGGCTTAAAAAAACTTTCAGGTTGGAAGGACGAATACTACAGAATTACTTTAGGGTTCTCAGGAAGGTTTTCTTCACTATTACACTCACTTAACAGAGGGCTATAGTTAGCTTCTATAAAATTCTTTGGATCTTGGCCACAAGATCTCTTTATAGTGTTTATTCTATATATTTTTCCACTTCGCGTTGTTCCAATTTCTTCTTCAAATCTTCTCCCAAACATAAGTAACTAGCAATCTGACTGCATTTGTAAAATCCCCTTTTCACACAAAAGAACCTTAATACAAAGGTTTATAGATTTTAAGAGCTTACGTCGTGGTCCTTTGAAATTTTTTTGTTTTGCTTCGCTATAGAACACAATTGAGTCTATCATGAACTTAATAATGAATCCTCCCAAGATGTTGTCAATCCAGAAGTCGACAGATCTTGATATCCTATTGTTAGTGTTCTTGAGTCACTATATTAGTTAAGGATTCCACTCCTTAGGTTTGTCTCCTTTAAAACAATATTTTCTCTCAATCAACCTTGAAATCCACTCGTATAGTTCCACATGGAACAACCCGAAGAAGATTTCATATT
This sequence comes from Pinus tabuliformis, assembly GCA_031772625.1. Taxonomy (NCBI): domain Eukaryota; kingdom Viridiplantae; phylum Streptophyta; class Pinopsida; order Pinales; family Pinaceae; genus Pinus; species Pinus tabuliformis. The sequence continues at coordinate 1,463,123,739 of CM062820.1, read as the reverse complement.
GATCTTCAAAGATATATTTCTTCAATCACCTTCTAGTTGATAAACGAGGGTTTATATTCTCTTTTTCTACAAATTCTAATTCCTTTTGTTCTACCCAATATTGAATTTCTTTCTTCAACAGATGCGACATAAACATCCCTCAAATAGATCCTAGTCCCGACAATGGAACCATTTGTTGGCTTAGCTTTGACTTACCCAGGTTCAAAGTTTACTGCGCATCAACAAAACCCTCAACGATTGGCCCTCTTAGCAATGACAGGCAAGCAGATTGCAGTCTTACCCGATGTGTTTATGGGAGGTTGCAGAACTAGGTTTCTGTAGCTTGAGGGTTGCTGCAATGTGGCACTTTTGTTTTCTTTATTCTTTAACACTTATAAATTGCTTCACATATATCAACTATTTCGCACTTATAGATTACTTCACAAAATTACATTCATCATTTAAACATAATATAATCATCCATAAAGTTAACAATACTGAAATAAAGTGTAGATATTAAGTAATTAAACACATGTAGACACATATTTTACCATGGTTCATCCCAAGAGGGGACTACGTCCACAAGAACTGATTCTTATAATATAAAATTTGTACAAAAAATAGTTCTTCCCTATGCACACAACTGTAGGGTGTCTGTGCATTAAGCTACAAGCGATCTGCGCACTCACCTATAGAGCTAAGCCGTTGCGCACACAACTATAGAGCCTTGCCCTTTCTACAAAGTACAGGTCACAAAAATATCACATAAGCATAGATCTGGATCAATAGATTCCTTCCTCCTTTATTATTCATCCCTATATATACTATTACATGAGGGATTACATCGCTACATTACCATGGACCCTATACAATGGTTTCTAAGATACAAGGGATTATGGCCCAAAACCAACAATTTTTACAATATTATATTATTTTTAGAAAAAGGAAGTGGATTCACCACGAAGACCCTATCCTATGTGGTGATTGTTATCACCCCAAGAAACTCTCCTAGGTTGTATCTCAGAGATGCTCGGGAACATTACAAACTCAACAACATGTTGGAAATGGGTGGATGAATGGAAGGAATGATGCATATTCAAGCCAAATAACCACTTCTACTATGCTTAACCCCAGACATGGGTGAACACCCCCAAACTACAAGGCTTTAGACCACCAATTACTCACAGTTTGAGGATTAGGTGAACATGGAGAATACTGACCACACCAACAGATGCACAGGTGTTACACTAAAAAATGTCACCTTGACTACTTACAGTTAGTATGGCTCAAATCAACAGTCATGCTACCCTCTTAGGCAAGTCTCATGCCTCTGTTATCCATCTCAAACTCAAAGAAGAGAGAAAGTCTTGTAAAAACTATGTTTATCTCTGGGGTCGCAGGTTCTCTCTAGCCTTACCTGCGGGGACGCTGACCATGTTCACAAAATCTGCGTCCATGGACGCTCTGTATGTTAAGGGACAGGTGCGTCCCTCTGTAAAAGGCAAAATGCGCGAGTTTTATCTTGAAAAAGTTACTTGTGGTTACTTCTAGAACATTCTAGAGGTCGGTTTGATGAAATGGATGCGCCTCCAGTTGGTTCATGTATCTCTATTAAGGGGGAACTTATCCCATCAATAAGGGAGCTATCCCACCCATAGAGGGGGATGATCCCATTGATAGTGGACCTGAATAACCTCTTTACAGCACTATAAATAAAGGCATTGAGCCAGAAGGAGGAGAGGTTGGAGCTATACATTTTCTTTGGGTAAATGCTGCAGGATTTAGGTCTTCCATTAGAGCCTTTGTGAGGAGAGATTGTCTTCACTTGATTCTACTTGGGAGAGGGTGAGCTTTGTCAAAGTAGAGGAAAACCCTTGATGGACCCTGGGAGGAACTTGCACAACACCAAGGCCAGGTTGTAAGAGTTTCTTTGTTTCGTTATTAATACAAACTGGTTTATTTTTCTCAATAGCTTGTGTTAATGAGTTATTTCATGTGTTCCTTGGTCTGCATGTTGAATATATGTTTTATTATATGAAATGCAAGTGCTTGGTAATTGTTTGATTGTTTGTGGTTGCAGGAATTGACTTGAAGGAGGAGCTCATCCGGATCGTCAAGAACGGACTTCAACAACAGCGTTTTGGAATAAGGTAAGCCTAAACACTTGTAGTTTTCATGTTGTAAAAGGTGTATTTAGAGAAAGATCACTCCATTTTGTCTTGTTTGTCATTAGAATGTCTTAGACTTCTAGGAAGGTCAGTCGTGTCCGCACCCTTGACAGATTCCGTGTGACAAATTGGCGACTCCGCTGGGGAATCCATTAATGAGAGAGTCTTTTCCTTTATATGAACTTTGCTTTGAGAAAATCATTTTTATTTTCTGGTTTTTGACTGTGAGAATTAGTATTTGGGTGGCTTAGCTTTAGATTTAGTTAGATTTGGTTTTTCTTCATTTTCCAGAAGGACGCAGTCTCTGAGTACTGCACAGTGCGTCTTTGGACGCGCTGTTGCCGTCTGCACAGAGCGGGGCCGCACCTGTGACAACGGGTTGCCTGCGTCTTCCTGTAAAACTTAAGAAAATTCCATTTTTGCTTTAAATTGCTTTTAGATTTTGTTTTTCCTTAGTGTTTTCTGCCCAGATCCTTTAGTACCCTGTCAAGAATTTTCACCTGAACTTGTTTTGTGAGCTTTGAGTGTTTTAGTGGTTTTCAACGAAGTTTAGACCTAGGGTTTGATTTTTGGAAAGGCTTTGTAGTGACTTTGATAGTAGAAAGTTGTCCAGCCTTAGATCTCTCTGGTTAGTCAACCTTCTTAGAAGTCGGGCCTGTCGTAAAGTCTCCTTTTGTGAGCAACTTGCCATTTGAGTTGTTTTGGGTCAAATTTCGAATTACTTGTTTATAAAGTATTGATTTCCATTTTACAAAAAGAACAAAAAGATTAGAGTTTTGTTTTGGCTAGTTTTTGATTCTGCAATAAGCTAGTCCTTGATTTGATTGTGATCAAGTAAAACACCTTAGAAATAATCATTGTTAGTTTTGGCCTCGTTAAGATTGCTTAGAGTAAATTTGCCTTTAGTTTGCTTATGAGTGCATTTTCATAGATTTTAAGAGTTGTTAAGATTGATTTTTGGTTATATTAGATTTACTTGCTTTATTAAAAGAAAAATACAAAAACATCTTCTTAAAAAGTCTTGTTTCAAGTAGCTTTTTGTTTTCAAAAGAAGAAAAGAGTTTTTTCGTGCATGTAAAGAGAAGTTATGTTTTTATGCTTGGAAAAGAAAAACGAATTGTTTCTTTGATTGTCTTCAATTAAGAAGTTGCTTTTATAAAGATTGCATTCTCTCAACTTTTTAGTTAAGCAATTCATCGAAAAAGTAAAGTAGTGGATAAATCATTCTAGGTGCATTTTGTAGTGGTTTCGAGTCGAGTCAACACACCACTAGTTTCACTTCCATCACCTTTTGACTTAAGAAACAACCTTAAAAGTAACGCTTAAATTAAAATCAATCTAGTAATCTTTATTTTTCTAGGGCTCTGAAGCACCAACATAGCTTAGGCTAGGGTCTTGGAGTAGGTGAGTACTTAACTCTCCAAGACTACAAAACCAAACAGATAGTCTATCTTGAGTAGAACAAATCCAATTGTTTCAGTTACATTCTGGGAAAGCTCCTCTTAAAGGAGAAACACGAGCTCGTGTCCGAACCAGTGAGGGGATCATTCCTCCCTCGTTGGGAACGACGCCAGGCAGTACGTATTACAAACGGTAAACCTCGGATTAACCATTGTCGAGGAGCCAGGGGTCACTTATCGGTAAACCTTGGATTGTTGTCAAGGAGCCGGTAAGGGGATTGGAGCTTGCTACTCTGCCCTTGCGTGCTGTCGGAGTTTAGACTGTTCCCCCAGGTGTAATTGTTGTGATTGGTAACCTTAGTGGCCATAATATCTAGGATTCTACCCAAGGTGACGGTGGAGGGAAGGTCCCACTGTACCTGGAGCAGACGTCGGTTATACTCACTTGGATTTTCTGGGGGGTTCGCTTCACTTCGAGACGGTTAAAGTGGAGGAACTTGGTCCAGTCTATTCATTAAGCAGGTTGCCGGGGTAACTGTTCCACCCACTATTTCTGTACTGAATCCTGCGAGGTTGGGCCTAATCACCAACTAGCGCTTTTGGTCCGGAAGACTACTGTTTGTGTGTGGTTTGACGCTCTAGATTATTTAGGCGTGTGCTTCAAATTTGATTGGTTCTTTAGAAGACTTTAGGTGGTTTGATTTGAAATTTTTTACTTTGTTTTCGTGTGTTGTAGTTAAAAATCTTTAATTGTGGCGGAATTACCGAGAAGGTCCCGTCGAATTGCGGGCCAGTCTCCTGAAGTTGTTTCTGTGGCCGAATTGTTGAGAAGATCCCGTAGACTTAGGGGATCCCCTCCTCGAGACGACCCAGGTAATTTAGAAGGGTTAAAGGTCCTTGTAACTCCTCCTAGTGGCAGTAGAGTAGGATCACCTGAAGAAGGAGAATTTTCCTTGGTAGTCCATCCAGATTACCAAAGTTTAGAAACAGGTTACAATCCCGAAGCTGTTACAGTTTCCGAGCTTGCTGGTAGTTTTTCATCTGCCAGTGAAACAGGCGAAGAACCTGAAATTTCAGAACCTGTTACTCCAACTCCTAGTGTTCCTGATTCACCAAGAATAGAAAGAATTATCACCGAAAATCTTCCTGTTGGATTAATTGCTATAGAAGAACTTGTTCCAGAGGAAGAAATAGGCGTTTCTGATTCTGAAGATCTAATTACCCTTGATCTAAGGGAGCGTGAATCCATCTTTTACAGTCCTCCTAGAAGTGAATCTTGGTACCTTGCATTAACCAATTTTTTAGACAACTCAGTAGGTTTTTCTACACCTCGTACTCCGGTTCCACCTAGAGGAATTCATTCTCCTGTAAATATGTCTGGTCAGTCATCTGTGTTTTCACAAAGTCCTGAATCATTTTTACATGGCGGTCCTTCTGTTCCTACTGGGTATCAATCACTTTCTGGTACCTTTGCGGGAGCATCTCCTCAACCCATTGATCATGGGTTATTAGTTGGAAACAGTGGTAATGTACCATTGAGTATAGGTGAAGTTTATATGATGTCAGGTTCAACTCCCATTAACCAACCTCAAGGTGGCCAATTACCGCCTGGGGGGCAACCTTCGTTAATGCCTGGGGGGCAACCTCAAGGTACTTCATTTGTGACTGGGGGGCAACCTCAAGGGTATCAACCCCAAGGGTATCAACCCCAGCCTCAATATGTACCCCAAAGTCAACCTCAGTATCAGTATCAACCTCAAGGATGGCAACCTCAAGGATGGCAACCCCAAGGGTATCAACCCCAAGGGTATCAACCTCAAGGATACCAACCTCAAGGTCAAGGTCAACCCCAGTATTCGTATTTACCTCAAGGTTATCAACCTACGGGTCAATACCCTGGTCAAGGTTATCAACCACCTCAAGGGCAATCATATGGGACTGCACCTTACAGTTATCAACCCTATCCTCAATACGGCTATGGATCTCAGTATCCTCAACCTGTTACGAGTCAATACCCTGGAATGTTAACATGGGATCCGTCACAGGGTCAACAGATGTCGCAACCAAGTATACAGTCGGTACCTCAAGCAGGACAACCTGCAGTTCCTGGTCCACCCCAGCAACCGCAACCTGTCCAGTCAAGTGTTCAGACCCCTGTAACTTCTGTAGTTACTCAGCCGCCAATTGCACCTGGTACTCCACCTCACACGGCTGCAGCAACTACCGCTTCATCTACCATGCTTACTTCTGGAGTATCGGCAGCTCCGGTTTCTACTGTCCCTGTAACCACTCCTCAGACATCTGTACCGTTGTCTGGACCCACGGTTCAAACCACAGTCCAGATGCCTGCAGGCCAACCTGGTACAAGTACGGTTGTTACTACTCAACCTCAATTTGTTCAACCTCCGTACCAGGGACAGTATCAACCTGGGCAAGCTGCCCAACAACCGGTTTACCAGTATCAACCGTATCCTGGGTACACTTATCAACCACCTCAGCAACCCCAGTACGGTCCGGTTAATCCTGGTTTTCCAGGAGGATATAATATCCCAAATGCGACTCCTGTTCCTAGTTATCCTGGATATCCTCCTCCTGGGGCTGGTATTGTGACTCAGAGTTTTAGAGATCCTAACCGGCAGTTACCGTTTATTGCGACTTTAGATTTACCCGACTTGACGCGCCTAACGAACGATCCAATTCAATATCTTCCGTTCTGGCCGCCAATGCCAAATAAGTTGCCCAGCGATATACCCAAGTTCGAAGGTAAGTCTGGAGAGGATCCGTCTAATCACGTGATGACTTACCACCTCTGGTGTGCATCAAATTCCATCTCAGATGATTCCATCCGCTTACGTCTTTTCCAGCGTACACTCATTGGTCTCGCAGCCAAGTGGTACATTGAGTTACCACGGGCCTCTTTTTACAACTTTAGCCAGTTAGCTACCTCGTTCTTAACTCATTTTCAGTTACCAGTCAGATACGATAATGGTACAGAATTATTAACTTCGCTAAAACAATCGACATCCACGTACATTTCTGATCACATCCATGAGTGGAGACGTCGAAGAAGATTAGTGAAAGTTTTTATCCCGGACCAAATCTTAGCTGAATGGTTTGTCAAATCATTATTACCAAGAATTACTGAAGATGTAGCTAAGGCCGGAGTAGTTACTGAGGAGCAAGTCATTGCTCAGGCACAATACCTTGACTTAGTTTACACTCAGTCGGGTACGTTACACGAGAAAATTCCGGATCTTCCAAAGTCAAACCAAATCGCTGCTGCTCCTTCGGGATCTCATGCCGCTGATGGTATGATCGGTATCGTGACTACGAAGAGTAAGAAGAAGTCTTCCAAGGCCTCCAATACTCCAATTATCACTTTGCCTGATTCTCCGACAGGAGAGTCTTCTCCTCCTGAACTTACCGCCGACATTCACGCTGTAGAGTCATCTACGGCCAAATCCAAAAACGGTGGAAAGAAGAAAGGAAAGAAGAAGGCTAAAGCAGACAAGGCTCCAAAGGAGAAAACGGAAAAGTCGGAAACCAATGACGAAAAGCGCAAACCTCGATATCCTTGTCTTATTTGTGAAGAAGATCATTTTACGAGAGACTGCCCTCATCGGGCCGAGGTAGTGAAAATAGTCAAAGGTTCTCCCACTCCTGCTGTGTTAAAAAATCCATTTCCAGAGCAGGAAAATAAGATGATAGGTTCTTCTTCGAATGCCAGTGAAGAACCCATTTTGATGATGTCTCATGTCAGGATTGCGACTCGATCGCAAGATTATGGTAGTAAGGCTCCTGTTGATGGTAAGGAAGCAGAATCTTCTCACTCTAACCCATCAACCTCAGCTCCTGGTTCCGATCCACTACAGATCGAAAAACCTAACCCAGACTTAGTGATTAAGCCGCCCGCCAAGGGTGTACTTCGAAGGTCTGCTTTCAATCCACATGCGAGAGCAGCCCAGAATTACAACATTGTTGAAGACTTAGCTGTTTCACCTTCAGCAATGTCGGCACTCGAAGTGCTGCAATCATGTCCAGCGCAACGAAAATTGCTTTTGTCGGCTATTGGAGCTGTCGATGTTCAGGACCCGAACCTAATGATCTTTGATCTAGAAAGTAGTACACCGCGTCTCCCCCATCAAATGGCTTTCCAAATTCCAGTGATAGTCAAAAACAGGCCTATTCATCGGACTGTGATTGATGAGGGAGCTTCTACGTGTATTATGTCGATTCAATGTTGGAGATCGCTTGGTTCTCCTTCGTTGAACCAATCCCCCACCATCCTTAAGGCCTTTGATGGCCGTGGGTTCCGTCCGTTTGGTATTCTACAAGAATTGCCTATAGGGGTCGAAGGTAAAACCGTTAGTCTGGATGTGGAAGTGGTTGATGCCCCTCTAGACTACAACCTTCTTTTGGGTCGAAGTTGGTCATATGCTATGACAGCGGTCGTTTCATCGGTCTTCAGAGTCATTAAGTTTCCACATAACGGTAAGATCGTGACTATTGATCAGCTGACATACTTTTCATCCGACCCAACCTCTTTAGAAACTATCCAGCATGTTGGTAAAACGACAATCCCTTATAGGGACATTGGTGTAGGTTTAGTTAAGGATTCCGGTTTACTGGGAACTTTTCCTCTCCCTCCACTCAATGCAGACCCTTCGTTCGCAACAATTCATATGATCACGTCAGAAAACATTATTTATGATGATCCTTGGTATGTTCCCTCTGACTCTGAGCTAGACTCACTCGGTGATGTTATGCCGTTGAGTCCGTATGAGATTGCTTATGAAGCTCTTATGTCTTTTACCGACTTTCATTCAACCGACCAAATGAATGTGGTCAGTGAAGAGTCACTTTTCACCTCACCCTTAGAACGGATAACGTTTCCCGAAGAAGTGTCATCTGACGAACAACTTCGCGAAATCCTAAGTGTAGATGATCTACCATGGGAAGATCTCCATCACAGATCTTCGTTTTTACCTAAGGATGATGCATTTGAAAATGATTTTTCATCTATCTTTACCGCTGAATATGTCAAAGACGCTCAGGATCCAACGAAACATTCTGATTCAGAGCTGAATTTAGGGAATATTTCTCGTACTATTCCCATTGATATTTCAGTGAAGCCCGGAATCGAGGAGAACATTCATATAGGTGCCGCATGTACTGAAGAAGAAATCCAAACTTACAAGGCCCTATTCCAAGAATTCCGCGACGTGTTTGCCTGGTCTTACGAGGAAATGCCGGGAATTGATCCTGCCATTGTTGTTCATGAAATCAAAACCTACCCGGATGCTAAACCCATTCGGCAACGGTTGCGTCAGATTCACCCTCGAAAAGCGGCTGCGATTAAAGCAGAAGTCGAAAAGCTGTTGAAAGCAGGTTTCATTTATCCGATCCCGTTAACGGATTGGGTATCGAATATTGTTCCCGTCAATAAAAAACAAGGAACAATAAGAATCTGTATCGACTATAGGGATATCAATCGAGCTTGTCCAAAAGACAACTATCCTACGCCTTATATCGATCAAATTATTGATGATTGTGCCGGAAGTGAGATGTTTTCCTTCATGGATGGTTTCTCAGGCTATAATCAAATCAATATTCTACCTGCCGATCAACCAAAAACGGCATTCATTTGTCCATGGGGGACATTTGCTTATTGCAAATTACCTTTTGGACTTAAGAATGCCGGGGCCACTTTTCAACGGGCGATGTCTTATGCATTTCATGACATCAAGCACATTGTGCAACCCTATCTCGATGATTTGCCTGCTCATTCTTTACAACGAGCTGATCACCTTGTCCACCTACGAGCAATCTTTATGAGGTGTAGGCATTATCGAATTCGGTTGAATCCCCACAAGTGTGTTTTCTGTATAGAAACAGGTCGATTGCTGGGATTTGTTGTTTCAAAAGCCGGCATTCGCGTCGATCCCTCGAAAGTCGAGGCTATCATCAAATTGCCTCCTCCTTCGAGTTTGCGCCAACTCCAAAGTTTGCAAGGGAAAGCGAACTTTTTACGCCGATTCATCCCAAACTACGCCGAGGTCACTAAAGGTTTTACACGGTTGTTGAAACAGAACGCACAATTCTTTTGGGACGAGATTGCCCAACAATCTTTTGATGCACTGAAACACGCGTTGACCCATGCACCGTTATTGCATCCTCCCAACTACAACCAGGACTACTTCTTATACCTCGCAGCTTCGCATTCCACCATTGGAATGGTGTTAGTTCAAGAAGATGAATTCAAAGCAGAGCATGTGATATATTATCTTAGTAGAACCTTAAATCCCACTGAGTTAAAATATTCGCATGTGGAGAAATTGGCCCTGGCAGCCGTTCAAGCTGTCCAGCGTTTTCGTCACTACATTCTTCTCCGCAAGACTACAGTTATTTCGGATTGCAACCCTATGATTTATATTTTGACAAAACAACTGCTAGGGGGCAAGTACTCTAAATGGATTGTTATCCTGCAAGAGTTCGACTTGGAGTTCGAGAAGTCCAAGTCTAAGAAATCTTTAGTTTTTGCGGAATTGATGTGTGATTTCCCGAGTGCTGACACAGAGACTGTGGCAGAGGAGTCCATTGTGGACGAATCTTTGTTTCTTATTAGCACTTTAGATCCGTGGTATGGGGATATAATCATCTATCTCCAAACCCAAACCTTTCGGCCTGAAGCTTCCAAGGAAGACCGTCGAAAAATTCGGTTTCGATCCCAGCAATACAGAATTATTGGAGATACACTTTATCGCCGGGGGGCAGACTTAGTTTTTCGACGTTGTTTAACTCACGAAGAGGCTGAGAGAGTTTTGAATGATTGTCACTCTGGAGCATGTGGCGGTCATATGTCTGGGTATGCCACAGCTCAGAAGGTGTTGCGCGCTGGCTATTTCTGGCCGTCTATGTTTAAAGATTGTATCCTTGCTGTCAGAACATGCCACAACTGTCAAGTGTTTGATCGAAAGATGCGCGCTCCACCTGCTCCTCTCCACCCTATAATTGCCGCTGGTCCATTCGCCAAATGGGGCATTGACTTTATTACTTGTAACCCTCACTCGGCCGGGGGGCATGCGTATATCATCCTCGCGGTTGATTATTTTACAAAATGGGCCGAGGCGATGCCTACATTCGACGCAAGCGGCAAGACAGCTGCAGTTTTCGTATTCAATCATATCATAACTAGGTTTGGTGTCCCACAAGCAATCATTACTGACCATGGGAGCCATTTTCGAAACGTCATGATGACTGAGCTTACAAGCCAGCTTGGTTTGCGCCACGATAGCTCTACTCCTTATTATCCGCAAGCCAACGGTTTGGTTGAGTCAATCAACAAAGTTCTAGTCATCATGATTCGACGGATCATTGGTATCCATCGAACGAATTGGCATAACATGTTATTTTCGGCGCTATGGGCATATCGAACTTCAGTGAAAAATTCAACAGGTTTCACCCCTTTCCAGCTAGTTTATGGCTTAGAAGCTGTGTTACCTATTGAATGCGAAATCCCATCACTTCAAATGGCTGTCGAATTACTTCCAGCTACTTCCGAAGAGGAGAAACGGTTATTATACTTGGCTAAATTAGATGAGACTCGACGTGACGCTACTTTAGCTATCGAGACTCACGCGAAACGAATGAAAGCTCAGTACGATAAAAATGTAACCCCTCGAAGTTTTTCGGAAGGAGACCTAGTACTATTATATGATCAAGCTAACGATAAGCTAGGTGCCGGAAAATTCGTTCCCATGTGGCATGGGCCCTACATTGTAAAGCGAAAGCTAGCAAAAGGGGCTTATGAGTTAGTTGATTTTGATGGGGACTCTTTGGGTAAACCCAGAAATGGACTTTACCTAAAGAGGTATTATGCTTAAAATGATGGGTATGGAGAAATTTTTAGATAGGTTAGATTTTCTTTCTAGCTAGCAAGTGTGTTAGTTTAGTCAGTGTGCTTAGCTTAGCAAGTGTGGTTTTTCGTCATTATTCTGGCTTATCTTGGTTTTACTCTTGATATTGTAGATGTCGACGCCTCTCCAAACATACATTGGATTTGCTGATGGTGCTTGTCGTAATACACGGAATATCTCTTCCGCAGCTTGGGTTATCTATTCGCCCTCTGACGAGTTAGTTTCTATGCATGGGGTAAGCCTCGGTCAAACAACGAATAACATTGCAGAATACAGTGCAGTGGTTGAATTATTATCCGAATCTATTTCATTTGGAATTCGACGTTTGATAGTGAGGTTAGATTCTGAACTTGTTGTATTACAGCTTAATAGAGTTTATGCCATTAGAAATCCTGTGTTATTAAGGTTGTTTTTGAGAGTGCGTCTCTTGGAACGTGAATTTGATTACATTGAATATCAACATATTCCAAGGTCTTTGAATACATTAGCAGATGCAATTGCTTCTCGAATGTTGGACAGACATTTACAATAATCATGCAAGTAAATTTAAAAACATTTCATCACATATGTTAAACAAGATAAGCCGGTAATAGTGATATATATAGATAGAAGTGTGTCAAAAAATATATACATCGTCTTCGATCATAGGTTTAAAACACCTTATGATCGGCAAAATGATAGTACAAAAAGTCAAAAATGTCACATGTGACTACAAAAGTGACTAGTCAATCACTGGTGGTGCTCTCTGTACGACACCACTGCGCGGGCTACCTTACGCAAAAATCTCCTAAACGGTCCAGGGACCGCGACTACGAAGCGCTGAAGCCTGATAGGAATGTCGTCCATAGTAGTCTCAGGTATATCTGCCGTGAGACGCTCTAGATCATGCTCCAACTCAGCTAGTACTTCTGCTGTCGCATCCTGTGGGGCCGGTACCGGTGCAGCTGGATGTAGTCTATCATAAGGCCGGAGGTTGGCTGGACGCTGTGGACCAACATCTGCATTTTGAAAGATTTACTATTAGTTTTGAGACGATATATATAAAAAATACAAAAAATACATAACTAGAAAACTTGTGAAAATAAAAAGTACCTCTGTCGTCCCATTGTTCTCCCTGTGGAAGAACCATGTCCGGATCACCTCTGAAATCCATTCCGGCATACGGAAAGTCCTGTATCACAAAAAGCTGGCCCTCTAACCAGTCAAAATAACTATCTGAGAATCGAACTACTGTCGCGCCCTCGTCAGGATGCCGGGCCATCACCGCAACCCATCGTATCAGCTTTGGCTGCTGAGGACCCAAGATATCAACAGTGAGTTGCTGAGGGATCAGCATTGGAATTCTCTCCAAGGCAAAGCTCACGACTATAGGCCCATATCCAAAAGTCTTTAGTCGTCCGTTCTTTGCCTTGGTCAGTTGGCTCTTCATATGAGCCGACACAGCTTCACACCAGTTGAAAATGGTGCCTTGGTAACAGTCAATTGCCATCCGCATTTGGGATCCGGAAGCAATGTGTAAAGCGGCCGCGCCGCAAATTCTGGTAACCGTGAACGCTATGACTTTGAGTTCCGGTAGAGTGATGTGTTTTATCTCTATGCCTTTTGAATGGTGAGCCCCAGGTGTGCACCAATTCTCGCGGAGACTATCAAGGGATTGGCCACCCGGCCTAGTCCCCGCAAGACTGAGTTGCTCACCTCTGTTTGGCAAGCCAGTGAGAAAGTATACATCCGAGGGCTCTATCTCGAGCTGGTGCCCTCCTATGTAAAAGCATTGTTCTTGTACGTTCCATCGCTCAACCAGCCATTCCAAGAATCTTACCTGGCCCCTCATGCCCGGTATGGTCCAATATTTGTATAATCCGCATGCTCTTAGGGCATCCAGGGAAGGTTGATGATTTATCGCAGCTTCATCTTCCTCTACATGCTCTCTTTCTCTCCAGTCTAACATGATTAATGCCCTGCATATCAAAAATAGCAATTAGAAATTAATTTGGGAATTTTTGGTGGTTTTTGAGAGAGTTGGGGTTTTGAAATGCGCGTTTCTCGGAGGACGCACCCCGGCTTTGTAGCACAGGGCGCCCGGACGCAGCTGGCCTGAAGGCGGGCTGCGTCTTCCGACCATTTCCCCGTATGAGAAAAAGTCGGGGGACGCAGGTCACCCGAAGGGCACCTGCGTCCGCCGAGAGGCGCATTCCAAAACCAAAACCCCCCCAAAAAATGAAACTAAAACCTAAAAATTGATTCTAAACGGATAGAAATGCAGAGTAGGATGTGTAAAATACCTGGATGAGACGGCGTTCGATTCCAACGGTCAGATTTTCCGCAGCGACCACGGGAAGTTTCTTGTCAAAAGCTCCTTTTTCAACCTCAACAGTGAAACGGTAAAAATGACATGGTAAAAAGTCTTTTTATAGGTTTTTTGGATGAATTAGTTCATTTTTTACCATGAAAAGATGTTTTTGAATGTATTTTTGCCTATTTTAAACAGGTATGAGTAATGTGTCGCTTTTGTGCAGGACAAAGGGATTTCGAGGGAAATTGTAATTTTTCACAAACAAAATTTCAGAGTCATCTTTTAAGCCCTTTTCTGACTCCTAAAACATGAAAAGATCGCCGAGTGTTTCTTTTTCACTCGTTAAAACGGAATTAAAAGACGGTCCCCTTTTAGCTCTTTTCTGACCGCAAAATCAGGAAAAGATTGCCGGGTTTTTGTCGTTTCGAACTCGATAAGGAAATAAAACGACGTGTCCTTGATCGCTTTTTACTTTTCAGGTTAACGACACTATTATGAAAGTACTCCTTGGTCGCAAGATCAAGCGGTTCCCCCAGGTATTATTTTATACTTTTTCGGGCTTGAGGGACACAAATATACGAAAAAGTTCAACGTGGAGTCTCCTTTAGTTTTTTCAGACTCTCTAAAATTGAAAAACGCCGAGTTTCTCCTATACTGGGCTCGTTAAAATTTTACAGTAGAGGACCTGTTCAATTACAAACAGGAACGAACCACTCCTTCCTAGGGTTCGAATTTAAACTAGGTTGGACTCGTCCGAAGGATGAGCTTATAATCAAGCATATGTTATCCTCCTCAAGCTTGTTAAAAATAAAGAGGTACTTGCCAGAAATGGTGGGGGAAAAAAGAGAAGAATGAACCTATTTGTCACCTTTTGTCTCAGAAGAAACTTTATTACCGCTCTTGAACACGACACTTTTCATTCACCTGGGTTGGGAAATCTTTTACCTCACAGTTGACCAAATCACTTTGAAAGTCTTTGAGTTATACGTCACCAAGCCATCTGTTGTGTCGTTATGTGTTCAAGAGGTCTGCAAGAAAAAACTTTCATCTGCAAAATACTTGTCATCCATTTGACCATCCCTGAGTCAGTCCTTACAGCAACATTTCTTCAACTTGAACAATGATTTCGTGTTGCGGGCTTGCCTGCAACGGGTCGCTTTCTATCGACATCGACACATTATCTAGAAAGATGACTTAGGAATCGACAGTACCTTGAAGTCTGCATGCATCAATGGCAGGTTTCTCGCCTTTGACGTCAGTTTACATCATTGACTTTCGATCAAAGGATTCCGTGAAGTGTTCGACATCAAAACATCTATTCACATTTCACGGGTTGTGCTTGGTACTTTGAGAACCATTGACATTACTGGTGGTCTCTCTCACGCTTGTTAACAGTTTACATCATCGACTGGTAATCAAGTGGTTTCTAACATGTTCGACATCAAATCATTTAATCACATGGCTAGAATCGTACCAATTCGGGAAGTAGAAGTGAAGACCCTGGATCTAGTTTCTACCATCCAGGCTGCGAGGAGTTTTGTATTCATTGTCTATGTAGACTAATCATAAACAGATGGCTGCGTCCATACTGTATCTACAAAAGTCTATAAAAATGATGTACTGCAAGATCATTCCTGTATCAGAATAGTTAGTCCATTAGTTAAAGTTTTGAATCTGAGTATGGGAATGCCTACCTCAGTGATGATATAATCTTATCCATGTATTTTGTGTTGAAAATTGCAGGTTCCAACCAGGCCATCCACAAGGCAATCCTTGAAATGATAAAGCGCTTCACCCTTCCTAGAATTACAAAACCCTATTCTATTCCAGGCTTCGCACTTTAGGGGGCAATCTGTTACACTAAAAAATGTCACCTTGACTACTTACAGTTAGTATGGCTCAAATCAACAGTCATGCTACCCTCTTAGGCAAGTCTCATGCCTCTGTTATCCATCTCAAACTCAAAGAAGAGAGAAAGTCTTGTAAAAACTATGTTTATCTCTGGGGTCGCAGGTTCTCTCTAGCCTTACCTGCGGGGACGCTGACCATGTTCACAAAATCTGCGTCCATGGACGCTCTGTATGTTAAGGGACAGGTGCGTCCCTCTGTAAAAGGCAAAATGCGCGAGTTTTATCTTGAAAAAGTTACTTGTGGTTACTTCTAGAACATTCTAGAGGTCGGTTTGATGAAATGGATGCGCCTCCAGTTGGTTCATGTATCTCTATTAAGGGGGAACTTATCCCATCAATAAGGGAGCTATCCCACCCATAGAGGGGGATGATCCCATTGATAGTGGACCTGAATAACCTCTTTACAGCACTATAAATAAAGGCATTGAGCCAGAAGGAGGAGAGGTTGGAGCTATACATTTTCTTTGGGTAAATGCTGCAGGATTTAGGTCTTCCATTAGAGCCTTTGTGAGGAGAGATTGTCTTCACTTGATTCTACTTGGGAGAGGGTGAGCTTTGTCAAAGTAGAGGAAAACCCTTGATGGACCCTGGGAGGAACTTGCACAACACCAAGGCCAGGTTGTAAGAGTTTCTTTGTTTCGTTATTAATACAAACTGGTTTATTTTTCTCAATAGCTTGTGTTAATGAGTTATTTCATGTGTTCCTTGGTCTGCATGTTGAATATATGTTTTATTATATGAAATGCAAGTGCTTGGTAATTGTTTGATTGTTTGTGGTTGCGGGAATTGACTTGAAGGAGGAGCTCATCCGGATCGTCAAGAACGGACTTCAACAACAGTGTTTTGGAATAAGGTAAGCCTAAACACTTGTAGTTTTCATGTTGTAAAAGGTGTATTTAGAGAAAGATCACTCCATTTTGTCTTGTTTGTCATTAGAATGTCTTAGACTTCTAGGAAGGTCAGTCGTGTCCGCACCCTTGACAGATTCCGTGTGACAACAGGACCCTGTGATGGCCGCCTGAAACCAGTAAAAGAGGTCTGCAAATCTATTTCCTAATGCACAGATAGGATGACAGCTCTCTAGCACTAAGTAAACAGAAACTTGCATAACATATTCAATGATACATAATAGATTCTAACATAGAGGTGGGATGACAGCCCATCTAATGCTAAACATCAAGAGCACATGAACAAATGCATAACAGACGCAGCCTAGAACATAATAGAAGTGGAAAGTGAGCAATTAACAGCAAAAGAAGCTTGTATTAGCTGAAAATGAAGACCAGACGTTGCAGGTATCATAGTAGTTACAGTCTCCAGAAGTTGAACCTTACATCAAAATAACATCCATCAACGTTGATTACATCTGTTTGCTGGGTATATAGAGTTTTATTACAAATATATTTTGCTATTCTAGATGTGGAGGGGTCATAATTAAGCACCAACTATTTTAATTGATTGATGGAGTCTCTGAGTGCAGTCTGCTGTTTTAGTGAACAAAATCAATCTTTTATAATACTCTGTTGTACTTCACGAACTGGTGGAGCATTGTACAGAAAGAAGCTCCATAACTGATAAATGCTGAGATCTACTCGAGGCTGTCCTTTTTCTTCTCAGCCATTCTCTTTCTTAAATGCAGTTGTTGAGGATATAATTGTGCCAAGTATAGGTAGCTGGCCACCTTTGGGTGTATGATACAGGTCAAAGACACAAGTACAACATGGCGGACGCATGAGCAGGTCGGGGAACAAACAACAGCCGTTGGATCCAATAGACAAACAACAAAGATTGAATCGGAGGGAGTTATTGGGAGGAAGCAGGGGCAGACAATTGTGGGCCATCGGATCGCGATCGGGTAGATCCGACAGTGATCGGGGGTCAAAAGTACAAGGATGATAGTGAGCGGGGAACATACAAGTGGGCAGTAAGCGGTATTCCCCCCACTGCTTACGGGGTCGGGCGGTATTCGTACGCAGGGGTGCGATCATAATCAACACCCGACACATGGTGGATGCGACCGGTAGGAAACTGCTTTCCCCGCGCGTTATCAAGTGGGAAACTTGAAGGAGCGGGGGCTGCGAATGCCGTTGGATCGTGTGGTAGGAACGATCGGACGGTGGAAAGAGCTAACAGGTTAACGAGTGGGAAAAGCACAGAGACCGTTAGATCAAGATGCGCGATCGACGGTGGGGATTTAACGGTGAGGAATAGTTGGGGAAGGTGCGTGGTCATGTTACCGCAGTCATATGATGGCTAAAATTTAGCGCTCGGGGTCAGAGGAAACACGGAATTACACAGAGTTTCAAAGGTAAAATGGAGGTAGCAGGTTTGAAAATATAAGCGGGGTGAAGGGGAATATAAGGGAAATGAAAGAGGAGGGAGGAAAAGCTTGCTGCAAGCTTTCTTTAAGCAGAAACAACATAGCCAAGCTGTCTTTGACCCAAAAAATACCGAATTATGTAGTAGAGCTAACATTGACTCCTTCTGGGGATGAGATCCTCCCTGTGAGGTCTCAAGAACTGCAGACCAATGCCTTCATACAAAACAAGCTTAAAAACAATGCCTACTATCCATTGGGCATGGAGTCAAATTAATTCTACGCTAAAACCTGTAAAAGAAAATGCTTGCAATCATTAAGGTCTGAAAACTTAAAACTTCAAAAACTACCCATTTGCTGGGCCACCAAAACTGTTTCTCCTCCTCTCGACCGGTTCATCATAGATTAGAAAAACTGGGTTGATTTGATCATCTACCTCAAAAAGTTTAGGACATTTGAACTTAATAGGTAGATATGGATCAAATTTCATTTCCCTTCTGTATATTCCCATCCTCGGATGTTCTTCATGGGAGACTTTGTACACCTGCTGGATAACCTTGAATGTTGTGTACTTCTCTGTGTCATCTATGGCCCGCACAATTAGTATAAATGGTGTACCAATGTGTTCATGTGTGGAGGACACAATCATCTGCTCCTGCATCTTGCTTAGAACAGTACACATCTAAGGAAGAGTCCCCACACTGTGCACCCTCTTCCTCTGTCATCTGACAAGCTGCCTTTTCAATCTGTGTGGAGGCCAACTGAGCAGGCATTAGAATATCAAGACTGAGATGATCAATATCAGCCTTGGGCATTGAGTTATGCTCTGTCTCAGTGCTTAATGGGAAACTGTGAGGGATTGTCACTTGAGAAAACAGAGGGACAAAATATGATGGGGAGCTTTCTTCTCCCTTTTTGATCACTGTGCTGGGAATAATAGTAGGCTAGCTAATTTTTAGATTTTCATAGTCATGGGAAGATGGGTTGGATTCAAGCTCAGGATCTTCAAGGATATTAGGACCTGCTGCTGGCTGCTTCTACTGATTAGCTTTTTGTTCTGTAGCTACAAAAAACTCACGAGAAGTGCCTCCGGATAATGCTTCTTCATAGGCAGCTCTGGTTAGGAAAGGAGCACTTCCCTTATCTTCCAAACCATGGACCTCCTCCTCTTCTTCATATTGTTCTTCCTCCATGACTATACTCTGAAAAAGGGGCTTAACCCTTTTGTCTTCATTTGTATCTCTGCTTCTATGCAAAATCTGCAACTGATCCTATGCTCCTCTATATGAATTTGGATTTGGAAGAGAAAAGTCACAAGGAGCTCCTGCTTCCTCAGAAAACTGTTCAGCCTCTAATCTGGAAACTTCAGCGGCTAATAACTCTATCATCCTAGCTAATTTATCGATCTTAGGATCTGAGGATGATGAGAGTTCTCCTCTCCATCTTCTCCTTTCAGCATCATATTCGAGCCTCCCTGCAGCTATGATGTTTGGTTCTACTTCAAAGGATGCATCTTGCATATCAGCCAAAGAAGTAGATCTTCTTTCTTTTAACAACAGGCAAAACTGCGAATCAAAGGCATTGGCATAAGTGAGCATGGCGGAAGTAGGGGTAGGCTTTATTTCAGCTGGCATTCTGTTGTACATCTGATTGAATCTTTTGTTGAAATCAAACATCAGCTCACCATTCTCCCTCTGCAAGTTTCCAAACTCAGTATAATAAAAGAGTAGATCTTTCTTATCCCCCCAGTGCTTTAGGAACACATCATCTAAGGCCTCAATATCTACTACAGACCTAGGGGGTAATTCTCTGAACCATTTTCTAGCTTCCCCATCTAGGCTTTGGACAAAAACCCTCATCCACACATCCTCTTCATTGATATCCAGGTTATCAGCATAACTATAAAAAGCCTCTAGGTGCTCTTCAATTGTTACTCCTTCTGTACCAGTAAACTTAGGCATATATTCTTGATAATCTCCTGCAAGCATGGAATTCAAAGGGACAAGCAAGACCAAAGGTCCATACCTAGCAGCAACGATTCTTTCTATCTTTGTAAGAGCTTTTTGACCTTCCATGACTGGGGTATATGAAAGGATACTGGTAGACTGAGTGATATGGATCAATGAAATGGATGACAGAGACAGAGGAATATGATGGATAGCATGGATGCTTCTTTGAACTGAGGTCCGAAAGGGAAATGAATGGCTAAGGAGCTTTATGAATCTCTGAAGGTGAATTTCACTAACAGAGATACATGGGACTTTTAAGGCTTACCTGATCCTGATGCTCATTTCTGCAAACTCTTCTTCTGCTTAACAATCTTCTTAGGGTCAGGCACTGGAACAACTGTTGATTTCTGAGGATTTCTTCAAGTATGCCTCACAAACTGAGCCAGAACTACAATGTGGAGTCGCCAAAGTTTGGCCTTCCTCCAGTGGAGTCGCTAGATAGACAATTACAACCAAAATATGCATCCAAACCTTGTCTATCATCAAAGCTTGGAACTGTGTCGTCTCCCAGGGAAGCTGAGCTTCAATCTCCTCTCCTCGGCAATGGCACCAATTAATGTTATCACCCCAATAAACTCTCCTAGGTTGTATCTCAGAGATGCTTAGGAACATTACAAACTCAACAAAATGTTGGAAATGGGTGGATGAATGGAAGGAATGATGCATATTCAAGCCAGATAAACACTTCTACTATGCTTAACCCCAGACATGGGTGAAAACCCCTAGAATACAAGGCTTTATACCACCAATTACTCACAGTTTGAGGATTAGGTGAACATGGAGAATGCTGACCACACCAGCAGATGCAAGGACCCTGTGATGGCCAGCTACAACTAGTAAAAGAGGTCTACAAATCTATTTCCTAATACATAGATAGGATGACAACTCTCTGGCATTAAGTAAACAGAAACTTGCATAACATATTCAATGATACATACTAGATTCTAACACGGAGGTGGGATGACAGCCCCTCTAATGCTAAACATCAAGAGCAAATGAACAAATGCATAACAGGCACAACTTAGAACAGAATAGAAGTGGAAAGTGAGCAATTAACAATAAAAGAATCTTCTATTAGCTGAAAATGAAGACCAGACGCTATAGGTATCACAATAGTTACAGTCTCCAGAAGTTGAATATTACATCAAAATAACATCCATCAATGTTGATTACATCTGTTTGTTGGGTATATATATAGAGTTTTATTACAAAGATATTTTGCTATTCTGGACGTGGAGGGGTCATAATTGACCACCAACTGTTTTAATTGACTGATGGAGTCTCTAAGTGCAGTCTGCTGTTTCAGTGAACAAAATCGATCTTTTATAATACTCTGCTTTACTTCACGAACTGGTGGAGTGTTGTACAGAAATAAGCTCCATAACTGATAAATGCTGAGATCTGCTCGAGGCTATCCTTTTTCTTCTCAGCCATCCTCTTCCTTAAACGCAGTTGTTGAGGATCTAATTGTGTTGAGTACAAGTAGCTGGCCACCTTCAGGTGTATGATATAGGTCGAAGACAGAAGTACAGCATGGTAGACGCATGACCAGGTCGGGGAACAAGCAACAGCTATTGGATCCAACACACAAATGATGGAGATTGAATCAGAGGGAGCTATTGGGAGGAAGCAGGGGCAGACAATCATGGGTCATCTAATCGCGATCGGACAGATCCGACGGTGATCGGGGGTTGAAAGTACATGGATGATAGTGAGAAGGGAACGTATGAGTGGGTGGTAAGCAGTATTCCCGACACTGCTTACAGGGTCGGGCGGTATTTGTACGCAAGGGTGCGATCACAATTAGCGCCCGACACGTGGTGGATGTGACCGGCGGGAAACCGCTTTCTCCGCGCGTTATCAAGTGGGAAACTTGAAGGAGTGGGGGCTGCGATTGCCATTGGATCGTGTGGCAAGAACGATCGGATGATGGAAAGAGCTAACAGGTTAATGAGAGGGAAAAGCACGGAGACCATTAGATCAGGATGCGCGATCGATGGTGGGTATTTAACAGTGAGGAATAGTTGGGGAAGGCGCACGGTCATGTTACCACGGTCATTTGATGGCTAAAATTTAGTGCTCGAGGTTAGAGGAAACACGAAATTACACAGACTTTCAAAGGTAAAATGGAGGTAGCAGGTTTGAAAATATAAGTGGGGTGAAGGGGAATATAAGGGAAATGAAGGAGGAGGGAGGAAAAGGCTGTTGCAAGCTTTCTTTAAGCACAAACAACATGGCCAAGCTGTCTTTGACCCAACAAATACCGAATTATGTAGCAGAGCTAACAGTGACTTTGTTGTGTGGTTTTCATTGTGCTCCATTGCTCTGCTGCGCAGTAAAATGGAGGTAGCAGGTTTGAAAATATAAGCGGGGTGAAGGGGAATATAAGGGAAATGAAGGAGGAGGGAGGAAAAGGCTGTTGCAAGCTTTCTTTAAGCACAAACAACATGGCCAAGCTGTCTTTGACCCAACAAATACTGAATTATGTAGCAAAGCTAACAGTGACTTTGTTGTGTGGTTTTCATTGTGCTCATTTTTGCAAACTCTTCTTCTGCTTAACGATTTTCTCAGGGTCAGGCACTGGAACAACTGGTGATTTCTGAGGATTTCTTCAAGTATGCCTCACAAACTGAGCCAGAACTGCAATGTGGAGTCGCCAAAGGTTGGCCTTCCTCCAGTGGAGTCACTAGATAGACAATTACAACCAAAATATGCATCCAAACCTTGTCTATCATCAAAGCTTGGAACTGTGTCATCTCCTAGGGAAGCTGAGCTTCAATCTCCTCTCCTCGGCAATGGCACCAATTAATGTTATCACCCCAATAAACTCTCCTAGGTTGTATCTCAGAGATGCTTAGGAACATTACAAACTCAACAAAATGTTGGAAATGGGTGGATGAATGGAAGGAATGATGCATATTCAAGCCAGATAAACACTTCTACTATGCTTAACCCCAGACATGGGTGAAAACCCCTAGAATACAAGGCTTTAGACCACCAATTACTCACAGTTTGAGGATTAGGTGAACATGGAGAATGCTGACCACACCAGCAGATGCAAGGACCCTGTGATGGCCGGCTACAACTAGTAAAAGAGGTCTACAAATCTATTTCCTAATACACAGATAGGATGACAACTCTCTGGCACTAAGTAAACAGAAACTTGCATAGCATATTCAATGATACATACTAGATTCTAACACGGAGGTGGGATGACAGCCCCTCTAATGCTAAACATCAAGAGCAAATGAACAAATGCATAACAGGCACAACTTAGAACAGAATAGAAGTGGAAAGTGAGCAATTAACAATAAAAGAATCTTGTATTAGCTGAAAATGAAGACCAGACGCTATAGGTATCACAGTAGTTACAGTCTCCAGAAGTTGAATATTACATCAAAATAACATCCATCAATGTTGATTACATCTGTTTGCTGGGTATATATATAGAGTTTTATTACAAAGATATTTTGCTATTCTGGACGTGGAGGGGTTATAATTGACCACCAACTATTTTAATTGACTGATGGAGTCTCTAAGTGCAGTCTGTTGTTTCAGTGAACAAAATCGATCTTTTATAATAATCTGCTTTACTTCACGAACTGGTGGAGTGTTGTACAGAAATAAGCTCCATAACAGATAAATGCTGAGATCTGCTCGAGGCTATCCTTTTTCTTCTCAGCCATCCTCTTCCTTAAACGTAGTTGTTGAGGATCTAATTGTACTGAGTACAAGTAGCTGGCCACCTTTGGGTGTATGATACAGGTCGAAGACAGAAGTACAGCATGGCAGACGCATGACTAGGTCGGGGAACAAGCAACAGCTGTTGGATCCAACACACAAACGATGGAGATTGAATCAGAGGGAGCTATCGGGAGGAAGCAGGGGCAGACAATCATGGGTCATCTAATCACGATCGGGCAGATCCGACGGTGATCAGGGGTCGAAAGTACGTGGATGATAGTGAGCAGGGAACGTATGAGTGGGTGGTAAGCAGTATTCCCGACACTGCTTACAGGGTCGGGCGGTATTTGTACGCAAGGGTGCGATCACAATCAGCGCCCGACACGTGGTGGATGTGACCGGCGGGAAACCGCTTTCTCCGCGCGTTATCAAGTGGGAAACTTGAAGGAGTGGGGGCTGCGATTGCCATTGGATCGTGTGGCAAGAACAATCGGATGATGGAAAGAGCTAACAGGTTAATGAGAGGGAAAATCACGGAGACCATTAGATCAGGATGCGCGATCGACGGTGGGGATTTAACGGTGAGGAATAGTTGGGGAAGGCGCGCGGTCATGTTACCACGGTCATTTGATGGCTAAAATTTAGTGCTCGAGGTTAGAGGAAACACGAAATTACACAGACTTTCAAAGGTAAAATGGAGGTAGCAGGTTTGAAAATATAAGTGGGGTGAAGGGGAATATAAGGGAAATGAAGGAGGAGGGAGGAAAAGGCTGTTGCAAGCTTTCTTTAAGCACAAACAACATGGCCAAGCTGTCTTTGACCCAACAAATACCGAATTATGTAGCAGAGCTAACAGTGACTTTGTTGTGTGGTTTTCATTGTGCTCCATTGCTCTGCTGCGCAGTAAAATGGAGGTAGCAGGTTTGAAAATATAAGCGGGGTGAAGGGGAATATAAGGGAAATGAAGGAGGAGGGAGGAAAAGGCTGTTGCAAGCTTTCTTTAAGCACAAACAACATGGCCAAGCTGTCTTTGACCCAACAAATACTGAATTATGTAGCAAAGCTAACAGTGACTTTGTTGTGTGGTTTTCATTGTGCTCATTTTTGCAAACTCTTCTTCTGCTTAACGATTTTCTCAGGGTCAGGCACTGGAACAACTGGTGATTTCTGAGGATTTCTTCAAGTATGCCTCACAAACTGAGCCAGAAATGCAATGTGGAGTCGCCAAAGGTTGGCCTTCCTCCAGTGGAGTCACTAGATAGACAATTACAACCAAAATATGCATCCAAACCTTGTCTATCATCAAAGCTTGGAACTGTGTCATCTCCTAGGGAAGCTGAGCTTCAATCTCCTCTCCTCGGCAATGGCACTAATTAATGTTATCACCCCAATAAACTCTCCTAGGTTGTATCTCAGAGATGCTTAGGAACATTACAAACTCAACAAAATGTTGGAAATGGGTGGATGAATGGAAGGAATGATGCATATTCAAGCCAGATAAACACTTCTACTATGCTTAACCCCAGACATGGGTGAAAACCCCTAGAATACAAGGCTTTAGACCACCAATTACTCACAGTTTGAGGATTAGGTGAACATGGAGAATGCTGACCACACCAGCAGATGCAAGGACCCTGTGATGGCCGGCTACAACTAGTAAAAGAGGTCTACAAATCTATTTCCTAATACACAGATAGGATGACAACTCTCTGGCACTAAGTAAACAGAAACTTGCATAGCATATTCAATGATACATACTAGATTCTAACACGGAGGTGGGATGACAGCCCCTCTAATGCTAAACATCAAGAGCAAATGAACAAATGCATAACAGGCACAACTTAGAACAGAATAGAAGTGGAAAGTGAGCAATTAACAATAAAAGAATCTTGTATTAGCTGAAAATGAAGACCAGACGCTATAGGTATCACAGTAGTTACAGTCTCCAGAAGTTGAATATTACATCAAAATAACATCCATCAATGTTGATTACATCTGTTTGCTGGGTATATATATAGAGTTTTATTACAAAGATATTTTGCTATTCTGGACGTGGAGGGGTTATAATTGACCACCAACTATTTTAATTGACTGATGGAGTCTCTAAGTGCAGTCTGTTGTTTCAGTGAACAAAATCGATCTTTTATAATAATCTGCTTTACTTCACGAACTGGTGGAGTGTTGTACAGAAATAAGCTCCATAACAGATAAATGCTGAGATCTGCTCGAGGCTATCCTTTTTCTTCTCAGCCATCCTCTTCCTTAAACGCAGTTGTTGAGGATCTAATTGTACTGAGTACAAGTAGCTGGCCACCTTTGGGTGTATGATACAGGTCGAAGACAGAAGTACAGCATGGCAGACGCATGACTAGGTCGGGGAACAAGCAACAGCTGTTGGATCCAACACACAAACGATGGAGATTGAATCAGAGGGAGCTATCGGGAGGAAGCAGGGGCAGACAATCATGGGTCATCTAATCACGATCGGGCAGATCCGACGGTGATCAGGGGTCGAAAGTACGTGGATGATAGTGAGCAGGGAACGTATGAGTGGGTGGTAAGCAGTATTCCCGACACTGCTTACAGGGTCGGGCGGTATTTGTACGCAAGGGTGCGATCACAATCAGCGCCCGACACGTGGTGGATGTGACCGGCGGGAAACCGCTTTCTCCGCGCGTTATCAAGTGGGAAACTTGAAGGAGTGGGGGCTGCGATTGCCATTGGATCGTGTGGCAAGAACAATCGGATGATGGAAAGAGCTAACAGGTTAATGAGAGGGAAAATCACGGAGACCATTAGATCAGGATGCGCGATCGACGGTGGGGATTTAACGGTGAGGAATAGTTGGGGAAGGCGCGCGGTCATGTTACCACGGTCATTTGATGGCTAAAATTTAGTGCTCGAGGTTAGAGGAAACACGAAATTACACAGACTTTCAAAGGTAAAATGGAGGTAGCAGGTTTGAAAATATAAGTGGGGTGAAGGGGAATATAAGGGAAATGAAGGAGGAGGGAGGAAAAGGCTGTTGCAAGCTTTCTTTAAGCACAAACAACATGGCCAAGCTGTCTTTGACCCAACAAATACCGAATTATGTAGCAGAGCTAACAGTGACTTTGTTGTGTGGTTTTCATTGTGCTCCATTGCTCTGCTGCGCAGTCCAATTCGTACTCCCCGACGTCTTTTCTACTGCGTCCTCCACAAAACTCGGGTTTCTTGTCCAAAATATGGCCAGTTAGGTTGCACCCAACATGGTGTGACGGGGTTCTTTCATTTGGTCGAGCTTTGGATTGTCGGATGGTTTTGGGACCAGGTGAGGTGGTCTCAGGAAAATTCCCAAGCACCTAGGAATCCCTAGGAAGGGATTGTGGTAAAGCCTTGACGAGCCTCCAAATTAGACATAAATTAAGGCCCATGTAACCTTTCTTAGGAACATGAAGGCTATATTAAACCTCTCCTTACACACTTAATAATTTTTGTAGCTTTAATATGTTCATTAGGAGGTTTTTTGGATAATTTCATATTTGTGCCTAATATTATTTATTTTTGTCGAATATTATGAGAATATTGGGCAAATTATGGAAATTTGGAGGAGGACATAATTTAGGGACTTGCTACCTACTACAGGAGGATCAATATTGGATAATAAATCAACAAGATATTATGAAATTATTGCCCAAATTCTGGAGCTCCATTGATTGAGAAAATATAGGATTGTGTTCCCTGTCATTTAATGCAAATCCCTAGTGTTAGGAACCAAATCCACTATTTGAGGGATTTTGGAGGGGAAAGCTTCCTCCTTTCACAGGGAATGCTTCCTAATAATTTTGTATAAGTACCAAGTCTAATTTTCCTTTAGGGCTTGATTTTTATTAGTCTTCTTGTGGAGAGAAATCATGTTTTTGCAGCTTCACTTTCATTTCTTGCAGGGATATAATTATATTGCTGGAAATAATGAATATTGGCATTATGTTCAACTTCTAAATCTTGGCCTCCTTCGTAGGACTCTTGGCCATCCCAGGAGCCTCAGAGCCCTTTTGTATCATTTACTTTTCTTCCCCTAACTTGTTATTCACATGCATCTCTTGTTCTTGTCTTTTTATATTTCTGCATTTAGTATTGATGATTTCTTGTTGTAGGATTGGGTTAAATGGTTGAAGTAAGTCCTTTTGCAAGATCAAAAGCATGATTTTATCCTTTGAACAACTTTGGAAGGTGTTGTAGCAGCTACAACACCCTCCAAAATTTTGGCTTGCATCCAACTTCATAGCCTTCCTTAGATTTTTCCTTGATGTTTGCAAGCACTCGTGTTCATCCTGTGAACCGTGTTGAGTATTTGCATCCTCCTCGCTTGACCGCTCATCGGACATCTTTTTGCATGTTGGTCACAATGTCATTCTTGCAGCCATGTTCTGGCTATGCATAAGATCCATCTTCATGTGTACAAGTTGTATTCACTATGTAAACATATGCCACACTCACACATGAAGTTGTATGCACTGTCACCAAGTGTCGTCATGGTCATCCAATGATCTATCACAAGTGTTGTGCTTGTCTCTCACATTGTCGGTCAGTCACACTGTATGTTGCCTTGATGGTTCAATGTTTCTTGTTGTCAGGTCATGTTGAGTGTGTGTTTGCTAGGTCATGCATGTACAAATCAACTCATTCACGCACTTGGTAATTTTTTCGAAACTCTGTCGACCAAACAATCCTCCAACAACCATATATCCACTGAGCTGCATTACGTAGTTTCAAATCTTAGTGATCATGTACTACTGCCGAGAATTGCGAAGAGCTTGAAGCTGCCTCCCAGGCAGTCTGCACTGCATAATACTGGAATCTACTCAACCGACTGTCACCCAGAACAACACAGAAGTTTCCCAGTAAACCATTTCAATTTGTGCTACTCGCAAGCACATCGACCGAGACTCCAACTGGTCAACTAGAGAGTTTGACTAGGTAGTAACCCACAGACATCACTCCTCCAAAAAATTGCGCAGAAGTTACCAAGCATGCCTGCTTTCACTGACCAAAGAAACTGCATGAACAAGCCAGACAAACACCTTGTGTCCGTCACTGCAGTACCCTTAAAATTTGCGCAGTTTTTCCAACCAGTCACCCAGTCAGCCGACCTGCTAGTCAGCCAGAAAACTGCGTAGTTTTCGTGAGCAACCCCCCAACTACACAACATCCCGCTCAACTCAGCAATTGCGTAAGGATGTCCAGTAGGCCAACGTCCAACCATTGCACATATTTTTCAAGAAGCTTCTTGCAGCCCGCTGCCAGCCCCCCAGAAAAATTGCACGATTTTCCAAGTAGCCTCCCATAGCCCATTTCCAGTCTCCCTATACTGCCTGCACTATCTCCCTCAAAAAATTTCTCAGATCTGCCCTCCAACCAAGCTAGATCCTGTGGATAGTCACTGCTGATCTGGATTGCCCATGTTGGCCTCCCAGTGACCTCTGTGCGATTTTCATGAACAGTGCTTGGAGCTCGCATCCCAACTTGAAATATGCTTTGCGCAATTTTAGATCCTTGTCCTCTCTCCCGGTCACCTGCATTCGAAAGCGAATGACAATGCATCATGGTAGACTAGGATATTTTTGGATTTTATGTCATCTCATCATGGGTGATCGCAGATACAGGTACATGGATGAGACATGTCACAACAACGAATGGGATGAACAAAGAGCACATGTGAGGAGGTTGTTTCATGAATGGACGAACAAGGAATGCACGCAAGGAGATTTTTTCGCGAACGAATGAACACATGGAGCATGCCAAAGTACAAGTGAATGAGCGACGTGCACATGCAGCATCAAGTGAACACCAAGACCATCGAATACTTCGCACACCTTGCCATGCGAAAGTGAAACTATGATACACCAAGAGCACATCCATCACTCAGTAGCACTGCAACTTGACATGCACACCACCAGCATCATGAACACATAAAATTTGTCGTGTCGAGTCATGTCATGAGTCATCTCAGCCACATCACTACTGTGGGCCACACTGTTGTAATCAATGTAATGTAACGTGGAAGTCCAAGAGACCCACATGTAAATATGAAGAGTCATGTAAGCCAAACAGTCATGAGGGAAGCCGAACAGTCAAAAGGTCGAGTTTTACCCTCTTCTATAAATACCCCTCATTTGTACATGCAAAAGACTTTCTCACCTTGGCTCCTCCCACATAGTCTTGAGAGTCTGTAATTTTTACTTTGAGGAGCGAGCAGTGGCTCCAACGTGTCGCTATCGGGGTTAGTGATGTAATAGTGTATAGATGTGTCTTGGAAATTTTTCTTAATTCAGAAGCTTGTTAATGGGCCAACACATTTTCACACATGCATTGTATACATTTGTAAGATTATTCTGTGGATGCTTGTAATGCATGTTGCTTTAACCTGTGTTAAGACAGTTGAACTATTTTGGTTGTTCTAGTGCATATGCTATTGGAAATGTTTTGTATCAGTTGTTAATGTTGTCTTGCCCATGTGGGCTATCCCGCTGGACACTCGATAAATTCATTCTTGTAAACTTGTTATAATGCCTGTCGCACTCGTGTGGACTATTCCGCTGGGTGTTGTACATGCTATATATTCACCTTGTGTTTGTGACTTCCACATCCGGGTGGACTATTCCACTAGAAGTTGTGCATGTCTTGTTGTGTTCTATGTCTCTAGTAGAGTTGGGACTATTCCCTCTCAACCTGAGACTCACCTCCACCCTCTCCTTCTACAATGAAAGAAGCGACACTAAGCACTCACCAGGCACACGAATCTCGTTGTTCGAAGTCAAAGAAAACCACTCTCATGTGCTAACAAGAGAGAGCTAAGGCATATCTTTAAGATAATGGAAACCAGGCCATCATCCTAGATGGGACTCCTACACTAAACAATGTGAGGTCTAGTTGGGACTTCATACTGGGGAGATCCCCTAAATGTTTACGGGTCTAGCACTATCAATATTTCTAGTGCTAGAAGGAGGGCTACCAGTTGTTTATGGTTGAATGTCCTCTCACCCCAATGCATCAATCATCTGGTCAAGGCAGTAACTCACACTCCCTCTCACTTACGAGCGACTTTGAAATTGGTTACTCCTCACCTCCTAGATGTGAACACGAAATTTCGTATCAGCACCTCCGCTGCGTCTGTCCCATCACCCGTTAGTTTGCAAAAGTATTCGAACTGATCCTAGTTTTACAACATATTGCATCAAGAAAGCCAAAAGCCACTCCCACATGAATTTTTGTATCATCGGTGGAAGAAGAAATTCTTACCACACTTAAAGGTCTGGCATAAGTTGTTGAGAATGAAGAGGAACCTCCAGCCTTCCAAATGGGAGAACGAGACACCCTCACCATCTTGGGCTCAGATTCTGGTACAGGAGGCAGAGGAGAAGGCATCAAAGGATGTGGATGCAGAGATGAACCAACAGACTCAAAGCTGGAATGGTTAGAGGCTGAAGAAGAGGAGGAGGATGATGAAGAAGAAGACATGGCTAACCAAAACTTGCAATGGATGACTCAAGGACCACTAGCTCTCTCGGGTGCTTTGCACAGGATGCCAAAGCGTTCAGAGAGGATTCACACAAAGTATAACCCTGAAAGTACAGTGAAGGCAAAAGACCACTTGGACAATTTCTACCTACAATTGCAGACACTTGAAGTATGGTACAACAACGTTGCATGCAGATTGTTCCCATGTACCTTGGATGGCCATACAATAGTATGGTATCACAACCTTCCTGTCAACTACATCCATAACTGGGGTATGTTTAAAAGAATATTTTTGGAAAAATTCACTGATGACAAGACCCTAGCCATGTTGCTCAAAGAGTTGGGCAATCTGAAAATGGAGTTGAAAGAAAAGGCAAAAGATTTCAATCAAATGTTTTTCGCATATTGAATAAGTTTGCAGTGGACATGAAACCTCATGAATCCATCACTATTGACTACTACACGTGCGCACTACCAACCAACATTGCGCAGTTCATCAAGCAAGATATGAAACCAACATTATTAGAAAACTGTGAAGAGGCAACTCTGTAGAGAAGGACTTGCGCATGATTGGAGTCATCAAGGATGATGAACTAGCGAAGGACTCCAAAGATGTGAGCAGGAAGCCCCAGACTACGACGAGAAAGGGTAAAGATAAGGAAGAAAATGATATTCAAACCCTTACTCGTCTTGTCAAGAACTTGAGAACAGATGTGTCTGAGCTCAAACAACGAATAATCGACACATCTGCGAGAAGTCAGTCACCCAGAAAAAGACAAGGAAGCATGTCATCAAGGAGCAATCACTTCCCTGCTAAAACTGTCAGCTCAGTGTTCTAGGTAGAATGGTGCGCGAATGAAGATTTTTTCTCATTCCATGAAGATGATCACCCAGAAGGGTCTTGTTTGGATTGGAAATGAGTTGCGGGCTCAGTATGCAACCGTATGCAAAACGTAGTAAGAAGTACGAAGTGCTAGTCAAGGGACAGAGATGATGACAAATATACTACACCTGATGAGACACCCAACACTAGGCAAGTAATCAACATGTATTAGTGGTCGCAAGCAGTGGAGAAGATAAACACCGAGAAGCAACCCCAAAAGAAAAATGGTTGTTACAATCTCAGGAGTCAAGGGAAAACCCCTACAATTGGGGAAACACAACAAAGGCTTGAATTTTTGAGGAAAGTTGATCCACTAACCATCCAAAAGAAGAAAACAAAAAGCAAGCTCGGGAAGATAGTGGCAAACAAGAGTGCATCCATAAGCAACAAACTGAAAACACTCCATCAGACAATATGAACACAAGTTTGACCCTGGACACCTCGTTGAGGCTACCCGCTCTAAACTACAACATTGTGGAAGACATGAAGAGATCTCATGCAAGTATCAGTTTGTTCAAGTTGGCTAATATTCAGGGTCAGTGGGATATTCTGTTGCGGGCACTAGGGAAAACATCTCTAAACAGCGCAACCTCTACCAGCAAGGGAGCAAGCACATCTCCCAGATCACTCACAACTGTGCTCAACACACTCTGGATTTAAGAAGCAAACTCTCTTTGCCCTCCATTCCTGCTTTCATTTGAACATTTAACTGTGATGTTCACAATTGTTTGGTTGATTCTGGTGCTTCAGCGAACGTCATGCTTCTCCTCATTGCCAAGAAGATCAATGCAAAATATAGCAAGACATCTATGTAGATCATCCAACTTGATCGAACATGCTTACCAACCATTGGTGAACTTCAGGATGTGATCATCTGACTATCTCATGATGAATGAGTTCACTAGTGCATAAACATTATTTTTGTGGACATACCAGAAGTGTATCGCTTACTATTCAGTAGATACTGGTTTAGAAAGCTGAATGGATACTTTGCTACAGACTAGTCACACTTATGGCTTTCATGTAAGGGAAAAGACAATCAAATCTGGGTGTTATCCAAGAGATACATGAGGCATAACATCACTCCTATCAATAGCGAGAATAAACCATTTGCCTTCACAGGGCTCATGTTCAGCAACTGCCTCTTGGAAACAATGCTGGGGTGTTATCTTGCACAACCAGCTCCAACACCACCAAACATGCAGTTGGGTCTCTTTCCTTGCCCAACCGATGGAAATGAAACTTGTACAGTGCATTGTAAGACTAATAGCAATAGCAGTAGTAGTAGCAGTAGCAATAACAGTAGTAGTAGTAGAAGTAGTATAAGCACATCGAACGGTCCATGTACAGATGAGTTGTGGACCATGTACCTTGATGGATCAAAGACCCAGGATGGCTCTGGAGCCGAGTGTGTCTTAATCGACCCAAAACACACGAAACATTTGATTTCGAGTCGCTTGGAATTTGGGTGCATAAAGAACATTGCTAAATACGAAGCACTTGTGTTGGGCCTGCAAAAATCCATTAGCCTCAACGTTTTTGCGCTCAAAGTGGTAGGTGATTCAGAAATAGTGGTATGGTAGGTATGTAGCAACATACATTGTTTATCACCTCATCTAAAAATTTACCAGCAAGAGGTAAGACAATTGATCTCTAATTTCCAAGCATTTAATATCACTTTTGTGCCAAGAATGTGTAATGCAGCTACCTATACCTTAGCAAATGCAATTGCTAGCATGTCACGACTTAGGGATAGATTTACTGTTGGTGATGATCAACAGGTACTACAATTCGTGGACAATGCTGATGCCTTCAAGGATGCAAAAGCTGATGAAGATGATTACCAGCAGTCCTTGGAAGCTGCAGCTAATGAAAAGAAAGGCAACGTCACCCCCGAGGGTGTGGTTTCTCTCAACAGGCTCTATGACTTATAAAATCGCTTTCAAGGGTCATGAAACAACAAAACCCACAACTCCACCATGATGAACGAACAGATCAACTGGGGAACAGACCATGATCTGAAGTTCGTTAGTCTCATTACGTGTTGCACAACGCAGGAGAGACAAGTTTTTGTCCGTTTATTCAAACAACACCGGGATGTGTTCATGTGGACATATGATGACCTAAGTACATACGACATGCAAATAATCCAACACGGGATTCCAATAAAATAAGGAGTCAAACCATTGCCACAAAAATTGGGTAAAATACATCTATCACTTGAACCCCTTATATAGAAAGAACTGACTAAATTGTTGGATGCTTGGATTACTTATAGAGTTCATTATTTCACAAGGGTTTCTAATTTAAGTTTTGTACGTAAGAAATCTGGGGGAATCCACTTATGCATTGATTTCTGAAACTTGAACTTCTCTTGGAACAAAAACAACTACCTCATGTTGTCATTGAAACCTATGTTACATGCAGTATCTGGAGCAGGAATGTTGTCTTTGCTTAATGGTCTTTCGAGAGACCACCGGGTTTCGGTAGCAGAACCTGATAGTCTGATACCAGTTCAGTAGAAGATTGGCCCACACACATACCATTTGCAATCACTTGATGGGAGGGTTGATAACCTTCCTACCAATGGCCAAGATCTCAAACTCTATTTTCAATAGGCTGGGTCATGCCCTGCGCCAGGTACATTGTCTGTTTATTGCTTGTTATCTATTTGATTTGCTTACTATTTTTGATTCATTTTGTTTTGTGTGCTTAGTATCATGATTTTTTTAGTTTTGTAAATAATTGTTTCCCTCTACTCAGTTCTGGCTTTTGAATGAGTATATGGTTGAGATATAAAGAGTCTTGCGACACTGCAGCACTTGGCCAGTCCTGCGTTTGTCTTCTCTGTGCTTGGTTATAACCTTCGGCTAATGAAGTCTTGATGGAAAATACGAACTATCTACAAGGGAATATTTGGTCCAACCATGAACTTGTGTCCACATTGGAAACCCCATGCCTGTACTCATTGTTCTGCTCTGTATGTTCAAGATCATCCAACTAGTAGAAATGAAGAAGGGGAAATCTAAATGAGCAGACCTATGTCAGAGGTCTTACATGCTTCTCTAAAGGAACACGCTATTCTGATCTTAATAAGTCAGGACCTCTCTTCTACCCCAAAATAAATAAGTGCCTATGCACAGTCCTCTTTTAAAAAACAAAAATACAAAGGGGAAAGAAGAGAAAGGCTTCATGCGCAAAGAGGTGAAGCATGCAACTCCACCGGGGTACTGACCAGGCTCGCTGGAAATGGAGTAATATGTGTGTTTCTGCATGACTCTGTAGGGTTACTATCCAGGCCTTCTGACAGTGGAGCAACACTAGAGATGAAAACATATACTCTGAAATTTTTTAACTCGCGAGCCAAACTACCCTTCCCGATTTCAAAACATTGTGATCAAGCTGAAACTTGTTGTTGTGTTTGACTGAGTTGGAAAAAGGTGAACCATGTCTATCCATGGGTTAATGTGGAAGCTAAAGTAACCCACACAATGATTCAATACTCCTTGAAATACCATGGCCATGCGTTGTCAATGGACCAAAACAGAGAAGTTGGGGTTCAACCAGTGTGTCACCAAGTGTTGTAGCAGCTACAACACCATCCAAAATTTTGGCCTGCATCTAGTTTCAGAGCCTTCCTTGGATTTTTCCTTGATTTTTGCAAGCACTAGGATTCATCCCGTGAACCCGTGTTGAGTCTTTACACCCTCCTTTCTTGACCATTCATCGGACATCTTTTTGCATGTTGGTCACAATGTCATGCTTGCAGCCATGTTCTGGCTATGCATAAGGTCCATCTTCATGTGTACAAGTTGTATTTGCTATGTAAACATCCATTGCACTCACACACGAAGTTGTATGCACTATCGTGTAAGTGTCTTCGTGGTCATCCAATGATCTATCACAAGTGGCGCACTTGTCGCTTACACCACTGGTCAGTCACACTGAGTGTATGTTGTCTTGATGGTTCAAGGTGTCTTATCGTCAAGTCATGTTGAGTGTGTGTTCATGAGGTCATGCATGTATGAAGCCACTAATTCACACACTTGGTCATTTTGTTGAAACTCTATTGGTCAGACCATCCTCCAACAGCCGGATATTCGCTGAGCTGCATTGTGCAGTTTTAGCTCTTAGCGATCATGTATTGCTGGTTAGAATTGCGTAAAGCTTGAGGCTGCCTCCTAGGAAGTCTACACTGCACAATCCTAGAATCGACATGACCGACTATCACCCAGAACAATGCAAAATTTTCCCAACAATCCATTTCAGTCTGTGCTTCCTGCACACACATCAACTAAGCCTCCATCTGGTCAACCAGAGAGTTTAACCAGGCAGTAACCCCGAGCCTCACTCCTCCCAAAAATTGCGCAAAAGCTGCCAAGAATTCCCACTTCCGCTAACCGAAGAAACTGTGCAAAAAATCTGGATAGACAACCTATGTTAGTCACTGCACTTCCCTAAAAAATTGCGCATTTTTTCCAACCAGTCACCCAATCAGCCAACCTGCTGCTCACTTGGAAAACTATGTAGTTTTCATGAGTAGTCCCCCAACTGCCCAACATCTTGCTCATCTCAAGAACTGATCAAGGATGTCCAGTAGGCCAGCCTCCCAGCATTGTGTAGTGTTTTCTAGGAGCCTCTCGTAGCATGCTTCTAGCTCCCTAGAAAATTGTGCAATTTTTCCAAGCAGCCTCCCGCAACCCGCTAACAGCTCCCCGCATAAATTGCGCAGCTTTCACTACCAGTCTCCCTCTGCTTCCTGCACTATCTTCATCAAAAAATTGCGCAGATCTACCCTCTAGCTGAGACAGATCTTGCGGACAGTCACCGCTGATCTGGATTTCCCATCTTAGCCTCCCATTGACCTCTACACAGTTTTCATGAACAATACCTAGAGCTTGCATCCCAGCTTGAAATCTGCTTTGCACAGTTTTAGAGCCGTGTTCTCTATCTCAGTCACCTACACCCAAAAGCGAACGATAATGCATCATGGTAGACTAGGATATTTTTGGATTTGATGTCGTCTCGTCATGAGTGATTGCAGTTGCATGTACATGGATGAGACATGACGCGATGACGAACGGGATGAACAAGGAGTGCATGCATGGAGGTTGTTTTGCGAATGGGAGAACAAGGAATGCACATGAGGAGATTTGTCCGCGAACGAACGAACAAATGGAGCTTGCCAAAGTAAAAGTGAAGGAGCAATGTGCACATGCAACATCAAGTGAACACCAAGACCATCGAAGACTATGCACACCTTGTCATGTATAGGTGAAGCTATGATACACCAAGATCACACCCATCACTCAGCAGCATTGCAACTCGACATGCACACCACCAGCAACATGAACACACCAGCTCTATCGTGTCGAATCATGTCATAAGTCATCTCGGCCACATCACTATTGTGGGACACATTGTTATAATCAATGTAATGTAATGTGGAAGTCCAATAGACCCACATGTAAGTCTGAAGATTCATGTAAAGTTGAAGAGCAATGTAATTCAAACAATCATAAGGGAAGTCGAACAGTCACAAGGGCCAGTTTTACCCTTGGCTATAAGTACCCCTCATTTGTACATGCAAAATACTTTTTCACTTTGGCTCCTCCCACATAGCCTTGAGAGTCTATAATATTTTCTTTGAGGAGCGAGCAGTGGCTCCAACACCCCACTATCCGGGTTAGTGATGTAATGGTGTACAAATGTGTCTTGGAAATTTTGCTTAATTCAAAACCCTGTTAATAGGCCATCACATTTTCACACATGCATTGTATTCATTTTTAAGAATATTCTTTTGACGCTTGTAATGCATGTTTCTTTAACCTATGTTAAGATAGTTCAACTATTTCAGTTGTTTTAGTACATATGATATTGGAAATGTGTTGTATCAGTTGTTAATGTTGTCTCTCTCGTGTGGGTTATCCTGTCGGACACTCCACAAATTCATTCTTGTAAAATTGTTATAACGCCCATCACACTTGTGTGGACTATTATGCTAGGTGTTGTACCTGCTATTTGTTCACCTTGTGTTTGTGACTTCCACATCCATGTGGACTACTCCGCTAGAAGTTGGGTATGTCTTGTTGTGTTGCGTGTCTCTAGCAGAGTTGGGACTATTTCCTCTCAACCTAAGACTCACCTTCTCCCTCTCCCTCTACAGTGAAATAAATTTGACACAAACGGAACTAAGCACTCACCAAGCATATGAACCTTGCTGTTAGAACATAAAGAAAACCACTCTCATGTACTAACAAGCAATAACTAAGGCATATATTTAAGATAATGGAAACTGGGCCATCGTACTGGATGGGACTCCTACACCAAACGATGTGAGGTAGTTGGGACTTCATACCGAGGGGATCCCCTAAATGTTGAAAGGTCCAGCACCGTCAATAGAAGGTCATATTAATCATTGAGCTACTTGGATTAGTTTTCTTATTCCCAAATCTAAATTTCTGGAAGTCCCTTGTGGAAAATAGTAGTAAATTTATTCTATTTTTTATAAAATGTTAACGAGATTCAATCGATTTGATTCCACTTTCATTAGATCACAAAAAAATACTCCAGTTAATAAAAAAATTACCCCATTGCATTCACACTTGATTAGGTTAGGAATTTGATAGATAAACTAGCTCATTAGTTTTCGAATTTCTAGATTTTAGACTAGTAATTTTTTGCTATTTTTTAGCATGTGTTAACAAGGTATTTTTGAGTGATTCCACTTGGAATGGAGACCTAAGACATCTTAGTCAATAAAAAAAAATTTCCCATCCAATTTGAATTTGATTTTATTGGTCATTTGGTGAATTATATCTTCCTGTAGTGTTATACAGTAATTTGTCACTGTCTTCATCACAGTCCCTCTACTGCGTTATATATCAAATAAAAATGCTCATATTAGGAAAATTCTCTCTAATGTTGCCACATTTCCTAATTTTTCTGCCTCATCGCGAGAATACATTTAATACACGCGATGGACCCCTGTCATAAACAGTCCCGTCGCGACCCCGTCACCGGAGTACACCTGTTTCCTGCGACAGTCAGATTTCAAGCCCCGGCGCGAGGCTATTAGCTATCTTTAGCGATAGTTGGTCTGCATACATTGCTTCCTAATGATGTCAGCGCTAAAGCTTAGTTAATGACCAATGATGATCCAGATTGGGTGAATTCATTACAATAGTCAACCTTTTGGATGTCTCTAGACCTGGTTGTTGGGTTAGTTTGGGTCGCCATTCCCCCCTCTGGTATGGCAGTTCCGTCTTTTGTGCTGCTTGCCCTGAGAATAAGCTCACTCTCCCTCATTTCATGGAGAATCCTTCTCCTATAAAATCACTCACCATTGCTATGATCTGCTAGTTCTTTTGGTTGTACAGTGCTGTTGTTGCTTTTGAGTTTGGTAGATATTTTTGGTGTGAGTGTGACAAGTGTGGGATTGCTACATAGTTTGCAAGAAGGTGCGGAGTGCCCTTAACCTTGTGTTAAAGCTTGTGAATGAGAGAGAGATATATTGTTGTTTGGGAGACCCATCTTTGAGAGTGAATGCTTGAAGAAACATACTGGTTGGATCCTCCGAGAAGGCTTGGGACATCAAGACTTGGTTGTAAGCTTTTCTCTTGATTCATTATTAATACAATCAATGAGATTTCCTATGTCATGTATGTAATTTACTTGATAGCTCATGAATTCTTTACTTTATGAGTAAATAGATCATTGTTGTTTCTCGATTACGTGCTATGTTGTTTTCATGTGGTGTTTCAGGTTGATTACTCATTAAGGAGAAGGAAACGAAAGCTGGAGCAATGCAACGAAACTTCATCAACCACCGGTTTGAGGTAGGTCTCCAACGATGAATATTTAAGGGAAATAATTGTTGTTTTGTCCTTGCTATGATTAGACCCACTCTAGGGCTAGAGGGGTTGCCTCTATTCGTAGAGGGAACACTTTCCTGCTTCACATGTAGCAAACACGTTTCCTGTAGCAGAATCTTGTAGCACTCTTCCAACATGTATATACTTACCCAAATTTGCTCAAAAAGGTTGGTTTTTGTCCCTTAGGGTTGAATCATGACCCCTGGGCTCTAAATCAATGGTTGAGGAGGAATAAACACCACCTAGGACTTGCCTTTTTACCCATGCAAAACATCTCAATGAATTGGGTTAACGGACAAATTTATGAAAAGGATAATACAATGATGATTTTCTTGATTGCCAAATCCAATGCTCTGTCAATGGATATAAACTCTTTGAAATGTAATGATTGATATTCCATTCATGATCTTTGATTTATGCAATTAGAATAGGTTTTCTTTCCTTGTATTTTATTTCCTGCAATAGATTAAGGTTTCCATTTTGAGCATTTCCATTTTTGCAATTAGATTATAATCTTATTACATTCACTCCATTACATCATGAAAACAAAGGAATGACACATTGTATGTTGCACATATAGTGTTGATAGCTCTTAAGTTTGTACGAACCCCGGGTTGATAATTAAAGTTGGTAGTCTTGGGAGTTGCAACATTCTTGTTGCAATACTAAGGCTCATCACTTTTTAGCCTTATTGTCAAGGTAGTGTCAAAGTATGCATTGTTTTCTTCCCTAGTTGATTCATTTCTTTTTATTTTCTGCAAAAACAAAAAAAATTCAGCAGGCATATTTCATTTCAAGAATAGAAAATTGCATTGCATTAGCATTATTATTCAAAAAAGAAATCTCCAACACCAACCCCCCCATTTGATCACGTGGTGCAGTAAGATCCATATCACCATTCATTTTTGCAAGTAGAAGAAGAAGAGGTGACAAACAAGGTAAAACAAATGGATGGAGATGATGACAATGAAGAAGATCCTCTTGGATTTCCCATTCAAGATACTGATGTTAGTGTGCACATGAAGAACATCCCTCCATATTTTCTTACAAACTTTCATAGTCTAAGGTCAGAGAATCTGGAAACCTTTCTCTTTGAATTTGAAATTGTTTTTAGATCTTATGGTTGCTTATTAAACACTCAAAAATTGAGATTTTTTCTGGCAACATTGAAGGATAGATCTCTTAAATGGTTCATGAGTTTAGGGACTAATTCAATAAGATCATGGAATTTTATGTAAAATATATTTCTAGAAAAATATAAAGATTGTGATCTTAAAGAAGAAATATTTAGAATTAATCAAAAAGAATATGAGAGCCTTGAGGATCTAATAGAGAGGTTCATTTATAATGTTAAGAGGGAAAAATTGCATCATTTAGGATCAGACACACTAAAAACACTCTTACTTAGAACAATTAGGGATGAATGGATTGATCTCCTTGATCTCATGAGTAGAGGTGTTGTATACCATTTATCATTTGAACAAATTTGTGAAACATGCAAATACATGTGAAGAGGAATGGCAAGAGTAAGTCAATCAGCATCAAGGTCGATAAGTCAAGCTACACTCCGAAATTTTCTTGATAACTTTAAACAAAATTTCTTAGCAATCTAAGTGAACAAGTAGAAATGTTAAGAATACAAAATGAGCAAAAATAAGATGTTGATATTTGTGTTTTCCATGAAGAATAACATGATGTTAAATATTTCCCCTCATTACCAATATTGAAGGAAGTTTACCAAGAGGACAATGGAGTAAGTCAATTGCCAATGCAACTATGTTATATAGCTCCAAGAGGACCAAGGCATCCTATTCAGCCTAATATGATGCAAGATCCTAATTCACAATTTCAAGCTTATACACATCCATCTCAAAGTAATTGGAAAACACCCTTTCCTTGGCAACCTTGGCCATCTCAACCCCAAAACCAATCTTGGCAACAAGGTTGGCAAGGAACTTATGGGAGTCATCCACAATATCCTGAATAATTTCCTCAATATCTTCCATGCCCAAATTGATTCTATCCCTACCATTCACCTCCACCAAAACCACAACCCAAAGCACATCCATCTCAAAGATCCTTTCCCACTCAACTACCTATACCACCATTTCCAAGCCCACACAAGGAAGTAGCTCAGTCCACATGCAATGTTGAGGTGCAACACTTCCAAACATCTCATATTGATCTCAATGGTATTCATCTTAACTCGAGAAGAGAATTGTAAAAAATAGATTCTATTGATGTCATTGAAGGAAAACATTAAGAAAAAAGAAGATTCAAATGAGAATACCAAAGAATCATGGGCTACACTTGATGAAGAGCAGACATCCAAATCAAATATTGAGAAAGTTCCCTCATGTCTACCATCAAATCCTCCATGTGTTCAAGAGAATAATCAGCAAAAAGAAGTGGATCTAAACTTCACGGAAAAGAAGACATCCAAGTTTATCCAAATCAACAAGTGGACCAGGGGCATGAAAACTATATTGAAATATGGTTCCAGACAATCAGTAATTTGTAGCCACACAATGTTCTTCAACAATTCTTTATCTCATCTCAATCAAAGCATTTGGTCTCTGAAATTCAGGTACATGTAAAAGCATATATTTCAAGCCTACACATCAATTTATTTGTCATCTTGATGTGCACACGGCTCCATTGGAAGTATTCTTATACTTGAAAGATATTTTTTTTTTCCAAGTAGAGTAGGATAGAAAAAAATAAAAAATGGAAAATAAGAGAAAAAAATAAAATCCCAGGTGAAAACCTCCTTTGAGGCACTCGTAACACCCTCTGAGGTAAATGTGCATATAAAAAACATGATAGGAACAGAAATACAATAAACAAGTCAGCCATCAAAATCCATATATATATCAGTACATTTTCACACGAAAATCAAGGGCATGCATTTTTCATTTATAAATGTAATGAACCAACTGGTGATGGGACTACCACGTTCCACCCAACCATAAATTGGTTGAGCCAAGTCTCTCTTCAGCCAATCACCCCCGCACCATATTCCAAGAATGAATGTGGGACTCATAGAAAACTTCAAAAACACCAATCAATGTGGATGCCACCAAAGTTCTCCACCTAAACTATGAGGAATTTGAGTGCCTCCTAGTCTCTCAGGCTTTACCGTGCATCTGCAGTCTGATCCAGGTATCACTAGGCGCTACACTGAGACATACTCTCTAGGCTTTACCGTGCATTCCATCCCAGAATAACTAGGACCAACGGAGAGAAAATACACCTCTTGGCTTTACTGTATATCCCGCCATTCATCGACAAGGATTTCTAGGCCCACCGAGGCACACAATCTGGATTTACCACAACCCACAGTCTAGATTAGGGGTTACTAGGCCAATGGCTTTGTGAATCCTCAATCTGTTTCAGGGACCACTACCACCATGTGTTTGTGAATTCGGAGATCCACCCCACTCATCTTTAAATCTAATCTAACCATTCCCCACAAAACACATGGGAGAACCCATCTCATCAAAGCTATCAAGAAATGGAAAGGCTAGGCTAAAAATATTGTCACACCTAGAAAAACCCATGCCATGGTAGAAAAAGAAACAAATGCAATCCCATGCATGCCATATCTAGTAAGGAAAATACACATGCAATCCCATGCATGCCAAATCTAGCAAGGAAAATACACATGAAAGTTGATACCTGGAATGAAGCCTGTTGTAGCTACTTGACCCTTGCTTCATCTTGCCTTCTTTTCCTTTCTTTCTCCAATGCCAAAGTGCTCCAAGAAAAATCTAAGTGTC
The DNA here is from genome assembly GCA_031772625.1 of Pinus tabuliformis. Taxonomy (NCBI): domain Eukaryota; kingdom Viridiplantae; phylum Streptophyta; class Pinopsida; order Pinales; family Pinaceae; genus Pinus; species Pinus tabuliformis. The sequence continues at coordinate 1,463,080,027 of CM062820.1, read as the reverse complement.
CAAGAGTATGAGAGAGAGAGAGAATAATGAGAGAGCTCCAAAACTGAACTGACCAATTCTTGCCCACTGATCCTCAGAAGCCTTTTTATTAATGAGGCCTCTATTTTCTTCATTTTCCATTATTTTCCTTCATTTTCCTCCTCACATGCAACCTATGACCTTTTACCTTCCTTTTCTCCTAATTTCCATTATTTTCATAAATAAATGTGCCAAAATACCTCTTTGCCTCTTTAATTCCTTAGCCATTGCCTTTGCCAATTTCCTTAACCATAAACAACCAAATGAACACCCCCTAGGATTTCTTTCCCACCATTCAGCTTGGAATACGTGTCCCATCATCCGTGGTATTTATATATTTTTACATGGAATTTTCACAAGGGTTGTTACAGAACCCTCCCCCTTGAGGGAACACCGTCCTTGGTGTTCAATGACACCTATAACTACATGACTGCTGAAAACAAAACATACTACCCATGGAGCTTTATAACACAGCTCGTTGCAGTATTTACAATGAAATATCTGCTCAAAATCAAAACATCATGACAACATGACAACATACCGCATAATGGAGCTTTATATAATAGCTCATTATGGTATTTACAATAACCACATATACACACATTCACATATGCACCTTTTCTCAACCAAAAAATAAAATAATATGATGCTTGCATTCGCAACAAGAGAATCCAGAAGCTCACACCTCCACCCTCAAAGTAATACCAGGATCCACCTCCTTCCTAGGAAGTCCATAATTCACTGCAAAGTCAAATCTGCATCCAATGTCTAGTGCTATAATCTCATGCCACTTGTCCTCTCAGTGAATAGTTATCAGCTCATTGTTCCAGGGCACACTCCTAATGTGCATCTGATTCCATTGGCAATGCTAATGACCAAAACAAATCCATTCGTGACCTTCCCTTCTCCACTACACAGTCCCTCGAGAATCCGGTCACCCCTTCCATGCAATCACTCACCTTCCAAGTTCTACTGGCATCCCCATCCTGGGCAGTCCATCCTTTGGCAAGGCTTCCTCACATCAGAAGATACAAAAACCAAGGCATATACTTGCCTCAACACATCGTACCAGTCATATCATGCTCATGGAAATCAATGGAAACTATTGGGTACCAGTGTCCCATAATGGCCCTGCTCCTGAAGTTCTTTACCAGCCTACTACTGCATGTTTCAATTCCTTTGTTGCTGCTGCTAATTCTTGCAGTCGATTTCAACCACCCAACCGGACATGTTCATGCTTCCTTTACCAAGAACATTACTTCCATTAGATTCAAAATAAATTGAAATAAATTCACATCATACCTCATTAGTGTGCACATGAAGAACATCCCTCCATATTTTCTTACAAACTTTCATAGTCTAAGGTCAGAGAATCTGGAAACCTTTCTCTTTGAATTTGAAATTGTTTTTAGATCTTATGGTTGCTTATTAAACACTCAAAAATTGAGATTTTTTCTGGCAACATTGAAGGATAGATCTCGTAAATGGTTCATGAGTTTAGGGACTAATTCAATAAGATCATGGAATGTTATGTAAAATATATTTCTAGAAAAATATAAAGATTGTGATCTTAAAGAAGAAATATTTAGAATTAATCAAAAAGAATATGAGAGCCTTGAGGATCTAATAGAGAGGTTCATTTATAATGTTAAGAGGGAAAAATTGCATCATTTAGGATCAGACACACTAAAAACACTCTTACTTAGAACAATTAGGGATGAATGGATTGATCTCCTTGATCTCATGAGTAGAGGTGTTGTATACCATTTATCATTTGAACAAATTTGTGAAACATGCAAATACATGTGAAGAGGAATGGCAAGAGTAAGTCAATCAGCATCAAGGTCGATAAGTCAAGCTACACTCCGAAATTTTCTTGATAACTTTAAACAAAATTTCTTAGCAATCTAAGTGAACAAGTAGAAATGTTAAGAATACAAAATGAGCAAAAATAAGATGTTGATATTTGTGTTTTCCATGAAGAATAACATGATGTTAAATATTTCCCCTCATTACCAATATTGAAGGAAGTTTACCAAGAGGACAATGGAGTAAGTCAATTGCCAATGCAACTATGCTATATAGCTCCAAGAGGACCAAGGCATCCTATTCAGCCTAATATGATGCAAGATCCTAATTCACAATTTCAAGCTTATACACATCCATCTCAAAGTAATTGGAAAACACCCTTTCCTTGGCAACCTTGGCCATCTCAACCCCAAAACCAATCTTGGCAACAAGGTTGGCAAGGAACTTATGGGAGTCATCCACAATATCCTGAATAATTTCCTCAATATCTTCCATGCCCAAATTGATTCTATCCCTACCATTCACCTCCACCAAAACCACAACCCAAATCACATCCATCTCAAAGATCCTTTCCCACTCAACTACCTATACCACCATTTCCAAACCCACACAAGGAAGTAGCTCAGTCCACATGCAATGTTGAGGTGCAACACTTCCAAACATCTCATCTTGATCTCAATGGTATTCATCTTAACTCGAGAAGAGAATTGTAAAAAACAGATTCTATTGATGTCATTGAAGGAAAAAATTCAGAAAAAAGAAGATTCAAATGAGAATACCAAAGAATCATGGGCTACACTTGATGAAGAGCAGACATCCAAATCAAATATTGAGAAAGTTCCCTCATGTCTACCATCAAATCCTCCATGTGTTCAAGAGAATAATCAGCAAAAAGAAGTGGATCTAAACTTCACGGAAAAGAAGACATCCAAGTTTATCCAAATCAACAAGTGGACCAGGGGCATGAAAACTATATTGAAATATGGTTCCAAACAATCAGTAATTTGTAGGCACACAGTGTTCTTCAACAATTCTTTATCTCATCTCAATCAAAACATTTGGTCTCTGAAATTCAGGTACATGTAAAAGCATATATTTCAAGCCTACACATCAATTTATTTGTCATCTTGATGTCCACACGGCTCCATTGGAAGTATTCTTATACTTGAAAGATATTTTTTTTTTCCAAGTAGAGTAGGATAGAAAAAAATAAAAAATGGAAAATAAGAGAAAAAATAAAATCCCAGGTGAAAACCTCCTTTGAGGCACTCGTAACACCTTCTGAGGTAAATGTGCATATAAAAAACATAATAGGAACAGAAATACAATAAACAAATCAGCCATCAAAATCCATATATATATCAGTACATTTTCACACGAAAATCAAGGGCATGCATTTTTCATTTATAAATGCAATGAACCAACTGGTGATGGGACTACCACGTTCCACCCAACCATAAATTGGTTGAGCCAAGTCTCTCTTCAGCCAATCACCCCCGCGCCATATTCCAAGAATGAATGTGGGACTCATAGAACACTTCAAAAACACCAATCAATGTGGATGCCACCAAAGTTCTCCACCTAAACTATGAGGAATTTGAGTGCCTCCTAGTCTCTCAGGCTTTACCGTGCATCTGCAGTCTGATCCAGGTATCACTAGGTGATACACCGAGACATACTCTCTAGGCTTTACCGTGCATTCCATCCTAGAATCACTAGGACCAACGGAGAGAAAATACACCTCTTGGCTTTACCGTATATCCTGCCATTCATCGACAAGGATTTCTAGGCCCTCCGAGGCACACAATCTGGCTTTACCACAACCCACAGTCTAGTTTAGGGGTTACTAGGCCAATGGCTTTGTGCATCCTCAATTTGTTTCAGGGACCACTACCACCATGTGTTTGTTAATTCAGAGATCCACGCCACTCATCTTTAAATCTAATCTAACCATTCCCCACAAAACACATGGGAGAACCCATCTCATCAAAGCTATCAAGAAATGGAAAGGCTAGGCTAAAAATATTGTCACACCTGGAAAAACCCATGCCATGGTAGAAAAAGAAATACATACAATCCCATGCATGCCATATCTAGTAAGGAAAATACACATGCAATCCCATGCATGCCAAATCTAGCAAGGAAAATACACATGCAAGTTGATACCTGGAATGAAGCCTGTTGTAGCTACTTGACCCTTGCTTCATCTTGCCTTCTTTTCCTTTCTTTCTCCAATGCCAAAGTGCTCCAAGAAAAATCTAAGTGTCCAAGAGTATGAGAGAGAGAGAATAATGAGAGAGCTCCAAAACTGAACTGACCAATTCTTGCCCACTGATCCTCAGAATCCTTTTTATTAATGAGGCCTCTATTTTCTTCATTTTCCTCCTCACATGCAACCTATGACCTTTTACCTTCCTTTTCTCCTAATTTCCATTATTTTCATAAATAAATGTGCCAAAATACCTCTTTGCCTCTTTAATTCTTTAGCCATTGCCTTTGCCAATTTCCTTAACCATAAACAACCAAATGAACACCCCCCATGATTTCTTTCCCACCATTCAGCTTGGAATACGTGTCCCATCATCCGTGGTATTTATATATTTTTACATGGAATTTTCACAAGGGTTGTTACAGAACCCTCCCCCTTGAGGGAACATCGTCCTTGGTGTTCAATGACACCTATAACTACATGACTGCTGAGAACAAAACATACTACCCATGGAGCTTTATAACACATCTCGTTGCAGTATTTACAATGAAATATCTGCTCAAAATCAAAACATCATGAGAACATGACAACATACTGCATAATGGAGCTTTATATAATAGTTCATTATGGTATTTACAATAACCACATATACACACATTCACATATGCACCTTTTCTCAACCAACAAATAAAATAATATGATGCTTGCATTCGCAACAAGAGAATCTAGAGGCTCACACCTCCACCCTCAAAGTAATACCAGGATCCACCTCCTTCCTAGGAAGTCCATAATCCACTGCAAAGTCAAATCTGCATCCAATGTCCAGTGCTATAATCTCATGCCACTTGTCCTCTCAGTGAACAGTTATCAGCTCATTGTTCCAGGGCACACTCCTAATGTGCATCTGATTCCATTAGCAATGCTAATGACCAAAACAAATCCATTCGTGACCTTCCCTTCTCTACTACACAGTCCCTCGAGAATCCGGTCACCCCTTCCATGCAATCACTCACCTTCCAAGTTCTACTGGCATCCCCATCCTGGGCAGTCCATCCTTTGGCAAGGCTTCCTCACATCAAAAGATACAAAAACCAAGGCATATACTTGCCTCAACACATCGTACTAGTCATATCATGCTCATGGAAATCAATGGACACTATTGGGTACCAGTGTCCCATAATGGCCCTGCTCCTGAAGTTCTTTACCAGCCTACTACTGCATGTTTCAATTCCTTTGTTGCTGCTGCTAATTCTTGCAGTCGATTTCAACCACCCAACTGGACATGTTCATGCTTCCTTTACCAAGAACATAACTTCCATTAGATTCAAAATAAATTGAAATAAATTCACATCATACCTCATTGGTAGCTCGCCAATAAGGTACATTTGAAATCATGTTCGCTTCCTATCACAACAAGTCAAACTAGCATATTTGACCAAGTCAACATGTATAAAAATATCACATCAGGTTAGCTCAAACATAACCATTAAAATCATAAATGACATGTAACCATCATAAATCAAAATCATAGATCACATCTAATCATCATAGACCATAATCATAAATAACATGCATACTAAAACCAAAATACAATACCCATACTTATCCTTTCATCAATCCTTAGATTCTACCTTCGTCTTTATTAGTTACGCACTCCGATCAGTTGCTACACCCGACCAACACCCAGTGCTTTCTTGTCAACCATGTGAATAAACACATAGTGTGCAGCACACACATATAACCACAATGCATACCATACCATGAATTACATGCACCTACACCTGACGTACAACACATACACCTACAACCAGTGTACAACACAGTGCATCCATCTATACTCGATGTGCAATACCACCCAATACATGTACCTACACAAATTACAACACAATGAATACACACGATGCAATGCCACGACTACATGATGCACATACATAATACCACATGCCCATAATGCATCATGGATGACATTCCCACAATACCACATGTACACCAGTACCATATGTAGAACATGTACTACCATTTGTACGCTGCACCACCTGCACAACATGTGCATAACATCACATGTACACGATGCCACCTATACAATGTGTACACAACGCCACATGTATACTACACCACTATAAAACGTGTACACAGTACCACATGCACACAGTACTACACACACGATTTGTATGAGACACCATATGTACATAACATCACATGCAAGACATTTACACAGAACCACATGATCATAGAACCTTATGTACAACATGTACATGGAACCACATGCTCACAACACCACTTGTACAATCATGCACACAACACCATATGTACATAGCACCATATTGACAACATGCATGCAACACCACGTGTACATAGCATCATTTGTACACAGCACTGCATATCCAACATGTACATAGCATCATCTGTACACAGCACTACACATCCAACATGCAGAGAGCACCATATGCACACACGTCGCATATACATCATGAAGAAAATACAATATGTATACAACACTCCATATGCAATATTCACACAACCCTATTTGTACCATCCTGTATATAACATTGCATGAATAACATGTACACATGCTATGTATACACAACACCACAAGTGAACACATCATAGATGCAACATGTACAACATATTCAATGTATGCGCAACAATAGTATAAGACATCCTAAACCATACCATCCTTACCAAGAAACCTTGCTTCCGGTATCTCATTTATGCTTATCTTAGCATGTCGCAAACCACTCTACTTTCACTCCGTTGGTGTATCCTGCAGCATTACCTATCATAACATAAACATAGGCATAATACATGTATACAATATCAATTCATATCCACATGATGCTGACCTCGTATTTTTTTTGTGACTACTCTTTCAATTTGATTCCTCATAGACTAGGAACCTCTTGATGTCGTTCTCCTGCATAAGCAATCATTCCTTCACAAGGATGATACCTGACAACCCTGTCAGATAGTAACATAGATATATGGATACATACGTACATATATAAATGTTAGCATAAAACAATCATGATCCTGTCAGACAACGACATACATACATTCATGTATACATATATAAACATCAACATAATCATGATCATAACATAATTACCAGATAACATAAGGTCTAGGTTAAGAGAAATTCCTTTATTTATGCACAAGCATTGAGAACAATAGTTCCCAACATAGCCAAAGCATATGACACCTCTGATCCATTTACTTTACCTTTTCTGGTTACATTTCTTGTGTCTGCACTGCTACTGTCCATTTACCACAATGGACCCAACCAATCCAACCAATTGTAATAGTCTTACCTTCCGCTGCGCTTACTCATGCACAAAGCTTCATCTGGGTCTTATATCATTAGTTGGGTACCACAAATCACTCCTAATTTCCATCAACTTTCCTCTTTCCCAACCAATTCCCAAGACTCAAAACACAAAAAAGGAAAGACAAGAAACAAACCAAGAGGAAGACCACAAAAGCCCATAAAAATATGACACTACAACAAAGTGGCAAGGCCTTGCACCAGACATAAACAAAACCGCAAATCAAGCTCAAAAGACCAAAAGCATAAGACTGACACCATGGCTCAATCCCCATGGTTCCCAAGGAAAGAACAACTTGAGCCATATTCAAGATTTCATGGCAACCTCTCTTGCTAACTCCTTGCATCATGCTCACACATGTCAACCACATGTTCCAAATATCAAGACAATCATATCTATCAATTTGAAATCAACCATTACCAAGACTAACAATCGTGTCATAATCCATAGTCAACTCATAGTCATCAGTCATAATACTACAACTATCAACTACATTCAAGTACATATCAACTGTGTCACACATACATGTTAGTACAATCATCTTAAAACAAAATCATTTGAACACATACTCATATTAAGCAATTCATCAATCATTCAACCACTTGCAAACATACCATGTTAAATAAATCAATTAGATGACATAATAGGCACCAAACACTCAAATATCAAATAGATGACATAATCAACTATGAAACACCAAGTATGATACATAAGCAAAATCATACCTTAGTGTACCTCAGGGGAGGCTATCTTGTTTGCATAATCAATCTAGTTAGAGAGATATAACTTTACAACATGTCAACATAAATCATGATATCCATAATAGTAACTAACTAACATGTTCATATTACAAGCTCATAAGCATCTGTCGTTCATGCATAATAATCACATATGTATGATCAGTCTAAATTAGTACGACACCACATCACAAATATGTCATCTCATACCTGAGTATCGCAACCATAACCATCTGCATAGGTCAAACCAGGTTAACACAATACATATAACATCAAGATCTTCAATGCAATGAACATAACCATCACACATATGACCAATCCAAATTACGGCATCAAGATCTCAATGAAATAACTCTAATCATCAAGTTAATAGCATATAACAACAATAAGCTATATATCATACTCATCAACAACATACAACATAATCATCAGGTTATCTAATATAAAACAACAATAGCAATGCATACAACTATAGGTTACTATCATTCTTGACTATCTGACACATGTGCATATAACCACACTAATCATCTAACATATAACATGAATGTAACCATAACATCAAAAGACATGTACATAAACCTAATGTATATAAACCTAATGCATATAAAATCCTTAACTTACATACCTGCATGCCAAACATACACTACCTGTATGACGATCTGCTCTTATCCCATCCAATTTGGATTTGATTTTCTTGGTCATTAGGTTAACTATATCTTCCTATAGCAATCTTGTTTTCTGTAGCAAACTTGTTTCTTGTAGCAGATTCCTGTAGCACTCTTTTAGCAGTATATACTTGCCTAGATTTGCTCAAAAGGTTGGTTTTTGTCCCTTAGGGTTGAATCATGACCCCTAGGCTCTAAATAAATGGTTGAGGAGGAATAAACACCACTTAGGACTTGCCTTTTTACCCATGCAAAACATCTCAGTAAAATGAGTTAATGGACATATTTATGAAATGGATAATACAATGATGATTTTCTTGATTTCCACATCCAATGAACTCAGTAAATGGATCTAAACTCTTTGAAATGTAATGATTGATATATTTTTCATGATATTTGATTTATGCAATTACAATGGATATTTTTTCCTTGTATTTTCTTTCTTGCAATAAGTCAAGGTTTCCATTTTGAGAATTTCCATTTCTACAATTAGTTTATAATTTTATTATATTCGCTCCATTACATCCTCGCAGTGAAGAAAATACACATTGTACGTTGTACATATAGTTACGATACCTCTTAAGTTTGTACGAACCTCGGGTTGATAATTAAACTTGGTAGCCTTAGGAGTTGCAACATTATTTTTGCAATACCAAGGCTCATCAAGCCTGAGGGTGGAGACAGGAAAATTCCTAAGGGTGTTGGTGAAGAAATTCAGAGGCATCAAAGCTTGTTTGGGCCTAGGAATCCCTTGACCAGTTTTGGTTGGATTTTGATAAAGCCTGGTAGTGTATGTTCTTGTTTTGGACCTAGAAATCCTTTGACCAGTTTGGGTAGGATTGAGGTAAAGCCTAGTTGTGTGGGTACTTGTTTTAGGCCTAGGAGTCCCTTGATTGGTTTTGGCAGGTTTGGGATAAATCCTGAGGAATTCCTGGTTGTTTTGTTGTGAGTCCCACATTCATTCTTGGAATATGGCATGGGGGTGATTGGCTAAAAGAAAGATTTGGTTCAGCCCAATCTATGGCCGGGTGGTATGTGGAAGTCCCTGACTTGGTTTCCTTTTTCATATTTTAATAAGAGTTATTTTCCTCTTGTATTTCATGAGTATTTATTCTTGTGATTATGTGGTTTTGATGGTTGTTCTATCATTATTATTGCTCTGTTTATATGTTGGTTATAAGCATGGTTTCATGGAAAATTCTAGTTATGGCTCTTATCATGTTTTGATTGGTAAACGAATGGTTATTGAATGCATGAACTAATATATTTTTTTGCAACTATTATGAGAGGGAATTAGACCTTCTTGATGACTCTCAGATAAGTATCAGACCCCTATGCTTAGATATGCATTCATGACTTGTATATTACATGTTCTCAATATTTTTGACAAAATGAATGTCATGATTAGGCATGGTTAGGTCAAGTTTTTGAGAAAATTTTGTATGAATGTCTTTATCTTGATGTCATTTATCATTCTTGAAATTTTCACTGAGTTTTGGGCAGTTGTCTAGAGGGTAACCTAGAATTTAGACTCAGAATTTGAGACAGTGTGCTCTTAACTGAACTTTTTAGGCTGCAATTGGGATGCAGGTTTGTGGGAGCGGTTGGAGGTTTTCAACCATATGGATGAATTTTTGTGGGAGTGGTTGAGAGACCAAGGTTGAGGAAAAGAGTTCTAGCTCAGGGTTTAGCCATGTGGGGTGGTTTTTCAGCCTCTTAGTAACCTGTAGCTCCTGTAGGAGGTGTCAAGTGATCAGATTGTGGTCATTAATTGACCCCACTTCCTTAAGATGATCTAGGAGGTTGGGTCATGTCATAGTAGCTCTTCATCTAATGTATACCCTGCCAGATCGATGAAAGTGGGTAAATGTGGGAGGGGTGGGTTACAGATTGGTATCAAATCATGGTTCAATACTTGGACTGCATCGATAGAATTTGTTTTTCATGCATGCATGTTAGCGTCTATGTGGTTGTTATGCATGCATTGTCATGGTTATGGTTTTCGTGCATGAGATCATGGTATGCAATTGGTATTATCATGCATGATGTTGGTATATTGGTATGGTTATGATTATACATGTATCGTGCTAATATGGACCGATTTTGCAGACAAGATAACCTCCCCTAAATTTCATGTAGGTTTGTTGATTATGTTTTTATTTGGTTTAGCTTACATGGTATGCTTGCAGGAAGAAGAGGATCAAAGATGACTAGAAAAATGGTGGATTACAGTTCATGAGACTCCCCTTATAGATTAGATGAACAACCAAGAGATGAGTACTCTTTTGACATAATAGACATATTGAGAAGTTTAAAGGTAGAGATAAGAAGGTGCAAAGAAGATAATGACAAGATCATTCTGTCATAGGAAAGACTTGCTAGGGCACAAGAGAAACAATTAGAGGTCAATGTAGTCATCCTTCAGAGTTTGACAGCCTTGCAGAGGCATGGATAACCACAAATAAGTTATCTACAAGAGTACAAGACTAATGGGAAATATGGTAGCAAGTGTCATGGTGAGCATAGGTCGGATAGAGATGACATTGTCATATATTGATGGTTCTTGGATACACCTGATAGGAGAGGTAGTGGACATGGTTTCTACTCTAGTTTTGGTTCAAACAAGTATCTTGGTCATCATCGCTATCATCTTTATAGGATGAGTGACATGGGATATTTCCTAGATAAGTTCAAGAAAGCCAAGCCACCTACATTTGATGATGGAGAGCTAAATAAACCAAAAGATGCAAAGGCATGGATACTTGGGATGAAGAATTTCTTTGAGATGCATGATTACACAGAGAATATGAAGGCCAAGATAGCTATTTTTAGTCTAAAAGGGAAAACAGACATCTAGTGGGAATATGTGAAGCTGGTTAGACACATCAGGACAAATGAGTTGAATTTGTGTGAATTCAAGAGACTCTTTAAGATGAAGTACTTGTCAGAAAGGTAGTACGACAATAAGGCCAAGGCGTTCTATGAGTTGAGGATGGGATTGATGATAGATGAGGACTACATGACTAAGTCCCTAGAGTCTTTTAGGTATGTATCGTATCTTAAGGATGATAAATCCAAAGTTCATATATTTTTCAGTGGATTTCCATTAGCATTTATGGATCGGATTGAGTATGATGAGCCTTGGTCATTGGAAGAAGTAATTGGGAAGTTGAAGCACTTTCATAAGAAATCAAAGCATAAGAATGAGTGTAAGTAGGGTTGGAAAGGGAATGACAATGCTAACGGTAAATGGCCAGTGAAGCGAACAAGACCTCAGGATACAGGTGACAAAGAGAATGTTGTTTCTTACAAGAAGTTTATTGTAGTTGAGGAGGAACATGAGTCACAACCTCAAGAGCAGCAAAATAGTGGTGATACTATGAGACAATTGCAGTGTTAGATATGTGGCAAGGAGCATCTCAAGAAGGATTTTCCATCATATCAGGGTGGTAGGCGTCAAATGTATAGTGCACAGGAAGCGCAGATAGTTGGGGATGTTGGATAGAGAATCCTTTAGATCTATGCAACATTGGATAACAGGATGGAGGATCACTCGACTTTTATTATTGAGATGGACAGTAATCTCTATGATCAAGTTGTTTCTATTTTGATTGACCCTGGATCTAATTATAGTTATGTTAACCCTGACCTAGTGGATAAGTGTGGTTTGAGAAAATAAGTGCATGTATATTCTTGGTTGGTCCAATTGGCTACATGTACTAAGAAAATAGTTCATAATTGGGTAGGAGTTTGTGCATTTTAGTTGAATGGTATGCCTACATGAGCGCATCTAAATGTGCTTCCATTGGGATCATACTGTATGCTTGTTGGTATGTATTGGTTGTATCTTCACAGGGCTATGGTGGATTGTTATGAAAAGGTTATTGAGTGCTTGGATGAAAATGGAGAACAGAGAATCTTGTAGGGTAAGAAGAAGGTGACATCATTTAGAAAGGTTACAACTATGCAAGAAAACGTAGTCGCACGAAAGGGTGTATGTTATTTGCAATGCACGTTTCCAGTGATAAAGGTAAGGATGTAAGTCTTGAAGAGGTATCTGATTTTGTAGCATTTTCACGATGTATTTCCAACAGATATTTCATGGTTTCCACCTCATAAGGAAATGGAATTTTCCATTGAGTTGGTACCAGGGCAGGACCAACATCAAAGAAACCTTGCACAATGAGCACTCTAGATTTAGGGAATTGAAGTTGTAGTTGAAGGAAATTATTGACAAAGGATAGATTAGGGAAAGTGTGTTGCCGTGGGGTGTACCAGTGTTGTTTGTGAAGAAGAAGGATCGTACTCTAAGCTTGTGAAATGACTATAGGAAATTGAACAAGGTCACGATCAAGAATAGGTATCTGTTGCTAAGGATATATGTCTTGTTTGATGAGTTGAAAGGATAAAAAATGCTCTCGAATGTTGATTCAAGATCAGGATATCATCAGTTACACATCAAAGAAGAGCAAATATATAAGATTTCTTTTCGGACCAGGTATGGAAATTATGAGTTTTGTATGGTTCCTTTTCGTTTGATTAATGCTCCAACTACATTCATGTGTTTGATGAATAATGTGTTGCATCCTTATTTGAACAAGTTTGTGATTGTATTCATTGATGATATATTGATATATTCTAACAATGAGGAAGAGCATGTTGAAAACTTAGCAGTAGTATTGAGATTTCTAAGAGAACATTAGTTGTATGCCAATCTTAGTAAATGTAGTTTATTTTAGACAGAGGTACATTACTTGGGACATGTTGTGTCTAAGGAAGGCATAATAGTGGATCCAGGAAAGATAAGAGCTATCATGGAATGGACAACCCCTAGGGATGTGGATGAGGTGAAATCATTCATGGGGTTAGCATGTTATTACATGAGGTTCATCAGGAACGTCTCATGGATTATTTATCCTATTACATCATTATAAAGGAAAGGAAAGAAATTTGAATGGATAGAGGAATGTGCAACCAGTTTTTAGTAGTGAATAAGTTGCCTACAAATTCTCCAGTTCTAAAGATTATAGATCCAAACAAAGAGCTTGTAGTGCGTACAAATGCTTGCAAGAGAGGACTTGGTAAAGTCCTGATGCAAGAGTGGTAGGTTATATGTTTTGATTCAAGGAAACTAAATGAGCATGAGTAGAACTATGATAAACATGATCTTGAGTTGGCAGTGATCATTCATGCATTGAAGACGTGGAGGCATTATCTTCTTGGCAAGAGGTTTTGGTTGATGAGTGATCTCAGTGGGATAAGTACTTGTTTGACCAAACAAATCTGAATTCTAGGCAAACTATATGGTTGGTAATGCTCTATTAGTTTGAATTTGAGATCAAGTACATTAAGGGTAAGGAGAACAAGGTTGTGGATGCTGTTAGCAAAAGAGTATAGGTAAATCACATAGCAACTATGAGTTCATATGGGACATATTTATAAGATTGTATCTTACAAACATGACAACAGGATGAACAGTACAAGGGGCTCAGGAATAGGTAACAACAACAAGGTATAGGTGAGTGGGATGTTTATTATCATCTCGTAGCAAACAGTTTGGTGAGATTTAGGGACATGATCTATGTGTTGGACAACAATGAACTCAAGAAGCTTATATTGCGAGAATTTCATGTTAAGAAGTATTCATGTCATCCGAGATATAAGAAGACATTAACAGTGGTTACGAAGTTCTACTATGTGCCAAATCTTAATAAAGAGGTAGCGGAGTATGTTGCCGAGTGTTTGGATTGTCAACAGAGTGTAAGCATCCAGGTGCTCGACTGTAATTGATTTCGCTTCCAGACTGGAAATGGGAGGTCATTTCCATGGAATTCATCATAGGTTTGTCGAGAACATCTAGACAACATGATTTCATCATGGTTTTGGTTAACAGGTTGACTAAGGTAGCTCACCTAATTCTAGTAAAATATACTTATTTAGCTAGTGAGGTAGCACAAGTATTCATTAGGGAGATAATGAGATTGCATGGTATTCCTATGAAGATTGTGTCTGACAGAGATGCCAAGTTCATTTCCAGGTTTTTGAAGGAGTTATTTGCAAGTTTGGATACATAGTTGGACTTCAATACAACTTATCATCCACAAACATATTTACAAATGGAGAGGGTCAACAAGATTTTGGAGGACATATTGAGAATGTATGTTATGCATCAAGACTGGAAGTGTGAAGAGTATCTTCCACTAGTTGAGTTTTCTTACAATAATGGATATCAAGAGTCACTAAAGTTGAGTCTGTTTGAGGGAATTTATGGTCGAAGTTGCAATACTCCCATTGGTTGGAGTGATCTAGTGAATAGGGTATTGATCGAACCAGATATGTTGGAAGAGATGGAACAGGAAATGCAGGTTATCAAGAAGAATCTAAAGGAAACATAGGATAGACATAAGAGTTATGTAGATCAACATAGGGTATTTAAGGAGTTTCAGGTTAGGGAGCATGTGTACTTGTGCATCAAGCCTAGGAAGAGCTTCTTGAGGATTGGATAATGTGAAAAATTAGCTCCTTGGTATTGTGGGCCTTTCGATATCCTTAAGAGGATTGGACTAGTGGCCTACATAATTATGTAAGTTTTAACCCCGTACAGAAATTACCTGCATATGAATTCTAAAACACTGAAAATAAACAATGTGAGAACATAACACATAAAACACATATACACAGAGATTTTGCCCTAGATCCCAAAACCGAGACTACCAGCCTGATTTTTCATTATGTTCCTTTCAATGTTACAATACATATCTATACATGTTGAAGCATCCAATACCATGGACCAAAAACCATTGCGTCCAAAAACATGTGCGAAAATCATGCACAAAACCATAGTTAGGTCCGCCCAACCTAATATAGGGTCCAAAAACAAAAAATTTTGGGGTGTTGCCCTAGACCCCATAGAGTAGGGTTACCTACACCCCTTAAACCCCCTGTGACTCCCCCCACTATGTAATCGGCTTGACGAAGGGGGGGCTCCACCCCCCTTCTAACCCCCTGGTTAACTACATGGGCTAGTCCTGGAAAGAATATATCACAACCCAACATTCTACCACTTGTTGTTTTCCTTCCACAGAGGGCCACAAGAGAGCTTAGTCATTTATCCAGCCCTGCAACGCCCATTGTTTCTCTACACCAAGAAAAATTCTCAGAGCTCACAGATTTTGTCAATGCATCTGCAGTATTCTTCAAGTACCTTTACTAGCAACACCATTTTGTCTTCTAGCATATCCCTCACAAAGTGATACTGAACATCAATGTGCTTTTTCTTTGAATGGTAAGCAGGGTTCTTTGCCAAGAAAATTGCAATTTGGTTGTCACAGTCTATCCTTATAGCTCCCTATACTAACCCCATACTTGAACACAATCTCTACAACCAAACTGCTTCCTTGCCTGCATGAGTGGCTGCCATGTATTCTACCTCTGTAGTTGATAGTGCCACTACAGATTGTTTCTTACTCATCCAACTGACTGCACCTCCAAATAGGTTAAACACATACCCACTTGTAGATCTTCTCTAATCCAGATCTCCAGCCCAGTCTGCATCAACAAAGCCATGAATATCCAACAGTCTATCCAATCCTGGTTTTCCTTGGTAGCACAAACCATAATCACTAGTGCCACACAAATACCTGAAAACTCGCTTCACTGCTGTCTAGTGCTCCTTCCCTGTTTTTGAAATAAACCTGCTCAATACACTCACTTCATGTGCAATGTCTGGTCTAGTATAGACCGTCGCATACATCAGGATACCAACTGCACTTGCATATGGAACATGGGACATGTCCTCTTCCTCTTCTTCTGTCTTGGGACACTATTCAACAGATAACTTTGCACCTACAGGAATAGGAACCTTCACCGGTTTACTATCCTGTATATTAAACCTCTGCAATATTGTCTCAACATACATCCTCTAGTTTAACCAGAGCTTCCTCTTTGTCCGATCTCTTTTAATTTCCATGCCCAAAATATAGTTTGCATCACCAAGATCTTTCATGTCGAATTTGGAGGAAAAATGGGTCTTCAAATCCTGGATAATTTCTTTGTCATTTCCAACCAGCAATATATCATCCACATACAAGACTAGATAAATAACACGGTCACCAATTAATTTAAAATACAAACAGTGATCTGCTTTGCTTCTTGTGAAGCCAAGTCCCCGTATAAATGTATCAAATTTATGATACCACATCCTTGGTGACTGTTTTAACCCATACAAAGGCTTCTTTAACTTGCAGACTAGTTCTTTCTTACCCTTCGCCGCAAAGCCTTCAAGTTGCTTCATGTAGATCTCCTCTTCTAGATCCCCATGAAGAAATGTTGTCTTCACATCCATCTTTTCTACCTCAAAATCAAAAGCAACAAAGACAGATAAAAGTAATCTAATAGAAGTTACCTTGGCAACAGGAGAAAAAATATCACCAAAATCAATTCCCGGCATCTGGGAATAACCTTTTGCTACCAACCGAGCTTTGTATTTCTCCACCTTTCCTTCTGCATTTGTCTTCTTCTTGAACACCCATTTGCTTCCAATGGGTTTCCTTCCAACAGGCAATTCCACCAGATCCCAAGCCCCATTTTTGTGCAAAGATGCCATTTCATCAACCATTGCCTCTTTCCACAGTTTTCCATCCTCTGAATCTACTGATTCCTTCACAGTTCTGGGATCATCATCAGTAACAGATAAAGAAAAATTTGAATAGAAAGCAGATGGACTATACCTTTCTGGTTGCCTTCTTTCTTGAACTGATCTTCTCACACCTAAAGTTTGTGGCTCTTCATCTTCTGATTCCTCCTTTGTTGTAGAGTTTGATCCTTCCTCCTTAAGCTCAAACTCTATCTTCTTAGATTCCTTTAGTTGGAATTCATGTTTAATAACATCTTTTACCTCTCTGAACACCACATCTCAGTTGTACACAACCTTCCTTGTTACTGGGTTCCAAAGCTTATAACCCTTTAAACCATCCTTATACCCAATAAAAATGCACTTTTGAGATTTACTATCCAAGTTGGTTCGTTTCTCCTTTGTAACATGTACATATGCATCACATCCAAACACCCTCAGATGTGAAAGAGAGGGTTTCTTACTAGTCCATACCTCTTGTGGAGTCTTATCCTCCAACGCCGATGAAGGTGATCTGTTGACCAGGTAACATGCGGTCTCCATTGCCTCTGCCCGAAATTCATGTCCCAACCCGGCACCACTGAGCATGCTTCTTGCCCTTTCCGTCAATGTCTTTTTCATTCTTTCTGCAACTCCATTTTTCTCAAGTGTGTATGGAGTAGTCTTCTACTGTGTTATACCACACTTCTTACAGAATTCTTCAAATTCCTTACTGCAAAACTCTCCATTATCTATCCTCAGCATCTTTATCTTCTTCTTTGTCTAGTTTTCCACCAGAGCCTTAAATTCTTTAAACCTGTCAAAGACTTCAGATTTCTTCTTAAGGAAATATATCCATGTATTCCTTGAGAAGTCATCTATAAAGGATACATAGTACACAGACTTACCTAGTGATGGAACCTTCACAGGTCCAAACACATCACTGTGCACAAGCTCTAATATCTATTTCACCCTCTTATCACCAAAGAGGAAAGTCACCCGATTCTGCTTCCCATATACACAATTTTCACAGAAATCAAAATCCAAAGAGTTATTACTCATACCTTCTACCATACCTTTACCATGAAGTATTCGAAGGCCCTTCTCTCCAATATGTCGAAGCCTTTGATGCCACAGCATGGTCTTCTCTCCAGAGACCACTAGATTTTCTGCTCCACTTTCAGGAACCACAAAACCATTGTACCCATCAATAATAGTGCTACCTTGTAGCTTGTACAGAGCTCCAATCCAAACTACCCACATCAATACCAGTTCTCCCCAAACCATCTTGTAGGTATCCTTCTCGAACACTATTTTTACACCTGTATCATCCAAATTGCTTACAGAAATCAGATTTCCGGCCAATGCAGGAATATGTAGAACACCCGGAAGTGTTCTAATCCTTCCACCTTGCAACTTCAACTTTACTTTTCCATGACCAACAATTCTAGACTTCCTATCATCCCCTAAGAATACATCACCACCATCATATTTCTCATACTCACAGAACCACTCTCTATGGGGAGTGAAGTGAAAGGATGCACCTGAGTCAATCAACCATGCCTCATGATCTACATGTGTACTTGAAGAAGCGAAGTACACATCCCCTCCTTCATCTGAGGTGGTTTCGCCTCTACAGAAGGAGCATCATTATCTCCCTTTCCTTTGTTAGGAGATTTAGATTTACAGTCCCTTTTGTAGTGCCCTTCCTTTCCGCATTTCCAACACACCACCTTTATAGGTTTTCTTGGAGATTTAGATCTCCCTCTAGATTTAGACCTCCCACTCGATGACTTATTTTTTTTTTACTGTTCGGGGACCGTCCTCATACATACAAGGCATCACCATTCTGGCTCTCCATATTTTTCTGTCTCATCTCCTCTTTCAGCAAGGATGAGACTATTTCATCAAATTGCAAGGCAGTTGCATTGCTACCTATTGAAATAACCAGACTATCCCACGAATCTGGTAGAGAACACAACAAATTGATGCACTTATCTTGATCTGAAATTTTAATATCAACAGATAATAACTGACTTACCACAATATTAAATGTGTTCAAATGCTTTGTCGCTGAGTCTCCATCTTTCATCCTTAGGTTATATAGCTTTTTCCGTAGGAACAGTTTATTCACCAGAGACTTAGATTGGTACAAAGTCCCTAACTTGTCCCACAAAGCCTTCATCATAGCTTCCCCTGATCCATTCAACAATACAGAATCTAAGACACATAATTGTATTGTGCTCTTAGCCTTCTGATCCAACTTCTTCCATTCTTCATCGGACACTCCCATTGGTTTAGTACCCGGATCTACTGCAATCCACTGATCTTTATCCACCAAAAAATCCTCCATCTTGAGTTTCCACAACTCAAAACTTTGACCATTAAATTTCTCGATCTCTATGTTTCCACTACTTTCCATCTTCTTTCACCACCAGAATCGATCTTGCAGATCTCCCATTGAACATGTTCTACCATAGGCCTGAACGAAACCCCTCAGCAACAAAGGCGTCCCCTTGAAGCCAAAACAACTCTGATACCAAATGTAGGTTTTAACCCCATACAGAAATTACCTTCATATGAATTCTAAAACACAGAAAATAAACAATGTGAGAGCATAACACATAAAACACATATACACAGATATTTTCCCCTGGATCCCAAAACCGGGACTACCAGCTTGATTTTTCATTATGTTCCTTTCAATGTTACAATACATATTTATACATGTCGAAGCATCTAATACCATGGACTGAAAACCATCACGTCCAAAACCATGTACAAAAATCATGCACAAAACCATAGGTAGGTCTGCCCAACCTAATATAGGGTCCAAAAACAAAATTTTCCAGGGCGTTGCCCTGGACCCATAGAGTGGGGTTACCTGCACCCCTCAAACCCCCTGTGAATCCCCCCACTACGCAATCGGAACAACGAATGGGGGGGCTCCACCCCCCTTCTAACCCCTCAGTTAACTACGTGGGCTAGTCGTGGAAAGAATATAACACAACCCAACAATTTACACTTCCTCTGACAGTGAAATTCCATGATGTTTTCCATGTTTCATTGCTTAAAATATATGCGAAAGATGTTTATCATGTGATTGATTGGTCTATATTGCAATTGGAGCTAGAAGGAGAGTTCCATCAAAAACCTCAGTGCATTTTGCAATGGAAACAACTCATGCTCCAGAACCGAGCAATAGAGCAAGTTAAAGTGCAGTGGAAGCACTTTTGGCCTGATGAAGCTACACGAGAGATGGATGATCAAATGTGGGCTATGTATCCTTCATTATTTGTTGGTTGAGGCAAAGGAGTTTTGGTATATGTATATATTATGTATGGTTTTTATTGTAAATACCATAATGAGTTGTGTTATTAAGCTCCGTTAAGATGTATGGTTGCCATGTCATTTTTTTCATGTTGGTTTTTCTTTTTAGTAGGTTGATCATTGTAAATACTACATTGAGCTAAGTTATAAAGCTCTTTGGGTGGTATGTTTTGGTTTTCAGCTATCTTGATGGTCATAGGTATCATAGAACATTGATGAATGTGTTCCCTTAAGGGTGAGGGGTCTGTAAGAGCCCCAAGTTAAATAATTAATGTAATAAAGTTAATAAATTCAAAATAAGACCAAGGTCATGGGACACGTATTCCAAGCTGAATGTTGGGAAAAACATCCTAGTGGGTGTTCATTTCATTTACTATGGCTAGGGAAAATTGGCAAAGGCATTGAAAATGAAAAGAGGCATTAATTGCAATTTTATTTATGAAAATAAAGGAAAATAGGAGAAAAGGAGGGTGAAAGGTCACCAGATTGCATGTGAGGAAAATTGAAGGAAAAATAGAGGAAATTGAAGAAAATAGAGGCCTCAATCATAAAAAGGCTTTTGAGGATCAATTCACTATTGATTTATGATAGCATCGGATGTGCTCTAAGACTCAAAATTTGCAGTGAGGCTTGGTAACATGTATTCTAGAATACCCAGAAATCATTTTGGGAAATTCCACCTGGAGATAGTTTTATTAAAATGATTAATTATTTTTAATGGGTGCCTAAGTCTAAACTTATGAAATTAAAATAATTAAAGGGTATTAATCAAAATGAGGGTGAAACTTCTAGAAGAAGGCGGAGATCAAATCCAAATGATCTAAGCCATTGATTAGAATCTAATCTGGGCTGCTGATTACTCAACTGGAGGATTATAAGAAGGACTTTGATGGGAATTTGGAAAACACAATGGAGAGAGATCAAGATATCGAATTTTTCAAAGAGGGCAGTGCAACAATTGCTAGAGAGAAGATCGAAGTGATATCTTGTAGTGAGGGGAAGGGGGAGTTCCAGAGGGAGATTTCCTGATTTTGGAATACATTGTAGAGGAGGCAGAGAGAGATCCAAAAGAGGCAGCACAAAGGATACTCTGGGAAACATATGCTCATGCAAAGGCAGCGTAGAGCTTCAAAGGGAGTCCAAAATTTTCTGGGAAGTCGAGTTCTTGAGCCAGAAGCCGAGGTGTGAGACCGGAGAGACAGAGGAACGAAGCTCCAAAAAGCGGGAGATCCTAGAAGAGGTGACACAGATCCCCAAAGAAGTTGATGCAAAACTACATAGGCTGACGTAGTAGCTATGTAGAGCCAACGTGGGGCTAGCCGTCCAAGGCTTGCATCAATGTCGAATCTCCAGTTATAGTGTGAGGTATTTCTCACTAATATTTTTCCAGAAAAATTATCTGTATTGGATAGCCAACAAGGCATCCAAATATTGTATTCATAAAACTACTGCCTAATAATAATAACCCTCAGTTGCTGCACTGGTTTTCTTGCATTAAATTTTTCTAGGGACATTTGTCCAAAAATAACGGTGTCATATGTTGTATATTTATTTCTTTCTCAGTTTCTTATTTCCACATTTAATTTAATTGGTGAAGGCTGCAGTGTATTAGTTTCAGTATTTGTTGTAGGATGCAGTAATAATTTGTTCAGTAATTTAACAAATAGAAGATACTTAATCAGTTGCTACAATAGAAATTTGGGTCTTCCAAATTTTCACATGGTATCGGAGTGTAGGTGAAGCAAGAGAGTAGAGCCGGAAGAGCCCAATGCTGAAGATAAGAAGGGAAGTCGAAGTGTTGCGTAGGCAACAAATCAAATCCCTGTAGGGATTGCGTAGTCTAAATCCGAAGGGAAAAAATTTCATGGGAAAATCTCTCTATGAGTGAGTTGATTGAGAGAAATATTTCTAGATTGAAGTTTGCCATTGTTAGAGGGAGCAATGCAGAAGCATTAGCATAAAGCAATTTTCTAGTGAGACGTGGTTTTTCGCAACAATTAATGGGGCATAAAAATATCAGAAGAGATATGGAGACACTATTTTGAGGGAATTCTTCCTCATAGGAATTCTAGCCAAGAAGTCTTATTTCTCTATTGTTGAGTAGCAGCAGAGAAAAGAAGATCTACTGACTCCAGCAAGGAGTACTTAGGCTAGCCTAGTGTTACGCAGAGGAGAGAGGAAGTAGTTTGACATTTCATTTGCAGATGTGGTAGCTAGTGGGTTAAGAGATCTGGATCGATTAGATGGTGCTTCCAACTATGTGATATGGAAGGCAAGGATCTCATGTCTTATGGATAATCACAATCTCAAAACCAATGTTGACAATGTGGTAGTTGTACCTGTGGATTCAGATATTCTCAAGAAGTACAAGGGTAAGATGGAAATGGCTAAGAGATTGATCCTTGATGCAGTGAGAGATCATGTAGTGTATCACATTGCCAGCAAAGATACGACCTGACATGTGTGGGAAGCATTGGCTACGCTATACAAAGGATCTTCCAAGCAAAAAAATATGTACTTGGATCAAAAGATGAGATCCATACAGATGGAGAAGGGTGAATGCATTAATCTGTTCCTAATGAAGCTTCAGGAAATCCGAGACTCATTGGAAGCTATGGAGTCAACACCTCAACCTACTAAGATGGTGAGGCTGGCCCTGAATTCAGTCTCAGAAGAATGGCAAGTGTTTTTCCAGAGTATTCTGGGTAGAGAGAGATTGTTGGATAAGGAAGGAATGTGGGCCACTCTTCAAAGGGAAGAGATGAGGAGAGACTTAGTCAAATGAAAACTTGATAGTAGTAGCAATAGTGGGATGAAGCCCAAGAAGGAGGAAGAAAATGAAACCCTTACATCAAAGGGGAAACATGAGCAGTGTAGAAAGAAGAAGGACGTCTCGAAGATCAAGTGCTTTCGATGTGGTGAATTTGGTCACTACACTACATAATGTCCTCTCAAAAAGAAGGATAAGGACGACAATTATGATCTGAAGGCTGCATCCACAAATATTGAGGAGGAAGAGTTTTCCATGGTTACCCAGATACCTCTAGGAGAGAGGTGGGATGATCTATAACTATAAGTTTGAAATAACTACAGATGGGTAGGATCCTTGAAGAGTCCACCTCTTGGATCAAAACCTTGCTACGAGAGCCCAGATAATAAGTAGCAAGATGGACGTGGTCAGTTAGTGCAGAGGAGTGTTGGAGTGACATTTGCAGTGGCTAGGAGTGCCAGAATCTGAGCAGCACAAAAATAGTGTTGGCAGCAATGCAAGTGGCACAGATCAAAGTCAATAGTAGCGCAGTGGCTTCAATAAAATTGTAGAGACTAGCAACAGTCAAAACTCCAGCAACATATGCATCATACTAAACACCTGTCCATTAATTTTGGATGCTTTTCCATTGTTGAAGCAATAGCAACAACAGTTGGAGAAGGTTATAGTGCAGATGCAATGTTGGCAGTGGCATGACCAGCAACAACACAGATGCAACATTTACAAGGGTTGCAATATAGATGCAGTGTTGGCAATGGTAGGGTCAATAGTAGTACAGATGCAACATTTGTGCAGTAGTTGATGGGTAGTGATATCAAACATCAACAGTGGAGAAGGAGATGTGACAGATAAGGATGATGCTTAAGCAGGTTGCATTACTAGAGAACATTCCTCACTAAGAGGGAGTGTTGATTTTTTATAGCATCGGATGTTCTCTAAGCCTCAAAATTTGCAGGGAGGCTTGGACACATGTATTCCAGAATACCTAGAAATCGTTTTGGGAAATTCCACCAGGAGATGGCTTTATTAAAATAATTAATTATTTTTAATGGGTGCTTAAGCCTAAACTTAGGAAATTAAAATAATTAAAGGGTATTAATCAAACTGAGCGTGAAAATTCTAGAAGAAGATGGAGATCGAGTCCAAATGATCTGAGCCTTTGATTACTCAGTTGGAGAATTATAAGAAGGACTTCGATCGAGATTTTAAAAACACATCGAAGAGAGATCAAGAGATCGAATTTCTTAGAGAGGGTAGCACAACAGTTTCTACAGAGAATATCAAAGTGATTTCTTATAATGAGGAGCAGCGATAGTTCCGGTAAGAGATTTCATAATCTGGGAATACATTGCAAAGGAGGCAGAGAGAGATCTAGAAGAGGCAGTGTAGAGGCTACGTTGGGTAGCAAATGCTCATGCAAAGGCAGTGCAGAGCTTCAAAGCGAGTCTGAAATTAAGCTCGAAAGTTGAGTTCCTGAGCCAGAAGCTGGGGTGTGAGACCGAAGAGATAGAGGAATGGAGCTCCAAATAGCAAGAGATTTGGGAAGAGGTGACACAGATCCCTAGAGAGGTTGACATAGAACTATGTAGGCTAACGTAGTAGCTACGCAAAGCTAGCATGGGGACAACCATCCAGGGCCTAGATTAGTGTCAGATCGCCATTGATAGTGTAAGGTATTTCTCACTAATCTTCTACCAGTCAGATTCTCTATATTGGATACCCTGCAAGGCATCCAAAGATTGTATTCAAAAAACTACTGCTTAATAATACAAACCCTCAATTGTGTCATCTATTTTCCCGCATTGGTTTTTTTGGGGACATTTGTCCAAAAATAATAGTGTCATGTGTTGTGTATTTATTTCTTGCTCAATTTCTTGTTTCCACAACAAAATTAATTAGTGAAGGTTGCAGTGTATTATTTTCGGTATTTTCTAGAGGATGTAGTAAATAATTTGTTCAGTAATTTAACAAATAGAAGATACTTATTCAGTTGTTGCAGTAGAAATTTAGGTCTTCGAAATTTTCACATTCACAACCATTTGTCAGTTTTAGCTTGGAGCTCTCTCTCTATGCCCTCTCTCATACTCTTGAACACTTTGTTGAGAAATGGAAACAAGAAATTCCAGTTTAATTTGTCCTTGAATTAAATTGTGAATTAAAATAGAATTCTTTTCTCAAAGAAATTTGAAAATAATTAATTAAGTTTAATTAACTTAATTAATTTAGGAAATTCGAATTGGAAGTCTTTTAGAAGACATGTATATGTTCTCCCTAACTTATAGGAGTTAAGGATGAGTTATGAATGAGTTGTAATTAGTTAACTCAGTTTATTGAGATAAGTCCAATTAAATTAGTTCTAGTCAATTTCAGGAACTAATAGTGTGTAAACAGTCAATTGGGACACTAGTGACCTAATTAGTGCTACTCTAGTTAAATGAAGATTCCACCATCAGAAAAGAATGCATGTTGATTATGAGAAAGACCCAATTGAGACTAGAGTGCAGGGATAGTGTACTATTTGTTTTAGATTTTTTTGAGTTGCACTGATAGTGCATGCATTTAGGAACTGATCCTTGAGGGATTGCACTATTTTTAGAGGCTTTATTTCCCTTTAAATACAAGTTATTGTTCATAGGAATTACACATTGGAATAGAGACTTGGAGAGCTTGTGAATTGGCTAAGATTTGGCCTTGATCTTGCTTATGAGTTGGAGATTGAATATGGTGAGTGCTTAAATTGTTCTAGAGAAAACAAGAATTGTAATTTCATCTTGATTTTCCATATTAATACAAAACAAATAGTGGGGTTTTTGAGCTGTGGATTTCCCCAGATATTTATTGTGTTATGTGACTTTGATTCTCTCCATCTATTGATTTTTGTTTTCTCAATATTTATGGGCTTCCGTCGTAAAGAGTAAAAGTAGATTCTTATCTCTTGTTTTAGTAGATTACATGAGCTTGTGAATCTACAGGTTTTTCTACATGGTATTAGAGCAAGATTATTTTTTGGGCCGAGAGTTTGCAGAGACGTTTTGAGAATTTCTGTGCAAAATTTTCAGGAAAAAATTGCATATTTGGATTCCTTGGGAAAAGATACCCAAATTCAAAATGAAAATATGTCGAATCGGAGTTCGGATGAGGGATATATCGCTGATTTAAAATCATCTCTCTAGAGGAGATTTAAAAGTTTTGAGTTTCTGGGTTATAGGTGAAAGTCGAATTTTCATACATACTTTAGGATCAGCAAATGGCGTTCCATGGGTTGAGGCTTGAGTATGCCTTGGAAGGAAGCTCAAATTTCATAACCTAGAGGGACAGGATGGAGGCTATGTTAGAAGATAATGGCTTAAAGAAATTCATTGATCAAGAAGTCCCCAATCCAATAGCTACAGATGCACAGAACTTGGTCAAATGGAAGAAGTGTGTGGCGAAGGAAAGGAGGATAATCCTTGAGGGAGTTCAAGACCACATTGTCTCGAGTCTCCATGGCAAGGAAACTCTGCATGCTAAGTGGAAAACATTGAAGAACTTGTATCGGAATAGCAGTGATCAAACAAAGTTGGCACTAAAGGATAAACTTCGTAAAATCAAATGGAGAAAGGCGAGACGAATCCAAAGTAATTGACCAAGTTCACTCAATGTCAGGATGAACTTGGAAGTGTTGGAATCACATTTTCCAAGGAGGATATGGTGCCTTGCTCTTCCTGGACTCCAAAGAGTTGGCATAACTATTAGGACTTTGTCAATGGTCGAGAGAAGCTGCTAGATAGGGAACGACTATGGTCGGATTTGATGTAGGATGAGATCAGGAGGAACACCAGGGATGGCTCTTCATTAAAGACTGATGATGAAGAGAACTGTGCCTTAGTGATTAAGGCAAAGCAGGGGAAAGGTAAAATTTCTCGTTCCAAATCAGATTCTTATCATGGAGGTAAGAAGAAGGACATGAAGAAATTTAAATGCTTTCATTATCACAAGATATGTCACTTTGCTACAAATTGTCCATTGAAGAAGTCCAAGGAGAAGTCCTTAGGAGGAGCAGTGTGTGAGGCTTTGGCATCTCAATTAGAATTGGACTTTTCCCTCATTGCATGCATGGTTTCTTCAATGATGGGAAGTGTCTGGAACTTAGAAAGTGGAGCTTCTTTCCACATGAGTGGCAACAAAGAGTTATTTAGTGAACTGGAGGAGAAAGATCTCAAGATGCATATAAATATGGGTGATGATGGTAAGTATCGTGTTACTGGTGTGGGCACTATTAATTTTTAGAGGGAGCATGCGTCTCCACTCACCTTGAAGAATGTTATGCATGTACCCGGACTGACAAAAAACTTGGTATCCATTGTCGTGCTTGAGGATAGATTATATGATGTGATCTTTTCGAAAGGAAAGGAATTCCTTTGACACATAGCCACGAGTCAAGTAAAGAATATACGGATTCAAGTTTAGAATCTCTATAAGATAGAGGTAGAGGATTTTGATGCTTTGAGTTCAAAAGCAGAAAAGATGTTGAGCTGAGACGTCGACGAGTTGTGCTATAGGCGATTGGGCCACTTGCATCATAGGGCTTTGAAGATATTGCAACAAGTCTCTACTGGTCTTCCCAAAGGTACACTTGAGGAAGTTGATACATGAAAGGGTTGTACTTTGGGAAAATACACCAGGTATTCCTTTGGAGATAAAGATAGTCAAGTAGAGTCTATTCTAGAGAAAGTCCATTCAGATGTGTGTGGACCATTCTCGACGGTATTGATCACCAAACACAGGTATTATGTTATATTTGTAGATGACTAATCTCGTAAATGTTGGATATTTTTCATGCAGAGAAAGGATCAAACATTCATGAGAGTTTACGACACCTCATAACCCTCAACAGAATGGGTTTCCGAGAGGAAGAATAGGAGCATAGTAGGGGCAGAAAGGGTGATGTTGCATGATCAGGGCCTACCACTACACTTGTGGGCTGAGGCATGCAACACAACAATTTTTGTTCAGAACCATAGTCCACATCGGATACTTGAGAGTAAAACACCACAGGAAGCTTATTACGGTAAGAGGCCAGATGTCGGTCACTTCAAGATTTCTGGGTCATCGGTTTATTTCCATGTTACCAAAGATGCACGGAAGAAGCTTGAGCCAAAAATAGAGTTGGGTATCTTTTTGGGGTACACTAATACTCCCCCAACTATCGGGTATAAATGCAAACTAGTCAGATTAAAATGGTTCGCAGGGATGTTAAGTTTGATGAGGAGAAGGGCATGTGAGTATCCCTTGAGAGGGAGCTTGAGCTACATGCAGAGGAGGAAATTTTATTTCCTAAGGTTGAGGAGCCTCAGATTGATGTGGAGCAGCCACATGCAGAGGTTCCGGGAGTGGAGACATCCACTTAGGCAGAGTCTTCCAGAGAGGGAAGAAAGTGCACTAGAGAGACTCACAGATTGTTGGATGATGCACAAGAGAATGTGGGAGCACCCTCTTCTCAGCGTAGACAGAGGAAGTCACCAGATAGGTACACTGGATACATGGCACTTATGGGTGCATGTTTTGTGATAGAGCCATCTTCTTTTCAGGAAGTAGTGTAACAGCCAGTTTGGGTTGATGCGATGGTGGAGGAGTATGACTCCATAGTTCGAAACAGTGTTTGGGATGTGGTCTCGAGACTGGAGGACAAGTTAGTTGTGAGCTCCTATTTGATTTACAAGGTAAATCAAGCTATAGATGGTAGTGTTGAGAAGAATAAGGCCATATTTGTGGCCTGTGGCTTTTCACAAGTAGAGGGGATTGACTATGATGAGACCTTTGCTCCTGTTGCAAGGTACTCATCAATCAGATCTATTTTGGCACTATCTGCACAGATGGGTTGGAGTATCCATCAGATGGATGTGAAGACTACCTTCCTTAATGGCATGATTGAAGAAGAGGTGTACATAGAGTAGCTCGAAGGTTTTGAAAACTTGGATCGTGAGTCGCATGTGTGTCAACTCAAGAGAGCGTTGTATGGGCTGAAGCAAGAACCCCGTTCTTGGTACACTAGGATAAATAGCTACTTCACTAGGTTGGGCTTCACGAAGAGTGAAGCGGATGTGAACCTGTATCACATAGTGGCGGAAGGTAAGCTTTTGATCATTGTACTTTATGTAGATGATCTCATACTGACAGGTGATGAGAAGCTCATCAAATATTGCAAGGAGGATCTTGTAAGAGAGTTTGAGATGAAGGACATGGGGCTCATGCATTACTTTCTTAGCATGGAGGTATAGCAGGGAGATGGGGAGTTGTTTGTTTTTCAAGGAACATATGTCAATGAGATACTCAAGAGATTCTGCATGGAGAGCAGTAGACCTATGGAGACTCCTCTAGCTAGTAACAAGAGGAAGGAGGATGCTACTTTAGGAGAAGTAGTGGAAGCTACTGTTTACAGGAAACTTGTGAGTTCACTCATGTATTTGGTGAACACAAGACCAAATATTTGTTATGTAGTTAACCAGCTTAGTCAAGTGATGGTTAGGCCTACCAAGTTGTATTAGAAGGTGGAAAATCATGTATTGAGATACCTCAAAGGCACTACTCAGTTTGGGTTGTGGTATAGATGGATAGAGGGATTGAAGCTTCAAGGCTTCACCGATGTAGATTGGGTAGGGAGTCCATCTGAGAGGAAGAGCACATCAGGAGGGATCTTTAGTAATGGGTCAGCTGTAGTTTCTTGGTACAACAAGAAATAAAGATTGGTTGCAATCAGTTCAGCAGAGGCAGAGTAAATGGCTGCAAGTCAAGCAACATGTGAGGTTATTTGGATGAGGAAGATCCATGTTGGGTTGTTTGGTCAGCAGATGGATCTGATAGTGATTTATTGTGATAATCTGAGTTGTATCAAACTCTCTGAAAATCAAGTTTTTCATGATCAATACAAGCATATAGATATCCAGTATCATCATATTAGAGATTGTGTATTGAGGTGAATCATGTTGTTAGATTACATTCCCACCGAGGAGCAAGATGTTGACATTTTGACAAAGGCATTTCCAAGATGTAAATTCAAGTTTCATAGAGACAGGATCGGGGTAGTGGATAATCCCTTTCTCGTTGAGAGGGAGTGTTGAGAAATGGCAACAAGAAATTCCAGTTTAATTTTTCCTTGAATTAAACTGTGAATTAAAATAGAATTATTTTCTCATAACAATTTGAAAATAATTAATTAAGTTTAATTAACTTAATTAATTTAGGAAATTTGAATTGGAAGTCTTTTAGAAGACATGTATATGTTCTCCCTAACTTATAGGAGTTAAGGATGAGTTATGAATGAGTTGTAATTAGTTAACTCAGTTTATTGAGTTAAGTCCAATTAAATTAGTTCCAATCAGTTTTAGGAACTAATAGTGAGTAAATAGTTAGTTAGGAAACTAGTGGCCTAACTAGTGCTACTCTAGTTAACTGAAGATTCCACCATCAGAAACTCATGCATGTTGATTCTAAGAAAGACCCAGTTGAGACTAGAGTACAGGGACAATGTACTATTTGTTTTAGATTTTTCTGAGTTGCACTGATAGTGCATGCATTCAGGAACTGATCCTTGAGGGATTGCGCTATTTTTAGAGGCTTTATTTCCCTTTAAATACAAGCTATTATTCATAGGAATTACACATTGGAATAGAGACTTGGTGAGATTGTGAATTGGCTAAGATTTGGCCTTGAGCTTGCTTATGAGTTGGAGATTGAATTTTTTGAGTGTCGGGATTGTTCCAGAGAGAACAATCATTGTAATTTCATCTTGATTTTCTAGATTAATACAAAACAAATAATGGGGTTTTTGAGCTGTGGCTTTCCTTAGATATTCATTGTGTTATGTGACTTTGATTATCTTCCTCTATTTATTATTGTTTGCTCGATGTTTATGGGCTTCCGTTGCAAAGAGTAGAAGTAGATTCTTGTCTCTTGTTTTAGTAGTTTACATGAGCTTGTGAATCTACATGAATAGAGAATTCTCGGAGCACTCTAGCATTGGAGAAAGGAAGGCAAATGAAGGACAAGAAAGCAAAAGAAAGCAAGATCAAGCAAGGACAAATTGGATCAAGTGGCTACAACAGGATTGACTTGCATGTATCAAGTTGCATGTATGATTTCCTTGCTAATTTTGGCATGCATAGTACAAGCATGTGTGTATTTGGTTCTCTTGTTGTCATTGACATGGGATTTTTCAGGTGTGATGGGGTTCTTTCATTTAATTGAGCTTTGGATTGCCAGATGGTTTTGGAACTAGGTGAGGTGGTCTCAGGAAAATTCCCAATGGCCTAGGAATCCCTTGACCAGTTTTGGTGGGATTGTGGTAAAGCATGAGGGTGGAAACAAGAAAACTCCTCACAATGTTGGTGAAGAAATTCAACAGCATGCAAGCTTGTTTAGGCCTAGGAATCCCTTGACTATTTTTGGTGGGATTGCGATAAATCTTGTTAGTGTAAGTTCTAGTTTTGGGCCTAGGAATCCCCTGACTGGTTTTGGTGGGATTACAGTAAAGTCTGGTAGTGTAGGTGCTTGTTTTGGGCCTAGGAGTCCCTTGAACGAATTTGGTGGGATTGTGGTAAAGCCTAAGGAAGCCCTGATTGTTTTTTTGTGAGTCCCACATTCATGCTTGGAATATGGTACATGGGTTGTTATGCAACCAACTCAAAAAAGGATAGATCATTGACTTAAAAAATATGCTCATCAAGGGGGGGACCTCCTTTACATTACATAAATGAAAAATTCTTGGATGATACAAATGACAAGACCTCCTTTCTACATATAGCAGTCTAAGGGGTCACAATATAATTAGAGCCTAAGTAAAAATAATAAGGTAAGGGCACCAAAATAACAATAATGGGATTTTATGGGGCACAATAATAATAATATGGGGACTACATGGGCACAACAATAACAATAATGGGCCTACACTAACAATAACAATAAGGGGCTACACTCGTATTATAGGGATTTAAAATGCCCCTCTCCCTCAAAAAAGTGTTGTCCTCAATGCTTACGTAGTTTTGGATGCTTTTATATAAAATTCCTATCCTCACATGTAGAATCTTCAGCAGGTAAGTTCTTCCATTTGATGAGATACTCTGAAATTGATCGGTTTCTTAGTTGTCAGGTTCTTATTTCCATGACTTCTTCAGGTTCCAATATGATTTTTCCTTCCTCGTCAAGTTCTATAAATATTGTTTGAACTGGGAGCATATCACCTATAAGTTTCTTTAAGCATGAAACATGGAAAACTGGGTGCACTCTGGTAGATGTAGGAAACTCAAATTTGAAACCCATAGTACCAATCTTTTGCAACACCTTGTAAGGACCACAGTACTTTGGTGACAATTTATTATCCTTCTTAGCTTGCTTGACGGACATTTGTTTGTATGATTGTAGCTGTAAAAATACCCAGTCACCTACATCAAAAATTCTTTCACTTCGACAATGATCTTCCTGTTGTTTAATTTGATTATGCGCCAAAATGAGGTTATCCTTTAAGAGTTGGAGAAATTTGTTGGCATTATGATACAAGTTTTGTTCTTGATGGCAACTCATAGTACAAAAAGAATATTCAAAGGTAACAGGGCAGTGATACAAAAGAACAGGAAGATGGAACTAAGGTCTACTGATCAGAATAAAGAAGGTGAAGGAAAGGGTTGATGTAAAGTAGTTTAAGAAGTATACGCAAGTCCACTTAGTCAAAATGGCGTATACACGCTGGTACACAGAACAAAAAGAGCGTATACATATACATGCACTCTCACAAGAGGAAAAGCATGTACAGGTTGGAAAATCAAGGTTTTGGTCCAAGGTATTTGGTCTGAGGTATTTGGTTTGAGGTATTTGATCCAAGGTATTGGTTTGAGGTATTTGGTCCAAGGTATTTTTCCTAAGTGGTTTTGGTATGAGGTATTGAGAAAGGCCTAAAACTATATAAGGAGGAGAAGATCATTAGGCCAGGGTGTGCAAGTGAATGGGTTTCTAAGGAATATTTCTATCTGAAGTATATTTTATGTTGCAGGGGCTATGTTGGTGATTTGATCTGAAATATTTATGTCCTTCTTGACTTCAATGTTGGATTAGGATCATGAGACCTGAAATGACTTTTCATTAAATGATCTGATATTGGTTGGGCTAGATATAATTATGTACACCTGATTTATTCTTTAAATTTCATGATCTAGGTTTGTTTGAAGTCTGGAATTGCAGCAAATTTATGAGCCAATATTTACAAATCTGTACGTTGGTTCATCTCAATAAAAGTGCGTGTACACACAGGTTCTACTCTTCCAAGTAGCGTATACAAAAGAAATCTTTTTTCTTCAGATCTGACTGATCTATCTGATCAGTTCTGTTGTTTTACTACTGTCTTTCAATGAAGTTTTTTTAGATATGAATGTAAAAATGAATGCATAAGGAGTTTGGTATCTGATTGATTGATTATATAAGTGAGAAGGGAGATATTTGTTGTTTCCTGTGTAAATATCTGTAAATAGACAGTAGATGGTTAGTATATTGCTGGTTGGTATAGACTTGATTCAGAAGTTTTATGTTTCAGTAGTTTTGAAGGCATACGTAGGTTTGATTACAGGAAGTAGCATATACACGTAAGTTGGGTTCAGTAAAGTAGCATGTACATTATGACACATGATTTTTGAGATTACAACTGGTTCTGAATGATGATGTAGGTTTCTAGGTTCGGCATAGTGTTCTGGTGACAGTGATCTAATTGTTTAGATTAACTAAATGATGGTTGATGCAAATTAAGTTCAAAGTCTGATGGATTCAGTATGAAAATTTGATGAAACGAGGCCTTCATGTGTATTTTTGTGTACCAGGAGCATCCAATCTTAAAATTTATGAAGCATGGTCCCTGGAGGAAGAGATAAGGTTGTATCCTTCTGTAGGTCGGCGCCTACGTACTAGTAGTCACATTGGCTAGTACAAGAGCTAGGGTGTTGTAGGTCCCTTCCAGTAGAAGCTAGAAAATGAGAGAAGGTTGTAGCCCTCTGTAGGTGGGTTCCTGCGTACTGGTATGAGTCTACACCAGTACAAGATTATAAACAAATTTTCTTATTATTTAAAGAAGACAGAGATGGCAATAGCAAGTGGTTTTCACCCACATTGGGTTTCCACCTTAAATCTTGGTGTTCATGTATGCTGCTTATGTGTGATGTTTTATTTTGTTTGTACTACTCTATTTAATAAGTTACTGATGCACTAGTTAATCTCAAGTTTTTTGGGTGTACGCTGGTTTCACTAATCATAGTTGCATGTACACGCTAGTTCACTTCACAAAAGTAGCGTATATAAATATGTTCGAGAAAAGAAATTTTTTTAATCAGATAATACTGATTCACCCCACTCTCAGTATTATTTCCAACCAATGTGTTGTTGATGCCCAATGTGATCTTCCACTACTTGAACGTTAGAACTTTCTTTTAAAGATGATGTTATGAATGGTGGATGATATCCATAAAGTTCCATAAATGGGGTCATTTTTGCTGCAGTATAGAAGGAAGTGTTATACCACCATTCAGCCAGAGGTAACCACTTGACCTATTGTGTTTTTTTATCAGATACAAAGAAACAAATATATCCTTCCAAAAAAAAATTCTATTATCTCAGTTTTCCCATCAGATTGAGGATGACAAGATGAGTTATGAGCTAATAGAGTACCTAGACAAGAAAATAATTTCGTCCAAAAATTTTGAGTGAAAATGGGATCTCTATCACTTACAATAATCTTTGGGTTTCTGTGTAGATTTTGAATTATTTCCATAAATGCAGTAGTGATTGTACTAGCTTTAAATGGATGAAATCATGTACAAAAATGTGCATACCTGGTAAGTTTATCAATTACCACCACGATGCAACTCTTTCCTTCATACTTGGGTAAACCTGTAATAAAATACATTGAAACCCCCTCCCAACATTGAATTGGAATGACTAAAGGTTGTAATAGATCTGAGGTCTTAATTCTCTCAACTTTATCTTGTTGTTAAACCAAAAATTCCGCCACAAACTTTGGAATATCAGATTTAAGGCCGTCCCAAATAAATTTCTTCTTAACCCTATGGTAAGCTTTTAAAAATCCTTAGTGCCCTCCTAAGGGAGAGGTGTGCAATTCCAAAAGAATATTTTATTTGAATTGGGAATTCTTACAATGATATAAGAGATCTTTGTACCATAACGAATCATTTTTCCAACTAAATGTATCAAATATACTGGGATCTTGCTGCAACTTTTGAATGAGCATCCACACTTCTTTTCCATTCTTCCATTCATCCCTTGTTTCAGATTTCCAATCTGGTTGGATAATAGAAATGGCACAAATAAACCCATTCACATCCTCATCCTTTCTTGAGAGTGCATCTGCAACAACATTTTTCTTCCATTTTTTGTAGATGATTTCAAGGTCATAACCCAACATCTTTGTAACCCATTTTTGTTTCTCTTATAAAGATAATCTTTGTTTCGAAAAGTATTTAAGACTATCATGATCTATTTTTACCTTCAAGTGTCTTCCCATTAGGTAAGGTCGACATTGCTTTACTGTATCTAGTATTTCCAGCATTTCATTCTCATAAATAGGTTTTTGTAAGTACTTTTCTTTGATTAGACGATTTTCAAAAGAAATGGGACTTCCTTCTTGCATTAAAACAACACCAATTCCATTTCCTGAGGCATCACATTCCACAATAAAGGTTGTTGTGAAGTTTGGCATAGCCAAGACCGGTACTTGGCACATTGTCTCTTTAAGATGTTAAAAGGCCTTAGTGGCTTCTAGAGTCCAACAAATTTCATCTTTTGTCAATAAT
The DNA here is from genome assembly GCA_031772625.1 of Pinus tabuliformis. Classification (NCBI taxonomy): domain Eukaryota; kingdom Viridiplantae; phylum Streptophyta; class Pinopsida; order Pinales; family Pinaceae; genus Pinus; species Pinus tabuliformis. The sequence continues at coordinate 1,463,043,731 of CM062820.1, read as the reverse complement.
GTTGCTAGAAGTGTTGTTATTCTCCCATAATTCTTAACAAACTTGCGATAATACCCTGTCAACCCGAGAAACCCTCAAATATGCTTTATGGTTGTGGGGATTTTACATTCCTTAACGGATTTTATTTTTTTAGGGTCTACCTTAACTCCCTCATGAGATACAATATGACCCAGATATTCCACTTCCTATACTCCAAAGAAACATTTGGAAGTTTTTGCATATAATTGTTTCTCCTCCAATAGTTTGAGCACCCTGTCAACATGTTGAACATAATCCTTCCAATACTTGTTGTAGATTAGTATATCACCAAAAAATACTAACACAAATTTTCTAAGGAAGGGTTTGAGAATGGAATTCATCAAACCTTGAAATGTAGAAGGTGCATTTGTAAGGCCAAAATGCATGACAAAAAATTCATAATGACACTCATGAGTTCTAAATGTTCTTTTTAGAATGTCTTCAGTCTTCATTCTAATTTGATGATATCCTGAATGAAGATCCAACTTGGTGAAGTAAATTGCTCCATGTAATTCATCCAACAATTCATCAATGACAGGAATGGGAAATTTATCTTTAATAATGATCTTGAGCTCCCTATAATCTGGACACATGCGCCATGATCCATACTTTTTATGAACCAATATTACTGGAGTAGAGAAAGAACTTTGACTAGGTTGAATGTTAATGGCCTCTAGCATTTCACAACCATACATTCAATTTCACTCTTTTGGGTATAGGGATAAATGTAAGGCCTGATGTTTGGAGGAACACTTTCTGGAATCAAATGAATAGAATGATCACGATCACAAATAGGTGGGGGGCCTTTGGGAGTCTCAAGTACCTTGGAGTCCAAGAATTTTTGGAGATCTGGAAAAATAGATTATTTCGATGTTTGAATCTCTAGTGAGCATAATTATGCAATTACTCCCCGTTTTTCTTTCTTTAGAAGTTTTTTCATGCCATTAGAGTTGAATATCTTCTTTTTTCCCCTATGATACCCCTTAATTCAACTTCCTTTCCTTCCCAAAAAAATTTCAAGAAAAGTTCTTGAAAATTAAAAGTTATCGTACCCAAATATTGTAACCATTGGACTCCTAGTACAACATCAGCACCACCTTCACCACCCATTGCAATGGAAAGCGTTGGACTATTCAATACATATGCCCCCATGATTAGCTTGATATTATGGCACTTTCCAAAGAAATTTTTAGTTCCTCCATTTGCAACCATCACTTGACACTCTGGTGCTGGATATATGAATCAATTCAATTCCTTGGCTATCTTACAATGAATAAAATTATGGGTACTACCCGAATCAATCAGCATTTTTACCTTTTATTTCTTGATATGTCCTTCTAGATTGAGAGTTTGAGGAGTGGTAATTCCTACCAATGCATTACAAGATATGGTCAGATTCATTTCTTCTTTCTCTAGGGTTAGTTCCTGGTGTAAATCCTCTTCTTTTGATGTTTATTGTTCTTTTTCTTCCTCCTCTTCACAATCTATGTAAAATAATTTCTTCTCAATACACTTATGACCTTTAGTCTATTTGCTATCACAACTGTAAAAAAGCCCTCTTGCAATTTTTTATTCCAATTGTTGTGGCATCAACCTTGTAGGTTGTGGAAGGCTAGGAGCAACAACAATTCCATCCTTATATTTGTGAGTGGTAGACTTCCTTGTTGCCATAATTTGCTTTCAACTTTTCTTTCCACCCTAAATGCCTTCTCCAATGAATTAGGTTCCCAAAGGCAAACCTCATGTTGGATGTTATCCTTTAAAGTCCCTATGAAGACATCAATCCTATGTTTCTTTGGAATCAGGTTCTCAAAGGCGAATCTCATGTTGGATGTTATCCTTTAAAGTCCCTATGAGGACATCAATCCTATGTTTCATTTACCCTTATATTCAATTTTTGGAAGTCCTCAATGTGCTCCGCCATTGAACCCTTTTGTTTGAGATTTATCAATTGGCTAAAGAAGTTGTTGCTCTTTGTATCCTCATAATGTCCTATCATTTAATCTATAAAAATTGACCAAGTGACAAGTGATTTACGAAAACAAATACATCGATACCATACAAATTCATTTGGTTCTAAATATAAGTTTCACTGCGTACCTTTTTTGTGTGTTGCACATTATGGAGATCAAAATATTGGTCCATATGTAGTATCCATATTACCATATCCTTGCCATCAAACTTCCTCATATCGATATTTGGAATATGGTGGGTCTTTAATCCAAAATTAGAGTTTATGAAATCATAATTAACATTTCTTTTGTTCTCATCATGAGTTTCATCTAATATCTTTTCGCCATTAGGAAGCGTTTCTTGTAGCAACTTTGTCAAACCTTCTTTCAAATGTTCCATGTCTGCTTTTAAAGAATCCTTCGAACCTTCCATGTATGATTTTAATCCATCCTTCAAACCTTCCATGTATTATTTTAAACCATTCTTCAAACCATCCATATTAGCTTCCATTTCATTTTTGGTTACGCTTTGCGAGAGAGAAATTTGTTGCACTTGGTCTCATAATTTTGATATATCGTGTTGCATTTCTTCCCATTCTTCATGTGTCATATAAGAGCTTTCTAGTTGCTTACTAGGTATGTCCATTTTTTTGTTTTGAGGAATTTTGGAATAAAACAATGATATATATGCTTCACTATGCCCCTTGAATAACTTCAAACTGATTTTTCAGACAAACGTTATGCAAAGTGTTTTCAAAAAATGAATACCTTTCTCTTGCTTTTTAGGAGCTCGATATTTCAATTGTTGTATCTCCGTAATTACGAATATCAAAGATCTAAAATTCCATCCTGTAGTATCCCTATGAGTCTTCTTTCCAACCAAACAAGTCAGACCAAGATTGGATTCTTCAAGAAACAGTTATTCCCAATCTCCCACGATGACCTCATTATAGACAGGTTCAGTAGAGTGAACTTGTATGGAGTTCCATGTGTCACATTTTTTACCTTCATCTCTGAAAATGATATCCAAAAAGATAGATTCCATCTTCTTCTATCACTTTTTATAAAATTCAAATCCGATGCTTAGAGAGAAAGTTATGAGAATTTTCCCTAGGTCACCTATTTTAGATGGAATTCTAGATGCTGCAAAAGCCCTTACTTCCTCAGATTATATCTCTGAAAATATATCAAAAAAATATCTGAAATTAATACAAGAAGTTCAACACAATATCATCTTAATGTGGTTTCAATTTCATCTTCTGAAGCTTCATAGAAAAAAAATTATAGCTGAAATTCCACGATGGCCTGTTTGAAGTAGTGAAACCATAGAATCTAAAGCTCTCATACCAAAATGTTATGCAACCAACTCACAAAAACACAAAAGAATGACTTAAAAACTATCCTCTTCGAGGGGGAACCTCCTTTAAATTACAAAGATGAACAATTATTGCATTATACAAATGATAAGGCCTCCTTTCTATATATAGGAGTCTAAGGGGTCACAATATAATCAGGGCCTACATAACAATAATAACAATATGGGGACTACATGAGCAACAAAGTAACAATAAGGGGGTTAAACTAACAATAACAATAAGAGGATACACTAGTATTATAGCAACCTAATAGGGGTGATTGGTTGAAAGAAAGATTTGGTTTTGTGAAATCTATGGTCGGCTGGTATGTGGAAGTCCCTGACTTGGTTGCCTTTTGAATATGTTAATAAGTGATCTTTTCCTCTTGTATTTCATGATTATTTATACTTGTTATTATGCAGATTTGATGGTTGTTTTATCATTTTATTATTCCAGTTATATGCTAGTTATAAGTATGGTTTCATGGCAGATTCTAGTTATGGCTCTTATCATGTTTTGATTGGTAAACGAATGGTTATTGAAAGCATTACATAATAAATGTTTTTGTAGCTATTATGAGAGGGAATTAGACATTCTTGATGATTCTCAGATAAGTTTGTATGCACTTTACCTTCTATAAAACTAGAATACCAAAAATATGAAATAATATAGCCCGAAACACAGAAATATCACATGAAATGAGATAAGCTGCAAAGATATTTTATTATTCAAAAGAAGAATAAAATGTTCACTTGCCTCTTTGAGGGGGAAACCTCCAACATAGTAGAGCTCAATTACAATAAGACTCAATGATTCTTCCCCTAATATATAAGACTATTTATAGCTTAATGACATCCAAAACCCTAATTACTAGTGGTCCCTTGCATAATACAAGTTAACAAATTTCTTTATAAACTTTGGCCAGTTTATAACTAATTGTTATCCATTTTCTATAGTGTGGTTCAACCAATTACAATTATTATTAATCTAGATAAGTGCTTACGGGATTTATTGACTCAACTAACTAACCATGACTCTGATTAGGCCCCTCGGGATTATTACATAAATAAAGGGGTTAGAGATGGACCCTAACATAAGCATCAAATCCCTATGTTCATATATGTATTCATTACCTATAGATTACATGTTCTCAATATGTTTGATGAAATGATTGTCATGGTTAGGCCTGGTTAGGTCAAGTCTTTGAGAAAATTTTGTATGAAAATATTTTCCTTGATGTCATTTATCATTCTCGAAAGTGTCACTGAGTTTTGGGTAGTGGTCTAGAGGTTGACCTGAAATTTAGGCTCAGAATTTGGGACCGCATGCTCTGAATTGAATTTTTTGGGCTGCAACCACTAGGATGCAGGCTTGTGGGAGTGGTTGAAGGCTTCCAACAACATGGATGACTTGTTGTGGGAGTGGTTGATAGCTCGAGGTTGAGAAAAATAGGTTTATCTTAGGGTTTGACCAGCTGGGGTGGTTATTCAACCCCATAATGACTTGTATCTCTTGTAGAAGGTGTCAAGTGGTTAGTTTATGGTCATTAGTTTTCCCCACTTCCCTAATAAAATCTAGGAGGTCGGGTCATGTCATAGTAGCTCTCCGTCTCATGTTTACCCCGATAGATCGGTGAAAGTGGGTAAATGTGGGAGGGGTGGGTTACAAGTAAGATATGTATCCTATGTAGAGAATTCGTCTAAAATAGAGTAACAGAGTGTGTAATGAAGTTAATGAAAATGATGTTGTTCAAATCAAGAGATAATGTTGTTTGTTTGAGTTAAATGGTGCATATGTCCGAATTGCATAGATCTAGAGAAGAAGCCACAAAAGTCAATGACCAGCAAGGGAACATTGAAGCTCAATACACCAAATCAAACTAGTGAAGAAAGTCTGAAGAATATAAGAATTATAGGGAAAAGTACAAAATTCAAAGGGCTAACTGGATCAACATTAGTCATAATAAAAATCAGAATTAACAGAGGGGATTTATGTCTTCTGTTTGGTTTTACATACAAAGAAGCAAAGGGGATTGGTGTCTCTTGTAGGCTCGTGCCTACAAAACAATAGATGGGATTGGTGCCTCCTCCAAGTTGGTGCCTATAAAAGAGTTAAAAGGATTGGATTATTCTATATATTGATGCATGCAATATCAATTATTCAAATAAGTTTTGTGGTTTCCCCCCTTTAATGGCTTCCATGTACATTTGGTGTTTTCATGTATTGCTTATGTGATTTATACATTATATGATTTGAATTATTTAATAAGTGTAAATTGGCCATCACCCTCCCTCTTGGTATAATCTTAATTCCAACAATTGGTATCAGAGCAAGATCCTTTAGAAGTAGTCTAACCATTGGAAGGTAAATCTTAGAGGGACAAATGGCTAGTGTTGAGCCTATGAATTGTTCTCCTTTCTACAAAACCTTTTCCTTTCTTTCATCCAGTTTATATACATTTCCGCTTCATTTATGTATTATAGGTCATCTAGGTCATGCAAAGCTATAATAAAAAGGTAATCATCCACTCTCAACTCATAGTCTATGTTTTCTTTGTGAAATTCATTTAAACTATTCTATAACTACTAAAAGATGCACATTCTACAGCTAAGATACATTTCTGCAACTAAATCCTAAGTTATATAGGTTCGCATGTGTTAGAAGACAAACAAGACACATGAATAGTTTCCAGGAGTCATCCACATGGACATCCATCTATTGGGCGCAACTGGAGGATGTTTGAATCTTATTAGTCAAAGTAAAAGTCAAATGTGGCTATGGAATGTTGTTTTCATGTAGAATTTCAAGGGATCAACCTTATCATCAAGCGAGCGTGGAGAATATAAAGCGAGCAAGATTTGAAATCTAAAATATTAGCCGATGAAGTGTTAATAAGAGTCCTTTCATGATTCTCTCTTTTAGTACCAAATCATAAGAGTAAATTTCCTATTGTGATTTCAAAACTTAGATTTCGAATGTAAAACTTATCTCTCAGTGTTAATTTCGTATGTTAATCCAAGAAGACCTTATAAAATGCTTCGATTTAGAAGAAAAATATAATTAGTGTGAAGTTAGAATTATTTCTATTATTCTATGGAGAAGAAGACTCTATTTTTACAGTAATGCAAATACTCTATTCCATGGTGTACTTATAATTGTGTGATAATTCTAAATCTTCTGATTTGAGTTCCTAGCTTCTCGCACTCATTAGGAGGGCCCCCTATGGAGTTGTGAGAAATAATTTTGATTCCATTTCTTATGCTTTAGCAATAGATTAGTATTTTCTTAAATTTAGTTCTTCAATTAGTTAGACGTTCTAAATGCTCTATTTTCATTTCTAGATTTGATTATATGCCTTGGTTCATGATAAGCTGAGCACTCGACAGTAAAAGAAAATCTCCAAAAATATTTCTTTTATGCTTAGTCTCATATTTATAATGTAGATGCTATGATTAGTATGGTTATCATTTCACACATTAGTGATATTTGAATGCTTTTGCTCAGTTCATTGCTTTGCAATCACTGCAATCTATAATAAGTTTAATATATTTGTAGAATAGCTTTGCTTTCAAGTTGATAAAATAGATTTTCCTTTCTAGTTCGTTAGAATAGACTTATTTCAATTTCATAGATTAGACTTAGAATGGTTAACAATGTTATAGCTCCCTAGTGTGAAATGCTCTGGTATGATGGGGAAAATGCCATCAGTTGATAGGGAAAAAAACTAGCCATAATTTGATAGGAAAGAGTACCAGGTACCAGTATGACACAAAATATGAAGTGTTCTAGTATGGTGGATTAAATAATGTAAAACTATGTGATTCCCATATATTTTATTTGGGATGCCTAATTGGTCCATGCGGAAGTTAGAGTGTTAATAATTGCACATTAGGCCCATGGTTTTGATTCATATTAGATCATTATATTGTTTTTTATCCATCTCGATGCTTCTAGAGTGGAAAAAGTGGAGGAATAACCTCACATGACCAATTTTACCGATAGGACCCAATTAAGTAAATTGGGGTCTGAAACCTTCTTAGAGCAATTTGAGGCATTAAATAAAAAAAATTGGGGGTGAAAATTTTGTTGCTTTTGTTATCACTCAGAAATTTCTCAAGGATGAAGAAAGAAATCAATGAGGTAACTAAAAACCTACTTTGGGCTCTCTCTTTTAGATTTAACTTTGTTTGGAAAAGTTTTAGGCTAGCTATGTGGGACTGATTGGTTTTGATTGATTTTGGTTTGGTGGGGAGATTACTGCTTCAGATGGACAGATGCAAATCTATTTACCATTGGGCTATGGAGTCAAAAGTCAAGCAACAAAGCAGAATCAAGTTTCTAAAGGAAATGTTTACATGAAAAAACTGAGCCATTTCAGATCTTTAGGTTGAATGATGAAAAATCAGAATCAAGGAGCAATTAAGAATTCCTCAATCCGGATCATGGAAGAAATGGAATGGAGATCAATCGGGATCATAGGGAAATTAAGAATCCTCTGAACCGAATTATGGATGAATCAATATAAACTAGGGAGCAATTAAGAATTCCCTAATCTAGATATCAGAGGAAAACATAAAAATGGAAAACAATTTAAGACAGAGTGCTTTTAGACATGTTCTAAAATATGGTTCTTGTTATACCATTAATATTTAGAAAACATGTGATAGTGAAAACTTCAGAAAATAACTACACATTGGAAAATAATTTACCGGAGTAGGTCAACACAAGAATCCTATAATATGGTGCTTTATTTCTCAATCAAATCTGCTAGCTTGAAACTGGTACAATCACCCTTAGGTTCTGGAAAATTACAAATATCAAACTGTTTAGAAAATCATCCCCCTAAATACTTCCAAATGTGAAGTATTTATACAAAAATTTATAAACTATTTACATAAATGTTGTCTCTAACAGACATGACATTTTTAGACTATAGCTAAACTAAAAAACTGTAACTGTTGCACAATTATAGACTTGGTGAAGTGTTGTAGAAGTGGGAACATTTAGGATGTGGACCCAAATTTGTGGATGTGCTGTCAAATAAACTAATAGATGCAGATGTATCTCTCTTTTTCTAATAACTGACTCAAAATTGTTTGTTGATCCTCTGACTAAAACTCTGAGATTTCCCTCACTATTGGCTGATCTTGTGACTACGCTTCCTCTGTTTTATGTCCATTAGTGTCACAAAATATTTTGGAATATATATATATATATATATATATATATATATATATATATATTTGAATACTATCTCCAGAATATTTTAAAATGAAATCCATAATTTGATTAACAGAAAACCATGTGTTGTTTACAAAATTATGGCTTGTTTGTTCTTTACCTTCCTCTCTTGTAAAATACATGGATGGTTTTACAAAACCATGGATTGTTTGTTCTTTACCTTCCTCTGTAAATTCATTTTACCTGCACCTATAAATTCCTTTTTCCCATTCACCTGCAACATGATTTTACACCTGCCTGTAAATGTAAAAACATTTTACATTTGAATTCCATTTCACAAACTTAGCCTTAGATCCCTGTATTATTTTCTCTCCAGTATGGTTTTTCCTGTAGTAATGTAATTTACCACTTTCTCATATCTCTTATGTTTCACTTAATTAACCCTAATTCCCTTAACATACATTTGATAATTTTCCTGTCCAGATATAAAATATATAATGGAGAAACTTTAGGATAGGTGAAAATCGCAAGGAAATTTAGGGTGGGTGAACTCGAGTGGTAAGTGGTTTATCGCACATTGTGAATGTGGTAAATGGTTTTATTTTGAAAGAACCTGATACCATCTAGTGGCTGCCACGTAGCAAAATGGGCCCCAGATAAAACCACCCATATCGCATGAATTTGAAATGTTAAGTGTTGGATGAGCTAACCGCGCGATATGGAATTTTAACTGTTCATTTATTTTCTATAATCTCAAGACAAATTAAAATGAAGGGGGTTTAATTCTTAGTGCGAGGTGGGCCATTGGTTGACTTTGCAGGGGGAAGAGATAGTATATGCTTACGAGAAGAAATTAGTATAAAGTCCAAAACTTTATGTTAATATGGTTTTGTGAAGTAAGGGGTAAAAAGAGGGATTTTATATATATATATATATATATATATATATATATATATATATATATATATATATATATATATATATATATTAAATCCCACATTCACAAGGGAACATTCTTCATGATGGTTTATATAAGCCCATAGTTACAAAAATAATCCCAAGGCTACCCACTTGTGCTTGGTGTTGGGTGTGCTAGGCTTAGGTATTGTGAATATAGGTCACATGGAGATGGAGTGAGAGCTAAGCTTTCGAGCTTATTTTTTATGCAAATTTAAATAAAATCCAAGGCTTTAAAACCAGAAGACCTTTTTTGTCACAAAAGCCTATTCTTAATGATTTGAAAGTAGGTATTCGGCTTATGTTGGGGTAATATTCAAATGAATTAACAAGGAAAGAGGGTGATAAAGCAGGAAGCTGAGTAAAGGATGATGCAAAATGGAGAGGAAGCGAGGCGAGTCAACAAGCCAAAAGCTTCATCATGAGAGAAAAAAAATAATATCTGAATCTTCAGATTTCCTATAACTATAGGACCCTAATAGCTTTACCGCCACCTTTTTTCCTATTCTTCACACAAATATCTTTCCAATGGTACAATAATCTCCTCAATCCGAATCCGTATGCAAATTTATGTTGCTTAGAAGTTGACTTTCCTATTTTCACCATGATAATTCAAGAGGATGCTACTTCAACCCCCATTACTCATGGAAAATGGTATAACCATGTGATAATGATGGAGAATAATCTAGAAGAGTCAATATTGTAACTCTAGTTAAGAGTTGAAGGCGTCAAAATTAACCACCAATAGGTTATCAGGTTGTGTTATAATTGAGACACTAAGAGGAAAAAGGGTTCCATTCCTTTTGAGTGAATTTTGTTCCATAGGCTAGCAAAGTAGCTGAGATGGATTGGTTAAGAGCACACATAGAGGATTTGTGCATTGTATTATCCCACAGGTCGTGGGCCTTACTTCTTTGTAATGGAATCCATTTTCTCTTAAGACAAAGAGAGCAGAGTGGCCTCACCTTCCAGTTGGATTTTCTCTTGGAGGGTAATTTGCATGCATACACAATAAAAAATAATTTATAGATCCATAAATCTAAAGAGAAATCAACCCTCATAGTATATATTTCAGTTTTTTAAGTATAAGTTTATTCGATCCATTGTGACAAATTGTCCAGTGGAATATCCACAATAGTTTATGGATCATATGACAAAAAATATGAAGTTTTCTAGTATGACAGATTAAATTAATGTTAGTTGATATGATTCCTGTATCTTTGATTTGGGATTCCTAATTGGCCCACTTGGAAGTTAGAGTGTTGGTCATTGTGTTAGGCCCATGGTTTCTTATGAGCCTTTGTATTAACCCAAGAAATGACTCAATGCCATTACCATCTACATTATCTTATGTCTAAATTATATTCCTATGTTGTGTCAAAATTATCAAGTTATGACCTATAAATAACTCAATTTGGAAGCCATAAGTATCGATGGAAAGTGAGACTGTGGATATCTAATGTAGAGAAAAAGTGTAAGGAAATTTTGAATTATGTAAGATCGAGCATGAAGAAATATGAAAATGAATTTTGAGTAAGATATGTATTCTATGTAGGGAATTTGTCTAGGATAAGAGTACCAAAGAGTGTAATGAAGTTAATGAAAAGGATGTTGTTCAAATAATGAGATGATGCTGTTTGTTTGAGTTAAATGGTGCATATGTCTAAGCTATATAGATCCAGAGAAGAAGCCACTGATTCAATGACCAGCAAGGGGAAGATTGAAGCTCAATACACTGAATCTAACTAGTGAAGTAAGTTTGAAGAATATAAGAATTGTAAGAAAAATTACAAAATGAAAAGGGTTGATTAGATCAACATTAGTCAAAATAAAAATAAAAATTAACTGAGGGGATTGGTGCCTTCTATTTGGTTGTTCATACAAAATAACAAAGGAGATTGGTGTCTCTTGTAGGCTAGTGCCTACAAAATAGTAGAGGAGATTGGTGCCTCCTCCAGGTTGGTTCTTGTAAAAGAGTTAAGGGGATAAGAGTATCCTATAGGTTGATGCCTACAAGATCAATTATTCAAATATTTTTTGTCATTTTCCCCCTTTAATGACTTCCATGTACATTTGGTGTTTTCATGTGTTGCTTATTTGATTTATAAATTATATGGTTCAAATTATTTAACAAGTGTAAATCTCCCATGATACTGATTCACCCCCACAAGTATAATCTTAATTCAAACAATTGGTATCAGAGTAGGTTCCTTTAGAAGTAGTCTAACCATTGGAATCTAAATCTTAGAGGGACAAATGGCTAGTGTTGAACCTCTAAATTGTCCTCCTTTTGACAAACCCTTGTCCTTTCTTTCATCCATTTTGTACACATTTCCACTTCATCTATGTATTATATATCATCCAAGTCATGCAAAGCTATAATAAAAAGGTACTCATCCACTCTCAGCTCATAGTATGCTCTAACTACTGAAACATACACATTATACAACTAACAAACATTTCTACAACTAAATCCTAATTTGTATAGGTTCACACGTGTTAGAAGACAAACTAGCCACATGAATAATTGCTAGGTGTCAGCCACATGGACATCCACCTATTGGGCACAACTGGAATCTCACACGATGTGTGAACCTTATTGGTCAAAGTAAAATTAAAATGTGGCTATGGAACATTGTTTTCATGCAAAATGTCAAGGGATCAACTTATCATCAAGCGAGGATGGTGAATAAAGATTTGGAATCTAAAATATTAGCTGATGAAGTGTTAATAAGATTCCTTTCATGATTCGCTCTTTTGGTAGTGAATTTTTAGAATAAATTTCCTATTGTGATTTCAAACTTAGATGTCAAATGTACAAATTATCTCTTGACATTATTTCTAAGTTGTTAACCCAAGAAGAACTTATAAAATGCTTCGATCTAGAAGCAAAATATAGTGAGTGTTAAGTTTGGATTATTGTTATTATTCTCTGGAGAAGAAGACTCTATTTTTACAGTAATGCAAATACTTTGTTCCATGGTGTAATTATAACTATGTGATAATTCTAAATCTTGTGATTTGAGTTCCTAGCTTATCGCGCTCATCAAGAGGCCCCCCTATGGATTTGTGAGAAATAATATAGTTGTTCTTTTTATAATTTTGATTCCATTTCTTACACTTTACTGGTAGAGTAGTATTTTCTTCTATCCCATTTTTCAATTAGTTAGAAGTTTTAAATGCTTTGATTTTGTTTCCAGATTTGATTATTTTCCTTTGGTTCATGACAAATTGAGTACTCGACAGTAAAACAAAAACTCCAAAAATATTTCTTTTATGCTTAGTCTCATATTTATATTTTAGATGCTATGATTAGTTTGGTTATGATTGTACACATTAGTAATCTTTGAAGGAATTTTCTTTGTTCATTACTTTACAATCACTTCTATCCAGAATAAGTTTCATTCTCAAGATTTGTAGAATAACTCTACTTTCAAGTTGATAAAATAGATTTTTCTTTCTAGTCCATTAGAATAGACTTATTTAAGATTCATATATTAGACTTAGAATATAATCATTTCAAAGGAATTCTAGAATAAATTTCCTTTTCAAGTCAATTAGATTAAATTTCCTTTCATTGTTCAATAGATATATTTTCATTCCTTATTAAGATATAATATATTTCGTTTTTTGTTCAATAATATAAATTTCTTTGAAGTTTATTTACATTGAAGTTTGAAATGGCCTTTTTAGATAGAACATGTGCATATGCTTAATGAGATCTATGCTAGATTTTATTTCCATTTGTAATTAGTTTAATATTATTTGAATGAAATAGTTGTCCTAGCATATATGATGCACATAAACTTCACAATTTTACAAACCTTGGTCAATAATTTAATGAAATAATTTAACCAACAATTAAATTGCCCAACAACTAGTAGGGATAAGAGAGCATTTTCCTTTGATGGAACAAATTATACTTTTTAGAAGATAAGGATGAGGTCACATCTAATGTATTTTGGTGTTGGTGTATCATGCATTCTATGGTAGATAGATATAAAGTTTAGGAAATTCCTCCAACATATATAGATGAAAGAAAGGCTTATGTAAATAATTCCAAAGCAATGGATGTCGTTTTGAGTAGTCTTAATTATGATTCTATATTTGTCAAGGTAATGCGCTATGACTATACTAAAGAAATTTGAGAGAAGTTTCATAGAGACTATGATGGAGATGAAAAGGTAAAAAGGGCTAAAATTCAAACTCATAGAATGCAATTTTATAGTTTAAATATGAATGAAGAAGAAGAAATTACAGGTTGTTTTTATTTTGAGTAGATGAAGTTTTGAACACTATGAGAGGACTGGCTAAAAATATTGAAGAATCATTGATTGGAAAAATATGATCCTGATTATCCATAGTACTATGTTCATTATGTCGATGTTTCAAACCCCAAAGGGGATCCATCTTCAGGACAGAAAATGAATGATAGATTGAGAGAAGAATCTACCGACCAGAACAAATAAATAAATACCTAATGAACATAAAACAAAATAAATTAAGTAACTAATAAAACAAAATAAAAATTTAATTCTAGTGACAATAGATTTTAACATTAACATTAATCTATAAATAATTTATTACTTTGTTCGTTAGGTACTTAGGGATTAATTACTTATTAAATAAAATTAATCTATAAATTATTATAAATAATAATAATAAAAAATAAAATAATTTAAATCTAAATCAAATCATTTATTACTTTCCTAGTTAGGTATTTAGTGGATTAATTAATTATATTTAATTAATTTATCTATTTATTTGTTTATTTCAGTAAAAAATAATTAGACTTATTATTTATTTTATATATAAAAACTATATAAAAAATTAGTAATCCATATTAGGTTAAAATAAAAATTGAAATTAATTAGGTTACTAAATTAAAATTAAAAACTAATTATACAAATAAACTATTTACATTTAATCTATTTATTTATTTGTTATTTCAACTGAATTAATTAGCTTATTATTTACTAATTCATATTAGGTTAATTAAAATAAGAATTAAATTAAATAAATAAATAAAAATTAAAACTAAAATAATAAAAATTGAATAGTATATGTAGTTTAGTTTTTAAATTAGTCGGCTTCTACTTGAATTTATCATCCATTAGGTATTTATTTATCTGTTCTGGTCGGTAGATTCTTCTCTCAATCTATCATTCATTTTCTATCCTGATGATGGATCCCCTTTGGGGTTCAAAACGTCGACATAATGAACATAGTACTGTGGATAATCTGGACATATTTTTCTAAAAATGACCACAGAAGCCTAAATTCTAACGAATCATTAACTATAATAAGTCTTGAGATCCAGTCCATTGATGTTTAATCCAAAAGTTTCAACTATTGAAGATATGAAGGAACTTGAAAAACTAAAGATGGATGAGCTACATGGAATTCTGATTGTATATAAGATCAGAATAGGAAAAGAGATGTTGATATTAAAAGAAGAATCTTTCAAAGCATTAAAGAAAACAAAAAGACACAATGACGATAATCATTCTAGTTTTTAACCAGACAAAGAAGAATCTCAATTACTAGGAAAGTTGAAAAGAATATATGCAAATATAAAGTTAAGCTACTATTCAAATGTTTTAAGCATGGTAGAATAGGTCACTATGCTTTTAAATTTCCATATGAAAAATCATAAGATAGTGATGATGAAAGAGAACATAGAAATAGAGGTAAATTTCATAAAAATAAGAAGGTAGAATCTCTCAAGAAGAAAAATTTATATGTTAAGGAAGATATCAGCTAATTAGAAGATAGTGATGAAGATGCATTTGATGATAATAAAGAAGAAGATCTTCTCATGGCCTTGGAGAATTAGATATTAGATTAAGAAGAAGAAGACGTTGATGGGGAGGTAGATCTTGAGGGTGAACTTGTCAGTGCCTTAAAAGAAATAAGAAGACTCAAAATAAAGAATAAAAAGCTTAAGGATCTATCACAAAAATGTAAAAATGAAGTGATGGGCCTGTAAATTAGACATAAATTAAGGCCCATCTAACCATCCTTCAGCACATTAAACCTATCTTTTTGCAATAGATCATGTGTTTTTAAATTTGATATGTTCATTAGGAAGGTTTATGGATAATTGCTTATTTGTGCCTAATATTATTTATTTTTGTGGAACATTGGGAGAATATTGGGCAGATTATGACACTTTGGAGGAGGAGATAATTTAGGGACTTGATCCCTACTACAAGAGGATCAATATTAAATAATAAATCAAGAAGATATTGTGAAAAAATTGCACAAATTCCGGAGCTCCAATGGTTGAGAAAATATAGGAATGTGTTCCCTATCATTTAATGCAGATTCCTAGTATTGGGAACGAGATCCACTAATTAAGGGATTTTGGTGGGGAAAGATTCCTCCTTTCATGGGGAATGATTCCTAATCATTTTTTATGAGTACCAAGTCAAATTTTCCTCTGGGGGTTTCTTTTTCTTAGTCTTCTTGTGGAGAGAACTCATATTTTTGCAACTCCATTGTCATTTCTTGTAGGTATGTAATTGTATTGATGGAAATAACGAATATTGGTCATTCGGTGAATTATAGTTTCTTGTAGTAAATATGAAGTTTTCTATAGTAACTATAGGATCTCTTGCAACAAACTTCCAACATATATATACTTTCCCAGATTCACTCAAGAAGCTTGGTTATTTTCCCTTATGGTTGAATCAAGACACCCAAGCTCTAAATCAATGATTAGGGAAGACTAAAGACAACTTAGGAGTTAACTTTTTACCCATGCAAAAAATTTCCGAGATTTGGGATAATAGACAGATTTATGAATTGGATGATTTTCTTGATTGCCACATCTAATCAACTCTGTTAATGGATCTAAAATATTTGAAATGTAATGGTTGACATTTATTTCATGATATTTACTTTATGCAATTAGAATAGGTTTCTTTCCTTGTATTTTCTTTCTTGCAATAGGTTAAGGTTTCCTTTTCGAGCATTTCATTTTTTGTAATTAGTTTAGGAATTGATTTCATTATATTCACTCCATTGAATCATGACACCAAAGGAAAGACACATTCTATGTTGCACATATAGTGTTGATACCTCTTCAGTTTGTACGAACCCCGGGTTGATAATTCAAGTTGGTAGCCTTTGGATTTGCAACATTCTTGTTGCAATACCGAGGCTCATCACTTTTTGGCGTCGTTTCCAGGGAGGTGTCAAAGTATGAATTGTTTTCTTCACTAGTTGATTCATTTCTTTTGCTTTCTGCAAAACAAAAAATTGCATTAGGAATCTCTCATTTCAAAAATATAAAATTTCATTGCATTAGTGTTTTCATTTAGTCATAAAAACAAAACAAAACAAATTCTTCAACACCAACGCCCCCCCCCCCCCCCCCACCATTTGATCGCATGGTATAGTAAGAACCACATCACCATTCATTTTTGTAGGTAGAAGAAGAAGAGGTGACAGAGAAGGTAGAAGAAATGAATGGAGATGATGAGAATGAAGAAGATCCTCTTAGATTTCCCATTCAAGATACTAATGTTAGTGTGCACATGAAGAACATCCCTCCATCTTTTCTTCCAAACTTTCATGGTAGGAGGTCAAAGGATCAGAAAACATTTCTCTTTGAATTTGAAATTGAAATTGTTTGTAGATCTTATGGTTACTTACTAAACAGTAAAAAATTGACATTGTTTCCGGCAACTTTGAAGGATAGATCTCTTAAATGGTTCATGAGTTTAGGGACTAATTCAATAAGATAACGGCTCTTACATAAAGATCATGATCTTAAAGAAGAAATGTTTAGAATGAATCAAAAATAAGATGAGAGCCTTGAATATCTAACAGAGAGGTTCATGTATAATGTTAAGAGGGAAAAATTACATCATTTAGGATCAGACACACTAAAAACACTCTTAGAACAATTAGGGATGAATGGGTTGATCTCCTTGATCTCATGAGTAGAGGTGATGTATACCAATTATCATTTGAAGAAATTTATGAAACATGTAAAAACATATCAAGAGGAAGGGCAAGAGTAAGTCAATCAGCATCAAGATCGGTAAGTCAAGCTAAACTTGGAAATTTGCTTGATAAATTTAAAACATAAATTCTTATCAATCTAAGAGAACAAGAGGAAATGTTAAGAATACAAAATGAGCAAGAACAAGATGTTGATATTTTTGTTGTCCATGCATAATCACATGATGTTAAATATTGCCCCTCATTACCAAGGTTGAAGGATGTTTACTAAGAGGACAATGGAGTAAGTCAATTTCCAATGCAGCTATGTTATGTAGCTCCAAGAGGACCATGGAAGCCTATTCAAACTGATATGATGAAAGATCCTAATTCACAATTTCAAGCTTATGCACATCCATCTCAAAGTAATTGGAACACACCCTTTCCTCAGTAACCTTGACCATCTCAACTTGAAAACCAATCTTGGAAACAAGGTTGGAAAGGAACTTCCATCCATAATATCCTCAATATTTTCCTCAATATCCTCCATAACGAACTCCATTTTATCCCTACCATTCACCTCCACCACAACCACAACCCCAACTACATCCATCTCAAATATCCACTCCCACTCAACTACCAGTACCACCATTTCCGAGCCCATACAATGAAGTAGCTTAGCCCACTTACAATGCTAAGGTACAAGACTTCCAAAAATCTCCTCTTGATCTAAATGATATTCATCTTAGCTCAGGAAGAGTATCACAAAATTAGATTCTCTTGATATCGTTGAAGGACAACATGCAGAAAAAAAAAGATTCAAATGAGAAGACCAAAGAATCATGAGTTGCACTTGACGAAGAGTAGGCATAAAAATCAGATATTGAGAAAGTGCTCTCATTTTTACCATCATATCCTCTATGTGTTCAAGAGTATAATCAACAAAAATAACAACATCTGAATTTCATGGAAGAAGAAAACATCCAAGATGATCCAAATCAGCAAGTGGACCAAGGGCATCACAACTATATTAAAATATGGTTCCAGATAGTCACTAAGTTGCATCAATACTCTCTTCTTCAACCGTGATTGATATCATCAAAGTCAAAGCATTTGATCTCTTACATTCAGGTACATGTCAAAGAATATGTTTCGAGCCTACACATGATTTTATCTGTCATCCAGTTATGCAAGTGGCTCCATTGGAAGTATTCCTACACTTGAAAATGGTTTTGATTTTTCAAATAGAGTAGGATAGGGAAAGAAATAAAAAAATGAAAAATAAGAGAAAAAATAAAATCTCAGGTGAAAACCTCCATGGGGCATTTAATGGGTTGGAAAAAAGAGAAAAAGAAAAGATCCCAGGTGAAAACCTCCTTTGAGGCGCATAGGCAAACCTACTAGTTGAAAACCTCATTGAGGCGGCTAGTAGGCCTAGCAGAAAAAGATAAAAGAAAAAAAATATCTTTGCTCCATGTATCTCTCTCTCATGAATGCAGGTTCTCTCCAACCTCTCCAAGCAACAAAAACAAGTTAGCCACCAAAATAAAAGTTTATCACAAGTCTAGTTAAAAGAGGTCAAATTTTGACTTTCTCCTCCTTTGCTCAAATGTTCCAATAGGACCAAGGCCATTCCAATCCATCACCCTCACCTATTTCCACCATCCACTCATCATTCCCATGATTTTACCACTCATTTTCCTTGTTGTCCTGAAATACTACAGGAATATCCTGTAGTTACTATAGGAAACAAAAATAAATAGAGCAGAAAATTATTTTTGTCATATCTTGAAAACCATGCATCTATTTGCCAAGCTATTTCAGGGGGAGATGCATATGGATGAATTAACCCGAGCAATTTCAGCAAATTCCAGTGCATAGTTTTCAAGAAATTGACCTCCATCACCTAAAACCATTTTTGAATTTTCTCAATATTCGTGCATCCATTTGCAAATTTTTTTCATGGGGAGATGCATATGGATGATGGTAACATGCCCAAGCAATTCTAGAAAATTCTAGTGCATAGTGTTCAAGAAATTGACCTCCATCACCTACAACCATTTTTTATATTTATCGATATTCGTTCATCCATTGGCCAAATATTTTTTATGAGGAGGTGCATAAGGATGATGGAAACATGCTTAGAAAATTTCAAGTCAATCCAGTATACCATTTGTGAGATATGGGTTTAAACAGGCTGCTACAGGGTTTCCTGTAGTTACTACATGATGTCCTAGTTTTCTACAGGAAACTAGTTGAATGTTATAGGAAGGTAGGGAAGGTGAAATGAAGTGTTGATAAGGGGTATGCAAATTTTGAAAAGTGTGGGGAAGTTTAACATCACCCATGGCCCAGTCCAACACTCTAAGAAGGTCAGATTTGACTAAGATAGCTTGCTCACGGTAACTGGAAGACAAAGGTTTAGAATCACCAAGCTATGAAGACCTGTGTAGAAGAAAAAAAAGGAAATTATCACCTCTAGAGGACCATGGATCGATCATCAACTCAACAATAGCATGCATGCCTCTCCAAAAACCATCAGGTAGGTACATGTATGCAATATTCTTGCTCTCTTCTCTTGAGCATATTATAGTTATAAATTTGTTGTTAATGCATGGTAGATGAGGTTTTATAAGCTAAGGATGGGTTAGTAGTCTCAGCCACCTTCAACTAGTTAATGCAGCTAACTCCCTCACTCATGCAATGTGGAAAAGCCAAATTAGGAAGGGTGATGATTTCGAGGAATGAGGAAAACAGTTAGAAGAATAAATTTGTGCAAAGTCCAAGTCACCATAGCACTCCAAGCCCTCCATCCATTTCATATCCACTATCTATCCATCATTCATCCATCCTATTTCATAAGAAAAAAATTAATCTTTTTCAAGAACAAACCCTACACTCTGTCTCACCCTAAAAACTTCTTGAAAAAACACATAGAGCACATCCTCTCCATTTTCACAAACCTACACTACTCCCTTTGAGAACTAGAATCATCCTCCAAACCATATACATCATTTCTCATCACTCCCATATAGTTTGAAGACCCTGAAAGAGAAGGAATGATTGCTATAGGAAGGCATAATGCTACTACAAGAAGGACGAAATGAACAAATTGTGCTAAAACCCAAAATGGCAGTGCTTAAGAGAGACCTAATCAAAACAGAGAACTCCAAGGCCATTAGGAAATCATCTAGGCCACAAAATAGAAGAATAAGGCAACAAAAGGCAAGAAGGTGTTCACATCAAAATAGAACTCAAACTACAGTGATGAAAAGAGGTTTTCCAAGAGGTCTCTAATCTATTTGTATCTTTTTTCCAGGGCCTAAAAGATGCTATAGAAAGGGGAGCAGGGCATGGAAGTCAAGTTGAGGGCCTATCCTAGCCTCAAACTATAATCTTTGCTCAAAACAAGTTTTGACAGGTTTCTACAGGGTTCCTGTAGTTACTACAAGAATTACTACAGGGTTTCCTTTAGTTACTACAAGATGTCCTAGTTCTCATCTAAAGGCATTTGGAAAATTTCAAAGGTGTCCAAATGGTGGAAAAAGGTAGCAAGATGTCGGAAAAGGATGTGGAAGACCTTTCTAAACTGAATTTTTTTTAAAAACCCATCTTTAATAAGGGGAAGAAGGCAAGCTAATGGTCTCAAGAAACACTGTAATTTTTCTATGCACAAATAGTTTTGGAAAAATGAGTGAAAATGGAATGAAGGTTTCAAGGGAGAGGATATGAATGAAATGGATCTACAAGCCAACAGAGTTCACTTGCAAATAGGAAAGTTATTTTTTTGCTTGAAAGACTGTTAAACAATCATGAAAAGAACAACTACATTTTTGTGCTTGTCCTTGCAGAACTTACATCCAAGATTCTTAAGAGAAAGGACTGAGGAATGCACAAGAGAGAGCCCACCAAGGCCATGAATGAGGAACAATGAGGTCACTAAGTTTCTCATAGGATGAGCAACACTTTCAGTAGGGGGGTATGATGGGCCTCTAAATTAGACATAAATTAAGGCCCATATGACCATCCTTCAACACACTAAACCTATTTTTTTGCATTAGATAATGTATTTTTAACTTTAATATGTTCATTAGTAAGGTTTATGGATAATTGCATATTTGTGCCTAATATTATTTATTTTTGTGGAATATTGTGAGAATATTGGGCAGATTATGAAGCTTTGGAGGAGGAGATAATTTAGGGACTTGCTCCCTACTACAAGAGGATCAATATTGAATAATAAATCAAGAAGATAGTTTGAAATAATTGCACAAATTTTGGGGTTTCAATGATTGAGAAAATCTAGGAATGTGTTCCCTGTCATTTAATGCAAATTCCTAGTATTGGGAACCAGATCCACTAATTAAGGATTTTTTGTGAGGAAAGCTTCCTCCTTTCATGGGGAATCCTTCATAATAATTTTGTATAAGTACCAAGTCGAATTTGCCTCCAGGGGTTGGTTTTTCTTAGTCTCTTGTGGGGAGAACTCGTATTTTTGCAGCTCCATTGTCATTTCTCGCAAGGATGTAATTGTATTGATGGAAATAATGAAGATTAGTGCCATGTTCAGCTTCTAAATATTGGTATCATCCATACAACTCTGATTTTCCTTGGGATTGGCCATCCCACGAGCCTTAGGGGCCCTTTTGTATCATTCATTTTTTTCCCTTTCACTTCTTATTCACATGCATCTCTTGTTCTTGTTTTTGTTCTATTTTTGCATTTAGTATTGATGATTTCTTTTTGTAGGATTGGGTTAAATGGTTGAATTAAGCTTTTTTTAGGATCAAAATCATAATTTCATCATTGGAACATCTTTGGAAGGTCATAGTAATCATTGAGTTACTTGGATTAGTTTGTTTATTCCCAAAGTCCTTTGTGGCAAATAACAATAAATTTATGTTATTTTAGCATGCTAAAAATCTTCAATTGAGTTTATTCCACTTGAATCAGACCAAAAAAATATTCTAGTTAATAACAAAAATTACCCCATTTCATTTGCACTTGATTAGGTGAGGCATTTGATAGATTTACTATCTCACTAGTTCTCGAATTTTTAGATTTTAGACTAGTAATTTTCTGTTATTTTTTAGCATGGGTTAACAAAGGTACTTTTGAGTGATTCCACTTGCAATGGATACCTAATACATTCTATTCAATAAAAAAAATCCCATCCAATTTTCATTTGATTTTCTTGGTCATTCAGTGAATTACAGTTTCTTGTAGTAAATCCACAGTTTCCTGTAGTAACTACAGGATCTCCTATAGAAGCCTTCTAACATGGATATACTTTCACAGATTTGCTCAAGAAGCCTAGTTATTGTCCCTTAGGGTTGGATCTATTGGAAATACTAAGAGGAGGGGTGAATCGGTATTTCTTTTCAATTGTTATTTTTACCAGTTAGATCACTTATATTTAGAACACAAAATGAACAATAAGAATAAATACTTTTATTAATTTATTCTTCATAATAAATCAAGTACAAGATATGTAGAGCTCCAACCCTAGATGAATACACCGATCTTCAATATTCCAGGCTCCAACATGTATTTTCCAAGCACCAACTTGGATTTCCAAGGCTCCAACCTGTATTTTCCAAGCACCAACTTGGATTTCCAAGGCTCCAATCTGTATTTTCCAAGCACCAACTTGGATTTCAAGTCTCCAACCCGTATTTTCCAAGCACCAACTTGGATTTCCAAGGCTCCAACCTTGTCAATTATGAGGCACCAACCCCAAGGGCTCCAACCCTATAACCGATTTAGGCTCCAACCTAGTTTCTTGAGGATTTCGATCCTCTAGGTCTCCTATCTTCCAAGGCACCAACCTTGTCTTTTCGAGGCTCCAACCCTTAGATTCACTTTGTCAAGATCTATTTAGTTATACTTCACAACTCATAATGCCTTCTTCAATGAGCCCTATCTATCTTCATCTTCACTGTAGTCTCCATGGTATGTCATCAATGACAACCTTGATCTATTCACATGAAGTTGTCTCTGTTGTCCTTCATCATGCTCAAACTAGATCTCCAAGGTCACATCATGAGGGCCTTCAACAATGCATCATGGTTTAGTGGATGTCCTTTTTCAAGGATTATTTAATGACTGCTCTTGAAGTATCTTCAAATGTACTTCAAAATTGTCTGCAACAAATGATTCTCTCACAATATTGCTACAAGCCTCAACAATGTTACAATAGGTCTTCAAATGGCTCCAATATATGCTTTGGAAAATGCTTCAAATAGCCACTACAAATTCCCCTCCAGGTTACTTCAAGGTCTGGTTCAAAGTGTCTCCAAGATGTCTTTCAAATGAGCCCAAAAAGATCTTCAAGTCTGCTCTAGGATTGTCTTCAAAAGGCTGCAATAGGATTGCTCAAATAAGGTCTTCAAATATGTTCCAAATCACCTCAAGGAGGTCCTCAATTACACTTCATAAACTACCCCAAAAGGGGGTCTCCACAAGCTTCCCAAAACTACTACAGATATGCTTCAAAAGGCTCCTTCAAAATAGCTTCAGTATACCTCCAAAACACCCTCAAGAACTTCCTTCAAAAGACACTTAACTCTTGATTCAAGTCTTGCTTAAATTGTTGCACTGGTAGGATATACTTAGCCTTAATATGAAATGAGTATGGTAATAACTCTTCCTTTTCCCTGTAACAAGGAATGCCTTTGATACAGTAGTCTTATAGCCTCAGAATCTTTTCTTGGACAGAGATATAATAGCTTCAAAATTCTTGCATAAACAGAGATATAATTTCCTCAATTACCTTTCACTTGGACAAAGATATAACAACTTTATAATTTTTGCTTCTCCACATATAATATTGTCTCAGACTCTTTGTTTGCTTCCACATGGATACGTCTCAAATTTTGCTGATATAAATACAATTACAAAATCTCATTCCTTCAGCCAAGTCTCCCAAAACAAGTCTGAAATATAATAGTTCTAGGACTATTCTTAAGCTATCAACCTCTGCAAATACACATCCGAGATCTGAAATGATACTTTCATAGTTTTTTCCACATATCTGAGGAAAAAAAAACTATGTTATAATAAGAATTGCCTAAACAATTAATCCCTTTTTTTTTCTCCTCGGGTTTTGTCTCCTTCTAAGCCTTGTATTTGTATTGATCATCCAAATTTGATGATTTGAATGCTGAGTTTTAAACGTTAATATATACTAGTTTTTTGAGTTATACAAATAGATACGTCAGTTGGAGGAGAGGTTGAATTTTGTTGAAGCCGACATATCTTTAGGATATTTTTTTTAACATTTATTTATTTGTCTGCCATGTGATGTATGCATTACTTCTATCTACCATGTGATGGATAATATAAGACTTTGTCTGCCATGAGAAACATGGATCATATAAGTTCTTGTCTACCATGTGGAAAAGACCTTGTCTGCCATGCGAGTGATATATGATCCAAGTGGATATTGGTGGCCACCCGCTAATTCCACTTGGATCCCCTCTAGTGCTTCTTACAGTTTTTTCAGTTTCCTTAATTATAGCATAATTTACTATTTTTAGTAGTTTTTTGGGTCCTAAACTTCCGGAGCCGTTTTGAGGCCCTAAACGACGTTTTTTGGGAAATCTACCGCCATCAATTTTGTTGTCTAAAAATCGTCTTTTCCGTCGTAGTCCTCAGAGAGATATTTCCAACAGGCTATCATGCACGTCAAATGGAGATAATACGACCAATTCGCGACCCCGGGAAGTTGATGTACCAACTTACCCAAAAACGGGGCCCACAATTTGGCGTTTCATCTTCTAGAGTTAGGTTTTGGAATGTGAAGGGTTTTCCATTGTTTCTCAACAATAAATAGGCCTTCGAGCCTCATTGTAAGACAGTTCAGAGGCATGTAGCCACCACATCTCTTCTCAGAGATAAGCTACCATCGCCCTAGCTGCTTTAGTTCCATTTCTGTTTGTATGCATATTTCAGTATTTTACAGTAATGAAATGAGGTATTATTTCCACTGCATATCTGTCTTTATGGTTATCTCTGTATTTTATTGCATTCTTGTTTAAATCCAGATTAGTGGTATCAGAGCGGTCTACTTTTCTTCTTTGTTTTTCTTTGCATGTCCCCAATGAGGTCGTGATATAAGGAGTTAGGGCTTGAACCGGTCGAACCTTTGCAAGACCAGCCTCGCAAATCCCGACGGCCTCCCATGGCGGATGAAAAGAAAGACGAGGGGGCAGGAGATCCTATCAAAATCTTGCTCGAAGAAGCCCTCGAGCGACAAAGGAACGCGATGATGGACAACTTTACCCAAATCCTTCAGCGACTACCCAGGGGTGACGCATCGGCTTCCAACAACAACTCTGGAAATGCCACACCATTTAAGGTACAAGTTAATTTTGAAATCCCCATATTCGAGGGTCAAATAGACACAGATGTCGTTGATAAATGGTTAAATGTGCTAGAGGGTTATTTTTCTGTTCATGATTTTTCCAGTCGGGAAAAGATTATTTTCGCTCTTCTCAAAGCAGCCCCCCACATCAAGGATTGGTGGGAAACCTACTACGAGTAGAAGGATGAAAGTACAGGCTCACTATTTTCAGTCGCACCGACTTGGGATTCATTCCGAGATGCCATCAAGGAGCAGTACTACCCTGTTGGAAGCTATGAGGATCAATACATAAAGTGGACCACGCTACAGCAGGGAAGGGACCAAGACGTACCAGAGTTTACCAATATTTTCCATACCCTTCGCACAAAGTTGGGTATCAAGGATACAGAGTAGCATTTGGTACTCAAATATCGTGGCTGCCTGCACAAGTACATCCAAGAAGAAATAGAATTCCTGAACATCTCCTCGCTCGGCACGGCATACCGGTATGCCGTCAAGGTCGAGCAAAAGTTTAAATAGAAGAAGAGAGACTTTGGGTCTGCGAATCTGAAACAAGGGAAAGGTGCCCCCAAACCGTAGAACAAAGGACAAAGCCAAGGCAGGGCGGCCCAAGGCAACCCGCCAAAGTTGCAAGCAAAGAACAGCGCCGCGAAGCCGAAAAAGGACACCAGGAAGTGGTGTGAGTTCCATAACACAAGTGAGTGTCGGGCCAAGCAGTCACTGATGGCCGAGCTAAAGGTTTCAGAATCAGATGCATGTTCTGACTCTGAGTCAGAACCCGATAAGGGGAATGACAAAGGGAAGCAGATTATCGATGCGGATCCCAACGCCACCGTTGCCACCACGAAGATACAGAAGGAGGAACCTGAAGATCCAGAGGAGGAGGAGCGTATCTTCCACTCCCAGATGTGGGTAAAGGCCTCCCCGCTAAAGTTCATTGTTGACAGCGAGAGCCAAAAGAACCTCATTTCGGCAAAGGTCGTGAAATGGCTGGGCTTACCGACCACAGCACATCCACAACCATACACCATTGGGTGGCTGCACCAAGGACGGGATCTTCGCGTGAGCCAACAATGTCACCTTCCATACAACATCAAGCCCTTCACAGATGAGGTATTGTGTGACATTGATCCCCTTGAAGTTTGTGATGTGTTATTAGGAAAACCATACTTGTGGAAGCGACATGCTGTGTATGAGTCAAGGCCCCGTGCTGTTATTGTTACTTTGGGAAATAAGTTGTATAGGATACCAGAGGTAGCACCTCCTACCACCATCTCTTTGGTTACTGCAAAACAATGCAGTAAGCTCATTTCCAAAACCGGGAAGTTTGGTTTCCTGATGATACGCCCTCAAGAAAAGAAGAAGACAGTGGCCACAACCTCCAGACAGGGCCCCTCCGCACGACAACTACAGATGGACAAGGTCATGGAGGAGTATGAGGACATCTTCACCTCCCCCGCAAGGGTTCCTCTGCACTGTCAGGTCAAGCACTCCATTGATCTGACCCCAGGTTCGTCGCTGCCCAATGGACCAATCTATCAGCGCTCTGTTCTAGAGAACGATGAAATCAAGAGGCAGATTCAGGAGCTGCTGCAAAAAGGTCACATCCGTTCGAGTTCATCTCCCTGTGGGAGCCCGATCGTGATGGTACAAAAGAAGGATGGGACTTGGAGACTCTGTATTGACTATCGGGCACTAAACAAGATCACTTTCCATAATAGGTACCCAATCCCACGGATTGATAACCTCCTGGACCAACTATGTAGGTTTTAACCCTGTACAGAAATTACCTGCATACGAATTCTTAAACAAAGAAAATAAACAATGCGAGAGCATAACCCATAAAACACATATGCACAGAGATTTTTTCCTGGATCCCAAAACCGGGACTACCAGCTTGATTTTTCATTATGTTCCTTTCAATGTTACAATACATATTTATACGTGCCGAAGCATCCAATACCATGGACCGAAAACCATCGCGTCCAAAAAACATGTGCGAAAATCATGCACAAAATCATAGGTGGGTCCGCCCAACCTAACATATGGTCCAAAACCAAAATTTTCCGGGGCGCTGCCCCGAACCCCATAAAGTGGGGTTACGGGTGCCCTTCAAACCCCCTATTAACTACATGGAAAGAATATAACACAACCCAACAATCTCCCACTTGTTGTTTTCTTTCCACAGGGGGCCACGGGAGAGTTTAGTCATTTTTCAGCCCTGAGATTCCCATTGCTTCTCTACACCAAGAGAACTTCTCAGAGCTCACAGATTTTATCAATGCATCTGCAGTATTCTTCAAAGTGTCCACCTTTACCAGCAACACCTTTCTGTCTTCTATCATATCTCTCACAAAGTGATACTAAACATCAATGTGCTTTGTCTTTGAATGATAAGCAGGGTTCTTTGCCAAGAAAATTGCACTTTGGCTGTCACAGTCTATTCTTATAGCTCCCTATACTAACCCCATACTTGAACACAATCTCTGCAACCAAACTGCTTCCTTGCTTGCATGAGTGGTTGCCATATATTCTGCCTCTGTAGTTGATAGTGCCACTACAGATTGTTTCTTACTCATCCAACTGACTGCACCTCCAAATAGGTTAAACACATACCCACTTGTAGATCTTCTTTGATCCAGATCTCCAGCCCAGTCTGCATCAACAAAGCCATGAATAT
Source organism: Pinus tabuliformis (assembly GCA_031772625.1). Classification (NCBI taxonomy): domain Eukaryota; kingdom Viridiplantae; phylum Streptophyta; class Pinopsida; order Pinales; family Pinaceae; genus Pinus; species Pinus tabuliformis. The sequence continues at coordinate 1,463,015,273 of CM062820.1, read as the reverse complement.
CCAACACTCTGTCACATCCTGGTCTTCCTTGGTAGCACAAACCATAATCACTAGTGCCACACAAATACCTGAAAACCCACTTCACTACTGTCCAGTGCTCCTTCCCAGGTTTTGACATAAACCTGCTCAATACTCCCACTGCATGTGCAATGTCTGGTCTAGTATAGACCATTGCATACATCAGGCTACCCACTGCACTTGCATATGGAACACGGGACATGTCCTCTTCCTCTTCTTGTGTCTTGGGACACTGTTCAGCAGATAACCTCACACCTACAGGAACAGGAACCTTCACCGGTTTACTGTCCTGCATATTAAACCTCTGGAGTATTGTCTCGACATACTTCCTCTGGTTTAACCAAAGCTTCCTCTTTGACTGATCTCTTTTAATTTCCATGCCCAAAATATAGTTTGCAGCACCAAGATCTTTCATGTCGAATTTGGAGGACAATTGGGTCTTCAAATCCTGGATAATTTCTTTGTCATTTCCAACCAGCAACATATCATCCACATACAAGACCAGATAAATAATACGGTCACCAATTAATTTAAAATACACACAATGATTTGCTTTGCTTCTGGTGAAGCCAAGTCCCCGTATAAATGTATCAAATTTCTGATACCACATCCTTTGTGACTGTTTTAACCCATACAGAGACTTCTTTAACTTGCATACCAGTTCTTTCTTACCCTTCACCGCAAAGCCTTCAGGTTGCTTCATGTAGATTTCCTCTTCGAAATCCCCGTGAAGAAATGTTGTCTTCACATCCATCTATTCTACCTCAAAATCAAAAGCAGCAGCAACAGATAAAAGTAATCTAATAGAAGTTACCTTGGCAACAGGAGAAAAAATATCACCAAAATCAATTCCCGGCACCTAGGAATAACCTTTTGCTACCAACCGAGCTTTGTATTTCTCCACCTTTCCTTCTGCATTTTTCTTCTTCTTGAACACCCATTTGCTACCAATGGGTTTCCTTCCAGCCGGCAACTCCACCAGATCCCAAGCCTCATTTTTGTGCAAAGATGCCATTTCATCGACCATGGCCTCTTTCCAGAGTTTTCCATCCTCTGAATCCACTACTTCCTTCACAGTTCTGGGATCATTATCAGTAACAGACAAAGAAAAATTTGAACTAAAAGCAGATGGACTATAACTTTCTGTCTGCCTTCTTTCTCGAACTGATCTTCTCACAGCCGGAGTTTGTGGCTCTTCATCTTCTGATTCCTCCTCTGCTGCAGAGTCTGATTCTTCCTCCTTTGGCTCAAACTCTATCTTCTCAGGTTCCTTTGGTTGGACTTCATGTTGAATAGCATCTTTTACCTCTCTGAATAACACATCTCAGCTGTACACAACCTTCCGTGTGACCGGGTTCCAAAGCTTATAACCCTTTAAACCATCCTTATACCCAATAAAGATGCACTTTTCAGATTTACTATCCAACTTGGTTCGTTTCTCCTTTGGAACATGTACATATGCATCACATCCAAATACCCTTAGATGTGAAAGAGAGGGTTTCTTACCAGTCCATACTTCTTGTGGAGTCTTATCCTCCAACGCTGATGAAGGTGATCTGTTGATCAGGTAACATGCAGTATCCACCGCCTCTGCCCAGAATTCCTTTCCTAACCCGGCACCACTGAGCATGCTTCTTGCCCTTTCCATCAACGTCCTGTTCATTCTTTCTGCGACTCCATTTTGCTGAGGTGTATATGGAGTAGTCTTCTGCCATGCTATACCACACTTCTTACAAAATTCTTCAAATTCCTTGCTGCAAAATTCTCCACCATTATCCGTCCTCAGCACCTTTATCTTCTTCTCTGTCTGATTTTCCACCAGAGCCTTAAATTCTTTAAACCTGTCAAAGACTTCAGATTTCTTCTTAAGAAAATATATCCATGTATTCCTTGAGAAGTCATCTATGAATGATACAGTACACAGACTTACCTAGTGATGGAACCTTCACAGGTCCAAACACATCACTGTGCACAAGCTCTAATATCTGTTTAGTCCTCTTACCACCAGAGGGGAAACTCACCCGATTCTGCTTCCCATATACACAATTTTCACAGAAATCAAAATCCAGAGAGCTATTATTCATACCTTCTACCATACCTTTACCATGAAATATTCGAAGGCCCTTCTCTCCAATATGTCCAAGCCTTTGATGCCACAACATGGTCTTCTCTCCAAAGACCACTAGATTCTCTACTCCATTTTCAGGAACCATAGAACTATTGCACCCATCAACAACAGTGCTACCTTGCAGCTTGTACAGAGTTCCAATCCGAACTCCCCGCATTAATATCAGTGCTCCTCGAACCATCTTGCAGGTATCTTTCTCGAACACCATCTTTACACCTGCATCATCCAACTTGCTTACAGAAATCAGATTTCTGGCCAATGCAGGAATATGTAGAACACCTGGAAGTGTTCTAACCCTTCCACCTTGCAACTTCAACTTTACTTTTCCTCGACCAATGCTTCTAGCCTTCCTATCATCTCCTAAGAAGACATCACCACCATCGTATTTCTCATACTCACAGAACCACTCTCTATGGGGAGTGAAGTGAAAGGATGCACCTGAGTCAATCAACCATGCCTCATGATCTACATGTGTACTTGAAGAAGCCAAGTACACATCCCCACCTTCATCTGAGGTGGTTTTCGCCTCTGCAGAAGGAGCATCATCAGATCCCTTTTCTTTATCAGGAGCTTTAGATTTACAATCCCTTCTGAAGTGCCCTTCCTTTCCGCATTTCCAACACACCACCTTTGTAGGTTTTCCTGGAGATTTAGATCTCCCTCTAGATTTATATCTCCCACTCGATGACTTATTTTTGTTTCTGTTCTGGGACCGTCCTCGTACAGACAAGGCATCACCATTCTGGTTGTCCATATTTTTCCATCTCATCTCCTCCGTCAGCAAGGCTGAGACTATTTCATCAAACTGCAAAGAAGTTGCATTGCTACCTATTGCAATAACCAGACTATCCCACGAATCTGGTAGAGAACACAACAGACTGATGCACTTATCTTCATCTGAAATTTTAATATCAACAGATAATAACTGACTTACCACAGTATTAAACGCATTCAGATGCTCTGTCACCGAGTCTCCATCTTTTATCCTCAGGTTATACAGCTTTTTCCGCAGGAACAGTTTATTCACCAGAGACTTAGATTGGTACAAAGTCCCTAACTTGACCCACAAAGCCTTTGCCGTAGCTTCCCCTGATACATTCAGCAATACTGAATCCAAGACACACAATCGTATTGTGCTCTTTGCCTTCCGATCCAGCTTCTTCCATTCTTCATTGGTCGCTCCCGATGGTTTAGTACCCAGATCTACCGCGATCCACTGATCTTTTTCCATCAACAGATCCTCCTTCTTGAGTTTCCACAACTCAAAATTCTGACCATTGAACTTCTCAATCTCTATCTTTCCACTGCTCGCCATCTTCTTTCACCACCAGAATCGATCTCGCAGATCTCCCACTGAATAGGGTCTACCACAGGCCCGAGCGAAACCCCTAAGCAACAAAGGCATCCCCTTGAAGCCAAAACAGCTCTGATACCAAATGTAGGTTTTAACCCTGTACAGAAATTACCTACATACGAATTCTTAAACAAAGAAAATAAACAATGCGAGAGCATAACGCATAAAACACATATGCACAGAGATTTTTTCCTGGATCCCAAAACCGAGACTACCAGCTTGATTTTTCATTTTGTTCCTTTCAATGTTACAATACATATTTATACATGCCGAAGCATCCAATACCATGGACCGAAAACCATCGCGTCCAATACCATGGACCGAAAACCATCGCGTCCAAAAAACATGTGTGAAAATCATGCACAAAACCATAGGTGGGTCCGCCCAACCTAACATATGGTCCAAAACCAAAATTTTTCGGGGCACTGCCCCGGACCCCATAAAGTGGGGTTACGGATGCCCTTCAAACCCCCTATTAACTACGTGGAAAGAATATAACACAACCCAACAAAATAAAGGGGGAAAAATATTTCAGCAAGATCGATTTGAAGTCAGGATATCACCTAGTACCAATCGAACCCTCCGATGTGTGGAAGACTGCCTTCAGAGCCAAGGAGGGCCTTTTCGAATGGTTGGTTATGCCTTTCGAATTGACGAATGCTCCTGCAACCTTCATGAGGCTAATGGACGACATCTTGCGGCCATTGACCAACTCATTTGTAGTGGTATACTTGGATGACATCTTGATCTTTAGCAAGACTTGGGAAGAGCACCTCCACCACATCCGACAGGTTCTCCAAACACTGCGACAACAAAAGTTATGTGCCAATTTGGAGAAATGCACTTTTGGCATAACCCAGGTTCAGTATCTGGGATACATTATTGATGAACGGGGGGTGCATGTGGATCCAGCCAAGATCCAAGTCATTCGGGATTGGCCATCTCCAACCACTCTGACAGAGCTTCGCAGCTTTCTAGGCCTTTCTAACTTCTACCGCAGGTTCGTGTTGGGATTTTCTCATATCACTTGGCCCTTGAGTCAGGTCACCAAGGGAGGAGCAAAAGAAAAAAAAAATTGGTCTGAATCTCAACAAAAGGCATTCACAGAGTTGAAAGATCAACTCTGCACAACACCAGTTCTTACATTACCAGACTTGAAACAACCATTTGAGGTCGAGACAGATGCCTCTGACTATGCTATTGGGGCAGTCCTTACTCAACACGGGCATCCAGTGGCATATCACAGTGAGACACTTTCAGATACAGTCCGGAAGTATCCCACTTATGACAAAGAGATGTATTCCATTATGCAGGCCTGCCGACAATGGAAGCATTACATTTTGGGGAAGGAAACGGTCATCCACACAGACCACCAACCCCTGCAGTTCATACAGACCCAAGGGAAATTGCAGAATGATCGCCATCAGAAGTGGTCCACATACCTGCAACAGTTCCATTTGAATATCAAGTACAAGAAGGGCAACACCAATAATGTTGCAGATTGCCTTAGTCGACCACCAATCATGGCGTTAACCACCGTGCTCAACCCTTATGGGCACGAGACTTCTGATTGGCCACTACAGTCGGGCCGTTGGGCATTTTGGGGTCAAAAGAACGGTGGCAGTACTGTAGAAATATTTCTATTGGCCAAATCTTCGACAGGATGTCGGGAAGTACATCAGATCATGCAATGCTTGCGCCATTGCCAAACCAACCATCAAGAAACAAGGCCTCTACACCCCACTGCCTACCCCTAGTCGACCTTGGGAATCCATCTCCATTGATTACATGTCAGGCCTCCCTTCCACTAGGCATGGAAATGACTGTGTTTTTGTGGTCGTCGACAGGTTCTCGAATATGGCCATTATGGCAGCCTCCAAGAAGAATATCACAGCGGAAGCCACTGCTAAACTCTTCTTTGAACGAGTATGGGTACACTTTGGGATCCCACAGTCTATCATTTCAGATCGGGACAGCAGGTTCCTTAGTACATTTTGGTCTAGCCTCTGGTCAATGCTGGACACCAAACTCACTAAGTCCACAACCTTCCATCCTCAAACTGATGGCTAGACTGAGGTTGTCAACAGGATGATCGTACACATTCTGCGCATGTACAACTCAAAGCATCCACGCACATGGGACGAGAGCCTCCCCTATGTTCAGCACAGCTACAACCGGGCTCTCCATAGCTCGACTGGCCACAGCCCTTTTCAGGTGGGATTGGGATTCCAACCACTATGTCCCATCGATGTGGCCATGCCATTTGCAGCTACTCACACAGATTCTGCTCATGTCTAGTACGAAACAGATAAGGCAAACAACTTCATTGAGAACATCCAACATATTCACCAGCAGGTCCATGACATTCTAGAGAAATCAAATGCCAAGTACAAGTAGCGACATGATCAACATCAGGTGCCACACAAGTTTCAAGTGGGCAACAAAGTCTGGTTGCATTTGCAAAAGGAACGCCTTACCTGAGCCTATCGGAAACTCATACCACTTCGATATGGCCCTTACACCATTACCAAGGCTGTGGGAGACAATGCATTTGAGCTCAACATTCCCCCATTCCTTGGCCTGCACCCGATGTTCAATGTCGACCACCTTCGGCCATACTTTCCACCATTACTAGACACGTCCTACATTGCAGAACAACTCACACCCATAGAGTTAAATCCAGCTTGCATGGAACAAGTTGCAACTGATCGGATCATGGACACATAGATCAAGCACACTCGCCAGCAGAATATCCAACTATATCGAGTCGTCAAAGCAGGATAACTCCTTCACCAGGGCAAGTGGCTCACCAGGGACCAAGTGCAGCAAAAGTTCCCTCATCTCATGGAGGAACTCAACATAATGGGGACCATTGCTTCCTAAGGGGAGAGGAATGATCCAGGTGGATATTGGTGGCCACCCGCTAATTCCACTTGGATCCCATCTAGTGCTTCTTACAGTTTTTTCAGTTTCCTTAATTATAGCACAATTTACTATTTTTAGCAGTTTTTCGGGTCCTAAACTTCTGGAGCCGTTTTGAGGCCCTAAACGACGTGTTTTTGGGAAATCTACCGCCAGCGATTTTTTTGTCTAAAAATTGCCTTTTCCGTCATAGTCCTCAGAGATATCTTTCCAACGGGCTATCATGCACGTCAAACGAAGATAGTACGACCAATTCGCGACCCCGGGAAGTTGATGTACCAACTTACCCAAAAACGGGGCCCACAATTTGACGTTTCATCTTCTAGGGTTAGGTTTTGGAATGTGAAGGGTTTTCCATTGTTTCTCAACAATAAATAGGCCTTCGAACCTCATTGTAAGACAGTTCAGAGGCATGTAGCCACCACATCTCTTCTCAGAGATAAGCTACCATCGCCCTAGCTGGTTTAGTTCCATTTTTGTTTGTATGCATATTTCAGTATTTTACAGTAACGAAATGAGGTGTTATTTCCGCTGCATATCTGTCTTTATGGTTATCTCTATATTTTATTGCATTCCTGTTTAAATCCAGATTAATATATCCCATGGATGATGTATTACACCATGTTGCTACATTATGTATGCCATGTATGGTCATGTATGCCATGTTTTTCTATCATTAATAAAAGTTAATGCCATGTATGGTCATATATACGCTATCCAACATTATAAAAGCTTTTAATATGTTTTTATGGTTTCATATATACATTGGTCATTAATTCTCATGGGATAAGGGTTAAGTTTATATTTAGTAATGTATTTATTCATATATAATATAGGCATCATAAAATCTAGCTTTCCATTATATGCATATATTGCTAGGGTTTGGGTATTTACGTATATGGTTTTTAGAATTAGGATTTCATGCTAGGGTTTGAAAGCCAACATTTTATTCGTGCAACAATTAGGGTGTCATCTAGAGCTAGGGTTTAGGGTTGCACCATGATGACATTGGGAATCTAGGGTTTTAAGATAAGGTCTAGGTTTCTAGAATTTATGTTCATACACTTGGGATATGTTTTTGCATGCTTCATCATTGCTAGACATACATTTAGGGAATCATTAAGAACAAGTATTCCTAGGGTTTAATAAAGCAAGGGAATATGCATCATCTTCATGCTTAGGGTTTTCTGGTAGGGTTTGCATGAGGTTATGGGAAAGGGTTATTCATCATCAAAATAATATTTCCATCACAATTAATGCCATATTGACATTAATGACAACCTTGATTAACATAATCAAGACCCCCAAGCTCTAAATCAATGATTACGGAAGACTAAAGACCACTTAGGAGTTGCCTCTTTAACCATGAAAAACATTTCAGCTATTTGGGCTAATGGACAAATTTATGAATTAGATAATACGATGATGATTTTATTTATTGTCACATCTAGTAAACTCTTCTAATTAATATAAGCTCTTTGAAATTTAATGTTTGACATTTAGTTCATGATCTTTACTTTATGTAATTAGAATAGGTTTCTTTCCTTGTATTTTCTTTCTTGCAATAGGTTAAGGTTTCCATTTCGAGCATTTCATTTTCTGTAATTAGTTTAGGATTTGATTTCATTACATGCACTCCATTACAGCATGACAACAAAGGAAGGAAACATTATATGTTGCACATATAGTGCCGATACCTCTTAAGTTTGTACGAACCTCGAGTTGATAATTAAATTTGGTAGCCTTGGGAGTTGTAGCATTCTTGTTGCAATACTGAGGCTCATCATAAATATCATTATTTTGATGAAGCATCAATCATCCTCCTAAATTTAAAACTAGAATAGGCCAAGAAAATAGAATATACACTAATAATGTAGTTGAAATAGAAGGATAGAAATTGTCAGAATCTAGAAGTAGAAGTTGTATCCTTAAGAAAGGATCTAGAGAAGGAAAATGTTCAATTGAATGTGAACAAACTTTGAAAAAGGGAATAACTCATTAGATAACATTCTCATCTACCATATATCTCCCTTTAATAAAACAAGTCTTAGTTTTAAAGGAGATCATAAGACATTCAAAGGAGAATCAAGCTCAAGGATGTCAGAAGAAGAAGAACCTAAAAGCTATGTCAATGTGCTTAAAGGATCAAGCAATAATGCATACAGATTTAGAAATAAATCTATGGATTAGTAGATACATTACCTTATTATAAATGCAAATGGAACCAGGAAAGAAGGAAATTACCAACAAGTATCTAATCCTCAAATGAAAGAAAGTAACACCACGCAAGGAAGTGAAGACTAGTTGAGAAACCAGGAATTGATTTAGAATAATTGCTCCACCAAGAAGGGTTATCACATCCAAGTATCAAAATTTATTTTATGACTATTTATTTTCATGCAATAATTTTGGTCACAAGGTAGTAGATTGAAAAGCCTATGTAAGAAATGATTGTAGTAGAAATAGAATCAGAGGATCTTATGAGACCCAATGAATGGCTATGAAATCAACAAATATATAAATTCTTATGAAGGTGATCACAAATCATTTGTTCCTTTATTAGATTATGTTGAATTTTAGAAATTCAATAACTATGGTCACAAAGCAAGTGAGTGTAAAATCATCCCAATAAGGCCTCCTGAGCAAAATAAGAAAGAAAAACCCACAAAGATTTGGAAAAGAAGGAAAAAGGAAAAAAAGTGTGGATATATATCATATGCTCAAAAGAAAGGAAATAAATGCTACATCGATAATGGTTGCTCAAAGCATATTCTTGGAGATAAGAGAAATTTTCTATCTTTGAAAAAAGATGAAGGAGGAAGTGTTACATTTGGAAATAATGCTCCAACAAGAATAATGGGAAAAGGGACAATTATTTTGGACAAGAAAAATGCCAAAGATCAGAATGTATTGTATGTTCATGGTCTTAAACATAATATCTAAAGTCTTAGCCAAAATATGAGTTCCTATTTCACTTAGATAGTTGTGAAATAGAGAAGTCATATTTATATAAAACTATTGTGAAAGCAATGTTAAAAACCAAGAAAATACTGAGAGGGGGTGAATTAATATTGTAGGAATTTTATAAACTTTCTTTCACTTGTAATGATATTAAGAAACCATAAAAAACTTCAAAAATTAAATTATATGAGCATGACAAGAATCAACATAATTTTCCCAAACAGTACACGTATATTCTTCAAAATTTTCTGCAATTTCTTCACAAGACAAGCTACAACTCGTTGTTACAAAATTATTTGGCTACAACCAGTAGGAAGCTACATCTCCCTGATTTATCAGCTACAACTAAAAGGAGATTCAACCCATAATTGTTTACCAACACCTACTGGAAGGAGCTACAACCCTTGATTTGCAATCTACAACTTGCTTGGCATCCATGATTCATCTTTAATCTGTTTTCACACTAGAACCATGAATTACAAATTCTTTTATAAGAATAAAATAATTTTTCCAACACCACCTTCAAAAATCTCTAATTACTGAGAAATCCACCATCCACACCAACATCAATCCAACCCACACACACCACAATGCATCCACACTCTTATAGAATTCCTTAATCAATTATGCTTATAAAGTAAATTGACTAATAGTTTTAGCTTCTTTGCATTTTAGTTAACTTCAATATTATTTTTGGTTTTCTCTTGTTAAAAATATGTCTTTTGAACTAATCTTTGAGTTATCAACCTCTATTTTATTGTTCTGAGTTCAAACTCTGAGTTTTTTCTTCTAATTTCAGACAAACTCGCACTTTACATGTTTTAGTTACAATTTACCAAATATGGCATATCTCTAAACTTAGAAGCTTTAAACGTCCATGCTTCCATATATACTACCAAATATAGTTCTACAAACCCAAGATTTTGTATATTGACACTTTTGGCCATATAACCAAGCACTGATACCTACGCCTTTAACTTGAGTTCTTTGATAGTTAACTCAATTGGCTCTTGGTATTTACGCCACATAAAACCATGTTTTGGTGCTTAAACTTAGCCCCGAACACTATTATCCCAATGATATGCTAATGTGCCCTTTTAAAACTTTCTAGGTATACCATACGGGATGACATGTCCCATGGGGCTGCCCTACATCTCTCTCATTGTTCATTGTTTGTGCATTGTACATGTTGACTTGTCCTGTCGCCTGTCTCCCAGTCATTCCTTCTTTGTGCCTTAAGAATTCTTTAGGGTTGACCTTCAAGGATGAGCTATCATGGTGGGTCTGGCCACTGTACCTACAACCAATCGTCTGCTTCCACATTTCCTGTTGCCAATTTAGCCTGTAAGTCCTTTGTGTGCACTGCTCGAACCTTCCGGGATCCTACTTACGAGATGGCGTCATGATGTCATCATCAGTTCCACATGGTGCCACTTGCGTCGTGACACGTGTCACTCAGAAATGATCCACTAGGGTACCTAAAAAATTTTAAAAAATCTACAACGTGTCCACCTCTTATTGGCCTAGTGTTGATGTCATCATCCGTTCAATCTAATGCTTTCATGTAGCTCATTCGTTCAATCCCTTTATAAAAATTCTAAGGGTCTCGACCAATTCTCCTTGCTCCATGTTTCCTGACCTTTCTCCATTGTTACAAAAACCATTGTTGGGAAAACCAACCATTTTGACACCCATATTGTGTGGTTTGTGGTATTGAGATAGGTACGGGGTGTTATAATGAACCTTCTTCATTCATCTGACAATCAATGATTTGGGAAAACCACCATTTCCAACACCCTATTGTTCATTAAATATTTTGATTCTTGACCTACCATAATTGTCTCTAATGTGACAGGGGAACGCGTGGGGCTCGATCCAACAACTGACATGCTCGGTTCTTTGAAAAATAGTTGAAATCATTGATGTGAGAATAGATGACGCCTCTCTTCACACAGGAAGGAAATAGAATCATGAAACATGATATCATGAAAATTTGTTGATTATTGTGGTATATGTAGATGATACTGTTAGAGTTGATCTGGTCATCCCTCTATCAGAGATCAAAACTCTTTTTGCATTTCATGTTTAGGTGTCCCATCTCGCTCGATCAGTTGCATTCCATTAGGATCATGCCATAAATCTGTCGGAAGGGATTTTGTCATTCATCCCCCTCATGCTTTGCACTGCTGGCTCAGGTCTGTTCATCAAAATCAAGTCTTAAAAGCCATTTGCAGTCCTATTTCACTTTCTAGGCCATAATAGTCATTTTAGTCATTAGGTCTAGGGTTAGTCAATTTGGTCTTCAAAAAGGGTCTAATAAAGCCAGCAGGCCAGAGGGAGGTTCTTAATAAGTTGTTATTTCAAAGATTTTTATCGTCATATGGATGGATTATGACTTTTCTTCAAAACTTTGTTTTGAAGACAAGTCGACATTTCATTTTTTGTAATAATTTTCTAAAACTTTCAGTTCTTGAATTCTTCAAGCGCAGCCCTGGTCTCCTTTGCCAAATCCCATGTCAACTATTCCTGCAAAAAATTTGCCAAGAAATTCATCATTTCAACCAAATATTCAACCAAAAAATCAAGGAGGAAACAAAAAGTTAGAGTTGTATTAATGATGAAAAAGTGCCAATTTCAAAACATTACAAAAATGGGTTTTGAGGAACCAAAAATCAAATCAATGTCTTTATAAAGCTTTTGTCATGAAGATCAATATCATTTTGCATGCCAAGGTCAAAGAAAAGCATTTCAAACTGAATTGGGTGAGCTAGTGCGTGTTTTGGGGAGAAATAGCTTGCAGCTAGCCGGCGCGGCACATAGAACAGGTGGCGCGACACACTGGGAGTTTTTGTCTAGTGTTATTCTGAACGGGCAAGGTGCATGGAAGCACACGATGCACTGGGCTCTTGGCGCGGCGCATACAGCCCAAAGCCAAAAATTGTTTCAAATTTCACCAATTTTCTCATAACTTGTGTGGATTTGCCAGGTAAGGTTGCTATTTTGATATTCCATCCGGTTTTGTGATTAGTGATGGTGGTTTATGGATGACAATGGGTGAACACATATATCAAACCCTCCTTCTATAAAAATAAGTAAACTTACTGTCAGGGTTTCAGAATTCATTTTTTTGCCACCAAAATCATTTCTCCTTCCCATTGTTCCCTTGTCTTCACCAATCCCTAATTCCCTATCACCTAAATTCATTATTCCCTTCTCCTAAATGCTTTGTCCCAAAACATCCAACCTCACACCTCAAATCCCTATACAACAATCCCAAACCCTAAACCTTATTCCCATACATAAAATTCCCCTCCTCTCCCTAATAAAATTTATTTCAATATTCCCTAATCCCCTACTGTTTTCCCCTTCCTAACATTTCCTGGTTGCATTTGTTTTTTCCCCTTGGTGGCAGAATCCAACTATATTGCATTACAACACAACAGTTTCATACATCATTAAAGAGCAGTCCAAGCACAGTTCATATACAACATCATTTCTTCAAGGTATATTGTACAACATTCATAGCATCTGAGCATTCATCGAACTATGAAGTGGAAACACCAAAGTGACTCTCCCTTGGAAGAACAGGCACCCCAGAGGCCTCATAAAAGTGGCAGACATGTTAGGGAAGAACCGACCACCCTTACAGAATTGCAGGCCTGCCCTCTTGCTATGTAGTGTTTTCAGCATCAATCATGCTATGAGTTTTGTCAAAGGGTGGCTAGTGTTCAATTTCATCAGGAGCTGGCTCGTCTTTTTGTGCTACACTTACATGGAGATCAGGCTTCCTTAGCTGGTGTCACCTTCACGCTTACACTAGAATTTGTCTCATTAGCAACGAGTATACCGAACATTGGTGAACCATGGCACATGAAACAGAAGATTGACCAGCAGAATTATGAGCCATACATTAAAACCAGTTTCTTGAGGCAGCTTAAGAGAGTGTTCCCGTTCTGATATCTGAAAGATGAATATGCTCCACTAATGAAATTGATCATGAAATATTTCAGCTGTGAGGGACGGTTCTCTCATATTTATGCTTATCACATCAAGTTGCTCATGCATTCCACCAAGGTACGGATGATGAACATTCTGTATTTCATTTGCCGAAACATAGAGAGGATGACCACCTTTATACAACATAAAACCCCTCAGCAACAACTTAACAATGTCTATCATTTTGCTCTTATTAAGATTTTGGTGGTTCATCAGCTTGGAGTACAGGGCATCACTTGGGATGATTTCATCTCTCGTGACTTCTTTAGAGCTTCACGGGGATTATCAGAGGTTAAGCATGAAGGTGAACCTTCTCATCAGTATGAGCGCCATGAGACCGCTAGTGTGCCGGTATTCATCACATATCAGAGAGGCACCAAACATTTGTTTGCAGCGGCAAAGCAAGTGTTATCTCCATCCGGGGTGGAAGGGCCTCGCTTCCTCCATCAGCATCACAGGTACAGGACAAAGGAAAGAGGCCAATGCAGGATGAGGGGCCTTCAGGTGAGTCATCAGTTGAACAAGAGACCGACTTCATTCTCATTCATGATGATGATACTGATACGGGTCCACAAAGCGCCAAACTTAGAGAGATCATCCAGGAGCAGCAAACAGAGATCGAAGACTTATTCCTTGACTTAGAGAGGGCTAAGTGGACAATGAAGTACTTGGAGTAGAGGAACAAACAGCTTGAGGATTAGCAAGCAATCATGGATCTACAAAACATTTGGGAGCATCGCCAAGCTGCACAAAGGAGAAGAGTTGAGCTCACGTAATTGGAGCAAGAGATTAATGAGGATCGGGAGGCCAATCTTGAGAGAGTTAACATGCACTTAGAGAGGTTGTTAGACAAGGTTGACAAAGACCATGCATTGTTGAGACACATGGCTTTCCACTACATGGCGCGAAACAAGGTGTGCAAGGCCCGAATCAGGAATTTGAAGGCAAAATTGAGGAAGGCAATAAAGAAGAAAAAGAGGCAAAGGGAGCTCGATCGTCTTTAGATATTGGATGAAGCCTCTTTAGCCCAGCATAACACTTAATGAAGAAGCTCCAGCCCAAATTTCAAGACATTTGGGGCATTTTTGGTATTTTTGTAAATTTTTGTACAAAAAACAGGGTTTTTCTCCCTGTGCGCCGCACCATGTGTGGCGCACTTATGATAGGAGGCTCCAAATGCAAAAAAGTTTATATTTTTAGATTTTTCATGAAAAATCATGACTGCGGGTGCATGGCCAAGAATTTTGGGCAATTTTTGAGTCCTCAGGACGTCAAAAACACCCTAAAAATGACCTCTCTGCCCCTATTTTGATACACAGGAAGCAGTCTTGGGAGATTGATGTTTTGGAGGGGAAAATGGGCACCAAATTCAGAATTTCCACCTGGTTTGGAAAGTAGATAGGTAGCGATTTCCAACAAGGACACTTGGGCTCAATTTGGACTTCCGAAAGTGCCTCAAAATCAGCATCAAAGTGGCGCGACGCATACAGAAATCGGCGGGCGCACAGAGGTTTTTTGCCCAATTTTTCACCTTCCAGCTCAGAAATTCAGCCAGTTTGACTAGTTTTGCTTTGTGATGTTATTTTTGACTTATCTTGATGTAATTGGATGAACATGATTTAATTTTTTCACTTAGTTACTTATTCTAGAGGATTCATTCTCTAAAAAGTGAAAATTTAATGAATGAATCAGTTTCCTACCTTATAGAGGCAAGTTGTTTTGATTGCCTAGATTTTAGTGCTTTGTTTAGAATTGGTTGAAATAGCTCCTAGAACGATGAGATCGACCCCTAGAGGCAAGGGAATAGGTTGGGCTAGTCTATATCATGTAATTCCTATGTCATTTTTAGGGTTAGACTCTTGGGAAAAGTTTGGCACTCTATTGTACATTCATTTCTGCATTTTTGGCTAAGGAAAGACCAGGGTTTTGAAGCACTGTTTGGGATCCATGTGGCTTTATGTTTTGATGGTGTGCTTCTCTGAGTAATTGTAATTTTATCTAGTGTCATGTGTATCATTTTCAAGCTTATTCTTCTGAATTTGAACAAATGAGTGATTAAGGTAGAATCCAGAACTGTTATGCTCTGCCTTTGAATTTGTTTAAATTTTCATGTTTTCATCTGTTTAAGGAGAATTAGTGAGACTCTCTTACTCTCCTTAGCTCCTCACCAGTCTGATATATCCATCTCACTCACTTTAAAGCATCAAAATGATTGCCTTCCTTGCCCCAATCGGAACTCTGCAGAAACTGTGCCTCATCCCCGAGCCCAATTTGCCTTTCCCATTTTTCAACAAAACCCTAAAAAACTCAAATCAAATCCTTTGCACTTAATACCTAGCCTAAAATCAGTTTCTAAATCAGTCATCTCCAACCCCATTGAGTATCTTTCGCTAAGATTGACCCGGAGAGAGCCCTCTCCTGTCCTCATAGGGCTAGCTACGAGGCTGAGCGTGGTTTGATGTGGACCTAGAACCTTGTCTTTTCAGCCTAAGACAAATCTAGGCGCTAACATAGTGGCGACCATACTGGGGAAGAAAATTGTTTCCTTTTTTATTTCATTGGTTTTCTAAGCTATAGACGGAGCCTGAAGTTATGCCAGGTAGCCTTCGGAACGCTTTTGCTTTGCATTAGCGCAAGTAGATAAACATTGCTTCAGTCAATCTCTGGTCTAGCTTGTAATCGTGACACTTGACCTGTAAATCGACCCAGTACATTTGAGAATTCTAAGCTTTGGATGATAAGTTTAGAATCTGAAAGGCTGAATAAGTTTTCTATGTTCCTTTGATTTCTTGAAAGCAAGACGCTGGTTTCAAAGAGATATACCAGAGCTAATCCAGATCCAAATCCTCCCCCTTTCTACGAAAATCCTAATCTGATTTCAAGAATTGTTGGCCAAGAGAGCTCTGTCACTCTCGTGTTTAAATCTTGTTCATCTCCTGCAATTTTCAAGTATCTTGAAGAGCTTGATTTTGATGAAAATTTTGAATTGTCATTATTTAAAACCAAATCCGAAAACGCTCTTGAGTCTATTGTCCCGAATTAGGACTTTCTCACTTCTCTAGATATTGAAAAATCCAATAAGTCCATTGAGAATTTCATTCTAAGACAACTCCAAACTGACATTGAGGCTGCAAATATCATTGATTTCCTAGAAGTTGCATCTGCAACTCTTGGAGCTGTCGCAACCCCAACTAGCTCAAGGGTTCCCACAAAGCCGCCTTTCATTCCCACCCTTCCCCCGCAGCCTAATATTGCTGATCAAAAGTATGCTGTAAATTCACCTCCATCTACTCCTTCTACATCCAAAATTGATTCCCCTCCGCATACACCTCACACATCAACTGCTCCCATTCCTCCAACATCCCTCGGACCAAATCCACCAAGAGAAATGGTTGCTCGATTTGCACCTCTTGTGCTGCCTCAAGTTTTGAATGACATGCCTGCAGATTATCAGAGCAAAATTCCTTTGTTTGATGGCACGCCTCAGGGTATCACAGCTCAACAACATGTCTACAAAATAACGGATTTCTTCAATCTTCATGAGATCGATGCAGAAAATGTGACTACGAGGTTATTCATGCAGACTTTCGGTGGTGAGGTAAGAAAATGGTTCAGAGCTTTTCCGGCTAGAAGTATTCCTACATTAGAAGAGCTTAAAAGACAGTTTTTGGAATGCTGGGAAGTAAAGAAAGATCCTCTGCAAATCACTTCCGAATATACCAAGATCAAGCGAAATGTTGGTGAGTCTATTCAAGACTATTGTATTAGATTCAACGCGGTTTATAATGCAATTCCAGATGATTTAAAGACAACAAGAAGATCAGATTTGCTTAAGTTCCCGAATGGTTTTTATCTGGACATGGCTTATCAGTTAAGGGAGAGAGATCCAGCTACCTTAGAAGAGATGCAGAAAATTGCCATTAGTGTTGAGGCAAATTTGAATGACAAGAGAGCTAGATTGAAAGCAAAGAAGAAAGTCTTAATAAAAGAAGAAGCCTCTATTAGTGTCAGTCTTTCCAGCCTTCCTCCAGTGATCATCCATGCCCTTACAAAGTGATTTTAAGGTGTCAAGGTCAAATTTTATCATTTCAGTGAGTCTTCAAGTAAAATTTGGTCACTAGGCATTAGGTCTAGGCTTTGCTTTCACTCCTTTCAAAGTTGTCCAAATTTCGGTCTATGTCACTATTCATCTGAGTCTACCATCATGCAGAGGGTTTTCATCATCATGTTAGGTTCCAATGGGTCATTTTACACCTTGTTCATGCTTCAGTTGCACCTAGGTAAGGTCATTTCCCTCTCCTAAGGTTTTGAAGGAAATTTCTCTTAGACGGTCAAATCATCAACAAAACTTGTATCCTGATGTTCATCCACCTTCCCCTATCCTTAATGTACCTTATTAAACACTTCCCATCACTGAGATTCCCCAAATTCCTCATTTTCGCACAAACCCTAGTTTCTTGCTACAACTTGGCAATTTTCTAGGTTGGGCCTGTGTTTAGCCCTTTTGGACCCCTTCCCCTCACTCAATTTCTAAGATTCCACTTTCCCCTACTTCCTAACATCCATCCCTAATTCCCAAAATTTCCTCAAGAATTTAGAAGCTCCCTATCCCCTCATTTCGCTTCATTTCGACAAATCTCTTGTTCCACACATCGGGGTAGGTTTCACTCAAATGATGTTTCTGAGTAATAAAAGATGAATTTTTGAAAAATAAGAGAGGTTTTTGTCCAAAACAGGTCAAGGAAGAAAAAACTCCTTCAGTTTTACACATGTGTCATGTTTTTAGAGAAATGTCAAAAATACAATTGCCTCGGGAGAATTGATGCACCTCTGAAGTGACCTTGGGAAAATCAAGGTTTCTCCTAGCTTGGTTGGCCAAATTACTTGCTTGATGAATCAAATGATAACTAGACACAAAGATATTTCCAATGAGCTATGATGAGCTCAATTTGGAGTTGAGGAAGGCATTCAAAAGTTGACTGTAACAGCACTCTTCCTTGAGGCAGCCTCATTTGGGACATTTTGACCAGTCTTGGGAGATTTGATTTTTGAGGGGCAAATGGGCACCAAATTCAGAAATTCCTCTTGGGTTGGAAAGTAGACAAGCAGGGCGTTCCAAAAAGAACACTTGGGCTCAATTTGGACTTCAGAAAGTGCCTCAAACTCAGCCTCAAAGTTGCGTGACGCATAGAGGATTTGGCGCGGTGCACAAAGGATTTTTGCTCAATTTTTCACCTTCCAGCTCAGAAATTCGGCCAGCTTGACTAGTTTTGCTTTGTGATGTAATTTTTGATCTATATTGATGTAATTGGATAGAAATGATGTAATTTTGGCACTTATTTACTTGTTCTCGAATATTCATTCACCAAAAGGTGAAATGTGAGTGAATGAATCAGTTTCCTAGCATATAGGGGTAAGTTGTTTAACTACCTAGATTTCAGTTCCTTGTTTAGAATTAGTTCAAACAACTCCTAGAATGATGAGCTCGAACCCTAGAGGAAAGGGAATAGGTTGGGCTAGTCTATATCATGTAATTCTGAAGTCATTTTCAGGGTTGGACTCTTGGGAAAAGTTTGGCACTCTATTGTACATTCATTTCTGCATTTTTGGCTAAGGAAAGACCAGGGTTTTGCAGCATTGTTTGGGATCCATGTGGCTTTATGTTTTGATGGTGTGCTCTCTGAGTAATTGTAAGTTTATCTAGTGTTATGTGTATCATTTTCATAGCTTTCTTCTTCTAAATTTGAACAAATGACTGATTAAGGTAGAATCCATAACTATTATGCTCTGCCTTTGAATTTGTTTAAATTTTCATGTTTTCATCTGTTTAAGGAGAATTCTTGAGACTCTCTTGCTCTCCTTAGCCCCTCTCCAGTATAATCTATCCATTCAATCACTTTAAATCATCAAGGCGGTTTCCTTCCTTGCCCCAAACGGAACTCTGCAGAAATTGTGCCTCATCCCCGAGCCCAAATTTTCCTTTCCCACTTTTCAACAAAACTCACAAAAAACAAAATCAAATCCCTGCACTTAATACCTAGCCTAAGATCAGTTGCAAATTTAGTCATCTCAAGCCTCATCGATTACCTTTTGTCGAGATTGACCTGGAGAGAGCCCTCTCCTGTCCTCGTAGCGATAGCTACGAGGCTGAGCGTGGTTTGATGTGGACCTAGACCCTTATCTTTTCAGCCTGAGACAAATCGAGGCTCTAACAGCCTCTACCTCAGATCAAGTGCTCCGCAAGGTAGAAAAGATGATTTAAAGGTTGAAACTTGATAAGCCTGAACCGCAGATTCGAAATCCCAATTTCCGTGGCCAGCATCAGCCACAATTCAGGATCAAACAGCGTGAGCAGCGAGCACAAGAAACGGCATCACAACAGTAGCAAGTAAAGACACCTCTTCAGCAAATTTTGTTGGTCCTGAATCTGATGATGAAGACCATGTAATAGGAGAAGAAAATCATTTCTTTACTCCTAATGATATGCCCACATTTATCACTGAAGATGATGAGTATGCAGAAAGTTCAACTGTGCAGCATGATGCAGATTTTATCTTGTCGAATGACACAACTCTTGAAGAGGAGTTGGATGAGTATCAAAGAGGGTATATGCATTCCTTGTCCACCAAGTAGCGTCAGTATTCATTAAGAAACTGAAATTTCCCCATCAATCCAATCCAAAAGAGAAAGGAAGGTCCAGCATCTAAGAATGAGCCATCGGTTGCACCAAATAAAGGGAAAGAAGTTGTTGATCCTAAGCCTAACAAATCTCCATCAGCAAATGAACGAGTCAATCAGCCCATTGTACCAAAAGATAAAGCTGAGAAGAAAGAGGTTCCAGCCAAAGAGGTAGAAAAGACTTCCACTTTTAGTTTAGAAAATGAAATTTCTAAATTGAAGGTATCCATTCCCTTGACAGAGCTGATGAAAAACAACAGTTATAGAGGTTAGGTCACCAAAATTCTGAATTTTGATCCAATGTCTGATATGGTGAGTGTGGAAGATGATAAACCTAAACTGATTTTTGGACCAGCATTGAATGGTGAGTCTCCAGACAGCGATGTGCCTCCTTTTCATATCAGTTTGAGAGTGCATGAGTTTGTGTTGCATAATGCTATGTTTGATTCCGGCGCTTCCCACAATCTTATGCCAAAATCTATCATGGAGAAGTTGGGTTTGGACATCACAAGGAAATATCATGATCTATATTCATTTGATTCCAGCAGGGTGAGATGTATCAAGCTTATTAAAGACTTGGTGGTCAGTTTGGATCAGATCCCGGCTAAGAATATTTTGATGGATGCTGTTGTGGCAGACATTCCTCCCCAATTCGGTATGCTTCTTTCAAGGTCTTGGGGAGCAAAGATCAAAGGAACTATGCAGCTTGATTTCTCCTATGCAACGATTCCAGTGTTTGGCCAAATGAGAAAATTGTATCGTGAACAGATAATGAAATACATGATTACAAGCAAGGAGAAACCAATTAATCATCTGATTAGTTATGTACATACAGATCTAGAGTCTTTTGTTTTGTATTCAGATAGTTTCAATGATATTGATAGTCAGTTAGTTGTAGCAGATGATATTCCAAAAATAGCAGAAAATTTCAGAGAATTTTTGAAGAGAGAAGGACAAGAACATGGAAATACCGTTCAACAATCAGAAAAAGATGATGGACAACAAGCAGAAAAAACAGAGGAAAAAGAGTTTCAGCACTTAGAAGAAGAGGAAGATGGCCTCTGGACCATGGATTTCAATGGCGCAGTGGGAAATGATGGTGCTGGAATTGGAATTTGGGTACGCAGTCCTTTTTCTGCTCCAAAAAAAGTGTCGGGTAATGTGGGGGTATGTTCTTACAAACTTGCTTTTGATTGCTCAAACAATGAAGCTGAGTATGAGGCTTTGATTGTTGGCCTAAAGATCCTAAGAAAGCTGAATGCTAAGAGGATTGCTATATATGGTGACTCCGAATTGGTGATTAAGCAAGTTAAAGGCGAATATCAAGCAAATCATCCTCGGATGTGGGCATATCGGAATGTTGTTCTAGACATTTTGAAACTATTTTCAGATTACACTTTGACGTGTGTGCCTCGTATTCAAAATAGTATTGCTGATGCACTTGCTAAGGCAGCAAGTAATTTGAAGATTCCTATGAACTCAAGCAATAAATTTGAAATCCATGTGAAGCATCGTCCAACTATCCCAGACAATCAGAGATATTGGCAAGTTTTCCAAGATGATCAGGAGATTAATGATTTTCTACAAAACAAAGGTAAATTCAAAGATACCTCAATTGATGTAGAACATGATGATGGTAAAGATGATGTGCCGATAAATCAAATGGAAGTGTTGCAGCTCAAGGATAACGTGATTCCTAAAGGCTTGATACCTTTAGAAGAACTCTTTGATCATGATGACATAGCCCACAAACCAACATTGCAACCAATAGAGAAGGGAGTTGAAGACGTGAATATTGGAACAGCCGAGCATCCGAAGATGGTAAAGCTGTCCAAAACATTGCCACCGAAGGTAAAGGCCAAATATATCAGTTTTTTTTCATCTTTTGTCGATGTGTTTGCCTGGGACTATTCTAATTTGAAAACATATGATACCAATATAATTCAGCGCACTATTCCCATTAAGCCTAATCAAAAACCTTTAAGACAGAAGTTAAGAAGGCTTAATCCAAAATTGCTACCATCAATTGAGAAGGAGATAAATAGGTTGTACAAATCAGGAATCATTTTTCCCATCCATTTTCTGATTGGATATCTAATTTGGTGCCCGTGCGAAAGAAGACCGGTGAGATTCGTTTGTGCATTGATTTTTGAAATCTCAACAAAGTTTCATTGAAGGATAATTATCTGTTGCCAAAAATGGATCACATACTTTAGCGAGTAGTTGGAGCATCTCACATGTCACTACTCGATGGTTATTCCAGATATAACCAAATTTTAGTCCATGAAGATGACCGAGACAAAACAGCGTTCACCACTCCGTGGGGGACATTTCATTATGCCAAAATGCCTTTCGGTTTGAAGAACGCGGGTGCCACTTTTCAGCGGGAAATGGACTTGGCTTTCACAAATGAGAAGGATGTCTTATTGTTTGTGTACCTTGATGATTTGACCATGTTTTCCAAATTCAGATGAAGAACACTTGTATCATTTTTAAATTGTCTTTGAAAAGTGCAGAAAATATGGTGTGTCGCTGAATCCAAAGAAGAGCTTGTTTGCCATGGATGAAGGCAAACTACTTGGGCATATTATCTCAAAGGATGGCATCCATATTGATCCAGCACGTGTGGAAGAGATTCAGAAAATTGACCTTCCCTGGAATAAGAAGGAGATTCAATCGTTTAATGGTAAGACAAATTTTCTGCACCGCTTTATTCCCAAACTTGCTGAACATCTTAAGGAGATTACAAACATGCTTAAGAAGGACGGCCAAGTGTCGTGGATGAAAGAGGTTGTAAAATCGTTCAATTGAGTAAAATTGGCTCTTTCTTCAACTCCGGTTCTAATCAGCCCGGATTATACTCAGGATTTTATATTTCTTTCATTTGCTTCGGAGCATACTATGGCAGCTGTGTTAATGCAGAAAAAAGATGAGCATGAGAGACCCATTTCTTTCTTCAGCCGGACTATAAGAGATGCTGCATTGAAATACAACATTATTGAGAAGCAAGCCCTTGCACTTGTTAAAGCACTGAAAAATTTTCGCGTTTACATTCTGCATTCCCATATTTTAGCCTATGTTCCTAACGTTGATGTTAAAGATGTTTTGGTCCAGACCGATCCTGAAGGAAGACGTGGCAAGTGGATAGCAACTTTTTTGGAGTACAATGTGGAGATATGGCCCACAAAGCTTGTTAAAGGTCAGGGATTGGCGAAGTTGATGGCTGAATCAAATCTACACGTCTTAGACATAAATATGATCACTGCTATGTCCGATGAAAATGAATAAAGTTCGTCACTTCAGGTATCAGAAATGTTAGTTCTTTCTCCATGGTATTCAGATATCATAAATGTACTTTAGAATTTGTCCGCACCACCGGGTATGGCTAGAAATAAAGCTAGAACTCTTAAGTTAAAGGCTGTTAAGTTTTGTATCTTGAATTCTACACTTTATTGGAAAGATCCCGATGGCGTTTTGTTAAATTGTTTGGTGGAGGAAGAAGCGAAGCAGGTCATGGAGGATTTCCATAAAGGAGATTGTGGTCGTCACCTTTTTTGGAAAACAACGGCAAACAAAATTCTGAGGGATGGATACTATTGGTCGACATTGTTTGCTGAAGTGTTCAAGACTATCAAGAGCTGTCCTAACTGCCACATTTTTAGGGAAAGCAAAAATTATAGCCTTTGCCGCTTA
The DNA here is from genome assembly GCA_031772625.1 of Pinus tabuliformis. NCBI lineage: Eukaryota > Viridiplantae > Streptophyta > Pinopsida > Pinales > Pinaceae > Pinus > Pinus tabuliformis. The sequence goes on along the minus strand of CM062820.1, from coordinate 1,462,991,523 downwards.
AGCCCATTGAGGTGGTGCCCCTTTTCAGCAGTGGGGTTTGGATTTCATTGGTGAAATTCATCCTTCTTCTTTAGGTCAGCATAGATGGATCCTCACGGGGACAGATTACTTGGATCAAAGCAATTGCCACTAGGCAAGCTACGGATGCGGTAATAATTTCATTCCTTGAAAATAATATTTTGTCTCGTTTTGGTTGCCCGAATAAGTTAATCACTGATAACGTAGCAGTGTTCAAGTCAAAAAGGATGGTTGAGTTTTGCAGTAAATATCACATCACTTTGGGGCACTCAACTGCCTATCATCCACAAGGCAACGGATTGGCGGAGTCTTCCAACAAATTTTTGGTTAACATCATTAAGAAGATGCTGGAAATAAACAAGAAAAGTTAGCATAAGAAGCTGGTCCATGCACTTTGGGCAGATCGAGTGAGTCAGAAGAAATCCATTGATATGTCCCCCTTTGAGTTAGTTTATGGAGTTGATACAATGTTCCCTACCTCTCTTGCAGCTCCGGTAGTCAAACTTCATCAAGACGCTGGCAGTGAAGAGGATCCAATGTAGAGAAGACTAAATCAAATGATCCACTTGCAGCAGACACGGGAGGATGTTTTTCAAAACACATTCGAGTTGCATGAGAGAATTAAAAAGATTTACAACAGAAAAGAAAAGGCGGACACTTTTCAGTTCGATGATGTGGTGTTAAAGTGGGATGCAAGGAATGAGGAAAAGGGCAAGCACGATAAGTTTGAAAATCTCTGGAAAGGTCCTTTTAAGATTGCAGCATATCGGGGTCAGAATGCCTTTCTTTTGAAGGAGATGAATGGGGAATATTGTCCAGGAGGGCTAGTCAATGGTCGGCTACTCAAGTGGTACCTTTTTTGAGTCTTTTCTGTTGTTATCATTGTCATTGTAAATACCATTTTATTTCAATTTCGCTGCAAGTGTGTGCTGAGATATTTTCTTCAGTATGGGGCCCGAAGTGAAGGCTATAATTCTGAAGAAATATTTCAGTTTTGAGTCCAGTTTGTCAAGTTAGTTTTTCAGTCATTTTAGTTTTATTATCGAGTTATTTTGATTCAAGTTTCAGTCAAATAAATTGAGTCAGAGTCTTGTGTTGTTTGTCGAAATAATGACTCCATAGCCCAATGGATAAGGCACTATCTAGCTCTTCCAGAGATCTGCTATTCTTGGCACCTCCAAGGAGCTACCATCCCCATTGGAGCCAATGTTAGAGTCGGTCTGGTCATCCCTCCGTCAGAGATCAAAACTCTTTTTGCATTTCATGTTTAGGTGTCCCATCTCGCTCGATCAGTTGCATTCCATTAGGAGCATGCCATAAATCTATCGGAAGGGCTTTTTTCATTCATCCCCCTCATGCTTTGCACTGCTGGCTCAGGTCTGTTCATCAAAATCAAGTCTTAAAAGTCATTTGCAGTCCTGTTTCAGTTTCTAGGTCATAATAGTCATTTTAGTCATTAGGTCTAGGGTTAGTCAATTTGGTCTTCAAAGAGGGTCTAATAAAGCCAGTAGGCTAGATGGAGGTTCTTAATAAGTTGTTATCGTCATACGGATGGATTACGACTTTTCTTCAAAACCTGTTTTGAAGACAAGTCGACATTTCGTTTTTTGTAATAATTTTCTAAAATTTTCAGTTCTTGAATTCTTCAGGCGCAGCCCTGGTCTCATTTTCCAAATCCCATGTCAGCTATTCCTGCAAAATTTTTCCAAGAAATTCATCATTTCAAACAAAAAATCATGGAGGAAACAAAAAGTCAGAGTTGTATTAATGATGAAAAAGTGCCAATTTCAAAACATTACAAAAATGGGTTTTGAGGAACCAAAAATCAAATCAATGTCTTTATAAAGCTTTTTCCATGAAGATCAATATCATTTTGCATGCTAAGGTCAAAGAAAAGCATTTCAAACTGAATTGGGTGAGCTAGTGCGTGTTTTGGGGAGAAATAGCTTGCAGCTAGCCAGCGCGATGCACAGAACAGGTGGCGCAGCGCACTAGAAGCGTGTGGCGCACTGGGAGTTTTTGTCCAATGTTATTCTGAATTGGCGCGGCACATTGGAAGTGCATGGCGCACTGGGCTCTTGGTGCGGCGCATACAATCTAAAGCCCAAAATTGTTTCAAATTTCACCAATTTTCTCATAACTTGCGTGGATTTGCCAAGTAGGGTTGCTATTTTGATATTCCATCCGATTTTGTGATTAGTGATGGTGGTTTATGGATGACAATGGGTGAACACATATATCAAACCCTCCTTCTATAAACATAAGTAAACTTGCTGTCAGGGTTTCAGAATTCACTGTTTTTCCACCAAAATCATTTCTCCTTCCCATTGTTCCCTTGTCTTCACCAATCCCTAATTCCCTATCACCTAAATTCATTATTCCCTTCTCCTACATGCTCTGTCCCAAAACATCCAACCTCACACCTCAAAACCCTATACAACAATCCCAAACCCTAAACCTTATTCCCATACATAAAATTCCCCTCCTCTCCCTAATAAAATTTATTTCAATATTCCCTAATCCCCTACTGTTTTTCCCTTCCTAAAATTCCCTGGTTGCATTTGTTTTTTCCCCTTGGTGGTAGAATCCAACTATATTGCATTACAACATAGCAGTTTCCTACATCATTAAAAAGCAATCCAAGCACAGTTCATATACAGCATCATTTCTTCAAGGTATATTGTACAGCAGTCATGGCATCTGAGCATTCATCGGACTATGAAGTGGAAACCCAAAGTGACTCTCCCTTGGAAGAACAGGAACCCTGGAGGCCTCATAAAAGTGGCAGACATGTTAGGGAAGAACCGACCACCCTTACAGAATTGCAGGCCTACCCTCTTGCTATGTAGTGTTTTCAGCATCAGTCATGCTATGAGTTTTGTCAAAGGGTGGCTAGTGTTCAATTTCATCATGAGCTGTCTCATCCTTTTGTGCTACACTTACATGGAGATCAAGCTACCTTTGCTGGTGTCACCTTCACGCTTACACCAGAATCTGTCTCATTAGCAACCAGTATATCGAACATTGGTGAACCATGGAACAAGAAACAGAAGATTGACCGGCAGCATTATGAGCCATACATTAAAACCCGTTTCTTGAGGCAGCTTAAGAGAGTGTTCCCGTTCTGATATCTTAAAGATGAATATGCTCCACTAATGAAATTGATCATGAAATATTTCAGCTGTGAGGGACAGTTCTCTCGTCTTTATGCTTATCACATCAAGTTTCTCATGCATTTCACCAGGGTACAGATGATGACCATTCCGTATTTCATTTGTTGGAACATAGAGAGGGTGACCACCTTTATACAGCATAAAACCCCTCAGTAGCAACTTAACAGTGTCTATCATTTTTCTCTTATTAAGATTTTGGTGGTTCATCAGCTTGGAGTATAGGGCATCACTTGGGATGATTTCATCTCTCGTGACTTTTTCAGAGTTTCACGGGGATTATCAGAGGCTAAGCATGAAGGTGAACCTTCTCATCAGTATGAGTGCCATGAGACCGCTAGTGTGCCGGTATTCATCACATATCAGAGAGGCACCAGACATTTGTTTGCAGTGACAAAGCAAGTGTTATCTCCACCCGAGGTGGAATGGGCCTCGCTTCCTCCATCAACATCACAGGTACAAGACAAAGGCAAGAGGCCAATGCAGGATGAGGGGCCTTCAGGTGAGTCATTAGGTGAACGAGAGACCGACTTCATTCTCATTCATGATGATGATACTGATACGGGTCCACAAAGCGCCAAAATTAGAGAGATCATCCAGGAGAAGAAAAAAGAGATCGAAGCCTTATCCCTTGACTTGGAGAGGGATAAGTGGACCATGAAGTACTTGGAGCAGAGGAACAAACAACTTGAGGATCAGCGAGCAATCATGGAGCTACAAAACATTCATGAGCATCACCAAGCTCACAAAGGAGAAGAGTTGAGCTCACATCATTGGAGCAAGAGATTAATGAGGATCGGGAGGCAAATCTCGAGAGAGTTAACATGAACTTAGAGAGGCTATTGGACAAGGCTGACAAAGACCATGCACTGCTGAGACACATGGCTTTCCACTACATGGCGCGAAACAAGGTGTGCAAGGCCCAAATCAGGAATTTGAAGGCAAAATTGAGGAAGGCAATAAAGAAGCAAAAGAGGCAAAGGGAGCTCAATCGTCTTCAGATATTGTCTAAAGCCTCTTTAGCCTAGCATATCACTTAATGAAGAAGCTCCAGCCCAAATTTCAAGAAATTTGGGGCATTTTTGGTATTTTTGTAAATTTTTGTACAAAAAACAGGGTTTTTCTCCCTGTGCGTCGCGCCACGTGGCGCGCGCTTATGATAGGAGGCTCCAAATGCAAAAAAGTTTATATTTTTGGATTTTTCATGAAAAATAATGACTTCTGGTGCATGGCCAAGAATTTTGGGCAAGTTTTGAGTCCTCAGGAGGTCAAAAACACCCTAAAAATGACCTCTCTGCCCCTATTTCAACACACAAGAAGCAGTCTAGGGAGATTGAGGTTTTGGAGGGGAAAATGGGCACCAAATTCAGAAATTCCACTTGGGTTGGAAAGTAGACAGGTAGGGATCTCCAACAAGCACACTTGGGCTCAATTTGGAATTCAGAAAGTGCCTCAAAATCAGCATCAAAGTGGTGTGATGCATACAGAAATTGGCGCAACGCACAAAGGTTTTTTGCCCAATTTTTCACCTTCCAGCTCAGAAATTCAGCCAGTTTGACTAGTTTTGCTTTGTGATGTTATTTTTGACTTATCTTGATTTAATTGGATGAACATGATGTAATTTTGGCACTTATTTACTTGTTCTAGAGGATTCATTCTCTAAAAAGTGAAAATTTAATGAATGAATCAATTTCCTACCTTATAGAGGCAAGTTGTTTTGATTGCCTAGATTTTAGTGCTTTATTTAGAATTGGTTGAAACGGCTCCTAGAATGATGAGCTCGACCCCTAGAGGCAAGGGAATGGGTTGGGCTAGTCTATATCATGTAATTCCTAAGTCATTTTTAAGGTTGGACTCTTGGGAAAAGTTTTGCACTCTATTGTACATTCATTTCTACATTTTTGGCTAAGGAAAGACCAAGGTTTTGTAGCACTGTTTGGGATCCATGTGGATTTATGTTTTGATGGTGTCCTTCTCTGAGTAATTGTAAGTTTATCTAGTGTCATGTGCATCATTTTCAAGCTTCTTCTTCTGAATTTGAAAAAATGAGTGATTAAGGTAGAATCCATAATTGTTATGCTCTGCCTTTGAATTTGTTTAAATTTTCATGTTTTCATCTATTTAAGGAGAATTCTTGAGACTCTCTTGCTCTCCTTAGCTCCTCACTAGTCTGATCTATCCATCTCAATCACTTTAAAGCAACAAAATGATTGCCTTCCTTGCCCCAATCAAAACTCTCTAGAAACTGTGCCTCATCCCCAAGCCCAATTTGCCTTTCCCATTTTTCAACAAAACCCTAAAAAACTCAAATCAAATCCTTTGCACTTAATACCTAGCCTAAAATCAGTTGCTAAATCAGTCATCTCCAGCCCCATTGAGTATATTTCACTGAGATTGACCCGGAGAGAGCCCTCTCCTGTTCTCATAGGGCTAGCTGTGAGGCTGAGCGTGGTTTGATGTGGACCTAGAACCTTGTCTTTTCAGCCTGAGACAATCTAGGCTCTAATAGATACCAATTTTGGAAGTAATATTGATCTGATAAGTCAAAAAATTTCAATATAAATGGAAAATGAGTTTGAGATGTCGATGTTGGGAGAGTTTCCATTCTTCCTAAGATTTCAAGTGACTCAATAAGACAAAGGTATGTTAATTTCCCAAAAAAGTGTCTAAAGGAAATATTAAAGAAATTTGGCACGTAAAATTATGCACCTGTCAGCGCTCCTATAGTCACAAGGTGAAAGTTGAACAAAGAGGATGAATCCTTTGATGCAAATAAAACTATGTACAAATAAATGATTAGAATTTTTCTCTATTTAATAGCATCAAGGTCAGGCATCACACAAGTTATTAGTTAGGTTGAAAGGTTCTATTAAAATATTGGCATTAATATCAAAGAAATCTTAGGAGGGGTCAAGGTTATGAAGGGGCAAGATCATAATGAGAAGGTCCTAAATGCATGACATGTGAAAAACACAAGTTCTTCCCCCCACCATTTGTTGACAAGAAACATTCATGGTGTCAATAGATGAACTGTCTATTGGGCCTTGACCACATTGAACCGCGACAACAAAACTGAAGAGGGATATTGATGAATATTGAAATTACCAAGAAGGTCGAGGGTCATGGAGGTAAAAATCTAGGTCATTTCCCCCTATCACCATGGATTATAAAGATAGCACCTGTAAGCCAAGTTCCTCCCAGGAAACTAGGCCATCAACCCTATTTCCCAAGTGTTGTAACAGCTACAACACCCTTGAAAACTTTGGCTTGCACTCAAATTTCGGAGCCTTCCTTGTTTTATCCTTTATGGTTGCAAACACTCGAGCTCATTCTGTGGGCTCCCTTTGAGTCTCTTCACCACTTTTACTTGTTTGCAAAATTGTCATCTTTTGGCATGTTGATTTCTTTATCACGCTTGTGGTCCTATTATAGTGATTTCGAAGGTTTGTCTTTATGTGTTTGAGTTGTCCTATCTATGTAAACATCGGTCACACTCATACACAAAGTTGTAATCATTATAGCCCAAGTTTCGTCATGGTTGTCCCAAGGTCTATCTCAAGTGTTGCACTTGCCACTTTTGGATCGAGACAGTCTCACAAAGGGTAATGTTGTGTCGCATTGTTCATGTTTGTTATGTTGTCATATCATCGAAGTATGATAATTGTTCGATCATAATGTCGAGTCCTCACAGGTACAATTTCTTCCCACACTTAGACATTTTCCTAAAAATCTTTCTGACCAGACAACCTCCCTCTCACTAGACCCTAAATAGGCTGCACTGCACAGTATCAGCTGACAATGATGTTGCTCTTTTTCCTGGAACTAAACAGTTCTTGACGTTGTCCTCCAGAACAGTTGCACTACGCAATCTAGAAGTGAGTAGCCTGCCTTCCTTCCCAAACATGCATAGAAACTGCCTCATCGCCCAACTTGAATTGTGCACTTTGTTATATCAGTCATCAAGCATCCTCCCTACCTCCTAGAACCCTGCAATGTGCAAAGACCTAAGTCTTCTTTTCCTCCTAAAACTACGTAGAGCTATCCTTCTAGTTTCTTACCTTAGCTAAGACTCACTGCTCCCAGAAACTATGCAGAATTGTCCCCTCTGGTCCTTCTACTACACTGTCTTTTCTTCCCTCAAAAAATTGTGCAGAGGTGCCTCCCATGGTCCCACCTTGCAGCTGCCACTGGTAACCTCAACTATGCAATCCTACCTCCCAGTGGCACTATGCATTTTTTCCAGATAGTGAAGGCAGTGCCTCAGAGTTCCTCATCCAAGCCTAAGATGCGCTCTATGCAGTATCAGTGACTAGTATCCCTCCCTATCACCTAGAACTGTGCAATGCATAGTTACAAGGCCTTTTTCCCAACCTATCATATGTGTAGGGCCCGAACCATGGAAAACAATGCATCATCTTAGACTAAGAGGTTTTGGATTTGATATTTTCCCTTCATGATTTTATTGCAAGAACAAGTACACAGATAGATCATGGTGAGACGATGATTGGGATGAAGAAGGAACGCGCATGCTAGAAGAATCACTTGTAGTTGGATCAATGAAAAAAGCTCATCAAAGAGCAAGTGAAAGTAACACATGCATGTAACCATCATAACAACACCAAGACCATTGAAGGCCCCACAACATCAAGCCATGCATAGGAGAAGGCAAATCACATCCAAGAACACATCCATCACTCAACAGCAACAACAACTTGACATTTCCACCACAACCAGCCAGTCCATGTCAACAGTGTCATGTCAAGTTGTGTCATGAGTTTTCAAGGCCACATCACTACTATGGGCCATATCTATTGTAATTGAATGTAATGTAAAGTGAAAGTCCAACATACACACACATGAAGATGAAGAGTCATGTCAATTGAAAATTCAAAGGAATTTGAATGGTCATGAGGGTAGTCCACGAGCCACAAGGGTCAATCATCACCCTTGGCTATATATAACCCTCCCATTGTATGAGAGAGGACTTTTCACCTTGGCTCCTCCCACATAGCCTTGAGAGTTTTCAGTTAGTTCTTTGAGGAGCAAGGACTGGTTCCAATGTCCCACTACTATGACTAGTGATGTATGGTGTACGAATGTGTCTTGGAACTTTTTCTTAATTCATAAACATGCTAAGGCCAACAAGTTTTCATGCATGTTTTCTAGATATTTGTAAGACTATTCTTTCGACATTTGTAATGCATGTTTGTTTCACCTATACTAAGATAGTTGAACTACTTTTGTTTTTTTAGTACTTACCTTGTTGAGAATGTGCTATATTGGTTATCACTGATGTCTCATCCTTGTGGACTACTCCATGGGATATTATACAAACCTTCCTTTTTTACTAGTTCTAATGACCATCACATCCGTCTGGACTACTCTATTGGATGGTGTACGTGTTTTCCCTTGTACTTTGGTTTTAACTACTGCCACATCTGCTATGGACTATTTTGCTAGATGTTAGACATACCTTTCTGGTTCATGTGTGTCTTTCCTGGGTGGTACTATTACCTCTCACGTAGAGGGTCACTTTACTCTCCCCCTTTTGCAATAAGAGAGCCTAGACATAGTGACATTACGCACTCACCAAGCACTCTCACCCGCTTTTTGAAGACACTAGTGTAACACCTTCATGTGTTAAATAGCAAGAGTTAAGGAAAATCTCTAAGTAAATGGAAAATGGGCCATCGTACCAGATGGGACTCTTACACCAAACGGTGTGAGGTCTAGTTGAAAATTCATACCGGGGGGATCCCCTTAATGTTTGTGGACCCAGCACCATCAACATTTTTGAAGTTAGAAGGAGGGAAGCCAATAGTTTATGGCTAATTGTCCCAATGACCCCACTCATCCATCATCTAGTCAAGGAAGTAGAATTCAATCCATCTCCCCTACATGCAATTCTGAAGTTGGTCATTTCTCACCTCCTAGACTGAAAGGTGATATCTCATACCATCATAACCAAGTTGTTCGTCCCATAACCGGTCAATTTTCAAAAGTTGTTGGACCAATTTTGAGAGTGTATGCTCTTCCATATTCTCAGAGGAAGTAAAAGACTACCCCCACAAGAGTGGTAGTTTTATCTGTGGAAGAAACGATCTTTACCACTCTTGAACAATTGATAGAAGTTGTGGAGAAAGAAGAGGAACCCCCAATCTTTCAAAAGGAAGAAGAAGACAACCTCTTACTCTCGGGTTCAAGTTCTTATGGAGGAGGTGGAGGAGAAGAAAATGAAGGAGGAGGAGAGGAAGAAGAACCAATAGACTCATATGACGAATCATCTAATTAAGAAGAGGAGGAGGACGACGACAAAGAGGATAACATGGCAGAAAAAAATTTGGAATGGATGACTTAGGGCCCATTGGCACTCCCGGGTGTTCTTCAAAATATATCAAGACACACAAAGAATCTCTTGACAAAATATGACCCTGACAAGACAGTGAAGGGAGAAGATCACTTATACACATTCTACCTACATCTGCAGACACTTGAGGTATGTTATGATGATGTTTCCTAAAAACTATTTCCATGTACCTTGGATGGAAGAGAAATTGTATCGTACCACAACCTTCCAAAAAATTCCATCCAGAACTGTGGGGTGTTCAAAAGGATCTTTCTTGAAAAGTTTGTTGAAGAAAAAACCCCCACCATGTTGCTAAAGGAGATGGGTAGTCTCAAGATGGAGCAGAAAGAGAAGGTCAAATATTTAAATCATAGGTTTAACCACATTCTGAACAAGTTCTCAGTAGACACTAGACATTATGACTCCATCACCAATGACTACTAGACATCTGCACTGCCGACTAGGATTGTGCAGTTCGTCAAGCTAGCTGCGAGACCAACATTGACAAAAATTGTGAAGAGTTTATTGCCTTAGAGAAATACCTTCGCGCTATTGGAGTCATTATAGATGAAGAATCGACTAAGGACTCCAAAGACACGGGTAAGAGGTCTCAGACCTCTATCAGTAAGGCTTAGGAAAAAGAAGCAAGTGAAATTATGAGCCTTACTCGTCTACTCAAGTCCCTAACCACGAAAGTTACTAAACTCAAACAATGGACGAACGAGACAACTAAGAGTAGCAGGCCTGCCAGGTATCCGCAGAAGAAGAATGTAGCTTCGGGAAGTAGCAATAGCCAGCTGGCAAAACCTGCGCAGAGCTCCAATATAGTTCTAAACCTTAACCAGCTCACGACGGACTTATACTACTCGTTTCATGGTAAACAACATTTAGAAAGAACATGCTTGGAATGGAACCATGTAATGAGAAGCATGGCTACACAGTTGTCCAACAAACTCATGGCTAATGAGCAGGCTAAACCCAACGATGAAGAAGAAGAATTTGTTGCATCTGATGAAGCCCCAAGTATTGGGCATGTAGTAAACATGTATTAGTGTACTCACATAGCCCAAAAGACCACTACCGAGAAGGAGCCTCCGAGTGACGGTCTGGCCCCAAAGCAAAACAACCGATATAACTTGAGAAGCCAAGGGATCCCCACTATGTTTGAGATACCAAGAGACAAAATAAGACCAGATATGTTAAGCACAATAGGTCTGTCGGTTAACTCAACACAGAAAACTTAAGGAAGTCCAGGAAGAAAACTACAGTAAAGAGTGTTTCCACAAGCGGCAAAGACAAAAGCAGTCCACCAAAAACCATGAACTCAAGTCCAACCCTAGACACCTCGGTGAGCCTCGCACTTTGGATTATAACATTGTAGAAGAAATGAAAAAGACTCGTGCAAACATATCTCTATATGAACTAACCAAAATCACAAGTCAACGGGACATTCTTCTACACGAACTGAGGAAAACCTCTACAGATAATGCTACCTCTTCCAACAAAGGATCAAGTAGGTCTCCTGACACCCTCGCATTTGTGCTCAACACACTCCGCATGGAGGAGGAAAGCTCACTCTTCCCACCATTTTTTTTATTATTTGAAATATTCAATTTCAATGTTCATAACTTCTTGGTTGATTCTGGAACATCAATCAATGTCATGCCAATCTCCATTGCTAAGAAGATCAATGCCCAATGGAGTAACATAAGTGTGCAGATCATCCAGCTTGATAGAACATGTGTACCAGCCATTTGTGAACTCGGGGATGTGATCATCCGATTATTTTCTTATGAACGGGTTCATCAATGCATCAATATTGTAGTTGTGGACATCCCAGAAGCATACGACGTGTTGCTTAGCAGAGACTACTCGAGAAAAGCTGCAAGGATACTTTGTCACTGACTGGTCACACTTATGGCTTTCGTATAATGGTAGAAATAACTAGATCCAAGTATTGTCAGAGAGATACATGAAGCACAATGTGACTCCCTTGAATGGAGAAAATGAACCGTTGGATTTCGCAGAACTTATGTTCGACAATAGCTCTCTGGAAACACAGTTGGGATGTTATCTTGTAGAGCCACCACCTACCCCACCAGATACATAGTTGGGCCTCCTTCCTTACCCAAATAGCGAAAATGAAACTTGTACAGCAGTTTGCAACAGTAGTATCATTAGCGATAGTAGTAGTAGTGCAGTAAGCGGTCCTTGTACAGATGACATGCGGACCATGTACTTTGATGGATCCAAGGTGCAGGAGGAATATGGAGCCGATATTGTTTTAACATACCTGCTGCAGAGAAGACACTTAATATATAGATTCTTGGAGTTCGAGTGCATGAACAACACCCCCGAGTATGAAGCACTCGTCTTGGGCTTACAAAATGCCATAAGCCTCAACATTATTGTTGTAAAAGTGGTAGGTGACTCATAGATCATGGTGCGTTAGGTACATAACACCATACATAGTGTGTCACCACGTCTTAAGAGCTATCAACAAGAGGTATGGTGACTCATTTCTCAATTCCAAGCTTTTAATATTATTTCAGTACCAAGAATGCGTAATCTAGTTGCATATGCCTTGGTGAATGAAACTACTAGGATGTCACCATTAAGGGATAGATTTTCTGTTGATATTTTGTATAAACCATCTATGCCAAACAACATCACTAATTTATGCATTTTTTATGATGATCAACATATACTGCATTTCATGGCTACCACTGATGTCTTCAAAGACACATCAATAGAAGAGGACAAACACGAGCAATCTCTATAGGACATAGCCAGTGCAAGCAAAGGAAACCTCATCCCTAAGGGTGTTGTATCACTTGAGAAGTTTTATGACTTGCAGAACTACTTTTAGTGACCCATGAATGCCAAAACCCATAGCTCTACATTGTTGTATGAACAGATTAATCTGGGAAATAATAAGGATCTAAAGTTTGTAAATCTGGTACATGTTGTACATCACAAGAGTGGTAAACTTTCATATGCCTTTTCAAACAATATTGTGATGTATTCGCGTGGATGTACGATGATCTTAAGACATATGACACGTGAATAATCCAACACATCATACCAATCAAGGAAGGGGCCAAGCCTTTTCAACAAAATCTAAGGAAAGTGCATCCATCACTTGAGCCCCTCATACAGAAAGAACTGACCAAGTTGTTGGATGATCGGATCATCTATAAAGTGCAACATTTGACATGGGTTTCCAATTTACTCCCTATCACAAAGAAGTTCGAGGAGATATTCCTGTCCGTAGATTTTCGTAATCTCAATCGCGCCTCGGACAAGGACAACTACCTAGTGTCATCCATGGAGCATATACTGTAGACAATATCTGGGGCATAGATGTTTTCTTTACTTGATCATGTTTCAAGATACAACAAGGTTCTAGTAGTGGAGCCTAACAAACTCAAAACAACATTCTGTACCAAGTGGGGTATGTTCTCTTTCCATAGGATGCCATTTGGGTTAGTAAATGTAGGTGAAACATTTCAATATGAAATGGACATCACCTTTCGTGGACTCATCAGACAGAGCGTAGTGGGCTACCTCGATGATGTGATAGTATTCTCAAGGCAGTGGTCAGACCATGTGCACCATCTTAATAAAATTTTCGAGCGATGTTGAAAATACGGGGTATCCTTGAATCCCAAGAAGATCATCTTCATAGTGAATTGGATGACAGGATTGCAAGAGTATGATCTTGAAATCAATCAAGTTCACACCATCAAGGGTCATGGTCTTTGCAGATAGTGGCAGAAGTAGTACATGCGCAGGAGGAAAAAGAAGAGATCGTAGGCTCAGAGCAAGAAATAGAAATGTACAATGTTGAGCGAGCCTCTCCCACTTCACATGGAAAGTCTTGGTACATAAACGTGCACCAATACCTTGAGCAGGGCAATGTGCCCTCCCATTTTTCTATGTAGAAGAAGAGGGAATTCTGACTCAAAGCTCTATCTTACCATCTGGGGCGTGGGGTGGTTTACAGAAAGCACCAAAATGGTATCTTGCTTAGGTATCGAAAGGAACAAGATATAGAAAAGGTGTTACCTGATATCCATGATAGGCCACCTAGGGACACTTTACAGGTAACAGAACAATGCACAGGGTTATGCGGGCCAATTTCTATTAGCCTACATTATTCAAGGATTCACAGGCTTATTCCTTCAAGTGTCTGGTCTGTCATAGATGCGCCGATAGAAGTCGAAAATCAGCAGCCCCGTTGTAGCCTGTTGCAGTGGAAGAACCATTCCAACAGTGGGGCTTGGATATAATTAGGGATATTTTCCCACATTCATCAAAGCAGTACCGCTATATTTTGACTACTACATATTACTTCATGCGGTGGAAAGAAGTAGTTCTGCTGAAACAAGTGAATGATCAAGAAGTCAACAACGTCCTACAACAGAACATCATTTCTAAGTTTGGCATTCCTAAAACACTCGTTTTGACAATGCAACATACTTTTCTTCGTTAAAGCTTTATGACTTTTCATTGGAAAATGGTTTTTTTTTAAGCATTCTACTAATTACTACCTGCAAGGAAATGACCTTGTCGAATATACAAACAAGAACCTCATTCACATCATCAAAAAGACCATTTACTCTGAACAAAGACATTGGAACTCTACTCTAGTGAATGCTTTATTGGTTGACCAAGTCACACCTAAGCCTTCTTTGAATACTTCCCACTACTTCCCGGTATATGGAAAGGAATCAATCCTCCCACCAAACATCTACTTTCCTACTCTCCAGTTGTCCCAAGAATCCTAAGGAAAGCCGTGTCTTTTAGCTCAGCATAGGATGGACAAGTTGCACAAGTTATAGGAAGAAAGGATGAAAAAAAAATTACACTCCACCAAAATCGTATCAAGAGATGGTTCAATAGAAAGTCTACAAGGAGTACTAGCTTCAGTGTGGGTGAATTAGTATTAAAGTGGGACAAATCCCACGAAGACAAAGTCAAACACAGGAAGTTTCAATCCATGTGGATTGGTCCTTTTACAGTCCAAAGGAAGCTTGGCCAACACATGTATCATCGTCAATCACTTAATGAGAAGATTGATTCTCTCCTTGTCAATGGCCAAGACTTAAAATATTATTTTCAATGAGATCCAAGGTCGCACCCCACGCTATGTGCATAGTATTTTCATTTCTTGTGTTATTTTTGTTTGTTGTTTTGTTTTCTTTGATTTTCTATTATTTTTTCTTATGTAAATAAATTTTGTGCCTCACTGTGTTCTGGCTTCTCAATGTGTATGTGGTTGAAGTTTAAAGAGTCTTGTGACACTGCAGCGCTTAGCTAGTCCTGTGTCTATCTTCCTTGTGTTTGGTTGTAAATTTTGGCCAATGAAGTGTTGACAAAAAATATGATCCATCTATAAGTAGATATTTTTTCAAACCATGAACCTGTGTCCAAACTAGGAAACCTCATGCTTGCACTCAGTTTTTTGCTTTGGTGTGTTTAAGCTCATCCAACTAGTAGAAATGGAGAAGGGGAAATATAAATGAGATGACCTTAATCATAGGTATTTACATGCTTCTCCGAAGGAACAACCTCTCCTTCTCTCAATAAGTCAGGATCCCTCTTCTGCCCCAAAAATAAATAAGTTCCTATGCAAAGTTATCTTTAAAAAATAACAAAGATGAAAGAAGAGAAAGGCTTCCTACGCAAAGAGGTGAAGCAAGCAATTCCACTGGGGTACTGTCTAGGATTGCGGGTAGTGGAGCAATGCCTGTGCTCCTTCATGACTGATCTAGAATTTATCCAGGATAAAGAATGAAAGGTATTATAGACTCATGTGCATGGATGTGCCTATGTTACTTATGTAACGGATCGATAATATTGCTAGAATACATAGACATTCAGGAAATCAGAGAAAACATAACAGCCAAACATGTAAACAAAACAAGTTTAATAAGGAGTTCACGCAATTCTCCTGGGCTACGTCTCCTAGTCCAGCCTTTCAGTGGTGGCCTCTCTGTTATGTTTTCAAGCAGAGTTTTTACAACAGTGAGCTCGATTCGAGACTCACTAAACAGAATGAGATAAGTAGGAATGGAGTGCACAGACTCTCCTTACTGAAACTCGACCTCTGAGGGTCACAATAGTATGACAGGCCTATACCAAGGAGCTTGCTTGAACCTCTCAAGCCTTCAATGGAGTACCCAGACTCTCTGACTCTCTCTGACTCTATCTGGCTCAATGCTGCCTTTAGGTCAGGTTGGCTTCTACTCTCTGTTCTATGTTATTAGCTTCTTGCGTCTCTATATGTGCCTATTCTCTGCTTCTGTCAGTTCATGGATTTAAAGCCAGTATTCTCTTTGACTGCTCATTTCTGTTTCCCAGCCTTCTGGTTTCCTTTCCTCTATCCATTTGAATTCCTCTGCTCCTCGTCATCATCACTGGGTAACGCCTCACAGGGAGGTGGCCACCTATTTTGCTAACGAACTGGGTGTCAGATTCCCTGAATCATACTTGAATGGCCATTAAATCTATTTGCTTCAAGATCACCCACGAACACGAATCGTTTTCCAACTCATCATCCATGTCAGACATCAAATCCCCTGTCATCTTGCTTTTTGACCTGTCAAACCCAGTCAATCATTGAGACGTATCTCTGCCATCGATCTGGACCCCGTAGATCCTATAGTCATCCTTCATATCGATCGGACAAGGCGCACGAAATTTACCCATACGATGTGGTGGTTTTCTCTCTCTTCCACTGGATGCGTGTCGCTCGATGTGTGGCATTGGGCGGGACTCAATCAAAATTTCTTACCGCCTCGAAGCCTTCTGATATTCTGCCGGTTTTGGGGAATCCGTGCTACAGAACTGAAACAATTACTTTTCTAAGTTTTATAGCGTTTTTGGGTCCGAGCGTTTCGGGGCTTTCCCTCACTGAGTGGGACGCCCTACGATAGCGCTAATCATGTATCAGAATCCACCTCTGTTTCCTAAATTAGCCTCCAGTTTTGCCAGTTTTGTGCCTTTGCGCTTTACCATGGGCCAATGTTCTGCACGCTCAATCGAGGTCCTCATTGCTCCGCTCTGGCCACAACTGCAATTGTTTTGAGGATTACTTCTAATAGCTTCAATCTTTTCTAGGACTTGAATCTTTTAGCATAATTTGAAATAGTCATGAAAACTTAGAGAGTTTTTAGGATCCAATTCAGATCACCGCCTTCCCACTGAAAAAGCTTTTGGACCACCAAAATTTGGTTTTCTTTCAAGCATCCATCAAGTGAGGCTATTTCTTGCTCGCTTGCTCAATTTCTATCCATTTCGCACTGCTTGGCTTTGAACCTTTGAGTTTAATCCTGAGGTACTCAACGTCACCTCTGCGTGCAGTTATTACCTTCCTGTCCAAAACTGCATCTTCCTGCAACTCATTAAGATATTTAGGTAACAGATCATAAAAAAAAGAAATTGACTCTACTCTTTGGGATCTTCAATTAATGAAGCTTCAAATAGTCTCAAGCTGTCTACATTAACAACTGAGTAGATGTGCATGTAAGTTGGTAGATCAAGGCGAAAATCATTCTCACCAATTTTCTCAAGTATCTTGAAAGGTCCATACCTTATTGGCTTTAGCTTCTTACCTTCACCTTGCATTCTGTCTTTGCTGATATACAGCCAGACTTGGTCACCAACTTGGAAACTATGCTCCATCCGATAATTGTCATGCCTTGCCTTGTACTTGGCTTGGATCTTTTCCAGCTATTCCTGTACTGCCTGGTGAATCTCTTGGATTTGTTCAATGAACTTGGTTTCTTTGTCCACCAACTTCTATGTCTTTACCAAAGACAAAATCCAAGGGAGACCTTGGTGTGAAACCAAAATAGGTCTCGAAAGGAAATCTTTTTGTAGAAGAATGTTCAACTCAGTTGTAAGCATGTTGTACATAGCATAAATGTTCATCCCAAAGTTTGGGATGCTTGCTGCAATAGCCTCTGAGCAGCTGGATCACTATCCTATTGACTACTTCTGTTTGGCCATCTGTTTGCGGATGAAAAGATGTGCTTTTCTTCAGCCTGGTGTCCATCAATTCCCACAAGCTTGACCAAAATTTCCCAAAAAATCGGGTATCTCGATCAGATATTATGGAAGTGGGTAATCCAAAATGAACCCATACATGCTGAAAGAACAACTTTGCAGTTTGTTCAATTGTAATCTATTTGTTGCAAGGTATCAAAATACACATTTTGTTGAACCTATCCACAACAACATATAAATAGTCATGACCTTTCCTAGATTTAGGCAATCCTCCAACAAAGTCCATGGAAACACTTTCCCAAGGATGAGAAGGAACTGGTAGTGGAGTCTACAATCCTAGTTTTCTATTGTTGGGCTTGCTTTTAGCACACAGGTACACCCTCTTACATATCTAGAAACTGTCTCATTCATTTTCGACCAATAAAAAAATCTTTGCAGCTATCAAATCATTTTACTTACAACAAAGTGACTTGATATTAGAGAAGTGTGTGCCTCTCGAATTATCTTTACTCTTTCAGTTTGTGGAATGCATAGCTTCCCACAATGATACAAGAGTTGGTCCTTAACATGATAATCCAATTCTTCTACTCGTTCGCCTTGACTTAGAGTTGCATTTACATTAAAATCTATATCTTGAGCATATTGTCTGTTATGCTCTTAACCTGCAAATCAATACCCAAGCGAAGAAAAGATACCGAGAACACAAAATATGCGAAGAAAATATACCCAGAACACAGAATAGCAATGATTTTATTATTCAGAGAGAAATGTTCACAGGCCTCTTCGAGGGGGCAACCTCCAATAGAGCAGAGCTCGATTACAAAACAAGACACAATGCTCCTCGCAGGGAGTCTCTATCCTTTATATATGACTCATACATGCAATACCACGAGCCAATATCGTGGGTTTTATTAATACCATCTATCTAATACTACGGCCTATTTACCATCTATCTAATACTTCCGCCCATTTGCAACTAACTGTGGTCCCGTTATTAATTGCGGGTTAACCACTTACAAATATTAATATGGGCTTTATTGACTCTTGACTATGACGTGATCCCAAGACATAAATAAGGGGGTTAGGGTGGGACCCTAACATGCCCTCCCCCTTAAGACTAGCCTTGTCCTCAAGGCTGAAGCTGCGGAAACTGCTGAAGAATAGTGGCTGGTTCCCAAGTTGCATCTTCCGGAGAGGTGTCTTTCCATTTAACGAGGACCTCCTTAATCATGCGACCGCGCAGGTGCTTGTCTCTTGTGTCTAGAACCTGTTCAGGTTGAAGCCAGATTGACCCTTCTTCGTCCAATTCAGGTAGACTGGTTTGAACTCGGCAATTGTTCCCAATCACTTTCTTGAGGCACGATACATGGAAAACTGGGTGGATTTTTGCTGTAGGTGGCAAAGCCAACTTGTAAGCCACTTCTCCAATGCGCTGAAGTACTTGGTATGGTCCATAGAATTTTGGGGAGAGCTTTTGACAACCCTTGTCTTTGAGTGATGTTTGCTTATATGGTTGCAGCCTCAAAAAGACTTGATCCCCTTCTTGAAATTGGCGCTCCGAGCGATGTTGGTCAGCCTGTTGCTTCATACGGTTCTGAGCTTGATGAAGATTTTCGCGCAGATGGGCAAGCATGGTTGCACGGTGTTGTAGGAGTTGATCCACGGCTTGTACTTTGGAGCACCCCGAGAGATAAGAAGTAGGGGAAGGCGGAAGTTGTCCATAGACTGCTTCATAGGGAGTCATTTTGGTGGTGGCATGATAGTTGGTGTTATACCACCACTCCGCCAGAGGTAACCACTGTACCCAAAGGTGTTGCTTTTCTGAAGTGAAACACCTAAGGTAGGTTTCTAGACATTTGTTGACGGCTTCGGTTTGACCATCTGTTTGCGGATGATATGAAGTACTGAGTTTGAGTTGAGTGCCTTGTATTCTGAAGAGCTCCTGCCAAAAATTACTGGTGAAGATTGGGTCACGGTCGGATACAATAGAAGTGGGCATGCCATGCAATTTGAAGATCTGATCCATGAAAGTTTGAGCAACCAAGGTTGGTGTAAATGGGTGGGGTAGGGCACAGAAATGAGCATACTTCGATAGTCGGTCCACAACCACCATGATGACTGACTTGTTCCCAGACTTTGGAAGACCTGTAATGAAATCCATGGAAACCTCTGTCCAAATTGACGCCGGAATGGGCAATGGTTGTAATGTGCCTGGTGTGTTGACGGTTTCCCCTTTGTGGCGTTGACAGACGTCACATTCTGCTACGAAAGTAAGGATGTCCTGTTTCATGCCGGTCCAAAAAAATGATCTTCTGGTGCGAGCATACGTCTTCTGAAAGCCTGAATGTCCTGCAATGGGAGATGAGTGCAATTCTGCCAAAAGGCGACTTTTGAGGGTGGATGTTGGTGATATTACGACTCTGTCCTTGTAGCGAAGAATATCATTCTGCCACGAGTAGCCCTTGCTGGAATTAGGATTTGCCTGCAATTGAGAAATGAGTTGGGAGAGCCCTGGATGTGAAAACCATTTCCTGCGAGCCTCTTCAATCCAGTCTGGAATGGGGAGGGAAATTGCAAGCAGAGTACTTTCCTCCTCAAATTGGCGCGACAATGCATCTGCTACCCTGTTGTCTTTCCCTTTCTTGTAAATGATCTCATAATCATATCCCAGCATTTTGGCTAACCATTTATTTTGTTGAGGGGAAGAGAGGCGTTGCTCCAAAAAATATTTAAGACTGTGATGATCTGTACGGATTTGGAAACGTCGCCCCAACAAGTAAGGTCTCCAGGTCTCGACTGCATGTAAGATGGCCATCATTTCCTTCTCGTAGGTAGATTGGCCCAGATTCTTCCCACTTAGTTGTTGGCTGGTGAAGGCCAATGGTCGCCCTTCCTGCATTAAGACCGCTCCAATACCTGTTCCCGAAG
This sequence comes from Pinus tabuliformis, assembly GCA_031772625.1. NCBI lineage: Eukaryota > Viridiplantae > Streptophyta > Pinopsida > Pinales > Pinaceae > Pinus > Pinus tabuliformis. Next base: position 1,462,971,048 of record CM062820.1, on the reverse strand, counting down.
CATCACATTCAATGACAAATGATTTGGTGAAGTCCGGTAGTGCTAAGACAGGAGTGGAACACATGGCGGTTTTTAGAGCGGTAAATGCCTGTTGTGCTTCCTCATTCCAGAAGAAGGAATTTTTCTTTAGGAGTTGCGTTAGGGGCTTCGCTATGCGGCCATAGTTGCGGACAAATTTACGATAATAGCCTGTGAGACCCAAAAATCCTCTCAAGCTTTTCAAGGTCTTAGGTTGAGGCCATTCTTGCATTGCCTGGATCTTTTTTGGGTCCACCTTGACACCCTCACGCCCCACAATGTGGCCCAAATACTCAACTTCTTCCATGCCAAACGCACACTTAGACATCTTGACAAATAATTTATGCGTGCGGAGCAGTTGCAAGAGTAGATCTACATGCTGAAGATGTGCCGCCCAAGTGCCACTATAGATGAGGATGTCATCGAAGAAGACAAGGACAAATTTTCTGAGATATGGTTTGAGGAGGTGATTCATAAGGCTCTGAAAAGTAGAGGGGGCATTACAGAGACCAAATGGCATGACCAGGAACTCATAATGGCCTTCGTGAGTTCTGAAAGCTGTCTTGGGAATGTCGACTTCCTTCATGCGAATTTGGTGGTAGCCTGAGCGAAGATCCAACTTAGTGAAGAATTGAGCCCCATTGAGTTCGTCCAACAAATCGTCAACCACTGGGATGGGAAATTTATCTTTGACTGTTAACTTATTGAGGGCCCTGAAGTCTGGACACATCCGCCACTCCCCATCTTTCT